>OY728161.1:1916786438-1919186438 GCA_963277665.1 Viscum album | reverse complement strand
TCGTCGCATCTGGCAAGGCCACGATACTTGAACCCACAACCGAAGGGTGACAAGGGTGCATCACCTACCACTTCCCTACATAATGTCCTGGATTGTATAATGTAGTTTTTTTTAAAAAACGAATGATAGGTGAATTATAAATTCATTATTTTTGGAACCCTATACGATTAAGATAAGTATAACATTTTTTGAAATCTTTTAGAGTGAAAGATGAGTTTATGGTAGGAATTAGTTGAAGGATGACACTTTACTTGTCAAGTATATATATTTTTTCCTCTTATTCTATGGATAAATTAATTCTTAAACATTAGGGAAGGGATCTTAAAACCAAAAATGTGTTATCCTAATACATTATGTTTTGTTGAACCGATGGTATTTTAAATCGTTATAGATTGATGAATTTGAGGCCCCCAATTTTACAATTCATTGTGGTTGAATACCTCAATCACACCCTATAAATATTTACATTTTCCTCAAATTATGTGTCTCTAATTTTCACCAATGTTCTTCTAATCGAGATCATAATTTTGTGGCGACCATTTCATTTCCCCTTCCCTCTTATTAAGACTAAATTTTATAAACCCAATATCTGATGTGGGTTTTCCACAACGTTATTTTCTATTTCCAACCTATTATTTTCAAAGATAAATTTCAAATTTTGAGGATTCAATTTATTGTTGGAGGGGATAATGTAACACCTTATGATTTCATTGTATGTTATTTCTTCAAAGAAATTTAATAACTTGCAGAACATGAAACATCAAGTTCAAGCGCACCATGACTTACCAAACAAGCCGTTCAAAAGTTGTTATATATAGTATTAACAAGAATTTTGAACTTTATATAATCCTTAAAATTTTAGAATACATATTATGAGTGTCATAGACATAATGTAAGAACAAATTCATTTTTTCTAGATAAAAGAAGTATTTTTTAAAAAATGCAATTCTACCACCTTATACTGCGGAACCCTTTTTAAATCTAATATTAGAATCTTTCATATATTAAATTTAACAAAATAAACTTATTCATTATAATTAGGACATATAATTTTAGTTTCAATAAATTTTTGGGGGTTTTCTGATAACTTTCATATTTGGGTGAATATTGAAAAATACTATATTTTAACTGAAATTTTTTTTTAATAAAAATAATTTATAGTGTTAAATTATACATTTTAATTATTTAGAAGTATTATTAGATTATATTTTTACCATTTAATCCATTTTTGGTTATTGGAAGTAATTTCACCTTAAAATTGGACATAAACAAGTGTCAATCTTTGGATAATTATTATTTCTTAAAAATTATCTTTTTGGTTTTGACAACGAGAATTAATTTTAAATTATTTAATGAAACTTATATGTTTTGAAATTGGTAAAATAGAATTCATTTTGGAATTCAGAATATCAAAATTAGCATAGGGTGAATTTTTGGTATTTTTCTGAAAACATTCAATTTTTGATGGAGAGTGAAAACATTGCGTTTTTGTTTAAAACCGACTTTTTATTTAAAAAATTAATTATTTTATTTAAATTTATTTTAGGTAAAAATAGATAAATGATACCTATATATGTTCAATTTAATTCACTGGATTCATTTTATAATAAGTTTAGTTATATAAAATTTGATTGAACTGTTTACTGTCTTTTACCCGCCTTTTAGGAGCATTTGAAAATTTGCATAAACCGTAATTTTTACCACTTCTGTGATTTGAATTTAAAAAATCCTAGATAAATGGTTTACCTCAGTATTTAAAATGTGGACCAATAAGATGAAAATAATTTTTTCTGAATAATGACTTTTGACATTTATTTACCACGGTTAAAAGTAAATAGGGTAATTAAGGGAAAAAATGAAATTATAATTACCCTAAAACATGTCCTAATTCTGTTGGATAAGTTTAATTCATCCAAAAATAATCTTAGGAATAAAATGTGATCCTTTAGATCCACTTTTATTAGATTAGGACATTTCTTATTATTTAATTTAAAGAAGATTTAAAAGTATTTAATTCATGTTTTCATAACTAATTCATATTTAATATAGGGTTATACAAAAGATAAATTCGACTATAAATATTCATTATAAATCTAAAAATATTTCCTGCATAATGGTATTTTATTTATTATTTTTAGACATTAAATAATGAATGTTATTTATGACACAATCATGATGCAGTAATTACATTCTTAATGAGATCTTAAAATAATTTATATTATAAATATCCAAAAAAATGTAATTTGATATTTTTGATGAATTAAACTAATTTTATAGGTTCATATGACATTTTATGGTTGATTAGATAACTGTTTTTATAAGTTATAAGGTTGTTATGACTTTCAAAAAAACAAAATATTAAATAGTGTCAAAATTGACATAAATTTATTTTTAAAACAAATACTATATTATTGGTTGATATATTATTACTAAAAATATAAGGTTCATCCAAAGAGATTAAAAAATATTATATATGTCATTAATGAACCTCTTGATGTTATTATGGAATTTTAGAGTAAGTTTATTAACCATATAGTGTAAGAATACAACAAGACATGGTAAGAGTCAAACTATTTAATTAGGAGTTAAATCTAAAAGATATGTTTAAAATGGTAACCTAAACTTGTCTAAAACCTATTGGTTGATATTATATCGACCCATTCCCTCCTTAGATTATAAATTAATTAATTTTAATCCTTTATAAACTGAAAATGGTTTTATAATAAAATAATATTTTATGTTTTTTCAAAGGTGACCCTCGCCCCTCTTATAAAAGGGAACTTCCCCTTCTCTCAAATTCACACCTCCAAATCCATTTTTCTCGACCAATCCCTGCCCAAATATCCTCCCAACATCTCGAACTTCAACCTAGAGGCCTTAATATGGTCATAAATCCAACCTATTAATCCATTTTGATCAACTCAAAAGGAAACACCCGAAGAAGAGGTAATAATTTCACCACCCTTTTTCAAGTTCTTTTCTTCTTCAACTTCTTCTTTCTTTGTTGTTTCCATAATATAGTAATTACTACAGTACATTCAACAAAATTTGATGTTATTATAAATATGGTATAGCCATATTCATTACATTCTCTATCCTATAAATTACAATGTCACCATACGTGTGTACGTACGGATTAGAATCTCCACATCGTGGTGTACTTTGTCATTCAACAATAAAATGTTTGGATGGGTATAATAATGAGTATAATTGATGTAAATAATAAATATAACTTTTTAATTATCCTTTATATATGATATAAAATTCAATTTCATACAATTTCATCATCAATATAACAATATTTTCGCTCATGCGTACGTACAGATTACCGTCTCCATGACGCGATGTGATTCATTTCTATGTTCACCATTCAACGATGATTATAAAAATATATACTATTAATAAGTATGTAATATATGACATAATAATGATAATGGATATATATATATATATATATATATGTATTTATGTATGTATTTACATTCATCTCATTCACTTACTTCCATTCAATACGATATGAAAACAGAAACAACGTTTATGTGTATGTACGGCCTACGGTCTCTATAAACGGTGTTTTACATTTTCTATATCTATATATTATACATATTTATAATCTAAATATATATGATATATAAATCATTTTTATATTCTGGAAATATTTAAATCATGATCTAAATGATACGATCCATAATAACAAGATAAAATACGTACGAAAAAGAAAGGGATTATTACTTGAAATGTTAATTTAACATGGTAATATTTATTAAATGGTTAGTATAAAGTCATAAATGAATAATGTTTGATATAATAAATATGAATATGGTTCTGTTATAATTTAATAACATACTATTTTCATTAAACATTAGGTTAAACGTACCCTCGACCGAAGGAAATGTACAAGGAAAGGGTTAATTCTACAATCTATTCATTATCCAAGGTTGTTTATAGGTAATTATCTACTGGGATATCTTTATCATCCACATACATGATTCTTAAAATTTATTTAAAAAAATAATTACTATTTACTAGACAATGGGATAAATCAATTTATACCCTTATTTGACCGTATATGTTTTTGAAAGGAATCTTTCTGTCATTTTACAAACAAGCTAATTTTTATCCTTTTTGACAAAATTAAGGTAAGAATGTATTTTTTAACTTATACAGCATGTGCGGCTATTTTCATACGTTATAACATCATCAAATATTCCCTTAAAATTTTAAAACAATATTTTCAAAATAATTTTTTTCTTTATAAATATGATACTCTTAAATGATTTCCAAATAGATCGAGATATTTCTCTCATATAGTTTTCATTCCAGTTATGTCAATATCCTTTGATAAATTTTACACTTGTTTGAAGCTGATTTATTATGATATAAATCTTCCATATTGTATTTAAGGTTTTGTGATATGTTTGACTATGGATTCGTTATTTTTAGGCCATTCGTGTTTTATGGTTAATGTATTGACATTTTGTATGCTAGTTTTAATACAAATTTTTATGTTATATTTCAACCTCTTATTAAGATGAATGTTTTGGACTTGTATGTTTCAGGTTGGGGACTGGTAAAGGTATGCCATTC
The DNA here is from genome assembly GCA_963277665.1 of Viscum album. Taxonomy (NCBI): domain Eukaryota; kingdom Viridiplantae; phylum Streptophyta; class Magnoliopsida; order Santalales; family Viscaceae; genus Viscum; species Viscum album. Next base: position 1,919,181,851 of record OY728161.1, on the reverse strand, counting down.
GGGTTGGGGTCTAGTTAGAGCTGACCCTCTAGGTTGGAGTCTGGTTACAGAGTCTCTCTGGGTTGGAGTCCGGTTATAGAGGCTCTCTGGGTTAGAGTCTGGTTACAGAGGCTCTCCGGGTTGGGGTTCGGTTACAGTTATCCCCTAGGACCTGGCACAAGGCCTTGACACAAAAATTAATGTCTGGTATTATACATTCCCTTAATATGAAATTATTTATTACATGTGATTATTTTACTAGTAGAATATCCATGTGCATGTTAATATAGAAATTTTTGATTTTTTTCATATTATTTTCAAGTTTATGTTTAAAAGTTTGTTGTTTTTATTACACATATTTTCTTAAAAGTTTATATCTTTCTCTATATTATTTACCCTTACCGAGTATCTAATATCACCCCTTTCTTATGTTTAGTATTTTCAGGATCCCAAGAAGTGTTTTATGATTGAGATGCAAGGTTAAGATAAGGTAACAATGGCATTCTCAAAGAACTATCTACGCCGTAATATATGTTAGAAAGTGTAACGAAATGTTCATGTATATAATCTATTTTTCAAGAATGATAAATCGATTGGTATGATTACAAGCAATCACATATTCCAGAAGTATCTTTCCTGCTCCACCTATTTACCCCAAACCTGGGGAACAACATTTTCCCGCACCCCTTCATGGTATTATAAAATCAAAACATTGACATACCAGGTGTTCAATCTACCAGTTTCTTCATGCCAACGTTTTATGGAGCAGGAAAGATACTTCCATTGACCAAAGAGGTGTTGAGGATAAACAACACATAAACTTCTCTTAGAGCTACTCCAACCCCAACTACAAATTGAGATAGGGGCATCTGGTATGTCAAAGGTATTTTATAATATGTCACATGATAATGAGTGACTTCCAATTATGTAAAATTTTAGGTTCATCTCATGCACTATAGAAACATTCATTGTCTTATAGTAACCCTAAAACTATTCTTGAGGAGGTTGTTCGGGGTCTCATGTCATTGGAGGAGGTTCATGAACCAACCGATCCACGTTTTCCCATAGGTGAGATTAACATTGGGCTTGGGATGTAAATATAATATATAACAAATATTGGAATTCCTTTTGATGAAATTATGAAATATGTTAATATTAATACCAATTTAGAATAATTTATGGCACTCTATAAATAAGAAAATGGACATGAGTCATTATTTTCCATCCAATTAAGCTTTTTATGCTTGATTCCCTAATTATGACTAGTTGGAATACAAAGGTTTATACATGGAAATTGTTACATTGATGGTCCATGGAGAAGGCGTTGAAATAAATATCAATCCAATTGATGAGGGAGAGCTAGAAAGGTGGATATTGAGACATGAAGTCTTTCTAATCATCATATAGAAAATCTTGGGTAGACCCATGAGAGTTCCCCTCATGAAGAGTTTCCAACCTAAACTTCATAAGATGGGAATGTCGGGGAGGAATCCTCCCAAACTGATGACTTTTTGGTGGGTAAGGATCACCAAATATTATGAATTTGACACACATATTCTATTATTTTTAAGAAAATAGTGATTTTAATTCATCATTTTTGGATTATCATCTTCCATGTTTAGGTCTGAGGGTGATGCTTCCGCATCATCTTGCCTACCATTAGAAGGCAAGGAAACCATTATTCAGTAGGGATTAAAACATTTAACTTCTTCGAGTGAACTGATCATGAAGTACATATGTATATATTATAGTAAATATGAATCACATCTAGAGCTACAAGATTATTTTCTCACCACATGTCAAAAGGATTCTTGGGACATATATAAGATAATCTCTCTGATTCCCCCTTAATGTATTACCTTCACGAATCCAATGGATTTCATCTCTCTTCAGCATGTTGCGATTCACTATGTTAAATTACCATCCTATCCACATTTCGATGAAGGAGAGTATTCATCAGTGGAAACCATAGCACAATCTTCATCAAGACCTTACAAAGGAAAAAATGCTCACCAGCATTGATTCTTTTTGAACTGCACTATCCCAAGTGGAGACCACCCATAAACACAAAGGTGATTGGATTTAAATAGGAGATCAATGATAATCCCATTGAATTGTCACATCTTTGGTGAGAATTAGATTCCGATTAGGGGTAACTGAAAAACTCTACAGTTCATTATGTGAATCATAAACTTATTGGGCAACTACCATTGTGTCTACCGAGGAATTGCATTATCAGGATGAGGAGAATGAGGCTGGTCAACTGATTTATCTTCAACAAGAAGATTACGGGGATCAAGATGTTTTTAATAGATAAGTTATTATATTAAAGGCCTATTGTAATATATGATATAGATGATCCATTTTCTAGATGTTCCCTAGATTTTTCTCCAAAGATGTAAAGATTTTTTTTCAACCATATGTGTCTTCATACAAACATTCCTCCTATAATGAAAAGGTCCAAACTTATTTCCTTAGCATTATATCTTCATATCAACTAATCATAATTACAACTATAGGGATGGGGCTCTTTAACTTGTACCTAAACTAAGGGGTTTAGTGAGTGTAGTTTTCCTGTTACTAGGGTCATGTGTACAACCCTATAAAATTTATGTCTTTTGTGTGATCTCCTTAGCTCTTTCCAAAGCTCAATATGAGATAAGATTAGTTGATGAGACATGTATTTTTCTTAGAGTTCCCACTTTGTGTCTTCTCCCTAACAATATTTTTGCCTGTTAAATTTTTTTCACTTAGTATTTCTTAAACCATAAAAAACGTTGGTCTAGAGAGCTATCACTCGACTTTCTTCTAGAGTTCCCTTTACATGTTTTCAACCTGGTGGGTACTATGTCTCTTTTATAGGAATTTTAGATTAATTCATGTAGGACAAAGACATTAACCATCCATTTTAATGTCTTACGGAAATGACATTATTTTGTGTTGTTTAAATCCATATAACAAGGACATTATATTGTGCAGTTTAAATTCGTACAATAAGGATATCGGGTTATGTGGTTTAATTTCACATAGCAAAAAAATTATTTTGTTTAGTTTAAAGTCATGAAATAAGGACATTAGGGGGTTATAATCTATGTTTTTTAGATTTGACTGAAATTTTGAGGATTCTACAAGTCTAGGTAATCTTTCTATATATGTGCTAGTATATTCTGGTATGGAAGTATAAATTTGTATGCTTTGATTTGGGGATTCCCAGAACCAGAGGGTGGTATGGAAAAAAGGGTTTATGATGTTAGAGGAAGTATCACCCGAGAACAAAGAGACCACATGTTTAAAAGCCCGTTATGACAGATTTTTTATGCATGTTCAACTGGGGCATGTACCACATAATCGATAGAGGAATTCTTTGGCTAACATACCCATTATGTGGAAAACTTATGAAATGAAAACTGGGGTGCGTACTTCATGGTATTGAAAAGAATCTCTCTATAATTCTAACATTCTATTGTTAAAATAAGATGAATGTTTAAGGAGATTTAGATCTTCCCAAGCATTGATTTTGGTATATGGAGAAAGTACCTGAATAGAAAAGGGGTATTTCATTTTGGAATTTCCAAAAAAATTTGGATATGGATTATATATGCATGTATGACCCAAGCATAGGAAGTTTGGGGCTTATAGTTTTTGTTTATATGACTAAGACCATAAGATTATAGAAATCATGGATGGTATGTGGTTAAATGGCTCAATATTATTCAAGTATTCTTTGAACATATGATGGTTGGAAATATAAACCATGGTATTAGAGACTTTCAAGACAAGATAAAGTATATGAGATAAATATGTAGAGGATGACCCCTAAATTTAAATTGCAGGTCTAGCATGCCAATGTCAAAATCATAAAGGGACACCTGAGGCTTCTTCTATGGGTGAAATTTTCACTATTTGACAAACCCATTATGAGGGATGTTTTATGCAAGGACAACTAGGGAACATACTTCATATCCAAAAACCGGTACCCTTTCGCCGAAAAACCAATTATGAGGGTGATTTAAGAAAGGCCAACTGGGGTGCATGCTACATTTTCAGGAAAAGGATCTCTTAGTTTTCAAACATTCCACCACAAAAATATGAGTATAGATTATGATGATATGAAATTATACAACAAAAGAAGTTATAAATTTGAAAATGGGTATTTTTTTATGCGTAAAGCAAGAATCAGGCAGATAATTTCCATGAGATTGGAGTCCCATTCATAGATTTGACTCATATGTTGAAGGGTTGCATCTTTTGTTTCCATGGCGCATTCTCCATGTAGGGGACCCCAAATAAATGATCATATATAGATTTATGATTATATATTGGAGAGGGGGAATTTTATTTTATCCCATGGCAATGGATAGGGCTTAAGGCCTAGGATTCACTACACACCTCAATGGGATGAGAATCAAGACACATTTTTTTCTAGAGGTACCATTTAGTTTCAATTCATGCAGAAATGACATCATGATGTACAATTTAATGTCATGTAGAAAGGAAATAAAGTTGAGTAGTTTAAAGTTATACAATAAGTACATCAGTTTGTGCAATTTAATTTAATGGAGTAAGGACATTACACTTTGTAGTTTATATTCACAGGGAAAGGACATCATGTGGTGCAATTTAATGTCATGCAGTAATGAAATAATTAATTTTGATGTGAAAAAGGATCATTACAGTTGGACCATGGTATAGAACATTGGTTTTATTATGTATCTCACTAGGGAAACAATCAGTACATACAAATTTATTGGACTCACATTGAGTTTAACACCATGCGACATGGATGAAGATGATCCCATGTGAAAGGATGGAAAATATTGAGGTCAAACCAAGGTATAGGACTCAGAATTCACTGCATGTCTTATTGGGGAAAGAATAAAGCTACACGTAGTTCGTTATGAGGTTACCCATATAGGTGTGATCCATACACAGGGAGTGGGGGACTTTTTAAAAACAGCACCGCTTGACCCAAGATAGGAGATCTGTGCGTCACTACGTATCTCATTAGAATGAGAATCAGGACACACATAGTTCTTGAATTTTGTTCCCACACCAACTCAGGTTTTATGTGAGGATGGGGAACTTAATATTTTTTAGATATTTTTTATAATAATTTGTTGGATCAAGACAAAAAATTCTATGAGAATCAATCCATATTTTTTAGAAGAGTTCCCCATATAAATTTTGTTCATACATAGGGAAAAACAAAATTGATCATTTATGGTCATAGCTAGGCCTGAGATTAGGGATATAGGAATCACTACATATCTAATTAGAAGGAGAATCAATCCACACAATGTTTTTGATGAGCCGTGGTGTTTATCATCATGCGTTTAGGATGTGGGTCACCTGACATGAAATAAAAATTGCGGCTGGACTAGGGGATAAGACATTGGTGTCACAACATATCTTGTTGGGGAATGAATCAAGCCACACATAGTTCTTGACATTTATTCCCCATGTAGGTCTAATCCAAACATAGGGAGAAATGGGTCTCAAATGAAACTACGGAGTTTCATTTATGTGAGTGAGGGTTACACATGGAAGATACTCACCTTATAAGGGACCATAATGATTGTATACTTGTGGTATCTTGGAAATTTATTAACATCTAACTAAGGAGATGTTGACCATATAGTTTTTATGACAAGTGGTGAGGAAAAATGGTGATATTCTGTTTAAAATCGTGAATCTAGGACCACATGACTGTATTTTATCTTCATTCAACAAGGATGATGATGCTACATAGTTTAACGCCATGAAACATGGATAGAAATGGTGATATGTGGCTTAACATCTTGTAGCTTGGACAATATATTGTTCAGTTTATCGTCATGCGACAAGGAAGATAATGCTACATAGTTTATTATCATGCAACATGGATAAACATTGTTCTATGAAATTTAACATCTTGTATCTAAGGTGATGTGTAGTGTAGTTTATTGTCATGTGATAAGGATTATGATTCTACACAGTTTAACATTGTGCAACATGGATGTAAATGGTTTTATGAAGTTTAACATTCTAGACCTCTAATGAACTCTGTGTGTTTACATAAAGTACCTCTTCAGAACCATGAATTGGATGGAGTTATAGTGATTTCTCCATCCATTTAGATTAATTAATAATCTCCATTTGATTTGACCTTTTATATAGAGTAAGGACTCTCCCATGTTAGATCAATCTTCAAAGACATCATTCCAAATATCATTGGACCAATACCATTTCTCCTTGGAGGAATGAATAAAGTCACACCTTTTTATTAAATGCCTATTCTATCTAGTTCTGATATATCTCATAGTGATGCAAGGTTTTGTCCAATCACTCCAGTTCATCAAGTCATTTCTAGGATTTTTCATCTATGGATAGCTAGTCAAAAATGGAAATACAACAAGATGGAAACTAAACCTCAATGGTAAAGACTAATTCTGTTCCACACACCAATGCATATGGGGTTTCTTCCATTATAGTATGGGTTGTAGTCTGATAATCCCATAAGGAAAGAAAGATCTTGTTGGGACATGATTTTTTACTTTTATCCACCATATTCCAGAGTATGATTGACATAGTATTTTTGAAATCCTCTATATGTCAATTGGATGCTTCTTGAGAGTGGGATGAATGGTTGGATTTGATATTATATTCCTAATATATCATTTGTACCTCAGCATAACAGAAATTGGTTTCATTGACCATAAAATTGGTATGAGGGACAGAAAATCCAGTGATGATGTTATCTTTAAAAAAACTTACAATGATTTTGGCTCTGAATTCATTGAGGGGTATTTCCTCATACCATTTGGAGAAGAAATCAGTTGAAGTAAGGAAGTACTCGAACTGCTTAGCCATAGCTGGATGATACGATCAAACAGCATCCATTCCCCTTGTGGAAAATGGATAGAAGTATTTATCTTTATGTAAAAAATCATAGGGTTGATGGATGATGTTGGAAAAAAATTTGTAGGGATCTTACTTATTCGGGAATTCTATGAAATCTTATTTCATATAAGGTCAGAAGTATCCAAATCTTTAGATTTATTATAAATCCTATCCTTGGATTGGTGGGCACCATAAAATCTTACATGTACTTTTTGAACAACAACCACAAACTCTTATCCATCAACACATCAGAGAAAGAATCCATCAAAGCCTCCCTTATAGATGAAAATCTAGTGATTTGGGCCATTATGGAGTGAAATTATCCACTCATCACCAAATATTCCCTCCTCCAACCCAATCTGGTGGAAGTACTCCATGTTGGGGATATTCTATAATTGGTGCCATCCATCCTATGGTAGGGTCATATAGCCCAGAAATGTGGATGATTTCATTGTTTTTCTCTCATTTGATTTGAAAAAAAGTTTAAAACACATGGATATGGGTAATACTGATCACTATTTTGACCTGATCTGAATCAACCAATGTTGTAGATACATTTTCACACACATCTTCATGAGAATTATATGATGGTGGGACATGGTTCAATGTTTTTATTTAGGGGAATTATTCCATTAAAACTCAAACATAATCATAAAGGGGGATTAAATATTTTTTTATGATGGCATAATTTCCATTGATCTTTTTCTTTATCAACTATGAATCGACCCGCAACTATAGGTGATTCACCAATACTTGGAGTTCGAATTCGAGATTTGCAATGAGAGATTATTATTCTATCTCATTGTCAGTACCTCATACTGATAATAGAATAGAGTATGAAAACAATGCCTTTTTAAGGGCTATAAGCATAATTCCAAACCTGTCAATATTTAGCTTACAATCTTCCATTCTCTTCCCCATTGGACTCGTGGAGGCACCATAGAAATTTATTTCCCATGTTGACGGTTTTTTCAGAATAGAGATGATTTCATCATTATGCAGTTTATTATTTAATGAATTATCTTATACATATGGGTGATCAACAAGGAAGTTTGACAAGAATTGACCTTTCATTGTTTTCTAAGGTAGAAAATGTATATCAAACTGATGAAAAAAAACCCAAGGTTCTGGATGTCCTATCACCATAGGATGATTGAGGATAAACATTAGTGGGTTATTACAAGAAACCATGTTGATCTTGTGGTGTTGTAGGCAGTGCCTTAACTTATGATTGCTAAATATTAAGTCCAAGAATCTCTTCTCAATACCCCAATAGAAATTATCAACATCTGGCATGGTCTAACTGAGCTAGTAATGGTTGTTTTCATTCCCAGAATCACTATTTTGTGCAAGGATACCACCTAAAGAACATTCTAAGGTTGTTATGTATAAAATTACCAAATTTCCTTCAATAGGAGGCATCTATACTAGCTATTCTAATTGATATTTCATAAGGGTGTCAAAAGATTTTTGATAGTCATTGGTCCCCGAATTAGTAATAACCTTCTTCATCAATTTGGGGAAGGGTAAATATTTTCCTACAAGGTTGGCTATGAAGAACTGAATGTATAGAAAGTTTCCTTGAATTCCTTTCAAATATTTCATGTTTTGAGTATGTGACATGAAAATGATAGATTTAGTATTCTCATAATCAACTTTCATGACACGATGGTATACGAAGAAGCTGGGAAATTTTCTCGAGGTTACCCCCCCATAGAACATTTAAAGAGGTTCATTTTCAGATTATGTTGTTAGATCTTGCTTAATATGCTTTATAGATTAGCTTAATGGTCAGAAAATTTCTGAGACATGACTACTAGATCATCAACATAGCATTAAACAAACATCCCCTAGAAGTATTTAGAAAATGTAATGTATAACACATTGCTATGTGGCACCATCATTATTTAAGACAAAGGGAATTACAAGATAGCAGAATAATCCTTGAGGGGATCTAAAAGGTGCAGTTTCATCATATTTTGTGGCCATCTAGAATTGATTGTACCCTTAGTAACCATACATGAAGGAGAGTTTCTGATAACTAGTCGTTTCATCAATTAAGAGTTCTATAATTGGAACTAGGAAGCCATATTTAGTGTAATGACGAATTTGGTCTCTAAAATAGATTGAAACTAGGATTTTCACATTCTTATTATTCATGATAAAAATATTTTCTAGACATTTTGGGTACTATACCTCTAAGATAAAATCATAATTGATGAATTTTTCCAATTCAGACTCACTTTTATAGGCATGAGTCAGGTACATCTTCTTGGATTCTTTCTTGTATCCCCATTGATCTTCAGTAAAACATAAATGATGGGTGGACACCTAGGGGTCAAGGCCAAAAATCTTTGTGAAATTCAATGAATGCACATCCTGGTGATTCTTTAGGAAGAATTTTTATACCTCCTGTTATTTGGGAGTCATGGACACACTAATTAGAGTGGGTAATGGATCTTTTTTGTACCCAGATTTATTTCTATGGGTTCATCCTTAGTGGTGGAGATTCCATCTTCAAATGATATAGGCTCATCCATGATATATTCTTTTTCATCATCTTCATCATGATCCACTTATTGTGATTCCTCAAGGAGAGGAGATGATAAAATAGGTTCCTCAGAGGGAAGAAGGGAGTCTCCATTTGGACATCCCAAAGATGAGGTAATCATTTTAGGCTCATTTCCAGACATACACACTTCTTGGAGTACTGAAGGGGAAACAAAGGACTAATAATGAGTATATTCACTTTTACCTATTTTGAATATATATTATTTTTGTTTGGATAATATAATTGTGTTTTGTTGGGTCTCAAGGGATTAAATGAAGACAATTTCATTCACAATTTTAGTATCACTTAGAAAATTGATAATTTCTACTATTCCATCAGGATCTGCTATCATAATTGGATTTATATAATATTCTGAATGAAATCATGTATTTTATCCCACCATTTCAGTTTGATCAATAAGAGGCACTTAATATGTATTTAGCTCGCTAAAAAAGATAACTGGGATCATCTCCATGTAATTTTGGGTATTGATGCGGGGAAATCATTAGCCATTTATCTTTTCCCTTCATGGTTATAGAACCTTGCAACAATGTATTGTGTTTTATAGGAATGTAATGTGTCCTTGTCAAAATAAAATGTCTCAATTTGACCATGGATGAAATATTTGAGACATTGGTGGTATAAAAAATTAATGTACGTATACAGATGTAACCACTGTCTTCCAAATAGAACATTGAATGTTGTGTCCTTCCAAACTACCATGACCCCTAAGTCAGATACAAGATCTCAATACTACGTCCTGATTTTCATCTATCTAAGAGGTCCTTGATCATTCTTTTCTTAAACCTATAACATCAGAGTAGTGGAAGACATGGAAGATTCATTGAGACTCAGTTGGTGAAGTGTCCAGTCCATGATTATGTTGACTCCTGATCCATTTTCAATGAATGTTCGTCTAATTTCAGTGTCATTTAACCTTATAGATATATACAAGGGTGTGAAATGTCCTTGTATAAAAACATCCTCATCTTCTTTGGTGAAAGAGATGACAATATGAAGCTTTACAAGATCATTTTATAGATGATATAATTCAGTTGCATTGACCTCAACCTCAAATTCCCGAGGGCTTGATAATGAATCAATGAGTCCTTCCTAGAGGTCTTTTGATATACTTAGACCATACAAGAATGATAATTTTTCCCAAATAAGGGATAATTACTTCAAAAAACAATTCTTTTGATCTAAATGTATACTCTTCCCAGCATGGACATGATTTTTAGAAGGTTCCCTAGGATCAAATATTCATGATGTGGATGGACCGTCTTTTGGGGTATGAGCTAGAAGTGCTTTTGCTCATGGTCGATTAGACTGCCTAGGACTGCGAACCTACTAAGGAGGTAGAAGTATATCCTCTAACTGGTTTTCCAATATGTTACTATCAGGGCAGACTTGGTCATGTATGGGGTAGTTCCTTTGTTTCTACTATGATCACTGGAGGGATATCCCATGATTTTTTGCCACATAAACGGTTTGAACATGGGTATGGTTGAAGTAGTGGCCCCTAGCATGACCATATCTTCCCATATATCCTTAACTATGATGACCACATCCTCTATTTATCCAATAATGTGTACAGAAATCAGGTTCATAATCATAATCATTATGTGAGATTGTATCAATTAAGTGAATGGAATTAACCTTACCCAATATCAACTCTCTATCTAATGAATATTCTACATGGGGGTTGACTCTTATTTTACTATTTGGAAGGGTGGTTCCCCTACATTTGAGATGGTCTGTATGAAATCTGCTAAGGTCAAGGATAGATTTTCCGCGACAGGAGATCATCTTCTTCCTTTTATTATCCTTTTAAACATGTTTCTTCTTTGAAGATTAGACATTAGGGGATGTAGCTTTTCATTAAGATGGATTTTCTTTAGCGGAAGTAGCAAGAGGCACAACTTTCTATTTCAAATGTGTTCATTGAATATAATGACCCTGATTAATTATTTTATATCCATACAATCAAAAAAATCTGTTCATTCTTGATTTAAACTTCTTTCCTCTCGCCTTCCTCCTCTGTAGTGGTAATAGAAGAATATTCTATCAGGGATCGTGATTTCTTCAGTTTCACTTTCCCAGAATCCACCATCTTTTGTAGGGGGTCCATGGGAAAAAACACTGAGGGATGGGATTATCCCAAATTTGATAGAAGGGGACATAGTTCAGGATATCCTCATCACCTTATTTGTTTTGATTCTTCAGATTTGGCAACTAGATTATGTTTTTTACAGATATGAGATCAAGTATCCAAGAGCTTGGTTATTCCAAAAGGAAATGTCAATGTTTTTAAAATCCTCAAAATGTCTCCATCATTGATATCTTTGATAATATTGATGAGTCGGTCATTAATTTTTATGCTCACAATGTGGAGTCCTATGGTATGGTGTGGGTTTTGAAATAAGATAGGGTATAAGGGCCTTCTAAAGTGTAATTGTAGTGGCTTATTATTTTCCATATCTCCTTCCTTGAGATAATGGAATTACCTGGTACTTGGATTTTCTCTATATTATGGTGTTTTCTAGATAATTTTCAATTGTTTCCAGATCCCAAAACCCTCAGGTGTATTTCATTAGGATCAACGGTTTTTAAAACTCATCCCACAGATTCAATCTGTAGATGGGAAATAGAACTTCTTGATGGAGTGGTTGATTCAAAGAGTAATTCGGTCCACTCCATAGAGAAATGGAGTATGATACCCCTTCATTCCCATTTTGTTTTTAGTTTATAAGATCAAATACTACTATCTTATGTAACATTTAGATAAAATAGAAGAGGAAATTTTGATGGAGATAATCCCATTCAGTAATAGATCAGGACTAGAAACTAATTTACCATGAAAAGGATGGACACTATAACGATTGCACGAAGCATCTGAGTTTCAATACTTCATGTTGTTCAGGTATAACCATCATTGGAACATAGTGAGATATGAAAATCATTATGTTTTGATTCAGATCTCCTGATCTATTAAAAATTAGAAATGTAGGATTCCCAATGTTTTGTGGGGGAGGGGCAGGATCCACCCATTTAGAGAAATATTTATTTAATAGTTGTACTAGCACACTCCATCCTTCTGTAGATTCTAATTGATTCATTAATGACTCAATGGAATTCATAAGAATTCAATGAATGTTCATTTGAGCTTTGACCAGAATAGGTGTGGAAGATAGACCATGAACGAGTGTGGAAACTAGCAGGACCGCTGGTGGTGGCACCATTGGTATCTTCCATGGGTAACAAATAGGTGTAGGCCTAAAGGATGTACATAACCATGTTATGGCCATGTAACCAATGGGGGGAACTCGTCATTTTCTATTTTGGGATCCCCATATATTGGTTGTTAATTTCCCCCATTGAGTGGATGTTCCCACTCTACTTCAGGTGTTGCAGTAAACCCTCTCCATTGAGGTGGTCCGACTGGAAGTGTGAGTTGAGGGTCTACTTATAGAGGATATCTAGACGGAAGACTACATCGGAGTAACTATATATTGATTTTCACAACTCTCTCATTTACTTCTCTTATTGAGAAAATATTTCCTCTTGAGAATGGGATTGGCCATCTATGGGGGGAAGGTGAGACATGTCATGGCCCTTAACTTTTCTCTTATCGGGTTCTTTTTGAGTAGGTAAAAGAGGATTGTTTGAGGGAATGCTTAGATTTTGGGCCAGTCTCTAGTTTTGAGTACACACACCTCCTATATTCATTTTCTTATGGACCGTATCATGAACATGAACTACCTATTTTGAATCCTGTAAATTGATATTATGTTCTAGAGGGTCTTAAACTATGGCATGGATAAAATTCATAGATGTGTAGTTCATCACAATCATTATATTGGGATTTCTATGAGATCACCTTCTTCAATCCACTCCACGAGACCATTTTCTATTCATTGATGATTCTAAAAGATCTATTTGGTGGATAGTGGACCAAATGGAATTCCCAAATATTTCAGTCATACGTTTTCCAAGTGAATGTACAAAATCACGGTATGAGACAAATTGAGAGTATTTACTCATTGACACCATCTCTAATTAGGATATGACTGATTACCACTATGGAGGATATTATTTTGGTGAACAATCCTTAGGCAACGAGGGATAGGCATTTTCATGCTCTTCCTTCACATCCCTTGGGGCTTGGTTATCGGATCCTGAAGTTTTTGTTAAAAGATACAACATCCTTAAGGGTTGGGGTCATTCCTAAACTATTGTGGTTAATATTACTATCAATACTCTTTTGATTTTACATATTATGGTCTAAATTTGGGTTGGGTTATTTATTTATTACTCCCTTAAATTTCCCATTTCTGATACCTATTGTGGTATTTCAGAAATGTTGTCAATATGATGGTTGGCATCCTCTAGGTAGGATGTCTGCTCAATGTTTATAGATTCTTGATGCAAAAGTATCTTCACAACCTACTCTCTTATGGCCTATCATTGGTGAAAGTTGTTTGATACATATTCTTAATGAGAAAATATTCATTCATGAATATATTTCATTTAATTTCACAAACCAAGGTAAATGGAATTGCATGATGACACCTTTGGTTGGATTTTTTCAATTGTGTGTGAAGTGAAAAATATTGATCCATGTTCACCCAATTCTCTGATAAAAACACCAGACATGGTATCTGTGATTAGACTTCACAATCTCATTATTCCATCAAGGGATGCACATTAAAGTGATCCCTACTGTTTCTCGATCATTGTTTTTCAGGAAGCAAGGATAGATGGGACGTCAATTTGGAATTATAACCCTTATATTAATTTGACATGAGTATAATAATACTCATAAGGTAATACCTTTGGTTTAATTTTACAAAGCGTTTTCTGAATTTTTGGGTGAAGTCCATCTATAAAAACATCCACCAACTCCTCTAGAATGCTGTATTGAGAGGTGGATAAAGTCTAGAACATGACTAGTATGTCATCTTTTTTCAGCTATTTATTTATATTTTGAAGAACTTCTTAATCTTTCACAAGAGGTTCCATGATGTGGTCTGACTAGAGTGGATGATTTCCTATTATTTTACATCTTGAAATGTGATTAGAAAGTATTCCCTTTCCTTTGTTGGGATGAAAATAACCCAAAGATGGGTCGGAGAATGATTGTTTCCTCAGTCTATATTCTTGTTGAGATATTATTTCACCTTCCAATGACATGGCATCAGACATGACTATCCTTGTATTAGCAAGTGCTTCACGATAAGAGGGAATTATCATCACTATATTTTCAATAAGATAATTCTTTTGGAAATTCATATCACTACAATGGATAGAACATTCGTAATGATCACCATCATGGGGAGGACCATCATAGTGTATTACAACAAGGTGAATACCCTCTTCTCCATGGCCCTCTAGCCACATGGAGGACTACCATGGTTCTCATCAAGTGATAGGCTATTGAGATCGACCAATTTTTTTCTATGAATCAACACTACATGGTGAAGTGATTGATGAGGACATGTAGAATTACATCTACTACTCCCATGATTTTTTAATGTCAGGGTAGGATCTTGAGAAGCAATAGATAAACATCTAAGGGCTCCAAGAAATATACCATTAACTAGAGCCAGATTTTAGACCAGATTAAGATTCTATAGACACAAATGATGCGAATTGTTTATTTAGGTATTATTAAAAGAAGTTGGGGTCACTTAATAAGAGAAGTGTTCATTATTGGTAGGTTTCTGTGCTTTCCTTGGAGTATAAATTTTAGTAGCCTTATTATCTCCAATTGGAGCAGGTGTATTTTCTCAAACATGTTATATGAATAATATCAGGGAGATTTTCCCATGACCTGCCTAGATGAGATCATATGTATTTATCTTCATTGGGGTGTTATATGATGAACCACCCCATTTGTGGAGATACAGTTATATTTACATCCCTCAGGAACAACTGTCATCTCCATGAAGATATCCTGGAAATTCTATAGGATGTTGGTAGGGATTATCATCTACCCTTTTACCATTGTTATGATATTATTAGTGGCTTCAGTGACTGGAATGAGAATATATTCCCATTAAATATATTCAGTAGGTTTATTCTCATGGTCATGCAATCCATTTAATTCAATTGGATACTGATAGTACACATGTATGGGGGGAAGACTGTTGTGTCTTCCCTATAATTTTCATCAGGAATTTTAGATTGATTTCTCTAGGTGCATCCAACCAAGGCTACTAGAAGGCATGAAAAATTTTGGAAGGTGTGTGTTACTACTCACTTTTTTCATCAAACACGTTTGACATAATTATTTATGTAATTCTAGATGAGTCTTCTAGTAGGCTTGGTGGGTGCAGGAAGGTGTATGTTCCTGCTTATAGGTTTCCGCGTTATTTTGTTTGAGGTTTCCTTGAATTCCTATAGGTGAGTTTACTATCTGGTTGAATGATAGAAATTAGTTTTATGTTCCCACTCGACATTTCCCCCCAAACTAGGATGGTGGGATTCTCCTAAGGTGGAAAATGTTTGAACTTTATCCCTGTTGGCTAGTTTTCATCCCAATGGGTCATCTTCTGTGCCCATGTTTGAAGGAACTGGGTCTTAGGTTGCCTCTTGATCCATCACCAATAATTATGGGAGGGACTGGTTGTTTCGTTCTGGGGATAAGCTCCCAAAATGGTTAAAGAGGGTGGTCAAAGTCATCTTCTCCAGGACCACCTTTCATTGTTGAATGGATTGTTGGGGGTTCTAGTTGAGCTGGTGGGACTGTTGGGTATCCTCAATTGTTGAGATCATACCATTATTATGGTACCCTCAAACCCGTGTGTTTGAGACCCAATGTTGAAGATTTTGAGTCGGTGATGACGTTCGTTGTGTGAATGAAGATCCCGCTTGTGTAGCAGCTAGGGAATTCATTGGTGAAAACATGAATGGTGAAATTAAATCAAATGGAGATTTGAAAATAAGTACTTGTATAAACTAAAAACACATACAATGATATCTGGAGAAGAAGCATCTCACATGGGTTAACAAGTACATAATTTACTCCCCTATCTAGCCCTCATTTCCTTTGATAGTGGGAGGGGCCTAATAGATAGTTGAAACTATGACCTTGGTATTGGATTCATGTTGGGTTCACCATTTTTTCTGACTGAAATGGGCACATTCATTTAGGAAATTGGAATGGTCCGACGGAGATTGTTCACTTCATCCCTTTTTATATTGTTAAGAATATTCTATAGTTTAATTCATTGACATCACGTCCAACCCCATAATGGTTTTCTATTTTCAAATGGTTTCCAACGGGTTTGTTCATGGAATCAAAAACAAACAAAGGTTCTGTATCCATGGGGACTTGATTTCCAATGGCATGTTCTTATTATTTGTTTTGACCTCTAATTATTAATAACTCACAATGATCGAGAGGATAGGAGGTTGGAATCATCCCACCATTTTTGGGGGAATTACTTCCTACTTAAGGACTCTCTTATAGATTTAAGATATGTTCATGAATACTTAATTAATTCCCTGGTATTATGTCGTCATCCCAAATTGGAAATCAATTAATTTCATGTGTTGAATTCAGAATCATCTATATGCATCTGAGGTTCTTCATTAATGGTGATATCTATATGTATCGGAGGTTCTCTATCAATGTTATCTTATAATATACTACTTATGGATTATTTGGTTTTTATTATAATGATTCTGGTTTTCAATCTACACTATGAGAAACTCTACAGTTTATTGTTATCTATGTAGAGGAAGTGCACTCTATAATTTATTATCATTTAGATAGAAGAAGGTCACTCCAGTGTTTATTTTCATCTATGTAGACAATGGGAAATCCAGAATCTACAGTCATCCAAGTGATGAAGATCACTCTGGAATTTATTTTCATCTGGGTAGATGATAATTACTTGATTTTTTGATCAAATCCATAAATAGGATTCCTACGTATCCTTCTGAAAGGAATTAGAACCTGTGTTGTTCGGTGCCTCTTAATGGGGTACATCATACCTTTTAAGGTCCTGTATTGAGGATATAACCATATGACTTAACGTCATGTGGAAAATACATCTAGGTGAAATGTGCATAGTCTATGTTTAGAGTGGGACTAATGTCAAAATAACCTAAGGAACCTAGAAGGGGTATGAGTTTTGAAGTTGAATAAGACAATACAAGGGATAAGGACCAAAACAAACAGGGTTTATTTAAGAGCTGGGTTTGAACCTTAGGGATGCTTCCTACTTATCCCATTTGGATGGGACCAAAATCCCATGTAGTTAGGTAAGTCTTACAAGGGAGTATAGCCCATTAGGAGGACTAAATTGGGCTTATTCCTAAGGAGGATGTTCATTGAGAAATTAAATGACTGATATATTATCTCATGGTGATTGGGGGGGGGGGTTAAATATGAATATACTCCTAAGGAGGATGCATGAATTATGAAAATTATTATAGCATCTTATTTTTAAGTAGGATTCCCATTGAGCATAGGCCCAAGGTGGGATTACTCGGTATCCAAGTTAACTAGAATTAGAGTTCTCATTGTTCAATCTATAAGGTGGATTTCATGGATATCATGATCATGACTAACTTCAGATCCTGCTTGAGTCATGCTCATTGTGAGGAATAAGGGGAAGTAGAACATTTTACTAACCACACCCTTTTCTTACTTCATTAGTGGAAGAGGTCGGGTCTTCAACGGAAGAGGTCGGGGCTATGATAGAAGAGGCTGAGACTATGGTAGAAGAGGTTAGAGTTATGTTACTTCCCTCTCTTCACATTACATTGGATATGAGTCCAAGGTAAAAATGTAATAAATGTTAAGGATGCGGAGGTGGATAGGATCAAGAATATAACTACCCACAGTAAAGGCATGGATATTACACCAGGATGGATGCCCTGAAATTGGTTCCACAATAGGAGTAGGATCTCATCCAATTTTTAAAGGAAAAGTAAGGGTGATCTTTACCCTCCCATATAGGAACTGAAGGCTCCAGGTCTAAGATATGAGAAGGGATAGACAAGGTCAAAACCATAATCCTTCATACCATGAATTCCCAAAAACTATCCCTAAGATAATGGTTATCGTGATCATAGTTATAAAAATCTATAGATTCCCAGAGGACCCTACCCTCTAATAGGACAAATGTGGGAAACCTCATAGTGTATAAATACAAATCCAAATGGGAGATAGTCACTTTCCTTTTTCCAGGGTTTTGTAAATACTGTGGCCTTGGTGGAGGATTTCTTTTGATCCCTCTCAAAAAAGGGAGCCAAAGGAGGAGAGGGCCTGCCATGTATGTCTTTAATGAATGACTGATGAATGTATTGTACATGCTAAAAAGTAGAGTGAACCATGTAGGATCGCGCAAGAGAGTTCTGCGCACAGTTAGGCTTGGATGATTTAATAGAACCTTGTGTGATGAACTATATAGGTGACTAAACATGGGTGAGACCTTTCTCAAGACTTTAGGGGTGTCCATAGGTGTTCCCAGAGGTATGTCACATACGTCCTTAATTAAAGAACAATACCTCACACTTTCCTTCATTAAATAGTGGTTGGGAAAATTCCATGCACTGATGGTGTTTATTTTAAACCCTGGGAGGACTTATGTTCCACTATTCCCATTTAATTGCATATTTTTTAGGTGTTAGAAAACTACCTATAAGGTTTAGGAGGACTTGAGTGAATCACAAGAGTGATTAGAGTAGTAATTGACCTTTTGGATAACTCATCCACACAAATAAATACCACATGGTTATATTTATAAGAAAATATGGGACCTCGAATAAAGGTGTATTTTGCTAAATTTTGGAGGAACACATGGGCTTGCGTGCTGACAGTGTTTGGATGTACCTTAGGTGAACTACTCTTTCGGAATTTGAGATTCATGGATTTATTCGTCTTTTTTTGCCTCTTTTTTCCGTTTCCATTCCCTCTATTGTTTTTCTTCTAGTTGATTAAATGGATTGTCAACGTCATGTAATTTTTTATAATTTTTATCCACATTAATAATAGTGGAAATGAAATGAAATCTCTAGTTTCATCATTAGCTATCAAAGGAAAAGGATATAAATTCTAAAGGTTGGAATTATGGGGAGGCTCACACCATGTAATTCTAAATTTTTCAATTAATGGTTTTTTGGAAGGAAATATAGTATATCCACTAGATTCATAATATTTATTATTAAACTACTAATGAAATTATATATATATATATATATTATTTTATATTTTTATTAAAATTTTTCGTCATTCCATTTAGAATATGGACACCCGTTGAAGAGGGTGAGGAAGATCTCAATGGCTCTACAATTTTAATAGTTTCTATACCGTTATGGGAGAATATCTTTATAGATGCTCAATATGTTAGTGTTTTTTATTTTGGAGTATTGGTGGAAACCCCTTGGTGAAGTAGTCAATGTGGTGTTTGCAAGACAAATAAGTATCCCAAATTTATATCCATGACATGTTTTGTTGGTGTGAGCACAAAAATTTAGAAGAAGCATTTTTCATTCCAAAATGAACAGTTACATGGAATTGAGTTAATAATGATAAGGTTTAAGACATCTAAGTGAACTGAATATCATGACATGGTTGTGATTCTCACACTATGATAATGATGATTCAACATGCCTACAAATTTATTTTTCTATATTTCATTTGGAATTTTAGAGAATGAAAGAGGAGATATTGACACAAAATTGAATAGGGAATTGGGATGAATATTTATATATTACCTATGGTTGATTAATTATATACCAAGAGGATAATTTTCTAATTATCTAAAAACATAAAATATATATTCATCTTTCAAAAGTGGGAAGAAAAATCATGGATAAATTAGAATAAATTAGATAGAACAACAGTAAGTTTAACTTTAGAAATATTATGGAATGTAAAGAAAATAATCAAAGAGTTATTCTTGTAAAAGTTTTATGGATTTTTTTAAAGGATTAAAAGGGGAATAATTGATAAACAGTTTTTTGTGGATATTTAATATTTTTTAATGACCTGGTCAAGAAAACTCTAGTACAAATATAACTATTTGAATGTGTAAGAAAAATCAAATATTTATTTATATGAGGGTAATAAATCTATATTTTCAATGTAGCCTATATTAATTATAACCAATAAGTAGTGTGTGTAGTGTTTCTGGTTATTAAAACATTTTTAATTAATTCTCCTTAGATTATCCCAGTTTGGGTGAATCAAGTTAATATGATTGAATCCATCCATTAACACCTTTACCACTTAAGATCATGTATGTATGAGAGGAGTGTTATTGATAATGAGATAGTAATATTGTTGGAATGTATTCATTTTATAAATATTCATATACCCATAGTCACCAAATCACGTTACTTCCCTTGTATGGGACTAATAAGTGTTATCGAATATAAAGGTCCATGATGGAGAATTATGTGACGACCTGCATTTTCTTGAGTTGTGAAAATCAAGGGAAAAATTAATTTTGTATTCCTAAAATTGTTTCAAGGGAAAATTGGTAATGTATCCTATGATATCGAAATGGATAATTTTTTTTCCACCTTGTTGGCCAAGAATATGAATTTTACCCTAGGATATTAGTTTGGTGGAAATCTGAGCTATTTGAGTTTTTGTGGAATAGTTAATATTTAATTAAATAAATATTAATATTTTTAAATTAGATTTTGGTGGTATCTTTAAAAAGAGCATAATATTGTGATTTTTTCTCTACTGTTGATTATAGAATGGGAGGTTTTCATGATGAGTAATAACCCAGTGTTGGATGTCAAGTATAGGCCTACGATCCATTTTTGATTTTCTTTTTATTTTATTTTTCAATTAGATTATTTTTTCCATTATTTTTTATTTTTCGTTATATTATCATGTACGACCATGGTGTCTTTAATCCACATGGAAAAGAGACATGGATGGAGAGAAGAGTAAGAGGTAATGGGGGAGGTTCCTCTGTGGAGCCCAGATTACATCAGATCATCCTGTGGTAGCTGTAGATCAGGTATTAGTGTGTAGCATCGAAGGTTTCTACTTGAAGGTTGGAATATTTTATGTTTTATCTAAAAATTCCCCTCATTTAAGGTTTTTATGTTTTTATTACTTTAATGGGTTTCTTGGGAACCCTAGTGGGTCGATATAGGTGTTTCTGGTAGAGATCATATATTTTGAGTTGATTCAGGGGATTTATTATTTAGGAAAACATGTGTTTAGGGTGTGTAGTTTAGAGAACAACCACAATGTCTTCTTCATATTTGGGGGATATTATTTTTTTTTGGACTACATGTCATTTTATGAGGGTACAAGCTATATAGTTGGCTTAGTCATGTTTCCTAGTGCTCATCTAGACACCATGTGTGGGGAAACATGGTCATGTAAGGTATACAACTAGACCTCATATGGAGCATACACCATGTAGGAGTACATGGATAGGTACAGAAATGGGTACCCATGTGGAGTTATTAGCCATGTATAGGTGCTACACCATATGTACTTGGGTGTTTTACATGTGAGGTGGCACTAGTTACATGAGATGACACCCATTTAGGGGTACATGTGGTGTACCAGGAGGCACATGTTGTGTACTTTGTAAATGTACTCATTGAGTGTCCTGAGACACACATACATGGGAGGTCCTATTTGGGTACTCATTTTATAGACCAATTTCACCACATGTACTTTATATGACCAAGTCCATTTTCATATTTTCACTCTTTTGTAAGATTGAGACTTAATAGTAGAACATTATTTATTTTTTTCTCATATATAATGATGGCAGTTCCTTTTCATGTTTAGAGACTATATGGATGGGGTTTTGGAATGTGAGAGTTTAGTAGGAGGATTTCTTGTGGTGTTTCAAATTTACCCTTGGGGTTTGTGTTGTGAGTTATGAGGCCAGTGAGAGGGTGTGTACCTATTAGTTTTCCATGGATTTTGGATATCATCCACTATTGTTTTCAGTTCTTTTGGATTCATCCCAGATGGCAGGATCGAGTATTATCTCTAAGGAGATCGTGGTAGTCCTTTTTTGTCAGGACGAATAGATTGAGGTTAATGTTGTTGAGGTTTAGCTCTTTGGTTTGAGGATAAGAGATTATGCAGCCTTTAATTTGTATTTATTACTTTCATTAGAAGTTATATATGGGATCTTGAAAGGTTTTGATATGAGTCTGAGTGACTTAAAAGAATGGCCTTGTGGGATAGATTTTAATCCATGATCAGTGAAATTCATTGCAAGATGTTGGGAATTATTGTTTGGCATGTTTTTTTGGATTGGGTTGATTAACACTATTAGAGGGTCTAATTCTTTGTAGGTGATCACCAGGATCATTTTGAATTCTCATGTTGCTCGGATTTTTCTTGTGGATTCCCCTTTGGGTGCATTTTTTGTCAAGGATCAGTTGGATGAGGGATGTTCGGGATTTTCAAAAGTAGTCATGTCACATGATTTTGGATGAGGATGTGGAAACCCTTATAGATTGTTCTACTCTCATAGGTCCCCTTGGAGGGATGAGGTTGTTTCTGTGGTAATGTCTTGAGATATTTTGTGCATCATGGGAGTCCATTGTTTGGCGTCTCTTTATGTTGTAGCTCCTCTGAGAGCCCCATGTTCGGTCTGACCCTAAGGTGGGTCGTGGAGAGCCTGTGATTGTTTCTTTGTTGGATAATAAGATCCAAGGGAACATGAGAGACATTTATTTGTTGGTTTATATTTCATCAATGATCCTATTTCTTCTATTTTGGTGGTGGGTTTTAGGTTTGTTTTAATCATGTTTAGTTGATTGCTGGACATGATATTGGAGGTAGTTACTTCTCAGGACTATTGGTTGAAGAGGATACCATTGGGAAATATTTTATTGGTAATTTTCTGTGAGTTATGATATGGTTCTCTCCTCTTTTGGGTTCTCATGGTTTGAAATGACTATTGAGACAATTGATGATATGGATGATTGGAACTGCCATATAATTGAAGTTTATCCCTAGTTAGTGTAGATTTGGGCCCATCAGATGTTGAGGCACTCATGGAGTGGGTTTTTTGTACCATAGTTTATTTTGACTAAAAAGGAATTGAATAGTTTGTGAACTTAGATTTTATGGTAACCATTAGAAATTTTTTCATTTCCATTGCTCATACCTATGGGATATTTTTTCAGCTCCATCCTTTTATCCATGGGGCATTTTATTTAGGTACTTAGTTAGTGACTGATTTTTTATAGGGCCTTCATCCCTGATAGGTTCTTGAGTGGTCATCCTAGATCTTGTTGTCACCAGTTCTGATCATGTCATTAGAGTCCCAGTTCCTAGTAGATATGAATTTTCTGGGTGTAATCTTATGGTTAAACTTTGGGGCTGGTATTCATACATGGTGTGTTTGTACATCTAGAAGATCCTATGTAAATATGGTGGAATCATAGATTATTATATGTATAAGTGAGCCATATGATATAAATCCTCTAGAAATCGCCAGATCAAGGGGAATATTTACCATGTCATTCAAGATAGAACCCACTATTTGGATAATTTCTTTTTATTTTCTTTCCCCTTTGAAAACATTAGTTTATTTTATGTTAGCTACTGCTAGTTTTGGACTAGGATATACATTTCTCATGTGCATAAATTTTTTTTGGACATAATGTTACAGGTTCAATATTTGGGGTGTCCTTCGAAGAATTATTGCTCACCACTATAATTTCACCAAGGTGTGCGTGCAGACAAGATTTATACTTTTAGGCTACATTACAAGTTTAAAATTGGATGGGGTTAAGGCCCAATGTATATTGATTGAGATCATCCACTTTTGTGAACTGTCAATATCAGGATAGTGAATCCCAAGAATCGTTGTAACCTGTTATGTGGTTTGGATCAGCATTGGAAGTAGAGATAAGAGTATTTATTTTCAGTTTGTTTATTTTTTATATGTGTTTATCCTTGTGGGTCACAAAATATTATATTTTTTTTCTGGAATTGGTTATGTATATTTCCTTACATTTATTATATAAGGATTTGTTTCAGTTTATTTGTAATGTGTACTCTGATGTTGATCCTAGTGTATGAGTTTAGATACATTATTCAGTAATTATACTTTGTATAGAGGTTATTTTTACCCCACCTCATCTTATGGACCCTCATGGGTGGTAGATAGTCTCTAGCAATAAGGGAGTAATTCTGGAGTCCTTATATGAAGCTAGATCAAGTGATGTATTAGGTCACCCTAGGATGGTTCATTACATAATTGTATAAAAGGTGTCTATTTTGACTATTTAGGGTGTTTTTAGAAGGGTGGTCTTGGAATGATTTGGAACACATGATGGATAAAGTAATGATGTGTCATGAACACATTTTCTGATATAATGACCTCATTTAAAGGGAATGTAATTGTGGTTCTAGGTATTCATTTTATAAATTAATGATTTCACCTTGCATGATAAATGTGAGATTTTGTATTTATGGTATATTTTGGTTTTTGGAACTTGACCCATGGGAAAGATTCCAATGGCCAGGCATCATTATATGTATATAAGACTCACATGAAATCTCCCTGTCTATGTTGTTTTAAATTATATTTTATTTAGATGACATGGCATGTGGATTTTATAGAGATAGGTTCATCAGTGTTGGATATGAAATCCCTAAATAGAGAGACGCATGGAGTTCCTTTTTGGGCGGTTTGGGTTCCATGTTCCCAGATGCTATTTTGATGAGGGAATGGATGATTGAGGGATCTTTGGATTGGGATTGAGTTTCCTTAAGGTGGTGGTTTCCCTAATGTTCTAGGTTTGTGTTTCATGGGATGGAGCTATTATTTACCAACATTGTATATCAGTTCATACGGTGGGGCTTGTGTTCTGATTATCAACAATGTATTGAGTGGGTGTAGTTTTTTCATTGGGGGGGGGTTTAAAAACTTCTATCACCAAGGTGTGGTTAGGCATGAGGATGCCTGGTTTTTGAGAAGTGGAGTTCTGGGAGTGCTCTCTATCTTGTGGAAGGATTAAGAGGGTAGGTTTATCTGGACCCCAAGATATAATTGTTATAGGTTTGAAATTAGTCATAGTGGTGAGAACATGGTTAGGAACTTGTGTTTTTGTATTGATTCCATTAGGGAGGGTGTTCAGTGGTTTTAAGTGCGATATCCCAGTTTTTTTAGGACTTGGAACATGTGAGTGTAAGCCCAATTGCACACTTGAGGAGAGTATTAAGAAAATACATATTATGTGGTGTTAACAATAGGTGTTTAGAGGTTTTAATATTTTTTTATGTGGTTTTTTTGAGAATGTCTAATTGTAATATTTTTTGATGGTTCCCTAATGTTAGTGGTTTAGATACATCAATTCAATGCATTCATCGATAGACATAGTGTTGGCCATGTTGGTTGTCGTTGGTTAGTGGGGAAAAATTACGTATATTACTATAGTTTTTAGTGTTAGATAAGTCATTGTATAATGTATATCATGTTGGGAGAGAGTTGAATATGAAGCAAGACTGATCTTTGGATGGAAAATATAGAGTTCGTTGTGAAAATGTTTTGGGGAGATCCTGGGTGCTGGATATTCACTGAGGTTTCATAGGGGAAAGATGAGTTTGTGGTGGGGAATTTGGTATGACCCACATTATCACAAGTTTTGAAAATTAGGGGAAATTTTAAATTTTAAATCCCAAAAGTGTTTGAGGAGAAAAATTTAAATTTCTCTAGTGATATTATCTCAAATAAATTTTTTAACCAATCTATTGGTCATATAATATGGTGTTTTTCCTAGGAAAAGAGTTATGGTAAAAATATCAATCATTTAAATTTCCCTGGAATATTTAATATTAAATTAATTAAATATTATATTTTTGATGTATTTTAATTTTTCTCATATGTTTTATATAAATAATTTTTCTCAGATTCCATATCTACAATTGTTTTTTTTTCATTTTATTTTTTCTTTTTATTTTATTTATTCTTTAATTTAAATTTTCGTGTCACATAAAATCATGGGGTATTTATTTTTCATTATTTATAGATTTATATTGAGAATATAAGGAGAGGGAAGGGATTATGTGTTGACATAGAGATTAGGTTGCGCTAAATCATCAGGCAACAGCAGTGTATCACAGATTTGTGTGAATAATTAGTGATTTTTGCACCAACATAGTACCATTTAATGTTTATTTAAAATAAATTTCATCTAATAGTTTTTATTTTTTATTACCTTAATGGGGTTATTGGGAACATTAGAGTGTTGATATGGAATTTTTACGGATAAATTGTGCATTCTAGTATGACTCAAGGTTTTTCTGTTCAGGAAAATTAGTGCACATGCTGTGTAGTTAAGAGAACACAAGCTATGTGTTCTTCATATCTGGGGATGATAATGTTTTTGTGAATAAATGTTATACACAAGGGGTACATTATTTGTATTGGGCTTAGGTGTGTGGCTGAGTTCTCAGTCATACACCCCATTTGGGGTACTTTCCCATGTAAGGCAGACAACCAAAACCCATGTAGAGTGCACATTGTGTATGAGAACATAGCTAGATTTGGTACGTGGCTAGGTACATGGTAAGGTACCCAATTTTGATTACACTCCATGTAATGGTGGTACACACCATTCACATGTGAATACGAAACATCAAGTTGGGATCGGTACAAAGGATGGTACCCATATAGGGGTACAAGCCATGTACCAAGAGGCACACACCATGTAATTTGTAAAAGTACACATCGAGTGGAGTAAGGCACAAGGCCTGTTGGGACCTCTATAGGTACACATTATTTACATAGAGTTCTCACTGTGTACTTTCCCGGTATGGGGTCATTTTTCTTTTTTTACCCTATTATTAGATTTATACTTTTGAGTAGTTTTTATGATAATTTCTTGTTAGGATCATGATGATGGAATCATTTTGATGTTTAGAGACGATATGGATAGTGTTTTTCACTATGAGGGTTTGGTAGAAGGATTTCTTGTGGTGGATCATCATCCCTCATTAGGGTTGGGTTGTTAGATGTGTAGTCCATATGAGGGTGTGAGGTTGTTAGTTGGTCATGGATTGTAGATTCTAACAAGTGTTGTTCAATATTATTTTGGATGGTTTGAAAAGCAGGGAATGAGTAGTATCTGTGAGGGGATATTGGTTATCTTTATGTAGTGGGATTGGTTACTTAAGGCCAGATATATTGAGTTTTAACACTTAGGTTTGGTTACTAGATCTGTTGGAGACATTTGGATGTATCGATTCCTTTGTTTGGTAGTTATGTTTGGGTGTCATTGTTTTTATTATACTAGATTGAAGGACTTGTGAGGATGAACTTATGGGATGTTTTCTAATCAAGTGATTAGTTTTTTCCATATTCACATGTAGTTAATGCATGTATGGTATGATTTGATTTTCTGG
The DNA here is from genome assembly GCA_963277665.1 of Viscum album. Taxonomy (NCBI): domain Eukaryota; kingdom Viridiplantae; phylum Streptophyta; class Magnoliopsida; order Santalales; family Viscaceae; genus Viscum; species Viscum album. The sequence continues at coordinate 1,919,154,072 of OY728161.1, read as the reverse complement.
TGTTGGGGAACCCAGTAGAGGGTATAATTCTTTGGAAGTGGTGATGTGGACCCTTCTAAATGTCCCTGTTAGATATCTAGTGATTTTTTATCCCCATTTGGTTGATTTGTTGGTCGAGGATTAGTTGTAGGCTACTAAGGGTCATTTGGGATGTTCAGTATTGAGTGTTTCCTCTTATTTTTGGTGAGATTTTGGATTAATTCATAGGGTTTTTGTATCTTTATAGGGACCATGGGCTAGTTGGGGTTGTTTATTTGGTGTGTACCACGATTTTCGGTGCACTATGGGATTCCCATTTTGGATGATGATTTATACTATGAAAATAATGACCATAAGAGCCCTATGTTTGGTTTGACAATAGCTAGGTTTTATATATCCCATGGTGTATGCTTTCTTTGATGCTATGTACCAACGGACCATAGATCTCATTATTATTTTTGAGAGATGATAAGCACTGTTAGTTTATCTTTTTGGATAGTGGTTTTGAGGTGGGTTCATCCTTCATTTAGTGGGCTATTTTCCATGATATTTGAGGTGGTTTATTCTCAAGAAAATGGTTTTAGGAGGATACCTTTGTGATATCAAAGATTTTTCATTTTCCTTGAGTTGTGATATGGTTCTCTACTATATTTAATTAGAATGGTTAGATTATCATAAGGTGTTAATTAATGATATAGATTAGTGCAAGCCCCCATATAGTTTTTATCCCAAAATATTGTGGATTCAGGCTTGTGATATGGAATGGAACTCATGGATGGGGTTTTTTGTACCATGTATTATTTTCACTTCTGGGGTCATGGATTCTTTACGCTCCTGGTTGTTATAGTACCCATGAATCATTTTGTTCAGGTCAATAGCTGCTATGCATGAGACATTTTTTTGGGTCCATGATGGTACCCATGGGACATTTTTTTCAGGTCTATAGCTAGTTGCTAATTCATTCTTCTTGTCCTTTGGGATTGATAGGGTTTCTAGTGGTCTTCCAAGATGTTCCTATCTCCTATTCAAATCATGTTGTTGGAGTCCCAGTTGATGTAAGGTGTGAATTGTTCTTGTAGAAACCTATGTTTATGTCTTGGGGTCCAGACTTCATGCCTGTTGAATTTAGAAGTCTTCGAGCTTCAATGTAGACCTGGTGTATGCACTAGTTTATTTGTGGATGGGTGAGCCACATATTATAAATCCTGTGGTAGGGGCTAATGCGGTGGTAGATTTACCATGGGTGTCAAGATAGAAACAAAATTCTTGGATGATTTATTGTTTTTTTCTTCCCTCTTTTATGTAATTATTACTTTTATTCCACATACTAACATTTTTTAGCTGTGATGGGCATATAAAGTGTTCATTCACTTGTTATGACAATAGATTTATAGGTTCTCCATTGTGGGTAGTCTATTGAGATTTATTTCTCACCCCATTGCATATATCGCAATGTATTTACATATATGATGTATAATTTCATGTTGGAAGACAATTTTCATGGTATATGGGGTTGAGGCCTAGTGTTGATTTATCGAACAGAGCCTCTTAAGTGGAGCATTGGGATATTGTTTTTGTAACTCATGCATCATGGAGACCAGGTATGTGGTTTTGATCAACATTCATAGTAGAGACTATTGCATTTAAATTCAATTTATTTATATTATATCTATGTCCAACATATTGTGAATGAACTATTTTGTATTTTTCCAATTTTGAGTTTGTATGCAGAATTCCATTTAATATGGAATGATTTTTTTTAGTTTATTTATTATATGTACTCTTTTTTGATCCCTGTGTATGATTTTGGTTATACTCACTATTATTTTAATCTAGTCCTAGGGTATAGTATCCCCACTTCAACTTATAGACCCTCACCATAGTTCAGAAGCCCCAATCATTTGTGGTGTTATGGTTGATTCCTTGTGGTTAGCCAGATTGAGTGATGTGTTAGGTATACCAGGGATTGTTTATTTGATATTGCCTCTCAAAGACAAGTCGATTGGTCATTACATGTAATAGTATATAGATATTCAATGGAATGAATATTGAATTATGAAACAACTGAATGAAAAACTACCTATGATCACTCAAAATGGATGTTTATATTGGTTACATATAGGTATTCAATCTAACATGGAGAGTGGAGCCTCAATAATGAAGGTCTCAAGGGAACTAGATACCGACATAGAAGGAGTCCACAAGTTTTGTGGTTTTTACCATCATATTTTCAAGAAACCGCTTGCTTGTAAATCACCACACTCCATGTGGGAAAACACGTCACAATATATGAATGGAATTAGAAGGTACATGAATCTAAATTGATGGAACTAAGGAACAAGTTTGAGGATCAAGTGATTCACCAGAATAAGCCCACCAATGCATTATTTGATTAGGGTAAAATTATTGTAAAGGGTACGCACAAAAACATGGAAGGTCTTGATGATAAAAATATCATGAAGAGGATAATGATAATATTACCACCATTTTTGACTTCAAAGTGCATAATGATTGGATAAAATATCTCAAGTTGACAATGATGGATAATTTCTATGGTAGTCTCATGGACTATAAGATGAAGAAAAATGATACAAAAATATTAGATGATGTTGAGTTCTTAGGAGATGGAGTTGAAGGTAACAAATAGAAATTCATTTGATGGTAGTCCTGAAAATGGGGACATTGATGAGCTAATGTGTTTTCATTCCTAAAACATAAAAATATAGAAAATAAGATTCAATAAAAATATTTCATTTTATATCTTTATATGTGGAAAATATGTGCATCTCAATTTAGTGTGACCGATGTAATTCAAATATAATGAATTAAAAGAATAACTCATGAAGAATTCAACAAATAGTGTGAGAAGAAAAATTACATCACAATAGAAGTTCTTAATAGAGAACATTATTCATTCATAAGAATATTTCAGATCAGATGAAATTAAAGTAGATGATATTTATGACTAAAATGTTCTCAAAGAGGATGTATGTAGAGATATCGAAAAACAAAAACTACCTGAGTGATGTGATGATAAATATACAAAAGTTTAGGTAAAAATATACCTCACAGATTAAATATATTCTGATATTGTAGAAATCAATTTTAGGAGGGATAAAATTAATAAAGGAAATGTAATTATATATCAATATGTTATATATAGTAATTGGAAGAATAAAAATAGATGTTGATGGATGCAATTGAATGACTAATGTTTTTAAATTCTAGAAACCTAGAGAATATTAATTAGATAATGTTTAAAATTAAATAAGAGGCATAGATACATAATGGATTGACTGATTATATAAAAGGGAATCTCAAAAATATTTATAATATAAAGGAGAATTTAATTCCATTGGGAAAATACTCAATGAACCTAAAAGGAATATAAATCTAAAAATATCATGTGAATGTTAATGTATATGAGCTTGGAAAAAGTCTATTATTGTTAATAGTGAATCCACAAAAAAGGTAGACACATTTACCCCCTATATAGTGGATCAATGATAAGGGAAATTCTATTGAGGTTCTTGATATGAATAAAAATGTAGTCATGATAGATGAAAGATTTCAAGAACCCACACCCTAGAAGAAATTTTATTTAGAAGACCAGTAATGGAGAAGTGAATACACATAATTTAATATCATGTATATAGTTTTATTTCTATAAAAAATATTGTATATAAAATAATTGTTTTCATTGGATAATGATATTTCAGGTCTAATGTAAAACCAAATTAGATGATTATAAACATATATGCTCGATATGAATTTCATGGATATAGTTTTGTGTGAGATGAAAATGGAAAAAAAAACTAGGGATTTATCATCAATAGTATAATGAAGTCTTACAATGGAGAAACAAATAAGAAGATATTATATGATAAAAGATTAATCAAGTGAGTTGAAAAATAATAAATAATTATCTTCCCTACAGGACATGGATTATCCAACAGATTTGGATAAGAAATAATATTACTTACCACCAAAGGATAGAAAATATGTTCATTGAATAAGAAAGGATAAAATAAGAAGAAAAATGTGGAAGAGGTTTGTTTTAATGGTCATATTACAGTAGTTTACTGATCCTTTATAGTGGATGAACATTATATATGATTATAAATAATAATCACGACATGGAAAAAATAATTTAAAATAATGTGGGATTAATTTTCAATATAATGATGGTTTGAAAAGCATTTGACTTGAATAATAAAATATCGGTGAAAACGTCTTTATGTAAATGTATATATTTGTTTTTAAATCCTTTTTTCACAATTTCAAAAGTGTAATCCAATTTTTTGACCCATTTAAAGCTCTAAGTTTCAATAATAAAAACTGCATCATCAAAGGAGCAGTTGATTTTATTGCAATGAAATGCGCCCGTAAAGGGCTCCCGCGATAGGGTTTTCCTCTCGCCGCCACCGCCCCTTCGCGGCGGACGACGCGGCGTTCCCCCTCACACTCGGTGTGCCGGCCAGGATCTTGACAGCGTCGCGCGATTTCGTGGTCTTCTATTGCTGTGGAGTTCTTTTTTGGGCCTCGAAGGTTGCTGGTTCGGACCGGCGGGTGTAAGATCGGTCCCCGTCGACGGCATACTCTTCGGAGCACCCCAGGGTTCGTTCTCGGCAGTTCGCTGGTGTCCGGCGGGGTGATTCTTAGCGTCTGATGGTCGTGATCTTGCGTCGGTGGTTCTTGGGGTCCCGGCCTCTCCTAGGAGAGTGCGGTGGGGTTCCATCGTGTCTGAAGCGGTCGTTTTGGTTGGTGGCGGCGGGGTCTTCATTTTCTGGGTGTTGTTTGTGCGGTTGGGTGGTTCCTGTGATGCCTGACCTTCTGGATATGGTTTGTGTTTCCTCCTCATCTCGTTTCTTGGGGAGGTGATGTATGGTTGTACTGGTTTTTCTTTTTTTGGTGCCTTCGGTGAGGCGTTGATTTTGCAGATGGCGATGGAGACGGTGTCGCCGGTGATGTTGTTTTTTGTGAGTGTTTGTTCCCACTGTGTTTCTGCTGGGGGTGATTTTATGGTGATGCCGGAGGAACGTTGGGTTTGCGGTGTCAACGATGGCCGGAGTTCAGTCTCACAGCTTGAGATGAATATGATGGTTCCGACGCCGGTGAAGGGTGGCGCGTGACAGTGGAGGGTTATCACTCGGCCTTCGTTTGGCGTGCGGATGGAACAGACAGACTGACGGTGCAGACGCACGGCACGAGGCCTGTCAGCGCAGAGGGGTACGTGGACGCTCGGGTCGGCTCGAGGCGGCTGGAGTTTGAATTTGAATTTGATTTTGAAGTTTGAATGGAGGTTTTGTGGTCTACTGGATGGTAGGGAATGATGTTTGGGTACCGGCAACCCCTTAAACCGGCCATATGAAAATGAAAAAAAATGATTAGCGGTCTCTATCACATCAGGGGTGAAAAAGACATTTCATTTCTATCCAAGGAAGAATATATTACCATATGGAATAATTTTTTTCACCATATGATACAAATGTCCTTGGAAGATATAGTAAACAATTAAGTTTCTCTTGATACCCCAAAATTTCATGTTATCTGGACTAAAAATATGATACTTGTAAAATGAGGAAGATAATTTAGAAGATGAACAATCCAAATGTTGAATACCATATTAATAAGGTGGGTGTTTAGGGATAATCTCAACAATTATAGAACGATTACTCATATCATTGTATGATTTATGATTAAAGGGTATTACAAAATTGAGGGTATTAATGTTGATTGTAAATTTTCACCTATCACTCAATTGGAAGCCATTAAACTATTTTTAGAAATTTTAGTGAGCATATGATTCAATATATAAATTTTTTTTGTAAAATAATATTTTTTAATGGATTCCATGAGGATTATGTGTACATTGAATAGCCAGAGGGATTTCTTATAAATGAAGACAAGAGAAATGTTTTTCAGTTAAAGAAGGAATTGTTATAACTAAATCATGATCCTAGAGCGTAGTATTCTTATCATGATCTATATTTTAAAATGTATTAATTTCAATGAGGAGTGAACTAGAATATATACGTATATAAATAAAATTTGCAAAGTATTTCATACATATTTATGTGGATGATATAATCTTTGAGATAATGGACAATGCATAAATCAAGGTGTTTGAAGAATACATGAGTTGAGGATGTTAAATTTCCTTTACCAGAGAGTAAACCTTTTCTAATGGGGTGTAGGTAACAAAAGGATGGGATGAAATGTGTTTTTTTAAATCAAGATATTCCATTAATATTCTAAATAAATTTGGAATGGATGTTTAAATTCCAATAAAACCATTGAATTCTTTTGAATTTATGGTGGGAAAATATGATGTTGGAAAATAGGATGATGTAACAGAATATTGGAAGGTAATTGGAAGGTTTCATAAGATCACAATGAAAAAACAAAAATTTGGGTCTTATGAATACCATGACACACAATACTAATGATAACTCAATAATGAAGAATTCTTGAAATTGAAATATATTTTTTTACATATTCAACATGACAGATTTTGGGATGTATTATCAATTAAAGTCCCCATGAGAGATGTTGGGATACCATAAAGAAGATTGGGATAGTTTAGTGAATGATTTAAAGTCAACATGGGAGTTTTCATATACATTAGAGTTTTATGAATTTACTAGATGCGAAGTAATTTTGAATAAATCTATCATTGAATTGAAAATGCTAAATATATTTAATTTACTCATGAATCCACTCAAATAATATAGATATAGAAATATCAATGGGATTTTAGAGTGGATGTGAAATATATTATTATAATTATGTTGGAAAAATTATTTGATATTAATATCAATGAATATCATATAAATAATTCATTGAAATATTATTGTTAGATGAAGTATCATTTCATCATTGAGAATTTTGAACAGGGGATGGTGTAGATAGGATACATGTTAGGAGATGATCATATTGTGGATATCATGAAAAAGGATCTATCAAACACTAATTTTTTGAATAATTTACTGGATATAGGGGTTTAACCATCTCTATATGACTAGATGTTTTAGATATAGTCTCCCACCACCATAATATTTTAACTTTATAGTAAAGAATGGTAACACTATTGTGGTGGATGTTAATATTTCTAACACTATTTTCAAATATTTTAAATTGGTTCTATTTAGGATAATTGAAAAATAGGGGGAAAGATTCCCTATGTTAATTGGTATAAGGTTTAAATGGTAAAATATGAAGTTGGATGCGAGTTTTATTTCTTATTGACAAATGGGAAGAGATCCTTAGATGATTTTTTATAAATGGTAGAGCTACTAATCATTAATTTTGGGGGATCAATAGCTTGAAGATTTTTTTAAGACTATGCGAATCATGATAAGTATTTCAATAAGTAAATTTTCTTTTAACTTATCTTTTTACCAATTATCTTGGATCATGTGGGTTTCATGTTGGTGATTAATGGATCATTGATACACTCTCTAAATATGATGGTTTCTGACTATATTGGGATGATCATTTCAGAACCGTTGAAAAAATATGATATCGAAACTACATTATTTAATTGGACAGGTTTTTAACAAACTCAATGAGGTATATTGTAAAAAAAATTATTAAATTATATTTATTGTTTTTTACTGAAATAGCTATCATCATGGAAGTTTAAAGACATCAAAATAAACTTACTATATCACAATAAATGCAACATGAGTTTTGATGTATTTTGAATGAATTATAATAGTTATATATATATATATTTAATATGTACTATTGTAACAACACTAGTCATGCTGCAACAGTGGTGTTTTGGGAAATAATAAAGGCATATACCACATTATATACATAAGATTTCATATTTTTTTACATATGAGTCTTTTGAAATGTTTGCAATGTTTTACAATTTTTCTTTGAAAGAGTAGACTGTATATTGTTGCACCAGAAGTTATTCCATGACCTAGATAATGTTGAGGAGATAATTTCTAAAGGGTTATGTCATGGGGAGGTTCAAGATGAGGAATCATGTGTTTCCCCAAAAATGGGTTTGCACATTTAAATATAACAATTTTCTTGAATGTTCATGTTTTATGATTAAAATAGTGAATGGAATACATAATTTTATTCCTTTTAATATTTTTAGGAAAATCATTTTTCATACTTTGGAGAATATGACCACTCTTTTTAGGGGATGTAGTTGATTTTAATGGTTTTTCTATTTTGATGATTTCTATTCCATGGTGGGGAGCCACACTATGGAACCTCAATGTGTATGTGTTAGTAATCATGGAGTATTATAGGCTACCCTTTGGAGATTTTTGTTACTATGTGGTTTTTTTGTTAATGAAGAATCTTAGATTTTTAGAAACAATATGTTATTTAGATAAAAGTTGGGGAATTTAGAATAAACATATTATATTCCTTAATGAAGAGTTCTGCAACATGTAGTTGATGAAGTTTGGGTTCAAGGCTGTAAAGGGAACTTATATTAGCCCCATGGTTGTGATGTTCACACCATGAGGATTTCCAATCAGCATGCCTGTAGATTTATATATACCATATTTTAGGAATATTTAAGGTAATCAGAAAAGATCTTATTATAAGGCCCCAACCTTAAACCTTACTTAATATTGAGTTATTTCAAGAATACACATTGATGATCTTTTCAAGTTTAGAGTTTTAGATAATTAGATCATAAATCATGGATTACATTCCACATTTAAACAAGGTGGTTACATAAAAGACAGTAATCATTTTTCTTATCAAAGGAGACATATTTAAAATAAAACATGGATTCTTTCTTGATACTTCCTCGACACTATCATCACATCATGTACTTTTCCCTTGACATATGAAAAACATTTCAAAAACATGGGATGAGCATAAAAAGCACAGTAAGGGATATAAATGTATGGAATGAAAACATTAGTCCATGTATACATAAGAATTGATGAAATCACACTTTACTCATAAAACATAATCACTTTATCATACCTCATTAAATCATAAGATATATGAATAACTCATATAAATCATAAGACATAAAGGTAACTTGAGGCATTCATAACATTTTTACATAGGGAGTAACCCTCATGGTTACGTTTGGAATACCCATCAGAGTATATGCCTAAATCTCTTCGGAGAAGCCTTAGAATTTAACTCCTTAATGTTTCCCAATGCATTGGAGAGCTATATTGGGATCACCCGCCCTTAGTTTATCACGGAACCAACCATCTTTCTAAACAATACCCAAGAACCATAACATAATCGTATCACATAAAACATGCATAAAGGAAACATAACATTTCCACCTTTCAATCACAAGATATCAATAACACATTGATATAATAAAACATTATCAAAACCATTTTCAATAAAAAAATAAAATAAAAGTAAAACATTGTATTTATTTTCATTTAAAAAAAGTTATGGTTTGTAGAGGAAGTTGAAACTCAAATAATGGTCACGATGGTAGAGAAGTCATTGTCGCCACATACGTATGATGAAAACATTCCATTTTGTCATTTAGTAAAATGCTTTGTATAAAAATATTCCTTTTGAATAAATGTAAAAGTCTTTTATACACCATATAAAATAAGGTTGTGTATAAAACAAAATTTTCCTTAATGAAAAGAGATTGAGACGAAGTCCCATACCTCGCGTCTGACATGACTCGATCATTCTTTAATCTCTTGAATAATAAAGTAGAGTTAATTTCTACTTTCTTGAGAACATTTTTCAAGTTCATTATTCCTTTTATATCACTTAATACCATGTTATGAACATTATGTAACTATTTAAGTTAATAATGGTCATTTTGTTGACCCTTGGCACTTGAGTCAAAAATAAACTTCTTGTAATTACAAGTTGTTCATGTGGTAAAATATCCTTTATATCCAGAATTATATTCATGATGTAGATATCATATATATCCAGTCTATGCATGAATTTATAATAATACATAACATTTAGAGGTAAGAATTGAAATGCACCATTCAAGGAGACGGTAAGCCGTACGTACGCATGAACAATACTTTCATTTCTATTTCATATTTAATGGAATTAAATCATAATGATATAAAGGTATATTATAATTCCATTATAATATAATATATAATATCATTAACTTCATCCTTTATACATCCCACATATGGCATTAACGAATCAAATAACTTTGAGGGGGCGGTAGTCCGCACTTCCTAAAATGAAGATATCGTGTTTACACATAATGGAAACCATAAAGGACCACCATAAATAAAAAATACAGAAGCATAAGGAAAACATAAACATAATATATATCACATATAAATAGAGTGACATCTTAATGGCCACCATGAAAGGTGTTAAAATAATATTGAACAATCATCAGTTCGTGATGCAGAAATTTGCCATCCACCAAAAAAGTATGTTATTTAACCATTAGATGAAAGTGTGTGTAAGTGTAGCTAGAATACATCTCATAAAAAGATCCTAGTATATTGAATATACTGGTTTTGTTAGAAAATAATGGAATAAAAAGAGTTTTGGGGGTTGGAGAAGCAAAATAAAACAAAAGAACAGAAGTAAAGACATTCCCTTTAAATCGGGTAACTCCTCTTGGTTTGAACCAAAAGGGTTTCTTGAAGAGCTGTATACCTAAGGTAAGGCTTCTAGGATGAAAAGAGGAATTTTTAGAGATAAAATAGCATATATCAGCCGATCCAATGGCTTGATAGTTGTGGGTAAGGAGGTAGAGGTGGGGGGCCTCTTATAAGAGAGAGGAGGGGCACTCTTGGAAAGTCAAGAAATGTTACTTTATATTGAAATGAGTTTCATATTTTAAAGGAAACACATTGATATATTTATAGGATAAGGTGATAAGGGTTCTAAATATACTCATCAAATAGGTCTTTGACAAGTGTAAATCTTATATTTTACGTTATCTTTTCATTTAATTTAAATCGTTCATTAATGAGGTAATCGCTACATCATCATGGTGTCATAAAAATTTTAATTTATTTAATGACTAAAAATTAAAAAAAATATGATATAGGAAATATTTTTAGATTTCCAATGAATATTTATAGTCCAATAGATCATTTATGTAGACAAAATTAAAATTTTTTTACTTAGGTGTTACATACTTTTGTGATATTCTCCATTGCTTAAAAATAAAATGATAAAGTGTCACTATCACCCAAGGGTGATTCCATGGGGTCCCAAAGATTGGTACAAGGCATGCCATGGTCGTCTATGACACAACATTTAGCATTAGGAGACATTTTGAGGTCATTTGTTATTATTATGATTTTATTTTATTACCCTTAACTACCGGATTACTAATTAATCACGATAATTAAAAATAATTAACGTCATTACTATTCATAATGTCCAAAAACAAAAGAGTCTTAACTACATAATTTGTAACTTAAGATTCCAAATATTTAATCCATTTTACCAAATTATAAACACATAAATTGAAATAATTAATTTAAAAATAATTCTCGTTGTCAAAACAAATAGCGGGTTTTTTGAAACAATATCCATGAAAAGATTGGCACTTTTTTATGCCCAATATCAAAGTAAAATTAATCCCAATGAACCCCATTAGACTAAATGGTAAAAATATATTATATTTACACTTTAAAACCAATTAAAAAGATAATCTATCCATATACTTAATTTAGATGAAAAATTAGTTTTGAAGAAAAATGCAGTATTTTTCACTATTAATTAAAAAATAAACATTGTCAGAAAAATACCAAAAATTTATCCAACGTAAATTTAAATGTCCTAATTCTAATGAATAAGTTTATTTTGACAAATAGAGCTTACAAAATTATCAAATTATTGATTTAAAAATGGTTCACCATCAAAAGGTGGTAAAACAATCTTTTAAAAATATTAGAGAATTCTTTTCTTAAGATTGGATTTATCCTCATTTTAGACCTCTAAAACACTATCTAATTCATAAATAGACATAGATATGAAAATATATTATTAATTACTTACATGGTATGTTACATCCTTCCCCCCTTTAGAAAATTGTGTCCCCATAATTTATTTACTTATCGAATAAGTGGGGGTATTTATCCCTCATTGCATTTTCAGATTCCCATGTTGCCTCTTCAATCATGTGGTTTTTACAAAAAACCTTTACTTGATTAATCAATTTATTCCGTAACACTTTCTCCCTGTGGTTAAGAATCTAGACTGGTTGTTACTCATAAGATAGATTCTCTTCTATCTAAACTACCTCTGGACTCAAAACATGAGATGGATCTGGCATGTACTTCCATAACATTGAAACATGAAAAACATTGTGTACCTGGGATAAACTCAGAGGTAAAGCCACTCGGTATGCAACTGATCCAACTCTCTATAGAATTTTATATGGTCCAACTAATCTTGGACTCATCTTTCCTTTCTTACCAAATCGCATTACACTTTTCCATGGTGAAACTTTGATGAAGACATGATCACCTACCTCAAAAGACAGATCCTCCCTCCTGTTGTCCGCATAACTTTTCTGCCTGCTTTGAGCTGTTGTCATGTGTTTTGGTATCATCTAAACTTTTTCTACCAACTCTTCTACCAATTATGGTCCCATCAACTTCTGTTCACCCACTTCATCCCAAAGAGCTGGAGTTCGACACCGCTTCCCATATAATGCCTCAAATGTTGCCATCTGTATACTAGAATAAAACTGTTATTATAAGAAAACTCAACCAAAGAAAGATGTTGGTCCCAACTTCCCTGATAATCCATCAAACAATCACATAGAATATCTTCCAAAGTATGAATTGTTCATTCTAACTACCCAACTGATTGAGGATGAAAAGCTGCACTAAAATTTAACTTAGTACCCAATGACATCTGAAGGCCTTTCCAAAAGTTATAAGTAAACCTGGGATCAAGATCAGATACAATGGAGATGGGAACTCCATGTAACATGACTATCTCTTTAAGATACAAACAAGAAAGTTGATCTAGGGAAAAATTATCTCGTATAGCATGGAAATGAGCAAATTTAGTCAAGCGATCAACAATAACCCAGATTGCATTATTACCTCGAGGTTTTTTCGGAAATCCCACAACAAAGTCCATGGATATATTCTCCAATTTCCACTCTGGCACTGATAAAGGCATAAGAATCCCTTTTGGTAACTACCACTCTGCTTTAACCTGTTGACAAGTCAAACACTTCATAGTAAAATCAGCAATATCTCTTTTCATTCCATCCCACCAGTAATACTCCCAAAGATATCTATACGTCTTAGTACTGTCTCAATGAACTGAAAACGGAGAAATATGAGCTCCACATAACTACTCTCTCTTTAACTATGAATCACACGAAACACACAATCTCTTCCCAAATATCAAAACACAATCACTATCAATGTTGAATTCAGGCAACTTACCCTTCTCAACCAGCTCTACCTTTTTTTGCAACTCACTATCTTGCTTCTGAGCATGCTTAATTCTGTCTTATAGAGAAGATTTCATTGATACCTAAACAAAAAAATAAGAACATCCTGCACCAAAAACATCTATCCCAAATTTCATCAAATCCTTAACCAAAGGATCATGTTCCAAATGTAACATGGTTAATGAAACATTACTTTTTGGACTCAAAGCATCATCTACTTTATTTGATTTTCCCAGATGGTAATGAATTGTACAATCATAATCCTTGATTAATTCTAGCCATCTCCTCTATCTCATGTTCAATTCTTTCTGGGTGAATATATACTTTAACCTTTTTTGATCAGTATATATTTCACACTTTACACCATACAAATGATGCCTCCAAATTTTTAAATCGAAAACCACAACAGCTATTTCCAAATCACGTGTAGGGTAATTTACTTCATGAGTTTTCAACTGAAGTGAATCATAAGAAATTACCTAATCATTATGCATTATGACGTAACCATGTCCTTTCAATGAAGCTTCACTGTAGATAACAATCCCACCATTCCTGGAAGGTAGTTCCAAAACTGGAGCATTCACCAATCTTCTTTTTAATTCCTGAAAACAATCATCACATTCTTTTTTCCAGATAAACTTAACACCGTTCTGAGTTATCTTATTCATTAGACTAGATAAAAATGAAAAATTTATAAGAAACCTTCGGTAATAGCCTGCCAAACCTTGAAAACTACAAATCTCAGTTACATTTATAGGTCTTTCCCATTCTTCAACAACCTTCATTTTTGCAGGATCAACAGTTATCCCTTCTTTAGAAACAATGTGACCAAAGAAATAAATTTTTTGCAACCAAAACTCACACTTTATGAATTTCCCATATAATTTCTTTTCTTTTATCGTTTGAAAAAATAACCCCTAAATGACTTTCATGATCCTCTTTAGTTTTATAAAACACCAAAATAGCGTCAATGAAAACATCAACAACTTATCCAAGAAATCATGGAAAATTCTATTCATAAAGTCCATGAATACAACAGGTTCATTGGTTATCCCAAAAGGCATAACTACAAATTCATAATGGCCATATCTTGTACGAAACATGGTCTTCAGAATATCTTCTTCCTTTACCTTCAAGTAATGGTACCCCGATCTCAGGTCAATCTTTGAAAAATAATGAGCTCCCTGGAGCTGATCAAACAATTCATCGATATGAGGCAAAGGATATTTGTTCTTAATAGTGATGTTTTTAAAGGCTCTATAATCAATTAAAAATATCATTGAACCATCTTTCTTTTTAACAAATAAGACAGGGGCACTCCATGGTGATGTGCTAGGATTAATGAAACCTTTCTCTAATAAATCTTGCAATTTATCCTTCAACTCTAAAAGTTCAATTTGAGTCATTCGATAAGGTGGTTTTGAAATTGGAATAGCATAAGGAACTAATTCAACAGTAAATTCAACTTCCCGATCTGGTATTATTCTAGGAAACTCATCAGGAAAAACATCAAGATACTCATTTACCACTGGCACATCATTAATCTGAAAGGTTCCTTTGTTTTCAACAATATGTACATGGTAACATTAATTTCCATCTTTTACAAGTTTCTTAGCCTCTTGATTTGTTATCAACATTAAGGGTTCATTCTTGTACAAAAACTGAAACTCCTTCTGAACAAAAACTTCTCTAGCTCTACAATCAATCTTAGCATGGTAAACAAGCATCCAATCCATACCCACGATACAATCAAACTACACTAGAGGTAAAACAATAAGGTTTTCAAGTAGGTTATTTCCATGGATAATGATAGGAAAATTTTTGTAAACTATTTTTGCCTCAACATTCCCCCCAGGTGTTTTTACCATAAGTTCAGGAGTGATTTCTTGAGATGGTATTCCCAATTTACTAGATACATTTTCAGAGATGAAATAATGTGTAGACCCTAAATCGAAAAACACATTAGTATAATCTGATAAAACAAACAAAGTACCTGATACCACTTCATTTTATGGCCCAACATCTGCTGAAGAAGTTGCAAAGGATTTCACCACACCTTTTTGCTTGTAGTCTGACTGCTTCCCATAATTTTAGCTCTTTGTCGAACACTCATTTTCATAATGAACCATCTCATTGCACTTGAAACATTTCAGTAACTGTAAATCAAATTTGGTCTTACCATCACCCTGATCTTTTTCAGTGCAATCACGAACCTTATGTCACATCTTACCACATCGGTAGCACTTTCCAGAATTTAGAAGACATTCCCCAGCATGCCTTTTACCGCATTTATCACAAACTGAAAACTTAGTTTTCTTACCATCAGAGCTTTTTGAAGGATTCTTACCTTTCTCCTGCCACCTCGGTCTCTTTTTCTGTTGGTTGTTATAGAACACTTGATTATCGACAAACTCCATTTCCACCTTCTCATCACATCGAAAAAGCTTTTCATAACTCTTGAACTCGTGAGGAGCTAAAGCCCTTTGATATTTTGGCTTTAATCCTTAGTAAAAATGATTGATTTTACTATCAAGGTCTCAGATAAAATTTGGAGCGTACATTGACAATCGAGTGAAAATTTCTTAATAAGAAGCCACTTAGTCGTCCACTTGCCTCAATTCCTAGAATTTTCTTTCCATACTAAGTCGAATATCCTTAGGAAAATACTTCTCATTAAACATACCTTTGAATTAATCCTAGTCGAGAGCATCAATCTCATCAGTGTCCCTGATATTTTTAATCATCGACCACCACTGATCTGCTTCACCCTCCAAACGGTAAATAGCAAGACTAACCTTTTGATTGTATGAACACCCCATGACATCAAAAATCTTCTCCAGTGCTTTAATCCACCCTTCAGCAAGTACAGGGTCAGATGTTCCCTTAAATGATGGGGTATGTTTCCTCATGAAATGTTCCACCTCTGACATGTTCCTCTGTAGTTGATCTGGCTGTTCTTGTGCATAGATACCACCACCATTTATCGCTTGAATCAACTGCGCCATTACTACAACAAACTATTAAGTTCCAATTTCGACCATCTTAGGATGCTGATTCGGAAGGTCATTTATTTTTGTATGCCTTCCTAGCACTGCTTCCCTGTTTCCTCTATGGAAAACCATTCTGAACAAACATGTCTTAGATGAAGCAACATAGTAATCTTTAAATGCTATAGCATTTCAATTTGACCATAAAAAATATTTTTGGATAATCATTTAATAGAATCTTAACTCCTAAAGTTATCTAAACCAACCTTTGATACCAACTAAAAGACCCCATCCTTAAACCTTACTTAATCTTGAGTTATTTCAAGAATACACATTGAGGATATTTTCAGGTTTAGAGTTTTAGAGAATTAGATCATAAATCATGCATTACATTCCACATTTAAACATGGAGGTTACATAAAATACTGTATTCATTTTTCTTATCAAAGGAGACATATTTAAAATAAAACATGGATTCTTTCTCGACACTTCCTCGACACTATCATTACATCATGTACTTTTCCCTTGACCTGTGAAAAACGTTTCAAAAACTTGGGATGAGCATAAAAAGCGCAGTAAGGGATATAAAAGTACGAAATGAAAACATTAGTCATTGTATACATAAGAATTGTTGAAATCATACTTTACTCATAAAACATAATAACTTTATCATAACTCGTGAAATCATATGTTTTATGAATAACACATAGAAATCATAAGACATAAATGTACTTGAGGCATTCATAACATTCTTACATAGGGAGTTACCCTCATGGTTACGTTTGGAATACCTATCATAGAATATTCCATAAATCTCTTTGGAGAAACCTTAGAATTTAACTCCTTCACGTTACCAAATACATTGGGGAGCTATATCAGGCTCACCCTACCTTAGTTTATCACGGAACCACCTGTTTTCATAAACAATGCCCAAGAACCATAACATAATCGTATTACATAAAACATGCATAAAGGAAACATAACATTTACACATTTCAATCACAAGATATCTATAACACATTGATATAATATAAAAATTATCAAAACCATTTTCAATACAAAAATAAACGAAAATTAAAACATGGTATTTATTTTTCATTAAAAAATAGTTATGCCCTGTAGAGGAAGCCGAAACTCAAATAATGGTCACGGCGGCGGAAAAGTCGTTGTCACCGCATACGTATGATAATAACATTCCCTTTTGTCATTTATTAAAACAATTTGTATAAAATTATTCCTTTTGAATAAACACAAAATTCAAAGGGGTTTATACACTGTATAAAAGAAGGTTGTGTATCAAACAAAATATGCCTCATTGAAAAGAGATTGAGACGAAGTCCCATACCTCGTGTCCGACTTGACTCGATCGTTCTTTAATATCTTGAATAATAAACTTGAGTTAATTCATACTTACTTAATAACCTTTTTCAAGTTCATTATTCCTTATATATCACTTATTACCATGTTATGAACATTATGTAACTATTTAAGTTAATAATGGTCTTTTTGTCGACCCTTGGCACTTGAGTCAAAAATAAACTTCTTGTAAATACAAGTTTTTCATGTGGTAAAATATCTATTATATCCACAATTATATTCATGATTTAGATATCATATATATCATATATATACTGTATATTCATTCATTTATAATATTACATAACATTTAGAGGTAAGAAATGAAATGCACCGTTCATGGAGACGGTAATCCATACGTATGCATGGACGCTACATTCATTTCTATTTCATATTTAATGGAATGAAATCACAATGATATAAATTTATATTATAATTCCAGTATAATATCATATATAATATCATGAACTCCATCCTTTATACATCCCACATATGGCATTAACGAATCAAATCACTTTGAGGGGGCAGTAGTCCGCACTTCCTAAAATGAAGATATCACGTTTACCCATAATGGAATCCATAAAGGACTTCTGTAAATGAAAAATACAGAATCATAAGTAAAACATAAACATAATATATATAATATATAAATAGAGTTAAATCTTAATGGCCACCATTAAAGGTGTTAAAAGAAGATTGAACAATCATCGTTTCGTGAGGCAGAAATTTTCCATCCACAGAAACAGTATGTCATTTAACCATTAGACGAAGGTGTGTGTAAGTTTAGATCAAATACTTCTCATAAAAACATCCTAGTATATTTAATATACTGGTTTTGTTACAAAAGAATGGAATAAAAAGAGTTTAGGGGGGATGGAGAAGCAAAATAAAACAAAAGAACACAAGTGAAGACATTACCTTTAAATCGGGTAACTCCTCTTGGTTTGAGCCAAAAGGGTTTCTTGAAGAGATTTGTGCCTAAGGTAAGGCTTATAGGATGAAGAGAGGGATGTGGAGAGATAAAATGAGTAGAGCTTGGCCGAGCCAATGGCTTGAGAGGTGTGGGTAAGGAGGTAGAGTTGGGGGCATTTTATAAGATGGAGGAGGGGAACTCTTGGAAAGTCATGAAATGTTACTTTATATTGAAATGAGTTTTGGATTTTAAAGGTCCCAAATTGATATATTTTGAGGATAAGGTGATAAGGGTTTTAAATATACTCATACAATATGTCTTTGACAAGTTTAAGTCTTAGATTTTACATTATCTTTTCATTTTATTTAAATCGTTCATTAATGAGGTAATCGCTGCATCATCATGGTGTCATAAAACATTTAATTTATTTAATGTATAAAAATTATAAAAAAAATTCTATGATTTAGGAAATCTTTTTAGCTTTACAATGAATATTTATAGTCCAAGAGATCATTTATGTAGACAAAATTAAAATAATTTTTCTTAGGTGTTACATACTTTTGTGATATTCTCTTTTCTTTAAAAATAAAATGATAAAGTGTCACTATCACGCAAAAGTGATTCCATGGGATCCCAAAGTTTGGAAAAAGGCATACCATGGTCGGACATGACATAACCAGTAGAATGAGGACACATTATGGAGTCATTTGTTATTATTATGATATTATTTTATTACCCTTAACTACCCGATTACTAATTAATCACGATAATTAAAGAGAATTACCGTCGTTACTATTCACGATAATTTGGACCTTCTGATTCCAAATATGGAATCCATTTTACCAAATTACAAACACAGAAATTGCAACAATTAATTTAAAAATAATTATCATTGTTAAAACAAATAGCGGGTTTTTTTGAAACAATATCCATGAAAAGTTTGGCACTTGTTTAAGCCCAATTTCAAAGTGAAATTAATCCCAATGACCTCCATTGGATTAAATGGTAAACATATATTCTATTTTAAATTTAAAACCAATTAAGTAGATAATATATAAATATAATTAATTTAGATGAAAAATCAGTTTTGAAGTAAAATGCAGTATTTTTCACTATTCATTTAAAAATGAACATTGTTAGAAAAATACCAAAAATTTATCCAATGTAAATTTAAATGTCCCAATTCTAAAGAATAAGTTTATTTTGACAAATAGAGATTATAAAATAGTCAAAATATTGATTTAAAAATGGTTCTCCATTAAAAGGTGGTAAGACAATCTTTTAAAAATATTATAGAATTCTATGCTTAAGATTTGATTTATTCTCATTTTAAACCTCTAAAACACTATCTAATTCATAAATAGACATAGATATAAAAATATATTATTCATTAATTACTTGTGATGTTACACTTATCCTAGAATTATGATGGTTATCCAAATGAATTTTCCTATCCTATTGAAGAGGTATTAATTATCCATAAATTGAAATAAATTGTGATTATATAAATTTATGAGAGATATATTTATATTTCAAATGTATAATAATAATTTTTTATTAAATTGATGAAATTTGAGAAAACATAATGCACAGAATCTAGGTTTGTGCTCTAAATTAAGCATATAGGTCAATGTTATAATCTTACTTGAGTTCTTTTTTATTAAATTATTGGATGAAGTGGAGAATAATTTATACATCCCTAATAGTGTAAACCCACTCATTTTTATGATGATTTATAAAACAAAACTATTATAGGTAATGATGTATTTGAGTGCTTGTGAAAACTGATTTATTTATTTTTGTTTTGTTTTTAATCCTAGAGGGTCAGTGTAGTTTCTCTGAATTATAATCAACATGAAAATCACTTTTTGATTTCAGTTTTTGGAACATTTCCATTTATTTGTCCTTACATTAGATTGATTTTAGGGAACCAAGTAATATTAATCATGTCCCTCTTTTATTTTATTTATCACTTTATATCAACTGTGAAGGATATCATTATTCCAAATAATGATTTTTTTCTAGGGTTGATTGTGAATGATTGAAACAACTTTATTATCCTTCCCTCCTAGGGTGTTTACCTTTCATAAGTCCCAAACTAGTGTCATATTTAAAGGTTCATGCTGATGTATTCTCTGTGAAAAGAAAAGGCAGTGGTTATCAACAACAAGGGGATATTGATCTTCAAAAGAAATAATTTTCAAATATGGAAGATTCATACACCAGTCTAATTTTAATAATTGTGAAATAATGTATAAATGAAATGAATAAAAGGTATTTCATATGAAAAAGAGATTGGAGTATTTTTAAATAACGAAAAAAGGTAACATGATGTTGAAAACAATGCATTTGATCTATTTTGGGGTTCTTTTTCCAATAAAATATTCATGACAGGGATGTCATGTAAATCCTCGCATTCCTTTTGGGAATGAATACTCTACATCTTCAAAAGTTATTCCAAGGTACATTAAGAATGATTTTATTTACTCTATAATAAGTTTTAGAATCCAATAATTCACCTAAATAATACCATCAATACATCCATCGATCATGGGAATTTTATTATGGAGGATATGTTAAAACCTAGTGAAGGAATAAAAAATATTTACATAATCAAGTAGATCATAAAATTATTACCACCAAACTGGATTGAAATTTTCTTAGTTCTTTAGGATAATGAGAAAAATGAGGTGACAATGATTAGTTTTTGCAACACTATCATTTCATTGATATGAGGAAAAATGATAATTAATTCTTAATAATGGATAGTTCTTAAGAAGTAGAATTCAAGATGGGGCAGAAAATTTAATTTTAGGATAATTTTAAAATGTTTAAACTGGTGATGTAATGTCTTTATATTCTTCAAAATTTAATTAATTAAAATAAGTATTAAAGTGAAATATTTTGATTGATATCATTTAGTGCGGAAAAGTTCTGTAAAATGTTATAATATTCATAAAGAAATATTGACAATATGATAAAGAATAATATAATATGAATAATTAATATAAGTGTGTGAAAGGTAGGATAAATATAAATATATGTTCTTAAAAAAGAATAATATATTTCATAAAAATATATCCACTCAAGAATAAATAGAAATTGAGGATATTGAAGACTATAAAGACCATAAAAAGGAAATATTTTATTTCTTACATAGATAGACCACAATGCAATCCCATTGATGGTGAAGATACTAATGTTTAGGGAAGCGTAAACCTCACTGTTGAATGAAAAACTCTACCTAAAAAAATAGATTTTTGTAGGAATAAATTAAAAAATAAATTATAGTATTGGATGAAACAAAAAATTATATATTATAGTGAGAAATAAAAATATATTTTGAAGGATAAAATTTAAAGTCTGAAAATTAATATTTCTAAAAAAATCATTGAAGGAAGTTGAGATTAGGCTCATAATTTAAGAGCAATCCTATATCATCAATGGAATGAAATATTATAAGGAATATCATGTCTAAAAATTACAACATGTATAATGGACATATTATTTCTATTAAAAACAATTATTGAAAAAGAGAGACTCCTATATTATAACATGTGATAGGAAAATGGAGTTCCCATGATACAAAAAATGATTAAAATTTTCATAAGTAATCAGTGGAAAAAGTGGATAGTTGTTTTGTAATGTTATCAATATTTAAATGATCTCAAAAATATATTTTGTTTATAT
Source organism: Viscum album (assembly GCA_963277665.1). Classification (NCBI taxonomy): domain Eukaryota; kingdom Viridiplantae; phylum Streptophyta; class Magnoliopsida; order Santalales; family Viscaceae; genus Viscum; species Viscum album. The sequence goes on along the minus strand of OY728161.1, from coordinate 1,919,131,766 downwards.
TTTATAATCCTCAGGTTTTTAAAATTTTAAAATTTTAATATAATTATTTCCCTTATGCATGACATACTGTTTGTTTATGTGTAAAGAAAATTTTAATGACCAAACATAAAGGTAATTTTGAGACTTCATGATCCATGAAAAGGTAACTATGAAATTCTATGAGTTGCGTAAGGGTAATTGAGATATTCATGTGATATATAAGGGTAAAATTCGGTCTTCATAATGGTTCCCCTATAATTTCAAAGGGTTTATAAGTGTACATTGTATCTACATAAAGAAAAATTAGAATTCAAATATGCTATGTAAGGGTAACATTGGTGTGACATAAAGGTAACCCTCATTTTTCAATGGTTACATAAATGAAAATAAATGATACCTGAGGTTATTATGGAGCTATGTAATGGTAATCCCTCATTGTGTAAGGGTTTGTGTGATTTATAAAAGGCTTCATAATGTTATGTCCTTACACACATAAAGAAAACTTCGAGTATCATAAGGGTAAGTGAAATTTTTTAAATCTTATGATATCTATATTTTATTCATTTTACTTGTGTTTTTAAAAGTGTTTTAACTATATATTTTTTAATTTAATATGAGATCCATGCATTATATCAATGTTTTATGTGTTATTATGTAATGATCATCATTCAGAACAATTTAATGGAAAAAAGGAACATCTTGTCCTGAAGAGACACAATGTGACATGGAAACATAAATATGATGAAGTTAATATTTAATATTTGATCCGAACTAATTTCTATTAAAATAATGTTTTTGATGATTTTGGAAGATCAAGGGATATTCTGTTGGATTATAAATAAAATAGAAAAAAATGATGTTTAGGCCACTATAAATACATGTTTCAAATGATGTATCATTTAAAAAATTTGTAAATTATACAAGGAACGAACCTAAAAAAATATGTGAAGTTGAAAGTCTTAAAAAAAAGTGGTTCCTATAATTTTCATGATGGGAACACATGTTTCACATCATTAAACACTCCAGTTAGACGATGATATAGTCTTTTGAGGAATCTATTCAACGGGTCCCTATAGGTTCAACAAAAAATCTCTATATAACTCCAGATTTGACTTGAGGGAACACATGGATGACTTATAAGGTTATAAACAAGTGGTTCTAGCCAAATAAAGGGAATATAATTCTAGGAGTAGTGGTTTGACCATTATGAGGTTGCCACTAGGGTTCTAACTCAATGTTCTTTATATATAGGTATTTCTATTCTTCTTTCATGTTTTATTATTTTCGGAATTTATTGGATGATTTATAGTTTAAATCAATTTTATTCTATTCATTCTGTTTTTTATAATGTCTCTACTATGGGATTTATTTTATTAATTATTTCCCATCACTAAGAAATGATATGCTAAATCAGTATGGGAGTGTGGAATCAGTCGAAATGGGTGAGTACCAAATTGTTATATTTGATTACTCACATAGCAAATGATTATTTGAAATTTTTATTGTGTTTCAACTCATTATATTTATATGTTTTTATTAAATCATGGATCATGTGCATTTGGTAGTAGATGATTCCCAAAATATTAATGGTAATTAATTCAGGACTACTACATTATATTATTCTTCTAATTTTGAAATATTATCCTAAATAATCCTTTTAATTTAATTAAATTTTCCATGAATAATTAGGGTTATAGTTTATATTTATAGGGAATTACCATGTCTTCTGCTAATTTAATTGATTGATTGTGCAACTAATAAGTATTAATATTATACAAGCATAGTCAAAATTTCATTTAAAACAAACCACACATGGAATCTTGTTTCCCTATATTGTTTCTTTTTCCTATATTATTTTCATTAATTTTAATATTTTTTTCTTTATTTATTTAGTTTAATAAATTCAAATTGAAATAGGGATGACTGAACCTATGGTCAAGATTTGTCATCCCTATGTTCCCTGCTATCTGTGGGATTGAATCCCTACATATACTATGTTTCACCTTTATAGTTTGTTTTTATTGAGATACTAAAAATTTATAATTTGATAAAACCAAAAGGATTTAATGACATCATTTGGATGCCGCAAAAATATGCTCTGCTGATGAGGAGTATTAGAGTACTACAGATGACTCAAGGATGACTGTTTTCATCAAAGACTGTTATTATTTAATTTATAATTATTTATTTTATTTTAGTTATTTTTTTTATTTTTATATTTCAGATGTGGTGGTTTCTATTGGTGTTCAAGATGAATTTTTAGATGAACCAATATTATGCCCCCTAGCTGGAATACAATGCATATTAAGAGTATATGAGCACATGGTAAGAACTGAATTATAATGGGTTTCCACATCAAGAAACATGGTGGGATGATTCATATTCTTTTGGATATAATATATTACGGTCTAAATAGATAAGAAACACCTATCATCAACCCTATGGAGGAGACCCCAATAGTCAAAACTATAAATCATTATCTTGGTCTGATCAACACTCAAACAAAAAACATACCAGATTGACCACATACTACATTAATGGGTTAGAAAAAAGGGTGCATTATAATGATTTAGATTATAGTGAACATATAGAATTTATAAAAACCATTTCTCAAATTATTTTGAATTTAAATTATCTTATTATCATCGTACTAATATTTTCTAATGAAGATACCAGATGGTTTAAAGAATATGAATATCATAAAGTAGAATAAGTCAATGTTGTTAACACAAAGAAACCTCAATATCAGTACATTCATGAATTTATTTTCTTCCAACAACATTAGGGTTATAATTCATATAAAATACTAACCACATTTCTCATGAATTATATTGAAATGAAAATGAGAATGAACTCAAAGAATATGGAGAATTAACAACTCTCCTTTCTCAAGTTATTTATAATTTTAATTCTATTATGAATAATATATATTTCATTACAAAATCTTCATCAACAAAATTCAGGTCTCATTACCTCCAAATGAGTCCTCCCAATGTTCCCTCAAGCCTCCCAAGTTACCGACCTTCAAGATTTTGAATATACTCTTCATGGTAAGGGAACCTTTCACCCTCTTCTTTTATGTCATGACTTCCTTTATGGTATGTCTTATAGTTCAATTTTAGCGTGAGGGGTATTGTTATTCTATATCTTTACTACTGTCTATTTCATTTACAAATGAAGATATACCCTTTCCAATCTCATCAATTTATTTTCTGAATTTTTATGTGACGCTATTGGGCTACCAAATTTTCGTAAAAGAAATTGTGCTTTCTCTTTCCTTTCAAGTTTCCTTTTCATGAATTGTGTCATTTAAATTTCCACACCAGTATATTATTTCGTTTTATTATGTTTTTATACTTCAAAATGGATCAGTTATGTAAGGGATACCCTTATCCCCTCTCTTTTTATTATTTTCTAAAACCATGATATACATTCGTTATGCTATAGAAATTTCGCCTTACAATTTCTCTCTCTTTCTCTCTTGTTTTGTTTATATAAATACCGAGACCAATTTTGTTTTTATGGGTGTTCATAAATATACGAAAAAAGATATATTTTATTTTGGAATTGCATTCATATAACCCTAACTCCCTTTCCATGGGTTAAAATGTCATAATGACCTTTTTTAAAACTTTTAAAACGTCACAATTTTGAAATGAAATCCATTTGTTTTGTTCTCTATGGGTTATTTATGAAATTTTTTCTTATTATATATGTGACTCACATATAAATAAATACATATTAAGGGAGCGCCTTGATAGCACTCCAATGGATTGGGTAATGAAATTAATCTCTTGAGATGACAATTTTCATGATACCTTGGTGAATAACCTTGGTAATTTTTATGACACCTTGGGAATAAACATTGGTGATATGTTCACGAATGTCTAAATGAAATGTTTTAGCCACATATTCAAGTTATGCTTCATTTTCTTTTTGTTATGATATTCCTATTCCTTCATTGATCACGTATTTATGTTTTTTATCAAGTTCTTATTGATATCACAAGTAAACCGATTATCTTGTTTACCCTTACAGGATCTTCTGCTCACCCTTTGCTTCGATGAATGTCTCCAGGATATGAGATGTAGAAATTTTACATAGTATGAACCTATGATGAAGCCTTACAAGTGGTTTATAATAATGTTTTATGTGGTTTTCATACAGTATATTCCAGATTTCCAAGACACTAAATTTAAAGATCCTCTGTAGGTAAAATGTAGTGAAAAGTTATGTAATAAAAAGGAGGGATTCCATAGTTGGTATCAAAGTATGGTTTAGTTATTTGTGGAAATTAAGCTATGAAGACTTTTGGAAGAACCCTATAGAAATGTTTAAGTTTAGAAAAACATCCTAGTTTTTTAGTGTGTATTGAGTAAGTGGTTTATTAAGAAAATACATCCCCTTATGGATATAAGCAGTTAGAGGCGTCTCAGGCACAAAGGTACCTAGGAGTGAAAAAACCAACAAAGAGTTCCGGGCATGACCTTCGATATCCTGGTACATGACAATGGGCCTTGCTCCACTTTTGGTTACGACACTCTCGGGGGAGATGTTTGGTTAATCATAAGCATTTTATTAATCATTATGAAGGATTTATAGAAATTTAAATTGTTATTAAAGAATAATATTTGTTTTAAATATGATTTTTAATAAATTAAATTATTTTATTATTATAAGATTCATAATAGTAACAAATTTCTAATAAGAGAAAATTGTGAGGAAGTAATTTCTTTAAGGGGTGAAGAATGTAACGACCAAAAAAATGTAGTTCTTTTATTTATGGATCTCTTTTCTCCTAATAATTTTTTTTTTCTTTTATAATAAAAGCACATCCATTTACTTTGGACCCAAATTGTAGTTTCAAAAATTATTTAATTATTATAAAAAATTTAGGTATATGGAATAATGATTATTTTAATTAAATAGTATGATTAAAAACACCCATTTTAAAATTTAAATGATAAAATAATTTTACCCGTTTTATGTTATAAATTTCACTATGCCATTTCACTATTAATTTTCGATCCACTCTTATTTTTAATAACTATGTAAATGTCAAATTTCTCATACTTAGATACTTATTATGGTTAAATAAATATCATTTTTGAATTCCAAATGCCAAAATTAACATAGGATGAGTTTTTATAAATTTTCTAAGAAGTTTCAATTTGATGTATAGTATTTGATGAAAAGTGTTTTTTTATGAATAATATAAAAATATTTTATTATTAAATAACATTTTGTTAAATGATTTTCAAAAAATGGTCTTCTACAGTTTTGATCAGTATGAAATTTAGAGTCTAATAAGATCAACATGATTTTCGGTGAATAGTAAATTATGAATAGGCATATACAATTATGAATAGTAATGAATAGTAAATTGACTAGAAAATAGAAACCTCACCTATGAATGTATAAATACATTTTAGACATCTTAAAAGTGAAAAAATGATCATAGTTTAAGTTTGAGTATTTTTGTATGTCATAAATATTTTATGTACCATTTTAAAATTAATTTAAAAATTTAAAATGGAAATTTATTTACATAAAATTTAATAATAAACTGTTACTTTATTTTTTTATGGTTATACGATAATTTTATGGGACCTTTATTACTTTCTTAAGGTGTTACAAAATGAGATATATTTTTAAAGGTGTATTTTTTGGAATAAATAATGATTTTATTTAAAAATTAAATTAAAAACATTTATAAAATTATTTTCATAAAATGGAGTTCATTTTTGAATTTATAGCATATATATTAGGTTAGGGTGATTTTTTGCGATTTTTCAGAAACAGTTGAATTTCTAGTGAATAGTAAAAATACATTTTTGAGTTTCATGTGTTTAATGACATCATTAATGATGTAACAATAATGTAAGATATCTGGTCGACTTATGAATATTGAGATATGCTATGATGTGTCCCAAGTGGCCAATACCATTGGAAAATACCATGGGCAGGCCCCTAGTTTTGCAAATACCACCGATGAGGTGTCCCATGGAAATTAATAATTTATTCCCTCACATTTATGAAAAATACCAAGCCATTTCCCTCATTAATTTCATTCCAAAATCCTCCTAAGCAATATTCTGGTCTTTTTACCTCCCAAGGAGTCCTCCCAAGCTTCCCTCAAGCCTCCCAAGGTCCATACCTTCAATTTTTCGATGTTACTTTTCAAGGTAAGGGAACCTTTAACTCTCCTCTTTTAATTCATGACTTCCTTTAGTTATGTCTTATAGTTTCATTTTATTATGAATGTTATTGTTATTATATATCTTTAATACTTTCCATTTAATTTCCAAATGATGAGTTAACTTTTCCTCTCTCGTCAATTGATTTTATGAATTTTTATGTGACACCGTTAGGTTGTCGAATTTTCGTTAAAGAAATCACACTTTCTATTTCATTTCATGTTTCCTTTTGAGGAGGTGTGTCATTCAAATGTCCAAACCATGATCTTATTTGATTTTATTATGTCCCTCTACTTCAAAATGGTTCATTTATTTATGGGAGACCTTTTTCCCCAATCTTTTTTATAATTTTTTAAAACTGTGATATATAGTCGTTATGCTCTAGAAATTTTTCCTCGAAATTTCTCTCTCTTTCTCTCTTGTTTTATTTATGTGAATACCTAGAATTATTTTGATCCTATGGGTGTTCATAGATATACCAGAAAAGATATAATTGATTCTGTAATTGACATACATACAACACCCACTCCCTTTCTATGGGTTACAAATGACATAATGACTTTTTTAACTTTTAAAACATCACAATTTTGAAATGAAACCCATTTAATTTGTTCTCAATTGGTTATTTATGAAATGTTTTATAATGATCTATGTGAATAACATGTAAATAATAACATATTAAGGGTGTACCCTGATAGCGCTCCAATGCATTAGGTAATGAAATTAATCTCTAGAGATGACAAGTTTCACAATACCTTGGTGAATAACCTTTGTAATTTTTATGACACCTTGGGGATAAACCTTGGTGATATTTTCTTCAATATCTAAATTAAATGTTACATCCACATATTAATGTTATCATTCCAGTTATTTTTATAATGATATTACTATTCTTACATTTTTCATGTCTTTATGTTTTTTATCAAGTTCTTATTGATATCACAAGTAAACTGATTCCTTTGTTTACCCTTACTGGTCCTTCTGCTCACCCATTCATTTTATGTATGTCTCTTGGATATTAGATGTAGTAATTGTACATATGATGAACCTATGATGATGTCTTAAAAGTGGTTTAGAATAATGTTTTATGTTCTTTTCATTTATTATGTTCCGTATTTCCAAGACACAAAACTTTAAAGATCCTTTGTATGGAAAATATAATGAAAAGTTAAGAAATAAAAAGGTGGGATTCCATAGTTGGTATCAAATTATGGTTTAGTTATTTGTAAAAATTAGGCTATGAAAACTTTAGGAAGAACCCTATAGAAAATTTTAAGTATAGAAAAACTTCCTGGTTTTTGGTGAGTATTGAGTAAGTGGTTTATCAATAAAATACATCCCTATCTGGATATGAGTAGGTAGAGGTGGCTCTGGCACAAAGGTAACTTGGAGTGAAAACTCAGACATGGAGTTTTGGGCTTGACCTGGGGTATCCTGGTACATGACAACGGGCCTTGCTTCACTCTTGGTTATGACACTCTTGAGGGAAATTTTTGGTCAATCATAGGCTTTTTATGAATCATTATGAAGGATTTATATAAATTTAAATTGTTATTAAACAATAATATTTGTTTTAAGTATGATTTTTAAAAAATTAAATTATTTTATAATTATATGATTCATAATAGTAACAAATTTCTAATAAGAGAAAATTGCGAGGACACAATTTCTTCTTGGGGGAAGAATGTAACAACCCGAAAAATGTACTTATTTTATTTATAGATCTCTTTTATCCTAATAAATTTTTATTATGTTTTATAATAAAATCACATCAAATAAATTCATAACCAAATTGTAGTTTTCAAAAATGATATAATTATTATAAGAAATTAAGGTATATGGAATAATGATTATTTTAATCAAATAGTTTGATTAAAAATTCCTGTATTTAAATTTAAATGATAAAATAATTTTAATTTTTTTGTTATAAATTCCACTATGCAATTTAACTATTCATTTTCTATCTGCTATTATTTTTAATAACTAAATATTTTCATATTTAAATGTCAAATTTCTCATAATTAAATAATTATTATGGTTAAATAAAAATTATTTTTTAATTTTAAATGTAAAATTTAACATAGGATAAATTTTTAGAAATTTTCTAAGAAGTTTCAATTTGATGAATATTATTTTATGAATAATATTATTTTATCAATAGTATAAAAATATTTTAATATTAAATATCTTTTTTGGGAAATAATTTTCAAAACATGGTCTTCTACAGTTGTGTCCAATAAGAAATTCAGTTTCTAATAAGATCAACTTGATTTTAGGTGAATAGTAAAGTAGGAATAGTAATATACAATTATAAATAGTAATGAATATTAATTAATAGTAAATCAACCAAAAAATAGAAACATCACCCAGGAATGTATAAATACATTTTAGACATCTTTAAAGTGAAAAATTATCATAGTTTAAGTTTGGGTATTTTTGTATGTCAAAAATATTTTAATTACAATTTTATAATTAATTTATGAATTTAAAATGGAAGTTTATTTTCAAAAATTTTAAAAATTAATTTTTACTTTATTGTATTATGGTTATACGATAATTTTATGGGACCTTGATTACTTTATTAAGGTGTTACAAAATGGGATATTGTTTTAAAGTTGTATTTTGGGAAAAAATAATGATTTTATATAAAAATTACATTAAAAATATTTAGAGAATTATTTTCATAAAATGGAGTTCATTTTTGAATTTAGAACATAAATATTAGGTTAGGGTGAATTTTTGGAATTTTTCTGAAACAAATGAATTTTCAGGGAATAGTAATAATACAATTTTGAGTTTCAGGTGTTAAATGACATCATTAATGATGTAATAATGATTTAAGTTTTCTAGTAGACTTATTAATAGTGATATATTCTATGAGGTTTCCCATGTTTCCAATACCATGGGAAAATACCATGTGAAATCCCATGGTTTTGAAAATACCACCGAAGGGGTGTCCCCTAAAAATTAATAATTTATTCCCTCACTTTTTCTATAAATACCAAGACATTTACCTCAATAATTTCATTCCAAAATAATCTTAAACTAATATCTAGTATCCTTACCTCACATGTAGTCCTCCCAAGGTGCCCTATAGCCTCCCAAAGACCTGACCTTCACACTTTCGAAGTTACTCTTCAAGGTAGGGGAACCCTTCACCCTCATCTTTTAAGTCATGAATTCTCATATGTTATATCTTATAGTTACATTTTATTATGAGGGGTATTTTTTTTAATATCTTTACTACTATAAATTTCACTTCCAAATGATGAGATACGCTTTCCACTCTCATCAATTGATTTTCTAAATTTTTATGTGGCGCCGTTAGGCTGCTGAATTTTCGTAAAACAAATCACGCATTCTCTTTCCTTTCAGGTTTCATTTTCATGTGGTGTGTCATTCAAATGTCCACAACATGATATTATTTACTTTTATTATGTACCTATACTTAAAAATGATTCATTAATGGATAAGAGACCCTTTCCCCTCTCTTTTTATTATTTTCTAAAACCATGATATATAGTTGTTATACTGCTGAAATTTCGCCTCAAAATTTCTCTCTTTCTCTCTTGTTTTATTTATGTGAATAACCAGACCTATTTTGTTTCTATGTTTGTTCATAAATATACGAAAAAATAGATATTTTATTCTATAATTTATATACATATAACCCTCTCTCCCTTTCCATGCGTTATAAATGACATAATGACATTTTTTAAAACTTTTAAAGCGTCCCAATTTTGAAATGAAACACATTTATTTTGTTCTATGTGGGTTATTTATGAAATGTATTATTATGATATATGTGGATAAAAAGTAAATAAATAAATATTTAGGTTTACCCTGATAGTTCTCTAATGCATTGTGTAATTAAATTAATCTCTAGAGAGTACAAGTTTCACGATACCTTGGTGAATAATCTTGGTAAATTTTATTACACCTTGGGGATAAACCATGGTGATATGTTCATGAATGTATAAATTAAATATTGTAGCCACATATTCATGTTATGATTAAAGTTATTTTATTATGATATTTCTATTATACTATTTTGCAAGTCTTTAGGTTTTTTTATCAAGTTCTTATTGATATCACAAGTAGCCTGATTCCCTTGTTTACCCTTACTGGGCCTTTTGCTCACTCTTTCATTTGATGTATGTATCCAGGATATGAGATGAAATAATTATACATTGGTTGAACCTATGATTAATCCTTACAAGTGGTTTGGAATAATATTTTACGTTGTTTTCATGTTTTATGTTCCGGATTTCCATGACACTAGACTTTAAAGATCCTCTATATGTAAAATGTAATGAAAATTTTTGTAATAAAAAGGTAGGATGCCATAAAAAATATAAAATTCCGGAACTTTTTTTATTGTAATCAATGATATTAAAGACATAAAATCTTTTTAGAATTATATTGACTTGATTTAAAATTATAAATCTAATTCTCATAAGTGAAAAAGATATAAATTGATATTTTAAGAGCCACATTCTTACTTCAATTTTGAATTTGTTGAAATGAATAATAAAATGACTGAATTTCGTAATTTTGAACCCTATAAGATTTAATTGATGTATCATATTATTGATTTTCATGCTATATCTTGACTAACTTATTTTACATTCTAATTCCTAAGAGGATTATAGACCAAATATTTCTTATTATTCTGAGAATATTTGTTTTACTGAAACTTGGGGCATGTAAACCTACTAGAACTGGCATTTTTATCTTATCAAAAATATAACTAAACAAATAAAATTTCTACATGATTGAGGTATTTTATTTATAATACATTCATTTGGAGACCCACCTTTACATTTATCTAACTTATCCTATAAAATCTATAGTTGACCTTATAATGATTTAGCCAGACTACAATCCACTATTTTTATTTCCTGCCTTAAAATTTTTATTATTCATTATATTAAATATAATTAGTATGGGGTATGGTTTTTTTATAGTGTAGATGGGATGTGGAATCTTAAGAGGATACAACTGGGTGTTTCTATGGGTTTTTGGGAAGGATCATATTTAAATTAATTATATTTTATTATTTATCCATCTTGTTATAAGGAAATGTGTAAAAATAATGATAATTAAAAGTGTGTTGTTTCTTCTATAGATAAAAAGTCACCATTTCATTACTGATGATCTCAAAATCACATATGCTTAGGTGATGGATGTGAGACATATCCAATTCATATATTCTGAAAAAATAAAAATAAAAAAATGGGTTGTGACTTGGGAGAATAAAAAATCACCATTACAAAGCTGAGGTTTTTTATCTTTTTCGGTTATGTGGTGGATATGAATCTCATTCCAATCATGACTTCAAATAAAGTGAAAAAATAAAAAATTAACAAGAGTGGAAATTCATTCATTATGATTACATCGTTCATTAGCCTTTAGTTTATGCTTTGGGTGGGCGTGGGTGTGAGAAAGATGTCATTAAATTTTTGGTGAGGATAATTTCATTGATAAATTATTTTGAATATGATGTATAATAAATTAGAATTTATCTTCCATTTTGATCCTCACATGTTTTAAATTACAATACCTACCATCACTCAACCTCAGACTCATTTGATCCAAATTGATCATTAATCATGATTAATTTTGATATTTTTAATTTTTCTAGTTGAGAAAGTAGATTTAGTTAAAAACCAATGGTTTATAGAATGTACTTGTGGTATGATAATAACTCTATTTATATTGGTACATTGAGTGATGATAGAAAAATTCAGGGTGAGGTATATAATAAACGGCATGGGTGTTAATGAAAGGTTGAAATTTGCAAGTGAAATGGGGTAAATGTAATGAATTAGAGATTATAAATTATACATGATATATTAATTTCATAGTGGTTATGTTTTTTTATTTTAGTCTTATGTTATAAATTCTCTTATGGGAATAATAATATGAAAATTCCCTTACTATTGTATAAACACATTCTGTTTCGATGTTGTTGTTTTCCTTAAGGAAAAGAAAATATTTGAATGTGGGGGGGGGGGTTTGAAATCTCTATTTTACATATATTTTTCATGTGTTTTATATTAATATTAATTGTATATTTATTAATTAATATGATATCCATTCCTGATATCAATGTATTATGTATTTTTAAGATATGATTGACATTTGGATAAATATAAATGAAGGAGGCACTTTACATAGTGAGGCAAAGTGATGTGACATGGAAAAAGAAATATGATGAAGTGAATATTGAATATTGAAGCCAAACAGATCAAAATTCACTTTTAATGAAGGTTCCCACAATTAAAGACGATCAAGGGTTGTTTCAAGGGTTCGGAACTGAAGAATCAAAGAAAAACTAGGATTCTAGCATTGGAAATACAAGTTTCATGTCATGTATCATTGAAACGACCAATAAATTATATATGTGATGAACCTACTATAATAAGTAAAGTGTAAAATCATCAAAAAAGGTTCCCATATTTTTTGTGTTGTGAAACATTTTTCACATCATGAAACTCTACAGGAGGACTGATATATAGGCATTTCACGAATCTATATGATGGGGTCCTATAGTCTTAACCTACGATGACCATTTAACATAATGTTTAACTTGGGGGAACCCTAGGAATACCGCCAATGCTAAAAATAAGGGGTTTTTTCCAAATAAAGGGTATCTATTTCTAGGAATAGTAGTTAGACCCCCAGGTGGTTGTAGCTAATGTTTCGACCTGATGTTTTTCATAGATAGGTTTTTTAGTCTTTCATGATTCATTATTTTTCTATAATAATTAGATTATTTGTAGTTTAACTCTAATTTATCATCTCCATTTTTTAGTATGATTTCTCTACTTTGGGTTTTGGTTTATTCCTCCATGGTGATCACCAAATAATGATTGGAAAAATCTATAGGGGATAGTAAAATCTATAGAAATGGTTGTGTACTAAACTATTATAGCCATTTAATTACTTTTTTATGATTCAATATAATTTTTAATGTGTTTTGACATATTATATTGATATTTGTTTTAAATAATTGTTAGAAGACATAAACTAACATGATAATGGTAATTAATTTATGACCATTAGATTTTATAATTCTTCTACTCTTATAATTTGATCCTAGAGAATCCTGGTATATTAAGTAATATATACATAAAGAAGTAGGGTTTTAAATTAGACTTATTAGTTTTTACCATCAATTATATCAATAAAGTTGATTGACTTCACAATAAACGAGTATTATTATTTTGTAAGCATATTCGAGATTTCTATTTAGAACCCCCTGTGGAAGAGAGTTTACCATTATTCTTCCCTTTCATATCATTATGTATTAATTTTAATTATTTAATTTTCTCCATTAAATTAGTTTAAAAAATAAATACGAAATTATGGTGTCCCAACCTTTATTCAAGAGTTTCCATCACTCTATTTCTCACTCTCTATGGGATCGACCTCATACTTTTGTTAAACTATACATTTATAGATATTTTTGTTCAGGATAATATAAATTTATAATTTTATCATTCTTTGAGGATATAACAAAGTCCTTCGGCTCTGATCCAATGATCATCATAGATAGTTTTTCTAACCTGATTTCATTTTTTGTTATTTTTTTGTAATGATTTAATGATTTATAATTTAATTCCATTCAATTAAATTTATTCCCAATCATCTAATTTCTCTGCAATGAGTTTTTTTATTCATCATTGGAGATCACCCAATGATGATTTTCTGAATCCATAGGGGAGACAAAAAATCTATTGAAATTGGGACATAAAAAGTTTTTATATTTCTATCTTCACATCTAAAATGATTCTATTCCATTCGAATTATGTTTTGACTCATTATATTAATTTTTTATTAAATCAGGGAACAATTTCTTTTACTATCAAATAGAACCCAACATGATAAATTTAATTAATTCATGACCATTGGATTTTATTATTCTTATTAATTTTCAATATAGTTTTAAATAATCCTTATATTTTAATTCATTTTTATATGAAGAATTATGGTTTTAGGGTAGATTGATAGGTATTTACCATTTTTTCAATGAATAATATTGATTGATTTCACAACTAATAAATATTATTGCTTTTCAAGAGTAGTCAAGATTTATTTTGTTAAAAACCAACCATCAAATCAATTTTCCCTCTTGTATACATTTTCTCTTATTTTTTAATTCATTTTAATAAATTATCATTCATCATTTAATTAGTTTATTAAAATCAAATTGAAATTGGGATAACACAACATTTAGTCATGATTTTCCCTCACTACATTCCTTTCCCTCTTTAGGATTGAATCCATAGTTCTATTATGTTGTGAATATATATCTATTGTTGTTATGGATAATATAAATTTATAATTTTTTCATGACCTGAGGATTTACTAACACCCTTTATATCTGACCGAGAGTTCTTCATAGTTGTGTTTTTTCTATTCAACATGAATGTTTAATTATTATTTTTAATTTCCAAATGATTTATAGTTTTAATACCTAATATTCACTTCATTATATTTATTTTAATCTATCGATATGTGTTTCAGTTTATTCATCTTTAGTGATCACCTAATATTGATTGGATAAATCTACAGGGGAGAGAAGAATCAGCAGAAATGGGTGTGTTCTAAATTGTTATATTTCATTATTCACTTATGCAATGATCGTATTAAATTTGTATTGTGGTTAAACTCATTATATTATTAGTTTTTATTAAATAATGGACAATGTTCATTTAGTATTAGAGGAAACCCAAAATGATAATGGTAATTAATTCATGACAACTGGATTTTAGTATTATTATTCCTTTTCATTATGATCCAAAGCATCCTAGTATTTTAATTTATCTTTCCTTAGGGAATGAGAGGTCTAGGTTATATTTATTAGTATTTACCATTCAACTGGTTGATATAATTGAGTTATTATAGAACCAAAGAGTATTATTGTTTTGGTAATGCATTGTAGATTTATTTTTTTCAAAAACAGCAATTGAAGTCAGTTTCCATATCTTATACTTTTTCTTGTCTTCCTGTCATCATTTTAATCATTTTTTTCATTTAATTATATTAATAAATTTAAATAAAAATCAGGATTACCCAACCTTTAGTAAAGAGTTTTCATCACTGTGTTCTCCGCGCTCTGTACGATCGACCCCGTACATCTGTTATGCTTTAACTTTTTCACTCGTGTTGTTCAAGATAATATAAATTTATAATTTAATCACTTCCTGAAGATTTAATTAATTCCTATGGTTCTGACTCACATTTCATCATAGATATTTTTTCTAGTCTACTATCATGTTTTATTATTTTTCTATAATAATTGGATGATTTATGAATTAATTCTATTCTATCGTCTTCATTATTTTTCTTCTAGTGTCTCCACTATGGGTTTTGATTTATCCTCCTTTGGTAGTCACACAATAATTATTTGTTAAATCTATATGGTGGAGAGGAATTAGTCAAAATTGGTACATACCAAATTTTCTATACTTCTCTTTTCACTTGATCTATGGTTATAATCAACAATTATTATGTGTTGACTCATTATATGTATATCTATTATTAATCCACAGAACACTTTAATTTGATAGAAAAAACCCAACATGATACAAGTAAATAATTCATGACCACATGATTTTTTTTATTATTATGATTTTGAAATACTATATTAAATAATCTTGGAATTTTAATTCATTTGATGTTGAATAATAATAATTCTAGGGAATATTGATAGTGATTTTCCACTTCTTCTATAAATAAAATCGACTGATTGAATTCCCAATGAATTTTTCTGAAATTGGAGTGGAGTTTTATTTTTAGAAAATCCTCCCATGGAAGCTTATTTCCACTTACTCAACCTATTTCTATATTTATGTATTCATTAAATAATTGAATATTAATCAATTAATTTGTTTTATTAAATAAAATCAAAATCATGATGACCTAACCATTGACCATGAGTTTTCATAGGTGTATTCCCTGGTAAATATGGGGTCGACCCTGTACTTCTGCTATAATACACCATTGTAGATTTTGTTTTTCAAGATAATATAAATTTTAAATTTGATCACTTCCTATGTATTTAATGAAGTCATTTGGGTGCATCAACTTATGTTTGGGTAACCCAGCTGTATGTAATGGTGAATCCTTGTTTATAATGGATTCTTAAGCATTAAATGGAGTTTAGTGAAAGTAATAAATGATTCAAGACCCACATAATTGTAGTAATCCTTACACATATGTAGTTGATATGAGTTTTATTAGGGTAAAATCATGTTACCCATAAGAAACACCCTCTATGGATTTATTAGAAACCCTAGTTCTCCTTTTATTATTCCGAAGCAAGACCAAAATTATTTTTGATGATTTATAATGACTAAAATCATGGATATAAGTTCTATAACATGATGACTTTTTGAGTCATATTATAGGGGAATTTAGAAACTCCTCAATAAATAAATGATTAAGGAAAAATTAAATGAATAATTTATTTTTTGGGGTTTAATGCTGAGAACCTTTTCACAGTTTATCTCTTCAAAAAGACTCTATCATTTTGTACATCGTTTTTTATTATTATATAGAGTATATTAAGCCAAAAATTATCTTATTTGAAATAGGAAATACTTTCTTCAATCAATATAAGTTATTATTATGGGTTTTAGGATTGGAAAAACTATCAATCTATATCCTTTATTATATAGTGCATTGTTTTTAATTTGTAGTTCCTAGTAGGAATTTCTATTCCTCTTCTCATTTTTCATTATTTATTTTTGAATTTTATATTTATAAATAATTCTATAATAATGTCCAAATTTTCCTAAAATTATAATAACCTAGAATTATGGAAAAGAATAATTCTTGTCTATATGAAACTATTCTATTGAATGAAAATTATTACCATATGTGGAATAATATTTTTCACTAAGGAAATGTTATTTGTCATAATTAAATAATTTGGAAATTTTTTAGGATATAGAATATATTATTTCATGTGGTGTTTTATTAGTTTTGGAAATAAAATAATATAATCAATTTTAGCAGTCCTGGGTGGGTGGTTTGATCTGATGAACATATGGACATTGTTAGACTAATGATTCCTTGATGAAATTTAATGTTGACATCAAAAAAACTACGTTAGAAAGTTCCTTAACTTTTTGGGGCCCCATTTATACATATTTACTTGGTATAATTTTTGTTTTTGAATACATTTTTTACCATACTAGATTTTGATCACATGTGGGATTGTGTGTGTAGACCGCGAGACTTGTTATGATATTTCATTAAATGAATATTTCTAGCCTATCTTTTTTTCCACATTGGATTATGATCAAATGTCAATATCTATTTCTACTATATTCTCATGATGATATGATATGATTTCCTTATATGATTTAACTTGTTTTGTTTTTACCTTTCTATATAGGTTGTTGTTGGTAGTTGAGAAATTTGGCCCTTTGTCGGATGTTTATCCCATGGATAGGGAGTGAAAACAACATGAAATTATAGAAATGATGGAAATGAGAACATTGTATGTCTCACAACACAACATGGATAACCCATAAACTAGGTTTTGAATCAGACCATGGCATGACCTGGAGGGCATTTATGATCCCCATGGGTTAGAGAGTAGTGCTTAGGATCAAATAACAACCAAAGAAAATGATTTCACCTAACCTAAAAAAAGATACATGAAATATATGTTTATAAAAATAGAAAAACTGGAGGAAAATATATTCCATATACAAAGAAATACAAGGTGGTGAATTAACTGTAGAACAACCAGATTAAAACCCAATGTACATGTCCAACAAAACCGAAAGGGACAACAAAAAATTGGAAATAACTACTCCATGTGATAATTAGGAAACACCCCACCATATTACCACCACATACCTATACCTAGATAATATAAATCTCATCACCTAACAACATCATCTTTTATTTAACAAATTAGAATAGAAACAACATATATACATTACTGAGGTATTTTAGTGGATCTGAGATAAACACTCTCAGTAGGATCCCAACTAGGTGTTTCATATCGAGTATCTATACAAAAATCCCAACATGTTCACTTTAAATTAAATAAGTCTTGATATGTAGTTAAATAGTTTTATCATAATATCATGTTAAACATTTCCCTTTTTTCCATAGTTTCAAAGAAAAAATTGGTAAAATAGTTTCAAATAATATTTCAAATAAATAAATTTCATTTATGAAAGAATGCAATGAAACCCAATTAGTCTAAGACATAACATAATGGTAACAACCATTATATAAAAAAATACATTCTAAGTATGAATCTCATTCCAAGACAAGTAATAATGAATAGTTTAAACTGAAGTCCCTAGGACACTAGGGCTATGGGACATTGAAACACCCCATGTTTGTACGCCATATAATTTCATGATAATTACCATAGGAAACATGTCCTAGAGATAAGAGGAACATCCTAAGAGTGTCCCCTATATAATCAAAAAACAACACCTAATGCTAAAGCCTCCACCCAGGAAACAAAGGATCCCTTTTATGGCATAGAAAAAAAATCAAAAGGGCTTTTATATTCCACAAATAGTTCCATGAAACCCCTTATTCATAAAATACAATAATTGAAAAAAACATACACATTCAATTTCACAATTCATTTAATATATATTTTTCTTTTTCCAAAAAGTTAACAAACCATCTTTTATCAAAAACCAATTTATGCACACAAACCAACCATTTCAAGGATCATGAAATATTATTTAGAAAACCATTTACAAAACTAAGACACTTTTAAGTTCATATAACAAAATATAAAGATCTAACCACCAACTTCAATCCCAGGATGCAAACCAAACATGAGGAGATATACACACCACGAGAAGAAAGGGAATCATAAGAGAAATTGATGGAAAACATAACATTTATTATCATATATTATAATTGATTTCCATGATAAAAGATTTTATAGTTAGGTTAGATCAATACATACCTTGAGAAACTCATGAGCTGCATCACAACCAACATGATGGTTAAACTTTTGAAGAAAAAGATAAAAAGGTAACTCCAAGATAATGAAGATTCATTTCCACATGATCAATTAATGATCAAATGAATACAAGACCACAACCCAACTTTGATAATACAACCAAGATAAATGAAGGAATCAAAGGATAAGGAAACACTTACTAAAGGAGGAGTAACCAACCACACCGGTGACCAAAAATATAAAGGATAATCCTGGAGGAATAGGGTCCCCCCAAAATATCCTAGAGTATTATTAGTGTTTGATGGAGATATTTTTATGCCTAATGGATTAGGAGTTAGGAATAAAGTGTGAAAAAATTGGGATAAAGGGATTCATGTCATGAATAATTAATTCACGATATGAATTTATATTGTTTTATTTATGCGGAAGAAGAATTTAATTCATTTAAAACCCCTAGAAACTAATTTTATGATGTGAAAAAATTAATATCTTGTTAATTATTCACACTTTTAACCAAAATCATGAAATTATCCTTGGAATTGATTCATATTATGAATCAAACATTCATGATGTAAAATTGTTCTACTATTATCACTATTCACATCCCCAACCAAAAAATCACAATTTTCCCTAAATTCCTCCAAACCCAATGTATATCCACATTAAAAATTATAATATAGTGTAACTTTATGTAGTATGTTTAAATATCTTTACCATATTACCTCTATTCCCCATGGATTCATAGGGAATCATGATGAACCCAAAATAAGTGAGGAAATTACCCCCACATTGATGATTTGTTCCCCTGAGTATCGAGAGAATATTATCTATGAAACAACAACTCTTCGGATAATGTAATGAACATCTCTTGAAAGGCAATCACTTAAGAATCAATGATCTCCACTGGTTACTACCCAATAGAAACATATTTCAACTACTCAATTTACTCCAAACTCAGAACATGGGAACGATTTGCAATGTACTTTTTGAGACATGATATATAGAAAGCATCACAGATACCCATAAATTAAGCTGGTAACACCATCTGATATGAAAAATATCAATGTCACTCAATAATCTAAAATGGTAAAACATATCTAAGAGATAGATTCCCATATTTTCTAATCTACGGATGGACCAATCGAGGAGATACTTTCAATAAAACACTTTACTCAATGATAAAATAAAAAGGATATAATCTATGATCTGAAAATTATTTATGGTTACTCTAAGATATAACCATGTATTTAAGTATATTAAAAATCCTTATAAACATATCTAAAACACGACTCAGTCCCCTGAGAGAGGCCTCACCCCCTTTTCCAAAAAAAGTGATGAAATTAATGAGTGACCATACAATGCCTAAAAGGGTACTATTCAAATAGAAAACTAACAACTATTAATATATGAAAACTCAACTATTCCTATATGGTTATACAATGTTCTACTTAAGTCGAAGACATGTACACATATCATATCTTCCACTATCTAAATAGAACACTTTTTCTGACCATATTACTATGAATGATAAGCTATACTAAACTTGACCTAAATCCCCATATCCTCTTGGTGACTCTGATTGAACTAGGGGGTGATCCAAGGATACCTATATGAAAAAATGGAATTGGAAACCCCATGAATACTTAAAATATAATGTATTTATAGATTAACAAGTTCTTTACCTTTTGTGGTATCCCTAATCTGAAAAGGGGGATGATTTATTCAACCGATCAATCATCACAAAGATAGAAATACTTCGTTGGGAAGGCCATTGAAATCCCAAAATATAGTCCATGGAAACCTTTTTCCTATTCAAAACCTACATTGGAAATAGATGGACCAGACCAAAATGATTTAAGTTCCCCACCTTTATCTATTGGAAAGTGTAATAACAAGACACCAAACCCTTAATGTCACTCTTAATACCCTGTAACTAGAAACCCTTGATAATTTTATATTACATATTCATAATTCCAAGATGAATGACCCATGACAATATTGAAATAATAAATTCCCAATATAATATGGGATGAAAAATTGATCTTTAATGTAGAGAATAACATTATAAGGGAGAGACCAACTTGGAATGGTATCCTGATCATATAATTTTTTCATGATTCTATTAAACTTTTAATCCAGAAATTGACTCTAATGAATAAAATCATGGAGGGAAGATGTTAACTAAATACAGGTCATATCCATACCAAAATCACCTCCTATGAATTTATATGCAACCGAGTGAAGAGATGCATAATTTTCCATTGTTCCTTCGATTCCAAGGTAGACTGTAGAGAAACCTTCATTCTAAGAGAATGTGCAATGACATTAACCTTACCTGGGGTATAATTGGTGTTGAAGTAAAATTTTAAAGGGATATTCCACCCATAATATCTTCTTGTTATTCATGTCCTTTTGAGAAATGGTAAGGATCATAAATTAATGATCAGAAAAGACGATGAACCTCTCCACATTAAGGTAATTCCACCAACACTTAAGTACATGTATAACTATAAAAATCTACAAATAATTAGAGGTAATTATTCTCAAGAGTATGAATATTATTAGAGTTTTACATTAATACATTATCATCTTTAACAATCACCCAACCCAAAACAACATCATAATAATCACAATACATCACACACCTCTTATCGAGCGCAAAAACGATCATAATTGGAGTTTATGTTAAATGATGTTTTAATTGCTCATGACAAGTCTAACATTTATCATCCCATATGAATTTCACGACATTTTAAGGAAGATCAATCAAAGGTGATGCCAACATTGATAAATCCTTGATGATCCAATGATAATAACAAGGTAAACAAAAAAACTCCAAATCCTAAAGATGTTCTATGTCTCCACCCATGATAAGAAAACCTTAACCTTCTTAGGATTTATTGTTGGGTCAAATTAAGAAATCATGGTGCCTTAGAAGATAAATTCTTGGATCGAGAAAAATAATTTTTATGGTTTTCCCATAAATATAGTGGTTCCATAGAATCTCTAATACCACATTCAAATAGTTCTCATATCATGCACATATCTCATGTAAACCAAGATGTCATCAACAAACACAATAGAAAGGTGTCAAATTACTAATATAATACCTAGTTAATCAAAGTCATAAAAATTAAAGGAGCATGGTCAGACCCAAATTCATGATAATTTATTCATAATGTACACATGTTATCATAAAAGTGGTTTTTCAGGATATCAGAAAACTGAACCTCAAGCTGATGAAAAACTGAGAAAACATTTGTTTCCAAAAACCACTTCACCATTTTAACTATTCAAACATTAAATCCATATGGGTAAAAGGTACTTATTCTTAATAATTACTTAGTTTAAATGTATAGAGCCTATAGAAAAATGATGTGAAGTATCAAACTTCTTGAAAAATAGCATGAGAGATTCCCATGGGGAAAAACTAGGAAAACAAATCCTTTTTCCATTAGATCATCGAATTGGATATTTAGATCTTTCTTCATAGATGGATCCAAATGATAGGATTTTATCAAGATTGATTTTATACCTGACACCAAATAAATCATTTAATCTACCTATCTCTATGGGGATGATTGAAATAGTTAATCTTGGAAGATATTGGAGAAATACCTAATGAATAAGGGATGATCACCAATAATATAAATGAAACTATGATCAATAAAAATGGTAGGAAGAAAAATCACAAGTTCTAGAAGGAATGTTATTGCATGAATATACCTCAGATCCCACTCTCCCTGAAACACCCAAGAGATCCCATCGATAAAAGATAATGAAAAACATGGATCATAATAATCAATTTTAACATGAGGAGGGAAAACCCAATCCATCCGGATAGTGACGTCAAATAAATCCATATCGAGATCCAAGTAATATTAAACAAACAGTACAACAGATATCGAGAGAGAACACAATGGATAATGAAACCCCTACTCCTTACTCATTAATAGAGGCATTTCTAGATCCATAAAAAAGGACATGAACAATATTATATGTTTTATAAAATCAAAAAATAGGTAGTTATAAATGAGTTCAAGTCCCAGTATCAAAAAAAGTAGTGGCTATATAAGATAAAAAAAAGATGTTATCTCTTAATTTAGTTGGTCCCATGTAAACCTTTACCACAAAATCATCTACTGCATGAGGGTGATTCACTCCTGGGGATCTTGGATAGATCCATTTTCACTTTTATGCTTTTGAATGAACCTTTGTGCAGTTTGGAGAAGAAGATCCCTTACCATAACAAGGAATAGAAAAAACATGGAAGAACCACTATAGATAGACTTTAAAGACACATAAATTAAAAATATTTAGCTATTCTGGATAAGTATGTCAGCTATGACATACCTAGCCACACTAGTGGAGAGTTAGGGGCACACTAATGATGGTTAATAGGAGGTCTGTTACTAGGAACCAACTTTACCACCATTGCAATTATCATGTAACATTCTCCTCTTTCCCTAAATTCCAATGAAATTATTGTTGGGTTAAATAGAATATATAGATAAGCTAATCATTCCTTCCATATAAATCTCTTATATCATTTATCTATATACTATATTAGAATATTTTGAAAGCATGAACATGTACACCTATATTTAGATACTGGGTCACAAACTCTGCATCTATTTCTGTGACTTTTGATTATCAATTGTTACCACCACTGGGGAAAAACAAACCAGCTCCAGAAACTGATTAGTGTAATCTGACACCAAATGATATCCCTACAAAAGAGATTGAATATACATAAAATTTTCCATAATTAGAGACTATGGGAAAAGGTACTAAAAGTAGTGTGTCCTAAAACCCTTGTAATCTAACCCCACATACCATATGTAGTACACAATATAGAAATACCACTATTTTATAGGACCCTCATATCCTATCATTATTCAATTCACCTTAATAACCATAGTTATCTCCAGAAAGTTGAAGATATGATCAATCCTATCCAATAATTCCTCTACCTCTTAGGGTTAATTCTTTCTCTTAAATGATAGGATGTTCCTTGTAGTAACTACCGAGATTGATCCCTATCTGTTTTAGCTCATGGATTAACCTCAACCTCTTGGTCTTGTGCTCATGATATATTCTAAAACACCAAATGGACTTCCCATATGATAGAATCTAATTAATTATTATCCAAAGGAGAGTTCCCTTTAAGATCACCTCTCTCTTCACCATTTTATGGAACTAGTAGAATATATATATTAGAGGCATATTAATACATACCCCAAAACCAAATATATAATGATAAAAAATAGTGCAATTAAAATTTAAACTAGAAAAATAGAAGTATAAACTATGATCAAGATCAGAATCCAATGCAAGACCCACAAATCCCAATATCCCATGGAATCTCAAGTCTCATCACTGTAAGAGATGGCTAGATAATCACTATAACCAACTCACATGTCCTGATAATCCAATACTATATCAAATAACATATGATGACTGATCTGAACCATATTATTTTACCAAATTTACTTTATTCAGCATGGTTAACCCTTCAACTATGTTATAAACCAGATCATGGAAAGACCCGATATGTTACCAATCCCTGTGGGCTAGTGAATAGCACCTAGGAATTAAATAAAATATCAAAGGGAATGATTTTTCCCATCTTGAAAGAAGATACATCGAATATATTTACACAAAATAAACAAATAGTGGAATAAAAACTAGATTAAAATATATTCCAATTACAAAGAAATACAATATAGCGATATAAATAAAAAAAACAGGATTAAAACCTGAAGTACAAGTACAAAAAAACATAATGGGAGAAAGAAGAAAAAAACTCATTGTGATTAGTGCAAAATGACCTCCCATATCACCTCCATATACCCATACCTAGCTAAAATAATATCACCACCTCACTATGGCACATTTCTATTTCCTATCTCTAAAGACAAAACATGGTCTATACATTCCAATGGGAATTTACATGGCATGGAATAAACATGTTTAGTAGGATCTCAAAAAACTATTCCATATCACTACACTATTCAACAATCCCAATATTCTTAGTTTTGAAAAAACAAGGCCTCATAAATAGTTAATTAGTTTTATATTAATAACATGGTAAAAAATTCCCAATTTTTCATAGTTCCACAAAAATCTAGGTAAAACAGTTAAAAGAATATTTCAAATAGGATTGTTTCATTAAACAAAGAATGTATATTAAATACAAACAAAAAAACCACATAACAATAGTAAAGAACCATAGGATAACAAATGTTAAGGTAACTAGGACACTCATACCATGATAAGAAAAATGTTCTAGTGTGCACTCAAGTACCAAAGACACAATTCGTAAGGAACAGAGTTACACCCCTTAAGTGAAGTCTCAATTATGTTACAATTATATAACTAAGACAAATGGAATAATGAATAGAAGAACTCCCCATGATTAATCCACTCAAATAATCATGGAAAAATTCTGATCACTAAACCCTACACCAAGGTACCTAATTCCCCCATGAAAGACACACAACAAATCAATTTAAATAGGGATTTCACATTCCATAAATAGTTTTAAAAAAATTATCCATAAAAACCATTCTTCAAAAACCACTTCCAAAATCCCTTTCACAATCCATTGAAAATACCTTTTTATTTTACCAAAACCTGTGGAGAAACCATATTATATTAAAAATGAATTTACACCCACAAACCTATCATTTAAAAAATTATTCCAATATATTTAAAAGTTCATTTATAAAAGAAATAAAATCAATGGTTCATATAAAAATTTATATAGATAGAACTTCTTACCACAAACTTATGTCACACACCACATACTATGGAATCTATACACCAAGAGAAGAAAGTGAATAACAAGATCAATAGATAGAGACCAAAACAGTGATTCTTATAACGAACCATACTTTACATACATTATTATTACATCAGAATTGAAGCATACTTATTACAACATATAACAAAACCACGAAAGGACTGTATAGGTATAATGTATTTAGAAACTGGGAAGCATAAACAACTGGTTCATAAAACATCTACATTGTCTCCCATTTATTTCATCATATCAAGAGTCCATTTTGGCATATCCTACTTAATAACCTTCTTCCTAACCTGGGGGAAAGAAAACATACAATAGGGTGAGCTCAAATGCTCAGTAAGGGTAAACAAAAGAAATATCAATCGCATCATATTCATAAGAACATAACATTTTTGAAATCTTAACCTGCAAAAGAAATATTAATTTCATAAAATGGGATAAATCATGGCAGTGAAACGTAATCACTATAATCGTAACTTAAAACATTAAACTTTTTGTCACACACACGTAATCATAGAGAATCATTTCTTATTAGTCAAGACTCATTGCCAAGATTATCTTAGTGGACAAAGTCCATTTCTGAACCGATTTCACTCCTCGTTTCAGTCCTGTTTCACTGAACTGGTATAACCTACCATTCCAGCCATGTCAATCTCATGAGATATAAAATATTTACCCAATGCATTGGGGGGAGATATAGTTCCCACCCATCTCATAATGATACCATTATTATGTGTTCCACAAAATCATAAATCATACATCATCGCATAACCCATGTAGTAAAAATGGGATTCTTAAACAACATGACATCATAAATCAATTAATATAAAATAAAGGAATTTATAAAAATAATTCCATCACAACATAATCAAATCAATGTAATAATAGGGATAGAAACAGAACCATATATTATCTTATATGGAAAATAATTTTGATAAATCACTTGAACTCCATTCTTGAGGAAAATATCCTTTCTACTTCAAAAACACTTTTCCTTTCTTAGCATGTCATACAATTCTAAAGTAAAAGAAGTTGATTAAAAATAACCTTGAAAAATTGTAAAGGAATCTTCTTGGAAATAATGTTTTAAAAATCCATTCATGCTGTATAAGTTAAAAAAACATTCTTCTCGTACTTTTGTCGGAATAGTCAAAAAGTACCTCGTACGAAAAACGACAAAAGATTACTTTCATATCTTTTAATATAAACTAAACAAAGGATAAAAATGGATTTAAACAATTTTAGGTGGATTTCAATAATATTAATTATTGAGGAAACAAATATGTGGATGATAAAATACACCCCAGTAAATACCAAAGTTTAAACAATCTCGGATAAAAATGAGATTGTGATATTTCCCTTACCTTAGGTCTGATTTGCTTCGTAAGTGTCCGAACCTCTTGTATAATGATTTAAATAATGTTATTGACTTATTAGATAAACATATATATTGTTATGATATCATATATGGTCATATTCTTAGCTTCTTATTAGTAATATTTCATTACTACTTGTTATTCTGGTGTTTATTACTTTTTGTTCTTATGCGTGTTTGTCGAATAAATTCTTATTCTTCTCTTTAGGTTATAGATACATCATTTCCAGAATGGTATTAGTGTAATATATATCATATTCATTCATTCAATTCATTTATATAATCATTATGCAATGAAGATCATGTATAACGAATCACATCACATCGTGGAGACGGCATTCCGTACGTACGCACGAGCGATGATATCGTTCCCACGATCGTGGAATTGTATTGGAGTGTATGTATACTATTTGAGAATGAATATCACTTTACAATAATAATATATAGTCATTATTTACACCATTATACCCATCCAAGTAAGGTGGTGGTGGAAAATAGATTACACCACGGCATGGAGACGGTATTCAGTACGTACACACGCACGGTGATTTCGTTTTCCATAGGATGGATAAGAGGTGAAATAGGGTTGTTTCATATTTAAATAACGTATCAGTATATAAGTGATACTGATGTTATTACCTCATAATTAAACAACTAAAGAAGAGGTAGTAGAAGAAGAATGGAACTTGAAGAAAACGGTAGAAGGTATTACCTCTTTCTCGAAGTGCCTCCTTTAAACTTTCTCTTAAGGCACTAGAGTTGGACTTTTGTTAAGACCAGTACCTCTAGTAGGATTCTAAGGAAGTGGGTAAGTGAAATGGGCAGGGGTTGGCTGAGCTTGAAGGCTCAAATTGGTGTGAGTAAGAGAGGGAGGAGGTGCCCTTTTATAAGGGAGGAGAGGGGCACCTTCAGAAATATAAGAAATATTAGTTTATATTAAATCCCAACCCCACATAAAAACATCCAAAATGACTCATATCCGAAGCTTAGATGCGATATGGTTGTAATATCATCAAAAAATAATATTTATACATGTTAGGAATTTATTTTAAACATTATCAAATTGATTTATCCTTATTTATCAATTTAATTTTATTTGTGGTAATAATATTCTAAATTTTAAATTATTTTAAATAATTACATATGTGTTGTGAATTTTCCATAATTTGACACTTTATGACATTTTCGACCATATAAATTTTAATTTATAATTTTTAAATATTTTTGTGATTTTTAAACAATTTTATAATATGTTGTTTTTATAAAATAACAATAGTGTCAATTTTGACACTATTCATTAATTTGAATTTAAATAAAATATATACAGAAGATATGTTAAAAATAAAAAGCATTAATAGATTCCTAAAATGTCACATGTATCTAGAAAATTAGTGTAGCACATTAAATAGTTCATATAATATTTATTTTAATATTTTTAAAACAATTTATTTGATATTTTAATTAATAAAATAATTTCAATATCACTATTGTGTCATAATTAATAATAATTATTTAATCCCTAAAAATTCTAAATAAATTCATATGATGTAGATAATTGTATTAGATTTCTGGATACTATTCATGTTCTATGTTGCATTAAGTTTATCATCAAATTAAAATTATTATACGTATAAGATTTAAGAAAGTGACATGTTGTCACATTCTTTGGTTTTAATAATAATTAAATTATTTTCATGGAAAAAAGTCCATTAAATGAACCCAATCCGACCCTTAGGTGATATGGGTCGACGTTTAGTCATCCAATAGGATTTTGATAGGTGTTAGGGTAATTTTATAATCTTATATTTACACTTAATTACCCGATTTACCTTTAACTATGGTAAATAAACTTTACCATAGTTACTATTCCTAATGCCCAAAAATAAAAAGTAGTCTATTAACATAATTTGGACCCACTGATTCTGAATATAGAATCCATTTTTCAAAATTCAAAACATATAAGTTGCAGTAATTAATTTAAAATAAATCTCATTGTTAAGAAAATGGGTTTTAGAAGTTAAAACATTGCCAAAGATTGAAATGTGTTTACCTATGAATTCAATGTGAAATTAATGATAATGACATAAATTATATTAAATGGTAAAAATATATTCTATTTATACTTTAAATCCATTCAATATTATAATTTATCCATATAAATTATCTCAATGAAAAAAGTTGTTTTTAATTAAAAATTAGCGTATTTTTACTATTCATCAAAATATTAAAGTTAACAGAAAAATATCAAACATTTATCCAAAGTAAATTTTTATACACTGATTGAAAAGAAGATTTTTTTTGTCAAATTGAACTTATAAACATGTCAGTTACTAGATTTAATGTGGGTGCGCCATCAAAAGGCGGCAAAACTGTATTTTTTGAAAAATATTTCTTTTATCCAAAAACACTGATTTTGCTTTTATACCTCATTCTAGAAAATGTATAAGTTGAATTAAAATGTTTTAAAATTCAAAATTCAATTAGTACTCTTCATAATGGCTAGTTTTAAAAATATTTTAATATCATACCGTTGTTTTGTGAAACTCGGTATTGCGTACGACGCAAGCTATCGAGGAAGGCCGTTGTTGCGTGTAAAGCAAGCCAAGCTAGTGTTGTGTGTGGTGAAAGATTCCTTTGATGATTTATATGACATAAAAACAAAATATTTCTCATAAAAGTCTCTGGTGTTACATTCAACCCCCCTTAAAATGAATTTCTCCCTCGAAATTCATCACTTTGTAACAAACAGATGAGGATACCTCTCCCTCATCATATCCTTAAGCTCCCATATAGCTTCTTCTAATTGGTGGTTCCTCCATAAAACTTTCACCAAGCGAGTGGTCTTGTTTCATAGGACTTTTTCGCTACGATCCAAAATCTCTATCGGCTGTTCTTCATAAGAAAGATCTTTCTCCAGCGGTACAACATCTGAGCAGAGTACATGTGAAGGATCAGTTATATACTTTCTCAGGAGAGATACATGGAACACATCGTGTACTTGAGAGAGATTCGGTGGAAGCGCCAATCGGTAAGCTACCTTCCCGACACGATCCAGTATTTCGAAAGGACCGATATATCTAGGGCTCAACTTCCCCTTCTTTCCAAATCTCATGACCCTCTTCCAAGGAGATATTCGTAAGAACACTTTATCACCCACTTCAAACTCTAGGTCTTTTCTTCGGTTGTCAGCATAACTTTTCTGTCGACTCTGAGCTGCTCTTATGTGTTGTTGAATAGATCTGATATTTTCTGTCATTTCATCAATGAGATCAATTCCTAACAGCTTTCTTTCCCCAACTTCATCCCAACAAGTTGGAGTCCTGCATTTCTTTCCATAGAGAGCTTCATATGGAGCCATCTGAATACTGGAGTGAAAGCTATTTTTATATGAAAATTCCACCAAAGGTAGGTGTTGATCCCAACCACCTTTGAAATCCATAGAGCAAGCTATCAACATATCTTTTAGAGTTTGAATTGTTCTCTCAGACTAACCGTTTGTCTGAGGATTATAAGCAGTGCTGAAACTGAACTCTGTATCTAGAGTATGGTGAAGACTTCGCCAGAACTTCGAGGTAAATCTCGGATCCTGATCAGATATAATAGAATGTGGTACTCCATGCAATCTTACCACTTCCTTTTCATATATCTTGGAAAGCTGATCCAGAGAGAAATCCTCTCTAATAGCAATGAAGTGTGCAAACTTTGTAAGACGATCAACTATGACCCAGATAGCATTATTGCCTCTGGATGTTTTAGGAAGTCTTGTGACAAAGTCTATAGTGATGTTTTTCAATTTCCATTCGGGTATGGGTAATGGTTGTAACATCCCCTTAGACTTCTGTCTCTCGGCTTTAACTTGCTGACAAACCAAACATCGAGAGACATATTCAGCAACATCTCTTTTCATGCCATCCCACCAGAAGTACTCTTTCAGGTCCCTATACATCTTCCTGCTTCCAGGATGAATAGAGAATGAAGAACTATGAGCCTCATCCATCAGCTCCTTCTTTAATTCGGGGATGGGAGGAACACAAACCCGATTCCTAAACTTTATTATCCCATCACAATCAAGGTTGAATTCAGGAACATTTCTCACCTTCTTTTGTAACTCTACATCTTCTTTCTGTGCCTCTTTAATCTTCACATGTATAGATGGTTGAACATTCAATTGAGAAAGTTAAGATTTCCCCCTTCCATTATAATTCCAAGATCCATCCTTTGTAAATCCATAAATATTGGATCTTTTGTGATCCTCATCATGGATAAACTGGCATGGTCTTGTCAACTTAATGCATTTGCCACCTTGTTTGCTTTCCCAGGGTGGTAATGAATTGAGCAGTCGTAATCCTTAATCAGCTCCAACCATCTTCTTTGACGCATATTCAGATCCTTTTGTGTGAAAATATACTTTAAACTTTTATGATCAGTATAATTATCACTCCTTTCACCATAAAGGTAATGCCTCCAAATATTTAGTGAAAAGATTACCGCAGCTAACTCCAAATCATGAGTTGGGTAATTTTGCTCATGGATTTTCAACTGTTGTGAGGCATAAGCTATCACCATATCATTTTGCATGAGAACACATCCCAGTCCCTTCTTGGATGCATCACTGTAGATCACAAACCTTTCTCCACTACAAGGAAGTGTGAGTAAAGGTGCACTGGATAACCTTCTTTTCAACTCCTTGAAATTATCTTCACATTCATCCATCCACACGAACTTAACTCCTTTTCGAGTCAACCTGGTGAGTGGATTAGATAACCGTTAAAAATCATTCACAAAACATCGATAATATCCAGCCAAACCAAGAAAACTTCGAATCTCAGTTACTGTTGTTGGTCTCGACCATCGTTCGATAACCTTTGTTTTTGCTGGATCCACAGATATCCCCTCTTTTGAGATTATGTGACCAAAAAATGCAACTTTTTGATGCCAAAATTCACACTTGGAAAATTTGGCATAAAGCCTCTCCTTTCTCAGGGTCTTCAATATAATTCTCAAGTGGTCTTCATGTTCTTCATTTCTCTTTGAATAGACAAGAATATCGTCTATAAAGACAACCACAAATTGATCAAGGTAGTCTCTAAAGACTCTATTCATCAGATCCTTGAAGATAGCAGGGGCATTAGTAAGACCAAATGGCATCACTATAAATTCATAGTGTCCATACCTTGTACGGAAAGCCGTCTTTGGTATATCCTCCCTTTTTACCCTTAATTGATGATACCCTGAATGAAGATCAATCATGGAAAAGTATTGAGCTCCGCTTAGTTGGTCAAATAGGTCATCAATGCGTGGGAGAGGATATTTTTTCTTGATAGTGATCTTGTTAAGTTCTCGATAATCAATTCGGAGTCTCATTGATCCATATTTATTCTTAACAAACAGAACAGGTGCTCTCCAAGGTGACGCACTAGGTCGTATGAACCCCTTATCAAGATTCTCTTGGAGTTGCTTCTTCAATTCCTACAACTCAATTGGGTCCATTCTATAAGATGTCTTTGAAGTAGGCAAAGCACCCGGTACAAGTTCTATTGAAAACTCAACATCACGATTTGGTGGAAGACCTGGCAATTCCTCCGGAAAGACATCACCAAACTCTCGTACAATGGGCATATTCTTAATCATGAGTTCCTCACCAACCATTTGATATAAATAACTGTCATTTAGTGGAATCAAGACCCATAATATGGAAGAAATTTCCACTAGAAGGTTATGTTCATCCTTACATCGACAGACGATCATTGATTGATCTGGAATATGAAATGTGACTTCCCTTCTTTGGCAATTGGTATGAGCTCCATATAAAGAAAGCCAATACATGCCATGAATCACATAAAATTCTACTATAATAAGGATCACAAGATTTGTAGGAAGCACTTTCCCACAAACTTCAATCGGGGAAGATTTATAAACTTTTGATGTGACTGTTGTGCCATTAGGTGTTGTCACAGCTAACTCAACATCTAATTGATGAGGTAATATGGTGATATTCTTAGAAAAATCTTCAGAAATAAAAGAGTGGGTGGATACAGAATCAAATAAAACATTTTCTACTTTAGGGTGGATGGTATGTGTACCTTTCACCACATCGTTATCGTACTCCACATCACCAATAGAAATTGCATGTGACTTTACTTTGTCTTTAGCCTTATGATTTTGTTGATTTCGATTATTATCAACAACCCTTAGAATAGGGCATTTATTGGCATAATGCCCCATCTTCTTGCACTTGAAACATTGAAGTGTAGTAGGTTCACTCTGTGTGTCCCTTCCTTTGTTTGCATCATTAGACATCTTCTTCCCATCATTGCGGCATTCAAATGCCCAATGACCTTCCATTTCACATTTAAAACATTTACTTGTCCTTTTAAGACAACTCCCTCCTTGTTTCTTTCCACACTTTGAGAATAAGGGAAAGATCATCTTCTTTTTAGTGTGCTCTTTATATTTTCCTTTGAATTCCATTTTCCTCTTCTTATCAAACCCATATGACTGATGGGTTACTCCAATCTCCATCTCGACTTTGAGAGCACATCGAACTATTTCCTCATAGCTATTGAAGTCCCTTATGGCTAACGCCCTTTGAAGACTTGGTTTTAAGCCACTAAAGAATCGATCGATCTTACTCTCAGGTTGGATAATAATACCAGAAGCGTACCTTGCATGTCTTGTAAAATTTGATTCATAGGTACCAACAGATTAATCATCCTTTTGATTTAGTTAAATAAACTCTTTCTCCATCTTTGTTCAGAGAATACGTGGGAAGTACTTATTGAAAAATAAGTTCTTGAACTCGTCCCATTCCATGGACTCAATTTCATCCCTTTGCCTCGTATTCTTAATAAGATTCCACCATTGATCAGCATCTCCTTCCAAATGATACACTGCAAGGATGACTTTATCATGTTGAGAACATTGAAGAACTGAAAATATCTTTTCAGTATTACTAATCCATTGTTCAGCAACAAATGGATCAGTAGACCCGCTGAAGAAGGTGGACGCTTCCTCATGAAGGATTCAACAGAATGTTGCTCCTTCCTTTGATCGTTTGGAAGTAATGCCTGATTCATAGCTTGAGAAAGTTGTGTGATCATGGCTACAAGATTTTGCATTCCATCTCACATAACGTTTGGTTGCTCATGGGGACAATCATTTCATTTCCCGTCGCATTCCGCATTAACACGGTTCCTTCGGGTTCCAGCCATTGACTAAAACCAAGAAGAATAGTGTGAGGAACACTAATTATAATAGGAAAACCGCACAATCAAGAATAACATTTCACATTAAGGTCTTATCCTAGGTTATTCATGGTCATTTCTAAAACACTAAGATTGTGTTCTGTGCTTAGACTTTTCCTTGGGGTTCTTACTAAGGCTTTCAAATCCTAGTTTCCAAAGGTTGACTATACCTTTCCTCTGATACCAACTATAACGACCCATACTTTACATAAATTGTTATTACATTAGAATTGAAGCTTACTTATTACAACATATAACAAAACCACGAAAGGACCGTATATGTATAGTGTCTTTATAAACTGGGAATCCTAAACAACTGGTTCCTAAAACATCTACATTGTCTCCCATTTATTTCATCATATCAAGAGTCCCTTTTGGAATATCCTACTTAATAACCTTCTTCCTGACCTGGGGGAAAGAAAACATACAAAAGGGTGAGCTCAAATGCTCAGTAAGGGTAAACAAAAGAAATATCAATCACATCATATTCATAATAACATACCATTTTTGAAATCCTAACCTGCAAAAGAAATCTTAATTTCATAAAATGGGATAAATCATTGCAGTGAGACGTAATCACTATAATCGTATCATAAAACATGAAACTTTGTGGCATACACACAGAATCATAGATAATTATTTCTTATTAGTCAAGACTCATTGCCAAGACTATCTTAGTGGACAAAGTCCGTTTCTGAACCAAGTTCACTCCTCGTTTCAGTCCTGTTTCACTGAACCAGTATAACCTACCGTTCCAGCCATGTCTATCTCATGAGATATAAAATCATTACCCAATGCATTGGAGGGAGATATAGGTCCCACCCATCTCATAATGATACCATTCTTATGTGTGCCACAAAATCATAAATCATACATCATCGCATAACCCATTTAGTAAAAATGGGATTCTTAAACAACATGACATCATAAAACAATTCATATAAAATAAAGGAATTCATAAAAATAATTCCATCACAACATAATCAAATCAATGTAATAATAGGGATAGAAACAGAACCCTATATTATCTTAGATGGAAAATAATTTTGATAAAGCACTTGAACTCCATTCTTGAGGAAAATATCCTTTCTACTTCAAAAACACTTTTCCTTTCTTAACATGTCATACAACTCTAAACTAAAAGAATTTGATTAAAAATAAACTTGAAAACTTATAAAGTAAGCTTCTTGGAATTAATGTTTTAAAAATCCATTCATGCCTTATATGTTAAAAAAACATTCTTCTCGTACTTTTGTCGGAAAAGTCAAAAAGTACCTCGTACGAAAAACGACAAAAGATTCCTTTCATATCTCTTACTATAAACTCAAAAAAGGATAAAAATGGATTTAAACAACTGTAGGTGGATGGAAATAATATTACATATTGAGGAAACATGGATGTGGATGATAAAATACACCCCAGTAAATACCAAAGTTTAAACAATCTCGGATAAAAATGAGATTGTGATATTTCCCTTACCTTAGGTCTGATTTGCTTCGTAAGTGTCCAAACCTCCTGTATAATGATTTAAATAATGTTATTGACTTATTATAGAATCATACTTATTGTTAAGATATCATATATGGTCATATTCTTAGCTTCTTATTAGTAATATTTCATTACTACTTGTTATTCTGGTGTTTATTACTTTTTGTTCTTATGCGTGTTTGTCGAATAAATTCTTATTCTTCTGTTTAGGTTATAGATACCTCATTTCTATAATGGTATTAGTGTAATATATATCATATTAATTCATTCAATTCATTTATATAATCATTGTACAATGAAGATCATGTAGAACGAATCACATCACATCGTGGAGACGGTATTCCGTACGTACGCACGAGCGATGATATCATTCCCATGATCGTGGAATTGTATTGGAGTGTATGTATACTATTTCAGAATCAATATCACTTTAAAATAATCATATATAGTCATTATTGACACAATTATACCCATGCAAGTAAGGTGGTGGTGGAAAATAGATTACACCACGGCGTGGAGACGGTATTCCGTACGTACGCACACGCGGTGATTTCGTTTTCCGTAGGATGGATAAGAGGTCAAATAGGGTTGTTTCATATTTATAATAACATATCAGTATATAAGTGATACTGATGTTATTACCTAATAATGAAGCAAATAAAGAAGATGTAGTAGAAGAAAAATGGAACTTGAAGAAAACGGTAGAAGGTATTACCTCTTTCTCGAAGTGCCTCCTTTAAACATTCTCTTAAGGCACTAGAGTTAGTCTTTTGATAAGACCAGTACCACTAGTAGGTTTATAAGGAAGTGGGGAAGTGAAATGTGCAGGGGTTGGCCGATCTTGAAGGCTCAAATTGGTGTGAGGAAGAGAGGGAGGAGGTGCCCTTTTATAAGGGCGGAGAGGGGCACCTTTGGAAATATAAGAAATATTAGTTTATATTAAATCCCAACCCCACTTAAAAACATTCAAAATGACTCATATATGAAGATTAGATGAGATAGGGTTGTAATATCATCAACCAATAAAATTTATACATGTTAGTAATTTATTTTAAACATTATTAACTTGATTTATCCTTATTTATCAATTTAATTTTATTTGTGGTAATAATATTCTAAATTTTAAATTATTATAAATAATTACATATGTGTTGTGATTTTCCATAATTTGACACTTTATGACATTGTAGACCATATAAATTTTAATTTATAATTTTTAAATATTTTTGAGATTTTTAAACAATTTTATAATATTTTATTTTTATAAAATAACAATAGTGTCAATTTTGACACTATTCATTTATTTGAATTTAAATAAAATATATACAGAATATATGTTCAAAATAAAAGCTTTAATAGATTCATAAACTATCATATGTATCTAGAAAATTAGTGTAGCGCATTAAATAGTTCATATAATATTTATTTTAATATTTTTAAAACAATTTAATTGATATTTTAATTAATAAAATAATTTCAACAACACTATTGTGTCATATTTAATGATAATTATTTAATCCCTAAATATACTAAATAAATTTCTATGATGTAGATAATTGTATTAGATTTCTGGAGACTATTCATTTTTGAAGTTTCATTAAGTTTATCACCAAATTAAAATTATAATACTTATAAGATTTACGAAAGTGACATGTTGTCACATTCTTTGGTTTTAATAATAATTAAATTATTTTCATGGCCAAAAGTCCATTAAATGAATCTAATCCGACCCTTAGGTGATATGGTTCGACTTTGAGTTATCCAATAGGATTTTGGTAGGTGTTAGGGTAATTATATAATCTTATATTTACCCTTAATTACCCGATTTACCTTTAACTATGGTAAATAAAATTTACCGTAGTTACTATTAATAATGCCCAAAAATAAAAAGTAGTCTATTAACATAATTTGGACCCACAGATTCTGAATATGGAATCCATTTTTAAAAATTCATTACATATAAGTTTCAGTAATTAATTTAAAATAAATCCCGTTGTTAAGAAAACGGGTTTTAGAAGTTAAAACATTGGCAAAGATTGAAATGTTTTTACCAATGAATTCAACGTGAAATTAATGCTAATGACATACATTATATTAAATGGTAAAAATATATTCTATTTATACTTTAAAAACATTCAATATTATAATTTATCCATATAAATTATCTCAATGAAAAAAGTTGTTTTTAATTAAAAATTAGCGTATTTTTACTATTCATCAAAATATGAAAGTTATCAGAAAAATATCAAAAATTTATCCAAAGTAAATTTTTATACCCTAATTCAAAATAAGATTTTTATTTTGTCAAATTGAACTTATAAACATGTCAAAAACTAGATTTAATGTGGGTGCGCCATCAAAAGGCGGCAAAAATGTATTTTTTGAAAAATATTTCTTTTATCAAAAAAACTGATTTTGCTTTTATACCTCATTCTAGAAAATGTATATGTTTAATTAAAATGTTATAAAATTAAAAATTCAGTTAGTACTATTCATAAAGTCTAGTTTTAATAATATTTTAAGAGCATATCGTCTTTTAGTGAATCTCGATATTATGTATGACGCAAGCTATCGAGGATGGGCGTGGTTGCGTGTAAAGCAAGCCAAGCTAGTGTTGTGTGTAGTGAAAGATTCCTTTGATAATTTATATAACATAAAAACAAAATATTTCTCATAAAGGTATCGGGTGTTACAATTCTAATATCATAGAATCAATTTCCACGATCAAAAGAACCATAAAATAGGTTAGATCAATACATACTTTGAGTAACTCATACCCCACACCACAAAAAACATAAGAGTCAGAATTTAGAAACCAAACAATGTAAGAAAACTACTAGAAATTAATGATGAAACGAAACATGATCACAAAATGATCCCAGGACTCTAGGAGAATAACCCAACCCTAATTCCACAACCATGATAAATGAAGGAAACCAAAGGATACTGAAAATATTTCTGAAGGAGGAGTGACTGAACATGTTGGAGATAAAACCATATATGAAGAAAAATTGCGGAATAATATCCACCGAATGTTTCCTAGATATGACTTAGTGTTCAATGGAGAGATATACACATCAAATAGAGAAGGATTTAGGTGTTTAGGGTGACAAATCATATTGGAAAAAACGGTCACACATCTTAAATAATTAATTAATGAGATGAATTCCCATGGTTTCATGTACACTAAAAAAGAAATCACTTTATTTTAAAAATACTTCAATATGACTTGTGGAAGTGAATATAATTAAAGTCCTGTAAAAATATTAATATTTGAACCACACTAATGGAATTATTCTAGGAATATATTAATTTCAAGAAAATGGTATTCGAGGAATTAATTTTTTCAACAGTCAATAACCAACACCACTGTAACATCATGAGTTTTACTAATGGAACACTATGTTCAATAGCATACATGATACTCTACATCGATCTTAAACAAACAACAAAATATTATTATTTAAATGTTACCATTATAACCTAGACGTTGGAATGGTGGGAAGGAATTATATTTTTTTTTGATATTATGATTTTCACATGTTTAAATGTTGATTCATTGGTTACCAAATTTATTAGAAATAGAAATAAAAACCAATTGAATTTAAAGGATGTGTTTTTATGAAAACAAATTTAATATAGAATAATATTGTTTTTAAAATCATATCTCTAACGTCCTAGTTCCAGAAGCCACCCAGAGGCACCCCATACCCGGTTGGTCACATGGCCTCAAGCGCATTTCCCCGAACACTAGAGGCTGGATAATAGCAGCGAGGGCCTTGGGTGTGATAATGGGGAAACTATGCCCTCATTAGAAGAGTAGTATAAAAGAAGTAAAAAAAATAGTATTAGTGGAAGCAGGAATAATCCATACAAAAGTAAACAGCATAAGACTAGAAGTAATAAACTAGGGCACACACATATATATGAATGATTCATTACACATATGTCTAGAAAAGCAGCCAAAAAAATCATAGTGCTGGAATACAAGAGTACTAAACCAAAGTACAAAATAATGCAATTGAACAAATCCTCAGAATCACAAGCCAATTCTTGGTCCCATTCTCTCCAGATCCACAACAAATCAAGTTATGGAAGTAGAAGGGTGCTTGACCTTATATATACCTACAACAATATAATCATTTTGGGCCCAAAATCATGGCCAAAACATGGTGTGAGACTAAATTCTAGTAAGAAACCACCACAAGATCTCTGCCTAAGAGTCAGTGAATATATGGTAGGTAAATTAAAGAAAGCAGTAAACAAGGAAGTACTCAGTAGTAACAATCCATAGTTTCAAATATCATGTAACAGCTAATCTAAGAAGATAATCCTAAAAGGTAACCCTTTGGGAAGTATCCACAGAATTTCCCCTCCAGTCCTACCTAGCAACATAAGAAAAATGATACACAATAGGTAACCCTCTGGGAAGTACTCACATCCTATCCCCTCTGTTCCTACCAAAAAAATACAAGCAACACTTTGGTTAGTACACTTAGTCGAACCCCTCTGGTTTAGCTTATGCATAGACTCTCTGTGGAAGCACTCGCTGTTAAATACTCTTTTAGTCTCGTATCGTAACTAAAGGTTCTTTAGGGAAGCACTAAAAACACATTCCCTCTATGTCTCATTTCTAGTAAC
The DNA here is from genome assembly GCA_963277665.1 of Viscum album. NCBI lineage: Eukaryota > Viridiplantae > Streptophyta > Magnoliopsida > Santalales > Viscaceae > Viscum > Viscum album. Next base: position 1,919,091,073 of record OY728161.1, on the reverse strand, counting down.
TACAGACACTCTGAGGAATCACTTACATCAATTCCCCCTATGGTCTTGCATTGTAAGTAAAACATACACTCTTGAGAAGCCCTTACGTCAATTCTCCCAATGGTATACTACACCAGGTTCGTATGGCCATGTGTGTGTCAAGTAGTTATAGAAACATATATCAGCCAAAGTAAACCTCAATAACTACTTGGATAATAGTCTACAACATATTAGCATATCAAAAAAATCACACCATCCTGCAACTTGGAATGAGAAAGTAAACAACAGCCTAACAGGAAAACTGGACCCAAAGGTCCAAACAGGAAATCATGCATGAGAAAAAACCTCCAAATAATAATAATTAACCACATTCAAATTCAATTAACCCCTACTAAATAATACAAGCATAGCAAGGAAACAATAGGTTTAAAATGGTAAACGTGCAATACCCAGTTCATGGGTATTGGAAAAAATTTCACATATAACTCAAATAATTTTAATAGAAAGGCACAAACCACCTACCTCAGCATTGGTAGATCAATATACATGAACTTAAAGTCTTGAATCACACAATAACATAGTAGATCTACAATAACACTCAAAACGTTCAACTGAGGATAACATGAGAAAGAGGAGGAATCATGAAACTATGATCCAGTAGAAGGAAGATCCTACTAAGGAAATTCCAATGCAATCGACAGAGTTTTATTCTGAGAACAGATGATCGATTGGGGGCTTGGTGATGATATGCACCATATGGACTCACTCTATCATGTTCGGTGGAGAAGATGTCGTTTCTGTCAATTAGATGCAACCTCGATCCATTTAATGAAAAAAATAATGTACACATCATGTACATTGGAAGTACATGGTGTGTACTTTCAATATCCATAATTTACATTAAAAAGCCTCCAGGTCACCCCCACATGGTTGTGTGCATGGCCGCAACATGCCTAGAACACGAATACCTGTGGTAATCGAGTACACGACGTGTACTTATAAAGTACACAACATGTACTTCGAAAATTTCTAGAAATTACCTTCTCTAAAAAATGAACAGAAAAAAGAAAACATACCTAAAAAAGAAGATCTAGGTTCTTACAAACTTCCCCCCTTAAATAAATTCATCCCTAAATTTCCCTACCAAGGCGGCATAGAAGAAGAAACCCCGAACAGCTCCGACCACTTTAATTGTACATCGGCCTCCCTCTCCCATATAACGTCATGTACTGGCCCATGCTGCCAAAGCACCCATACCAGAGGCAAAGACCGGCCATGGAAAATCTTCGTACTGCAATCAATAATATGGATAGGATGCTACTCGAATGATACATCCATTTCCAACTCAACCTCCTTGGGTTGGAAAACATGAAACAGATCTGAGAAGTAACATTGAAGCCGAGAAACATGGAAAATTTCGTGCATAGCCCAATACCTCTGAGGTAACTACAACTGATAGGCAACCAGACCAACTCTCTCCAACACTACAAACTGCTCAACGTACCTTTGAAAAAGATTACAATGTCTCCTAATACTCTTGTGTACCAACCTCGTTGTGACACGTAGAAAAACCTGATCCCCGACCTCAAACTCTAGAGGCCATCTTCGTTGATCAGCATAAGACTTATGTCAAGACTGTGCCGTAGCCATCCTCTTTCGAATCAACTCTATCTGTTCTAAGGTCTCCTGAACATGATGAGGTCTTAGAAAACCTACCTCTCCTACCTCCAGCCAACATAAGGGTGATCAGCATGGACTGTCGTACAAATCCGTATAAGGTACCATCTGAATAGTTCCTTGAAAACTATTGTTGTAGAAAAACTCTACAAGAGGTATGTGCTTCTACCAAGAACCTTCAATATCTAGAATACATGCTCGAAGCATGTCCTCATGTACATGTATTGTAAACATAGACTGGCCATCTGTCTGGGGGTGGTACTTTGTACTCAAAAGTACCATTGTTCCCAAATCCTTCTAAATACCCTACCAGACCCGAGAAGTAAAACGTGCATCACTGTATGAAACAATAGAGTGTTGAAATCCATATAAGCGCACAATATCACATATGTACAACCATCCTAGGTCATCGACATTGAAGGTCTCCATGACCAGCAAGAAGTGAGAAACCTTTATGATTATGTTAATAAAAACCTAAACCAAATCTTTCCCCTAAGGTGACCTCATTAATCCTATCATGAAATCCATCACAACATCATTACACTTACACTTAGGAATGGGTAACTATTTTAAAATCCCTACTGGTCGCTGATGCTTTGTCTTCACCTTCTGATAGGTGGAACACCTCGTGTCAAAACCATCAACATCTCTCTTCATACCTAGCCACTAATATTGATGGTATAGATCAGGATACATCTTGGTGACACCAGGATGAACTGACAAAACTATTGAATGAAAGTCCCGCATCAGCTCCTAGAGTATGTCTGCAGGCACCCATAAATTCCCCTAAAAACACAAGACCTCATCCTCGAATATGGTCCATCCAAGAATAGAGTCCTATTCTGACACGCTCTCTCGTAGGACTAGGCCTTCTGAATCCGATAGCTGCCTCATTCACACTCGATCAAGAAGCGTAGAGGTAATAACTACATAAGAAAGAAACATCTACCCTTGTCTGTCGTGCACCACCAAATGCATCTTGGAGAATAGAGCCATAGGCTTCTACTCACTACTGGTCTCCTGAACTACCTGTATCTGAGTCCTCCTACTCAACGAATCTACCACTACATTGCCTTTCCTAGGTTTATAGGAAAGCTCAAAGCCAAAAAGACTGAAGTTACACAACCCACCTTCACTGTCCCAAATTCAGATCATGTTGAGTTAATATGTACTTGAGACTCTTGTGTTTAGTGAAAACCACAAAATGATCTCCTTGAAGGTAATGTTTCCAATAGTGTAAGGCATGAACAACTACATCCAACTCAAGATCGTGCGTCCAGTAATTCCTCTCATGTGGTCTCAACTGCTGAGACCCGTACGCAACAACTCCTTCTCCCTGCATAAGAACAACTCCCATCCCGATACTTGAAGCATCACAGTTCACAATATAGCTCTTTCCCGACTATGGAAAAATTAGTATTGGTGCGGAATTCTACCACCCTTTCATCTCCTGAAAGACTGACTCACAAGAATTTGACCACAACAAATTTACACCCTTCTTAGTAATTACTGTAAGTGGGGTTGCGAAGTGTGAGAAGTCCTATATACAATGTCTGTAGTGCCCAACCAGGCCTAGAAAACTTCGTACCTCAAATACATTTTTTGGCTGCTCCAAGGAAACTACAGCTATGAATTTCTCAGGGTCTACAGATACTCCTATCTTTGAGATAACATGACCTAAGAAGTGAATCTGGTCTATCCAATAGTTTCATTTTGAGAGCTTAGCATATAACTGATATTCTCTCAGTGTACTCAAAATGATCTCAATATGGGTATCATGGGTGTGTCGAGTGTGAGAGTACACTAATATATCATCCACGAAGACCAACATGAAGGAATCCAAGTATGGATGGAACACTCAGTTCATCAGTACCATGAAAATTGCAGGTGCGTTCATGAGACTGAACGGCATAACCATGTACTCGTATAGACCATACCTACTCCAAAAGGCTGTAAGAGGTATAACTGATGGTCTAACACACAACTGATGGTAACCAGATCTCAATTAAAACTTTGAGAACACCCAGGCTCCACATAACTAATCAAAGAGATCATAAATCCCAAATAATGGATATCAGTTCTTGACCGTCAACTGGTTCAAATTCCGATAATCAACACAAATCCTTAGGGTACCATCCTCCTTCTTTGCTAAAAGGTTAAGAGAACCCCAAGGAGAAGTATTGGGTCGGATGAAACCCTTTGACTGTAACTCCTCTAACTTCATCTTGAGATCCTGTAACTTTGGTGTAGCCATCCTATAAGGAGGAATGAACACTGGTGCCACTCCTGGAACAATCTCAAAAGAAAAGTCTACCTCATGCTCCTGAGGAAAACCTTAAAATTGTTTTGTAAAGACATATATGAAATGACCAAACACTAAAGGAAAGTACATATGTGAAATCCCTAGGTCATCTAGATATAGACTAGAAATCTGGACTGTAACTCTTCTGAACCCATGATGCTCGGGTCCTCTACTGCTCGCCCAGACATCACATTCTCCCTTATGAAGAAAAGATCCAACCTCTAGTGATCTGAAACTCACCCTGCGGCGATAACTGTTGATGACTGTTTGGAAGGAAACTAGCCAGTCCATTCCGAGAATGACATCACATCCTGCCATCTCTTGGACATAGAGGTCCCATAAAAAGTGACACCCACCAACCTATAGGGGGCACATCTTGCACTAATGTACACTCACCATTCTAGTCCCCAATAGAGTGTCTAGTGTCATGATATCAGCAGAACAAAAGATGCAGATCCCAAGGCTCTCCAAAACCAAAATAGATATAATATTATGTGAAGACCCTAAATAAAAAAGTGCAGAAGCTAAAACTGATGCTACTAAGATCGTACTTCGAACTGTAGAGGGTTTGGGATCCTGCTCTTGTTGGGGCTGCACCACTGCAAAAGTGTGACCACCACCATAGCCCTATGACCCAATCTAGATACCTTGAGGTGATCCACCCAGTTTCCACTAAAAACTGAGTGACTATCTACCACAGCTATAACCTCCACCTCGGCATGAATAGCTGGAATAACTCTAGTTCCCAGACCGGTGAGAATTTTGTGGTGTTGCTCCTGAACGAGGAGTCATAGAAGAAACCCTGTCACCAACTGCTGGTGAGAAGATATGATAGAAGCACTAAAGATTACCCATCTTTCCATAAGATCGGTCCTCCACTAGGACCCTTGGGAAGTGTGGCCTCGTATTCCCACTCATCTCACACTGGTAGCATACCACCTAACTACTAGAAGAAGTATCTTGCCTCCTTGGATCTCTGCATGTAGACTCCCTATGGCGCTTCCTGCTGTCAGTAAGAGGAATACTAACTCTAGATGCAGAGCCTCCTTGGCTCAAAACATCAAAATCCCTCAGATTGCGCTCGGTGATCAGGTCTTGGTTAACGATAAAAGTGATAGAAGTCAACCTGAAGATGTACACCTGCGATCGAATGTCATGCCTCAGACCATCCTCGAACTTCCTTAATGAGAATAACTGACTACCTCCTAGAATAGGAATGAAACTCTATTGGTCGGTAAAGTGAAAGGAATACTCCATAACCGAAATATTACCCTCTTCCAAACTCATAAACTCTCAGGCTTGATTGTCCCTCAAAGTCTCCAGGTAGAAGTAGTCATAGAAGATACGTTGGAACTCCTCCCAAGTCAAAATATGCTAGTGTCCCGCCTAGGAGATCACATCCCACCACCTCTTGGAGGAGTCCTGAAGTATATATTTAGTGAGAATGACATGACTCTCTTGTGGGCATCTCTAGATGCTCAAAGATCATCAGCATGGCATCCAGACACGACTCTGCGGCCTGGAGTCCTCCATCCCTAGAGAAAGTGGGAGGATGATGCTGTTGAAGGACATGTGTCAATCCGGCCATCGACGAGGTAGGAGGTGGTTCTCCCTAAAAGGTCTTCATCGTCATCATAAATCATTCCCTGAACTATGCATTAGCACATACGTCCGGTATAATGGCTGGTTCCAAGATTGTCACAACGGGAGGATCTACAGGTAGTCCCTAATCAGCCATATCTGGTGTCCAATCACTACCCTGCAACTGGCATATAATCGGAGGATGTCTCGGTGGCCTGACTCTGCATGGTCAAATGCACACCATAGACAAAGATTATCAAGGACTAAAAACTAAAATAATAATATGGTAATAAGAGAATAAAATAATTCATGTTTTTCCAAAACATGACTACACAGTGTGTATAACCCCTACATGTATTGTTCCCTTCAGCAATTCACATGGGCTTGTAATCCTTCCAGATCTGGTCATGTAACAACCCATACACATGGTGTGTACACCTAACACATGATGTGTACATGAATCATATTCCCCTTCCTAAGTCCTTCTACACTACAAAGCCACATGGTTCATCTTAGAACGAGACTACACGACATGTTAGTGCCAAACATGGCATGTACTAGATGAACCTCACCGAACAGTGTTGTTAGTTACACGACCGAGTGCCTGGGTTTCACCACACGGCGTGTTCTAGACGAACACAACATGTACTAAGAAGATTATTCTAAGCCGTGTTGTTAGTGACACGGCCAGTTACACAGTTCTATGATACGACATGTACATCATCTATATGGTGTTTTATACCAAAGATTCCAAACCCGTATCCCTTCCCACATAGTGGGAGACATGGATAGAGGCTATACAATGTGTACATACAGTACACAGGGTGTACTTAAGAAAAATAGTTTCTTCTCAAACAGTAGAGCACGTGGTGTGTAGTCAAACTACATGGGCTACATTTTGGGGTTTTCTGGAGATTAAGCCTCTAAAACTACTCTAGATCCCATAAAACATTGAAACAAACATTAAAAATCCAAATACCGATCGGTGAGGGCCAATACTCCCCACAAATCAAATATTGGTATCTTACACATTTTATAAAAAAGTAAATCATGTCAAAGATCCACCAAATATCGATTCATGAGGGCCCATAACACCACAAGAACCAATGTTCGGAATTCATTCAAATAAAACCTTACACAAATGATAACATATCAAATAGAATGTATTTTATCAAGGCAACTATCACAACATCATGCATATCTAGCACAAAATCTATCACAACTACATGAAATCTCTAATGCACCCTAAATGGCATGTCATGAATGCATGACATGTGATTTATAGAAAGTTCTTATATGATGCGTGAGATGGAATAACCTCATCTAATCGGGTTGCAACATAAATAAAACCTAAGTAATATCAACAATAACAGCACAAAACATGTGAATCACTCAAGGTGAAATCAATTCAACTGTAATATTTGCGAAACCAAAAAAATTACAATAACGAGGTAGATTGGATTTTCCCTATACACGGGTTAGCTACTCCTGGAAAAAACTTATTACAATGTACCTATTCCTTCCTATACCTAGATATAGGATCTAAAGAGTAAGTCAAGAGATAATAATTTCTTTGATACCACTTTGTAACATTCCAGTTCTAGAGGCCACCGAGAGGCACCCCGTACCCGATTGGTCACATGGCCTCAAGAGAATTTCTACAAATGCCAGAGGATTCCAACTAACAGCGAGGGCCTTGGGTGAGATAGTGGGAAAACTATGCCCTCATTGGCTGAGTAACACAGTAGAAGTAAAACAAATACCAATAGTGGGAGAAGTAATAATCCATACAAAAACAAACAACGTAAGAATGGAAATAATAAACTAGAGAACACACATGTATATGAATGATGCATGACACATATTATTAGGAAAGCAACTAAACAAATCACAATGCTGGAATACAATAGTACTAAAACAAAGTACATAAGAAAGCAAGTAAACAACTCCTTAGCATCACAAGCCATAGCTTGGTCCCATCCTCTCCAGAATCACAAAAAATCATGTACCTGAAGTAGAAGAGTGCTTGCCCTTATCTATTCCTGCAACTATATAATATGTTGGGGCCCAAAAGCATGCCCCAAATAGGGTGTGAGACTAAATCCCGATAGGAAACCACCACAAGATCAGTGTTTAATAGTCAATGAATATATGGTAGGTAAAGTACAGAAAGAAGTAAACAAGGAAGTACTCAGTAGTAACAATCCACAGTTTCAAATATCAAGCAACAACTAATCAAACCAAATAATCCAAAAAGGTAACCATATGGAAAGTACCAACATCCTATCCATTTGGTTCTACCTAGAAACATAAGAAAAAGGATAACACAACAGGTAACCCTCTGGGAAGTACTCACATCCTACCATTTGTGGTCCTACCTAAAAATTATAAGCAGCCCTCTGGACAGTACACTCAGTCTAACCCCATTGGTTCAGTTTAATCATAGACTCTCTGAGGAAGCTCTCCCCATCAATTCCTCTTATAGTCTCATATCATAACTAAAGGCGCTCTAGGGAAGCACTTACATCACATTCCCTCTATGTCTCACATCGAGAAACTACAGACACTCTAAGGAAGCACATACATCAATTCCCTCTATGGTCTCACATCGTAAGTAAAACAGACACTCTGGAGAAGACGTTATGTCCATTCTTCCTATGGTCTACTACACCAGGTTCTCGCGGACCTCTGTAAGTCAAGTATGTTTAGAAACGTGTATTAGCCAAATTAATGCTCATGAACTACTTGGCTAGAAGTCTACATCATATTAGTATATCAGAACAATCACACCATCCTACAACTAGGCATGGGAATGTAAACAACAGTCTAACAGGAAAACTAGACCTAACGGTAAAAACAGGCAATCATGCATGGTAAAAAACTTCCAATTCATAGAAATTAACCCCATTCATATTCAGTTAACCTCTAATCAAGCATACAAGAATAGAAAGAAAACAATATAGCTAAAAGGGTAAATATTCAATACCATGTTCATTGGTATGGGAAAAATTGCACATATAACTTAAAGACTTTAAACAGAAAGGCACAAACCAACAACCTCCACATTTGGAGATCTATATATGTGAACCTCAAGCCTTGAATTATCCAAGAATAAGGTAGATTTTTAAAAATGCTCAAAACAGTCAACCAAGGATAACTTTAGAAGAGGATGAATTATCAAACGAAGCTCTAGCAGAAGGAAGTTCTTACTGAGGCGGTTCCAACACAATCAATGGAGTTCAATTTAGAGAATGGTTGCTCAATCAGGGGCTCTGTAAAGATTTTCACCCTATGGATGCTCTCAGTCGAGTTCAATTGAGAATAATATGTTTATGTTGGTTAGATGTGACCCCGGTTCATTTAAAGAAAAAAAAGAAAGTACATGGTGTGTAATTTCGAAGTACACGACGTGTACTTGGCGTATCTGTACTCCACTTTAGGCGGCCTCTAGGTCACCCCCACATGGTTGCGTGCATGGTTGCTACATGACTAGCACATGGATACTCGCAAAAATTGAGTACACTGTGTGTACTCATAAAGTACACGACGTGTACTTTGAAAATTTCCAGAAATTCCTCTTTTTATAAAAAATGACCAGAAAAGGAAAACATACTAGAAAAAGAAGATTCAGGTTCTTAAAATATCACTCTTTACAAATTTTTGATTTAATGAAAAATATATTTGATATATTCAATGTAATTTTTGAAATTCATTTTATATGTTTTCTTTATATAATATAAGAAGAAATTCAATTTTTTTATAAAAGAAGTATTAAAAAACAGTTTTACCGCCTTTTGATGAAGAACCCTTTTTTGAATATAGTTTTTTACAATTTTATAAGTTCTATTTGACATAATAATAATCTTTTTTGTCTCGGGACATCAAACATTTCCTTGGAATATTTTTTGGTAATTTTCGGATGAAATTCATATTTTAACGAATAGTGAAAAATACTGTATTTCAATTCCAACTTGCCCTTTTCATCTAATTTATTTACATAGTTAGATTATCTATTTAATTAGTTTTAAATAGTGAATGTATTATTTTTTATAATTTAATCCAATTTTGGTCATTAGATGTAATTTTACATTGAAATTAGATATAAATTCACGTCAATATTTTGATGGTTATTTCTTTTTAAAAACCCATTTTATCATTTTGATAATGGGAATTAATTTTAAATTAATTACTAAAAATTTTATGTTTTTAATTTGTAAAATTGGATACCATGTTTGGAATTATAAGTTCCAAATTATTTAAATAGGTAACTTTTATTTTTGGACATTATGAATAGTAACTTCAGTGAGTATTTTTATTTACCATGGTTAAAGGGTAAATCAGGTAAATAAGGGTAAGAAAATAATAATATAATAACATAAAACTACCCAAACATATGTCTTAGTACTATTGGATGAGATATTTCCGACCATGAGAATACTTGGGACAATTTTAGGACCCGATAGAGCCACTTGGGTTTGATAATGACATGTTATATTAATTATTTTAATGTATAGGGAAATATAACATAAACATGTATCTTTTTACTAAAAATAATTTAAGGTGGGGATATATAACTGATATAATTGACTATAAATAGTTATTAGAAATCTAAAAATATTTCTTATATCATGGTATTTTATTTATAATTTTTAGACATTAAATAATTAAATTTATTTATGACACCACGATGATGCAGTGATTACCTTATTAATGAAAGATTCAAATAAATGATATTATAAATATTAAAATATATATAATTTAAAATTTTGAATCCATCCAAGAATTTTATGAATTATTATGACATATTATTTTTGATTTAATATATATTTTTTTGAATCAATCATGTTTTATAGCTTTAACTCAAATCAATTACTAAATATTATCAACATTTACATAAATGTGTGTTTAAATCCAATACAATTTTATTAAATGATATAGTAGTCATAAAAATATAATATTCAGCTAAATGACTTATATAATTTTAAAAATTTCATTAATTATCCACTTGAGTTTCTCTAGGAATTTAATTGTAACTACATTGACCATATACTCTAAAAATTTATGGTGACATGGCAAGAGTTAATTTATTTAACTAAGAGTTAATGCTTAATGATAAGGTTAAAATTGGACCCAAAATCGTATAAAAACTATTGGTTGAAAGGATTTAAATACATACTCATATTATCATTTAAATATTTCACTTTTTAATAATTATAATTCAGAAATCAAGTTATAATAAATTTATATTTCAAGTCTTTCCTAATGTTCCCCTCCTACCTCTTATAAAAGGCCACCAACTATACCCACTTAATCCTACATATAAAGCCCCTTGGATCATCCAAAATCTACTAAATTATTCTCCCAACATTCCTCAATTCTTCATATAAGCCTTAACTTGAGTATAAGACAATTAAATAAATCCTTTTGGCTCAAATTAAAAGGAGTTAACAGATTTAAAGGTAGTGTCTTCTCTTATGTTCATTTACATTATTTTATTTCTTAACTGCCTATTCTCTGATTATTCTATGATCGCATAACAACACTAGTATCCTAAATATACTAGGATGTTTTTATGAGAAGTATTTGAACTACACTTACACACACCTCTATCTAATGGATATAAACATACTATTTATTAGCATGATGAATTACTTCCTCACGAAATGATGACTCTTAAATTTTTCCCTAACACCTATCATGGTATCCATTATGATGAAACTATATTTATATATGATAAAAATTATATCTATATTCTATATATTCTTCTGTATTTTTTACAAAAAACCATTATGCTTTTAATAATGTGTAAATATGATAATTTCATTTGAGGAAGTATAGACAACCACGCCCTCAGTGTGATAGAACACGTTAATGCCAATCATGGAACATATAAAATCTGAAGTTAATTAACACATGGAACATATATTACATATATAACATAGATATTAACACTTAATTATACTATAACTATTTATCATTTGGTTGTAATTCCTTTAATATGAAAATGAAATGAATGTAGCTTTCGTACGGTCTACCGTCTCCATGAATGGTGCATTTAATTTATTATCCCCAAATGTTATGGACAATTATAAATACATATATACGTGATATATTTGATTTTTAAATCATGAATATCATTCTTTAGATGATGGAATGATTATCACATGGACAATTTTAATCAAAACATGTTTATTGTTTACTCACGTACCAAACATCGACAAAAAATATGGTATAAACTCAAATAATTAACTAATTGTTATAACAAGGAAATAAGTGATATAAAATTAATAATATAATTTTAAAAGGTTCTAAATAATTTATAAATTAACCTATATTTATTATTCATTAAATTAAAAAATTAATGAGACAAGTTGGACTCAAGGTTAGGGAACTTCTTAACCTAATTTCGATTCTTTGTGTTAATCTTATACTTCTTGATTAGGTCGTTATATGATTATGAGAGAGATTAATTTTGATATATAATGTTGTATTTATACATGATTTATGTGTATTACAGTTAATACACTTAATTGATCTATTCTATTGACAAATTGATCTCTGTAAAGGAATTTCTAAACTCAGTTTCCTCTCACTGGGTTTTACGCATACGTCGTTGATTATATTATGACAAGATTATGTGGAATCAAAATTTATTTATTTATATTGTAATTAACACTTCCATTTTCGGGAATATACTATTTATAACCATAATCACCTCATTTATTAATTCTTACATACTTTATATGAACATTGGCATGAAAATAATAACTCAATCTCATTTTATTGAGTTAAGTATCCATGCCATTTGTTTTGTTGTCCATGAATATATGTGAATTAACTCGGATTGTTTTACACTAAATATATCTTTTAATTAGTTGTATTTATATTTTTCAAACATAATTATTTCATTGATTGATCTGTAATCTAAGGATATGATCTCTGTGATGGATTTCGTCTCAATTAACATTTCATTGAGTCTTATTTTTGTCATGCACCAATTCACTTGAATATTGTGTATATAATTCCCTTTAAAATATTATATCATGAATATCATTATTCTCATGATATTATAATTTTTTAATGTTATTATTTAATTATATTTATTAAATTATTTTGTCAAGTTATAAGGGACTCATTAACTAAAGAATCATTTTAAATGTTTTAGAGATTTAATCTTATAAATATTTCTCTTCCATTTATATGTTTTCAAAAAAAAATCAAGGTTATGTTTTTATGTAAATGAATTTTTTTAAGTGTAAATTCCCTCCAGATGTTTCAAATTGACATGCAACACTTTTATTCAAAAATATTCTTTTAAAATGTTTTAAAGGTGTTTTAAAATTTGATTTATTATTTCAATAACTTTGAATCTTTTTTATATATAAGTCATGAGTTGAATTTCTCAGATTAATTTCAATATGATGCATTTATGTTTACTTTAAAATTTTAACAATTTAATTTAAAATAATGTGTTTTCATTTATGAGTGTACATATTGTAAAGATGAATTGTTATTTCTAAGGGGAATGTTATTCTTTCCATTATGATTGTTTTATGTGTTATTAGTATGTTCTGGTTCATGGGAATTACCTTTTTATATTTTTGGTTCCATGGTAAACCAAGGAAGGGTGATCCCATGATAGCTATCCAATTCTTTGGGTAACATGATGGAGGTAATTGTTAAGGTTTATCCTTTGATATTTAGGAAATATACTGTGATGGGTATTCCAAATGTAACCATGAAGTTTACTCCCTGAGTAGCAGTCAAAACTACAATGTAAGTATGGTGTGGATTCTACAAGATACATTTATTTTTTATGATTTATATTATGTTTTTTTGGAATCTTATGATAACATGATGTAAGCTAAGTACTTTATGTTTCATGGGTAAAAATGATGATTTCTTGAAAATGATTTTAGGGGTTTCAAATATTCCTGGGATAATATATATTAATTATTTTATATTCCTTAGTCATATTTTTATGCTCATACCAGGTTTTTGAAATGTTTTCCACATGGTATAAGGATGATTTATTCAAAAGAAGAAGTCAAGAATATTTTTATCAAAGAAAAAACTTGTTTTGTTTAAAGGATTTTCATTAGTGGAAATAGTAGATACTAAGTGTTACTGTCCACATGTAATGTCTGGGTCTATTATGTAATAGATATGGCCTTCTTATATACAAATATAAACCTAAAAATATCCTTAATGTGAAATGTTGACTTAACTCTTGATTATGTATTGTTTAAGGCTGTGGCCTTATAGTTGGTATCAAATCATGGTTTAGACAACTTTGGAGATTAGGATGTTTTCTTAATGGTTAGGGAAATCATAATGGGTTTATAATTTTGAGGTAGATAATATGTTTAATGCCTTATAAAGGCATTTTTAGGCTTTATGTTATGAAATATTAAGGTGACTAATGGTATTTTGGGAGACATTCACCTTTGAGGAAATTATGGGTTATTAATTTTTCGGATTAAAAATGTGAGGTTTGAGATAACCTTTGATGTTAAAATATGTTATGGTCATTTTTGAGGAGTTTATCTCATTTTTGGGAATGTTATAAAATTATATAGATTTTTTAAAGGACAACATGAAAACCGTGTGACAAACCATCACGTCAGAAAAAGCTGTAGTAATACACTACTAAAAAAACAGGTATTTGCGACGGGATCCCGTCGCAACTACACTTATTTGCGACGGGCCCGTCGCTAAAGCCTTTTTTTTGCGACGGGCATTCTCCCCGTTGCAAATAGTATTCCGTATTTTTGTAAAAAACTTTTAAAATAGTTTTTGCGACGGGTCCCGTCGCAAATACCTTTTGCGACGGGTCCCGTCGCAAAAACGTTTTTTTAAAAAAATAAAATAATATTAATAATACTAGTATTTGCGACGGGACCCGTCGCAAATAATATTTTAAAAAAAAATAAAAAACTATTAATAATACTAGTATTTGCGACGGGTATATTATCCCGTCGCAAATACTATAAAATAAATAAAATAAATAAATTTTTAATAAATTATTTTAATTAATATAATAATAGAATTATAATTTACAAATGAAAATAATAAATTATTTTAATTACTATAATAATAGTAGAATTATAATTCAAAAATAAAAAATAATAGAATATTAATAAATGATTTAATTAATATAATAATATTACAATTATAATTCATAAATAAAAAAAATATTAATAAGTTATTTTAATTAATATAAAAATAATAGAATTATTTTACATTCAAATATTAAAATAATTCAAGTATTACAAAAAATATAATTAAATTATAATATTATAAAATTTTAATATATATATAAAATTTTAATATATATATATATATAATTTAATATTATAAAATATAAATAATATTATTATTCATATTAATATTGTTTTTTAAAAGTATAATATTATTAATATTTTATAATGAGACAGAAACTACGAATAGAAAAAAAATATTTTGATTTCACAAATTTTATAACAGAAATACAAACTCTAATCTGAAGGAGGGGGGGGGAGGTGGGGGAGGTGGGGGATCTGCAGATGGTGGTGGAGGAAACTCCATCCCTAAAGCATGAGTGAGTCGGCGCATGTACTCCATCTACTCCTGATGCTGCTGCTGCCACCGACTCGCCTGCTCCTCGTACAGCTGCTGCTGGCGTCGACGCTCCTCCTCATGCTGCTGACGCATTTGCTCCTGCTCCTGTCGGAGACTCTCTATCTGTGCAGTCTGAGATCGCAACTGATCCTCATACTGTGTAGAATAAGATGCACGAGCTCCTCTCGAGCTGGACGCCGACATCGCAGCACTGCCATAATAATCTCCGGGAGTCAGTCGAGAGCCGATACCAACTACCCGGCCCTTCTCGAAGGCATACTGGGTGGCCTGCATCCATGCCGCCTCATCAAACTGACGGGCAGTGGTCTGATCTGATGACTCGGCCTGACTCTCAGGTCGGGCCTGTGACGCTGCAGCCTCATATGACTCCTATAGTTGCAATTTAAAATTAAAATTGTGAATATATTATATGCAGTTAATTTTTAAACTTGAAAACAAATAATACTGACCACGATGTGATGCTGACGATCACCTCTGAGCTCCCCAGTAGCAGGATCACTATACATCCTCCGATATACGTCGTACTCTGTAATATCGGGGTGCTCGAATCCTATAAGAATAAAAAATAAACTGTTAATATTTATAGTTATATAAAATATTTATAAATAATGTACGTACCAGATGCTGTCTATGAGTACTGAAAGAACGACTCCCAGCTCGATGAGTCACCTCCTATCTCCCCCGATTCTGCCTCCCCACCGATGATCTCCTCTGAAAGGAACCACTCAACCAGTGCGCACATAATCCATCCCATACATGGGATGAAATATACTCTGGTCGGTGTGCTCTACATGACTCCTCAAAATCTGACACTCCTGCTTTCTTCATCTCACCTTTTCTTAAATTGTGCAAAAACTGACGAAGGCGATCATGCATGGCCACCTCCCATGCCTCGTGGATGGCATCACGCATGGTATCCTCGATCGGATACCATAAACCCTACAAATAAATCAAAATATCAAGTTAGAAATGAAATAATTTTCAAAATAAAAATTATTTATTTACGTACGTACCAACCAATGGCCGAACATGGCCTGCTGCACATCAATGGGAATCTGCTCCCATTTGGTCCACGGCTAAGAGAAATAGTTGCGCAAAATAGCGCTGCCCTGTCCGACTGCTATATGCGGAAAACTGAAAAAAATAATAAACATTTATTATGTGAATAGATTAATGAAATCTTAGTCAAATCCACAGGTTATCACACAGGTTATCACACCTCCGGGTGCGCGGATCAAACCCAAGACGTGGACGTCGCTCAGGGACGGGGTCAGGAATCATCAATCGTGCAAGACCATGCCCCCTCCGCATACTCCCTGGAGCGCCTACAGGCTGAGGGTCATCTGCCAGCAACTCATCCGCATCGAAAGGCAGGTCAGCATCCGTCAACTCACGAAATGTGGCCTCGTCCATCTGAAACAGAAAATGTTAATGTTAGCAAATAATTGATAATTACTATTATATATACATATATACATATTATGATTGTATATAAATACCATGGAATTCTATAAGTGTTCATCTTCATCTTCATCTTCATATATGTCAATTTCATCTTCATATTCCTCCTCAACATCATCGATATCCATTCGAGTTGCAGTTGATTCATCTCTTACCATTTCAAATTCATGTGTGACATCATTAACATCATCGTCATCATCGACTCTTAAATGTGGGGTGTCATCATCGATACTCACGTCTCTTTGTAAAAAAGATTGATTTTGAGTACTCTCTTGAAAAACTTCAATTCTTTGCACATCAGTGAAAGCACATTCACTTTGACTAAACTGATTGTCTCGAATTTTGATTTTTATTACACTCCACCAATCAGTCAAGTCTCTTGATGTTGCACAGTACTTTGCATAATAAACTTGATATGCCTGTTGAGCCAATAAGAATGGTTCATTTACTGCGAGAACACTTTTACATTTAATATCGATGATTCCATGAGTCGGATGAACACGCACGCCTCTCTCTGTATCCAACCAACGACATTTGAACATGGTTATGTAATGTTGTCCAAGATAATAGAGTTCAATGATTTCATCAAGTATGCCATAAAAGTCAACTTAATTTTCTCGATGATGAGATCCTCTCAAGCTAACTCCACTGTTCATTGTTTTTTTCGATTCCCCATATGCATGTGTGTGGAATCGAAATCCATTCACCACATATGCATTATAAGTTTTAACAATTTTGGAAGGCGGGTTACTCAATACACACAGCCGTTTGTCAATTTTATCAGCATGTCGAGACCCCTGAAAATTTGTGAAATAATTATCAATATAGTAAACTATACATTGAATGAGTTGCTAAAAGATAAAGAATTTAGGTTACCAGTTTTTGAAACCACTGAGAGAAATTTTTCAGTCGACGTTCTTCGAGAGCAGCTGCTGTAATTTGTGGAATTTGTTTCTTGATATGATTATCATACAACCTATAAAAACCAAAGTTATTTACTGTAACATAAATGATAGAATAAGTGATATAAACACTTACAGTACAACTGATGTCATCTCTTCACAGTTGAGCAGAACATACGTATGAGCTCTATGATGTTCATCATCTGAAAGCCAGCGTTCAGAAACTCCACCAAAACCAAGCTCTGACTGGTTGAAAACAGATAATTTATTGACGATTTCATCAATATTCCTCTCATTCCGTCCCATTCAGTTGTGTTTTGAAGGATACTCAGATTCAAAATAATGAGAGCAGAAAAAAGATATTTCCTCTTGCAAATAAGCTTCTGCAATAGATCCTTCAAAAGATGCTTTGTTGCGTACTTTTCTTTTCAATTTTTGCATGCATCTTTCAAATGGGTACATCCATCAAAACTGTACCGGACCTCCACATTTGGCTTCATATGGCAAATGTAACATCAAATGTTCTATTGAGTCGAAGAAAGACGGCGGAAATATTTTTTCCAGTTTACATATAATTACAACAACATCTTTTTCAAGTTTGCCTAGAGCATCATAATCTGCCGTAGCCGCACAAATTTCCCGAAAAAAATGAGACATGTCTGTTATGGAATCCCAAATCACAGAATTCAATAGACCTCTTAATCCAATGGGTAGAAGTCTCTCCATTATAACATGACAATCATGACTTTTTAATCCAGTAATATGACCATTCTTTACACATCTACCCAAATTGAAAGCACACCCATCTGGAAGTCTCAAATCTGCAATCCACTGACAAAATAATAAACGGTTTTCTTTAGACAGTGTATAAGCTGCTTTCGGTTTCAGTAACCTTTCTGTTCTGACATTCTCAAATAGTTCCAATTCTGGACGCCTGCAAATTTGGGCAAGATCTAAACATGCATTTACATTGTCTTTGCTCTTTCCTGGCGTATCCAAAACTGTATGAAACAAATTATCAAAATAGTTCTTCTCAATATGCATGAAATCTAACATGTGTCGGACCAACAAATCAGACCAATATGGCAAATCCCAAAATATGCTACGTTTAATCCAGTTTTGTTCTTTCCCAAAACCAGAAATTTTCTGTTGGTTTATTATGGGACCAAAAGTGATGGGAGGTAATGAAAATACAACCGATTTTAACTCCGAACCTGATAGCATTTTTGGAGGTCCATCCCTTTCAGCTGTTCCTTTTCTGAAATGAGATCTGTTTCTGCGAAAAGGATGATCAGCTGGAAGAAATCTGCGATGACAGTCAAAATAACAAGGTTTCTTTCCATGAATGAGCATAAATGCTTTGTTCTCTCCCATACAGTAAGGACATGATTTCTGACCATGTGTACTCCAGCCAGATAACATCCCATAAGCCGGGAAGTCACTTATTTTCCACATCAATGCTGCTCTCAGTATGAAATTCCGTTTCGTTGTAACATCATATGTACTGACACCAGTACTCCACAATAAATTTAATTCATCAATCAATGGCTTCAAATAAACATCAATATTTTTCTTCGGATGTCCTGGAATTAGTAAAGTCAAAAAGATATATGGCTCCTTCATCAACATCCATGGAGGTAAATTGTACGGAGTTAAAAAAATAGGCCAACATGAATATTGACTACCATAAGATCCAAACGGACAGAAACCATCAGTGGAAAGGCCCAGTCGAACATTTCTAGCTTCTAAAGCAAAGGATGGATGCACTGTATCAAAATGTTTCCATGAATCACCATCGGCTGGATGATTCAAGCTTTTATCGGTTGAAATATTCTCTTTATGCCATGACAACATTGTCGCTGTATTCTTAGACATGAATAAACGCTGAAGTCTGGATGTAAGCGGAAAATATCTCAACTGTTTTACAGGAATCAAACCAGACTTCCCGTGTTGTCCTTCTTTATATCTCAATTTCCCACATGTGGGACAACTATCCAACGACTCATTTTCCCCAGAATATAAAATGCAGTCATTTGAACATGCATGAATCTTATGACAAGTAAGTCCCAAATTTCGAACCAACCTCTTACTTTCATAGTAATTTGCAGGTAAAACATTTCCTTCGGGTAACAGTGTTTTCAGCAAAGAAAATATCTGGTCAAAAGAGGTGTTTGACATTCTGTTATCTGATTTGATAGCCATAAATTTTGCAACTGCTTCTAATTTTCTCATCTTGCAACTATGATATAATGCATCCTCAGCAGACTTCAACAACTCATAAAATTCAGATGGTCCCAACTCAGGATTTGAAGCTATATCAGCCGGAGTTTCTGTATGTTGAACAGATGAACCTGCAACATCATGTACTAAATCTTGAAACTGGGATGTATCCGGAATCAAGTTGGTATAACCTGCTCTGGAACTGCGTTCACCGTGTTGATACCAAAAAACATAATCTGCTTGAAAACCAAAACGCAAGAGATGTTCCCCCACTTTGTCAAACGTGTCAAACGTTCTCAATGCACATTTTCTACAAGGGCATTTTATCTTTCCTTCTGAAAAAAATTCTGGATTTGATGCCCCAAATGATAAAAAAATCTCCACACCCTCTATATATACTGGATTTAAACCAGAACCATTTGGATTTCTACGTTGATTTATCCATATGCGGTCATCTAATAATGATTGTTGACGACCTCGTTGTTCCATATTTTTCTATAAAATATAAAAGCATTACTGGTTTTGAATAATTTGTTAGAAAAAACACTCATGCAAGGATTGAATATATTGAGAATAAAGAAAAACCTGTTACAAATATTGATAATTTTAATATTATATTGATTTTTAATTTTTTTTAATAATACTAATAAAATTTTTTTCATAAATATTAATTATATAATAATAACATCATTACATTATTAGTATATTTAATTATTAATATTAAAATAATATAATTTTCTATATTATATACAATTCTCCTTTCATCTGTGTGTTTCACATTCTGTCTCCACATGTAATATTGGCATTCACTTTCACCTCTCCATTGGCGAGTAGGTTGATAATTTTGAAAAAGAATGCCAATATTACATGTGGAGACAGAAAAAACACAGAAGAAAAAAGAATTGTATATAATATAGAAAATTATATTATTTTAATATTAATAATAAAATATACAAATAATGTAATAAGGTAATTATTCCTAATTATTGGTAATTATTTCAAATTATTGGTAATTATTCCAAATTATTGGTAATTATTCCAAATTATTGGTAATTATTCCAAATTATTGGTAGTTATTCCAAATTATTGGTAGTTATTCAAAATTTTTGGTAGTTATTCCTAATTATTGGTAGTTATTCCTAATTATTAGTAGTTATTCCTAATTATTGGTAAATATTGGTAATTATTGGTAAATATTGGTAATTATTGGTAAATATTGGTAATTATTGGTAATTATTGGTAATTATTGTAAAATATTGGTGATTATTGGAAAATATTGGTGATTATTGGTAATTGTTGGTGATTATTGGTAATTATTGGTGATTATTGGTAATTATTACTCATTATTGGTAATTAATACTAATTATTGGTAATTAATACTAATTATTGGCAATTAATACTAATTATTGGCAATTAATACTAATTATTGGTAATTAATACTAATTATTGGTAATTAATACTAATTATTGGTAATTAATACTAATTATTGGTAATTAATACTAATTATTGGTAATTAATAATAATTATTGGTAATTAATGGTAATTATTACTAATTATTGGTAATTATTACTAATTATTCCTAATTATTGGTAATTATTACTAATTATTGGTAATTATTACTAATTATTGCTAATTATTCCTAATTATTGCTAATTATTACTAATTATTACTAATTATTACTAATTATTACTAATTATTCCTAATTATTACTAATTATTGCTAATTATTACTAATTATTGCTAATTATTACTAATTATTGCTAATTATTACTAATTATTGCTAATTATTACTAATTATTGCTAATTATTACTAATTATTGCTAATTATTAGTAATTATTGATAATTATTAGTAATTATTGATAATTATTAGTAATTATTACTAATTATTGGTAATTATTACTAATTATTGGTAATTATTACTAATTATTGGTAATTATTACTAATTATTACTAATTATTCGTAATTATTAATAATTATTCGTAATTATTATTAATTATTCGTAATTATTCGTAATTATTCATAATTATTACTAATTATTGGTAATTATTGGCAATTATTGGTAATTATTAGCAATTATTGGTAATTATTGGCAATTATTGTTAATTATTACTAAATATTGGTAATTATTGGTAATTATTACTAATTATTGTTAATTATTACTAATTAATGTTAATTATTACTAATTATTGTTAATTATTGGTAATTATTACTAATTATTGGTAATTATTCCTAATTATTACTAATTATTGGTAATTATTACTAATTATTGGTAATTATTACTAATTATTGAGAATTTTTCCTAATTTTTCCTAATTTTTCTTAATTTTTTCTAATTTTTCCTAATTTTAGGTATTTATTACTAATTATTACTAATTATTGCAAATTATTGGTAATTATTGGTAATTATTGGTAATTATTGTTAATTATTGCTAATTATTGCTAATTATTGCTAATTATTGGTAATTATTGGTAATTATTGGTAATTATTGGTAATTATTGGTAATTATTGGTAATTATTGGTAATTATTGGTAATTATTGGTAATTATTGGTAATTATTGGTAATTATAAATAATTATAAATAATTATAAATAATTATAAATAATTATTACTAATTATTACTAATTATTCCTAATTATTCCTAATTATTACTAATTATTACTAATTATTACTAATTATTCCTAATTATTACTAATTATTCCTAATTATTCCTAATTATTCCTAATTATTGGCAATTATTGGCAATTATTACTAATTATTACTAATTATTGGTAATTATTGGTAATTATTGCAAATTATTACAAATTATTGGTAATTATTGGTAATTATTACTAATTATACATAATTATTCCTAATTATTCCTAATTATTCCTAATTATTCCTAATTATTCCTAATTATTGATAATTATTCCTAATTATTCCTAATTATTCTTAATTATTACTAATTATTACTAATTATTTCTAATTATTCCTAATTATTACTAATTAATCCTAATTATTACTAATTATTCCTAATTATTACTAATTATTCCTAATTATTACTAATTATTCCTAATTATTACTAATTATTCCTAATTATTCCTAATTATTACTAATTATTACTAATTATTCCTAATTATTACTAATTATTCCTAATTATTCCTAATTATTTGTAATTATTGGTAATTATTGGCAATTATTCCTAATTATTACTAATTATTCCTAATTATTACTAATTATTCCTAATTATTTGTAATTATTGGTAATTATTGGCAATTATTGGTAATTATTACTAATTATTACTAATTATTGTTAATTATTGGTAATTATTCCAAATTATACATAATTATTACTACTTATTGGTAATTATTACTAATTATTAATACTTATTGGTAATTATTACTAATTATTACTAATTATTGATAATTATTACTAATTATTACTAATTATTGGTAATTATTACTAATTATTACTAATTATCGGTAATTATTACTAATTATTACTAAATATTCTTAATTATTGATAATTGTTCCTAATTATTAGTAATTAAATGAATAATTACCAATAATTAGGAATAATTACCAATAATTACAAATAATAACATTATTAGTATATTTTATTATTAATATTAAAATAATATAATTTTCTGATTTATATACAATTCTCCTTTCATCTGTGCGTTTTCTATCTCCACATACAAATAATACATGTGAAGACAGTAAACACACAGATGAAAAGAGAATTGTATATATATATAAAATTATATTATTTTAATATTAATAATAAAATATACTAATAATGTAATAATGTTGTTATTCCTAATTATTAGTATTTATTACTAATTATTAATATTTATTCTTAATTATTAAAAATTATTACTAATTATTCCTAATTACCATTAACTATGAACAATACTAATAATTTAAATTTATTAAGTAAGAAAACAATATAAACATAATTAAATTACAACTAATTAAGAATAATTGAAACTAATAAAAAATTAAAAATAAATATTAAATTAAAATGAACATAAATACCTTGAAAATTGATCTGCTCTGATCGTTCTTCAAAACTTTAATATCAGCTCCGAATAAAAATATTAAACTGAAGAAAAACTCAACTTTAGAAACTCAAGTTTGAGAGCAGGAGAAGATAGAGAATGAGAATGATTTGAAAAAAACGGATGGGGGTATTTATAGGTTAGATTAGTTGCGACGGGCCCATTTGCGACGGGTATCCCGTCGCAAATACTAGTATTTGCGACGGGTACCGTCGCAAATACCTTAGCCCGCATTTATTACGGTCAACGGGTAAATAGTTATTTGCGACGGGACCCGTCGCAAATAACATACTATTTGCGACGGGAAAATATTCCCGTCGCAAATACCTTTTACCGCCGCCGGTTATTTGCGACGGAAATATTTTCCCGTCGCAAATAGTTTTCCCGCGATTTGGCACGCATCGCGGGAAAACTATTTGCGATGGGGAAAGCAATCCCGTCGCAAAAGCCTATTTATTTGCGACGGGTAACTACCCCCGTCGCAAATAAGTTTTTAACGGGACTATTTGCGACGAGATTTTTTCCCGTCGCAAATAACCCGTCGCAAATACCCATTTTTCCCGTAGTGATAAAACCAACAACTAAAGTGAGATTGGGATTTATCACCTAAAATTGGCCTACGTGAAGTCCCTAGTTAGTATAACATATTATTTTTAGTTAAATAGTTTTTTGAATTAAGAATAAGTTGATTTTGAGGACTTATGTTTTATCAAATAGATATCCACAGTATAAGAAAATGATTTTGGGATTAAGTGATAAATGTTATTTTGGAAGGCGTTCACTCTTTTAAGAGTAATATATGCCTATGGAAAATAGAATACTATGGGATTTTATTTTAGGAGTAATGGTTGAATTTTATTTTGGAATAATCTATGTTTTTACTATGGACTTATGTAGATTTTCTTTATTTATGGAAATTATTAACCTATCATGGAGAATATGTGATTAGGTTAATTAATATTATAAGACATTAAGAGTATTTGATGTTATTTGGAGATAAATGTTATGTTTTTTCATGGGAGACTATGTGATCAAATACTTCTAAATTTTGGGATTCAATCACAATTTGGATTATTTTGAGTAATATTAAGGACATTTGTTTGGTGGATGGTCTATATAGAACATGGGTATTATAATTGAATTTTTGAGATTAAAAGTAGTCCTTCTCTTTATAAATGGTTATTCTTTTTTATGGGATTATCTAATCATTTAATAACCATTTTGGTCATGGTTAATGTCTAAATATCTGGGAAATATATGGTTCATCTTTTATGGATTTTTTGATTCTCTAGAAGTAGAGTCTAGTTCTTCAGGAGTGACCAAGTCACCTTAAATATTTATCGATTTGGAGAAATATTTGTTTTTGGTGGAATTTTATTAATGGTTGATACTATACCCTTCATGTTTTTTATTTCATTATTTTATTATTCAATGTAGTAAAATAATTCCTCAACCTTATGAAAATAATCTTAAAACAATAATGTTTTCCATTAACATTTCCTACTATGAAATCAAAGATCATTTAACCCATCACAATTTTGTGGTTTTCTAATTGTTAACATCCTCCTAATAATGTTTTCTATCACTCTCCATCAGAACATGACACATAGTTTTTCTTACATGTACATGTTTTCTTACATGTAAAACTAATATTTGTTATCTCAGGTGACATTTTTAATTAACTTTCTATCTTTTAAAGTGGAAGTCTTATTAACTTTTTTTTTTCTATTATTGTTTTTCTATAAAGTTATTTTGAAAAGTCATTCCCTATTTACTAACCCTAAATTAAAATTTGGAGGATTCAATATATTAAAGTGGGTAATATGTAACATCCAATGTTTTGAGAAAGAAACAATATGTTCAATAGTGTATATGATACACTACATCGAGCTTAAACAGAGAAATAAATATTAGTATTTAAATGTTACCATTATAACATAGCCATCAATATAGTGGGAATGAATATTATAAACTGAATTATGAAAATATGGTTTATAAAAATTGAAATAATTATTCAATGGTTACCAAATTTATTAGAAATGGAAATAAATTGCAATTCAATATAAAATATTTTTTTTATGAAAACCTAATTAAAAGGGAATAACTATGTTTATAAAATAATATCACCTTTTATAGAATTTTTAATTTAATGAAAAATATATTTTATATATTGAATTTAATTTTTTAAACTCATATTATATGTTTTCTATATATGATATAAAAACAAATTCCATTTTTTCAGATAAAAGAAGTATTTTTCAAAAATAAAAAATACATTTCTATAACCTTTTGATGGGAAACCCATTTTAAATATAGTTTTTGACAATTTTATAAATTTTATATGACATAATAAACAACATATTTTGATTGGGATCATCATGATTTACCTTGGTTTAAATTGTGGTACATTTCAGAAGAAATTAATATTAAAATGAACTGTAAAAAATACAGCATTTTAATTCACAACTACCTTTTCTCCTAATTTATTTATATAGTTAGATTACCTTTTTAATTGGTTTTAATGTGTAATTGGTTTTTTTTATTTAATCAAATTTTGTTCATTGGACGTAATTTCGCATTGAAATTAGATATAAATACATGTCAATCTTTTGATGATCATTACTTTTTTAAAACATGTTTTATCATTTGGACAATATGAATGAATTTAAAATTGATTACTATAACCTCTATGAATTCGATTTTATAAAATTGATACCATATTTTTTATAATAAGTTCCAATTTTTTTAAACAGTTTTGTTTTATTTTTTTATATTTTGAATAGTAACATGAGTAAGTATTTTTATTTACTATGGTTAAAGGGTAAATCAGGTAAATAAGGGTAACCAAAATAATATTATAATAACATATAACTACCCTAACACTTTTAATAATCCTATTGAATGATATTTTTTCAACCATGGTCATCCCAGTGTTGATTTGAGGACCCCATGGAGCCACTTGGATGTGATAATGACATGTTATAATAATTAATTTAAAGTAAATGTGAATATAACCTAAACATGTATATTTTTACTAAAAAAATTAATGGTTGGGTTATATAACTGATCTATTTGACTATAAATATAAATTAGAAATAAAAAACTATTTCCTAATCCCAAAAAATTTAGTAATAATTTTTATACAAAATGTAATTAAATTTTTTGATGACACAATAATGATGCAATGATTACCTTATTAATGAAAGATTCAAATAAAAGATATCATAAATATTAAAATAAACGTAATTTAAAAAAAATTTCCATCCAATAATATTATGGATTATTATGATGTGTTATATTTGAGTTAATGTACTTTTTCTGAGTCAATCAAGTTGTTATAGGTTTAACAAAAAATCAATTACTAAATTGTGTCAAAATTCACTTAAATGAGTTTTTAAAACAAATAATACTTTATTAAAGGGTATAATTGTAATAAAAATCTATGATTAATCCAAATGAAATATAAAATGTTAAAATTTTAATTAATGATTCACTTGAGGATCTCTTGTAATTTAATAGTGACTATATTGACTATATAGTGTAAACATACAAAAAGATAGAGTAAGAGTTAATTTATTTAACAAAGGGTTAATTCTAAAATATAAAGATATATTTGTGACCAAAACATCTATAAAACCTATTGGTTGAGTGAATTTTGACCCTCACGAATCTTATAAACAAATATATATAACTTCATAACTGTTAGAATTTGAAAATAAATTTTTAATAAAATAATATTTCAACACTTTCTTAAAGTTCCCATCATCCCTCTTATAAAAGGCCACCACCTATACCCACTTATGAACACCTCTAAACCCCCTTTGATCATCCAAAATATTCTAAAATAATCTCCCTAAATCACTCCCTTATTTATATAGGTCTTACCTTGGGAATAATTAAATTAATTAATTTCTTTTTGGCTCAAATCAAAATGAAGTTTCCTGATTTAGAGGTAGCATCTTCTCTTAAGTTCCTTTCCTTTGTTTTCAATCTTCACTCCCTATGATCTTCTTAATCAATGATTAGATAACAAGAAAATTATCCTAAATATACTAGGATGTTTTTATGATAACTATTCTCAGCACACCTACACAAACATCCATCATTTGGATTAGGACATACTAATTCTATGTACGACGATGTACTGCCTCACGAAATAATGATTTTTCAATTTTCCCATACCACCTATCATGGAAGCCAACATGATGGAACTGTATTTATCTATGATATATATATTCTATTTATATTTTCCCCATTATTTGGTAAATTTTATTTAAAACAAACTTTTATGCTTTCCATAATGTGTAAAAATGATAATTTCATTTGAGGAAGTGTAGACTACCGCCCCTCAAAGTGATATGAATCGTTCATGACATACATGGAACACATAAAGAACGGTTTTAATGAAATTTTGTAACATATATAACATATGTATTATATTTAAATTATAATATACCTGTCCATCATTTAGTTTTCATTCTATTAATATTATAATGAAATGAAAGTAGGGTTCATGAATACGTACAGCCTACCGTCTCCATGAATGATGCATTTCATTTCTTATCCCTAATTGTTAAGGAATATTATAAATAGATATATACTAGAGGTATATGATATTTAAATCCTGAATATAATTCTGGAGAGTTTGGAATTATGATCACATGGACAATTTTAATCAAAACAAGTTCATTTTGGACTCAAGAACCAAACATTGACAACACGTCCGTTATGAACTCAAATAATTAACTAATTGTTAAAACATGGTAATAAGTGATATAAAATGACTAAAAAGAATTTAAAATGTTCTAAAGAAAGTATAAATTAACTTATGTTTATTATTTATGAAATTAAATTAGGAACAAGAAATTTCAGACTCAAAGTGAAGGAACTTCTTAACCCAATTTACATTCTTTGGGTTAATTTTATACATCTTTATTTATTGTGCTATGATTATGAGAGAAATGAATTTTGATATCCTATATTGTATTTATACTTTCTATTTGTGTATTTTTAGTGAATAAACATAATCTATCTATTTTATTAACCACATGATCTTGGTAAGGTAATGTCTAAACTCAATTTCTACTCATTGGGATTTATGCATACTTCGTTGATTATATTATTTCAATATTATGTGTGGAATAAATATTTATATATTAATGTTGAAATTTCCACTTCCCTTTATGTGGATATAATATTTCTACTCATAATTACCCAATTGAAAATTTATTATATCATTTATATAAACATTTTATGGAAAATATATAAGAATCCAGTTCTTCATTTGAGGCATGGTTCCTTCTTTTCTTTTTTCCTTTGAGTTGTCTTTGAGAAAATAAGGATAATTTGGGAAAAGTACAAGAATTGGGGATTACATGCCATGTGTTCCCATGCACACTCCATGTAGTATGTCCGTTTATGAAGGGAATACATGGATTTTGGGCATGTCGGCAAGGGGAAGTGAAAAAACTAAGTACACACCGTGTACTTCGTAGTACATACAGTGTAGTCATTTTGGAAGGCCTTAGA
This sequence comes from Viscum album, assembly GCA_963277665.1. Taxonomy (NCBI): domain Eukaryota; kingdom Viridiplantae; phylum Streptophyta; class Magnoliopsida; order Santalales; family Viscaceae; genus Viscum; species Viscum album. The sequence continues at coordinate 1,919,061,764 of OY728161.1, read as the reverse complement.
AAGGATGTTGGCGAAATTCATCCACCAAAATGAATAATTAAATGATATAAAAACCATGTATATGGAATTACATGTCGTGTATATTTTGTTTTTCATTTAAAACAGCAGTAGTCTCCCCACTCAGCAGATTAGACAGTGGGATCACTAGGGGAACTCAAGATGAGTGCCGAAACATCAACCTATTCTGGGTTGATCATCTAAAATCGGAATCAATCATTGTCCGTCTTATTTGAACCCAATAGATAGGATCTCTTTTAATCTTTAGTTGTTCTTGGGGTTTTTTTTATTTTTGCCTATGCTATTAATGGTTGAGTGAATTTCCTTGTTTCGTAGATCTATACCATTATAGCTTGAATTGGAAGTCAAGTCTGGACAAGGAGATTCATACTAGGATGAGGTAGGTGGTATCATGCTAATTGTTTAATGTCAATTTGTTTATATGTGTCGTTGTGCTATGCACCCATGATTGGGATGTTTCTTTGTTGAGACATTGACCCGTGTTAATGCCTAAGGATGATTATGTGATTAATTATGTGAATTTAATCATGCTGAGATTGCTTGTTTAGATTAAAGTCCACCATATGGGTGTGTTTCCCTTGGAAAGAATTTTTTGGGCCCTTTGTCTTAGGATAACTGTGGTTATGCCTCAATTTTCCCTATAATTGGTTGGTTGAAATGAATTGGTAAGACAAATGATTACCAATATGAATTGTTTCCTTATTTTCCATGTACTAGTGTAAAGATTTCATGTGTTCTCTTATGCTAAACTACTTATATGTCGGGCTTGACTCTATTTAATTATTTTTTCAGTAAGAATAGATTTTCAAATCATGTGGGCATGGTTTTGTGTGCCTATGGGCTACGTTTTTTAATGACTGTAGGACATTTCCAATGGGAAAAGATTTGTTATGTGTGTGAATTTCTTGAGGGTATGGTTTTGAACTGAGGATTGACTATTATAATGACTCATAACATTTCATCCAAGATAAATCACAAGAATTGATTCATTTTCCATTTTACTTGTGAGATTTCCTACTGAGGTATTTGGTGTGTTTGGTTGAATAGGGTATTGGCTGGCCATGGTCATATCCCAATAAATTATGATTCTATACAATTGAATTTTTTAACGAACATGAACGATATAAATGGAACAAGATTTATGTGATAATTTAATTCTGAATACTTCCTATTTTAATACTTTAATTGTTATACACTACTACTGTGTATACTCTATGACATATTGGAATAGACCATTGGTGGTTGTCTACTGTGATTTATTTCTCACACACTATTTGGTTCATGTTTTTGAGCCCAAATAGATTACATTTCTAAAAGTGTTCATAGAGGAAATGTTCCAAATAGAGGTACTTGATTCCTGCTTAGGAATAGGAGAGAATGAGATGCTACCAATGGTTGTGATGTTGCTCTATTTTATTTTTTATTGTTGCACCTTAGTATCTTACTGTACTTGATATCAGTGTAACTTTTTTCTCTCATTTCCTAGGACATGTGATATGTTGTATCCTTATAATATTATATGCATTTTGGTTATCTTTACCATATAGTCTTCTATTGTTTACATTAGTTTCATGTTGTTTCCTACTTTCACTATTATTTTTATTTCTTCTTCTCTGTTACACTATAATAGTGGTGGCTTAGATTCCGCACTATCAAACCCTAGGCCCCCACTGCTAGTTGGTACCCTCTGGAGTTTGGGGAAATAAATATGAGGCCATGTGTCTAACTATGTATGGGGAACCTTTTAGTGAATTCTAGATCAAGGATGTTACAATGAAGTATTAGATTGAGATCTCTTCGGGGTTGATTTACAATTTGGTGAAGATTGAAGGAATATGGAATTTTTTAATAATCTATGCCTTAAAGTAGCAACGTCATGTATAGGGAAAATCAAAATTTCATCTGATTAAATTGTTCTTTGGGTTCTTGAGCTATTATAGTTGATTTTATTTGACCATTGGGTGAGACAATTGATTTATGCTATTACTATTTATGAAATTGTGAGTTTTATTTCAGTTCCAACCTGATGATGTGAGGATGTGCCATCTCATGAATCATTTATATGCTTGTTAGAATCACATGCCGTGAATTATGCAATTCTATCTTGGATGCATCAGATATTTCATGTTGTTGTAATAGTTGACGTGAAAGTTGTGCATGTTGTTGTGTTAGTTGGGAGTACTAATTAATGGTGTTATGTCATCTTTCAATCCATAAGGACTATGAGACCTTATGAATTAGGAAATGAATCACTAGTGGAAAGCATATGTTAAATTCACTTGTTTTGAGATATGATATTCTTGGGTACCAAACTTTTATTCTCGGGGCGTATGGGCCATTAGGGATTGAAATTTGTCATCCCACTAGTTTTTATTGAAGAATGGGGGTTTTCTAGGTGTTCCAGATTTTATATATTGAAAACCCCAATATGCATGTTGGTTAGTTTAGTATAACATGTTGTGTGTTCTTCCTTCATGGGGGAGATGATGTTCCATGCTTTAAGATGAACATGTCATGTACCTTGTGTACATATTATGTAGTATACGACCATGTAACTGGACATGTGATAGGAAACATGGGTTGTTGAGATTTTATCAAAACATGTCACGTACTTCCAGTACATATAGTGTAGCCTACCCACACCGAAACCTTGTAGATCTAGCTATGTTAGTGTACATTTCTAGGAGGACAGACCTCTGTACATTCCATGTGCACATGGAACACGTATTGTACCATGGGTTGATACATGCCCAGTTAGGTGGTAGAACAAAACCATGCCAGGAATCTTGAGATCATTTTGAATACACTGAGAGAGCATCAGTTATGTGATAATATCACAACATTCCACTCCTAGACGGATCATATTCACTTCCTGGGTCACATCATCTGAGAGACAGGAGTATCAGTGTACCCATAGAAGGTGAGAGTATTAGTTACCTAGGATAATATCAAGAACATTTTTGACATACATAGATTCTTGGGGCTATCAAGGTACTATAATTATTTTATACAGGAATTATTACACTTATCAGTTCTGTTGACAGGATAGACTAAGAAGGGCGGGAAGTTTGTGTGGTCAGAATCTTGCGATATAACTTTTTAGGTGCTGAAGGAAAGGTTGACATCAACACCGATCTTGAACGTTCCAGAGTAAGGAATGATTTATCTAGTTTACTATGATTCATCAGGTATTAGGTTGGGAGTTGTGCTTATGTAGGGGAATTGAGTTATTGTGTATAAGTCTCGACAGTTGAGGCCACATGATAGGAATTACTCGATGCATGATCTCAAGTTAACTGTAGTTGTTCATGCTTTTCATTGTTGGAGACATTATTTATTGTAATATAACGTTTTGGTGTACATAGACCAAAATATTATCAAATACATCTTTAATCATTGTGATTTGAATGTGAGATAGTGAAGGTGGGTGGAATGGCTTCAGTCATTCGACTTTGAGCTTACCTATATGCCTGGGAAAGGTAATGCAATGGCTGATTCAATAAGTTGGAGGGCTTATATTCAAGTAGTGAATGAGGCTAGTGGTGAGTGGAAGCTTATGGATTATTTATTTGAGATACATTTAGAGGTTCACTATAGTCAGGGATAGACTTTTCTTTCAACTTTTTCCATTATCTATACCATACTTAACAGAGTGAGGATAAGGCATCTATCCGATTCCAAAAAACTATTTCTATGGGAGAGTGTGCTAGGAGAGGACCCTCCTCTTAGATGGACGATAGATGAGGATGAAGTTTTGTGTATCCATGGATGTGTGTGGGTTCCAGGGGATATACACGAGCATATGATGTGGGTGATTCATGCTTTATCTTGGGTAGTGCCTCCTGGATTAAACAAGATGTACCATGACATGAACCATCGGTTCTAGTATCCAGGTATGAAGTGGGAAGTATATAGTTTTCTTACAAGATGGTCACCCTTTTAGTAGGTGAAGGTAGAACATCCACAGTCAGATAGACTTTTACAGCAGTTACCTATTCTAATGTGGAAATGGGATGATGTTGTGATGGATTTTGTGATGAGGTTACCAAGGTTTTAGAGAGGAAATGACATTATGTGGGTTGTTGTTAATAGGCTTAAAACGGTTTCTCACTACTTTCAAATCATGGAGACTTTCAGTGTTTCTGAGATTGTAATGTTGTATACCCGAGAGGTGGTACAACATCATGGGTCCCTCGATCTATCATTTCAGATAGGGACTCTCTCTTTATGTCTCGTTTCTTTTAGAGTTTTTAGAGGGAGCTAGGTATAGAGGTTATTTTAAGCATATCATACCACCCTCATACTGATGGCCTGTTAGAGCATATGATATAGGTGCTAGAGGACATGTTGCATTCATGTGTCCTTGTAGGGTCCCGAAAAGTCCACAAAGGAGAATAAGAAACCCCTTAATTCAAGAGAGTATTCTACCCAATTTCCTTCGAGGAATTGGAAAGAAATGTGAAGAAGTTGGAACAAGACAAACTTGTCTGCGGACCGGTCCAATACTAATGGTATGTGGCCAGTTCTGTGAAGCGCCCTCCTCCACGGACCGCTGTTGTTCACGAAATAGAGGAGGGGATCTTTCGAGACCATGAAGCAGGACGGGCACCAGGCTGGTCCACTGACACAAACCGCCCCAACCACAGACCGTGCCAGCCGGCCCATGACGCATGCGCTATCATTCGCGGAATAGAGGCAGAACCTTGCGCGGCCACGAAGCATCCCTCAAACTGACTTGGTTCACGGGTGAGATGCACAACGACATGAGTTTTGGATTGACCAAGTCATCCAAAAACTGTGTTTTTGGTCATGGGCCTCTGCAAAGGGTTCTGCATGGCCACAATTGACCCCTTTTCCTTCCCTCTATGAAAGGACATCGAAGCGGAGAAACGGGAAGATCGATTGGAGATGGGTGGAAGGATTTTAGAAGAAGGAGCTTAGGATCTTCTGAATAGTGAAGTTCCGATTCACGAACCAGAATTGGTATGAAACTGGAAAGAAATTAATAATGAAACGAAAAAAGCATAACAACTCAGTGAACCAAAAACTTAAAATCACAAAAATAGAGGTCTGCGAACCATGACCCATCCATGGATGCATTCCCTGCGGATGAGGGAGGTTATGCCCCTTTTTCGATCCGACGTACCACGTAGCACCCTCCTATGCAGGAGAAGCCCTAACCGATGAACACCTGACCGGTGTCGCCCTTGGCCGCCACTGCTTGTCTGTACTCCCCCATGGGCCAACCTGGTATCCAGGTAGAACCCGAAGCTGCGTACCGCCCGGGTATACGGGATTCCTATCAGTCCGCGGACCACCCTGGTTCGTGGATGACCTCTCCAGCCATGTAGCACCCCCTACACGAAGGGCATCAATCATAACACACCCGTGTGTCCCTCCAAATCCTTAGGTGTTCCCATTCCCTGAGACGGATAAAATCCTTCCAATCTGGCCCGATCCTTCACACCCCACTCATTGGACTATTCATCCGTCCCGGGCCAAGGCCTCCACCGAAGCCACCCGACTTGTATGATGCAACTTTCAGATGCATCAACGTGCCGTCTTGAGTTCACATACCCATGGAAATCGAGGGTGAAGGGGTTGGTCTGGCCCTTGAGTGGATTCCCGAAGCGTTTCTCGGTTCACATTCCCACGGTAATGTTGGGTATGAGCCCATAGTCCCCTTTCTACCTCTCCACTCGCCAGATTGGGGGACCCCACTACCATTTCCCTTTATCTCTAGAGTTGAGAACTCCTTCCCTCTTCTGGGAGTGAATGGGAAACTTCCTTGGTGTAAGCCCCTAGCTTTTCTTGTGGGACGTGGCACCCATGCACCTCCGTACTTCCCCCGATGCAAAGGTCCAAGAGGGGAAATGGACACATGAGTACCATTCAGCTCTCCCATTGCATTTTTTCACCATCAGGCCTCCATCCTGGAGTAAGTCCCAATATCCACTTCTCAGGCTAGTCCATGCGTAAGCCCCACTTTGTATTCCACATACGCACCATTTGTGACGTGATCGTCGGGTCTCTGCTACATCTTGTTTCTCACACCGACCATGACTCAAGTGGACTTAGAATAACCATCGACCCAGACCCCAACCACATGTTAACTATGAGGACTTTGATCCCTATCAAGGCATGGTACGTAGGAAGCCTCCATGAGGTTAAATCCCAACAATCGTCTGTTCTGACCCCCTTCACATTGGTTCATCCTTCATCTCACATGCTGTTAAACTGTACTTCCAAACTATAGGGACTTTGATCCATGTCAAGTCATGGTATGTAGGAAGCCTCCACGTGGTTCAATCCCACATTCCATCGGACCCCCAAGATCATATTCACATTGGTTCTCCGACATCATACCGAACAATGTGGTTTCTGATTACTCTCACAAGGATACGTAAGAAGCCCGCATCACGGGTTCGATTCAAACACTCAAGTCATTATCTTCCCCCCTTGGATGACAATAAACTCCAGAGCGCCCAGTTATGTGGCTTCAAATCAGCGTCTTCTTGATGAGTCCAAACTCCTCAGATTCATTAATTCAATGAGGGATAATAAACCTTGAGCCTAAATGATTATGAATCCCTACGTTTAGCTGACCATTGCCAACCAGGAATACCCTGTGGATACTATTATTGGGTATAAACCAAATATTTAAAAATATATGAATACGTCTAAAATCTATAAGAGAGTCTCGGAACATGAAACAATTCCCCACAAAAGGGTGCGATGAGCTCGACTTCCCATCCTCTGGACCAATGTGAGTTCTTATGTGTCACTGGCCAAATCGCCCCGCGAACGTCTGCCTTTGGAAAGCAGATCCATGTATCATCGTATACAGAACAGTTGGGCATTTTAAACTGATTCGAAACAAAAAATAGTGAATCCAACATGAATCTTTAACCAAGAATGACCGATTTAATCTAATCTCACTCTGTGCCACCTTATACTCAGAACAAGGGCCAATCATGGTCATTAATTACGCATGGGATTATGATATGCTGCTTTGATAGGTTTGCTATTTTTATTTGTTAAAATATTTGACAGGTACAAATCAGAACTCCCTTCAACCCAGTGACATCACGGAGGAACTCGCAGGTGCGTGCTTCAGGCAACGCAATGACCAGACTTCCTCACCAACCAAGGACCCAGTCACCTACCCAGCATCTTCAACACTGGGTTTCATATGTGTTGATACAAGAGTACCATCTGAATGGTACTCTCTTGATGGTGGAGGTATCCATGCATGCCCTTCAATTCACCAAGGCTCGCCAGTCGCCTGCCCAGCAGCGGCAGTGAAAGCAGGTCCAGATAGCTCCTATTTCCGTCTCGAACCATTTCGGGAGTCTATCTCTAGAATGAGACAATGCGTAACTCCCTTATCATAGGAAGGAAGACGGGGTCGATGCGGAGGAATTCATCCCCACTGAATGGGGGTTCCGATCTAAGGCCCCACTAGAAGATGTTGTCGCGATTACACCATAACTCAATATCCTCACGCTAAGGGAGATTTCGCCCCGAGGATACAGGCCCACACTCCCCAATCTCTGGACCCTCGGACCACATGACGAGGGTGGAAAACATACAACCAGTGACCAGTCATCACCCTTGTCCCTGAGGATGAGCTCCGCTACCCAGTCACAGAGATGTATCGTGAGCAGGAGCATACACCTATTTGCTCCTCCAAAGTCCGCAATACAGACATGGAGGAATCATAAGAGAAGGCTTGCATCCCTGATGAGCTCCATCAATCCCGTCACTCACACAGGATGTCACCTACCCGGCAAACACCTTTCCCTGCCCAGGGTTGTGAAGCCTACCAACCAGACATGGTGGCGACCCAGTGCCTGCAAGACTAACTCCTAGAAGATGCCCCTGACACCTACCATCCTGATATGGTGGAGATCAACAAAGCCCTCTATCCAGATGTTGTGGAAATTAATAATCAGGCACGTCTCCCTGCTAACAAAGGCCACTGACTCGATATGGTGGGAATCCCATATATGCAGGGCCAGATCCCTTCAGATGCAAGCAAAGTCCACCATCTCGATGTGGCAACAAATGGAGAGATAAGACGGCGTATCCCGACACAAGGGCAGATTCGTTCACCTACCCCGACATAGGAGAATTGTCAGTACCCACTGGTCACTGGAGGACCCGAGTAGGATATTCCTACTCTGATACTGGAATGGGAATTCATACCCGTTCCATTAAAATATTTCTCTCTACATATCCTAGAAATGATGGAAGAGCAGGTATCGATCCCAGATCATATCTTGCAGACTTTCTAGAATGTAATTGCATCAGTGGCAACAACAAGGACTCATGCCTGTGAGCCCATCTCCCCAATTGACACGACTCATCAAAGAGATGAGATAGCTTCCATGAAGTAGATCTGTATCTCTACTTCTGCCCAGGAGGGTCGTTAGCCATATTCCGCGACGCAAGGGAAACTAGATCGAGCAGCTTCACTAGTTCCAACTAGGGGACACCTATCCATCACGGTGGATGCTCCAGAGTAGGCATAAATCCCTGCTAAAAGTCAAGATGTTTGTCGGCATATCCCGACAGCATCACGGGACCCAATTAGAAAGGGACCCAAAGGAGAAGGCTGTTATCAACAGCAGACGGTCCCTACTGCCCGATAGAAAGTGCCCCAAACTTGCCAAGGTAGCTCAAAAAAGAGGGGGTTCATGACTTGGGGTTCCCAATGATACTAAGCACATATCTAAGGCTCGAAACTTTTCCCACCCATTACCATGTTATGGGAGTGGCAGTAGCAGTTGTGAAGGTCCTCCCCGCAATGTTTCTACCAGCAGTTCTGAAGGTCCTCCCTAGAGCACCCATGGGGGCCTCCCCCATGGGCATTTAATGATCGATCACGAGAGTTTCCCTTTTGATGAGAGTCATAGAAACTCTCCCTGTGACCAGAAGATCGAGTAGGAAGAAGGCCCTCCACTTGATATGGTCCACCCGGAAGGTCCTCCCCGAGGTATACACTGCAAATACTCTCCATGTAGTGGGACAACAGATTCTGATAGTAGTCCTCGCTATCATAGTTGCAACTGTGGAGGCCCTCCCCACAGTGAAATCACATCATGAAAAGAAGGTCCTCCCCTTGTTGTGGCCTGCCTTGAAGGTCCTCCCTAGGGGTTAGGTTGCAACGACACTTCATACATCTAGGAATCAGGTCACGATGGTAGTCCTCGCCACTATGATATGGAGGTCCTCCCCGTAGAAATGTAAAGAAATAAGAATTCCCTCCCCTCATTGTCGTACATTCTGAATTCCCTCCCCAGGTTGTACCCCATAGAAATTTTCCATGTGGTAGCTGTGATGGTAGTCCTTGCCACCACAGTCTCCATTGCTAAGGTCCTCCCTGCAATGGCCCTAAACAGCAAGAAGGTCATCCCCTTATTGCAGTGTATCTTGAAGCTCCTCCCCAGGATACACATCGAACTTCCAGCCCTGATGGTCATCCTCACCATGATCGAAGTTGTTGCAAAGGCCCTCCCTATAACAATGCTACGTAGCCAGAAGGTCCTCCCCTCGCTGCGATACGCCTTGGAGGTCCTCCCCAGGGAATGCACTCTAAAAGTCCCCTATGCAGTGGGGCGTAATGTTGTAATGGTAGCCCTCTCCGTTACGACACAGATAATGGAGGCCCTCCCCAGCTAGAAATCGTTAAACAAGAAGGCCCTCCCCTAATTGCGGTACATTTTGAAGGCCCTCTACATTGTGTAACCCACAGGTTATCTCCCTGTGGGAACTATGATGGTAGTCCTCGCCATTGCGGCTTCCTTTGCGATGTTCCTCCCCGCAGTGAAATTTCATATCGACAGGAAGGTCCCCCCCTACCGAATCAAGCACAGAAAAGATCTCATATTCCGAGGCACTCAAAAAGATGGGATCGAGCATGTTAGAATCCTATATAGTCACCAACGACACACTTATTTGATTAGGAGATGGTAAGGGGCCACGTTCATCTTCTGAACCACCCCGGAATTGCCCATATGATAATTCATCACTTACCGGCCCCACTGCCGCAGGACACCCTATCGGTCAGTGCCTCAGTTGGGCTGACCTGGTGGAGAAATCACTAGCGGAGGTGTAGGCCAACATGTTGCACTTGAGGAAACGACTGGCCAGAGATGATATCCCGGTTATGTTTTAGCCCACGACCACCTCTCAATTCTACATACCTGGAATGTTTTCAGAGGAATGTGCGCACGACATCCGATGAAATATATGGGAAACCCTCCACCGGCTGAAATCAAGCATCCTACCCAACGGGTATGTAGATCACGTCTAGACAATAGAAGACCTCTTGTTTCCCATTGACCTGGAAGCTCTTCCTCCGATGCGACAACCGCGACCTGAGAGGCTTAAAGGAAACATGGAGTTAGCTTGCCTCCATGCATTGCACCAGCTGCACCGCCTCATTGGAGATGCTCGAACGGGAGTCCATATTAGTGGATGGGGATAACATAGAGCTCTAAATTTCACTCCACTCCCCGCCCAGAAGAACCCATTCGGCATAGTGTCTTTAAACACCATCACAGCAAGATAACGATCAAGTGGTCCCCCTGTTTAGGAAAGGTGACACACCCAGCAAAGACAGGGCTTGAGTAAGTCCCAGAAGCATCAGGCCCGGCGGGAACAAGCCATTCACAAACTCTTAAATCAGGCCTCCAAAAGCATACAACAAGACTCTCGCCTAAGAGAGGCCAATCAATGGTCATTGCCAGCCTCCTACGAGAGGATTGAGTTGTGAGTGAACTCGGTATCAGATGCAGTTCACCCCCCGAATGGGGGAACGCAATATCAAGAAAGTAGTGATAGCAGCAGCTGCTGCCGCAATCTAGGGCCAACCTCATCCTGTAGTGATGGGGGCATTTTAAACAACAAATTCCCCTATAAGACGAATAAAAATTGGAAAAGACTCAACGTCCATGGCACATAGCTAGCCCCAGCCCTCAGGGCTGGGGGCATTTTTACCACCTCAACAACAACCTCCCACATGAGGATCAGTATTTTCTCATCTAGGGAGGATGGTCAGAAGAGGAGGTTCCTGCCCTATCCCATCTTTTGAGTCACAATGACAACCCTGCTTTTTATTACAAATTAAACAAGATTTATTACATGAATCTTCACTTGATACAACAAAGTTGATCGAGAGGTTTAGTGTATTTGGGGCTTAGAATAATTACATAAATACTTAAAACATGAAACACAAAATCTTTATTGAAAAATTCCTTTACATGATCACTACATTCCCTCATACTTAGCATTGCAAGGGATAACCTGAGGACATGCATAAGAAAAGGGTGAGCTATAAAGACCAGTAAGGGAGAACACATGGAATAACATGAGGAGTATAATACATGTTAGACAATAGGTATATCAATAGAGAATAAAAGAAACATGAACATAAAGGCATGATAAAGCATGATAATCATAACATGTAAATGTGGCAACAACACTTAACATGGAATTAACATTAGCCAAGGCTCGTTGCACATAAAGCATGAGTAAACCCTCATTGCACATGAATCACAAGTAAAACCTCGTTTCACATGAATTAGCATGAGTCAACCCTCATTGCACATGATGTATCATGATACTATACTTTACCCAATGCATTGGAGCACTATAAGGGTGCACCCTTCTTAAACATTTCATTTCATGCATAAGTGTGCCACATGGATCATAAAACATGGATTCATAAAACATAATCATTTATTCCACAATAAAAGAATGTGGAATTCATAAATGAAAGTTTACAATTAATATGTAAATGTGCATAAAGGTGAATACCCTTGATGGAGAAATGGGCATGGAATTCACTACACAATGACATTGGCTTAGAAAATCGGTGTGATTTCGGCAGCGTAACAGCGTGACATAAGAATTCATAAAAAAGGTTGATGAGAGAGAAATGGGTTCCTCATCATATTTAGGTGTAATGGAAAGTAAGGAGGTCATATAGAAACATGTCCCAACAATTGTAGTGGAATTTAGATTCATGGTACAAAAGTATTTCTTGAATGTAAAATAGGAGAGAGAAGTTCCTTTCAGAATTTTGACATAGTAACAGATGTACATGGGAGGCATTTAATGAGAGAGAAAGGGGGTCTCCCATCATTCAAAAAATAAGAAGGCAGTATGGGGGAGGTGTGAAACAATACCCCAACATTCATAATTGAATTTAAAAGGCAAAACAACTTAATGAAAATTGGACAAAAAAGGGAAAGGAAGAAAAAACCCTTACTTGGAAGTGTGCTTCCAAAGGCTAGAGAGAGGCTTGTGAGAGGCTTCTTAAAAGCATGGGGCACCTTGGGAGGATTCTAGAGAGAGTAGGGATGTGTTTGGACGAACTAAAATGGATTTTAGTGAGGAAGAAGTTGGAGCAGGGGTGGGTTTATATAAGAAAGGTGAGGGAATTCTTTATTATTTAGGTTTGGGTTTCCTTACATTAAAATAATCCAAACCTCAAACCATCCCATGGTTTTTGGCCCATAGTTTTTGGAAAGGGAAGAGGAAAAAAATATTTTATAAGGCCCAAGTCCTAGCTTCTTAAAATAATAAGGTTGCTTATGTGGAGGTGAGTCACAGTCCCATGGAAATTAATTGAAAAAGGCAAAGTGTTGAATATGTCTTGAGGGGTCCATTAATGCTTTGAAAAGTAAGTCAAACAAACCCAAAATCACATTATTTTAATGATAAAACATATATTGGCCGAACATAAGGATTATGGTATTTTATTACATCACCATTGGGTCATTATTATGTCATAAAATACATTATATATTTAAACGGTATTTATTTTTTACCCAAAAAAAATGATTGTCTCAGAAAATTAAGAAAAATTCACCGTTGGATAATTTCAAAGTCCGGATTCTAGAAATGACATTTATTTTATCTAAAAAAAATTTCTAAATATTTTAATTCTCACTTTTAAAATAAAAACCAACATTTATCGAAAATTCGCAGGTTTTGACAGAAATTGCTTTCAAACCTTAATAAAAATTTTAATTGCATTCATAAAATTATAAGATCATTTATATTTAATAAAAATTAATTTAATAATATTATTATTATTTTATTAAAATATTATTTAATTCAAAAATCCCTTAATTTAATAAAATATATTTCTTAATTTAATAATAACTAAAAAAACCATTTGTACTTTAAAAACTATTTACAATGTAGCAAAAATGACAAGAAATTATATTCATTATTATATAAAAAAACAATGTACATGAACATAGTACTACTTATTTGTTACATAACCTCTTAAAACAACCGCATAAGACCTAAGGGTAAGGTGTGTGATGGTGACAGATTCTTGGGGTGGCTCGGATAACATCGCTCGAGTGGTAATTTCAATCAACTTCCACTATTCCCGTAGATGGCCACATTCGAGCTTGACATGATGAAGCTCAACTTGGGCTTGGTCAAGGGAGAAGCCCAAGGATGCCACCTCTTTTCTGAGCTCTGACAAATGGGCTTCGTATGGAGAAATTCTACTGGATGAGGCCATCCCTTCTTTTTTCTGAGTAAATTTTATTTGTTAAGGTCCTATATTTATACTAATCATGTGGTCACTATTCAACGGTTATATTAACAACAGTCAAAATTCTTAACATAAAACCAAAGAAGTTGACATCTTATAAAAACATTTTTCATAAAGATACATTTAACTGGATGAAGATGGATTTTCCATTAATGAAACATTGGGTCGTTACAATATTCACCCCTTAAGAAATTTTTCCCTCAAAATTTTCCTTTTCCCACACTAAAACATATGTTGATAACTCAACTTCATCATATCCTCTGACTCCCAAGTTACTTCTTCAAACTTGTGGTTTATCCACAACACCTTGACGAGGGTCATTGTCTTATTTCGTATAACTTTTTTCTATGATCTAAGATCTTCACTGGTTTCTCCTCATAAGAAAGATCATATTCCAATTGTACCACCTCGGAAGAGAGTACATGTGAAGGGTCTGGTATGTACTTCCTTAAGAGGGATATAGGAAAGACAACATGCACCTTGGCCATAGTAGGTGGAAGTGCTAGTTGATAGGCCAAAACCCCAACATGATCAAGAATCTCGAAGGGGTCTATGTACCTTGGACATAACATCATTTTCTTTCCAAACCGCATGACCTTCTTCCACAGAGATATGCATAAAAACACCATGTCTTCAACTTTAAACTCAAGGTCTCGTCGATGATTATCTGCATAACTCTTTTGTCGACTCTGGGCTGCCTTGATATGCTGCTGAATGGTTTTCACCTTCTACACCATTTCTTCGACCATTTCTGGTCCAAGCAGCTTACGTTCACCGACCTCATCCCAACATGACGGTGTTCTGCACCTTTTCCCATAAAGGGCTTAATATGTTGCCATTTGGATGCTCGAGTGGAAACGTCTATTATAAGAGAACTCAACCAGAGGAAGATGTTTATCCCATCCTCCTTTAAAGTCCATTGAGCATGCTCTCAACATATCCTCAAGTGTTTGGATAGTCCGCTTGGATTGGCCATCAGTTTGAGGATGATAGGACATATTGAAGTTCAATTTAGTATTCAGAGCATGTTGAAGACTCTTCCAAAACATAGAGGTCAATCTTGGATCTCGGTCAGACACAATAGATAGTGGTAATCCATGCAACCTTACGACTTCCCTAATATATATCCGTGCCATTTTATCCAATGAGAAATCCTCCCGAATAGCAATGAAGTGTGCAGTCTTTGTAAGACGATCCACAACAACCCATATTGCATTGTTGCCTTTAGATGTCTTTGGAAGTCCAGCGACAAAGTCCATTGTGATGTTCTCCCATTTCCATTCTGGTATGGGCGATGGTTGCATCATCACCTTAGACTTCTACCTCTCTTCCTTCACATGCTGACACACTAGGCACTTTGATGTATATTCAGCGATATCCTTCTTCATATCATCCCACCAAAAGTTTTCTCAGAGATCTCGATACATCTTTGTGCTCCCTGGGTGAATAAAGAAATTTGAACTATGTGCATCATCCAAAAGATCATTCTTCAGCTCTGGACTTGATGGAACACATAGTATTTTCCCAAACTGCACAATTCCTTCCTCATTAACATTAAACTCCGAGGATTTTCCCTTTTTGATAGCTTCCACTTTTTCTTGAATTCCCACATCATCCTTTTGAGCATCCTTTAATCTTTCCAAAAGAGATGGTTAAGTAATCATTTGTGAAAGGATTGATGATGTTCCCTTCTTTATGATTCCCACATCCATTTCACCATGTCTAAGAAGATAGGATCCTTCTCAATTCTCATCATTGATAGAATCGCTGGATCCTTTCTACTTAGGGAATCCGCCACCTTGTTCGCATTCCCAGGGTAGTAATGTATTGAACAATCATATTCCTTGATGAGCTCTATCCATCTTCTCTGGCACATATTAATCTATTTCTGTGTGAATATATATTTGAGACTCTTGTGGTCAGTATATATCTTACATTTCTCTCCATAGAGATAATTCCTCCATTTTTTCAAGGCAAAGATCACTACCACCATCTCTAGATCATGCGTTGGATAGTTTCTCTCATGGATTGTCAACTGCCTTGAGGCATATGATATCACTTTATCTTTCTGAATCAGCACACATCCTAAGCCCTTTTCGAAGCATCACTGAATACCACAAAAAGTTCCCCACTTGTGGGTAATGTGAGCACGGGCGCAGTGATAAGCCTCCTTTCCAACTCCGTGAAGCTTTCTTCGGATTCACCACTCCAAGCATTCATTACTCCCTTTCAAGTTATCTTGGTAAGAGGGTTGGACAATCGTGAGAAATTTCTCAAAAATCGTCGATAATATCCAGCTAACCCCAAGAAGCTATGGATATCCATTACCGATGTTGGCCTCGGCCATCCCTCAATTGCATCTGTTATGGAGGGGTCCACAAAAATCCCATTGCTTGTGATGATATGGCCCAATAATGAGACCTCCTTTAACCAGAACTCACACTTGCTGTACTTTGCATAGAGCTTCTCCTTGCGCAAAGTCTCTAGTACAATTTTTATATTCTCCTCATGATCCTCCTTGGTTTTGGAGTATATTAGAATATCATCTATAAAGACTACCACAAATTTGTCAAGGTAATATCTAAAGAATCTATTCATTAAGTCCATGAATATTGATGGAGCATTGGTAAGTCTGAAAGGCATTACTATGAATTCATAGTGCCCGTATCTTGTATGAAAAGCAGTCTTGAGGATATCTTCCTTCTTCACCCTTACATGATAATATCTCGACCGCAAGTCCACCTTGGATAAGTATTGTGCTCCATGCAACTGATCGAACAAGTCATCAATTCATGGGAGAGGATACTTGTTCGTTATCATGATTTTTTTAAGTTCACGATAATCGATGCAAAGCCTCATTGACCCATCCTTCTTCTTCACGAAGAGGACTAGTGCACCCCATGGTGAAGCACTTGGGTGTATAAACCCTTTATCCAGATTCTCCTATAGTTGTTTCTTTTTATCTTCAAGATCAATAACAGCCATTATATATGGAGTCTTGGATATTGGTAGCACCCCAGGTATAAGTTCAATTGAGAACTCAACATCTCTTCTTGGAGGAAGACCATGCAGTTCCTCGGGAAACACTTCAGTGAATTCCCTCACAATAGTCATTTCTTCAAGGATGGATTCTTCCTTGGCCTCAATCATCTGAGCCAGATGTGTGTTCTCATAAGGTAGTAATATCCCTGCTTGAGATGATGGAGTTAAAGGATATTCATCTTTCTCTTGACACTTGTAATGAATCGCGAGTCGATTCTCCATATGGAATGTGATTTCCCTCTCCCAACAATTTATGTTGGCTCTATATAAGGAAAGCCAATCCATGCCAAGAATTTCATCAAATTCCACCAAAGGGAGTATGACGAGGTTCGCTGGGAAATTCAATCCACAGATTATAACAGGGGAGGACTTATGTTCATGGGATGAAATGATTGCCCCATTTTCCGTACTCATTGACATCTTTACTTCCATGATTTGTGGTGGTGCTAGGATTGTTCTACTAAACTTTCGAGATATAAAATAATGCGTAGAACCTGAATCAAAAAGTATGTTCTCTATTATCGAATGAATAACTAGCATACTTGTCAAAACTTCGTTGTTGGGGTTCACTTCGGCAGAAGTGATGGCAAAAACTCTTCCTTGCTGTCTTGGAGGTTGTTGGTTGCCTCCGAAAACCCTTGGATTAGGGCACTGATTTGCAAAATGACCCAGTTATTTGCATTTATAGCATTGAAAAACACAGTGAGGATCGAACGGAGCATTCCTCCCCTCTTTTGCAGCCGTGGGTCCGTCTTGCCGACAGTTAATAGCTCAGTTCCATTCTCTTCCACACCTGAAGCATTTTCTCATCCCCTTAAGGCAATTTCCAGGGGGTTTCTTTCTTCACTTTTGGCAAGTGGGGTGCTGGAACTTCTTAGCACCGTTGGATTTATCCATCAGACCACCAACATTGAAGTCCACCTTACGCTTCTTGTCCCCATGATACCCCTGTGATTCCCCGATCTCCATTTCAACCTTGAGGGCACATCGGACAATTTCCTCATAGCTGTCGAAGTCACAGATCGCTAATGCTTTCTGCAAGCTAGGCTTCTGCCCACCAAAGAAGCGGTCAACCTTGCATTTGGGGGTAACGACAAAGCCAGAACTGTATCATCCAAGCCTTGTGAAGTTTGCCTCATATGCTCCAAAAGATTCTTCATCTTTTTGCTTGAGGGAAAGGAAGTCCCTTTCCATCTTAAGCCGGAGGGTGCACAGAAAATATTTATCAGAAAACATCGTCCGGAAATCCTTCCATTCCAAAGCCTCAATCTCCTCCTCAGGCTTAGTATTTTTGATCGACTTCCACCATTGATCAGCTTCACCTGCCATACGATAAGCATCCAGGAGAACCATCTCTTGTTCAGAACATTGGAGGATGGAGAAGATCTTTTCTATGGAGTTGATCCATTGTTCAGCGATCGTGGGATCTGATGATCCACTAAAAGTAGGAGGCCTTTGTCTCATGAAGATCTCGATAGAAACTTGTTCTTTATTAGGGGGGGGGGGTTAAACATTCCTCTTGACCCGTGTTTCTATTCAAAACATGAGTTAGCTGAGAGGGAATTGTGACAAAGTTTGTGATTCCCGCTCCCATTGGATTGGGCATCTCATTAGTACAATCGTCACACTAATCTTCACAACAGTTGTTAGCCCGAGTCCTTCTATTAACGGCCATTAGCTGGAATAAAAGGAATGTTAAGGGTAACACATAAAGGGTAATCAAAAGACAATAGTAGATGACTTATAAATAAACTTTAATTTCTTTAACTCATGAGTATATAGGCATCAATCTTGGCTTTTCATGATCTACTTTCTAACATATATTCTTAGGGGCATTTTCCCTTAATAAGGGTTCATACTAAGATTGTGAATTTATCAAAACATATCCCTCAGGAGTGTCATAACCAATAGTGTAGCAAGGCCCATTGTCGTGTACCAGTTCCCGTTCAAGTCTAGCTCAAAGCGGTGTTTTCGGGTTTTACCCCTAGGATACATCTGTGCCAGAGCTACCTCTACCTGCTCGTATCCAGACATGGATGTATTTGTTTGATAAACCACTTACTTAGTATTTACCAAAACTTAGGGATCTTTTTATTATACTTAGTCTTGTATCTAAGGCTCTACTAGGGTTTTCCTAATCCCAAAAATAACTAAACCTATCCTTTCATACCAACTATGACAACCCTTCTTTTTATTACAACTTAAACATGATTTATTACATGAAACTTCACTTGATACAACAAAGAAGATTGAGAGGTTTAGTGTCTTTGGGGCTTAGGATCATTACATAAAAACATAAAACATGAAATAAAACATCTTTATTGAAAACTTCCTTTACATGACCACTACATTCCCTCATACATAGAATTGTATGGGATAACCTGAGGACATGCATAAGAAAAGGTGAGCTATAAAGCCCAGTAAGGGAGTACACATGGAATAACATGAGGAGAACAATACATGTTATACAATAGGCATATAAATAGAGAATAAAAGGAACATGAACATAAAGGCATGATAAAGCATGATAATCATAACATGGAAATGTGGCAACAACACTTAACATGGAATTAGCATGAGCCAAGGCTCATTGCACATAAAGCATGAGTAAACCCTCATTGAACATGAAGCACGAGTAAACCCTTGTTTCAATTGAATTAGAATGAGTCAACACTAATTGCACATGACGTATCATGATACTATACTTTACCTAATGAATTGGAGCGCTATAAGGGCGCACCCTTCTTAAACATTTCATTTCATGCATAAGTGTGCCACATGGATCATAAAACATGGATTCATAAAACATAATAATTTATTCCACGATAAAGGAATGTGGAATTCATACATGAAACTTTATAATCAATATGTAAATGTTCATAAAGTTGAATACCCTTGATGGAGAAATGGTCATGGTATTCAATACACAATGACATTGGCTTAGAAAATCGGTGTGATTTTGGCAGCGTAACGGCGTGACATAAGAATTCATAAAAAAGGCTGATGAGAGATAAAGGGGTTCCTAATCACATTTACATGTAATGGAAAGTAAGTAGGTCATATAGATACATGTCCCAACAATTGTAGTGGAATTTAGATTCATGATACAAAAGTATTGCTCGAATGTAAAAGAGGAGAGAGAAGTTCCTTTCGGAATATCGGCATAGTAACGGGTGTACATGGGAGGCATTTAATGAGAGAGAAAGGGGGTCTCCCATCATTCAAAAAATAAGAGGGAAGTATGGGGGCGGTACGAAACCATACCCCAACATTCACAATTGAAATTAAAAGGCAAAACAACTTAAAGAAAATTGGACAAAAAAGATAAAGGAAGAAATAACCATTACTTGGAAGTGTGCTTCCAAATGCTAGAGAGAGGCTTGTGAGAGGCTTGTTGGGATATTGGGGCACCTTGGAAGGATTATAGAGAGAGTAGGGAAGAGGTTGGACGAATTACAAGGGATTTTAGTGAGGATGAAGTGGGATCTTGGGTGGGTTTATATAGGAAAGGTGAGGGAATTCTTTATTATTTAGGTTTGGGTCCCCTTACATTAAATTAAACCCAAACCACAAACCATCCCATGGTTTTTTGCCCATGGTTTTTGGAAAAGGGAAGAGTAAAACAATATTTTATCAGGCCAAAGTCATAAATTCTTAAAATAATAAGGTTTCTTATGTGGAGGTGAGTCACACTCCCATGGAAATTAATTTATAAAGGCAAAGTGTTGAATATGTCTTGAGGGGTCCATTAATCCTTTGAAAAGTAAGTCAAACAAACCCAAAATCACATTATTTTAATGATAAAACATATATTGGCGGAACATAAGGATTATGGTATTTTATTACATCACCATTGGATCATTATGATGTCATAAAACACATTATATATTTAAACGGAATTTAATTTTTACCCAAAAATTTGACTGTCCCAGAAAATTACGAAAAATTCACCGTTGGATAATTTGGACATCCTGATTCCAGAAATGACATTTATTTTATCTAAAAAACATTTCTAAATATGTTAATTCTCACTTTTAAAATAAAAACCAACATTTATTGAAAATTCCTGGGTTTTGACAGAAATGGCTTTCAAACCTTAATAAAAATTTTAATTGCATTCATAAAATTATAAGATCATTTATATTTAATAAAAATTAATTTAATAATAATATTATTATTTTATTAAAATATTATTTAATTCAAAAATCCCTTAATTTAATAAAATAGATTTCTTAATTAAATAATAACTAAAAACATAATTTGTACTTTAAAAACTATTTACAATGTAGCAAAAATGACTTGAAATTATATTCATTATTATATACAAAAAAACAATGTACATGAACATTGTACTAATTATTTGTTACCTAAACCCTTAAAACAGCTGCATAATACATAAGGGTAAGGTGTGCGATGGTGACCGATTTTTGGGGTGGCTTGGATAACATCGCTCAAGTGGTAATTTCAATCAACTTCCACTTTTCCCATAGACGGTCACGTTCACGCTTGACATGATGAAGCTCATCTTGGGCTTGGTCAAGGGAGAAGCCCAAGGATGCCACCTCTTTTCCGAGCTCTGACAAATGGGCTTCGTATGGAGCAATTATACTGGATGAGTCCATCACTTCTTTTGTCTGAGTAAATTGGATTTGTTAAGGTCCTATATTTATACTAATCATGTAGTCACTGTTCAACGACTATATTAACAATGGTCAAAATTCATAACCTAAAACCAAGGTAGTTGACATCTTATAAAAAAAAATTTTATAAAGAGATATTTAACTTGATCAAGAGGGATTTTCCATGAATGAAAATTTGGGTCTTTACAGTCACCATACCCTTCAAGAGGGAGGTGTACCGTAAGGTCGCATCAAAGAACTCTCTGCGTCACCCTTCATCTAGGAGTCCAAAAGTAATTCCGAGATAAGAGGGGGAGGACTAGAAATAGGCACGGGAGATCCTCTTCCTATTTGGAAGATGAAATCTCCTCCACCCCACGATATGCATCCATCAATGCCATAGAGGCTAACCCCACGGGTGACATCATAGATGATGAAAATCCAGATGGACCAGGAGATGATGGTTCCAGTCAGGCTGTGACTCACAACGAACCATCAAGTGTGCACACCTGGAACTAGAGGGCCACTCTAAATATGGACACCCTTCCAGGTAACCCTCCTCTACTTACCCTGCTAGATTCCAACAAGGATAATAATAAAGGACCGATTACTCTTAACCCACCTCCTTCTCTCGATAAAAATGAGCCACTTATGCTTGAAGAGAGATTTTCTTGACAGGAGGAGGAAATGAAAGAATTGATACGACTTAATTTCGAGCTACTCCGGAGGAACCGTCTTATTAAAGCCGCTTCCCAAGAAGAGCCACACCTTGAACTCCCAGTAAGTGCACCTCAAGGACCAAGGTTTTCCCTGACAGAAGAAGCACGGTCAGGGCCCCCGCCCAATGAGGCGCCCGGTCCATACAACTACCTGAACATGGATTTGGGTTAATACCAATACTTTCATCCACTTAGGAAGAAACCAGAGCGAGTACGTCTGAACCCTCTGACGGTGTCACAAACAGCATACACACCCTTGGTGCCAGCCAAGCCGGATCCTCAGGTAATGCCTTGGGCTACACCTGCCTCAGATCGACCCCAATAGGATGTAAACCAGTGACTCACCAGCACCATCGAGGCACTGAAATCTCGATTAGAAGAAATGGAAGGTTGACGTGCTCCGATATATCAAGAGCGAAATCCCTACCAAGATTGGGTGAAAACACGCCTCCTCCACCCAATTTTGGGAGCCCTGTATTCTCCATTATCAATGGTTCAGGTGATCTGGAACAGCACTTGATGCACTACGCATCTTATTGCGACCCTATGATGGGGACTATAGACCAACAAGAAGCAGTGAAACTCAGATGATTTGTACAAACCTTGCAAGGATTTTCCTTTCTTCTAGAATACACGTCTTCCAACTCAGTCAATAAAAAGGTGGGAAGACCTTCGACAGTAGTTCATGTTCCACTTCAGCTCGATGTTTCCTAAAACAACAGTCAGCGACCTCATGAATTGCAAGTAGATGTTTCCTATAACAATAGCCAGTGACCTCATGAATTGCAAGCAGAGGGAGAACGAGAGGGTCTCAGATTTCATCGCTAGATGGAAAGGTCTGACCTACTCTCTAAACAGGCCAATTCCTCAAGATGAGATTGATTCCATATGAATCGATAATCCTCGAGAAAAGATACAAACACCACTCATACCAGTGGATTGCACCACTATCTTCTGCCATCTCTCAGCCATCGCCCAGAGAATTGAAGACTCCCTGCAGTGGACCTACATGAAGTCCCGAATAGCCTCGCATGCTCTTGAAAAGTGAGCAGTTAGAGCTGAAGCATCCTCTGTCATGCTTAAGCCAGCCCCTGAACCTGCTCCACTACATAGGCCACCACCAAATCATCAAGGGCCCCTTGTATATTAGTGGTCGCCTTCACCCAAGTGGGATGATCAGAGAGGATAGAAGCGGAACCAGTTTGAGGAATGAAGACAAAAGGTATACTCATTCCGAGAGGACCAAGTCCGCGACTATTTTATTTCCGCCATGAATTGAAACTGGATCTGCCTCCCGGAGCCAAGGAAGACTGAAGTAGTCCGCTGTGATGATAAGATAGATTACTATCCCTACCATTAAATGTTAGGGCATAATATCCAGGAATGCTTCGTCTTCAAAGACCTCATGTAAAGGATGGTAGACTCTGGGCAGGTCGAACTACGACCACCCCCAGCACATGTGACATATATTTCTACCACCGAATCTAATAAAGGGGAGGGGTGGCAGGAAGTCACCAGCAATAAGAAGTAGAAATTTGATAGTTGGATGACTCAGAAGACTCTCAACCAAGCTCAGGGAATACTTTGAGCTCAATTACAGCAGCCGGTGTTGCCTCCAACAGCCCCTAATGACGCGCAATCGACAATATCGGCCTCGCAACGCTCCATGATCTGGTCATCCAGGAGAAATCATAAAGGGGGGAGACAAGCGCAAGAAGAACATTCTGCAACGAGGCCAAAGTTAGCCCCGAAACTGTCAAATTTTATGCCCTCAAACTTCATGCCATGGGCACTGACCCACCAAACAGCACCATCAGGGACAACCGACCAGGTTGACCTGTCACAGGATGAGGAGCTAATCTTTGGTTTCATCAACGTCATCCATATAATGGAATCTTTCCCTGAAGAAGGGTATGGTTATGAACCTGAGTTCCCAACATAAGGGGCTGGGAGGAGGAATCGTAGAGGTAGGGGATACCGGGGAAGGGGCAGTCGTGGATGAAACCAACCCTATGGTTTTACCCCAACCCAAACCATTAATATCATGGAAACCCATGGGATTGACCTTAAATGGACTCAAGAGGAGAAAGAATATTCTTCCACCTCCACAAGCGGCCACTCTTGCCCGGTCATTTTTTGTACCCATCAGAGGAGGAACAAATGTCTATCCGCCTAGTGCACACAAACAGATCGACCGGGCCGAGTCCCCAAAACGTGGGAACACCGTCAAACTCCAACCCCGCGGCCGGTCCTTCCTCGTCGCATGCTCCAACTCCTAAATTTCCTGCTAAAACTCTCCCACCAATGGAGAAGTATCGACCATTGGAGAAAAAATATGATATCCTTAAGAATTTGGAATCAATACTGACCAAGATGTCGATTTTAGATGCCTTGAGTTTGTCAGCAGATCTTAGGGAGGCGCTTATTGAAGCCTTGCTCAGCCCCCAGGAGTTTCCAGCTGAGGTAGCTGCTGCTGGGATTTACCAGACGAAGACTGTCCCAGCTGAATAAAATGTGGTGATTTCCTTCACCGATCAAGATGAAGATGCCATCATGAGAGGACATATCAAACCACTATTTGTGTCTGGAACACTAAATGATGTTGAGATCCATAAATTCTTTATTGACAATAGATCTAAAATTATCTTCCTTCCCCTATGAACACTCCGTAAATTGGTCTACAATGAGGATGAATTAATCCCTTTATCCACAACTCTATTGAGTTATGACTAGAGTGAACAGAATCCAATGGGAAAAATGAAGATGAAAACCCATTTTGGAAACCTTGTGGCCTACTCGAAATTCCTGGTGGTCCAGCAGAACACAACATTCAATGCCCTGCTTGGAAGGTCTTGGCTCCATAAGCACATGGTCGTTCCTTCATCCTACCACCAGTGTAACAAATATTACATCAATGGACAAAGTGCAACATTTCATGCTGACAAGGACCTTTTCAATCTCTCTAAGTCACAATATATTGACGCCGTGTTTTATAAGCAAAAGAAAAATAAGCCTTCGCTCGATGGTATTGACTTGATCCCCGCTCGAAATGGTCTAGAAATGGTTCCAAATGACCCCATCATGCAGCTTGGTGGAGACTACGTACTACCCATCAACCATGTTGAGAGAAGGGATTCAAGCCTGGACACACACTTGGTTGTCCTCATGACTTCATCCATGACACCCGAGTATAGTGATGCAGATAAAACCGCTAACCCTCAAATTGGGGGAGAATACTTTAGAGAGGATTACCAAAATGCCTCACCTCCAGACTCCCAAGAGCCTGTGATGAGAAATCTCCCCCCGTCAGATCAGGAGGATGAGGGTTGGGAGGAAGAGGAGGAAGAAGATCTCAGGGATGCACCTCCTTCATTTGAGGAAGGTATCTCCGCCCCTGTGGACGAGCTTATGGAAATAAACCTGGGTACCAAGGAAGACCTGAGGCCTACTCTCATTAGTGCATCCATGTCACATGAGGAGCACGAGGTATATACATCCTTATTGAAGCAAAACCGGGATGTTTTTCCTGGAATTACATGGAAATGTCGGGACTCGATCCCGAAGTGGCGACCCACCACATAGGTCTGCCGTAAAACCATCAGAGATATAAATAGGCCTCTAGAAGAACACAACCCTCACATACCATGAAAATAGAGGTTGAAATCGATAAGCTTATTAATGAAGGATTCATTCAAGAGGTCTAGTACCCCATTTGGTTGGACAACATTGTCCCCATCATGAAAAAGAACAGACAAATCCACATCTTCATCGATTTCAGAGATCTCAATCGGCACTACCTAATAGATGATTTCCCGGTCCCGATTACTGAATTATTAATCGATGCAACGGCTGGGTATGAGGATCTATCCTCCATGGACGATTATGCTGGGTATAATCATATATGGATGGCCTGAGAAGACAAAGCATTCATTACCTCAAGATCCCCTCATGGAATATTCAGTTACAGGGTCATGCCCTTTGGTCTCAAGAACTCTAGCACCACATATCAACGCGCCATGAATCATATCTTTAAACCAATCCTGGGGAGATTCGTCGAATGCTACATGGATGAATTGGTGGTCAAATCAATACAACGCTCAGATCACCAGTCAGACCTTGAAACCGTCTTCAACAAACTTCGACAACATAGCGTGAAGATGAATCCCTTGAAATGCGCCTTCGAGGTTACCTCAAGGAAATTACTTGGCTTATTCGTACGCCATCATGGCATTGATGTCGAACCTAAAAAGAAAAAGGCTATCCTTGGCCTGCCACCTCCCCACAATCTCACTGAATTGAGAGGATTTCAAGGGAACTTGGCCTAAATTAGGTGGTTCATAGCCATCCTGACTTGAAAATGTTTTCCCTTCACCAGGTTAATGAAGAATGGGGTTACGTACTAAGGGAAAGATGACTATCAAGAGGAGTTCGACAGCCTAAATAAGTACCTCTTGAGCCCGCCAGTGCTCATGCCCCCAGTTGAAGGAAGACCTCTCATCCTATATGTTACGGCCCTAGAGCAATCATTGGGAGCCTTCCACACACAGAAAAATGATACTGACATTGAAAACAGTCTTTATTACCTCAGTCGAACCATGATCGATGCTGAAACTCGATACTCAAACATCGAGAAGAGTTGTTTGGCCTTGGACTTAGCAGTTCAAAATTGGGAAATTATCTGTAGCATCATGAAGTCCATTTGGTCTCGCGTATTAACCCACTCAAGTATATCCTCAGTCGCCCATTGTTGACCGCGCACCTATCCCAATGGGCAGTCATCCTGCAATAGTTTGACATCTGGTTTGTGCCTCAGAATTCAATCAAAGGCGAGGCATTAGAAAATTTCCTAGTGGAGCTCCCCTCGAAAGGGACCACCGTATCGGACGTCGAGTTACCTGATGAAGACATATTCTTGGTTTCAGAGGAGCTCTGGACATGGGAAATGTACTTCGACGACGAATCCCGAAGCCAGACAGGGAAAAGGATTGAGGATACCAAATTTAACCAGGTGAGTATAGGGATAATACTCATGTCCCCAGAAAATCCAGTCTTTCCATATTCCTTCATTCTGTCAGAAGTATGTACGAACAATGAGGCGGAGTATCAAGCCCACATTGTGGGCTTGGAGCTCGCACTACAGGCACAAGTACAACACCTTAAGGTAAAAGGTGACTCAGAACTGGACATCAAACAAGTTAATGGTGACCATGATATCAGAAAGGAGGAGCTGATTCCCCTTTTTGACCATGTACGAGGGTTAATGGTGGAATTCTCCACAGAACCAACATTGACCTATATTACCCTGTCTCAGAATGCCCAGGCCGATGCATTAGTTAATGCAGCCACAACCCAAGCTTTCCCGGACCGGGATGAAACAACTATCAGTATTTCTCATCATCGAATGGTCCTACCATTTGTTCAAGACAAGATGGAATAAATCAACGAAGTCAGCCCTGTCCCTGAGCCATATGCACCAGCCACTGGCTGGATGACCCCCATTGCAAACTACATTAAAAGGGGAGAACTCACATCAGACAGAATTGAACGAGAGAAATTATGGACAAGGGAATCAAATATATCCTATACGGTGGCACGATTCAGCATGTGGTCCTCTACAAATGAGGCCTCGACAGAGTCCTCCTCAGATGTATTGATGGAGAAGAAACCACTGTCATCATGACTGAAGTGCATGCTTGAGTATATGGAGCATATCAGTCAGGGTTTAAGATTTCCCATCAGGTTCAAAGGATTGGGTACTATTGGCCCACCGTGGCATGAGATTGCGAGAACATTACTACAAAATTCCACTCATGCCAAATTCATCCCAACATCATACACCAAAAATCAGAGATACTTCATCAAGCCAAGTACTCCAGTCCATTTTCCATTTGGGGAATTGACATTTTGGGACCATATCCTTCCGCCATAGCCAAAAAAATCAACTCTATCCTTACAACAACTGACTTATTTTCCAAATGGGCAGAAGTTGTACCCCTTAAGGAAGTTGGGGAAAGATACATTGTCAGCTTTGTGAAAGCCGACATCATCACCATATTTGGCGTCCCTCATGCCATACTGACAGAGAATGGCACCAATTTCCACTCTGTTGAATTGGAGAAACTATACCAAGAATATGGTATCAAGTCTAAACACTCATCCCGATGCCATGCAGTAGCCAAGAGACATATAAAGGCTTTCGACAAGACCCTATCCAACATTCTCCAGAAAATGGTGGACAAAGACATGAAATCATGGCAAGATAAACTTCTTCATGCATTGTAGGCTTATCGAACCACAATCTGCACCTCTACTAGGGCTACTCCATACTCATTAGTATACAGAATAGAAGGCGTCCTACCCATTGAGTTCCAATTTCCCTTGCTCCATGTTTCCATTTGTAATCAGTTATCCAATGATGAGTAATCAGATAAATGGCTAACTGAATTGGAACAACTAGATGAGAATTGGTTGCACACTTTGCACCATCTGGAAGTGTATCAGAGTCGGATCACATGAAACTTCAATAAAAATGTTCGTTTCCAGAATTTCATGGTAGGATAATTGGTGTTGTTCCTCTGGAACCCAATGATACCCGGAATGAAGCCTCCAAAGCAGGAACCCAAGTGGGAGGGACCATAGGTTATATATATGGTCTACTCCAATGGAGAATATGCTCTGATCTTCATGGATGGTCAGTTCACTACCGCTCCTACAAATGCGATATTTATGAAGAAGTATTTCACATAATTAAAAGAATTTGTTGTCTGAGCTACATGATGTTAAACTGCCAAGCCACAATGGTTCAAAAACTATGACCCTAAACTAAGAGTACTTCGTCCTTACCACACAACGTTAAAATACCCTGATTTTTCAGAGAACTACATACAGCTTGATTCTTGCCCTTGCAAGATACGTAGCGATGCCAGGATCCCCCATCCTAGCCCAAGAATCCCATGGGGGGGGGGGTTAAATGTTCTCTTCCCCCATGTAAAGACTAGACTTTAATGGGGTGTATTCATACCAAAGGGGGGGGGGGTTAAAAATTCTCTCTTCCCCCGTGTAAGGACCAGACCTGCACGAGGTGTATTCTTCCCAAAAAAATGGTGTTAAAAATGTTCTCTTCTCTCGTGTAATGACCAGACCTGCATGGGGTGTATTCCCTATCCTTACCACACAACGTTAAACTGGATGGATAAAAAATTCCCTCTCCCCCCATGTATGGACTGACACTGCATAGGGTGTACCCTTTCAGAGAACAATGTACGACTTGATTCCTGCCCTTGCAGGATACATAGCGACATCAGGATCCCCCATCCTGGCCTAGCCATCCCCAAATAAAGTTAAAAATGCTCTTTTACCCCGTGTTTGGACCAACCCTACATGGGGTTTTTTCCTCGTCCTCACCCCATGAAGTTAAACCACACGGACTTCGTCCTCACCACATGATGTTAAACCACAAGTACTTCATCCTCACCGCACGACGTTAAACTGCACGGACTTCGTCCTCACTGCACGACATTAAACTGCACGGACTTTGTCCTCACCACACGATGTTAAACTTCACAGACTTCTTCATCACTACACGATGTTAAACTGCATAGACTTCGTCCTCACCGCATGGCGTTAAACTACACGGACATCGTCCTCACCGCACGACATTAATCTGCACAGACTACATCATGAACCACCAATGATATATGGTGAAATGATATGGGAATACTCCTTGAACATTTGGATGCATCCTTTCCATACATTAGACTTCACGACTCAGTCAATTGCAGATCTTCAGAACCATTCATGGCCATCAGAAGTGGAATGTAATCGACCAATGGACTCCTTTGCATGACTATGCATACCATGCCCTCATCGGCTCTACAAATTGATAGCCCCTGGCCTGTCTACCAAAGGCAATATTTCCTTAGGCGATACTCTTCCCAGCTCCGTACGCTTACTAGCCTCAGAGTCCCCATATCATATCTCCTGATCCAAAAATTTATGGAGCAGTGGTTTACAAGATCATTCCCCTATCACATCCAAATGATTCCAAGGCATCCCTACCTGGTTATCCTATGTATCCGCCCATGGTTCACATGAAGGTTTGCTTATACAAATATCAAGTCAGGGCTAGGCTACATTGATTCGACATACAATTGAGGTGAAGATGTTTCTTGTATGCTTGGAAAAAATTATCCCCATATGCCAAAATCTGTACTGTGAGCAATCTCGGATTTTCATAATCATCCATTGACATTGGAAGTGGAATGTTATTGACACATGGACACCTTTCCATGACTATTCATACCATGCCCTCAGCGGCTCTGAATATTGATAGCCCCTGGCCCGTCTACCAAAGGAAATATTTGCTCGAGCGGTACCCTTCCTAGATCCGTACGCTTACGGGCCTCAGAGCACCCATGCCATACCTCTGGATCTGGGAAACCCTAGAGTTACAGTTTGCACCCTCATTCCCTCACACTTGTTCAAATCATACCAGAGCCTTCGAACTGAGTTTCCGTCTGGGTAATTGTTGCAATAGTCACCCAATGGTCTGAACACTATGATTGCTAAACTAAGATTACTTCGTCCTTATCGCACGACGTCATACTTCATGAAGTAAAGGTATACCCCATACAGAATATAAATCGGTGTGGTGAACACTTCAATCATTAATAGCAACCAGGGAAGAACATCCCTGACATGTCCAGATATTTCCTTACCCAACGACAGACTTCATGGCCTGGTAAATCGCGGATCCTCATAATCATTCATGGCCATCAGAAGTGGAAGGTTATCAACCTGTGGACACCTTTGAATGACTATTCATATGATACCCTCAGTGGTTCTGCATATTTAAAGCTCATGGCCCATCTACCAAAGGCATGATTTCCTCGGGCGGTGCTCTTCCTAGCTTTGTACGCTTACCGGCCTCAGAGCCCCAATATCATCTCTCCTAATCCAAGAAGCCATGTTACCATGATTTAAACCATCAACCCCTCTCCACGTTATAGGCATGCTGATATATTCAATCCCAATTACATTATAATCAAGAGTGCCCTTTGCAACTATGTCTTTACCGCATGACGATTAAAACAGCATGGAGCATGTCTTTGCCACTTGGCATGAAACTACAAAGGTCAAGCATTAAACATCTAGAGAAATGCCTCAAATTCCTATCATTATCATGGATTTAAAAATACCCCCCATCCTCGCTGCATGACATTAAACTGCACAGTATCTTTAAAAATTCTCCTTTTCTTTACCTTATGACATTAAAATGCAAAGAGTTTAAAATTCCCCAAGTCCTCGCCGCATGACATTAAAATACACGGTCGAACCTAACTTGGGTTCAGTCAAGAGTGGAGGTTTTCCTCTGGGCTTCAGTGCATGACCTAGACCTGCACAAACCACCGTCTCACACCAGCGTGAGAAGGGATGACTTCACCCATTCCCGGGAAGTCTAGCCTAGATGTTTCTCCCATATCCAGTCACCGCTTTTTCATAAACCATACGCTGTACTCAGAAAAATCCGAACTCTCATAAGAAACCCGTGGTGGTCCTGAATTTCAACTTCCCTGATGTTTTTGGCCTATCGAGAGAATACAATCATTGATTTAAGGACAACTTTGCATGGATATGCATACCATGCCCCCAGCGGCTCTACATATTGATATTCCCTGGCCCATCTAACAATGGAAAAACTTTCTTAGGCAATGCTTCTCTCTGTATGCCACTTGGCCTCCGAGTCCCTATGTCCATCCCAGGATTTGAAAACCTTCTGAGTAGTAGTTTACCAACCTCTTTCACAACCCTGCCTGAATATAGTGGAATGTCTACAACGTGATTACCGAGAACCAGGAGAAGCCGTCCCATTTTGAATAATGTCCCAACTATATGACTTTGAACTGTGTCAAGTTACAATCGTCCTTCTTGCTAACTAAATGCGTAGGAAAGTGGCCTCTTGACCACACTCCTAATTAGTAAAGATGTTCCCAAACCCTTTCAGACGTCACACACCCTCTCCGAGCCACCCTTGGCAGCTTTCATAATTCTCCGTGCCACCCATGGTGGTTTCCACAAGCTGGACTTCCATGAATTTCTCAGGCCATCAGAAATGGACATTCATAAACTTAAGGACACCTTTTCACATCTATGCATACCATGCCTTTAGTGGCTCTACATATTGATCGCCCCTCGCCCATCTACCAAAGGCAAGTCTGCCTTAGGTAATGCTTTCCTACATTTGCATGCTGATACGACTCCCATGCCTTGAGACATGCCATGCATGTCGTTCAAATATAAACATGTTCCCCCCACGTGCGCATAAGGAGTATTGAGACATCTTTTAATCAACCAAACCTCACAAATGCCCTCTCCCCACCATATCTGGTCAAAACAGTTTGACATAAAACATCAGTAATAATTGTCCTGACGGTGGGACTTTAAACCGCTCACAAAAAAAGAGGCGCAAATCCCGTTAGGCCGAAAACCCGGAAAGAGCGACCTAATAAAAAGTAGATCCATACCTGCTGGGATCACACCGAATGTGCCCAGGAAAAATTAGGGTATTAAAAAAAAAGAGAAGACAAAACGTTTTTGGGGTTTTCCTACAAAACCCTAGCAATAGTCAAACTATGCTCACGGGATCCCATGGTCCAGGATAAAATTAGAGCTCATTTCTATTCTTATCATTTCCCTAAATTATGATTAATTCTAATTCAGTGAGTTGTTATTTATGCAACCTTCATTCTGGTAAACATCATGTTTTACAGCAAGGTGATATCGACAATAGTTTGTACTCCACTTGAAAATGGGGGGAGGACGCCCCCAACACAGATTCTCTCCTTTTCCACAAAGAAAAAAAAAGGGTAAAACAGAATACAAAAATGGCTCTGATGATCACAAAGGATCCTGGATCGCTCTCTCCATCGGATCGACAACCCTGCAGCCAAGGTTATTGCAAGTTTTCTCTAGCATGGCCTTCTCTCTGGACTCAACTTTGGCCACCGAATGATTAGGCCTCACCATTGATTGGAGATCATTAATCCCTTTCCTGGTAGCTTCAAGGTTACCAGTCAGAGATGAAAACAAATCCTTTAACATCGCCACTTGAGCTTCGCATTCGTGCAACTCAGTATATAGGGTAGTCACCTGATCTTGAGAGCTCATCTCTACTACTATCAGTTGATGGAGCTTCACCATAGCCTCCTCGAAGGCTTAGGTCCTGCGATGAGAGGTGGCGAGGTGATCAAGTTTGTGTTCACTAGAGGAAACCTCCTCGTGGGAAATGATGACCTGGAAGGAGAGAAAATGATGTAGTCGATAGTCGAAACCACCTGACCCCAAGCCTAGGAAGAGTTTCCGAAGGGCTTTAGTTTTGGTTTCCATCTCAGTTAGAGGAGTTTCAGAAACAATCTCACAGATTCGGGGCTAGTCCCACCTTCGTACTGCTAGGTGGTCCTCCATGACATGAGGATCTTTGTTAACCTCACTAGATAGCACATGAATGAATTCTGGAATTGTGACCAATGCAGACATTTTCACGCTAGAATATGGTTCCGAAGCTGGATGGTTTGGAGCTCCTAACCCTGGTTCAGGCTTTGGAATCATGTTTCTAAGTTCGATATCGACCGGAAAAGCTTCTGAAGTTGTCTCACTAGGACTCGAAGCCACAGGGTCATCCTCATCCACATTTAAAAAGGTTGGGTACATTTAAACTTTTTCCACATAGGGGTTGGGAGAGAAAAGTATCATGAGTTTCTTTGACCTACGATTCGTCAGTCGGTCCTTCCTCAGAGCCGATGAGGAAGGTGTGGTAGGAACAGTAGCTGTAGTAACCCCCGATTTGGGAAAGTTCCATATAGCCTTCCCAAAGATCCCATCTGGATAATGATTTATCCACATTATCGCATATTCCAAGGACAGGATGACAACCGCTCCCATGTCAGTCAAGTGAATGCTTTTTCCAGATCCCTCCTGCATCAACATCAACCCCATTGATGGAGAGTGGCTGGGTGCAGTCCTTGGGGCTGAGGATGGGGAAGGGAAACTTGGAGTTGCATACATCCAAACTGGAGAGAAAAACAATATGTGGTGTAAAACTCTCACAAAGAAACCCCATAATTCCACGCAGAAAAAAACCATCCCATAGTGAAATCATGTAAGAACGCCCATCTAGGCTCTCCCTGTGATTTTCAACCACGATGCCGGAAGGGGTTGGGTAGGGAGTGAAACCGAACTGGGAGAAGTCACTCAGAAGCTTGATGACCTCATCAGAGTTGAGGGACTTCAAGAGAACTCCATCAACATCAAGAAGGGTAGGCTGAAAGGCTGGAAGCGGGATGACCGTGTTATGAAGATACTCATAACAACAGCAATGATTCACTACCAAGACATATAAGAATTGAAATGGCCCGCTCAGATGATAGGGTGACCCACCCTCCTGCATGTGGCTCAGTAATCTGTAAAGGTGAGAGAAAGTGGGCATGGCCAGATTCACCAGGTGGCCTCCTGCCAGATCACCTGCCATCATCAGGGTGAAAGCTCTGACACATTGGTTGTTATCTCGAGATGGGAATAGTCACCTGCTCAAAAACATGGCAAGCAGACCTACCAGCCTGAGCATAGGCAACACACCAGGACACACCTGTAACCCTATGAAAGGTAGTCACCCTCCTCCAGAACTGCCCAGTAGGAACCTGGGATAGTTTGTGATTGTTGATAAGGATGAGTCTAAGGGCGCTTGATCATCGACACAGGACTGTTGGTTTTCAGAAATAACCCTATCCAGGTGCTATAGGAAATAAGAGAGCGGGCCCTCAAGGGGTGACCTAGTGACCGCTCCGCCATAACCAGCTGATCCCTCGCCAACGAAGGCACCTATTCGGCTTCGTACCATGCATCAGGGGTGGGAAAAAATTTTTTATACATCTCGCCGATGATCAAAAGCCCTCCCAGTTGATAGATGTCCCATAAGCTAATACCAACTTCACCATGGGCAAGGTGGAAAGTTTTAATGCCTGAACACCAGCGACTGAGTAAGTCAGGAAGGATCAAAGATGGTGGGTATATAGGAAACTGGGAATCCCACACTACGGAGTACAAATTGACCGCTTCCAATGACTTGGGAAATTCTTGGCAATGATAATGGACCTAGAAAGCCCATGCCCAGTCCTTTGAGAAAAGTCCACCAGACCGAAGATCCCACCTGGGAATCCATCCTGCATTAGGATACACTCGAGAAAGGTTGATTATGGAGGGGTAACTCCTGAGGTAAAACTCTTGGGGGAAGTCATGATTATACTAATCACTCTAATTCCAAATAGAGTCTCTTAAAATAAAATCATTTTTTGGGTCGGAATCAGAAATCATCTCTCCTGACTGGGCAAGGTTCTCTTGAGTGCACTTCGGCAACACTTCCAAGAAAGGGGATGGAAGACCTGAGAAGACATGGGGGATCGGGACATCTTCTTAAAGTCCGAAACCATAAAGAGGAAGATGATTCGATAGAAGATAGCCCAAAAGTCCAGGGGAGAGTAAGTCCTTAAAAACACCGTCTTCGAGAATGATTGGATGGCTGGGGTCCTCTTTGATGCTCTCAGCCCTAAGAATCATAATAAGACACCTCTCACGACCAATTGGAAGAGGCTCGGTAGTCGGCCTAGGTGTGGGTCGAGGAGGAACCATATATTTCTCCCTGCATTATGAAAATCAGGAAAATGGTTAGTCCAAAATAAAAAAATTTGTACAAAATACCATGTAGTCTACAAAGGATTCCTGTAAGAGGCCTTCATAACAAGTTCTGTGAGCTAGCCTCAAAATGTGGTTCGCGACGGCTGTATCCCGTAAACCAAAACTACGTGAAAAAAGTCCGCGAGGCTCTGACCTACAGAGCATTGGCCAGAAAACTGTGTACCCGTCTGCTCTGTGGAATCTCAATCCAGGATTTAAATATTTAAGTTCAGAAATTTAAGAAATTTTTGAAGTACGGATTATTCCAGTCCACCGACCATCAAAAATGCGTAGAGAGTTACTACGCGGCACGTTGTAACATAATTTTTTTGACTAAAATTTTTAGTTTGTGGCTGGGAGGTTGTTCCGCGTGTGGAGATAGGCGCAAACGAGGAATGGTTCGCAGAAATGAAAGCCGGTTCCCGGATGAGGAGTTTCACGGAGGAGCAATCATGAAAAGACGAAAGGAAAAATCTCTGTGTTCGCAAAGAATCCGGTAAATGACACAGGAAAAGGGACCCCCGTATTTATTGGCATGGTACCCTACCGGTTCCATCCCCTACCACAAACCATCCACATTTCAGGACCACTCTACATCAGAATAGTCTCCTCTTCGTTCCGATCAGACCCCATTACAATGGGGGCATTTGTAGGGTCCTAAAAATTCCACCAAGGAGAATAAAAATCCCCTTAATTCAAGAGAGTATTATACACAATTTCCTTCTAGTAATTGGGCAAAGCTGTGAAGAAGGTGGCACAAGACAAACTGGTCTGCGGACCGGTCCAATACTAACGGTACGCGGATGGTTCCGCGAAGCACCCCACTCCATGGACCCCTGTCATTCACGGAATAGAGACGGGGATCCTCCTTGACCGTGAAGCTTGACGGGCACCAGGCCGGTCCACCGACACCAACCACCCAGTCGCAGAGCGCGCCAAATGGCCCATGTCGTATGCGCTGTCATTTTCGGAATAGAGCTGGAACCCTCTGCGGCCGCAAAGCACACCTCGAACCAAATTGGTTTACAGGTGAGGTGCACACCCTCGAAAGTTTTGGATTGACCAAGTCATCTGAAAAAATGGGTTTTCGGTCATGGGCTTCCACAAAAGGTGCCGCATGGTCATAGTTGACCCCTTTTTCTCCCCTCTATAAAAGGTCATTGAAGGGTAGAAAATGGAAGATCGATCGGAGACAGGTGGGAGGATTTTGGAAGAAGGAGCATAGGATTTCGCGAACCAAGAAGTTCCAATTCATGAACCAGAACAGGTATGAAACTGGATATGAATTAATAAGGAATAGAAAAACGCACAATAACTTGGTGAACCGCGAACTTAAAATAAAAAAAAGACCACAGACCATGGCCCCTCTGCGAATGCATTCCCCGTGGACCAGGTAACTTATGCCCCTTTTTCGATCTGATGTACCGCATAACACCCTCTTACATGGGTGAAGCCCTGACCGACGAAACCCTGACCGGTGTCGCCCTTGGCAAACACTGCTCGCGTGGACTCCCCCATGGACCAAACTGGTATACGGGCTGAACCCGAAGCTGCGTACCGCCCTGGTACGCGGGATGCCTATCAGTCCGCATACCACCCTGGTTTGCAGACGACCTCTCCATCCACGTAGCACCCCCTTCGTGAAGGGTGCCACTCCTCATACACCCGTTTGGCCCTCAAAATCCTTCGGTGTTCCCATTCCCAAAGGCGGATAAAATCCTTCCAATCCAGCCCGAGCTTTCACACCCCCCTCATTGGCCCATTCATTGGTCCTGGGCCAAGGCCTCCCCTGAAGCCACCAAACCCATATGATGTAACCTTCAGGCACATCAGCGTGCCATCTTGAGTTCACATACCCATGGTAATCAAGGGGGAAGGGGTTTCTCCAGCCCTTGAACAGATTCTCGAAGCGTTCCTGGGTTCACATTCACACAGTAACGCAGAGTCTGAGACCAGAGTCCCCTTTCTGCCTCCCCAATCACCAGATTGGGGGACCTCACTACCATTTCCCTACATCTCCGGCAGTGAGCACTCCTCCCCTCTTCTGAGAGTGAACAGGCAGCCTCCTTGGTGTGAGCCCCTAGCCTTTCTTGCGTGAGGTGTCACCCATGCACCTCCGTACTTCCCCAGTGCCATATACCAAGAGGGGAAATGGACATAGGGGTACCCTTTCCCTCTCCCACTGTGCTTTATCGCCATTGGGCCTCCATCCTGGAGTAAGTACCAATCTCCACTTCTTGGGATGCTCCATGCGTAAGCCCCACTTTCCTTCCCACAGACGCACCTTTCGTGATGTGATCATCAGGTCTCTGCTGCCTCTTGTTTCTCACACTAAGCATGACTCATGTGGGCTTAGAGCAAGCACCGACCCTCACCCCAACCTCATGTGAACTATGAGAACATTGATCCATTTAAAGGAATGGTACGTATGAAACCTCCATGAGGTTCAAGCCCAACAATCGACCGTTACGACCACCTTCACGTCAGTTCATCCTTCGTCTCGCATGATGTTAAACTGTAATTCCAAAATATGGGGAAATTGATCCATATCAAGGCATGGTACGTAGGAAACCTCCATGAGGTTCAGGCCCAATTTCCATCGGACCCCTGGGTTCACATTCACATTGGTTTTTTGACTACCTAATGAAGTACGTGGATTCTGATTCCTCTCATGATGATACGTAGGAAGCCCGCATCACGGGTTCGATCCGAACACTGAAGTCATTATCTATCCCCCTGTATTATAATAAACTGCATAGTTCCCAGTTATGAGGCTTCAAATTAGCGTCGTCCCAATGAGTCCAAACTCCTCAGAGTCATTAATCCAATGTGGGATGGTAAACCTCACGACTAAATGATTCTGAATCCCTGCGTTTAGATGACCATTGCCAACTAGGAATAACCCATGGTTACTATACTTGGGAATAAACCAAAGATTCGTGAAAATATGAATACGTCATAAATATATAAGAGAGACCTAGAACATGAAACACTTCCCCCCAAAAGGTTGAAATGATCCCGACTTCACAGCCTCTCTACCAATGTGCGTTCTTAAGTGTTGCTGTCCAAATCGCCCCACGAACGCCTGCCTTTAGAAAGCAGGTCCATGAATCGTTGGTTACAGAACCGTTGGGTGTTTCAAACTAATCCGAAATAGTCCTAGAAATTGGGGGTTCTTGGCAGGAGAATATTTATTTTTTCGAGTTTTCATACAATAAAAATGTTTAGGATGATATACAGATGGAACCATATGAGGATTTATATGGTAGGCCATATCATTCTCTCATGTTCTAGTTAAAGGTAGGTGTGGCATCCTTACTAGGACCAAATCTTGTGCTGGAGACTTCTGAGTAGGTCCACATGATTCAGATATGGATGACTGCTTCACAGTCTCAGGAAAAACATATAACAATTCCCACAGGCGAACTTTGGAGTTTATGGTTAGGGATAGAGTTTCCCTACATATCTCACCAAGGATGGGACACAAGTGAATTAGGAGACATGATATAAATTCCCTAAGATATGTTGAAACGTATGAGATTCTAGGGAGAGTCAGGCCGGTGGCCTATCGGTTTTAGTTACCTCAAAGGTACTGAACCATGCATGATTTATTCCATGTATCTCAACTATGTCTCTATCAATTACATCCATATCATGTTTTTCAAACTAAGGAGGTTGAGATTTAGGTTGAGGCATCCTTTGAGGAGCATCAGAAAAGTATATATGATAGGGGAATGAAGCTTCTCCCAGGCTGGTTATTTCCTCTTGTATAGGTTTTATGGCACCATGGCCAAATATAGCACCAAACATGGAAGAGGGATGCTGACTTACCCACTCCGTGGCTAGAGTTATTCTCAGATATTCCTTCACCACTCATGGAATGGAAGTTCATGGATGAGTTGCTTTATGGGGGGAAGTGTGTAAGAGCATGGTCTTCTATTGAGGTATGGTTATTTCCTTTCTTTTTTCCATTTAGTTGTTTCCGAGAAAGTAAAGGAAATGTGGGAAATGTATTGGAACTAGGGATTACATATTGTGTACACCCAATAAAAATTCATGTAGTATGTCCATGTATTAATGGAATATATGATGTGTGTTCATGTCAAGAATGGAGTATGAAAAAACCTACTACACTCTATTTACTTCACAGTACGCATTTTGTAGTCATGTCGGCAGGCCCTTGAATGTAAATTGGATAAATTATAACTCTAAATGAAATGTAAAATGATATAAACACCATGTATATGGATATAAACATCATGTAATTTGTTTTATTCACATAAAATGGGTTGTAGCCTCTCCATTCAATATATTGGACAATGGGTTCATTGGGGGAACTCTAGAGGAGTTCCAGAACATCACCCTCTCTCGGGTTGATCATCTGAACTACGAATCAATCATTGTTGGTCTCATTTGAAACCAATTGGTAATCTATCGATTATTATTTAGCCATTATTGGTTACTTTTATTCTCGAATATGTTATTTAAAGTTGAGTGAATATCCTTATTTCATAGATCTACACCATTCTATCTTGAATTGGAAGTCGAGGCTGGATGAGGTGAGTCATACTATGATGAGGTAGGTTTTCTCCTTCTAATTGTTTTATGTCAAGTTTTTTATATTTGTTTCTATGATGCATGTCCATGTTTGGGGTGTCTCTTTGTAGATTATTTAACCCTTGTTAATGCCTAAGGATGATAAGGTGATTAATTATGTGAATTTAAGCATGTTGAGACTAATTTGTTTGATTATGTGCCACCCCACGGGTGTGTTTCCTTTGGATAACTATTGTTGGTCCTTTTGGATTAGGATAACCATGTTTATGCCTCTTTTTTCACTATTATGAGTTGTTTGAAATGAATTGGTTAATTAAATGTTTACCAATGTGAATTGTTTCCTTGTTAACCATGTAATATTGTAATGATTTCATGTGTTTCCTAATACAAAATTTATTATATATCAAAATTGGACCTGATGAGTTATTTTGTCTACAGGAAGAGATTTATCATGATTGTGGCCAAGGTTTTATGTTCCTATGGGCTATGTCTAGTTATGCCTGTTGGAAATTTCCAAAGGGAAATGATTTTTTAGGTTTTTGGAATGCCTGATGGAAAGGTGATGAACTGAGGTTTGACTATTGTAATAACTCATGAAATGTATTTCAATATAAAGGATAAGATCAAATTATTTGGTCATTTCACATGATATATTTCTTTCAGAGTTATCTATTGTCTTTTCTTGAATAGGGGATTGACTGGATGTTGCCAGATCCTAAGAACTAATAATTTGATGTAATTGGATTTATAAACAAACTTAAATGGTATAAATAGAACAATACTTGTAGGATCATTTACTTTTGAGTACTTCCTGGTTTAATGATTTCATTATTATACACTGCGACATATACTCACTTACAGATTGGAAAAAACCTTTAGTGGTTGCCAACTTGGTATTATTTATTACATCGTATTTGGGTCATGTTTTTGGGCCTAAATAGACTATATTGTTGCTGGTGTGGATAGTGGAAAGGCTCCTTATATAGGTACTTGATTGCTTCTTAGGAGCAGGAGAGTAGGGGACCAGGCCAAGTCTTGTAATGTTGATGTGTTTCATTTTGTATTGTTGTACCATAGTATTGTATTGTACATGATAACAATGTATCTTGTTTTTTATTCATTCTTAGAACATGTGATATGATGCATCATTCTGATATTATATACCTTATGGTTATCTTTACCATTCAGTATTCCATTGTTTACTTTAGTTTCATGTTGTTTACTTCTTCTACTATTGTTATTATTTCATCCACTGTGTTCCACTCTACTAATGAGGGCATAGATCCACCACAATCATACCCTAGGACCTCTTTGCTAGTCAAAAGACACTAGAGTTTTCAGAAATGGGATTGAGGCCATGTGTCCAACTGGGTATAGGACACCTTTTAGTTGATTTAGGATTCAGGACATTACCAAATCTTAACTCAATATCATTTCATTGAGTTAAATATCAATTTCATTGGTTTTATTTTTACAAAAGTTATTTTCAATGACCTCTGATATATTTTCACAAAATATCCATTTATTTTGGTGTATTTATATTTTTCACACATAATTATCTCATTTATTAATCCTCAATCTAATGTTATGATATTTTTAAGGGATTTCATCTTAATTTACATTCCAGTAAGGCTTATCTGTTGTTATACATCAATTCACTTTTATATGGTGTATATACTGCCCCTTGACATATTATATCATAAATCTTCTTATTCTCATGATATTATAAGCATTGTTTAATGTTATTCTTTAATTTTTTATTCATGTATTTTCTCAATTGGTAAGGGACTCTTTAACTAATAAATTATTTTAAATGTTTTAAAGATTTAATAATCTAAATCCTTCCCTTTCATGTCCATATTTTTATAATTATTTCAAGGACATCTTTATATGGACACAAATTTTTTAGTGTAAATTCCTTTCAAAGGTTTCATTGTGGTAAGAGATGCTTTGATTCAAAAATATTCTTTTGAAATTATTAAAATCTCTTCTAAAATTCGATTGATTATTTATATAACTTTGAATGTTTGTTTATATATACACCATAAATGGAATTTCTCAATTTTAAGTAGCTATTATGTACTGATGTTTAATTTATAATTTTACCATTTTATTTTAAAATAATATGTTTTCATTTATGAATTTTCATATTGTAAATATGAAATGTGATTTCAATGTGGCAATGTTATTTTTTCATTAAAATTGGTTTATATGTTATGATTAGGTTATTGTTCTTGGAAATTATATAAGTATATGCGTGGTTATACGATAATTTGAGGAATAGTGATCGTGTGATAGCTATCCAATGAATTAGGTAACATGATGGAGTTAAATGTTATGGTTTTTCCTAAGATATTTAGGAATATACTATGATGGGTATTCCAAATGTAACAATGAAAGTTACTCCCTAGGTAGCTATGAAAGATACAATGTATGTATGATATGAATGGAGAAAGATACTATTCATATTATTATTATGATTTCCATGATGTTTTGTAGGAATTTTATTATTACATGATGTAAGATAAGTTATTTATGTTTTATGGGTAAAAAGTATGATTTAAAAAAATGTTTTCATGGGTTTTATATATTCATGGTCTAATGGTATTATTCAATATTTTATATTCCTTAATGACCCTTTTATGCTCATACCACGTTTTTCATATGTTTTCCACAGGGTGTAAGGATGGGTAACAGAAATGAATAATTCAATAACTTTTTTTTCAAGAAAAAGAAATCATGTTTTCGTTAAAGGGTTTCCTTTATTGGAAAACGTGGATATTGAGTGTAACAGTCCACATGTAATTTATGACTATATAATTTAATATATATCACATAATTCTTTAAAAATATAAACATTAAAAGATCCTAAATGTAAAATTTTGACTTAACACCAGATTATATAATGATTAAGGGTTGAGCCTTATACCCACCCCTATAGATAACTCCCAGTTGTCTCCAAACCCAATTTAAAACCCCATTAAACATTAAAATAGTTTTTCAAATTAACTAGGATGTTAAATTAGGGGAATAATGGCTCTAGTTCTAGAAATGAGACATCATGTTAAGGTTATGATGTCCAATGGTCAAACATGAGGCATAAATGGGTTATAATGGTATGAAGGCCCGACTCAAGATTGTGCTAGAATAAGACTGTATGGGATCATGATATGACTTGATTACTTGAGTGCACATGGATATGTGTTATAACACTTGTTTCATGTTTCTTCTTACATATTAAAACCTATGATTATTCTACTATAATGAAGATAAAGCAGGTTTGACTGGGGGTATGTGGTGTCTTTAATAACTAACGACCACTCTTTATGTGCCTTGTGATTTTTATGATTTTTTTTTCATGAAATACACATTATATACTTGAACAATCTTGGTATAAATCCAACCATGGTGTCCTACTATGTTTATTACTAACACCATATATGATCATTTTGATCTACACAAAGACTTCATGAATAGGGATCCGAGTAAGTGAAAAGAGCCCATGGCCGATAGCTGAGAAGAGGAGAATAGTGAAGGTATAATATTGGGATATAATTTGGCGGAATCCTCTGTTGATATATTTTTATATCCTATACTTTTATTACTCTTTTTTGGACGACCACTTTAGGAGCCCATTTATTAACTGAATGAAATGAATTCCACTATTATGTAGCTTTCATATCATACTGTGATCATTATAATAGTTATAATTTATTATTATTATTTGTGATATGAAATTATAATAAGGGTATCGTCATCCCACATAAAGACATAACCCTTCTATACTAGTATATATCATCTTGCATATAGGGTGGAGAGCATGAGGTAATGTGGAAATCTAGTTTGGAGTTAATGGTTCTAACAGGGTTGTTACAAAATTGTATCATGGATAGTTTTATAATTTTATATTTAGACTATCCTAGTAAATGGTAGATAGAGGATAGCAATGTGAGGCTCTGTTAGGGAAGTTTCTATGTTCAAGGATAACATACATGAAATTGACCTCAGCGATTCCATCAACAGTACTATTATTATAGTTTTATGAAATTTTTAGTTGTGTTCATGCATTAGAACTAGGAACATAGTATCACATTCTATATATAGATATATATATATATATATATGTGTGTGTGTGTGTGTGTGTGTGTGTCTGTATGTGTGTGTCTATGTATCTGTGTGTGTGTGTGTGAAGTAAATTTTTTCTATAATTTAATGCTTTATATTGTGAATTATGTTCATGATATACTTATATTATATGTTGTGTGATATAATTTTTTCCTTAATATTATGATATATATTTATAAAAATTAATTATTTATTCTAAGAATTCTATAGTGCTTTAGTATATACAGGAATATGACTAACAATTAGGGATGAGAACATTGTTAGTGATAGGGGGAAATATTTTGGGTTATGGGTTGAATCCTAGGGAAATATTGTAAGGCCCCAACCCATGTTACCCAGAGTCGGTACTTTATTACATAATATTGGAATGATCACAAAAGAGCGAGTCTCGAAAGACTGATTAGTTTAGTAGTCTTGGAAACATTAGATATATTCATAAGTCTTACATTACATC
The DNA here is from genome assembly GCA_963277665.1 of Viscum album. Classification (NCBI taxonomy): domain Eukaryota; kingdom Viridiplantae; phylum Streptophyta; class Magnoliopsida; order Santalales; family Viscaceae; genus Viscum; species Viscum album. Next base: position 1,919,016,920 of record OY728161.1, on the reverse strand, counting down.
ATAGAGTAAAAAAAATACAACAACATCTTGTCCTCATATCCCCTCATACAATCCATGAAGGTCATTCATAAAATTCTTCTTCACATCCTGGGAATAATTAAAACATTGAAAGGGGTGAGCTCAGATTCTCTGTAAGGATAACAATATAGGGGAAACATTCATAAAAAAACATAAACATTTAAGGCAATGTATAAATAAAACAAAAGCCTTTTAAACTTGAACATCAGCATAATATGGCAGATATAAAATGAAATATTTCCATTTACTTATTCACAAGGATATTCTACTAATCTAATAATCACATGCAATATCAATAAAGACATTCATAATGATGGAATGCAAAATGCCAGACAATCATAACCACATAGCCAAGGCCTCGTGCCAAGACTACAGATAAGATTTTGTCAAGGCCTTGTGCCAAGAAACTAGTTTGTCTCATGAGACCTACCGATGCATCTAGGAGCTATAGCGGGCTCCATCCCTCACTTACAAAGTCCAATGCATTCCTCATATGAACATGTTTAAACATAACATAAACATTCATATTAAAACTAACATAGGAAATGTAAATACATTCACCATAAACAATGAATGGTATAAAAATAACACATCCACAATCAAACATATAATAATACCTTCAATATAATATGGAAGTTTTGTATCATAATAAATCAACTTCAAATAAGCTTAAAATCCATCAAAGGATGTTGAAATAGATGAAATCAAAAATATTTGAGATAAATATCTCTTTTTTTAATCATTTAAAAGTCACATAATTATAAAATAAAACATTTAAATTGAAAATATTTTTATAAGCTTGTAAGGTAATCTTCTAATATTTTACAATGTTGGAAAACAACCGCACCCACTGTATATGTTAAAAAAGACATTCTTACCATAATTTTGTCGAAAAGGTTAAAAAAGACCTTGTTAAGAAAATGACGTAAATATTCCTTTATAAACCTCTTATAAAAAGTAAAACAAGGGTATAAATTAATTTAACCCATATTCGGTAAAATAGTAATAATGTTTTGAATTAAATTTTTAAAAAACATGGATTTGGCTGATAAAGAGGTCCCAGCAGATAATTATGTATAAACAACCTCTAATAATGAAGAGAATGTGAAATAAACCCTTACCTTGTACTTTTCCTTGGTTGAGGAAAGGTTAAACTCCTGTATAACGGTGAAATAATTGTTATTAAAGTATACAAGAATCATATACCTTAATATGATATCATATATTATTTTTTAACATTGCTTTGTTAATAATATCTTAGTATTATCGTCATTTTGGGTGTTAACATACTTGTTTTCTTTTATATGTTTTGATACATAAGTTGTGTTTGTTATTGATAGGTTGTATATTATTCATATCTAGAATGATATGAATTCCTTAAACATTATTTTTAATCATCAAATGAGAATTATACTTGAATGTATATGATGGAGAATGAATATCATCACGTTCATGGAGACGGTAGTCCGTACGTATGCAGGAGTGACAATATCAATATGTTGATATTAAAATCATATATAATTGTATGGTATATCATAAATAAAGAATCATTATAATGTTATATTTAGTATTTACTTAAATTAAACATCAATATCATACCCATCCAAATAATAATGTTTTGAATAACAATTACACCACGACGTGGAGATGGTAAGACGTACGTACGCACGTATGGTGACATGTCATTAAAAGGATGGATAGAATAATGAATATGGTTGTACCATATTTATAATAACATCATAGTATATAGAAGATACTAGAGTTATTGTTTTAAAATGGAAATAACAAATAAAGAAGAAGTAGAAGAAGAATAGAACTTGAAAGAGGGTAGTGAAAACATTACATCTTCTTCGGGTTCTTCCTTTTGATTTGATCAAAAGGGATTCTTTGGATGGCTTTATGATCAAAGTAAGGCCTCTAGGTTGAAGTGAGGGAAGTTGAGAGAGTATTTTGGTAGGGGTTGTCCGAACTAAAAGGCTTTGAAGGTGTGATGAATTGGTTAGATATGGAGTCCTTTATAAGGGGGGGGGGCTCGTTAGGAAAAACTTAAATTATTAATTTATAATAAATTTATATTAAGTTTATAATGGCTCCAATATGAATTATTCAAAGTATATGGTGGGTATGAGTCAAAATCCTTTCAACTAGTATATTTTAGATAGGTTTGGGTCACTATATTAACCTTATCATTAGTTTTAACTCTTAGTTAATTAGATTGACATTTACCATGTCACTCTATATTTTTATATTATATAGTTAACAAACATACTATATACATCCAAGTAACCCCTAAGTGGTCCATTAATGATACCTCTATCATGATATAAGTCCTTTTGTTGAACCTTATCATTTTAGGAATATAATATCAATTAATAATATAATATTTTTTAAAAAAATTCATTTATGTCAATTTTGACACTATTCGATAATTGATGTTTTTTAATGTCTTAAAAACATTATTAATTCAAACCAAATTAATTTAATCAATACAATCAAGTCATATTACCCAATTAAATTCATGGATGCCATCAAAACTTTCAAATTATATTTATTTTATCATTTATAATACCAATTATTTGATTCTTTCATTAATAAGGAAAATACTGCATCATTATTGTGTAATAAATAAATTTAATTATTAAATGTCTAAAAATTATAAATGAAATTCCATTATGTAGGAAATAGTTTTATACTTATAATGAAAATTTATAGTCGAAAATCCAACATATATAACCCTATATAAAATTTGTTTTTCTAAAAGATATATGCCTATGTCATTTTTGTATTTATATTAACTTACTTAATATAAAGTGTCCTTATCACCTACAAGTAGATCCATTGGGTCCCAAAATAGACCACAAGATGGCCATGGTCGGACATGTATCAACCAATAAGGTTAGGATACATTTTAGGGTAATTTATTTTTATTATAATATTATTTTTTACCCTTTTTTTATCGGATTTACCCTTTAACCATGGTAAATAAAATATTTACCGAAGTAATTATTCAAAATGTCTAAAAATAAAATGTAACTATTTAAAAAATTTGGAAAACATGATTCCAAATAGGGAATCCATTTTTTCAAATTCAAAACACAGAATTGTCCAAAATTAATTTAAAATTAATTCCCGTTGTTAAAATAATAGGCGTGTTTTCAAGAGATAATAACTATCAAAGGATTGACACTTGTTTATGTCCGATATAACTATGAAATTATGTCCAATGAAAAACATTTTATTAAATGGTAAAAATATTTTCTTAATATACTTTAAAACCACCCAAATTTATAATTTATCATGTTTAATTATTTTGATTAAAAAATATGTTTTTAATTAAAATTTAGTAATTTTCACTATTCATCAAAATATAAAATTTATCTGAAAGTACCAAAATTTAACCCTAGGATAATTTTGATATTCTGAATCCAAAAATGATGTCCATTTCAAGAGATAAAATTTATAAAATTTCAAAAAGTGGGTATTACGATTCATAACGGCTACTTTGATTTGTCGCGGTGTGTTAGAATCTCGAAGTTGCGTACAACACACACTATTGTATTATTCAAATGGAATCATACTGTGGAAGCTTGGGGTGTTAAATTCTCCCCTCCTTCAAATAATATAATCCTCGAAATTTCTATAATACTACCGCATGAAAAGACTTGGGTGGTTCTTCATCATAAGTTCCTCGAGTTCCCACGTTGCCTCTTCCATCTTATTGTTCCTCCATAAAACTTTTACCAGACGAGTCGTCCGGTTTCTCAACACTTATTCTCTCGTATCAAGAATCCCGACGGGCTGTTTGCAATAAGACAGATCAGGTTCCATTTCTAATTTTTCATAGGTGAGTAAATGTGTTGGGTCAGGCATGTATTTCCTCAACAGTGATATGTGGAACACATCGTGAACTTTGGAGAGACGTGGTGGCATTGCCAAATGGTAAGCTACAACCCCAATTTGTTCTAGAATTTCAAATGGTCTTATGTACCTAGGACTCAACTTACCTTTCTTACTGAAATTTATAACTCCTTTTCATGGAGATACCTTCAAGAAAACATGATCTCCTACCTGAAATTCCAAATCCTTCCTTCAGTTATCGGCATAGTTCTTCTTTCTACTTTGAGCTGCATTGATGTGACTTTGGATTGCCTTTACCTTTTCCATCGTTTCCTCCACAAGTTCTAGGACTAAAAGTTTTCCTTCCCCAACATCATCCGAACAGGTTGGTGTGTGACATCTCTTTCCATATAACGCTTCATATAGTGCCATCTGATTACTTGAATGGAAGCTATTATTATAGGAAAATTCCACCAGAGGTAAATATTGATCCGACATACCCAGAAAGTCATGTGAGCATGATCTCAAAATGTCTTCTAATGTTTGAATAGTTCATTCTGATTGTCCATCAGTATGGGGGTGGTAGGCACTGCTCAAACGAAGTTCAGTATCTAGGGATTTCTGAAGACTTTTCCTGAATTTTGAAGTAAAACGGGGATCACGATCAGAAATAATCGACAGGGGTACTCCATGAAGTCTCACAACTTCATTAATATATAGTCTTTCTAGATGTTATAGTGGAATATCTTCTCTAATAGCAAGAAAATTTGCTGACTTGGTAAGACAATCAACAATAACTCATATTGAATCGTTTCTTCTAGGATTATTTGGTAGCCCCATGACAAAGTCCATCGTAATATTATCCCATTTCCACTCCATTATGGGAAGAGGTTGCAATAATCCTCCAGGCTATTTCCTTCCAACTTTCACTTGTTGAAAAACCCTACATCTTGACACAAAATCAGCAATCTCTCTCTTCATGATGTACCACCAAAAATGTTCCTTAAAATCTCTATAAATTTTGGTTCTCCCATGGTGTATAGAGAAATTCGAACTATGAGCATCGTCAAACAATTCCCTTTTTAGATCAGGTATATCAGGAACACAAAGTCTCTTCTAAAATTTCAAAATTCCATCTTCATACACAAAGTATCTCAATATCCAATCATTCACAGCTTTAATATTCTTTTGAAACTCTTCATCACTAGTCTGAGAACTCTTTATCCTTTCTAGTAAAGATGAGTTGGCAACTATTTGAAAAAGTATCGATGTTTCACGTTCCATGGTAATTCCCTATCCATCTTCACTAGATCAATGAAAATAGGATCTCTTTAAATTATCATCATGTTCAAAACTACATGATCTTTTCTGATCAAAGCATCTGCCACCTTATTTGCCTTCCCCGGGTTGTAGTGTATCATGTAATCATAATCCTTGAGTAGTTAAAGCCATCTCCTTTGCCTCATGTTGAGTTCTTTCTATGAGAAAATGTACTTCAAACTCTTGTGATGAGTATAAATCCCACATTTTCACCATAGAGATAATGTCTAAATATCTTCAATGTAAAGATTACAGCTGCTAACTCAAGATAATGAGTAGGATAGTTTTTCTCATGAATTTTTAGCTGTCGTGATGCATAGGCAATGACCCTATCATTCTGCGTAAGGACACAACCAAGTACTTTCTTCGATGCATCACTATAAATAACGAACCCATCATTCCATGATGGTAGAGTCCAAATAGGGGAATTGATTAATATTCTCTTAAGTTCTTCAAAACATTCTTCACACTCTTCTATCCAAACAAATTTAACCCCTTTATGTGTGAGCTTCGATAATGGGTTAGCCAATCAGGCAAAATTCTAGATGAAACATCGATAATAACCTGCTAATCCAATAAATCATCATAACTCAATTATACACATCGGTGCAGGACATTATTGGATTTCCTCGGTCTTAGAAGGATCAACAAAGATTCCATCTTTAGAGACAATATGTCCATGACAAGAAATCTCCTGAAGCCAGAATTCACACTTTCTAAACATCACATATAATTCATGTCTTCTCAGAGTCTTCAGGATAATGCGCAAGTGATTTTCATGATCTTAGTAGCTTTTGGAGTATACCAAGATATCATCAATAAATACCACTTCAAAATCATCGAGATATTCCTTGAAAACTCTGTTCATTAGATCCATGAACACAAAGAGAGCATTAATTATCCCAAAATGCAATACTGTAAACTCGTAATTCCTGTACTAGGTTCGAAATGATATCTTCATAATGTCTTCCTTCTTCACACACAACTGATGGTATCCAGATCGAAGGTCAATATTTGAAAAGTATTGAGATCCATGCAGTTGGTCAAGTAAATCATCAATGCGAGGTAGGGGATACTTGTTCTTTATTGTTATAGAATTGATTTCCCTATAGTCGATACATAACCTCATAGATCTATATTTCTTTTTAACAAAAAGAATAGGGGCTCCCCATGGAGAAACATTAGGTCAAATAAATCTCTTATTACTAAATTCCTCTAGTTGTTTATTTAGTTCAACTAATTCCACAATGGCCATTCTATAAGGGGTCTTCGATATAGGCCTTGATCGAGGAATTAAATCAATGGAAAACTCAAATTCTCATTCTGGAGGATGTCCAGGTAAATCTTCTTGGAAAGACATCTACATCTTCATTGACAATAGGTACATCATATATTTGAACATTCCATTCCTCGCCCATAGTTATTTCATTCTCTTTCTCCCCAATAATTGAATTTAGTTGAGCTATTGGGGATGGATATAGATTAGAATTAGGTGGTGATGATTCTGCTCTAAAGATATGGTGTTCCTTATCTTCATCATCAAAAATCATAAAATAATTTTTCTTACAATAAATCTTCGCATCATGGTCTGAAAGACAATCCATACCGAGGATTATATAAAACTAAAACATAGGTATGATGATGAGATCATTGGATAAAGAACATTTATGTGCTATAATGGGTAACGATTCACAAAACATTGTTGCAATGATACTTCCCTTAGGAGTTTTAACTTGTAAATCCCTTGTTAAATCAAATTGGAAATATCTAATTTTCTTAGAAAACTTGGAAGATATGAAACAATGTGATGATCAAGAATCAAATAAAGCAATTTCTAAACTTGAGGAAACCATTAAATTACCTGCCACCATGACTTTCTGAGCTTCTACCTCAGCAGTAGTGATAGCATAAGCTTGGCCTTGATCCCTTGTCCTTTTCTAAGGTATGTTCCCCTGACACTTAGGAAAATAATTTTAATAATGTCCCATCTCTCTATAGTTGTATCATTGAACAACGGTAGCTTCTTTCTTCCCTTTTCAATCACGATCTTGGTGGGATTTTTCAGTAAACTTGTAACAGACTCTCGTTCCCTTCAAGAAAATACCAGGGTGTTTCTTCCCACATTTACTGCAGGATGAATATTCAACATTTCCCTTCTTCCACTTATTTCCATTCCTAGAGTGATCAACAGATCTCTTGTTCTCTTGCTTTGCTTTAAAGCCATTAGACTTAGAGAATTCTTTTTCTGTCTTGATATCACATGAGACAATATATTCGTATGACGAGAAGGATTGTGACACTAATGCTAGATGAAGAAATGGTTTAAATCCATCAATGAAATGATCAATATTAATTCTTGGGTTACATATATAATCTCCAGCATACCTCGCTAACCTTGTAAAGTTAGCTTCATACTTTGCGGCATTCTCATCCTCCTTTTGTCTCAGACCCAGAAACAGCCTTTCCATATCTTCTTGATGGTCACGAGGAAAGTATTTTTCTAAGAAAAGCTCTTTGAACTCTCTCCATTCCATATTTGATACTTTATCATCTTCCTTTGTGTTTTGTATCAATGACCACCACTGATCAGCATCTCCAGTAAGGAGATAAACTTCCAGGACAACTTTTTCCATTTCACTACTCCCCAAATCCTGAAATATTTTTTCTAGGGAGCCTATCCATTGCTCAGATACTAATGGATTGGTAATCCCATTGAATGTTGGTGGTTGCTGCCTCATGAAGTGATCTAACATTGATCCTCCACGCTACAGATCAGGGTGCTCCATACGGGTAAGGTTATTATTCATAACCTGAGTGAGTTGTCCCAGTATGGTGATTAGCTGATCAGTACCAGTTGCATCACCAGCTTCACTATAATTATCTTGAGCAGGAGGGAAATCCCTACATGTAGTGCATGAATTGATACAGTTTCAATTTATTCCACTAGGTTCCATTTCTATACAATGGCATAAACTAGATCAGTTTATGAATCAAAATACATAATTCCATTCTTTTAAAACCCCTAACATAAATTGAACTATTTATGGATATAATCAATAATCATAAAAAATGTTTTCTTTAAGGTAGTATATACTCATAAACCCTTCATAATTTTTTTTAAAGAAAATGAGAATTATCCTAAGCATATCCCCCAGGAGACTCGAAACACCGATTAGTTTAGTAGTCATGGAAACACTAGATATATTCATAAGTCTTACATTAAATCATAATTTAAAAAAAACTACAAAAAAATATTGTCTTCAGATACCCTCATACAGTCCCTATAGGTCATTCATAAAATAATTCTTCACATCCTAGAAAAAATTAAAACATTGATAGGGGTTAGCTCAGATGCTCTGTAAGGATGACAATATAGTGAAAACTTTCATAAATAAGTATAAACATTTAAGGTAATGTATAACTAAAAAAAGCATTTTAAAAATGAACTTCAAAATAATATGGAAAAAATAATATGAAATACTTCCATTTAATTATTCACATGGATATTCTACTAATCGAATAATCACATGAAATATCAACAACCACTTTCATAATGATGGAATGCATAATTCTAGACTATCATAACCACATAGCCAAGGCCTCGTGCCAAGAATAAAAATAAGATTTTGTCAAGGCCTCATGTCAAGACACTAGTTTGTCTTATGAGACCTACCGATGCATTGAGGAGCTATAGATGGCTCCACCCGTCACCTACTAAGTCCATTGCATTCCTCATATGAACAGGTTTAAACATAACATAAACATTCGTATTAAAAATAGCATATGAAATGTAAATACTTTCTCCATAAACCATGAATGGTATAAAAATAACACATCCACATTCAAACATATCACAATACCATTAATACAATATGGAAGTTTTGTATCATAATAAATCAACTTCAAATAAGCTTGAAATCTATCAAAGGATGATGACATAGATGAAATCCAAACTATTTGATAGTAATATCTCTTTTTTTAAATCATTTAAAAGTCACATAAGTATAACATAAAAATTTTACTTTGAAAATATTCTTATAAACTTGTAAGGGAAGCTTCGAAGATTTTAAAATGGTTGAAAATAACTGCACCCGCTGTATAAGTTAAAAAAAGACATTCTTACCTTAATTTTGTCGAAAAGGTTAAAAAAGACATTGTTTGGAAAATGACAAAAACATTTTTTTATAAAATTATTATAAAAAGTCAAAGAAGGGTATAAAAGACTTTAACCCATATTCTGTAAAATAGTAAGAATGTTTTGAAATAAATTTTTAAAAAACATGGATGTGGATGATAAAAAGGTCTGTGTAGATAATTATGTATAAACAACCTCAGATAATGAAGAGATTGTGAAATAAACCCTTACCTTGTACTTTTCCTTAGTTGAAGGTATGCGAACCTCCTTTATAATAGTTAAGAAATTGTTATTAAATTATTCAAGAACCAAATTCATAATTATGATATCATATAATATTTTCTAATAATGCTTTGTTAATAATATTTTAGTATTATCGTCGTTTAGGGTGTTAACTTACTCATTTTGTTTTATATGTTTTGTTAAATAAGTCGTGTTTTTTATGAATAGGTTGTATATTATTCATATCTAGAATTATATAAAGTTCTTAGACATTAATTTTAAAAATCAAATGAGAATTATTCTTGAATGGATACGATGGGGAATGAATCTCATCGCGTTCGTGGGGACAGTAGTCCGTACGTATGCACAAGCGACAATATCATTCTTTTGATATTAAAAATATATATAATTGGATGTTATATCATATATACAGAATCATTATCATGTTATATTTATTATTTACATGAATTAAACATCATTATTATACCCATCCAAATAATAATATATTGAATAACAATTACACCACGACGTGGAGACGGTAAGCCTTACGTATGCACGTATGGTCACATGTCATGGAAAGGATGGATAGAATAATGAATATGGTTGTTCCATAATTATAATAAAATAACAGTATATAGATGATACTGGAGTTATTATTTTATAATGAAAATTACAAAGAAATAATAATTTTAAGATGAAAGGAACTTAAAATAAGTTGGTGAAAAAATTACCTCTTCTTTGGGTTCTTCATTTTGATTTGATCAAAAGGGCTCCATAAGATGACTTTCGGATCAAAATAAGTCCTCTAGGATGAATTTATGGAAGTTGAGAGAATATTTGGGCAGATTTTGGCAGAGCCAAGAGGTTTTGAATGTGTGAAGAATTTGATAGAAGTGGTGTCCTTTTATAATGGGGAGGAGGGGCTCTTTAGAAAAAACTTAAAGTATTATTTTATAATAAATTCATATTCGATTTATAATGGCTCAAAAGTAAATTATTCAAATTATAAGGTTGGTATGGGTCCAAATACTTTCAAACAATAGATTTTAGATAGGTTTGGGTCACTATATTAACCTTATCTTTTAGTTTTAACTCTTAGTTAATTAGATTGACATTTACCATGTCACTTTGTATTTTTATATTATATAGTTAATAAACATACTATATACATCCAAGTGATCCCCCAAGTTGTCCATAAATGATACACCTATCATGATATAAGTACTTTGGCAGAACCATAGATTTTTAGGAATATAATATCAACTAATAACATAATATTTGTTTTAAAAACTCATTTATGTCAATTTTGACACTATTCAATAATTGATTTTTGTTAAAGTCATAAAAACTTTATTAATTCGAACCAAATTTATTTAAGCAATAATATAATATCATATTAACCAATAAAATTCATGGATGTCATCAAAAATTTTAAATTATTTTTATTTTAACATTTATAATACCAATTATTTGATTCTTTCATTAGTAAGGAAAATATTGCATCATTATTGTGTCATAAATAAATTTAATTATTAAATGTCTAAAAATTATAAATAAAATACCATTATGTAGGAATTTTTTTTTATATTTACAATGAATATTTATAGTTGAAAAATAAAACATATATAACCCTATGTAAAAATTCTTTTGCTAAATGATATATGCCTATGTCATTTTTGTATTTATTTTAACTTAATTAATATAAAGTGTCCTTATAACCTAAAAGTGCATCCATGGGGTCCCAAAATCAACCAAAAGATGAACAAGATCATAAATATATCAACCAATAAGGTTAGGACATGTTTTAGTGTAATTTATTATTATTATAATATTATTTTTTACCCTCTTTTTACAGGATTTACCCTTTAACCACAGTAAATAAAATATTTACTGAAGTAATTAATCAAAGTGTCTAAAAAAAGTTACCTATTTACACAATTTGGACATCCTGATTCCAAATATGGAATCCAATTTTCCAAATTCAAAACACAGCATTGGCAGAAATTAATTTAAAATTAATTCCCATTTTTAAAACAAAAATCGTGTTTTTAAGAGATAATAACTATCAAAAGATTGACACTTGTTTATGTCCAGTTTAATTGTCAAATTATGTCCAATGAAAAACATTGTATTAAATGGTAAAAATATATTCTAAATAAACATTAAAACCACTCAAAATCATAATTTATCACTATTAATTATTTCGATTAAAAAAGTTGTTTTTAATTAAAATTTAGTAATTTTCACTATTCATCAAAATATAAAAGTTATCCGAAAAGTACCAAAATTTCACCCTAGGATAATTTCAATATTCCAAATCCAAAAATGAAGTCCATTTTGAGAGATAAAATTTATAAAATGTCAAAAAGTGTGTATTAATATTCATAATGGCAACTTTTATTGGTCGCGGTGTGTTAGAATCTTGAAGTTGCGTACAATACACTCTACTGTATTATTCAATGAGAATCGTACCGTTGAAGTTTGGAGTGTTACATTCTACCCTCCTTCAAATAATTTCATCGCCAAAATTTATAGAATACTATCGCATGAAAGGACTTGGGTGGTTCTTCATCATAAGTTCATCAGGTTCCCACGTTGCCTCTTCCATCTTATGGTTCCTCCATAGAACTTTTACCAGATGAGTTGTCCGTTTTCTCAGCACTTGTTCTCTTGTATCAAGAATCTTGATGGACTATTCGCAATAAGAGAGACCGGGTTCCAATTCTAATTCCTCATAGGTTAGTACATGCATTGGGTCAGGCATGTATTTCCTCAATAGTGATACGTGGAACACATCGTGAACTTTGGAGAGACTTGGCGGCATTGCCAAACCGTAAGCTATAACCCCAATTAGTTCTAGAATTTTGAATGGTCCGATGTACCTGGGAGTCAATTTTCCTTTCTTACTGAAAATTATAACTCCCTTCCTTGGAGATACCTTCAAGAAAACATTATCTCCTACCGGAAATTCCAAATCCTTCCTTCGTTTATCGACATAGCTCTTCTGCCTACTTTGAGTTGCTTTGATGTGGTTTTGGATTACCTTCACCTTTTACATCGTTTCCTCCACAAGTTCTGAGCCTGCAAGTTTTCTTTCACCAACGTCATCCCAATAGGTTGGAGTGCGACATCTCTTTCTGTATAACGCTTCATATGGTGACATCTAAACACTTGAATGGAATCTATTATTATAGGAAAATTCTACCAGAGGTAAATATTGATCCCACATACCCTGAAAGTAAAGTGATCAGGATCTCAACATGTATTCTAAGGTTTGAATAGTCCAATTTGATTTTCCATCTGTTTGAGGGTGGTATGAAATGCTTAAATAAAGTTCAGTTTCCATGGATTTCTAAAGACTTTTCCAGAGTCATGAATTAAAACGCGGATCACGATCATAAGCAATAGATATGGGTACTTCATGAAGTCTCAAAACTTCATTAATATATAGTCTTTCTATACATTCAAGTGGTAGATCTTATCTTATATCAATAAAATGTGCTGACTTGGTAAGACGGTCAAGAATGACCCATATTGCATCATTCCTTCTAGTATTCTTTAGTAGACCCATGACGAAGTCCATTGTAATATTATCCCATTTCCACTCAGGTATGGGAAGAGTTTGCATGACTCCTCCAGGCTGTTGCCTTCTAGCTTTCACTTATTGACAAACCATACATCTTGACACAAAAATCAGAAATCTCTCTCTTCATGTTGTCCCACCAAAAGTTTTCGTTCAAATCTCTATTCATTTTGGTGATCCCGGGGTGTATAGAGAAATTGGAGCTATGAACATCATCTAAAAATTTCCTTTTCAGATCAGGTATATCTGGAACACAAAGTGTCATCCAAAATTTTAAAATTCCTTCTTCATACACAGAGTCTCTCAATCTCCCATCATTTACACCTTTAATCTTCATTTGAAATTCATCATCATCGGTCTAAGAGCTCTTAATCCTTTGTAGTAAAGATGGTTTGGAAACAATTTTAAAAATCATGGATGTTTCACCTTCCATGGTTATTCCTAGGTCCAACTTCACTAGATCCATGAAAATTGGATCCCTTTTAATTCTCATATTGTTTAAAACTCCATGATCTTTTCTTCTCAAAGCATATGCCACCTTATTTTCCTTCCCCGGGTGGTAGTGCATCATGCGATCATAATCCTTGAGTAATTAAAGCCATATTTTTTGCCTCATGTTGAGTTCTCTTTCTGAGAAAATATACTTCAAACTCTTGTGATCAGTATAAATCTCACATTTTTCACCATAGAGGTAGTGTCTCCATATCTTCAAAGAAAAAATCAAAGCTGCTAACTCGAGATCATGAGTAGTATAGTTTTGCTCATGAATTTTTAACTATCGTGATGCATAGGCAATAACCCTATCATTCTGCATAAGGACACAACCATGTCCTTTCTTCGATACATCACTATAAATAATGAACCCATCATTCCCTGATGGTAGAGTCAATATAGGAGCATTGACTAATATTCTCATCAGTTATTTGAAACATTCTTCACACTCTTTTTTCCAAAAAAATATAACCCCTTTACGTGTGAGCTTTGTTAATGGGTTATCCAACCGGGAAAAATTCTGGATGAGACATCGACAAATAGTGAAAATTACTAAATTTTAATTAAAAACATCTTTTTATATCAAAATAATTAATAGTGATAAATTAGGAATTTGAGTGGTTTTAAAGTATATTTAGAACATATTTTTACCATTTAATACAATATTGGTCATTGGACATAATTTCACATTTAAACCAGACATAAACAACTGTCAATCTTTTGATAGTTATTATCTTTTAAAAACACGCTTTTTGTTTTAACAATGAGATTTAATTTTAAATTAATTTCTGCCACTTATGTGTTTTGAAATTTAGAAATATGGATTCCATATTTGGAATCTGGAGGTCAAAATTTGGTAAATAGGTAAATTTTATTTTTAGACATTTTGAATAATTACTTCGGTAAATATTTTATTTACCATGGTTAAAGGGTAAATCCAGTAAATAAGGGTAACAAATAATATTATAATAATATTAATTTACCGTAAAACATGTCCTAACCCTATAGGTGGATACATGTACGACCATGGGCATCTTTGAGTCTATTTTGGGTCCCCATGGATCCACTTTTAGGTGATAAGGACACTTTATATTAATTTAGTTAAAGTAAATACAAAAATGACATAAGCATATATCTTTTACAAAAAAATTTGTACATAGGGTTATATATGTTATATTTTTGACTATAAATATTCATTAGAAATATAAAAATATTTCCTACATAATGGTATTTTATTTATAACATTTATACATTTAATAATTATATTTATTTATGACATAATAATGATGTAGTATTTTATTTATTAATGAATGAATCAAACAATTGGTATTATAAATGTTAAAATAAATATAATTTGAAAGTTTTGATGACATAAAAGAATCTTATTGGTTAATATCACATGTTAGGATTGATTAAATTAATTTGTGTCGTATTAATAAAGCTTTTATGACTTTAAAAAAAATCAATTATTGAATAGTGTCAAAATTGACATAAATGAGTTTTTTAAAACAAATTATATTATTAATTGATAATCTATTCCTAAAAATCTATGGTTTGACCAAAGTACTTATATCATGATATTTTTATCATTTATGGACCACTTGGGGGTCTTTTGGATGTATATAATATGTTTATTAACTATATAATATAAAAATACAAAGTGATGTGGTAAATGTCAAAATAATTAACTAAGAGTTAAAACTAAAGGATAAGGTTAATATAATGACCTAAACTTGTCTAAAATATATTTATTGAAAGTATTTAGACTAATACCCACCTTGGACTTTTAATTATCCACTTTGGATCCATTAAAAACCGAATATGAATTTATTATAAATTAATACTTTAAGTTTTTTCTAAAGATCCCCTCCTCCCCCTTAAAAAAGGACACCAATTCTAACCAATTCATCACACTCTCAAAGCCTTTGGGATCCGCCAAACCCTGCCCATTTATTCTATCAACTTCGCTCAATTCAACCTAGAGGCCTTAGTGTTATCTGAAAGCCAACCTAAGGATCAGTTATGATCAAATCAAAATGAAGAACCCGAAGAAGAGGTAATGATTTCACCACCCTCTTTCAAGTTCCTTTCTTCTTCAACTTCTTCTTTCATTATTATTTCCATAATAAAATAATAAATCCAGTATATTATATATAATATGATGTTATTAAAAATATGTTACAACCATATTCAATATTATATCCATCCTTTGAATGACATGTCACCATACGTGCATACATACGACCTACTGTCTCCACGTCATGGTGTAATTGTTATTCAATACATTTTTTTGGATGGGTATAATAATGATGTGTAATTCATTAAAATAATAAATATAACAAGATAATGATTCTGTATATATGATACACCATCCAATTATATATTATTTTAATATCAAAATAATGATATTGTCGCTCATGCGTACGTACGGACTACCGTCTCCACTAACGCAATGAGGTTCATTCCCCATCGTATCCATTCAAGAATAATTTTCATTTGACGGTTAAATATAATGTTTAAAGACTTAATATCATTTTGGATATGAATAAGATACAACCTATCCATTAAAAACACGCCTTATGTAACAAATCATATAAAAGAAAACGAGTAAGTTAACACCCGAAACGACTATAATACTAAGATATTTTTAACAATGCAAGGTTAAATGATCATCTATGATATCATATTAATGTATATTATTCTTGTATAATTTAATAAAAAAATTTCACCATTATATAGGAGGTTAACCTACCCTCAACAAAGGAAAAGTACGAGGTAAGGGTTTATTTCACAATCTCATCATTATCCGAGGTTGTTTATACGTAATTATCTACTGGGACCTCTTTATCATCCACATCCATGTTTCTAAAAATGTATTTAAAATTTTTTTACTATTTATCAAACAATGGGTTAATGTAATTTATACCCTTATTTGTTTTTAAAGGAATATTTCCTTCGTTTTCCAAACTAGGTACTTTTTAACCTTTTCGACAAATTTAAGGTAAGAATGTATTTTTAACTTGTACGGCGGGTGCGGTAATTTTCCGCCATTATAAAATCATCGAAGCTTCCCTTACTCTCTTATAATAATATTTTCAAAGTAAAGGTTATATTTTATAATTATTTGACTTTTAAATTATTTCAATAAAGAGATATTTCTCTCAAATAGTTTTGAATTCATCTATGTCAACATCCTTTGATGAATTTTAAGATTATTTGAAGTTGATTTATTAAGATACAAAACTTCCATATTGTATTATAGGTTTTGTGATATGTTTGATTGTGGATGTGTTATTTCTATACCATTAATGGTTTATGTAGAATTTATTTACATTTCGTATGCTCGTTTTAATACGAATTTTTATGTTATGTTTAAACCCATTCATATGAGGAATGCATTGGACTTAATAAGTGACGGGTGGAGCCCACTATATCTCTTCGATGCATCGGTAGGTCTCATGAGATAAACTAGTGTCTTGGCACGAGGCCTTGACAAAATCTTATTTGTAGTCTAGGCACGAGCCCTTGGCTACATGGTTATGATAGTCTGACATTATGCATTTCATCATTATGAAAGTGATTATTGATATTGCATGTGATTATTCGATTAGTAGAATATCCATGTGAATAAGTAAATGGAATTATTTCATTTTATTTCTGTCATATTATGCAGAAGTTTATATTTAAAAGGATTTTATTTGAGCTATACATTTCCTTAATGGTTTATGCTTATTTATGAAATTTTCCGCTATATTGTTATCCTTACTGGGCATTTGAGCTCACCCCTTTCTGTGTTTTATTTTTCCCAATATGGGAAGAAGTATTTTATGAATGACCTGTCGGGATAGTATGAGGGGATATGAGTATGGACTATGGAGACTATGTTTGTGTAGTTGTCATTTTTTATTTAATATAAAATTTATTAATGTATCTATTTATTCCATGGCTACTAAACTAGTCGGTATTTCGATACCTGATCTTTTGTGATCAGGGAAATGCTATGTAATAATGCACCGAATCTGGGTAACTGGGGTTGGGGTGTTACAGTTGGAAATAGAGAAAGTTTTGTACAAAACATGGAAGCAAGGTTTTGATAAAATCTTATTAGATCACATAGACCTATGATGGACTTTGAGAATTAGTTTAGAAGAACTTCCTAGAATTTTTGTATTGTAGAGATTTTGTGAGTTTTCCAAGCAAATACATACCTGTCTGGATACGAGCAGGTAGAGGCGGCTCTGGCACAGATGTACCTAGGGGTAAAACCAGAAAACACTGCTTTGAGCTAGACTCGAACGGGAACTGGTGCACGACAATGGGCCTTGCTGCACTCTTGGTTACGACACTCCCGGGGGATATGCTTAGGATAATTCTCATTTTCATTACACACCATTATGAAGGGTTTATGAGTATATAATTTCTCAGTGAAAACATATTTATGATTATGGATTATATCCGTAAACCATTCAATTTACGTTAGGTATTTTACAAGTTTGTAATTATTCATTGCAATTCATAAACTGACATAGTTTATGCTATTGAATAGAAATGGAACCCAGTAGAAGGAATGTGAACTCCAAAATATGTATGATCCAAAGAGTAAGAAGGATCATATCTTTAACGATGTTAACCCAACATTTAGAAGGGAAATAGTCTCCCATGTATTATTAACATATGAATAAATAGTATCATGTGTTAACAAGATAAGCAAAGAATTCTCCAAGTACTATGGCTTTGATGGGAAGCAAGAGAAGAAAAGGATGGAAGAGAGATAGTTGGATAAAGGGAAGAGGGAAAAGATTAATTTTCCCTT
Source organism: Viscum album (assembly GCA_963277665.1). Lineage (NCBI taxonomy): Eukaryota > Viridiplantae > Streptophyta > Magnoliopsida > Santalales > Viscaceae > Viscum > Viscum album. The sequence continues at coordinate 1,918,998,500 of OY728161.1, read as the reverse complement.
ATGTGATAACTATGGGAAGAAACACCCTGGAAGTTTCCTGAAGGGTATGAGAGTTTAAGTGTGGAGAAAAAGGACACCATGTACATGACTGCAAGGGTAAGAAAAAGGTTTCAAATGTACAATGCTTCATCTGCAAGGAGTTGGGACACTACATCAACCAATGTACAAATCATCAGAGTTTTCCCCAAATGATGCTATTGGATAATATTCAAGTTATGATACTACCACAGATGAGGGGGAATGATTAGAGATCTTTTGTTGTCATTAAAGAATTATCTCATTTGAGTGTTGTATCAAAAATTTACTGTTTATAATAATTATGGAGTATATAAGGATTGTACTACTGTACTATTTCATTAAGGACTTGAGATTGTGTGGAACAAAGTAAAGTGACTCAATAGGAGGTTAAAATTCTTTAAAATATATGGTTGAGAGAAAGATAAACCATAATATGGTTCTGATACTAAGGTAGTGATTTTTGAATAATACATGATTGTTTTGGATAAATTATATTGGATACTCTTGACTACCTTGAAACTGATTAAGGATTTGTATATTCCATAATTGTTGGAGTTTACATCATTTTTGGATAGAAGTAGTATATCCAGTATTCTATAAGTAATAAGGGATCATGAATGTAATCAATAAGGTTTTATGGTGATTCAGGATGTTGTACTGTTTTAAAAGAATACATGATGAAGGTGTTCACATGTTATTACGCGGAAAAAGGATCTTAATTGTGTTTACCTTCCTTATAAATTTTAAATTGTGAGTTTGGATCGAAGTATTTCGGATAATTTTAGGTTGAGATTATTTATGGATTGCCGTAAAAGGACAACACAGAGGTCGGGTGGCAACCCGTCGCATCTAGCAAGGCCACGAGACTTGAACCCCCAACCGAATGGCGATAAGGGTGTATCACCTACCACATTCCCACATGACGTCTAGGATTGAGTAATGTAGTATTTTTAAAAAAAATTCTTGTAGATGAATTACAAATTAATTTTTTTAACCCTATATGAATATGATAAATAGAATATTATTTTTACATTCTATTATCTTTTAGAGTGAAAGATGAGTTTTTGGTAGAAATTAGTTAAATGATGGGACTCTACTTGTCAAGTATATATTTTTCTTCTTATATTATTCTATATAGTAATTTATTCTTATAAATTAGTGAAGGGATCTTAAAACAAAAAATGTGTTATCCTAATACCATATGTTTTGTTGAACCGATGGTATTTTAAATCATCATATATTGATGAATTTAAGGCCCTCAATTTTACACTTGTTTGAGATTGATGACCTCAATCACTACCTATAAATATTTACCTTTTTCCTCCAATTAGATGTATTTAATTTCCACCAATATTCCCCTAATTGAGATCACAATTCAGTGGTGACCCTTTCATTTACCTTTTCCTCTTAATAAGACTAAATTTTATTAACCAAATTTCCTATGTGGGTTTTCCCACAAAGATATTTTCTATTTACAACTTTTTATTTTCGAAGAAAATTTTCAAATTTCCAGGACGCAATTTATTGAAGGAGGGGGAATGTAACACCCCAAGATTCCATGGTACATTTACCCTTTGAATAATGCAATAGCTTGAATTGTATGCAACTTCGAGATTCTAACACACCATGACCAATCAAAGTAGCTGTTATGAATAGTAATACCCACTTTTTAAAATTATATAAATTTTATCTCTCAAAATGGAATTAATTTTTGGATTTGGAATATTGAATTTATCCTAGGGTCAAATTTTGGAACTTTTCGGATAACATTTATATTTTGATGAATAATGAAAATTACTAAATTTTAATTAAAACAACTTTTTTATTCAAAATAATTAATAGTGATATATTATTAATTTGAGTGGTTTAAAGTAAATTTAGAATATATTTTTACCATTTAATACAATATTGGTCATTGGACATAATTTCACATTTAAACCGGACATAAACAACTGTCAATCTTTTGATAGTTATTAACTTTTAAAAACACGCTTTTTGTTTTAACAATGAGATTTAATTTTAAATTAATTTCTGCCACTTATGTGTTTTGAAATTTAGAAATATGGATTCCATATTTGGAATATGGAGGTCAAAATTTGGTAAATAGGTAACTTTTATTTATAGACATTTTGAATAATTACTTCAGTAAATATTTTATGTACCATGGTTAAAGGGTTAATCCAGTAAATAAGGGTAAAAAATAATATTATAATAATATAAATTTACCATAAAACGTTTCCTAACTCTATTGGTTGATACATGTCCGACCATGGGCATCTTTGGGTCGATTTTGGGACCCCATGGAGCCACTTGTAGGTGATAAGGACACTTTATATTAATTAACTTAAAATAAATACAAAAATGACATAAAGCATATATCTTTTAGAAAAGAAATTTTTAAAAAGGGTTATATATGTTATATTTTCAACTATAAATACTCATTAGAAATATAATAATATTTTCTATATAATGGTATTTTATTTATAATTTTTAGACATTGAATAAGTAAACTTATTTATGACAAAATAATGATGCAGTATTTTCATTATTAATGAAAGAATCAAACAATTGGTATTATAAATGTTAAAATAAATATAATTTGAAAGTTTTCATGACATACACGAATTTTATTGGTTAATATGAAATGTTTGGATTGATTAAATGAATTTGGTTCGATTTAATAAAGTTTTTATGACTTTAACAAAAATCAATTATTGAATAGTGTCAAAATTGAAATTAATGATTTTTTAAAACAAATATTATATTATTAATTGATATTATATTCCTAAAAATATAAGGTTTAGCCAAAGATCTTATATCATGATAGGTGTAGCATTAATGGACCACTTGGGGGTCTATTGGATGTATATAGTATGTTTAATAACTATATACTATAAAAATACAAAGTGACATGGTAAATGTCAAACTAATTAATTAAGAGTTAAAACCAAAAGATAAGGTTAATATAATGACCAAAACCTGTCTAAAATCAATTGGATGAAATTATTTAGACCCATACCCACCTTAAAATTTGAATAATCTACTTTGGAGAAATTATAAATTGAATATGAATTTATTATAAATTAATACTTTAAGTTTTTTCTGAAGTGTCCCTCCTCCCCGTTATAAAAGAACACCCTTTATAACCAATTTTTCACACCCTAAAAGCCTTTTGGTTAGGACAAACCCTTCCCAATTATTCTATCAGCTATACTCACTTCACCCTAGAGGCCTTATTGTGATCAGAAATCCATCCTAAGGATCCCTTTTGATCAAATCAAAAGGAAGAACTGGAAGAAGAGGTAATGATTTCAACACCCTCTGATACCAATTGTAACGCCCTGACCCCAGTTACCCAGAGTCGGTGCATTATTACCTACCATTGGCATGATAAAAAAAGATGAAGGGTAGAAAGAGCAATTAGTTTAGTAGCCTTGGAAATACTGGATACATTCATAAATCTTACATTACATCATAAAGTGAAAAACTACAACAACATCTTGTCTCTACACTCATATCCCCTTATACTATCCCTGCTGGTCATTCATTAAATACTTCTTCAAATCCTAGGAAAAATAAAACATAGAAAGGGGTGATCTCAAATGCCTAGTAAGGATAACAATATAGAAAAAACATTCATAAATAGGCATAAACATTTAAGGAAATGTATAAATAAAACAAAAGCCTTTTAAACATGAACTTCAGCATAATATTGAAAAAATAAAATGAAATAATTCCATTTACTTATTCACATGGTTATTCTACTAGTCGAATAATCACATGCATTATCAATAACCACTTTCATAATTATGGAATGCATAATTTTAGACTATCATAACCATGTAGCCAAGGCCTTGTGCCAAGACTACAAATAAGATTTTATCAAGGCCTCATGCCAAGACACTAGTTTGTCTCATGAGACCTACCGGTACATTTAGGAGCTATATCGGGCTCCACCCGTCACTTAATAAGTCCAATTCATTCCACATATGAACAGGTTTAAACATAACATAAAAATTCGTATTAAAACTAGAATATGAAATGTAAATACATTCTCCATAAACCATGAATGGTATAAAAATAACACATCCACATTCAAACATATCACAAAACCTTAAATACAATATGGAAGTTTTTACCATAATAAATCAACTTCAAATAAGCTTAAAATCCATCAAAGGATGTTGACATAGATGAAATCAAAACTATTTGAGAGAAATATCACTTTTTTTTGAAATAATTTAAAATCAAATAATTATAAAATAATACATTTAATTTGAAAATATCCTTATAATCTTGTAAGGGAAGCTTTGAAATTTTTAAAATGGTGTAAAATAGCTGCACCTTCCATATAAGTTAAAAAAAGACATTCTTACCATAATTTTGTCGGAAAGGTTAAAAAAGACCTTGTTTGGAAAATGACATAAATATTCCTTTATAAACATCTTATAAAAAGTCAAACAAGGGTATAAATGACATTAACCCATATTCTGTAAAATAGTAATAATGTTTTGAAATACATTTTTAAAAAACATGGATGTGGATGATAAAGAGGTCCCAGTATATAATTATGTATAAACAACCCCGAATAATGAAGAGATTGTGAAATAAAGCCTTACCATGTGCTTTTACTTAGTTGAGGGTAGGTTAACCTCCTTTATATTGTTGAAAAAATTGTCATTAAATTATACAAAAATCATATACATTAATACGATATCATATATGATCTTTTAACATTGATTTGTTAATAATATCTTAGTATTATCGTCGTTTCAGGTGTTAACTTACTCATTTTCTTTTATATGTTTTTTTACATAATCCATGTCAGTTATGGATAGGTTGTATCTTATTCATATCCAGAATGATATCAATTCCTTAAATATTATTTTTAATCCTCAAATGAGAATTATATTTGAATGGATACGATGGAGAATGAATCTCCTCGCGTTCATGGAGACGGTAGTCCATACGTACACACGAGCGACAATATCATTCTTGTGATATTAAAATCGTATATAATTGGATGGTATATCATAAATATAGAATAATTATAATTTTATATTTATTATTTACTTCAATTACAAATCAATATCATACCCATCCAAATAATAATGTTTTGAATAACAATTACACCACGACGGGGAGACGGTAAGCCGTACGTACTCACGTATGGTGACATGTCATTCAAAGGGTGGATAGAATACTGAATATAGTTGAACAATATTTATAATAAAATCACAATATATATAACATACTAGAGTAACTATTTTAGAATGTAAATAACAAATAAAGAAGAAGTGGAAGAAGAAAGGAACTTGAAAGAGGGTGGTGAAAACATTATCTCTTCTTTGGGTTCTTCCCTTTCATTTGATCAAAAGGGCTCCTTAGGTTGGATTTATAATCAAACTAAGGACTCTATGTTAAATTTATGGAAGTTTAGAGAGTATTTGGGTAGGTTTTTTCCTAACCAAAAGGCTTTGACGGTGTGAAGAATAGGTTAGAAGTGGTGTCCTTTTATAAGGGGGAGGAGGGGATCTTTAGAAAAAACTTAAAGTATTATTTTATAATAAATTTATATTCAGTTTATAATTGCTCCAAAGTGTATTATTCAAAGTATAAGGTAGTTATGGGTCGAAATAATTTTAACCAATATATTTTAAATAGTTTTGGGTCACTATATTAACCTTATCTTTATTTTTAACTCTTAGTTAATTATATTGACATTTACCGTGTGACTTTTTATTTTTATATTATTTAGTTAATAAACTTACTATATACATCCAAGAGAAGCCCAAATGTTCCATAAATTTTAAAAATATCATGATATAAGTCCTTTGGCCGAAACTTATATTTTTAGGAATATAATATCAATTAATAATATAATATTTGTTTTAAAAACACATTTATGTCAATTTTGACACTATTCAATAATTGTTTTTTGTCAAAGACTTAACAACTTTATTAATTCGAAAAAAATTTATTTACGCAATCCAATCATGTCATATTAACCAATAAAATTCATGTATGTCATCAAAACTTTCAAATTATATTTATTGTAACATTTATAATACCAATTATTTGATTCTTTCATTAATAAGGAAAATACTGCATCATTATTGTGTCATAAATAAATTTAATTATTAAATGTCTAAAAATTATAAATAAAATACTATTATGTAGGAAATATTTTTATCCTTCTAATTAATATTTATAGTCAAAAATCCAACATATATAACTTTATTTAAAAATTGATTTTCTAAAAGATATATGCTTGTGTCATTTTTGTATTTATTTTAACTTAATTAATATAAAGTGTCATTTTCACCTACATGTGGATCCATGGGGTACCAAAATCGACCCAAATATGTTCATGGTTGGACATGTATCAACCAAGAAGGTTAGATCACGTTTTAGGGTAATTTATTATTATTATGAAATTATTCTTAACCTGTTTTTTACCGGATTTACCCTTTAACCATGGTAAATAAAATATTTACCGAAGTAATTATTCAAAATGTATAAAAATAAAAGTTACCTATTTACAAAATTTAGATATCCTGATTCCATATATGGAATTCATTTTTCTAAATTCAAAACATAGAAGTGTCAGAAATTAATATAAAATTAATTTCCATTGTTAAAACAAAAAGCATTTTTTAAGAGATAATAACTATCAAAAGATTGACACTTATTTTTGTGCGGTTTAATTGTGAAATTATGTCCAATGACCAAAATTGTATTCAATGGTAAAAATATATTCTATATATTCTTTAAAAAAACTCAAATTTATAATTTATCACTATTAATTATTTCGATTAAAAAAGTTGTTTTTAATTAAAATTTAGTAATTTTCACTATTCATCAAAATATAAAAGTTATCTGAAAAGTACCAAAATTTTACCCTAGGCTAATTTCGATATTATGAATCCAAAAGTGAAGTCCATTTTGAGAGATAAAATTTAGAAAATTTCAAAAAGTGGGTATTACTGTTCATAACGGCTACTTTGATTGGTCGCGATGTGTTATAATCTCAAAGTTGCGTACAACACACACTACTGTATTATTCAAAGAGAACAGTACCATGGAAGCTTGTGGTGTTACATTCTCCCCTCCTTCATAGAATTTCATCCTCTAAATTTCTAGAATACTACCGCATGAAAAGACTCAGGTGGTTCTTCAGCATAATTTCCTCGGTTTCCTTCATTGCCTCTTCCATCTTATGGTTCCTCCATAGAACTTTTACCAGATGAGTCATCCGGTTTCTTAGCACTTGTTCTCTTGTATCAAGAATCCTGACAGGCTGTTCGCAATAAGACAGATCGGTTTCCAGTTCTAATTCCTCATTGGTGAGTACATGCGTTGGGTCAGGCATGTATTTCCTCAATAGTGATACGTGGAACACATCGTGATCTTTGGAGAGATTTTGCGGCATTGCCAAATAGAAAGTGACAACCCCAATTCATTCTAGAATTTTGAATGGTCCAATTTACTTGGGACTCAATTTACCTTTATTACTGAAACGTATAACTCCCTTCTATGGAGATACCTTCAAGAAAACATGATCTCCTACCGGAAACTCCAAATCCTTACTTTGGTTATCGGCATAGCTCTTCTGCCTACTTTCAGCTGCATTGATGTGGTTTTGTATTACCTTCACCTTTTCCATCATTTCCTCCACCATTTCTGGGCCTATAAATTTTTTTTCACCAACTTCATCCCAACAGGTTGGTGTGCGACCTCTCTTTCTGTATAATGCTTCATATGGTGACATCTGAACACTTGAATGGAAGATATTGTTATAGGAAAATTCTACCAGAGATAAATATTGATCCCACATACCCTGAGAGTCATGTGAGCATGATATCAACATGTCTTCTAAGGTTTGAATAGTCCGTTTTGATATTCCATCTGTTTGAGGGTGCTATGCAATGCTTAAATGAAGTTCAGTATCTATGGATTTATGAAGTATCTTGCAGAATCTTGAAGTAAAATGTAGATCACGATCAGAAATAATCGATATGGGTACTCCATGAATTCTCACAACTTTATTAATATATAGTTTTTCTAGACTTTTAAGTGGTATATATTCTCTTATAGCAAGAAAATGTACTGAATTGGTAAGACGATCAACAATGACCCATATTGCATCCTTCCTTCTAGGAGTCATTGGTAGCCCCATGACAAATTCCATCATAATATTATCCCATTTCCACTCAAGTATGAGAAGAGGCTACATGACTCCTCCAGGTTGTTGGCTTCTAGCATTCACTTGTTGAAAAACCATACACCTTGACATAAAATCAGCAATCTCCCTTTTTATGTTTTCCCACAAAAAATGTTCCTTCAAATCTCTATACATTTTGGTTCTCCGAGGGTGTAGAGAGAAATTGAAACTATGAGCATCATCCAACTATTCCCTTTCTAGATCAGGTATAACGGGAACACAAAGCCTCTTCCCGAATTTCAAAATTCCATCTTCACACACAAATTCATTCAATATCCCATCATTCACAGCTTTAATCTTCTTTTGAAATTATTCTTAATTTGTCTGAGAACTCTTAATCCTTTCCAATAAATATGGTTTCACAAACATTTGAAATGGCATTGATGTTTCACCTTCCATGGTTATTCCCATGTCCATCTTCACTAGATCCATGAAAATTGGATCCCTTTCAATTCTCATATTATTCAAAATTCCATGATCTTTTCTGCTCAAATAATCCTCCACCTTATTTTCCTTCCTCGGGTGGTAGTGTATCATCCAATCATAATCCTTGAGAAGTTCAGGCCATCTACTTTTCCTCATGTTGAGTTATTTCTGTGAGAAAAAATAATTCAAACTCTTGTGATCAGTATATATCTCAGATTTCTCACCGTAGAGATAGTGTCACCAAATCTTCAGAGCAAAGATTACAACAGCTAACTCAAGATCATGAGTAGGATAGTTTTGGTCATGAATTTTTAGCGGTCATGTTGCATAGGTAATAAATCTATCATTTTGCATAAGGAAACAACCATGTTCTTTCTTCGATGCATCACCAAAACTAATGAACCCACCATTCCCTAATGGCAATGTCAATATAAGAGCATTGACTAATCTTACTGCACTCTTGGTTACGACACTCCCGGGGGATATGCTTAAGATAATTCTCATTTTCTTTACAAACCATTATGAACGATGTTTGAGTATATAATTCCTAAAAGAAAACATTTTCATGATTATAGATTATATCCAAAAAAATTTCAATTTATGTTAAATGTTTTACAAGTATAAAATTATGTATTTTGATTTATAACCTGATCTAGTTTTTGCCATTGTTTATAAGTGGAACCTAGTGGAAGAAATGGAAACCGTATCAATGCACACACTCCATGTAGGGATTTCCCTCCTGCTCAAGATAATTATAGTGGATTTGGTGATGCAACTGGTGCTGATCATCTAATCACCATACTAGGACAACTCACTCAGGTTATGAATAATAACCTTGCCCGTATGGAGCACCCAGATCCACAGCATGGAGGATCAATGATATATTGCTTCATGAGGCAACAACCACCAACATTCAATGGGAGTACAAATCCATTGGTAACTGAGCGTTTGATGAGTTCCTTAGAAAAAATATTTCAGGCTTTGCGGAGTAGTGAAATGGAGAAAGTTATCATGACAATTTATCACGTCACTAGAGATGCTGATCAATGGTGGTCATTCATACAATACACAAAGTAATATGATGAAGTATCAAATATGGAATGGAGAGAGTTCAAAGAGGTTTTCTTAGAAAAATACTTTCCTCGTCACCATCGAGCAGATATGGAAAGGCAATTTCTAAGTCCGAGACAAAAGGAGGATGAGAATGTCACAAAGTATGAGGCTAACTTTACAAGGTTAGAAAGGTGTTCTAGAGATTATATACATAACCCAATAAGTAATATTGATCATTTCTTTGATGGGATAAAACCATTTCTTCATCGAGCATTAGTGTCACAATCCTTCTCGTCGTACGAAGATATTGTCTCATGTGCTATCAAGACAGAAAAATAATTCTATAAATCGCATGACTTTAAAGCATAGAAAGAGAAGAAGAGATCTGGTGATCAATCTGGGAATGGAAATAAGGGGAAGAAAAGAAAAGATTAATCTCCATCCAATAGTAAATGTGGGAAGAAACACCCCGGTACTTTCTTGAAAGGAATGGGAGTCTGTTACAAGTGTGGTGAAAAAGGCCACCAAGCTCGTGATTGTAAGCAGAAGAAAGAAGCTAACAATGTTCAATGATACAACTAAAGAGAGATGGGACATTATCCAAATGAATGGCCTAAGCGTTAGGGGAACTTAACTCAGAAAAGACCAAGGGATCAAGGCCAAGATTATGCTATCACTATTGCTAAGGTAGAAACTCTGAAAGATGTGTTGGTAGGTAATTTAATGGTTTCTACAAGTTTAGAAATACTTTATTTGATTCTGGATCATCGTATTGTTTCATATCTTCCTAGTTTGATAAGAAAATTATATATTTCCAAGTTGATTGAACAAGGGAGTTGTCAGTTAAAACTCTCAAGGGAAGTATAATTGCAACAAGGTTTTGTGAATCAGTACCCCTAAGAGGACATAAATATTCTTTATCCGCTGATCTCATCATCATACCTATGATTGAGTTTGATATAATCCTCAGTATGGATTGGATTTCAGACCATGATGCGAAGATTTATTGTAAGAAGAAGGGGGTTATGATTTTTGATGATGATGATAAGGAACACCTTATCTTTAGAGAAGAATCGTCACCACCTAATTCTTATCTAGATCTACCCCCAGTAGCTCAACTAAATTCAATTATTGGGGGGCGGGGGAAGAGAATGAAATGACTATGGGTGAGGAAAGTAATGTTAAAATAGAGGATGTACCTATTTTGAAAGAATATGTAGATGTGTTTCCGGAACATTTACATGGACGTCCTCCAGAACGAGAAGTTGAGTTTTCCATTGATTTAATTCCTCGATCAAGGCCTATATCGAAGACCCATTATATAAAGGCCACTGTGGAATTAGTTGAACTAAAGAAACAACTAGAGGAATTGAGTAATAAGGGATTTATTCACCCTAGTGTTTCTCCATGGGGAGCCCCTTTTATTTTTGTTAAAAATAAAGATGGATCTATGAGGTTATGTATCGACTACAAGGAGATCAATGCTATAACAATAAAGAAGAAGTATCCCCTACCTCTCATTGATGATTTATTTGACCAACTGCATGGAGCTCAATACTTTTCAAAGATTGACCTTCAATCTGGATACCATCAGTTGTGTGTGAAGAAGGAAGAAATTTTGAAGAAAATATTTCAAACCAGGTACGGGCATTACGAGTTTACAGTAATGCCTTTTGGGCTAACTAATTCTCCCTCTGTGTTCATGGATCTAATGAACAGAGTTTTCATGGAATATCTCGATGATTTTGTAGTGGTATTTATTGATGATATCTTGGTATACTCAAAAATCTACGAATATCATGAAAATCACATGCGGATTATCCTGAAGACTCTGAGAAGACATAAATTATATGGGAAGTTTAGAAAGTGTGAATTCTGGCTTCAGGAGATTTCTTTTCATTGCCATGTTGTCTCTAAAGATGGAATCTCTGTTGATCCTTTTAAGACCAAGGCAATCCACTAATGTTCTGGACCGACAAGTATAACTCATGTATGCAGTTTTATTTGTTTAGTAGGTTATTATCGACGTTTCGTCCAGAAATTTGCCCGATTAGCTAACCCATTAACGAATCTCACATGTAAATGGGTTAAATTTGTTTGGACAAAAGAGTGTGAAGAATTTTTTGATGAATTGAAGAGATTATTAATCAATGCCCCAATTTTGACTCTACCATCAGGGAATGATGGGTTAGTTATTTATAGTGATACATCGAAAAAGGAATTGATTTTGTCCTTATGCAGAATGATAGGGTTATCTTCTATGAATCACGACAGCTAAAAATTAATGAGCTACACTATCCTACTCATGATCTTGAGTTAGCTGCTATAATCTTTTCTTTGATGATATGGAGACATTATCTCTATGGTGAAAAATGTGAGATTTATACTAATCACAAGAGTTTGAAGTACATTTTCTCACAAAAAGAACTCAACATGAAGAAAAGGTGATGGCTTGAACTACTCAAGGATTATTATTGCACGATACACTACTACCCGGGGAAGGCAAATAAGGCGGAAGATTCTTTGAACAGAAAAGATCATGGTGTTTTGAAAATGATGAGAATTGAAAGGGATCCTATTTTCATTGATCTAGTGAAGATGGATATGGGAATTACCATGGAAGGTGAAACATTAATACTTTTTCAAATGGTTGCCAAACCATCTTTACTAGAAAGGATAAAGAGTTCTCAGATTGGTGATGAAGAGTTTCAAAAGAAGATTAATGCTTTGAATGATGGAAGATTGAGAGACTTTGTGTAAAAAGAAGGAATTTTAAAATTTGGGAAGAGGATTTGTGTTTCAGATATACCTGATCTAAAAAGGGAATTGTAGGATGATGGTCATAGATCAAATTTCTCTATACAACCTGGGATCACCAAAATGTATAGAGATTTGAGGGAACATTTTTTTTGGGACAACATAAAGAGATAGAATGCTGATTTTGTGTCAAGATGTATGGTTTGTCAATAAGTGAAAGCTAGAAGGCAACAGCCTGGAAGATTATTGCAACCTTTTCCCATACCGGAGTGGAAATGGGATAATATTATGATGGACATTGTCATGGGGCTACCGAATACTCCTAGAAGGAATAATGTAATATGGGTTATTGTTGATCGTCTTACCAAGTCAGCTCATTTTCTTACTATAGAGAAGATCTACCACTAGAACGTCAAGAAAGACTATATATTAATGAAGTTGTGATACTTCATAGAGTACCCCTATCGATTGTTTCTGATCGTGATCCCCATTTTACTTCAAGATTCTGGAAGAGTCTTTAGAAAGCCCTGGATACAGAACTTCGTTTGAGCACTGCCTACCACCCCCAAACTGATGGACAATCAGAACAAACTATTCAAACCATAGAAGACATGTTGAGATCATGCTCACTTGACTTTCAGGGTATGTGGGATCAATATATTCCTCTGGTAGAATTTTCCTATAATAATAACTTCCATTAAAGTATTCAGATGACACCATATGAAGCATTATATGGAATGAGATGTCTCACACCAACCTGTTGGGATGATGTTGGGGAAACAAAACTTGTAGGCCTAGAACTGGTGGAGGAAATGATGGAAAAGGTAAAGGCAATCCAAAACCACATCAAAGAAGCTCAATGTAGGAAAAAGAGCTATGCCAATAACCGATGGAAGGATTTGGATTTTTAGGTAGGAGATCATGTTTTCTTGAAGGTATCTCCATGGAAGGGAGTTATACGTTTCAGTAAGAAAGGTAAATTGAGTCCCAGGTACATCAGACCCTTCAAAATTATAGAATGAATTGGTGTTGTAGCTTACCTGTTGGAAGTGCCACCAAGCCTCTCCAAAGTTCAAAATATGTTCCACGTATCGCAATTGAAAAAATACTTGCCCGACCCAATGCATGTACTCACTTACAAGGAATTAGAACAGGAACACAATCTGTCTTATTACGTTGTACCCTCCAGGATTCTTGATACAAGAGAACCATTGCTGTGAAACCGGATGACTCGTATGGTAAAAGTTCTCTGGAGAAACCATAAGATGGAAGGGGCAACATGGGAACCCAAGGAACTTATGATGGAGAACCACCCAAGTATTTTAATGCGGTAGTCTTCTAGAAATTTTGAGGGTGAATAGTAATACCAACTTTTTGAAATTTTATAAAATATATCTATCAAAATGGACTTCATTTTTGGATTCAGAATATCGAAATTAGCTTAGGGTAAAATTTTGGTACTTTTCAGATAACTTTTTTATTTTGATGAATAGTGAAAATTACTAAATTTTAATTAAAAACAACTTTTTTAATTGAAATAATTAACAGTGATAAATTATGAATTTGAGTGGTTTTAAAGTATATTTAGAATATATTTTTACCATTTAATACAATGTCGGTCAATTTACATAATTTCACAATTAAACCTGACATAAACAAGTGTGAGTCTTTTGATAGTTATTATCTCTTAAAAACACACTTTTTGTTTTAACAATGGGAATTAATTTTAAATTAATTTCTGCCACTTCTATGTTTTGAATTGGGAAAAATGGATTCCATATTTGGAATCAGAATTTCCAAATTGTGTAAATAGGTAACTTTTATTTTTATACATTTTGAATAATTACTTCGGTAAATATTTTATTTACAATGGTTAAAGGGTAAATCCGGTAAATAAGGGTAAACAAATAATATTATAATAATAATAAATTACCCTAAAACATGTCTTAAACTTATTTATTGATACATGTCCGACCATGGGCATCTTTGGGTCGATTTTGGGACCCCATGGAGCCACTTGTAGGTGATAAGGACACTTTATATTAATTAAGATAAAATAAATACAAAAATGACATAAGCATATATATTTTAGAAAACAATTTTTACATAGGGTTATATATTTTTGATTTTAGACTATAAAGATTAATTATAAATATAAAAAGATTTACTACATAATGGTATTTTATTTATAATTTTTATACATTTAATAATTAAATTTATTTATGACACAATAATGATGTAGTATTTTCCTTATTAATGAAAGAATCAAATAATTGGTATTATAAATGTAAAATAAATATAATTTGAAAGTTTTTATGACATAAATGAATTTTATTGGTTAATATGACAAGATAGGATTGACTAAATGATTTTTGTTCTAATTAATAATGTTTTTATTATTTTAACAAAAATCAATTATTGAATAGTGTCAAAATTGACATAAATGAGTTTTTAAAACAAATATTATATTATTAATTGATATTATATTCCTAAAAATCTACGGTTCAGCTAAAGAACTTATATAATGAGAGGTGTATCATTAATGGACCACTAGGAAGTCTCTTGGAAGTATATAGTAAGTTTATTAACTATATAATATAAAAATACAAAGTTACATGGTAAATGTCAAACTAATTAACTAAGAGTTAAAACTAAAAGATAAGGTTAATATAATGACCCAAACCTGTCCAAAATCTATTGGTTGAAAGGATTCAGACCCATACTCACCTTAGAAGTTAAATAATCCACTTTGGAGTCATTAGAAACTGAAAATTAAATTAATATAAAATAATATTTCTAGCTTTTTCTAAGGTGACCCTCCTCCCACTTATAAAAGGACGCCACTTCTAACCAATTCTTCACACCTTCAAAGCTTTTTGTCTGGGCCTGACCCTACCCAAATATTCTCTCCAAATCCCTCAATTCAACCTAGATTCCTTAGTTTGATCATAAAGCCATCCTATGGAGCTCTTTTGGTTAAATCAATAGGAAGAACTCGAAGAAGAGGTAATGTTTTCACCATCCTGTTTCAAGTTCCTTTCATCTTCAACTTCTTCTTTCTTTGTTATTTCCATTCTAAAATAATAACTCTAGGATCTTCTATATACTTTTATGTTATTACAAATATATTACAACAATATTCAGTATTCTATCCATCCTTTGAATGACATGTCACCATACGTGTGTACGTACGACTTACCGTCTCCACATCGTGGTATAATTATTATTCAATATATTATTATTTGGATGGGTATAATAATGAAGTTAATTCATGTAAATAATAAATATAACATGATAATTATTCTGTATATATGATATACCATCAAATTATATATCATTTTAATATCAAAAGAATGATATTTTCGCTCGTGCGTACGTACGGACTACCGTCTCCACGAATGCGATGAGATTCATTCTGTATCGTATCCATTCAAGAATAATTCTCATTTTATGATTAAATATAATGTTTAAAAACATTATATCATTCTGGATATGAATAAGATACAACTTATTTATAACAAACATGACTTATGTAACAAAACATATAAAAAAAATGAGTAAGTTAACACCTGAAACGGCGATAATAATAAAATATTATTAACAAATCATTATTATAAGATCACATATGATATCATAATTATGTATATGGTTCTTGTATAATTTAATAACAACGATTTAACTATTATACAAGAGGTAAAAATACCATCAACTAAGGAAAAGTACAAGTTAACAGTTTATTCTACAATCTCTTCATTATCCGAGGTAGTTTATACGTAATTATCTACTGGGAACTCTTTATCATCCACATCCATGTTTTATAAAAATTTATTTCAAATCATTCATACCATTTTATAGACTATGGGTTAAAGTCATTTATACCCTTGTTGACTTTTTATAATATTTTTTAAAGGAGTCTTTCCATCATTTTCTAAACAAGGTCTTTTTAGCCTTTTCAACAGAATTAAGGTAAGAATGTCTTTTTTTAATGTATACGGTGGGTATGACTATTTTCCACCATTATAAAATCGTCAAAGCTTCTCTTACAAGATTATAATAATATTTACAAAGTAAATGTTTTATTTCAGAATTATGTGACTTTTAAATGATTTCAAAAAGAGAGATATTTCTCCCAAATAGTTTTGATTTCATCTATGTCAACATCCTTTGATGGATTTTAAGCTTATTTGATGTTTATTTATTATGATACAAACTTCCATATTGTATTTAAGGTTTTGTGATATGTTTTAATGTGGATGTGTTATTTTTATACCATTCATAGTTTATGGAGAACATGTTGACATTTCGTATGCTAGTTTTAAAACGAATTTTTATGTTATGTTTAAACCTGTTCATATGAGGAATTCATTGGACTTAATAAGTGATAGGTGGGGCCCTCTATGTGAAATTACTTACAGTAGTGTGTGTTGTACGCAACTTCGAGTTCTAACACACACCACAACCAATCAAACAGGCCGTTTTGAATAGTAATACCCACCTTTTGAGATTTTATGCATTTTGTCTTTCAAAATGGACGTTATTTTTGGATTCGGAATATCGAAATTAGCTTAGGGTGAATTTTTTGTATTTTTCTGAAAACATTCAATTTTTGATGAACAGTGAAAATCACTAAATTTTAATTAAAAACAATTTTTTAATCGAAATAATTAATAGTGACAAATTATGAATTAGAGTGTTTTTAAATTATATTTATAATATATTTTTACAATTTAATTAAATTTTGGTCATTAGACATAATTTCACATTTAAACCGGACATAAACAAATGTCAATCTTTTGATACTTATTATTTCCTAAAACACGCTTTTTTATTTTGACAGTCGGAATTGATTTTAAATTAATTTCTTCCACTTCTGTATTTTGAATATAGAAAAATGGATTCCATATTTGGAATCAGGATGTCCAAATTTTGTAAATAGGTAACTTTTATTTTTAGACATTTTGAATAATTACTTCGGTAACTATTTTATTTACCATGGTTAAAGGGTAAATCCGGTGAATAAGGGTAAGAAAATAATATTATAATAATAATAAATTACCCTAAAATGTGTCCTAACCCTATTGGTTGATACATGTCCGACCATGTGCATCTTTTTCTCGACTTTGGGACACCATGTAAGTGATAATGACACATTATATTAATTAAATTAAAGTAAATACAAAAATGACATAAGCATATATCTTTTAGAAAAACAATTTTTAAATAAGGATATATATGTTATATTTTCAACTATAAATATTTATCATAAAGATAAAACTATTACCTACATAATGGTATTTTATTTATAATTTTTAGACATTGAATATGTAAATTTATTTATGACACAATAATGATGCAGTATTTTCCTTATTAATCAAAGAATCAAATAATTAGTATTATAAAAGTTAAAATAAATATAATTTGAATGTTTTGATTCAATAGACGAATTTTAATGGTTAATATTAAATTTTTGGATTGCTTAAATAAATTTTATTAGATTTAATAAATTTTATATGACTAACAAAAATCAATTATTGAATAGTGTCAAAATTGACATAAATGAGTTTTTAAAACAAATATTATATTATTAATTGATATTCTATTCCTAAAAATCTATGGTTCTTTAAAAAGACTTATATCATGATATGTGTATCAATAATGGACCACTTGGGGGTCTCTTGGATAAATATAGTAAGTTTATTAAGTATATAATATAAAAATACAAAGTGACATGGTAAATGTCAAATTAATTAACTAAGAGTTAAAACTACAAGATAAGGTTAATATAATGACCCAAACCTATCTAAAATCTATTTTTTGTAAGGAGTTAAACCCTTCCCCACCTTAGACTTTGAATAATCCACTTTGGAGCCATTAGAAACCGAATATAAATTTATTATAAAATAATACTTTATGTTATTCCTAAAGAGACCTTCCTACTCCTTATAAAAGGGAACCAATAATCACCAATTATTCACACCTTAAAATCCTTTTATTTCGGCCAAACTTTGCCCAATTAGTCTCTCAACTTCCCTCACTTCAACCTAGAGGCCTTAGTTTGATCATAAAGCCAATCTAATGAGACCTTTTGATCAAATCAAAAGGAAGAACCCGAAGAAAAGGCAATGTTTTCACCACCCTCTTTCATGTTCCTTTCTTCTTCAACTTCTTCTTTATTTGTTATTTCTATTATAAAATAATAACTCCCATATCTTCTATAAACTGTGATGTTATTATAAATATGGTACACCCATATTCAGTATCTTATCAATCCTTTGAATGACATGTCACCATACGTGCGTACATACGGCCTACCGTCTCCACGTCATGGTGTAATTGTTATTCAATACATTATTATATGGATGTGTATAATTATGATGTTTAATTCAGGTAAATAATAAATATAACATTATAATAATTCTGTATATATTATATACCATCCAATTATATATTATTTTAATATCAAAAGAATGATATTATTGCTCGTGCGTACGTACGGACTACCGTCTCCACGAACGCGATGAGATTCATTCCCCATCGTATCCATTCAAGTATAATTCTCATTTGATGATTACAAATAATATTTAAGGACTTGATATCATTCTTTATATGAATAAGATACATACTAATAATAACAAACACGACTTATGTAACAAAACATATAAAAGAAAACGAGTAGGTCAACACCCGAAATGATGATAATACTAAGAAGTTATTAACAAAGCAATGATAAAAGATCATATATGATATCATATTAATGTATATGATACTTTTATAATTCAATACCAATTATTTTACCATTATACAGGAGGCTAACCTACCCTCGACAAAGGAAAAAAGTACAAAGTAAGGGGTTTCTTATCTCACTTTTAATTCCGTGAGATTTCCATTGTTCACCACTTATTTATTGCAGGTGGTGTGTGTACTACACATGATTGTATTAATTTTGTAATATGATTTAATTTATGGACATTTAAATCATCATTGTATGATCCTTTGTTCATGGTTGTATGTTTCGTAAGTTACCAAATTGATAAGGGAATTTGAAATTTCAATTTCCACTCATTCAGCTTTACATATACTTTATTGATTATTTTACTCCAAGATTATATGTGGAATCACTATTCATTTGATTATGTCATAATTTTCACTCTCCTTTCTGTAGATATAATTTTGATACACATAATCACTCCATTGATAAATTCTCAAGTCATCGATAGGAACTTGATAAGAGAAATTTTAACTCAATCTCCGTTTATTGAGTTAAACATCTAATTCATTGGTGTTGTTTTTACAAGAATATGTGTGAATGTCCTTTGATTTTTTTACACTGAATATCTAATCATATTGAGTGTATTTATATTTGTCACACATAATTATGTCTTTGATTTATCCTTATCCTAAGGATACGACCTTTATGAGAGATTTCATCTCAATTTACATTCCATTGAGACTCCTTTGTTGTTATACACCAAATCACTTTTATATGGTGTATATAATGTACTTTGACATAGAATATCTTGAATCCCTATATTCTAATGATATTAAAACTTTTTTATTACCTCAATTATTTGTATTCAAGTGTTTCTATTTTTTTTAGGAACTCTAAGTAAAATATCATTTTAAAATGTTTTAAAGATTTATTATTCTAAATCTTTTTCATTAATGACCATGTTTTAAAAATGGTTTAAGGGATTTATTTATATGGACATTAATGTTTTCAAATCAAAATTAATTTTAAAAGTTTTAAAGTGGTATGAGACACATTGATTCCAAAATCTATTTTAAATGGCTTCATGACAAATATTGTGAATTTTAAATGATTTTAAGAAAAATGGGGATATTTATCTCAATAGTTTGATGACTATTTTAATATATGTTGATATCCATAATTATTCTTGATTGAGATCAATCTGTTACAATACAACCTTCCATATTGTATTGAATGAGTTAAGTTGTACTGTGGATGTGCTATTTTTATACCATTCATGGTTCATGAAAAAATTATTTACATTTCTTATGCTAGATATAATATGAATGTTCATGTTATGTGTAAAACTGGTCATATGAGGAATGCATTGGACTTAATAAGTGATGGGTGGAGCCCACTATAGCTCCCCTATGCATCGGTAGGTCTCATGGGACAAACTAGTGTCTTGGCATGGGTACATGACAAAATCTTATTTGTAGTCTTGGAAAGAGGCCTTGGATACGTGGTTATGATAGTTTAGAATTATCTATTCCATCATTATGAAAGTAATTATTGATATTGCATGTGGTTATTTGACTAGTAGAATATCCAGGTGAATAAGTGAATGGAATTATTTCATTTTATAATTTCCATATTATGCTGATGTTCAAGTTTAAAAGGCTTTTGTTTTAGTTATACATTTCCTTAAATGATAATGCTTATTTATGATTGTTTCTGCTATATTGTTATCCTTAATGAGCATCTGAGATCACCCCTTTAAATGTTTTATTTTTCCCAGGATGTGAAGATGTAATATATGAATTACCTGGAGGGATAGTATGAGGGGATATGAAGATAATATGTTGTTGTAGTTTTTTTTACTTTATGATGTAATGTAAGACTTATGAATATATCTAGTGTTTTCAAGACTACTAAACTAATTGGTCTTTCAAGACATGATCTTTTGTGATCATGCTAATGTTATGTAATAATGTACCGACTCTGGGTAACTGGGGTTGGGGCGTTACAGTTGGTATCAGAGTAAGTTTAGTACAAACCTTGGAAACTAGATTTAGATAAACTGTGATTAGAGCACATAGCCTTAAGATAGACTTTGAGGATTTGTATAGAAGAACTTCCTCGAATTTTTGCACTGTATAGATTTTGTGAGTTTTCCTAGCAATACATCCCTATATGGATATGAGGAGATAGAGGTGGCTTTGGCACAGATGTACCTAGGGGTAAAACCCAAAAATACCTCTTTGAGCTAGACTCGAACGGGAACTAGTGCACGAAAACAGGCCTTGTTGCACTCTTGGTTACGACACTCCCGGGGGATATGATTAAGATAATTTACATTTTCTTTACAAGCCAATTTGAAGAATTTTAATATAAGATGAGAATAAATGACCTTGGTTAATCCCAAGGTGATTCAAATTGAGAATATGGTGTCATGATATTCTCTAAATGATTTTTTGACTACTCTTACTCACACAATGCTTTCTAGTTTTAGTTAATGGTTAGAGTTCTAGGAGGACATATTAACTTCGAGAATGATGCACAAGGTGGGAACGATGGTGGAAATTAGCAACAAAATGGAATATTGATAGGCATAAATGATATCGTGTTCATTCCAAATCATTTTTCCAAAAATATGATCAACAACATATATATTAACCAACTCCCATACTCAAAAAAGAAGATAAAGGTGATGAATGATAAGAGCTCCATTAGTGGAGAACATAGAGGAAAGAATCCTAAATTTCCATCATGCAGGAAATGTGGAAGGATACACCCATGAAAGTGTCTCAACAGAACAAAGAAATGATTTACGTGCAGGAAAGAAGGACATTAAGTGAAGAATTGATGATGAAAAATGAAGAGTACTATGGAAGAAAAAAATGGTCCCAAGAATCCATTTACAGTCATTTTACATAAATGTAGAGGACTTGACCATTATCTGAGTGAATTCCATATTCTATAGGATATTTTCTTGGTCAAAGAAGAAGCTATGTGGAAATAAATGGTCGGAGAAATGTTTAAAATTATTAGTGCTCCTTATTGATGGGATTACTTTGGAATAATTTTATCTTGTATTTTTAACCTCGTAGTTCTCCATGAGACAATGATATTTTAGGAAGTCTTATCTTTTCCCTTGTGGATATAGTTATAAATAACAATTTGGTTTTATATGATCATTGTGTTTGAGGCAATTTTAAGTTATTATATTATGGGATGAAAATGCAATGATTGAGATAACATTTCAGGTTAAAATTATGTTATGGTTATTTTGAGGAATTTATCTCATTTTAGTAATGTTATAAAATATAGTTTTTGAAAAAGGACAACACGCAGACCGTGTGTCAACCTGTCGAATCGGACAAAGCTGTGGGAATCAAACCCACAACCAAAGTGAGATTGGGATTTATCGCCTACCACTGGACTACGTGATGTCCTGGTTAGTGTCACTAGTTATTTTTAGTTAAATGATTTTATTGATCAATAATAAGTTGATTTGGGTTCTTATGTCTTATCAAATGAATACCCTTAGTATAGGAAAATGATTTGGTGATTAAGTTATAAATGTTATTTTGGAAGATGTTCGCTTTTTTGGAAACACTATATGCCCAAGGAAAATAGAATACGATGGGTTTTAAAATGAGGATTAATGGTGGATTTTTATCTATGTTTTAATAGTGGATTTATAGTGATTTGGTTTATTTATGGAAATGAATAACCTATAATAGAGAATATGCGATTAGGTTAATTAATTTTAAGTATGTGACTTTAAGAGTAGTTGATGTCATTTGGAGATAAAATTTAACATGGAAGACTACATAACCAAATTCTTCTAAGTTTTGGGTTTCAATATTAGTTTGGATTATATTGAAGGATTTTAAGGACAATTGTTTATTGAATGGAATTTTTTTAACATTGGGGTATTGATTTTAGAAATTAAGATTAGTGTTTATTTCTTTAGAGGAATATCTTTTTGAGGGATCATCAGATCTTGTACTGACCATTTTGGTTTTGGTTAATCTCTAAAGATAAGGTAAATATATAGTTTATCATTCATGGATCATGTGATTCTATAGAAGTTTATTCTAGCTCTTCCAGTGTGACCAAGTCTTCTTGAATACTCATTGTTTTAAAAAATTAGTTAGTGGTGGAAATTTATTAAAGACTAGAACTCTACATAAAAAGTAAGTATATCTATTTATTTTCTTATTCAATCTCAGAAATGAATTCCGTATATTTATGTAATGTAATTAAAAAAAATGTGTTGTCCCTTTACTTTTCCTACTGGGAAACTAATGACCGTTTGTCCCATAAAAAGTTTTTGGTTTTCTTATTGTCAACTTTATCCTGATCATGTTTTCTATCCCTCTCTATCAGAACTTGACACTTATTTTATCATCCATATCCATGTTTGTCTACATGGAATCTGAGTATAGGTTATCTCAGGAGTCCTTTTTACTTCTCTTTCTTTATTTTAAAGTGATAGTTTTATTGGATCTTTTTCCGATGTGGGACCCTAAATTATATTCCCAAGACCAATTTTAAAAATTGTGAGGATGAAATTTATGGGAGGAGGGGATAATGTAACACCCCATGCTTCCATGGTATTCTTCTCTTTGAATAATACAGTAGCGTGTGTTGTACGCAACTTCGATTTCTAACACACACCACAACCAATCAAACCCACCGTTATGAATAGTAATACCCCATTTTTGGAATTTTATACATTTTTTTATTCAAAATGGAATTTAGTTTTGGATTTAGAATTTCAAAATTAGCTTAGGGTGAATTTTTTGTATTTTTCTGAAAACATTTAATTTTTGATGAATAGTTAAATCACTAAATTTAATTAAAAACAACTTTTTTAATCGAAATAATTAATAGTGATAAATTATTAATTTTAATGGTTTTAAAGTATATTTAGAATATATTTTTACCATTTAATACAATGTTGGTCATTGGACGTAATTTCACATTTAAACTAGACATAAACAAGTGTCAATCTTTTGATAATTATTATTTCTGAAAATCATGTTTTTTATTTTGACAGCCAGAATTAATTTTAAATTAATTTATGACACTTCTTTGTTTTGAATTTATGAAAATGTATTCCATATTTTGAATCAAGAGGTCCCAATTTTTTAAATATGTAACTTTCATTTTTAGACATTTAGAATAATTACTTCGGTAAATATTTTATTTACCATGGTTAAAGGGTAAATCCGATGAATAAGGGTAAACAAATAATATTATAATAATAATAAATTACCCTAAAACGTGTACTAACCCAATTGGTAGATACATTTCTGACCATGGGAATCTTTTAGTCGATTTTTGGACCCCATGGATCCACTTGTAAGTGATAATGACACTTTATATTAATTAAGTTAAAGTAAACACAAAAATGACCTAAGCATATATATTTTAGAAAAACAATTTTTAAATTGGATTATATATGTTATATTTTTGACTATAAATATTAATTAGAAATATTATAATATTTCATACATAATGGTATTTTATTTATAATTTTTAGACATTGAATAACTAAATTTATTTTTGACACAATAATGATGCAGTATTTTCCTTATTAATGAAATAATCAAATATTTAGTATTATAAAAGTTAAAATAAATATAAATTGAATGTTTTGATTCCATACATGAATTTGATTAGTTAATATTACATGTTAGGATTTATTAAATAAATTTTATTCTAATTAATAAAGTTTTTAAACTTTAACAAACATCAATTATTGAATAGTGTCAAAATTGACATAAATGAGTTTATAAATCAAATATTATATTATTAATTGATATTCTATTCCTAAAAATATAAGGTTCGGAAAAAGAACTAATATAATGATAGTTGTATCATTAATGGACCACTTGAGGGTCTCTTGGATATATATAGTAAGTTTATTAACTATATAATATAAAAATACAAGTAACATGGTAAATGTCAAACTAATTAACTAAGAGTTATAACTAAAAGATAAGGTTAATATAATGACCCAAACCTATCTAAAATATATTTTATGAATGGATTTAGACCCATAACAACCTTAGTCTTTGAATAATCCACTCTTGAGCCATTAGAAACTAAATATGAATTTATTATAAAATAATACTTTATGTTTTTCCTAAAGGGACCCTCCTCCCCCTTATAAAAGGACATCGCTTCTAACCAATTATTCACACCTTCAAAGACTTTTGGATCAGCCAACCCCTGAACAATTATTCTCTCAGCTTCTCTCACTTAAACCTACAGACATTAGTTTTATTATAAATTCAACCTATGGAGCCCTTTTGATCAAATCAAAAGGAAGAACTGAAGAAGAAGTATTGTTTTCACCATCCTCTTTCAAGTCCATTTCTTCTTCAACTTTTTCTTTATTTGTTATTTCAATTATAAAATAATTACTCCAGTATATTCTATATATTGTGATGTTATTATAAATATGGTACAACCATATTCAGTATTCCATCCACCCTTTTAATGAAATGTCACCATACGTTCATACGTACGACCTACCGTCTCCACGTCGTGGTGTAATTGTTATTCAATACATTATTATTTGGATATGTATAATAATGATGTGTAATTCATGTAAATAATAAATATAACATTATAATGATTCAGTATATATGATATATAATCCAATTATATATTATTTTAATATCAAAATAATGATATTATCGCTCGTGCATACGTACGGATTACCGTCTCCACGAACGCGATGAGATTAATTCCTCATCATATCCATTCAAGTATAATTATCATTTGATGATAAAAAGATCTACATAGGTTGGATTTCTGAATAAAGGAAGGAATCTAAGATTAAGGGAGGATAGTTGTGAGGGTATTTGGGCTGAGTATGGCTGAACCAAAAGGCTTTGAAGGTATGAAGAATTGGTTAGAAGTGGTGTCCGTTTATAAGGGGGAGGAGGGGCTCTTTTGGAAAAAGATAAAATATTATTTTATAATAAATTCATATTCAGTTTCTAATTGCTCTAAAGTGTATTATTCAATGTATAAGATGGTAAAGTGTCAAAATCCTTTCAACCAATATATTTTAGACAGGTTTGGGTCATTATATTAACCTTATCTTATAGTATTAACTCTTAGCTAATTAGTTTGGAATTTATCAGGTCACTTTGTATTTTTATATTATATAGTATATAAACATACTATATACATCCAAGTGACCCCCAAGTGGTAAATGAATTATACACCTATCATGATATAAGTTTTTTATCCGAACCGTAGATTTTTAGGAATATAATATCAATTAATAATATAATATTTGTTTTAAAAACTCATTTTGGTCAATTTTGACACTATTTAATAATTGATTTTTTCTAGTCTTAAAAGCTTCATTAATTCGAATAAAATTCATTTAAGCAATCCTAATATGTAATATTAACCAATTAAATTCTTGTATGTCATCAAAACATTCAAATTATATTTATTTTAACTTTTTTAGTACCATTTATTTGATTCCTTTATTATTAAGGAAAATATTGCATCATTATTGTGTCATAAATAAATTTAATTATTCAATTTATAAAAATTATAAATAAAATACCATTATGTAGGAAATTTTTTTATATTTCTAATGAATATTTATAGTCTAAAATCCCACATATATAACCCTATGTAAAAATTGCTTTTCTAAAGGATATATACTTATGTCATTTTTGTATTTACTTTAAATTAATTAATATAAAGTGTCATTATCACTTACCAGTGGCTCCATGGGGTCCCAAAATTGACCAAAAGATGCCCATGGTCGGAAATTTATCAACCAATAGGGTTATAACATGTTTTAGGGTAATTTAGTATTATTATAATATTATTTTTTACCCTTATTTACCAGATTTACCCTTTAACCATGGTAAATAAAATATTAATGAAGTAATTATTCAAAATGTCTACAAATAAAAGTTTTCTATTTACAAAATTTAGACCTCCTAATTCTAAATATAGAACCCATTCTTCTAAATTCAAAACACATAAGTGGGAGATAATAATTTAAAACTAATTCCCGTTGTCGAAACAAAAAGCATGTTTTTAACAAATAATAACTATCAAAAGATTGACACTTTCTAATGTCCAGTTTAAATATGATATTATGTAAAATGACCAAAAATGGATTAAATGGTAAAATTATAATCTAATTATACTTTAAAATCACTCAAATTAATAATTTATCACTATTAATTATTTCGATTAAAAAATTTGTTTTTAATTAAAATTTAGTAATTTTCACTATTCATCAAAATATGAAAGTTATCAGAAAAGTAACAAAATTTCACCCTAAGCTAATTTCAATAGTCCAAATAAAAAAATTAATTCTATTTTACCAAATTGAAAACATAAAATATTCATTTAATTCATTTAAAATTAATTCCCGCTATTAAAACCGAAAGGTGTATTTTTAATAACTATCAAAAGTTTGACCATTGTTTATTTTCAATTTCAGTGTGAAATTACTTACAATGACCATAATTGGATTAAATGGTGAAAATATAATATATTTATACTTCCATACCATTAAAATTTATAATTTAACAATATAAATTATTTTGATTAAAAAAGTTGTTTTCTATTAAAATATAGTATTTTCACTATTCACCCAAATATGAAAGTTATCAGAAAAACACCAAAACAATATTGAAACTAAATTCTTATGTACCGATTATAAATAAGAAGTTTATTTTGTCAAATTGAATATATAAAAGTTTCAAATATTGGATTTAAAAAGGCTTCACCATTAAAAGGCGGTAAAATTGCATTTAAAAAAATACTTCTTTTATCTGAAAAAAATGTATTTATTGTTAAGTTATGTCTAAGAAACTCATAATATGGATTCTAAAATTATAAGGATTATATACAGTACATAATTCAGTTAATACAATTCATAATTGCTTTTGAATGGCTTTTTTGGTAAGTCATGGTGCGCTAGAACTCGGTGGTTTATGTAGTGAAAGTTATTGAATTACTTTAAATAAATAACGTACTATGAAATCTTGGGGTGTTACATTCTTCCATCCTTAAATAAATTTCATCCTCTCAATTTGAAATTATTTTTCAAAAATAAAAGGTTGAAAATATAAAATACCTTTGGGAAAACCCACAACAGAAATTAGGTTAATAAAATTTAGTCTTAATAAGAGGAAAAGTGAAATTAAAGGGTCACCACCAAATTATGATCTCGATTAGGAGAACAATAGTGGAAGTTAGAGACATATAATAGGAGGAAAAATGTAAATATTTATAAGTTGTGATTGAGGTCACCAATCACAAACAAGTGTAAAATTGAGGGCCTTAAATTCATCAATCTATAATGATTTAAAATACCATCAGTTAAACAAAACATATGGTATTAGGATAACAAATTTATTGTTTTAATATCCCTTTCACTAAAGTATAATAATTAATTTCTTCATATAATAAGAGAAGAAGAAAAATATATACTTGACAAGTAGAGTCCCATCATTTAACTAATTTCTACCACAAACTCTTCTTTCACTCTAAAAGATAATATTCTATTTATCAATTCGTATTGGGTTTAAAAAAATGAATTTATAATTCATTTAGAAGAACCATTATAAAAACTACATTATTCAATCTCGGACATCACGTGGGTCAGTGGTAGGTGATACACCATTGTCGCCTTTCGGTTGTGGGTTCAAGTCTCGCGGCCTTGCCAGACGTGACGGGTTGCTGCCCAACCTCCGGGTTGTCCTTTATATGAAAATCCAAAAATAATCTCAAACTAGAATTATCCAAAATACTTCTGTCAAAACTCACAGTCCATAATTTTTAAGTTAGGTAAAAACAATTAAGATCCTTTTTTCTACGTAATAGCATGTGAACACCTTCATCATGTATTCTTTTAAAACACAGCAATATCCTGAAATACCATAAAAACTTATTGATTACATTCATTCTCCCTTATTCCTTATAGAATAATGGATATACTCCTTCTATCCAAAAATGTTGTAAACTACAACAATGATGGAATATAAAAATCATTAATTAGTTTCAAGGTATTCAAGAATATCCAATATAATTTATCCAGACCAATCGTGTATTATTCTAAAATCACTGCCTCGGTATCAGAACCATATTATGGTTTATCTTTCTCTTAACCATATATTTTCCAAAACATTAACCTGCTATTGAGTCACTTTTCTTTGTTCAAAACAATCTCAAGTCCTTAATGAAATAGTTCTACAGTACAATCCTTATATACTCCATAATTATTATAACCAGTACATTGTTGATACAACACTCAAATGACATAATTCTATAATAAGAACTCTAATAATTCATTCTCATCTGTGGTAGTATCATAAATTTATTATCCAATAGCATCATTTGGGACATACTATGATGATTTGGACATTGGTTCACGTAGTGTCCCAACTCCTTGGAGGTGAAGCATTGCACATTTGAAACATTTTTCTTACACTTGCAGTCACGTACATGGTGTCCTTTTTCTCCACACTTATAACAAACTACCATTCCTTTCAGGAAAGTTCCAGGGTGTTTCTTCACACAGTTATCACATATGGGAAAATTATACTTTTCCATCTTCCCTTTATCCATCCTTCTCTCTTCCATCCTTTTCTTCTCTTGCTTCCCTATAAATCCATAGGACTCGGAAAATTATTTACTTATCTCATTAACACATGATACTATTTCATCATATGTTAAGAATACATGAGAGACTATTTCCATTCTAAATGTTGTCTTAATACCGTGAAATATATGATTCTTCTTACTCTTTGGATCATACATATTTCTGGAGTTCACATTCCTTCTACTAGGCACCATTTCTATACAATAGCATAAACTAGGTCAGTTTATGAATTGCAATGAATAATTCTGAACTTGTAAAATCCCTAATGTAAATTTAAAAGTTTTTGGATATATTCCAAAATCATAAAAATGTTTTCTTTGAGTATGTATATACTCATAATCCCTTCATAATTGTTTGTAAAGAAAATGAGAATTATCCTCAGAATATCCCCCGGGAGTATCGTAACCAAGAGTGCAGAATGGCATGTTGTCGTGCACCAGTTCCCATTCGAGTCTAGCTCAAAGTGGAGTTTTTGAGTTTTACCTAGGTACATCTATTCCAGAGCCACCTCTACCTGCTCATATCCAGACAGGGATGTATTTCTTGGAAAACTCTCAAAATCTCTATAATACCTAAATTTTGGAAAGTTATTATATACTAATGCTCAAAGTCCATCTTGGGCCTATGTGCTCTAATCAGAGTTCACCTAAATATAGCTTCCAAGGTTTGTACTAAACTTTTTCTGATACCAACTATAATGCCCCAACCCCAGTTACCCAGAGTCGGTGCATTATTACATAACATTGGCATGATCACAAAAGATCAAGTCTTGAAAGACCGATTAGTTTAGTAGCCTTAGAAACACTTGATACATTCATAAATGTTACATTACATCATAAAGTGAAAAACTACAACAACATCTTATGTCCACACTCATATCCCCTTACACTATCCTTGCATGTCATTCATAAAATACTTTTTCACATCTTGGGAAAAATAAAAAATAGATAGGGGTGAGCTCAAATGCCCAGTAAGGATAACAATATAGCGGAAACATTCATAAATAAGAATAAACATTTAACGCAATGTATAACTATAACAAAAGCTATTTAAAATTGAACTTCAGCATAATATGGAAAAAATAAAATGAAATAATGACATTTACTTATTCACATGGTTATTCTAATAGTTCAATAATCACATTAAATATCAATAATCACTTTCATAACGATGGAATGCATAATGCCAGACTATCAAAACCACATAGCCATGGCCTCGTGCCAAGACTACAAATAAGATATTTGCAATGCCACATGCCAAGACACTAGTTTGTCTCATGTGACCTACCAATGCAACGAGGAGCTATAGCAGGCTCCACCCGTCACTGATTAAGTCCAATGCATTCCACATATGAACAAGTTTAAACCTAACATAAACATTCGTATTAAAACTTGAATAGGAAATGTAAATTCTTTCTCCATAAACCATTAATGGTATAAAAATAACACATACACAGTCAAACATATCACAAAAACTTCAATACAATATGAAAGTTTTGTATTATAAAAAATCAACTTCAAATAAGCTTAAAATCCATCAAAGGATGTTGGCATAGATGAAATCAAAACTATTTGAGAGAAATATCTCTTTTTTTAAATAATTTAAAAGTCACATAATTATAAAATAAAATATTTACTTTGAAAATATTGTTATAATATTTTACGGGAACCTTTGAAGATTTTACAATGGTGAAAAACTGCCACACCTGCCGTATAAGTTAAAAAAAAGACATTCTTACCTTAATTTTGTCGAAAAGGTTAAAAAGGACCTTGTTTGGAAGATGATGTAAAGATTCCTTTATAAAATTCTTTATAAAAAGTCAAACAAGGGAATAAATGACTTTAAACCATATTATGTAAAATATTAAGAATGTTTTGAAATACATTTTTAAGAAATATGGATGTGGATGATAAAGAAGTCCCAGTACATAATTACGTATAAACAACCACGGATAATGAAGAGATTGTGAAATAAACCCTTACCTTGTACATTTCT
Source organism: Viscum album (assembly GCA_963277665.1). Lineage (NCBI taxonomy): Eukaryota > Viridiplantae > Streptophyta > Magnoliopsida > Santalales > Viscaceae > Viscum > Viscum album. The sequence continues at coordinate 1,918,966,670 of OY728161.1, read as the reverse complement.
TTGGTTGAGGGTAGGATAAACTCTTCTATAATGGTAAAATAATTTTTATTAAATTATAAAAGAATCATATACATTAATATGATATCATATAGGATCTTTTAACATTACTTTGTTAATAATATCTTAGTATTATCATCGTTTCGGGTGTTAACTTACTCGTTTTCTTTTATATGATTTATTATGTAAGCCATGTTTGTTATGGATAGGTTTTATCTTATTCATATCCATAATAATATTAAGTCTTTAAATAGTATATTTAACCATTAAATGAAAACTATTCTTGAATGGATACGATGGGGGATGAATCTCATAGCGTTCATGGAGACGGTAGTCCGTACGTACGCACGAGCGACAATATCATTCTTTTGATATTAAAATCGTATATAATTGGATGGTATATAATACACAAAGAATCATTATAATGTTATATTTATTATTTACTTCAATTACACAACAATATCATACCCATCCAAATAATAATGTATTGAATAACAATTGCACCATGACATGGAGACGGTAAGCCGCACATACGCACGTATGGTGACATGAAATTCAAAGGATGGTTAGAATAATAAATTTGTTTTTACCATATTTATAATTACATTATAGTTTATAAAAGATAGTGGAGTTATTATTTTATAATGGAAATAGCAAATAATGAAGAAGTGGAGGAAGAAAGGAACTTGAAAGAGGGTGGTGAAAACATTACCTCTTCTTCAGGTTCTTTCTTTTTATTTGATCAAAAGGGATACTTAGGATGGATTTCTGAATAAATAAATACCTCTAAGATTATTTTAGGAATGTTTAGAGGGTATTTGGATAGAGGTTGGATGAACCAAAATGCTTTGAAGGTATGAATGATTGGTTAGATGTGGTGTCCTTTTAAAGGGGGGGACTCATTAGAAAAAATAGAAAGTATTATTTTATAATAATTTCATATTCAGTTTCTAATGTCTTAAAAGTAAATTATTCAAAGAATAAGGTGGGAATGTGTCTAAATCATTTCAACCAATAGATTTTAGACAGGTTTGGGTCATTATATTAACCTTATATTTTAGTTTTAACTCTTAGTTAATTAGTTTTACATTTACCATTTCACTTTGTATTTTTATATTATATAGTTAATGAATGTACTATATACATCCAAGAGACCCCAAAGTTGTCCATTATTGATACACCTATCATTATATAAGTTCTTTGGCTGAACCTTAGATTTTTAGGAATATAATATCAATTAATAATATAATTTTTTTTAACATAACATAAACATTCGTATTAAAACCGGCATACGAAATGTAAATACTTTTTCCATAAACCATGAATGGTATAAAAATAACACATCCACATTCAAACATATCAAAAATCCTGAAATACAATATGGAAGTCTTCTATCATAATAAATCAACTTCAAATAAGCATAAAATTCATCAAAGGATGTTGACATATATGAAATCAATACTATTTGAGAGAAATATCTCTTTTTTAAATCATTTAAAGGTCACATAATTATAAAATAAAACATTTAATTTGAAAATATTCTTATAATATTGTAAGGAAAGCTTCAAATATTTTACAATGGTGGAAAATATCTACACCCTTCGTATAAGTTAAAAAAATACATTCTTACCTAAATATTGTCGAAAAGGTTAAAAAGCACCTTGTTTGCAAAATGACGTAAATATTCCTTTATAAAATTCTTATAAAAAGTCAAAAAAGGGTATAAATTAATTTTACCCATATTCTGTAAATTAGTATGAATGTTTTGAAATACATTTTTAAAAAACATGGATGTGGAAGATAAAGAGGTCCCAGTAGATAATTACGTATAAACAACCTCAGATAATGAAGAGATTGTGAATTAAACCCTTACCTTGTACTTTTCGTTGGTTGGGGGTAGGTTAACCTCCTGTATAATGGTGAAATAATTTTTATTAAATTATATAAGAATAATATACATTAATATGATATCATATATGATCTTTTAACATTGCTTTGTTAATAATATCTTAGCAATATCGTCATTTCGTATGTTAACTTACTCATTTTATTTTATATGTTTTGTTAGATATGCTGTGTTTGTTATGGATAGGATGTATCTTATTCATATCAAGAATGATATCAAGTCCTTAAAAATTATTTTTAATCATCAAATTAGAATTATACTTGAATGGATACGATGGAGAATGAATCTCATCGCGTTCGTGGAGACGGTAGTCCGTACGTACGCATGAGCGACAATATCATTATTTTGATATTAAAATAATATATAATTGGATGGTATATCATATATACAGAATAATTATCATGTTATATTTATTATTTACATCAATTACACATCATTATCATACTCATCCAAATAATAATGTTTTGAATAACAATTACACCACGACATGGAGACGGTAAGACGTACGAACGCACGTATGGTGACCTGTCATTAAAAGGATGGATAGAATACCAAATATCATTGTAAAATATTTATAATAACATAACATTATATAAAATATACTGGAGTTATTATTTTATAATAGAAACAACAAAGAATGAAGAAGTTGAAGAAGAAAGGAACTTGAAAAAGGGTGGTGAAAACATTACCTTTTATTCGGGTTCTTTCTTTTGATTTGATCAAAAGGGCCCCATAGGTTGGCTTTATGATAAAACTAAAGCCTCTTGGTTGAATTGAGGGAAGTTGAGAGAATAATTGGTTAGGGATTGGACGAACGAAAAGGCTTTTAAGGTGTGAAGAATTGGTTAGAAGTGGTGTCCTTTTATAAGGAGGAGGAGGGTCTCTTTAGGAAAATCTTAAAGTATTAATTTATAATAAATTCATATTCAGTTTAAAATTTCTCAAAAGTGTATTATTCAAAGTATAAGGAGGTTATGGGTCTAAAAACTTTCAACCAATATATTTCAGACAGGTTTGGGTCACAATATTAACGTTATTTTTTAGTTTTAACTCTTAGTTAATTAGATTGACATTTACAATGTCACTTTGTATTTTTAATTATATTGTTAATAAACATACTATATAAATCAAGTGACCGAAAAGTGGCCCCATAATGATACACCTATCATTATATAATTCCTTTTTCCGAACCTTATATTTTTAAGAATATAATATCAATTAATAATATAATATTTGTTTTAAAAACTCTTTTATGTCAATTTTGACACTATTCAATAATTGATTTTTGTTAAAGTCGTAAAAACTTTATTAATTCGAAAAAAATTTATTTATGCAATCGTATAATATCATATTAACCAATATAATTCATGCATGTCATCAAAACGTTCAAATTATATTTATTTTAACATTTATAATAACAATTATTTGATTCTTTCAAAAATATGGAAAATACCGCATCATTATTGTGTCATATATAAATTTAATTATTAAATGTATAATTTCTTTAAATAAAATACCATTATATAGTAACTATTTTTATCTTTCTAATGAATATTTATTGTTGAAAATATAACATGTATAACTTAATGTAAGAATTGTGTTTCTAAAAGATATATGCTTATGTCATTTTTGTATTTACTTTATCTTAATTAATATAAATTGTTCTTATCACATACAAGTGGCTCAATGGGGTCCCAAAATCATCCCAAATATGCCCAGGGTCGGAAATGTATCAACCAATAATGTTAGGACATGTTTTAGGGTAATTTATTATTATTATAATATTATTTGTTTACAATTATTTATCAGATTTACCCTTTAACCATAGTAAATAAAATATTTACCGAAGTAATTATTCAAAATGTATAAAAAAAGTTACCTATTTAAATAATTTGCACATCCTAATTCCAAATATGGAATCCATCTTTCCAAATTCAAAACACAGAAGTTGTTGAACTTAATTTAAAATTAATTCTCGCTGTCAAAACAAAAAGCGTGTTTTTAAGAAATAATAACTATCAAAAGATTGACACTTGTTTATGTCTGGTTTAAATGTAAAATTATGTAAAAAGACAAAAATTGTATTAAATAGTAAAAATATATGCTAAATATATATTAAAACCACCCAAATTCTTAATTTATCACTTGTAATTATTTTGATTAACAAAAGTGTTTTTAATTAAAATTTAGTAAATTCCGCTATTCATCAAAATATAAAAGTTATCTGAAATGTACTAAAATTTTACCCTAGGATAATTTTGATATTTTCAATCCAAAAATGAAGTCCATTTTTAGAGGAAAACTTTCTAAAATTTTAAAAAGTGGCTATTACTATTCATAACAACTACTTTGATTGGTCGTGGTGTGTTAGATTCTCATTGTTGCGTATAATGCAATATATTGCATTATTCAAAGGGAAACGTACCGTGGAAACATGGGGTGTTATATTCTCCCCTCCTTCAATAAATTGCGTCCTCACAATTTGAGATTGTTCTTCTAAAATAAAATTTTAAAAATATAAAATATCTTTGTGGGAAAACCCACATCAGAAATCGGGTTAATAAAATTTAGTCTTAATAAGAGGAAAAGTGAAATGAAAGGGTCACCACCAAATTATGATCTCTATTTTGAGAACATTATTGGAAATTAGATACACATAATTGGAGGAAAAATGTAAACATTTATAGGGAGTTATTGAGGTCATCAGTCATAAACAATTGTAGAATTGAGGGCCTCAAAGCCATCAATCTATGACGATTTAAAATATCATTGGTTCAACAAAACATAAGGAATTAGGATAACACATTTTTGGATTTAATATCCCTTACCTAATGTTTATGAATTAGTTCCTTAATAGAATAAGAGAAATATATATATATATACTTGACAATTAGAGTTTCATCCTTCAAATAATTTCTACCACAAAATCATCTTTCAATCAAATTGATAATAGAACTCAAAAATATTAGATTTATCCTAATTGTATAAGGATCCAAACATTAACATATATCATTAAAATGAAGAAAAATACGTTTTATTGACCAGGGACTTCCTGTAGGCTAGTGGTAGGTAATAAAGGACTATCGCACTATGGTTGTAGGTTCAATTCATCCAGCTTTGTCTGACACGATTGGTTATCGCCCGACCTGCTTGTTGTCCTTTTTATAAATATCCAAAAATAACTTTAAAAATAGTATCCAATGTAAAATATAATCCATTCAAACCTTTATACTTATCAAAAATACTTCTGGAAACTCTCAGTCCAAAATTTATATGAAAGGTAAACATAATATAGATCCTTTTTACCCCATAATAGCATATGAATACCTTTATCATGTATTTTTTAAAACACTGAAACATCCTGAATTACCGTAAAACCTAATTGATTACATTCATGCTCCCTTATTCCTTATAGAATAATGGATATACTTCATCCATCCAAAAATTTTGTAAACTCCAATAATGATGCAATATATAGATCTTTAATCAATTTCATGGAATTCAAGAATATCCAATATAATTTACCCAAATCAACCATATCTTATTCCAAAATCAGTACCTCAATATTAGGAACATGTTAAGGTTTATCTTTCCTTCAACCATGTAATTTCCAAAAATATTAACTCACTATAGAGTTACTTTTCTTAGTACCATAAAATCTCAAATCTTTAATGAAATAGTACTGCAGTACAATCCTTCTTCATTTCCAGTACATCATTGATGCAACACTTCGATGAAATAATTCCAAAATAACAACAAAAGAACACTAGTCATTAATATTCATCTGTGGTAGTATAATAACATGATTATTATCCGATTGCATCATTTGCGTCATAGTCTGATGACTGGGACATTGGTTCGCGTGGTGTACAGACTCTTTGCAGATGAACCATTGTACATTTGAAACCTTTTTTTACCCTTGTAGTCACATACTTGGTGCCCTTTTTCTGCACACTTATAAAATTCTCCCATTCCCTTTAAGCATATTCCAAGGTGATTCTTTCCACAGTTATCACATATAGAGAAAATCCTTCTTTACCTTATTACCTTTATCTGTCCTTTTCTCTACCAACTTTTCCTTCTCTTGCTTCCCTTCAAAGCCATAGGACTCAGAGAATTCATTACTTTTATTATTAACACATGATACTATTTCTTCATATGTTGAGAATACATGTGAGAATATTTACCTTCTAAATGTTTGAATAATACTATGAAATATATTATCCTTTTTACTCTTTGGATCATACGTATTGCTGGAATTCACATTCACTCTACTGGGCACCATTTCTATAACTCCCCGACCCTAGTTACCTAGATTTGGTGCATTATTACATATCATTGGCATGATCACAAGAAAGATCAAGTCTCTAAAGACCGATTAGTTTAGTAGCCTCGGAATAACTAGATAAATTCATAAGGTTTACATTACATCATAAAATGAAAACTACAACAATATATTCTCCATAGTCCACACTCTTATCCCCTCATACTATCTCTACAAGTCATTCATAAAATACTTCTTCACATCCTAGGAAAAATAAAACATAGAAAGGGGTGAGCTCAAATTCCCAGTAAGGATAACAATATAGCGAAAACTTTCATAAATAAGCATAAACATTTAAGGCAATGTATAACTAAAACAAAAGCCTTTTAAACATGAACTTCAGAATAATATGGAAAAAATAAAATGAAATAATTCCATTTACTTATTCACATGGATATTCTACTAGTTCAATAATCTCATTCAATATCAATAACCACTTTCATAATGATGGAATGCATAATTACAGACTATCATAACTACATAGCCAAGGCCTCGTGCCAAGACTACAAATAAGATTTTGTCAAGCCCTTGTGCCAAGACACAAGTTTGTCTCATGAGACCTACCGATGCATTGAGGTGCTATAGCGGGATCCACCTGTCACTTATTAAGTCCAATGCATTCCTCATATGAACAGGTTTACACATAACATAAACATTTGTATTAAAACTAGCATATGAAATGTCAATACATTCTCTATAAACCATGAATGGTATAAAAATAAGACATCCACATTCAAACATTTCATAAAACCTTCAATACCATATGGAAGTTTTGTATCATAATAAATCAACTTCCAATATGCTTAAAATATATCAATGGTTGTTAACATAGATGAAATCAAAACTATTTGATAGAAATATATCTCTTTTTTTTAAATAATTTAAAAGTCACATAATTATCAAATAAACCATTTACTTTGAAAATTTTCTTATAATCTTGTAAGGGAAGATTCAAAGATTTTATAACGGCGAAATATAGCTGCACCCACTGTATTAGTTAAAAAATACATTCTTACCTTAATTCTGTCGAAAAGGTTAAAAAGGACCTTATATGGAAAAAGACAGAAATATTCAATTATAAACTTCTTAAAAAAAGTCAAAAGGGTATAAATGACTTTAACTCATAGTCTCTAAAATATTAATAATGATTTTAAATAAATTTTAAAGAAACATGGTGTGGATGATAAATATGTCCCAGTAAATAATTACGTATAAACAACCTTGGATAATGAAGAGATTGTGAAATAAACCCTTAAAAATTTGGTAACTTACGAAACATACACCCCATTAAAGAGGTATCATAAAATGAATATGTAAATACACATAAATTAATGTGTATTACACAAAGAATTCAATTATGGTCAGTACATACACCACACAAAAGGTAATAGTAGCAATATGACATGAATCTCACTGGAACAAGGAGGGAGATTAAAACCCCTTACCTCATTGTAATAAATCAAGTCATATGAACAATAGTCAATAACCACCAAATTAATCACATAATATCATGAATATAAAGATAATAATGATAATATATATATATCAAATGGCTGTACAAAACACACCACATGAAATAAATAAGTGGTTAACAATGGAAATCTCACGAAATTAAAAGTGAGATAAGAAACGCCTCACCTTTTACTTTTCCTTGGTTGGGGGTAGCTTAACCTCCTGTATAATGGTGAAATAATTGTTATTAAATTATATACATTAATATGATATCATATATGATCTTTTAACATTGATTTGTTAATAATATCTTAGTATTATCGTTGTTTCGGGTGTTAACATACTCATTTTCTTTTATATGTTTTGTTACATAAGCCATGTTAGTTTTGGATAGGTTGTATATTATTCATATCTAGAATGATATCGAGTCCTTAAACATTATTTTTAAACATTAAATTTGAACTATTATTGAATGGATATGATGGAGAATGAATCTCATCACATTCATGGAGACGGTAGTCCCTTCGTACGCATGAGCGACAATATGATTATTTTGATATTAAAATAATATTTAATTGGATGGTATATCATATATACAGAATCATAATCATGTTATATTTATTATTACATGAATTACACATCATTATTATTCCCATCCAAATAATAATGTTTTGAATAACAATTATACAGCAACGTGGAGACGGAAAGCCGTACGTATGCATGTATGGTGACATGTCATTCAAATAATGGATAGAATACTGAATATGATTTTACCATGTTTATAAAAACATCAATGTATATATAATATACTAGAGTTATTATTTTATAATGGTAATAACTAATAATGAATAAAGGAAGAAGAAAAGGACTTGAAAGAGGGTGGTGAAAACATTACCTCTTCTTCGGGTTCTTCCTATATATTTGATAAAAAGGCCTCCATAGGTTGGCTTTTTGATCAAACTAAGGCCTCTAAGTTGAATCGATGGAATTTGAGAGAGTATTTGGACAGAGGTTGGCTGATACCAAAGGCTTTTATTGTGTGAATTAGAGAGAAGGAGGAGTTCCCTTTTATAAGAGGGGTGAGGGGCACCTTTGGAAAAGCTAGAAATATTATTTTATAATAAATTCATATTCGGTTTTTGATGGCTACAAAGTGTATTATTCAAAGTATAAGGTGAGTATGGGTCGAAATAATTTCAACCAATAGAATTTAGACAGGTTTGGGTCATTATATTAACCTTATCTTTTAGTTTTAACTCTTAGTTAATTGGTTTGACATTTACCATGTCACTTTGTATTTTTATATTATATAGTTAATAAACATACAATATACATCCAAGAGACCCCCAAGTGGTATATTAATGATACACCTATCATGATATATGCCTTTTTTCCCCTCCTTAGATTTTTATGAATTTAATATCAATTAATAATATAATATTTCTTTTAAAACTCTTTTATGTCAATTTTGACACTATTCAATAATTGATTTTTTAAAGTCGTAAAAACATTACTAATTATATGAAAATTCATTTAAGCAATCCTATAATGTCATATTAAGCAATAAAATTCATTTATGTCATCAAAAAATTCAAATTATATTAATTTTAACATTTATTATACCAATTTTTTGATTCTTTCATTAATAAGGAAAATACCGCATCATTATTGTGACATAAATAATATTAATTTTTAAATGTCTAAAAATTATAAATAAAATACCATTATGTAGGAATTATTTTTATCATTCCAATGAATATTTATAGCCGAAAATCCAACATATTTAACCCTATATAGAAATTGGGATTCTAAAAGATATATGCTTATGTGATTTTTTTATTTATTTTAACTTAATTAATATAAAGTGTCCTTATCACATACAAGTGGATGCAGGGGGTCCCAAAATCGACCCAAATATGCCAATGGTCAGAAATGTATCAACCAATAAGGTTAGGACACGTTTTATGGTAATTTATTATTATTATAATATTATTTTTTCCCTTATTTACCGGATTTACACTTTAACCATGGTTAATAAAATATTTACCGAAATAATAATTCAAAATGTCTAAAAATAAAAGTTACCTATTTACAAAATTTGGAAATCATGATTCCAAATAGGGAATCCATTTTTTCAATTTCAAAATACAGAAGTGGCAGAAATTAATTTAAAATTAATTCCAGTTGTTAAAACAAAAAGCGTGTTTTTAAGAGATAATAACTATCAAACGATTGACACTTGTTTATGTCCGTTTTAATTGTGAAATTTTGTCCAATGACCAAAATTGTATTAAATGGTAAAAATATATTATAAATATACTTTAAAACCACTCAAATTCATAATTTATCACTATTAATTATTTTGATTAAAAAAGTATTTTTTATTTAAAATTTACTAATTTTTGGTATTCATCAAAATATAAATGTTATCTGAAAAGTTCCAAAATTTTACCCTAGGATAATTTCGATATTCTGAATCCAAAAATGAAGTCCATTTTGAGAGATGAAATTTCAAAAAGTGGGTATTACTATTCATAACATCTAGTTTGATTGGTTGTGGTGTGTGATAGAACTTGAAATTCCATACAACACACACTACTGTATTATTCAAAAAGTAGCGTACCGTGGAAGCTTGGGGTGTTACATTCTCTCCTCCTTCAAATAATTTCATCATCAAAATTTCTAGAATATTATTTCATAAAAATTCTCGGGTGGTTCTTCATCATAAGTTCCTCATGTTCCTATGTTGCCTCTTCCATCTTATGGTTTCTCCATAGAACTTTTACCAAATGAGTCATCCAGTTTCTCAGAACTTGTTCTCTTGTATCAAGAATCCTGATGGGCTCTTCGCAATAAGACAAATCGGGTTCCAATTCTAATTCCTCGTAGGTGAGTACATGCATTGGGTCAAGCATGTATTTCCTCAATAGTGATACGTGGAACACATTGTGAACTTTGGAGAGACTTGGCGGCATTACCAAACGGTAAGCTACAACCCCAATTAGTTCCATAATTTTGAAAGGTACGATGTACCTGGGACTCAATTTACACTTCTTACCGAAACGTATAACTCCCATCCGTGGATATACCTTTAAGAAAAGATGTTCTCCTACCTGAAATTCTAAATCCTTCCTTTGGTTATCAGCATAGCTCTTCTTCCTACTTTGACCTTCTTTGAGGTGGTTTTGGATTAACTTCACCTTTTCCATAGTTTCCTCCTCCAGTTCTGGGCCTATAAGTTTTCTTTCACCAACTTCATCCCAACAAGTTGGTGTGCGACATATCTTTCCGTACAACACTTCATATGGTGCCATATAAATACTTGAATGGAAGCTATTGTTATAGGAAAATCTACAAGAGGTAAATATTGATCCCACATACTCTGAAAGTGAAGTGAGCATGATCTCAACATGTCTTCTAATGTTTGAATAGTCTATTCTGATTGTACATTTGTTTGAGGTTGGTAGGCAGTGCTCAAATGAAGTTCAGTATCCAAGGCCTTCTAAAGACTCTTCCAGAATCATGAAGTAAAATTGAGATAGCGATAAGAAACAATCGATACAGGTACTCCATGAAGTCTCACAAACTTCATTAATAGATAGTTTTTCTAGACGTTATAGTGGCAGATCTTCTCTTATAGCAATAAAATGTGCTGACTTGGTAAGATGATCAACAATAACCCATATTGCATCATTCTTTCTAGGAGTCTTTGGTAGCCCCATGACAAAGTCCATCATAATATTGTCCCATTTACACTCCGGTATGGGAAGAGGTTGCATGACTCCTCTAGGCTGTTGCCATCCAGCTTTCACGTGTTGACAGACCATACATATTAACAAAAAATCAGCAATCTCCCTCTTCATGTTGTCCCACCAAAAATGTTCCTTCAAATCTCTATACATTTTGGTGCTCCCAGGGTGCATAGAAAAATTGGAACTATGAGCATCATCCAAAAATTCCATTTTTAGATCAGGTATATTGGGAACACAAAGTAACTTCCAAAATTTTAAAATTCCTTCTTCAAAAAAAAAGTCTCTCAATCTCCCATCATTCACAACTTTACTCTTCTTTTGAAACTCTGCATCATCGGTCTAAGAACTCTTTATCCTTTCTAGTAAAGATGGGTTGACAACCATTTGTAAAAGCATTGATGTTTCAACTCTTATGGTGATTCCCATATCCAAATTTACTAGATCCATAAAAATAGGATCCCTTTCAATTATCATCGTGTTCAAAACTCCATGATCTTTTCTGCTCAAATCATCTGCCACATTATTTTCCTTCCCCGGGTGGTAGTGTATCATGAAATCATAATCCTTGAGTAGTTCAAGCCATCGCCTTTGCCTCAGGTTGAGTTCTTTTTGTGAGAAAATATACCTAAAACTTTTTTGATCAGTATAAATCTCACATTTTTCACCATAGAGGTAGTGTCTCCATAACTTCAAAGTAATGATCACAGCTGCTAACTCGAGATCATTAGTAGGATAGTTTTGTTCATGAATTTTTAACTATCGTGATACATAGGAAATGACCCTATCATTCTGCATAAGGACACAACCAAGTCCTTTCTTTGATGCATCACTATAAATAATGAACCCATAATTCCCCATTGGTAGAGTTTATATAAGAGAATTGACTAATCTTGTCTTCAGTTCTTCGAAACATTCTTCACACTCTTTTTTCCAAACAAATTTAACCCCTTTACTTGTGAGATTTATTGATGGGTTAGCCAACATGGCAAAATTCTGGAAGAAAAGTCGATAATAACCTGCTAAACCAATAAATCTGCATACCTCAGTTAAACTCATCGGTGCAGGCCATTCATGAATTGCCTTGGTCTTAGAAGGATCAACAGAGATTCCATCTTTAGAGACTATATGGCCATGAAAATAAATAACCTAAAGCCAGAATTCACACTTTCCTACCTTCCCATATAATTCATTTCTTCTAAGAGTCATCAGGATAATGCGCAAGTGATTTTCATAATCTTCGTAGCTTTCGGAGTATACCAAGATATCATCAATAAATAACACCACAATTTGATCAAAATATACATTGAAAACTATATTCATCAGATCCATGAATACATATGGTGCATTAGTCAATCCAAAAGGCATTACTGTAAACTCGTAATGCTTGTACCTGGTTCGAAATGCTATCTTCAGAATGTCTTCCTTCTTCACACACAACTGATGGTATCTAGATCGAAGGTCAATATTTGAAATGTATTGAGCTTCATGAAGTTGGTCAAATAAATAATCAATGCGAGGTAGGTGATAATTGTTCTTTATTGTTATAGCATTGTTCTCTCTATATTTGATATATAACCTCATAGATCTATCTTTCTTTTTAACAAAAAGAACAAGGGATCCCCATAGAGAATCACTAGGGCATATAAATCCCGTATTACTCAATTCCTCAAGTTTTTTAATTAGTTGAACTAATTCTATAATGGCCATTCTATAAGGTGTATACGATATAGGCCTTGATCCAGGAATTAAATCAATGGAAAACTCAACTTCTTGTTCTGGAGGATGTCCAGGTAAATCTTCCAGAAACACATCTACGTATTCTTTCACAATAGGTAAATCCTTTATTTGAACATTCATTTCCTCACCCAGTGTCATTTGATTCTCTTCCCCCCCAATAATTGAATTTAGTTGAGCTACTGGGGGTGGATCTAGATAAGAAATAGGTTGTGACGATTCATCTCTAAAGATAAGTTGTTCCTTATCATCGACATCAAAAATCATAACCTCTTTCTTCTTACAATAAATATTCTAAACATGGTCCAAAATCCAATCCATTCCCAGGATTATATCAAACTCAATCATAGGTATGACGATGAGTTTAGTGGATAATGAACATTTATGTGCTTGAATGGGGATTGATTCACAAAACATTATCGTAAGGAGACTTCCCTTAGGAGTTTTAACTGACAACTCCCTTGTTAAATCAAATTGGAAATATCTAATTTTCTTAGTAAACTTGGAAGATATGAAACAATGAGATGATCAAGAATTAAATAAAGAATTTTCTAAACTTGAGGAAAACATTAAATTACCTGCCACCATGTCTTTTAGAGCTTCTACCTCAGCAGTAGTGATAGCATAATCTTGGCCTTCATCCCTTGTCCTTTTCTAAGGTATGTTCCCTTGACGCTTAGGAAATTCATTTGCATAATGTCCCATATCCAGGCAACTGTATCTTTGGACATCGGTAGCTTCCTTCTTCCCCTTGCAATCACGAGCTTGGTGGCATTTTTCACCACACTTGTAACAGACTCCCATTCCTTTTAATCATGTACCAGGGTGTTTCTTCCCAAATTTATTGCAGGATGGATATTCAACTTTTCCCTTCTTCCCCTTATTTCCATTTCCAGATTGATCAGTAGATCTCTTCTTCTCTTGCTTTGCTTTAAAGTCATAAGACATTGAGAATTCATTTTCTGTCTTGATAGCACATGAGACAATGTCTTTGAACGATGAGAAGGATTGTGAGACTAATGCTCAATGGAGAAATGGTTTTAAACCATCAAAGAAACGATCAATCTTACTTCTTGGGTTACGTATAAAATCTCCTACATTCCTTGCTAACCTTGTAAAGTTAGCCTCATACTTTGCGACATTCTCATCCTACTTTTGTCTCAAACTCAGAAACTACATGTTTATATCTGCTCAATGGTCACGAGGAAAGTATTTTTCTAAAAACAAATCTTTGAACTCCCTCCATTCCATATTTGATACTTCATCATCTTCCTTCATGTTTTGAATCAGTGACCACCATTGATCAGCATCTCTAGTGAGGCGGTAAACTGCCATGATAACTTTTTCCCTTTCACAACTCCCCAAATCCTAAAATATTTTCTTTAGGGAATTTATCCATTACTCAGATACTAAGGGATTTTTACTCCCATTGAACATTGGTGGTTGTTTCCTTATGAAAAGATCTAACATTGATCCTCCATATTGTGGATTTGGGTGCTCCATACGGGTAAGGTTATTATTCATAACCTGAGTGAGTTGTCCCAGTATGGTGATTAGCTGATCAGAACCAGTTTCATCACCAGCTCCACTATAATTATCTTGAGCAGGAGGGAAATCCCTACATGGAGTGTGTACATTGATAAAGTTTACATTCCTTCCACTAGGCACCATTTCTAAACAATGGCACAAACTAGATTAGTTTATGAATCAAAATACATAATTCCATACTTATAAAACACTTAACATAAATTGAACTACTTAAGGATATAGTCCATAATCATAAAAATGTTTTCTTTGAGGAAGAATATACTCATAAACCCTTCATAATGATTTGTAATGAAAATGAGAGTTATCCTAAGCACATCGCCTGGGAGTGTCGTAACCAAGAGTACAGCAAGGCCCGTTGTCGTGCACCAGTTCCCGTTCAAGTCTAGCTCAAAGCGGTATTTTTAGGTTTTACCCCTAGGTACATCTGTGCCAGAGCAACCTCTACTTGCTCATATCTAGACAGTGATGTATCGCTCATAAAACTCACAAAATCTATACAATACCAAAATTCTAGGAAGTTCTTCTATACTAATCGTCAATGTCCATCTTAGGTCAATGTGCTATAATCCGAGTTTATCTAAATATAGCTTCCATGGTTTGCACTAAACTTCCTCTGATACCAACTGTAACACCCTGACCCCAGTTACCCAGAGTCGGCGCATTATTACATATCATTGGCATGATCACAAGAAAGATCAAGTCTCGAAAGACAGATTTGTTTAGTAGCCTTAGAATAACTAGATACATTCATAAGGTTTACATTACATCATAAAATGAAAAATACAACAATATAGTCTCCATAGTCCACAATCTTATCCCATCATACTATCCATGCAGGTCATTCATAAAATACTTCTCCACATCCTGGGAAAAATAAAACATAGGGAGGGTTAAGCTCAAATGCCCAGTAAGGATAACAATATAGCGGAAACGTTCATAAATAAGCATAAACATTTAAGGTAATGTATAACTAAAACAAAAGCCTTTTAAACGTAAACTTTAGCATAATATGGAATAAATAAAATGAAATAATTCCATTTACTCATTCACATGGATATTCTAATAGTCAAATAATCACATGCAATATCAATAAGAACTTTTATAATAATGGAATGCATAATTCCAGACTATCATAACCACATAGACAAGGCCTCGTGCCATGACTACAAATAAGATATTGTCAAGGCCTTGTGCCAAGACAATAGTTTTTCTAATGAGACCTACCGATTCATCAAGGAGCTAAAGCGGGATCCACCCGTCACTTATTAAGTCCAATTCATTTCTCATATGAATAGGTTTAATCATAACATAAACATTCGTATTAAAACTAGAATAATAAATGTAAACACATTCTCCATAAACCATGAATGGTATAAAAATAACACATCCACAGTCAAACATATCACAAAACCTTCAATACAATATGGAAGTTTTTTATCATAACAAATCAACTTCAAATAATCTTTAAACCCCTCAATGGATGTTGACATAGATGAAATCAAAACTATATGATAGAAATATATGTCTTTTTTTAAATCATTTAAAAATCACATAATTATAAAATAAAACATTTACTTTAAAAATTTTATTATAAGATTTTAAGGGAATCTTCGGAGATTTTATAATGGCGGAAAATATCCACACCCGTCGTATAAGTTAAAAAAGACATTCTAACCTTAATTATGTTGAAAAGGTTAAAAAGGACCTTGTTTGGAAAACGACCGAAAGATTCCTTTATAAACTTTTTAAAAAAAGTCAACACAGTTATAAATGACTTTAACCCATAGTTTTCAAAATAGTAAAAATGATTTGAAATACATTTTAAAGAAACATGGATGTGGATGATAAAGATGCCCTAATAGATAATTACGTATAAACAACCTCGGATAATGAAGAGATTATGAAATAAACCCTTACCAATTTGGTAACATACGAAACATACACCCCATGAAAGAGGAATCATAAAATGACTATGTAAATACACATAAATTAAATTGTATTACACAAAGAATACAATTATGGGCAGTACATGCACCACACAAAAGTTAATAGTGGAAATATGGCTTGAATCTCCTGGGAATAAGGAGTGAGATGAAAACCCCTTACCTCATTGTAATAAATCAAGTCGTATAAGCAATAGTCAATAACCACCAAATGAATCATATAATATCATGAATATAAAGATAATAAAGATAATATATATTTCAAATGGCAGTACAAAATACACCACATGAAATAAATAAGTGGTGAACAATGGAAATCTCACCGAATTAAAAGTGAGATAAGAAACCCCTTACCTTGTACTTTTCCTTGGTTGGGGGTAGGTTAAACTCCTGTATAATGGTGAAATAATTTTTATTAAATTATATACATTAATATGATATCATATATGATCTTTTAACATTGAGTTTTTAATAATATCATAGTATTATCTTTTTTTCGGGTGTTAACTTACTTGTTTTCTTTTATATGATTTGTTACATAATCCTTGTTTGTTATGGATAGGATGTATCTTTTTAATATACAGAATTATATCAAGTCCTTAAACATTATTTTTAATCATTAAATGAGAATTATTCTTGAATGGATACGATGGAGAATGAATCTCATCACGTTCGTGGAGACGGTTGTCCGTTCATACGCACGAGCTACAATATCACTCTTTTGATATTAAAATAATATTTAATTGGATGGTATATCATATATACAGAATCATTATCATGTTATATTTATTATTTACATGAATTAAACATCATTATTATTCCTATCCAAATAATAATGTTTTGAATAAAAATTAAACCACGACGTGGAGACGGTAAGCCGTACATACCCACGTATGGTGACATGTCATTCATAGGATAGAATGAATACTGAATATGGTTGTACCATGTTTATAATAACATCAAATAATATATAATATACTGGAGTTATTATTTTAGAATGGTAATAACAAAAAAGAAGAAGTGGAAGAAGAAAGGAACTTGAAAGAGGGTGGTGAAAACATTACCTCTTCTTTGGGTTCTTCCTTTTGATTTGATCAAAAGGGATCCATAGGTTGGCTTTTTGATCAAACTAATGACTCTAAGTTGAAGTGAGGGAAGTTGAGAGAGTATTTGGGAAGGGGTTGGCCGAGCAAAAATGATTTTAATGTGTGAATTAGTGAGAAGTGGGAGTGCCCTTTTATAATAGGGGTGAGGGAACCTTTGGAAAAGCTAGAAATATTATTTTATAATAAATTCAAATTCAGTTTCTAATGGATCCAAAGTATATTATTCAAATTATAAGGTGGGTATGGGTTTAAATAATTTCAACTAAAAGAATTAAGACAGGTTTGGGTCATTATATTAACCTTATCATTTAGTTTTAACTCTTAGTTAATTAGTTTGACATTTACCATGTCACTTTGTATTTTTCTATTATATAGTTAATAAAATTACAATATACATAAAAGCGACCCACAAGTGGTCCATTAATGATACACATATAATGATATAATTCTCTTGGATAATTGTTAGATTTTTAGGAATTTAATATCAATTAATAATATAATATTTGTTTTAAAAACTCTTTTATGTCAATTTTGACACTATTCAATAATTGTTTTTTGTTAAAGTCTTTAAAATTTTATTAATTCAAACCAAATTCATTTAATCAATCCTATTATGTCATATTAAGCAATATAATTCATGGATGTCATCAAAACATTCAAATTATATTAATTTTAACATTTATAATACCAATTTTTTATCCTTACATTAACAAGGAATATACAGCATCATTATTATGTCATAAATAATATTAATTATTCAATGTATAAAATTATAAATAAAATACCATTATTTCGGAAATACCTCTATAATTATAATTAATATTTATTGTTGAAAATAAAACATATATAAAACTGTGAATATTATTTTACTAAAAGATATATATTTATGTCATTTTTGTATTTATTTTAACTTAATTAATATAAAGTGTCTTTATCACATACAAGTGGATCCATGAGGTCCCAAAATCAACCCAAAGATACCCATGGTCGGAAATGTATCATCCAATATAGTTAGGACACGTTTGAGGGTAATTTATTATTATTATAATATTATTTTTTACCATTTTTTTACCGGATTTACCCTTTGACCATGGTAAATAAAATATTTACCTAAGTAATTATTCAAAATGTCTAAAAGTAAAAGTTACCTATTTACACAATTTAGACATCCTGATTCCAAATATGGAATCCATTTTTCCAAATTCAAAACACAGAAGTGGAAGAAATTAATTTAAAACTAATTCCCGTGGTTAAAACAAAAAACATGTTTTTAAGAGATAATAACTATCAAAAGATTGACACTTGTTTATGTTAGGTTTAATTGTGAAATTATGTCCAATGACAAACATTGTATTAAATTGTAAAAATATATTATAAATATACTTTAAAACCACTCAAATTCATAATTTATCACTATTAATTATTTTTTGTTAAAAAAGATGTTTTTAATTAAAATTTAGTAATTTTCACTATTCATCAAAATATAAATATTATCTGAAAAGTTCCAAAATTTTACCCTAGGATAATTTCGATATTCCGAATCCAAAAATGATGTCCATATTGAGAGATAAAATTTCAAAAAGTAGGTTTAATATTCATAATGGCTAGTTTCATTGGTTGTGGTGTGTGTTAGGACTCGATGTTGCGTACAACACACGCTACTGTATTATTCAAAGAGAAGCATACCATGGAAGCTTGGGCTGTCACAATATCTATAAAATAGAATAAACTATGTCAGTTTATGAATTGAAATGAATAATTACAAACTTGTAAAATACCTAACGTAAATTAAATGGTGTATGGATATAATCCATAATCATAAAGATGTTTTCATTGAGTAATTATATACTCATAAACCCTTCATTATGATTTGTAATGAAAAAGAGAATTATCCTAAGCATATCTCCCTAGAGTTTCATAACCAAGAGTGCAGCAAGGCCCACTGTGGCACACCAGTTCCCCTACGAGTCTAGATCAAAGTGGTGTTTTAGGATTTTACCCCTTGGCACATCTGTGCCAGAGCCGCCTCTACATGCTCGTATCCAGACAGGGATGTATATCTCAAAACACTTACAAAATCTCTAAAATACCAAAATTCTAGGTAGTTCTTATATACTAATCCTCAAATTCCATCTTAAGTCTATGTGCTCTAATCAGAGTTTATCTAAATCTAGCTTCCATGATTTGTACTAAACTTCTTATGACACCAACTGTAATACCTTGACCCCAGTTACCCAGAGTCGGTGCATTATCAATAACATTGGCATGATCACAAAAGATCAATCCTCGAAAGACCGATTAGTTTAGTAGTTTTGGAAACACTAGATAAATTCATAAGTGTTACATTACATCATAATGTACAAAAAAACTATAACAACATCTTGTCTTCATATCCCCTCATACAGTCCCTGCAGGTCATTCGTAAAATACTTCTTCACATTATGTGAAAAACTAAAACATTGAAAGGGGTGAGTTCAGATGATTTCTAAGGATAACAATATAGAAGAAACACTCATAAATAAGCATAAACATTTAAGGCAATGTATAACTAAAACAAAAGACTTTTAAACATGAACTTTAGCATAATATGGTATAAATAAAATTAAATAGTTCCATTTACTTATTCACATGGATATTCTACTAATCAAATAATCACATGCAATATCAATAACCACTTTTATAATGATGGAATGCATAATGTCAGACTATCATTACCACGTATCCATGGGCGCGTGCCATGACTACAAATAGGATTTTGTCAAAGCCTTGTTCCAAGATAGTAGTTTGTCCCATGAGACCGAACAATGCATCGAGGAGCTATAGCGGGCTCTACCCGTCACATACTAAGTCCAATGCATTCCTCATATGAACAGGTTTAAACATAACATAAACATTCTTATTAAAACTAGCATATGAAATGTAAATACATTCTCCACAAACCATAAATGGTATAAAAATAAAACATCCACAGTCAAACATATCACAAAACCTTTAATTCAATATGGAAGTTTTGTATCATAATAAATCATCTTCAAATAAGCTTAAAATCCATCAAAGAATGTTGACATAGATGAAATCAAAACTATTTGAGAAAAATATATCTTTTTTTAAATCATCTAAAATTCACATAATTATAATATAAAACAATTTCTTTTAAAATATTCTTATAAGCTTGTAAGGGTAGCTTTAAAGATTTTAAAATGGTGGAAAATAGCCGCACCCGCCGTATAAGTTGAAAAAAGACATACTTACATTAATTTTGTTGAAAAGGTTAGAAAGGACCTTGTTTTGAAAATGACATAAATATTCCTTTATAAACATATTATAAAATGTCAATAAATATTATAAATGAATTTTACCCATATTCTGTAAAATAGTAATAATGTTTTGAAATACATTTTAGAAAAACATGGATGTGGATGATAAAGAGGTCCCAATAGATAATTACGTATAAACAACCTCGGATAATGAAGAGATTGTGAAATAAACACTTACCTTGTAATTTTCCTTGGTTGGGGGTAGGTTTAACTCTTGTATATTGGTGAAATAATTGTTATTAAATTATACAAGAATCATAAAGATTAATATGATATCATATATGATCTTTTAACATTGCTTTGTTAATAATATCTTAGTATTATCGTTGTTTTGGGTGTTAACTTACTCATTTTATTTTATATGTTTTGTTACATAAGCCATGTTTCTTATGGATAGGTTTTATCTTATTCATATGAAAGATGATATCAAGTCCTCAAACATCATTTTTAATCATCAAATGAGAATTATACTTGAATGGATATGATGGAGAAAGAAACTCATCGTGTTTGTGTAGACTGTAGTCTTTTTATACGCACGAGCGACAATATCATTCTTTTGATATTAAAATAATATATAATTGGATGTTATATCATATATAAAAATCATTAACATGTTATATTTTTTATTTACATCAATTACACATCATTATCATACCCCTCAAAATAATAAAGTTTTGAATAACAATTACACCACGATGTGGAGATGGTAAGCCGTACGTACGCACGTATGGTGACATGTCATTCAAAGGATGGATAGAATACTAAATATGGTTGTACCATATTTATTATAACATCACAGTATATGTAATATAATATAGTTATGATTTATAATTGAAATAACAAAGAATGATGAAGTTGAAGAAGAAATGTACTTGAAAAAGGGTGGTGAAAATATTGCCTCTTCTTTGGGTTGTTCCTTTTGATTTGATCAAAAGGGCTCCGTAGATTGGATTTATGATCGAAATAAGGCCTCTAAGATGAAGTGAGGGATGTTGAGATAATAATTGGGCAGGGGTTGGCCGAACCAAAAGGCATTGAAGGTGTGAAGAATTGGTTAGAATTGGTGTCCTTTTATAAGGGGGAGGAGAGGCTCTTTAGAAAAAACTTAAAGTATTAATTTATAATAAATTCAAATTAGGTTTATAATGGATCCATATTTGGAATCAATATTTCCATATTGTTTAAATAGGTAAATTTTATTTTCAGACATTTTGAATAATTACTTCGGTAAATATTTTATTTACCATAGTTAAAGGATACATCCAGTATTTAAGGGTGAAAAAATAATATTATAATAATAATAGATTACACTAAAACGTGTCCTAACCATATTGGTTGATACATGTCTGACCATGGGAATATTTGGGTTGATTAATGGTACCCCATTGATAAACTTTTAAGTGATAATGACTCTTTATATTTATTAAGTTTAAGTAAATACAAAAATGACATAAGCATATATATTTTAGCAAAACAATTTTTACATAGGGTTATATGTGTTATATTTTAAACTATAAATTTTAATAATAAATAAAAAAATATTTGCTACATAATGGTATTTTATTTATTATTTTTAAACATTGAATAACTAAATTTATTTATGAAACCATAATGATGCAGTATTTTCCTTATTAATGAAAAATCAAATAATTAGTATTATAAAAGTTAAAATAAATATAATTTGAAATTTTTGATGCCATACACAATTTTTATTGGTTAATATTACATTTAAGGATGTATTAAATTAATTTTATTAGAATTAATAATGTTTTTATGACTTTATCAAAAATCAATTATTGAATTGTCTCAAAATTGACATAAATGAGTTTTTAAAACAAATATTATAATATTAATTGATATTATACTCCTAAAAATATAGGGTTAGGAAAAAGTATTTATATCATGATAGATGTATAATTAATGGACCACTTGGGGGTATCTTGGATGTATATAGTATGTTTATTAACTATTTAATATAACAATACAATGTGACATGGTAAATGTCAATCTAAATAACTAAGATTTAAAACTAAATGATAAGGTTAATATTATGACACAAACCTGTATAAAATCTATTGGATGAAAGGATTTTGACCCATCCCCACCTTAGACTTTGAATAATCCACTTTGGATCCATTAGAAACTGAATATTAATTTATTATAAAATAATACTTTATGTTTTTCCTAAAGAGCACCTCTCCCCCTTATAAAAGGACACCACTTCTAACCAATTCTTCACAGATTCAAAGACTTTTGGTTTGGACAAAAACTGATAAATTATTCTATCAACTTCCCTCACTTCAACCTAGATGCCTTAGTGTGATCATAAATCCAACCTATGGATCCCTTTTGATCAAATCAAAAGTAAGAACTCAAAGAAGAGGTAATGTTTTCACCACCCTCTTTCAAGATCCTTTCTTCTTCAACTTCTTCTTTCTTTGTTATTTCCATTCTAAAAAATAACTCCAGTATCTTATATATACTTTGATTTTATTATAAATATTGTACAACCATATTCAGTATACTATCCATCCTTTGAATGACATGTCACCATACGTGCGTACGTACGGCCTACTGTCTCCACGTCATGGTGTAATTGTTATTGAATACATTATTATTTAGATGAGTATAATAATGATGTTTAATTCATGTAGATAATAAATATAACATTATTATGATTCTTTATATATGATATACCATTCAATTATATATTATTTAAAAAAAAATTATTGATATTAGCGCTCGTGCGTACGTACGGACTACCGTCTCCACGAACACGATGAGATTCATTCCTCATCGTATCCATTCAAGTCTAATTCTCATTTGATGATTAAAAATAATGTTTAAGGACTTGATATCATTCTGTATATGAATAATATACAACCTACCCATAACAAAAATGACTTATGTAACAAAACATATAAAATAAAACGAGTAAGTTGACACCCGAAACGACGATAATGCTAAGATATTATTAACAAAGCAACATTAAAAGATCATATATGATATCATATTAATGTATATTATCCTTGTATAATTCAATAAAAAATATTTCATCATTATATAGGAGGCTAAACTACCCTCAACCATGGAAAAAGTACAAAATAAGGGGTTTCTTATCTCACTTTTAATTCCGTGTGATTTCCATTGTTCACCACTTATTTATTGCATGTAGTGTGTGTACTTCCCATGATTTTATTAATTGTGTAATATACATTAATTCATTGATATTTACATCATCATTGTATGATCCTTATTTCATGTTTGTATGTTTCGTAAGTTACCAAATCAATAAGGGAATTTGAAATATCAATTTCCACTCATTCAGCTTTAGGCATACTTCATTGATTATTTTACTCCAAGATTATGTGTGGAATCACTATTCATTTGGTTATGTCATAATTTCCACTCCCCTTTCTGTGGATATACATTTTATACACATAATCACTCTATTGATAAATTCCCAAGTCATCGATATGAACTTGATAAGAGTAATTTTAACTCAATCTCTGTTTATTGAGTTAAACGTCAAATTCATTAGTGTTGTTTTTACAAGAATATGTTTGAATGTCCTTTGATTTTTTTACACTGAATATCCAATCATATTGTGTGTATTTTTATTTGTCACACATAATTATGTCTTTGATTTATCCTTAACCTAAGGATATGATCTTTATGAGAGATTTCATCTCAATTTACATTCCATTGAGACTCCTTTGTTTTTATACACCAAATCACTTCTTTATAGTGTATATAATGTACTTTGACATAGTATATCATGAATCTCTATATTCTCATGATATTACAATGTTTTTATTACCTCAATTATTTGAATTCAAGTGTCTCTCTTTTGGTTAGGAACTCTACCAAAAATACCATTTTAAAATGTTTTAAATATTTAATTTTCTAAATCTTTCTCTTTAATGTCCATGTTTTAAAAATGGTTTCAGGGATTTATTTATATTTACATTAACATTTTCAAATAAAAATTCATTTTAAGAGTTTCAATGTCGTATGGTATACTTTGATTAAAAAATTTATTTTAAATGGCTTCTTGACAAATAGTGTGACTAATAAATGTTTTCAAGAAAAGGGGGATATATCTCTCAATAGTATGATGATTATTTTAATCTATGTCGATATCCTTCATTATTATCGATTGAGGTTAATCTGTTACAATGAAACCTTCTATATTGTATTGAATGAGTTATGTTTGACTGTGGATGTGCTATTTTTATACCATACATGGTTTGTGGATAAAGCATTGACATTTCGTATGCTAGTTTTAATACGAATGTTTATGTTATGTTTCAATATTTTCATATGAGGAATGCATTAGACTTACTAAGTGATGGGTGGAGCCATATATAGCTCCTTGATGCATCGGTAGGTCTCATGAGACAAACTAGTGTCTTGGCATGAGGCCTTGACAAAATCTTATTTCTAGTCTTCGCACGAGGCCTTGACTATGTAGTTATGATAGTCTAGAATTATGCATTCCATCATTATGAAAGTGGTTATTGATATTGCATGTTATTATTCGACTAGTAGAATATCCATGTGAATAATTAAATGTAATTATTTCATTTTATTTTTTCTATATTATGCTGAAGTTCAAGTATAAAATTCTTTTGTTTTAGTTATACATTTCCTTAAATGTTTATGTTTATATATGAATGTTTGCACTATATTGTTGTCCTTACTAGGCATTTGAGCTCACCCCTTTCTATGTTTTATTTTTCCCAGGATGTGAAGATGTATTTTATCAATGACCTGTAGGGATAGTATAAGGGTATATGAGTGTGAAGACAAGATGGTGTGGTATTTTTCACTTTATGATGTAATGTAAGACATATGAATGTTTCTATTGTTTCCAAGGCTATTAAACTAACCGGTCATTTGAGACTTGATATTTTGTGATCATGAAAATGTTATGTAATAATGTACCGACTTTGGGTAACTGGGGTCGGGGTGTTATGGTTGATATCAGAGGTAGTTTAGTACAAACCTTGGAAACTAGATTTAGATAAACTCTAATTAGAGAACATAGCCCTAAGATAGACTATGAAGATTAGTATAGAAGAAATTTCTAGAATTTTGGTATTGTATAGATTTTGTGTGTTTTCAAAGAAATACATACCTATCTAGATACGAGTAGGTAGGGGTGGATCTGGCACAGATGTATTGATGGGTAAAACTCGAAAACACCACATTGAGCTAGACTGAAACAGGAACTGGTGCACAACAACGGGACTTGATGCACTCTTGGTTACGACACTCCTGGGAATATAATTAGGATAATTTACATCTTCCTAAAAAAATATTATGTATTTTAATATAAGATGAGAATAAATGACTATGGTTAATCCTAAGGTGTTTCAAATTGAGAATAGGGTGTCATGATATTCTCTAAATGATTTTATGACTACTGTTACTCACACAATGCTTTCTGGTTTTAGTCAATGGCTGGAGTCCAAGGAAGTAATAGTTTTTTTGGGAATGATGTAAAAGGTGGGAACAATGGTGGAAATGAGAAACAAAATGGAATATTTATAGGCATAAAAGATATCGTGTTCATGCCAAATCTGTTTTCCAAAAATATGATCAACAACATATATATTAACCAACTCCCGAACTCAATAAAGAAGAGAAAGGTGATGAATGATAAGAGCCCCAGCAGTGGAAAACATGGAGAAACGAATCCTAAATTTCCATCATGCAGGAAATGTGGAAGGAGACACCCAGGAAAGTGTCTCAACAGAACAAAGAAATGCTTTACGTGCGGGAAAGAAGGACATAAAGTGAAGAATTGCCAATGAAGAATGAAGAGTACTATGGAAGAAAATAAAAATGGTCCCAAGAGTTCATTTATAGACATTTTCTGCAAATGTAGGAGACCTAGCCATTACAAGAGTGAAAGCCCTATTCTATAGGATATTTTCTTGGTCAATGAAGAAGTTATGTGGAAATAAATGGTTGGAGAAATGTTTAAAAGTATTAGTGCTCCTTGTTGATTGGATTACTTCGGAATAATTTTCTCTTGTATTTGTAACCCCGTAGTTTTCCATGTGAGAATGATATTTGATGAAGTCTTATCTTTTCCCTTGTGGATATACTTATAAATAACCATTTGGTTTTATATGATCATTGGGTTTGAGGCAATTACAATTTAATGTATTTTGGGATGAAGATGCAAGGTATGAGATAACATTTCTGGTTAAAATTATGATATGTTTATTTTGATGAATTTATCACATTTTGGTAATGTTATAAAATATATTTTTTTGAAAAAGGACAACACACAGACCGTGTGACAACCCGTCACGTCGGACAAAGCTGTGGGAATCGAACCCACAACCAAACTGCGATTGAGATTTATCGCCTACCACAGGACTACGTGATGTCTATGGTCAGTGTGACTATTTATTTGTAGTTAAATTATTTTATTGATCAATAATAAGTTTATTTGGGTTCTTATGTCTTATCAAATGAATACCCTTAGTATAGGAAATTGATTTGGTGATTAAGTGATCAATGTTATTTTGGAAGATGTTCGCTTTGTTGGGAACACTATATGCATAAGGAAAATAGAATACTCTGGGGTTTCATTTGAGGAGTAATGGTGGGTTTTTATCGACATTTTTATTATGGATTTATAGTGATTTGGGTTATTTATGGAAATGATTAACCTATAATAGAGAATATGTGATTAGGTTAATTAATTTTAATTATGTGACTTTATGTGTAGTTGATGTCATTTGGAGATACAATTTAACATGGAAGACTACATAAAAAAATTCTTCTAAGTTTTGGTTTTCAATATTTGTTTGGATTATATTGAAGGATTTTAAGGACAATTTTTTATTTAGTGGTATTTATTTAACTTTGGGGTATTGATTTTAGAAATTAAGATTAGTGTTTATTTATCTAAAGGAATATCCTTTTGGGGGATCATCATATCTTGTACTAACCGGTTTGGTTTTGGTTAATCCCTAAAGACAAGTTAAATATATAGTTTATCCTTCATGGATCATGTGATTTTATAGAAGTTTATTCCAGCTCTTCCAGTGTGACCAAGGGTTCTTGAAAACTCATCATTTAAAAAAATGAGTTAGTGGTGGAAATTTATTAAAGAATGAAACTCTACATAAAAAGTAAGTATATCTCTTTATTTTCTTAGTCAATCTCAGAAATGAATTCCTCATCTTTATGTAATGTAACTTAAAACAAAAACAAGTTGTCTGTATACTTCTCCTATTGGGAAACTAATGACTGTTTTTCCCATCACAAGTTTGTGGTTTTCTTGTTGTTAACTTTCTCCTGGTCATGTTTTATATCCCTCTCCATCAGAACATGACACTTAGTTTATCATCCATATCCATGTTTTTCTACATGGAATCCTAGTATAGGTTATCTCTGGTGACCTTTTTTACTTCTCTTTATTTCTTTTAAAGTGATAGTTTTGTTGGCTCGTTTTCTGATGTGGGACATTATATTATATTCCCAAGACCAATTTTAAAAATTTAGAGGACACAATTTATTGAAGGAGGGGAGAATGTAATACCCCAAACATCCACAATATGCTTCTCTTTGAATAATACAGTAACGTGTGTTGTACGCAACTTCGAGTTATAACACACACCACAACCAATCAAACTATCCGTTATGAATAGTAGTACCCAATTTTTGAAATTTTATACATTTTATCATTCAAAACGTACTTATTTTTTGGATTCAGAATATCTAAATTAGCTTAGTGTGAATTTTTTTCAGAAAACATTCAATTTTTGATAAATAGTGAAAATCACTAAATTTTAATTAAAATCAACTTTTTTAATTGAAATAATGAACAGTGATAAATTATGAATTTGAGTGCTTTTAAAGTATGTATAGAATATATTTTTACCATTTAATACAATTTTGGTCATTAGATGTACATTCAAATTTAAACCTAACATAAACAAGTGTCAATCTTTTGATAGTTATTATTTCTTAAAAACATGTTGTTTGTTTTGACAGCGGGAATTAAATTTAAATTAATTTCTGCCACTTCTGTGTTTTGAATTTAGAAAAATGGTTTCCAGTTTTGGAATCAGGATGTCCAAATTGTGTGAATTGGTATCTTTTATTTTTATACATTTTGAATAATTACTTTAGTAAATATTTTATTTACCATGGTTAATGGGTAAATCCGGTAAATAAGGGTAAAACAAATAATATAATAATAATAATAAATTACAATAAAATGTGTCCTAACCCTATTTTTTGAAACATGTCTAACCGTGGGAATCTTTGGGTAGATTTTAGAACCCCTTGAATCCACTTGTAAGTGATAATGACACATTATATTAATTAAGTTAAAATAAATACAAAAATTACATAAGCATATATATTTTAGCAAAAAAAATTTACATAGGGATATATATGTTATTTTTTCGAATATAAATAATCATTGTAAATATAAAAATATTTCCTACATAATGGTATTTTATTTATAATTTTTAGAAATTGAATAATTAAATTTATTTATGACACAATATTGATATAGTATTTTCCTTATTAATGAAAGAATCTAATAATTAGTATTATAAAATTTAAAATAAATATAATTTGAAAGATTTGATTCCATCCACAACTTTTATTGTTTAATATTACATGTTAGGATTGCTTAAATTAATTTTATTCTAATTAATAATGTTTTTATGAATTTAACAAAAATCAATTATTGAAAAGTGTCAAAATTGACAAAAATGAGTTTTTAAAACAAATATTATATTATTATTTGATATTATATTCCTAAAAATCTAAGGTTAGGCAAAAGTACTTATATCATGATAGGAGTATCATTAATGGACCACTTGGGGGTAGCTTGGATGTATATAGTAATTTTATTAACTATATAATATAAAAATACAAAGTGACATGGTAAATGTCAAAGTAATTAACTAAGAGTTAAATATAAAATATAAGGTTAATATAATGATCCAAACCTGTCTAAAATCTATTGTTTGAAAGGATTTAGACCCATTATCACCTTATAATTTTAATAATCCACTTTGGAGCCATTATAAACCGAATATGAATTTATTATAAAATAATACTTTATGTTTTTCCTAAAGAGGCCCTCCTCCCCCTTATAAAAGGACACCACTTCTAACCAACTCTTCACACCTTAAAAACCTTTTTTTTCGGCCAAAACCTGCCCAATTATTCTCTCAAATTACCTAACTTCAACCTAGAGGCCTTAGTGTGATCAAAAATCCAACCTAAGGATCCATTTTGATAAAATCAAAAGGAAGAACATGAAGAAGAGGTAATGTTTTCACCACCCTCTTTTAAGTTCCTTTCTTCCATAGCTTATTCATTCTTTGTTATTTACACTCTAAAAAATAACTCCAGTATATTCTATATACGGTGGTTTTATTATAAATATGGTACAACCATATTTAGTTTTATATCCGTCCTTTGAATGACATGTCACCATACGTGCGTACGTACGGCCTACCGTCTCCATGTCGTGGTGTAATTATTATTCAATACATTCTTATTTGGATGGGTATAAAAATGATGTGTAACTCATCTTAATTATTAATATAACATTATAATTATTCTTTATATATGATATAACATCCAATTATATATTATTTTAATATTAAAAGATTGATATTATCGCTCGTGCGTACATAGAGACTGCTGTCTCCACAAACACGATGAGATTCATTCCTCGTCGCATCCATTCAAGTATAATTCTCATTTGATGATTAAAAATAATGTTTAAGGGATTTATATCATTCTTTAGATGATTAATATACAACCTACCCATAACAAACATGTCTTATGTAACAAAACATATAAAAGAAAATGAGTAACTTAACACCTGAAACGACGATAATGCTAAAATATTATTAACAAAGTAATGTTAAAAGATCATAAATGATATCATATTAATATATATGATCCTTTTATAATTAAATACAAATTACTTCACCATTATAAATTATGCTAACCTACCCTTGAGCAAGGAAAAAGTACAAAGTAAGGGGTTTCTTATCTCACTTTTAAATCCGTTTGATTTCCATTGTTCAACACTTATTTATTGCATGTGGTGTGTGTACTTCCCATGTTTTTATTCATTGTGTAATATAATTTAATTCATTTATACTTACATCATCATTGTATGATCCTTCATTCATGGGTGTATGTTTCGTATGTTACAAAATCAATAAGGGAATTTGAAATTTCAATTTCCACTCATTCGGCTTTACGCATACTTCATTGATTATTTTACACCAAGATTATGTGTGGAATCACTATTCATTTGCTTATGTCATAATATCAACTCCCCTTTCTATGGATATAATTTTGATACACATAATCACTCCATTTATAAATTCTCAAGTCATCAATATGAACTTGATAAGAGTAATTTTAACTCAATCTCTTTTTATTGAGTTAAACATCTAATTCATTGGTGTTGTTTTTACAAGAATATTAGTGACTGTCATTTGATTGTATTATATTGAATATCCAATAATATTGTGTGTATTTGTATTTGTCACAAATAATTATGTCTTTTATTTATCCTTAACCTAAGGATACGGCCTTTATGAGATATTTCATCTCAATTTACATTCTATTGAGACTCCTTTGTTGTTATACACCAAATCACATTTATATGGTGTATATAATGTACTTTGACATAGTATATCATGAATCCCTATATTCTCAAGATATTACGAAGTTTTTATTACCTCAATTATTTTTATTTAAGTGTCTCTATTTTGGTTAGGAACTCTAACTAAAATATCATTTTAAAATGTTTTAAAGATTTATTATTCTAAATATTTCTCATTAATGTCCATGTTTTAAAAATGGTTTTAGGGATTTATTTATATGGGAAATAAAGTTTTCAAATCAAAATTCCTTTTAATAGTTTCAAATTGGTATGGTACACTTTGATTCAAAAATCTATTTTAAATCTCTTCATGACAAATAGTGTGACTTTTAAATGTTTTCAAGAAAAAGGGGGATATTTCTCTCAACAGTATGATGATTATTTTAATCTATGTCGATATCCTTAAATATTCTTGATTGAGGTTAATCTGTTATAATACAACCTTCCATATTGTATTGAATGAGTTATGTTTCACTGTGGATGTGCTATTTTTATACCATTCATGGTTTGTGGATAAAGTATTGACATTTCGTATGCTAGTTTTAATATGAATGTTTATGTTATGTTTCAAAATTTTCATATGAGGAATGCATTGGAATTAGTAAGTGATGAGAGGAGACCGTTATGGCTCCTAGATGAATTTATAGGTCTCATGAGACAAACTAGTGTCTTGACAGGAGTCCTTGACAAAATCTTATTTGTAGTCTTCGCACAAGGCCTTGGATACGTATGAATGATAGTCTGGAATTATGCATTCCATCATTTTGAAAGTGGTTATTGATATTACATGTGATTATTCGACTATTAGAATATCTATGTGAACAAGTAAATGACATTATTTAATTTTATTTTTTCCATATTATATTGAAGTTCAAGTTTAAAAAGTATTTGTTTCAGTTATACATTGCCTTAAATGTTTATGCTTATTTATGAAAGGTTAGGAAATATTGTTATCCTTACTAGACATTTGAGCTCACCCCATTCTATATTTTATTTTTCCCATAGTCGGTGAATTATTACATAACATTGGCATGATCACAAAAGATCAAGTCTTGAAGGACCGATTAGTTTAGTAGCCTTGGAATCACTAGAAACATTTATAAAGTTTACATTACATCATAAAGTGAAAAATACAACAACATATTGTATTCATATCCCCTCATACAATCCCAGAAGTTCATTCATAAAATACTTCTTCACATCCTGGGAAAAATTAAAACATTGAAAGGGGTGAGCTCAGATTCTCTGTAAGGATAACAATATAGAGAAAAATTTTATAAATAAGCATAAAAATTTAAGTCAATGTATAACTAAAACAAAAGCCTTGTCAAACTTGAACTTCAGAATAAAATGGCAGAAATAAAATGAAATAATTCTATTTACTTATTCACATGGATATTCCACTAAAATAATAATCACATGCAATATCAATAACCACTTTCATAATGATGTAATGCATAATGTCAGACTATCA
Source organism: Viscum album (assembly GCA_963277665.1). Taxonomy (NCBI): domain Eukaryota; kingdom Viridiplantae; phylum Streptophyta; class Magnoliopsida; order Santalales; family Viscaceae; genus Viscum; species Viscum album. The sequence continues at coordinate 1,918,933,442 of OY728161.1, read as the reverse complement.
TAACCGCGTATCCAAGGCCTCGTTCCAAGACTACAAATAATATTTTGTCAATGCCTCGTGCCAAGATACTATTTTGCCTAACGAGACCTACCAAGGAATCGAGGAGCTATAGAGGCCTCTACCCTTCACTTACTAAGCCAAATGCATTCCTCATATGAACAAGTTTAAACATAACATAAACATTCGTTTTAAAACTATCGTACGAAATGTAAATACTTTCTCCATAAACCATGAATGGTATAAACATAACACATCCACAGTCAAACATATCACTAAACCTTCAATACAATATGGAAGTTTTGTATCATAATTAATGAACTTCAAATAAGCCTAAAATCCATCAAAGGATGTTGACATAGATGAAATCAAAACTATTTGAGAGAAATATCACTTTTTTTAAATAATTCAAAAGTCACATAATTATAAAATAAAACATTTAATTTGAAAAAATTATTATAATCTCGTAAGGGAAGCTTCTATGATTTTAGAACAGTGGAAAATAGCTGCACCCTACGTATAAGTTAAAAAAAGGCATTCTTACCTTAATTTTGTCAGAAACGTTAAAAAGGACCTTGTTTGGAAAAGGACGTAAATATTCCTTTATAAAAATCTTATAAAAAGTCAAACAAGGATATAAATGAATTTAAAACATATTCTGAAAAATAGTAAGAATCGTTTTAAATACTTTTTTAAAAAAATGTGGATGTGGATGATAAAGAGGTCCTAGTAGATAATTACGAATAAACAACCTCAGATAATGAAGAGATTGTGAAATAAACCCTTACCTTGTACTTTTCCTTTGTTGAGGGTAGTTTAAACTCTTGTATAATAGAGAAATAATTGTTATTAAATTATACAAGAATCATATACATTAATATGATATCATATATGATCTTTTAACATTTCGTTGTAAATAATATCTTAGTATTATCGTCGTTTCGGGTGTTAACTTACTCGTTTTCTTTTATATAATTTTTTTACATAATCCATGTTTGTTATGGATAGGTTGTATATCATTCATATCAATAATGATATAAATTCATTAAACATTAGTTTTAATCATCATATGAGAATTATAATTGAATGGATATGATGGAGAATGAATCTCATCGCATTTATGGAGACTGTAGTCCGTACGTACGCACGAGCGAAAATATCATCATTTTGATATTAAAATCATATATAATTGGATGGTATATCATACATAAATAATAATTATAATTTTATATTTATTATTTAATTCAATTAAACTTCAATATCATACCAATCCAAATAATAAAGTTTTGAATAACAATTACACCACGACGTGGAGACGGTAAGCCGTACGTATGCATGTATGATGACATATCATTTAAAAGACGGATAAAATGCTGAATATTGTTGTCCCATATTTATAATAACATCATAATATATAGAATATATTGGATTTATTTTTTTATAATGGAAATAACAAATAAAGAATAAGTGGGAGAAGAAAGGAACTTGAAAGAGGGCGGTGAAAACATTACCTCTTCTTCGGGTTCTTCCTTTTGATTTCATAAAAAGGGCTCTTTAGGGTGGCTTTCTGATCAAAATAAGGCCTCTAGGATTAATTGAGAGATGTTGAGAGAGTATTTGGGCAGGGTTTGGCTAATCCCGAAGGCTTTTATGCTGTGAAGAATTGGTTATAAGTGGTGTCCTTTCATAAGTGGGAGGATGGGCTCTTTAGGAAAAACATAAAGTATTATTTTATAATAAATTTATATTCGGTTTATAATGGCTCCAAAGTGGATTATTCAAAGTCTAAGGTGGGGATGGGTCTATTTAATTTAAACCAATAGATTTTAGATAGGTTTGGGTCACTATATTAACCTTATATTTTAGTTTTAACTCTTAGTTAATTAGATTGACATTTACCATGTGACTTTTTATTTTTATAATATATATTTAATAAACATACTATATACATACAAGAGACCCCCAATTGGTCCATTATTGACACATATTTCATAATATATGTATTTTTTCTGATCATCAGATTTTTAGAACAATAATATCAATTAATAATATAATATTTGTTTTAAAATCTCATTTATGTCAATTTTGGCACTACTCAATAATTGATTTTTGATAAAGTCATAAAAACTTTATTAATTCGAACCAAATTGATTAAAGAAATTATATCATGTCATATTAACCAATAAAATTCGTTGATGTCATCAAAACTTTAAAATTATATTTATTTTAACATTTATAATACCAATTATTTGATTCTATCATTAATAAAGAAAATACTGCATCATTATTGTGTCATAAATAAATTTAAATATTAAATGTCTAAAAATTATAAATAAAATACCATTATGTATGAAATCTTTTTATATTTCCAATGAATATTTATATTCAAAAATCCAACATATATAACTCTATGTAGAAATTGTTCTGCTAAAAGATATATACCTATGTCATTTTTGTATTTATTTTAACTTAATTAAAATAAAGAGTCCTTATCACCTACAAGTGGATCCATGGAGTCCCAAAATCGACCCAAAGATGCCCATGGTTGGACATGTATCAACTAATAAGTTTAGGACACATTTTAGGGTAATTTATTATTATTATAATAATATTTTGTTTCCCTTTTTTTACCGGATTTACCCTTTAACCATGGTAAATAAAATATTAACCGAAGTAATTATTCAAATTGTCTAAAAATAAAAGTTACCTATTTACAAAATTTGGACATTTTGATTCCAAATATAGAATCCATTTTTCCAAATTCAAAACACAGAATTGGTAGAAATCAATTGAAAATTAATTTCCGTTGTTAAAACAAAAAGCGTGTTTTTAAGAGATAATAACTATCAAATGATTGACACATGTTTATGTACGGTTTAATTGTGAAATTATGTCCAATGAACAACATTTTATTAAATGGTAAAACATTATTCTAAATATACTTTAAAACCACTCAAATTCATAATTTATCACTATTAATTATTTTGATTAAAAAAATGTTTTTAATTAAAATTTAGTAATTTTCACTATTCATCAAAATATAAAAGTTATCCGAAAAGTACCAAAATTTCACCCTAGGATAATTTTGATATTCAGATTCCAAAAATTAAGTCCATTTTGAGAGATAAAATTTATACAATTTCAAAATGTGTGTATTACTATTCATAACGGCTACTTTGATTGGTCGTGGTGTGTTAGAATCTCGAAGTTGCGTACAACACACACTAATGAATTATTCAAAGAGAATCATACCGTGGATGCTTGGGGTGTTATATTCTCCCCTACTTCAAATAATTTCATCCTCAAAATTTCAATAATACTACCGCGAGAAAAGACTCGGGTGGTTCTTCATCATAAGTTTCTCGGGTTCCCACATTGCCTCTTCCATCTTATGGTTCCTCCATAGAAATTTTTCCCGACGAGTCGTCCGGTTACTCAACACTTATTCTATCGTATAAACAATCCTGACAGGCTGTTCGCAATAAGGAAGTTCGGGTTCCAGTTCAAATTCCTCATAGGTGAGTACATCCGTTGGACAAGGCATGTATTTCCTCAACAGTGATACGTGGAACACATCGTGAACTTTAGAGAGACTTAGGGGCATTGCCAAACGGTAAGCTACAACCCGAATTCGTTCTAGAATTTCGAATGGTCCGATGTACCTGGGAATCAATTTACCCTTTTTAAACAAACGTATAGCTCCCTTCTATGGAGATACCTTTAAGAAAACATGATCTTCTACCTGAGATTCCAAATCCTTCCTTCATTTATCGGCATAGCTCTTCTGCCTACTTTGAGAAGAGATGATGTGGTTTTGGATTGCCTTTACCTTTTCCATCATTTCCTGCACCAGTTCTAGGACTACAAGTTTCCTTTCACCAATTTCATCCCAACAGGTTGGTGTACAACATCTCTTTCCATATAACGCTTCATATGGTGCCATCAGAATACTTGAGAGGATGCTATTGTTATAGGAAAATTATACCAGAGGTAAATATTGATCCCACATACCCTGAAAGTCAAGTGAGCATGATCTCAACATGTCTTCTAAGGTTTGAATAGTCTGTTAGGATTGTCCATCTGTTTGAGGGTGGTAGATAGTGCTCAAACAAAGTTCAGTATTCAGGGCTTTCTGAAGACTTTTCCAAAATCATGAAGTAAAACGGGGCTCATGATGAGAAACAATCGATAGGGGTACTCCATGATGTCTGAAAACACCATTAATATATAGTCTTTCTAGATGTTCCAGTGGTAGATCTTCTGTTATAACAAGAAAATGTTCCGACTTGTTAAAAAGACCAACAATAACCCATATTGCATCATTCCTTATAGGAGTCTTTGGTATCCCCATGAAAAAATCCATCATAATATTATCCCTTTTACACATTGGTATGGTAAGAGGTTTCAATACTCCTCTAGGTTGTTGCCTTCCAGCTTTTACTTGTTAACATGCCATACATCTTGATACAAAATCAGAAATCTCTCTCTTCATGTTGTCCCACCAAAAATGTTCCTTCAAATCTCTATACATTTTGGTGCTCCCAGGGTGTATAGAGAAATTTGAAACTATGAGAATCATCTAACAATTACCTTTTTATATAAAGTATATTGGGAACACAAAGTTTCTTCCCGAATTTCCAAATTCTATCTTCATACACAATGTCACTCAATCTCCCATCATTCATAGCATTAATCTTCTTTTGAAATTCATCATCATTGGTCTAAGAACTCTTAATCTTTTATAGTAATGATGGTTCACATCCATTTGAAAAAGCATTGATTTTTCACATTCCATGGTTATTCCCATGTCAATCTAAACTAGATCCATGAAAATTGGATCCCTTTAGTTCTCATATTGTTCAAAACTTCTTGTTCTTTTCTGCTCAAAGCATCTTCCACCTTATTTTCCTTCCCCGAGTAGTAGTGTATCATGTAATCATAATCCTTGAGTAGTTCAAGCCATCTCCATTGCCTCATGTTGAGTTATTTCTATGAGAAAATATACTTCAAACACTTGTCATCGGTATATATCTCACATTTTTCACCGTTGAGTTTTTTTCTCCAAATATTCATAGCAATGATTACAGCAGCTAACTCAAGATCATGAGTAGGATAGTTTTTCTCATGAATTTTCAGCTGTCGTGATGCATAGGCAATAACTCTATCATTCTGCATAAGTACACAACCAAGTCATTTCTTCGATGCATCACTATAAATAATGAACCCATCATTCCCTAACGTTAGAGTCAAAATAGGAGCATTGATTAATCTTCTCTTTAGTTATTCCAATCATTTTTCACACTCTTTTTACCAAACAAATTTAACCCCTTTACATGTGAGCTTCGTCAATGGGTTAGCCAATCGGGAAAATTTCTGGACAAAATGTTGATAATAACCTGCTAAACCAATAAAACTATGTAACTTAGTTATACTCGTTGGTGTAGGCCATTCTTGGACTTCCTTGGTCTTAGAAGGATCAATAGAGATTCTATCTTTAGAGACAACATGGCCAAGAAAATAAATCTCCTGAAGCCAGAATTCACACATGCTAAACTTCCCATATAATTCATTTCTTCTCAGAGTCTTCAGGATAATTCACATGTGATTTTCATGATATTTGTAGCTTTTAGAGTATACTAAGATATCATCAATAAATACCACTAAAAAATCATCAAGATATTCTTTGAAAACTCTTTTCATTAGATCCATGAACACAAAGAGAGCATTAGTCAGCCCAAAAGGCATTACTGTAAACTCATAATGCCCATACCTGGTTCGAAATACTAACTTTGGAATGTCTTCCTTCTTCGCACAAAACTGATGGTATCCAGATTGAAGGTCAATCTTTGAAAATTATTTATCTCCATGAAGTTGGTCAAATAAATCATCAATGCAAGGTAGGGGATACATGTTCGTTATAGTTATAGCTTTGATATCCTATTAGTCTATACATAACCTCATAGATCCATCTTTCTTTTTAACAAAAAGAATAGGGGCTACCCATGGAGACACACTAGGGGGAATAAGTCCCTTATTACTCAATTCCTCTAGTTGTTTCTTTAGTTCAACTAATTCCATAATGGCCATTCTATAAGGAGTCTTCGATATAGGCCTTGATCTAGGAATTAAATCAATAGAAAACTCAACTTCTCATTCTGGAGGATGTCCAGGTAAATCTTCCGGAAACACATCTACATATTCTTTCCCAATAGGTACATCCTATATTTGAACATTCCTTTCCTCACCCACAATCATTTCATTCTATTCTTCCCCAATAATTGAATTTAGTTGAGCAACTGGGGGTGGATCTAGATAAGAATTAGGTGGTGATGATTCTTCTCTAAAGATAAGCTGTTCCTTATCATCATTATCAAAAATAGTAACATATTTTTTCTTACAATAAATCTTCACATCATGGTCTGAAAGCCAATCCATACCGAGGATTATATCAAAATCAATCATAGGTATGATGATGAGATCAACGGATAAAGAACATTTATGTGCTCTAATGGGTACTGATTCACAAAAAATTATTGCAATGATACTTCCCTTAGGAGTTTTAACTGACAACTCCCTTGTTAAATCAAATTGGAAATATATAATTTTTTTAGAAAACTGGGAAGATATGAAAAAATGCGATGATCAAGAATCAAATAAAGAATTTTCTAAACTTGAGGAAACCATTAAATTACCTGCCAACACGTCTTTCAGAGCTTCTACCTCAGCAATAGTGATAGCATAATCTTGGACTTGATCCCTTGGAATTTTCTGAGGTAATTTCCCCTGATGCTTAGGATATTCATTTGCATAATGTCCCTTCTCTCAGTAGTTGTAGCATTGAACATTGGTAGCTTCTTTCTTCCTCTTGAAATCACGAGCTTGGTGGCCTTTTCACCACACTTGTAATAGACTCACATCCCCTTCAAGAAAGTACCAGGGTGTTTATTCCCACATTTACTATAGGATGGATACTCAACTTTTTCCTTCTTCCCCTTATTTCCATTCCCATATTGATCAGTATATCTCTTCTTCTCTGGATTTGATTTAAATTCATAAGACTTAGAGAATTTTTTTTCTGTCTTGATATTGCATGAAACAATATTTTCATACAACGAGAAGGTTTGTGAAACTAATGCTCGATGGAGAAACGGTTTTAAACCATAAAAGAAATTATCAATCTTATATCTTGGGTTACGTATATAATCTACAGCATACCTTGCTAACCTTGTAAAGTTAGCCTCATACTTTGCGACATTCTCATCCTCCTTTTTCCTTAGACTCAGAAATTATTTGTCCATATCTGCTCGATGGTCACGAGGAAAGTATTTTTATAAGAAAATCGCTTTGAACACTCTCCATTCCATATTTTATACATCATCATATTCCTTTGTGTTTTGTATCAATGACCACCATTGATCAGAATCTCCAGTGAGGTGATAGACTACCATGATAACATTCTCCCTTTCACTACTCCTCATAGCCTAAAATATTTTTTTGAGGGAACTTATCCATTGATCAGCTACCAATGGATTTGTACTCCCATTGAATATTGGTGGTTGGTGCCTCATGAAGCGATCTAAGATTGATCCTCCATGCTGTTGATCAGGGTGCTCCATACGGGTAAGGTTTTTATTCATAACCTGAGTGAGTTGTCCCAGTATGTTGATTAGCTGATCAGAACCAGTTGCATCGCCAGCTCCACTATAATTATCTTGAGCAGGATGGCAATCCCTACATGGAGTGTGTGAATTGATACTGTTCCCATTACTTCTGCTAGGCGCCATTTCTAAGCAATGGCATAAACTCGATTAGTTTATGAATTGAAATACATAATTCCAAACTAACAAAACACTTAACATAAATTGAACAGTTTATGGATATTATCCACAATCATAAAAAAAATTCTTTGAGGAAATATATACTCATAAACCCTTCATAATGGTTTGTAAAGAAAATGATAATTATCCAAAGCATATCCCCAGGAGTGTTGTAACCAAGAGTGCAGCAAGGCCCGTTGTTGTGCACCAGTTCCCGTTCGAGTCTAGCTCACAGTAGTGTTTTTGGGTTTTACCCCTAGGTACATTTGTGCGTGAGCCGCCTCTACCAGCTCATATCTAGACAGGGATGTATTTCTCGGAAAACTCAGAAAATCTCTACAACACCAAAATTTTAGGAAGTTCTTCTATACTAATCCTCAAAGTCTATCTTAGGGTTATGTGCTCTAATCAGAGTTTATCTAAATCTAGCTTTGAAGGTTTGTACTAAACATCCTCTAATACCAACTATAACTCCCTGACCCTAGTTACATAGAGTTGGTGCATTATTACATAACATTGGCATGATAAAAAATGATCAAGTCTCGAAAGACCGATTAGTTTAGTAGCCTTGGAATCACTAGATACATTCATAAAGATTACATTACATCATAAAGTGAAAACTACAAAAACACCTTGTCTTCATATCCCCTCATAAAATCCATGCATGTCATTCATAAAATACTTCTTCACATCCTGGGAAAAATTAAAACATTGAAAGGAGTGAGCTCAGATGCCCTGTAAGGATAAAAATATAGCGAAAACATTTATAAATAGGTATAAACATTTAAGGCAATGTATAGCTAAAACAAAATCCTTTTAAACTTGAACTTCAGTATAATATGGAAAAAATAAAATTATATAATCCATTTACTTATTCACATGGATATTCTACTAATCAAATAATCACATGAAATATCCATAACCACTTTCATAATGATATAATTCATAATGTCAGACTATCATAACCACGTAACCAAGGGCTCGTGCCAAGACGACAAATAATATTTTGTCAAGGCCTCATTCAAAGACACTATTTTGTCTCATGAGACCTACCGAAGCATTGAGGAGCTATAGTGGGCTCCACTCGTCACTTACTAAGTCCAATTCATTCCTCATATGAACAGGTTTAAACATAACATAAACATCTGTATTAAAACTAGCATACGAAATGTAAATACATTCTATATAAACCATGAATGGTATAAAAATAACACACCCACAATAAAAAATATCATAAAACCTTCAATACAATCTGGAAGTTTTGTATCATAATAAATCAGCTTCAAATAAGTTTAAAATCCATCAAAGGATGCTGACGTAGATGAAATCAAAACTATTTGAGAGAAATATCTCTTTTTTTAAATCATTTAAAAGTCACATAATTATAAAATAAACCATTTACTTTGAAAATATTCTTATAAGATTGTAAGGGAAGCTTCGAGGATTTTACAACGGTGGAAAATAGCCGCACCTGCCGTATAAGTTAAAAAAATACATTCTTACCTTAATTTTGTCGAAAAGGTTAAAAAGCACCTTATTGGGAAAATGACGTAAATATTCCTTTATAAAATTCTTATAAAAATTCAAAAAAGGGTATAAATGAATTTAACCCATATTCTGTAAAATAGTAAGATTTTTTTGAAATAAATTTTTAAAAAACATGGATGTGGATGATAAAGAGGTCCCAATAGATAATTACGTATAAACAACATCAGATAATGAAGAGATTGTGAAATAAACACTTACCTTGTACTTTTCCTTGGTTGAGGGTAGGCTAACCTCTTGTATAATGGTGAAATAATTTTTATTAAATTATACAAGAAACATATACATTAATATGATATCATATATGATCTCTTAACATTGCTTTGTTAAAAATATCTCAGTATTATCATCATTTCGGGTGTTAACTTACTCGTTTTATTTTATATGTTTTGTTACATAATCCATTTTTGTTATGGATAGGTTGTATATTATTAATATCCAGAATGATATCAATTCCTTAAATATTATTTTTAATCATAAAATGAGAATTATACTTGAATGGATACGATGGAGAATGAATCTCATCGCGTTCGTGGAGACGGTAGTCCGTACGTACGCACGATTGACAATATCATTCTTTTGATATTAAAATGGTATATAATTGGATGGTATATCATACATAAATAATTATTATAATGCTATATTTATTATTTAGTTCAATTACACATCAATATCATACCCATCCAAATAATAATGTTTCGAATAACAATTACACCACGATGTGGAGACGGTAAGTCGTACGTACGCATGTATGGTGACATGTTATTCAAAGGATCGATAGAATAATGAATATGGTTGTACCATATTTATAATAACATCAAAATATATAGAAGATACTGGAGTGATGGTTTTATAATTTAAATAACAAATAAAGAAGAAGTGGAAGAAGAAAGGAACTTAAAAGAGGATGGTGAAAACATTACCTCTTCTTTGGGTTCTTCCTTTTGATTTGAACAAAAGGGCTCTTTAGGTTGGATTTATGATTGAACTAAGTCCTCTAGGTTGAAGTGAAGGAATTTGAGAGAGTATTTTGGTAGGGGTTGGCCGAACCAAAAGGCTTTGAAGGTGTGAAGAATGGGTTAGAAGTGGTGTCCTTTTATAAGGGGGAGGAGGGTCTCTTTAGGAAAAACAGAAAGTATTATTTTATAATAAATTCATATTCGGTTTCTAATGGCTCCAAAGTGTATTATTCAAAGTATAAGGTGAGGATGGGTCAAAATAATTTCAACCAATAGATTTTAGACAGGTTTGTGTCATTATATTAACCTTATCATTTAGTTTTAACTCTTAGTTAATTAGATTGACATTTACAATGTCACTTTTACTTTTATATTATATAGTTAATAAACTTACTATATATATCCAAGAGACCCCCAAGAGATCCATTAATGATACAACTATCATGATATAAGTCTTTTGGATGATCCTCAGATTTTTAGAAATATAATATCAATTAGTAATATAATATTTGTTTTAAAAACTTATTTATGTCAATTTTGACACTATTCAATAATTGATTTTTGTTAAAGTCACAACATCTTTATTAATTAGAACCAGATTTATTTAATAATTCCTATCATGTCATATTAACCAATAAAATTCAGGTATACCATCAAAACATTCAAATTATATTTATTTTAACCTTTATAGTACCAATTATTTGATTTTTTCATTAATAAGGAAAATACTGCATAATTATTTTGTCGTAAATAAATTAAATTATTAAATGTATAAAAATTATAAATAAAATACAATTATTTATTAAATAATTTAATATATCTAATTAATATTTATAGTCTAAAATCTAACACATATAACCCTATGTAAAAATTGTTTTCCTAAAAGATATATGCCTATGTAGTTTTTATATTTATTTTAACTTATTTAATATAAAGTGTCCTTATCACCTACAAGTGGATCCATGAGTTCCCAAAACCGACCCAAAGTTTCCCATGGTCAGACCTGTATCGAACAATATGGTTAGAACATGTTTTAGGGTAATTTATTGTTATTATAATATTATTTTTTGCCCCTTTTTTACCTGATTTACCCTTTAAGCATGGTAAATAAAATATTTATCAAAGTAATTATTCAATATGTCTAAAAATAAAAGTTACCTATTTACATAATATAGAAATCATGATTCCAATTATGGAATCTATTTTTCCAAATTCAAAGCACATAAGTGGCAGAAATTAATTTAAAATTAATTCCAGTTGTTAAAACAAAAATCGTGTTTTTAAGAGATAATAACTATCAAAAGATTGACACTGGTTTATGTCCGGTTTAATTGTGAAATTATGTCCAATGATCAAAATTGTATTAAATAGTAAAAATATATTCTAAATATACTTTTAAACCACTCAAATTCATAATTTATCACTTTTAATTATTTGATTAAAAAAGTTGTTTTTCATTAAAATTTAGTAATTTTCACTATTTATCAAAATATAAAAGTTATCCGAAAAGAACCAAACTCTTACCCTAGACTAATTTAGATATTCCCAATCAAAAAATGAAGTCCATTTTGAGAGATAAAATTTTTAAAATTTCAAAAAGTGGGTCTTACTATTCATAATGGCTACTTTGATTGGTCGTGGTGTGTTAGAATCTCGAAGTTGCGTGCAACACATGCTAATCAATTATTCAAAGAGAATCGTACCGTGGAAGATTGGGGTGTTACATTCTCCCCTCCTTAAAATAATTTTGTCCTCAAAATTTCTAGAATACTACCGCTTGAAAAGACTCGGGTGGTTCTTCATTATAAGTTTCTCGGGTTCCCACGTTGCCTCTTCCATCATATGGTTCCTCCATAGAACTTTTACCAGACGAGTCGTCCAGTTTCTCAGCACTTGTTCTCTCGTATAAAGAATTATGACGGGATTTTCTCAATAAGACAGATTGGGTTCTAGTTCTATTTCCTCATAGGTGAGTACATGCGTTGGGTCAGACATGTATTTCCTCAACAACGATACATGGAACACATCGTGAACTTTGGAGAGACTTGGTGGCATTGCCAAACAGTAAGCTACAACCCCAATTCATTCTATAATTTCGAATGGTCCGGTGTACCTGGGACTCAATTTACCCTTCTTACTGAAACGTATAACTCCCTTCCATGGAGATACATTAAAAAAATGATCTCATACCTAAAATTCCAAATCCTTCCTTCGGTTATCGGCATAGCTCTTCTGCCAACTTTGAGCTTCTTTTGATGTGGTTTTGGATTTCCTTTACCTTTTCCATCATTTCATCCACCAGTTCTGGGCCTAAAAGTCTCCTTTCACCAATTTCATCCCAACAGGTTAGTGTGTGACATCTCTTTCTGTATAACGCTTCATATGGTGCCGTATGAATACTTGAATGAAAGCTATTGTTATAGGAAAATTATACCAGAGGTAAATATTGATCCCACATACCATGAAAGTCAAGTGAGCATGATCTCAACATGTCTTCCAAGGTTTGAATAGTCCATTCTGATTGTGCATCTTCTTGAGGGTGGCAGGCAGTGCTCAAACAAAGTTTAGAATTTATGGATTTCTGAAGACTTCCTAAATCTTGAAGTAAAACGGGGATCACGATCAGAAACAATCAATAGGGGTACTCCATGAAGTCTCACAAATTCATTAATATATAATCTTTCTAGATGTTCCAGTGGTAGATCTTCTCTTATAGCAAGAAAATGTGCTGACTTGGTAAGACGATCAACAATAAGCAATAATGCATCGTTCCTTATTTTGGTCTTTGGTAGCCCCATTCGAAATTCCATCATAATATTATCCCATTTCCACTCCGGTATGGGAAGAGGTTTTAATAATCCTCCAGGCTGTTGCCTTCCAGCTTTCACTTATTGAGAAACCATACATATTGACACAAAATAAGCAATCTCTCTCTTCATGTTGTCCCACCAAAAATGTTCCTTCAAATATATATACATTTTGGTGCTCCCAGGGTGTATATAGAAATTCGAACTATGAGCATCGTCCAACAATTACCTTTTTAGATCAGGTATATTAGGAACATAAAGTCTATTCCCGAATTTCAAAATTCCATCTTCATACACAAATTCACTCAATCTCCCATCATTCATAGCTTTAATATTCTTTTGAATTCTTTCATCATTGGTCTTAAAACTCTTAATCCATTATCATAAAGATGGTTTCGCAAACATTTGAAAAAGAATTTATGTTTAATCTTCCATGGTTATTCCCATGTCAATATTCACTAGATCCATGAAAATGAGATCCCTTTCAATTCTCATATTGTTCAAAACAACATGATCTTTTCTCCTCAAAGAAACTGCCACCTTATTTTCCCTCATCAGGTTGTAGTGTATCATGCAATCATAATCCTGGAGTAGTTCATGCCATCTCCTTTGCCTCATGTTGAGTTATTTCTGTGAGAAAATATACTTCAAACTCTTGTGATCGATATATATCTCATATTATTCACTGTAAAGATAGTGTCTCCAAATCTTTAGACCAAAGATTACTGCAGCTAAATCAAGATCATGAGTAGTATAGTTTTGCTCATGAATTTTCAGCTCTTGTGATTCATAGGCAATAAGTCTATCATTCTCCATAAAGACACAACCAAGTATTTTCTTCGATGCATCACTATAAATAATGAACCCATCATTCCCCAATGGTAGAGTCAAAATAAGAGCATTGATTAATCTTCTCTTTAGTTCTTACAAACATTCTTCACACTCTTTTGTCCAAACAAATTTAACCCCTTTACATGTGACCTTTGTTAATGGGTTAGCCAATCTGGAAAAGTTATGGACGAAACACCGATAATAACTTGCTAAACCAATAAAACTGTGTACCTCAGTTATACTCATCGGTGCAGGCCACTTTTGGATTTTCTTGGTCTTAGAAGGATAAACATAGATTCCATATTTAGAGACAATATGGCCAAACAAAGAAATCTCCTAATGCCAGATTTCACACATGCTAAACTTCCCATATAAATCATGTCTTCTCAGAGTCTTCAGGATAATGAGCAAGTGGTTTTCATGATCTTCATAGCTTTTGGAGTATACCAGGATATCATAAATAAATACCACTATGAAATCATCAAGATATTCCTTGAGAACTCTGTTCATTAGTTCTATCAACATAGAGGGATCATTAGTAAGCCCAAAAGGCATTACTGTAAACTGGTAATGCCCATACCTGGTTCGAAATGCTGTCTACGGAATGTCTTCCTTCTTCACACACAACTGATGGTCTCCAGATCGAAGGTCAATATTTGAAAAGTATTGAGCTCCATGAAGTTGGTCAAATAAATCATCAATACGAGGTAGGGGATACTTGTTCATTATTGTTATAGCATTGATCTCCCTATAGTCGATACATAACCTCATAGATCCATCTTTCTTTTTAACAAAAATAATAGGGGCTCCCCATGGAGAAACACTTGGGTGAATAAATCCCTTATTACTCAATTCCTCTAGTTGTTTCTTTATTTCAACTAATTCCATAGTGTCTATTCTACATGGGGTCTTCGATATAGGCCTTGATCTAGGAATTAAATCAATGGATTACTCAACTTATCATTCTGGAGGATGTCCAGGTAAATATTCAGGAAACACATCTACATATTATTTCACAATAGGTATATCATCTATTTGAACATTCCTTTCCTCACCCATAGTCATTTCATTATGTTCCTCTACAATAATTGAATTTAGTTGAGCTACTGGGGGTGGATCTAGATAAGAAATAGGTGGTGAAGATTCTGCTCTAAAGATAAGGTGTTCCTTATCATCATCATAAAATATCATAACCTTATTCTTCTTACAATAAATCTTCACATCATGGTCCGAAATCCAATCCATACTGAGGATTATATCAAACTCATTCATAGGTATGATGATGAGATCAGTGGATAAAGAACATTTATGTGCTCTAATGGGTCTTCATTCACAAAACATTGTTGCAGTGATACTTCCCTTAGGAGTTTTAACTGAAAACTCACTTGTTAAATTAAATTGTTAATATCTAATTTTATTAGAAAACTGGGAAGATATGAATCAATGTGATGATCTAGAATCAAATAAAAAATTTACTAAAATTGAGGAAACCATTAAATTACCTGCCACCACATCTTTAGGAGCTTCTACCTCAGCAGTAGTGATAACATAAGCTTAGCCTTGATCCCTTGGAATTTTTTAAGGTTAGTTCCCCGGACACTTTGGACATTCATTTGCATAATGTCCCATCTCTCTGCAGTTGTAGCATTGAACATCGTTTTCCTCTTTCCTCCCCATGCAATCACGAGCTTGGTGGCATTTTTCACCACACTTGTAACAGACTCCCATTCCTTTCAAGCATGTACCAGGGTGTTTCTTCCTACATTTACTGCAGGATGGATATTCAACTTTTCCCTTATTCCCCTAATTTCCATTCCCAGATTAATCAGCAGATCTCTTATTCTCTTTCATTGCTTTAAAGTCGTTAGACTTAGAGAATTATTTTTCTGTCTTGATAGGTCATGCAACAATATATTCGCACAATGAGTAGGTTTGTGAAACTAATGCTCGATGGAGAAACAGTTTTTACCCATCAAATAAACGATCAATATTACTACTTGGGTAGCATATAGAATCTGCAACATACCTCGCTAACCTTGTAAAGTTAGCCTCATACTTTGCGACATTCTCATCATCCTTTTCCCTCAGACTCAGAAATTTCCCTTCCATATTTTCTCGATGGTCATGAGAAAAGTATTTTTCTAATAAAAAATCCTTGAACTCTCTCCATTAAATATTTTATACTTTATCATCTTCCATTGTGTTTTTTATCAATAACCACCATTGATCATCATCTCCAGTGAGTCGATAAACTGCCATGATAACTTTCTCCCTTTCACTACTCCCCAAAGCCTGAAATATTTTTTTCTATAGAACTTATCCATTGCTCAGCAACCAATGGATTTGTACTCCCATTTAATGTTGGTGGTTTTTTTCTCATGAAGTGATCTAACATTGATCCTCTATGATGTGGATCAGGGTGCTCCATACGGGTAAGGTTATTATTCACAACCTAAGTGAGTTGTCACAGTATGGTGATTAGTTGATCAACCCCAGTTTCATTGCTAGCTCCACTATAATTATTTTGAGCAGGAGGGAAATCCCTACATGGAGTGCGTTCATTGATATAGTTCCCATTCCTTCAACTAGACGCCATTTCTAAACAATAGTATAAACTAGATTAGTTTATGAATCGAATTACATAATTCCAAATTTGTAATACACTTAACAAAAATTGAAATGTTTATAGATATAATCCATAATCATAAAAATAATACTTTGAAGAACTATATACTCATAAACCCATCATAATGGTTCGTAATGAAAATGAGAATTATCCTAAGCATATCCACTGGGAGTGTCATAACCATGAGTGCAGCAAGGCATGTTGTCATGCACCAGTTCACATTCGAGTATAGCTCAAATAAGTGTTTTTGGGTGTTACCCCAAGGTACATATGTGCCAGAGCCACCTCTACCTATATGTATCCAGACATGGATGTATTGCTCGGAAAACTCACAAAATCTCTACAATACCAAAATTCTAGGAAGTTTTTATATACTAATCCTCAAATTTTATCTTAGTGTTATGTGTTCTAATCAGAGTTTTTCTAAATATATATTCCAAGGTTTGTACTAAACTTCCTCTGATACCAACTGTAATGCCCCGAATCTAGTTACCCAAAGTCAGACCATTATTATATAACACTGTCATGATCACAAAAGATCAACTCTCAAAAGATCGACTAGTTTAGTAGCCTTGGAATCACAAGATACATTCATAAAGTTTACATTACATCATAAATTGAAAACTACAACAACATATTGTCTTTATATACCCTCATAAAATCTCTACAGGTTAGTAATAAAATACTTCTTCACATCCTAGGAAAAATTAAAATTTTGAAATGGGTGAGCTGAGATGCTCTGTAAGGAAAAAAATATAGTAGAAGCTTTTATAAATAAGCATAAACATTTAAAGAAAATGTATAACTAAAACAAAAGCCTTTTAAAATTGAAATTCAGCATAATATAGTAGAAATAAAATCAAATAATTCCATTTCCTTATTCACATAGATATTCTACTAATCTAATAATCTCATGCAATATCAATAACCACTTCCATAATGATGGAACACATAATGCCAGGCTATCATAACCACGTAGCCAAGGCCTCATACGAAGACTACAAATAAGATTTTGTCAAGGCCTCGTGCCAGGATACTATTTTGTCTCATGATACCTAGAGATGCATCAAGGAGCTATAGCGGGCTCCACCCGTGACTTACTAAGTCCACTGCATTTCTCATATGAACAGGTTTAAAAATAACATAAACATTCTTATTAAAACTAGCATATGAAATGTAAATACTTTCTCTATAAACCATGAATGGTATAAAAATAACACTTCCACAGTCAAACATATCACAAAACCTTCAATACATTATGGAGGTTTTGTATTATAATAAATCTACTTCAAATAATCTTAAAATCCATCAACGGATGTTGACATAGATGAAATCAAAACTATTTGGGAGAAATACCTCCTTTTTTTAAATCATTTAAAAGTCACATAATTATAAAATAAAACATTTACTTTGAAAATATTCTTATAATCTTGTTAGGGAAGCTTCAAAGATTTTACAATGGTGGAAAATAGCCACACCCGCCGTATAAGTTAAAAAAAGACATTCTTAACATAATTTTGTCAAAAAGGTTAAAAAGGACCTTGTTTGGAAAATGACGTAAATATTCCTTTGTAAACATCTTATAAAAATTCAAAAAAGGATATAAATGACTTTAACCCATATTCTGTAAAATAGTAAGAATGTTCTGAATTACATTTTTAAATAACATGGATGTGGATGATAAAGGGGTCCCAGTAGATAATTAAATATAAACAACCTCAGATAATGAAGAGATTGTAAAATAAACCCTTACCTTGTACATTTCTTTAGATGAGGGTAGGTTAACCTCCTGTATAGTGGTGAAATAAATGTTATTAAATTATACAAGAATCATATACATTAATATGATATCATATATGATCTCATAACATTTCTTTATTAATAATATCTTAGTATTATCGTCGTTTCGGGTGTTAACTTACTCGCTTTCCTTTATATGTTTGTTTCATAAGCCATGTTTTTATTTATAGGTTATATCTTATTCATATCCAGAATGATATCAATTACTTAAAAATTATATTTAATCATCAAATGAGAATTATACATGAATGGATATGATGAAGAATGAATCTCACTGTGTTCGTGGAGACGGTAGTCCGTACGTACGCACGAGCGACAATATCATTTTTTTGATAGTAAAATCGTATATAATTGGATGATATATCATATATACAGAATCATTATAATGTTATACTTATTATTTACTTCAATTACACATCAATATCACACCTATCCAAATAATAATGTTTTGAATAACAATTACACCACGACGTGGAGACGGTAAGCCGGACATACGCATGTATGGTGACATGTCATTCAAATGATGGATAGAATAATGAATATGGTTGTACCATATTTATAATAAAATCACAGTATATAGAAGTTACAGGAATTATTTTTCAGAAGGGAAATAAAAAAGAAAGAAGAAGTAGAAGAAGAAAGGAACTTGAAAGAGGGTGGTGAAAACATTACCTCTTCTTCGGGTTCTTCCTTTTGATTTGATCAAAAGGGCTCCTTTGGTTGGCTTTCTGATCAAAATAAGGCCTCTAGGTTTAATTGAGGGAATTTAAAGAGTATTTTGGTAGGGTTTGTCCGAACCAAAAGTCTTTTAAGGTGTGAAGAATTGGATAGAAGTGGTGTCCCTTTATTAGGGGGAGGAGGGACTCTTTAGTAAAAACTTAAAGTATTATTTTATAATAAATTCATATTTGGTTTCTAATGGATCAAAAGTGAATTATTCAAAGTCTATGGTGGGCATGGGTCTAAATCATTTCAACCAATAGATTTTAGACAGGTTTGGGTCACTATATTAACCTTATCTTTTAGTTTTAACTCTTAGTTAATTAGATTGACATTTACCATGTCACTTTGTATTTTTATATTATATAGTTAATAAACAAACTATATACATCCAAGAGACCCCAAATTAGTCCATTAATGATACAAATATCATGATATATGTCCTTTGGCCAAACATCAGTTTTCTAGGATTATAATATCAATTAATAATATAATATTTGTTTTAAAAAATCATTTATGTCAATTTTGACATTATTCAATAATTTATTTTTGTTAAAGTCTTAAAAACTTTATTAATTCGAACCAAATTTATTTAATCAATCCTTTCATGTCATACTAACCAATAAAATTCATGTATGTCATCACAACTTTCAATTTGTATTTATTTTAACATTTAGAATACCAATTATTGGATTCTTTCATTAATAAGGAAAATACTGCATCATTATTGTGTCATAAATAAATTTAAATATTAAATGTCTAAAAATTATAAATAAAATAAAATTATATAGGAAATGATTCTATATTTCTAATGAATATTTATTTTCAAAAATCTAACATATATGACCCTATGTAAAAATTGTTTTTCTAAAAGATATATGCCTATGTCATTTTTGTATTTATTTTAACTTAATTAATATAAAGTGTCCTTATCACATACAAGTGGATCCATGGGGTCCCAAAATCGACCCAAATATGCCCATTGTTGGACATGTATTAAACAATAATGTTACGACATGTTTTAGGGTAATTTATTATTATTATAATATTATTTTGTTACCCTTTTTTACCGGATTTAACGTTTAACAATGGTAAATAAAATATTTACTGAAATAATTATTCAAAATATCTAAAAATAAAAGATACCTATTTACACAATTTGGACATCCTGATTCCAAATATGGAATAAATTTTTCCAAATTCGAAACACAGAAGTGGCAGAAATTAATTTAAAATTAATTCCAATTGTTAAAACAAAAAGCGTGTTTTTAAAAGATAACAACTATCAAAAGATTGACACTTGTTTATGTCCGGTATAATTGTGAAATTATGTCCAATGGCGGAAATTGTAATAAATGGTAAAAAGTATATTCTAAATATACTTGAAAACCACTCGAATTCATAATTTCTCACTATTAATTATTTCGATTAAAAAAGTTGTTTTTAATTAATTTTTAGTAATTTTCACTCTTCATCAAAATATATATGTTATCCGAAAAGTACCAAAATTTCACCCTTCGCTAATTTCGATATTCTGAATCCAAAAATGAAGTCCATTTTGAGTGTAAAATTTATAAAATTTTAAAAATTGGGTATTACTATTCATAATGACTACTTTGATTGGTCACAGTGTGTTAGAATCTCGAAGTTGCATACAACACACGCAACTTAATTATTCAAAGTGAATAACACATCCATAGTCAAACATATCACAAAAATGTTAATAAAATATGGTAGTTCTGTATTATAATAAATCAACTTCAAATAAGCTTAAAATTCATCAAAGGATGTTGAAATAGATGAATTCAAAACTATTTGAGAGAAATATCTTTTTTTTTTGAAATCATTTAAAAGTCACACATTTATAAAGGAAGTGTTTTAAAAGAGATTTTTGAATCAAAGTGTCCCATACCACTTTTAAACATTGAAAAATAAATAACATTTCAAAACATTCATGTCCATATAAATAAATCCTTAAAATCATTTTGAAAACATGGACATTAATTAAAAAGATATAGAAAGATAAATCTTTAAAACATTTAAAATTATGATCTTGATAAAGAGTACCTTTCACAAATTATTAAAATATTCATTTTGAAATATTTTCAAATTCACATAATTATAAAATAGAAAATTTACTTTGAAAATATTTTTATAAGCTTGTAAGGGAAGCTTTGACGATTTTGTAACGGTTGAAAATAACTACACCCGCCGTATAAGTTAAAAAGACATTTTTACCTTATATTTGTCGAAAAGGTTAAAAAGTACCTTGTTTGGAAAATGACAAAAAGATTCCTTTCAAAACAAATAAGGTTATAAATTAATTTAACCCATTATCTAGTAAATAGTAAAAATGTTTTTAAACGCATTTTTTAGAAACATGGATGTGGATGATTAAGAGGTCCCGGTAGATAATTACGTATAAATAACCTTAGACAATGATGAGATTGGGAAATAAACCCTTAACTTTTACTTTTCCTTGGTTGAGGGTAGTTTAACCTCATGTATAATGGTGAAATAATTTACATTAAATTATACATGAATCATATACATTAATATGATATCATATATGATCTTTTAACCTTTATTTGTTAATAATATCTTAGTATTATCGTTGTTTCGGGTGTTAACTTACTCATTTTCTTTTATATGATTTTTTACGTAAGACGTGTTTGTTATGGTTGTACCATATTTATAATAACATCACAGTATATAGTAGATAAACGAGTTATTTTTTTAGAATGGAAATAACAAAGAAAGAAGAAGTGGAAGAAGAAATGACCTTGACAGAGGGTGGTGAAAACATTACCTCTTCTTCGGGTTCTTCTTTTTGATTTGATCAAAAGGGCCCCTTAGGAAGGCTTTTTGATCGAAATAAGGCCTCTAGGTTTAATTGAGAAATGTTTAGAGGGTATTTGGGCAGGGTTTGGACGAACCAAAAGGCTTTGAAGGTGTGAAGAATTGGATTGAAGTGGTGTCCTTTTATAAGGGGGAGGAAGGGCTCTTTAGAAAAAACTTAAAGTATTATTTTATAATAAATTTATATTCGGTTTCTAATGGCTCCAAAGTAAATTATTCAAAGTATAAGGTGGGTATGGGTATAAATACTTTCAACCAATAGATTTTAGATAGGTTTGAATTATTATATTAACCTTATCTTTTAGTTTTAACTCTTAGTTAATTAGATTGACATTATCATGTCACTTTGTATTTTTATATTATATAGTTAATAAAATTACTATATACATCCAAGAGAATACAAATTGGTCCATTAATAATACACATATCATGATATAAGTCCTTTGGCCGAACATTATTTTTTTAGAAATACAATATCAATTAATAATATAATATTTGTTTTAAAAACTCATTTATGTCAATTTTGACACTATTCAATAATTTATTTTTGTTAAACTCTTATCAACTTTATTAATTCGACAACAATTTATTTAAGGAATCCTATCATGTCATATTATCCATTAAAATTCATGTATGGCATCAAAATATTTAAATTATATTTATTTTAACATTTATAATACCAGTTATTGGATTCTTTAATTAATAAGGAAAATACTGCATCATTATTGTGTCATAAATAAATTTAATTATTAAATGTCTCAAAATTATATATAAAATACCATTATGTAGGAAATATTTTTATGTTTATAATGAATATTTATAGTAAAAAATACAACATATATAACCCTATGTAAAAATTGTTTTTCTAAAAGATATATGCCTATGTCATTTTTGTATTTATTTTAACTTAATTAATATAAAGAGTCCTTATCAAATACAAGTGGATCCATGTGGTCCCAAAATCGACCCAAAGATGCGCATTGTTGGAAATTTTTCAACAAATAATCTTAGGACATGTTTTAGGGTAATTTATTATAATTATAATATTATTTTGTTACCTTTTTTTTACTATATTTACCCTTTAACCATGGTAAATAAAATATTTACCGAACTAATTATTCAAAATGTCTAAAAATCAAAGTTACCTATTTAAAAAATTTGGACATCCTGATTCCAAATATAGAATCCATTTTTCCAAATTCAAAATACATAAGTGGCAGAAATTAATTTAAAATTAATTCCCATTGTTAAAACAAAAAGCGTGTTTTTAAGAGATAATAACTATCAAAGTATTGACACTTGTTTATGTTTGGTATAATTGTGAAATTATGTCTAATGACCAAAAATGTATTAAATGGTAAAACTAAATTCTAAATATACTTTAAAAAAACTTAAATTCATAATTTATCACTATTAATTATTTTGATTAAAAAAGTTGTTTTTAATTTAAATTTAGTAATTTTCACTCTTCATCAAAATATAAAAGTTATCCGAAAAGTACCAAAATTTCACCCTAGGCTAATTTTGATATTAGAAATCCAAAACTAAAGTCCATTTTGAGAGTTAAAATGTATAAAATTTTAAATAGTGGGTATTACTATTCATAACGACTACTTTGATTGGTCAAAGTGTGTTAGAATCTCGAAGTTGCGTACAACACACGCTACAACATTATTCAAAGAGAATAACACATCCACAATCAAACATATCAAAAAAATGTTAATACAATATGGAATTTTGTATCATAATAAGTCAACTTAAAATAATCTTAAAATCCATCAAAGGATGTTTACATAGATGAATTCAAAACTATTTGAGAGAAATATCAATTTTTTGAAATCATTTAAAAGTCACACATTTATAAAGGAAGTGATTTAAAAGAGATTTTTGAATCAAAGTGTCCCATACCACTTTTAAACTTTTAAAAATAAATACCATTTCAAAAAATTCATTTCTATATAAATAAATCTTTAAAAATCATTTTGAAAACATGGACATTAATTAAAAAGATCTAGAAATATAAATCTTTAAAACATTTAACATTCTGATCTTGATAAAGGGTACCTTTCAAAAATTCTTATAATATTCATTTTGAAATCATTTCAAAGTCACATAATTATAAAATAAAACATTTACTTTTAAAATATTCTTATAATCTTGTAATGGAAGCTTCGACGATTTTATAACGGTTGAAAATAATTGCACACGCCATATAAGTTAAAAAGACATTCTTACCTTAAATTTTTCAAAAAGGTTAAAAAGTACCTTGTTTGGAAAACGACAGAAAGATTCCTCTCAAAACACATAAGACTATAAATTAATTTAACCCATTGTTTAGTAAATATTTAAAATGTTTTTAAATACATTTTTTAGAAACATGGATGTAGATGATAAAGAGGTCCTGGTAGATAATTACGTATAAACAACCTCGGATAATGATGGGATTGTGAAATAAACCCTAAAATCGTACTTTCCCTTAGTTTAGGGTAGGTTAACCTCATGTATAATGGTCAAATAATTGTTATTAAATTATAACAGAATCATATACATTAATATGATATCATATATGATCTTTTAACCTTTCTTTGTTAATAATATCTTAGTATTATC
The DNA here is from genome assembly GCA_963277665.1 of Viscum album. Classification (NCBI taxonomy): domain Eukaryota; kingdom Viridiplantae; phylum Streptophyta; class Magnoliopsida; order Santalales; family Viscaceae; genus Viscum; species Viscum album. The sequence goes on along the minus strand of OY728161.1, from coordinate 1,918,908,871 downwards.
GTCGTTTCGGGTGTTAACTTACTTGTTTTCTTTTATTTGATTTTTTAAGTAAGCCGTTTTTGTTATGGTTATAACATATTTATAATAACATCAAATTATATAGAAGATACAAGAGTTATTGTTTTATAATGGAAATAACAAAGAAAGAAGAAGTGGAAGAAGAAATGACATTGAAAGAGGCTGGTGAAAACATTACCTCTTCTTCGGGTTCTTCCTTTTGATTTGATCAAACTGGATCATTAGGTTGGCTTTCTGATCACACTAAGGCCTCTAGGTTGACGTGAGGGATGTTGAGAGAATAAATGGGTAGGGGTTGGCCGAACCAAACTTCTTTGAGGGTGTGAAAACATGGTTAGAAGTGGTGTCCTTTTATAAGGGGGAGGATGGGCTCTTTGGAAAAAACTTAAAGTATTAATTAATAATAAATTCATATTCGGTTTATAATGGCTCAAAAGTGGATTATTAAAATTATAAGGTTGTTATGGGTCGAAATACTTTCAACCAATAGACTTTAGACAGGTTTGGGTCATTATATTAACCTTATCTTTTAGTTTTAACTCTTAGTTAATTAGTTTGACATTTTCATGTCACTTTGTATTTTTATATTAGATAGTTAATAAACTTACTATATACATCCAAGAGACCCCAAAAGTGGTCCATTAAAGATATAAATATCATGATATATGTCCTTTGCCCGAATCATAGATTTTTAGGAATATAGTATCAATTAATAATATAATATTGTTTTTTAAAAACTCATTTATGTCAATTTTGAAACTATTCAATAATTGATTTCTTTTAGTCATAAAAACTGTATTAATTAAAAAAATTAATTTAATCACTACTAACATGGCATATTAACCAATAAAATTCGTTTATGTGATCAAAAATTTCAATTTTTATTTATTTTAGCATTTATAATACTAATTGTTTGATTCATTCATTTATAAGGAAAATACTGCATCATTATTGTTTCATAAATAAATCTAATTATTAAATGTCTAAAAATTATAAATAAAAAACTATTATGTAAGAAATATTTTTATCTTTATAATGAATATTTATTGTCAGAAATATAACATATATAACCCTATGTAAAAATTGTTTTTATAAAAGATATATGCTTTTGTCATGTTTGTATTTACTTTACCTTAATTAATATGAAGTGTCCTTATCACCTACAAGTGGTTCCATGGGGTCCCAAAATCGACCCAAAGATGCCCATGTTCGTACATGTATCAACCAATATAATTAGGACATATTTTATGGTTATTTAATATTATTATAATATTTGTTTTACCCTTATTTACCAGATTTACCCTTTAACTATGGTAAATAAAATATTTACCGAAGTAATTATTCAAAATGTCTAAAAATAAAAGTTACCTTTTTAAAAAATTTGGACCTCTTGATTAAAAATATAGAATCCATATTTCTAAATTCAAAACATAGAAGTTGCAGAAATTAATTTAAAATTAATTATCGTTGTTAAAACAAAAAACGTGTTTTTTAGAGATAATAATTATCAAAAGATTGACAGTTGTTTATGTCTGGTTTAAATGTGAAATTATGTCCAATGACCAAAATTGTATTAAATGGTAAAAATGTATTCTAAATATACGTTAAAACCTCTCAAATTTATAATTTATCACTATTAATTATTTTGATTAAAAAAGTTGTTTTAATTAAAATTTAGTAATTTTCACTATTCATCAAAATATAAAAGTTATCCGAAAGGTACCAAAATTTTACCCTTGGCTAATTTCAATATTCCGAATTCAAAAATGAAGTCTATTTTTAGAGATAAAATTTATATAATTTCAATAAGTGGGTATTACTATTCATAACGGCTACTTTGATTGGTCGCGGTGTGTTAGAATCTTGAAGTTGCGTACAATGCAAGCTATTGCTTTATTCAAAGGGGAAATGTATCATGGAAGCTTGGGGTGTTACATTCTCCCCTCATTCAATAAATTTATTCCTCACAATTTGATATTTTTATTAGAAAACAAAAAGTTGTAAATAGAAAATATCTTTCTGGGAAAACCTAAATCGGAAATTAGGTTAATAAAATTTAGTCTTAATAAGACGGAAAGGGAAATGAAAGGTTCACCACAAAATTGTGTTCTCTATTATGAGAACATTGGTGGAAATTAAATACATATAATTGGATGAAAAACATAGATATTTATAGGTAGTGATTGAGGTCATCATTCTCACACAAGTGTAAAATTGAGGGCCTTAAATTCATCAATATATGATGATTTAATATACCATCAGTTCAACAAAACATATGGTATTAGGATAACACATTAGTTTTAAGATCCATTCACTAAATTATATGAATTGATTTATTTATAGAATAAAAGAAGAAGAAATATATATACTTGACAAGTAGAGTCCCATCATTTAACTAATTTCTACCACAAACTAATCTTTCACTCTAAAAGATAATAGAATGTAAAAATAATATTTTATTTATCCTATTCAAATAGGGTTTAAAAATGAATTTATAATTCATCTACCATGATTTTTTTAAAAAAATACTACATTATTTAATCCAGGACATCACGTAGGCCAGTGGTAGGTAATACACCCTTGTCACCCTTCGGATGTGGGTTCAAGTCTCGCGGCCTTGCCAGATGCAATGGGTTGTCGCCCGACCTCCGGGTTATCCTTTTATGACATTCCAAAAATAATCTCAAAATAAAATTATCCAAAATAATTCTATCCAAACTCACAGTCCAAAATTTATAAGGAAGTTAAATACAATGAAGATCCTTTTTTCCGCATAATAACATGTGAACCGGGGCTCCCAATGGAGAAACACTAGGGAGAATAAATCCCTTATTACTCAATTCCTCTAGTTGTTTCTTTAGTTCAAACAATTCCACGATGGACATTCTATAAGGGGTCTTCAATATAGGCCTTGATCCAGGAATTAAATCAATGGAAAACTCAACTTATCGTTCTGGAAGATGTCCAAGTAAATCTTCTGGAAACACATGTAAATATTCATTCACAATAGGTACATACTCTATTTGAACATTCCTTTCCTCACCCAGAGTCATTTCATTCTCTTCCTCCCCAATAATTGAATTTAGTTGAGCTACTGGAGGTGGATCTAGATAAGAATTAGGTGGTGAAGATTCTGCTCTAAAGACAAGGTGTTCATTATCATCATCATCAAAAAGCTTAACCTCCTTCTTCTTACAATAAATCTTCACATCATGGTCCAAAATCCAATCCATACTGATGATTATATCAAACTCAATCATAGGTATGCAGATGAGATCAGCGGATAAAGAACATGTATGTGCTCTAATTGGTACTGATTCAAAAAACATTGTTGTAATGATACATCCCTTAGGAGTTTTAACTTAAAACTCCCTTGTTAAATGAAATTGGAAATATCTAATTTTTTTAGCAAACTGGTAAGATATGAAACAATACGATGATCCAGAATCAAATAATGCATTTCTTAAACTTGAGAAAACCATTAAATTACCTGCCACTACGTTTTTCGGAGTTTCTAACTCAGCAGTAGTGATAGCATAAGCTTTGCCTTGATCCCCTGGCCTTTTATGAGGTAATTTCCCCTGATTATTAGGACATTAATTTGCAAAATGTCTCATCCCTCTGTAGTTGTAGCATTGAACATCATTAGCTTCATTCTTCCCCTTGCAATCACGATCTTGATGGCCTTTTTCACCACACTTGTAATAGACTCACATTCCCTTCAAGCAAGTACCAGGGTGTTTCTTCCCACATTTACTGCAATATCGATATTCAACTATTCCCTTATTCCCCTTATTTTCATTCCCAGAGTGATCAGTAGATCTTTTCTTCTCTTGATTTTCTTTAAAGTCATAAGACGTAAAGAATTCTTTTTTTTGTCTTGATAGCGAATGAAACAATATCTTCGTACAACGAGAAGGTTTGTGAAACTAATGCTCAATGGAGAAACGGTTTTAACCCATCTAATAATGTTATGAAATACATATTTAAAAAACATGGATGTGGATGATAGAGAGGTCTCAGTAGATAATTACGTATAAACAACCTCAGATAATGAAGAGATTGTGAAATAAACCATTAACAATTTGGTAACTTACGAAACATACACCCCATGAAAGAGGGATCATACAATGAATATGGAAATAAACATAAATTAAAGTGTATTACACAAAGAATACAATTATGGGCAGTACATACACCACACAAAAGGTAATAGTGGCAATATGGCATGAATCTTACAGGAATAAGGACTGAGATGAAAACCCCTTACCTTATACTTTTCCTTGGTTGGGGGTAGGTTAACCTCCTGTATAATGGTGAAATATTTTTTATTAAATTATACAAGAATCATATACATTATTATGATATAATATATGATCTTTTAACATTTCTTTGTTAATAATATCTTAATATTATCGTTGTTTCGCGTGTAATATTACTTGTTTTCTTTTATATGTTTTGTTACATAAGCAGTGTTTGTTATGGATTGATTTTATATTATTCATATCAAGAATGATATCAAGTCCTTAAAAATTATTTTATATCATAAAATGAGAAATATACTTGAATGGATACTATGGAGAATGAATTTCATCGCGTTCGTGGAGACGGTAGTCCGTACGTACGCAAGAGCGACAATATCATTCATTTGATATTAAAATCGTATATAATTGTATGGTATATCATACATACAAAATCATTATAATGATATATTTATTATTTATTTCAATTACACATCAATATCATAACCATCCAAATAATAATGTTTTGAATAACAATTACACCACGACGTGGAGACGGTAAGCGGTACATATGCACGTATGGTGACATGTCATTCAAAGGATGGATAGATCACTTAATATGATTTTACCATATTTTTAATAAAATCATAGTATATATAAGATACTAGAGTTATTGTTTTATAATGGGAATAAAAAACAATGAATAAGTGGAAGAAGAAAGGAACTTGAAGGAGGGTGGTGAAAACATTACCTCTTCTTCGGGTTCTTCCTTTTGATTTGATCAAAAGGGCCCTTTAGGTTGGCTTTCTGGTCAATATAATGCCTCTAGGTTGAATTTCGGGAAGTTAGAAGAGTATTTGGGTAGGTTTTGTCCGAACCAAAAGGCTTTTGAGTGTGTGAATTAGTGAGAAGGGTGAGTGCCCTTTTATAAGAGGGGTGAGGGGCGCCTTTGGAAAAGCTAGAAATATTATTTTATAATAAATTCATAATTAGTTTATAATGGATAAAAAGTGGATTATTCATTATCTAAGGTGGGTATGGGTCCAAATTTTTTAAACCAATAGATTTTAGACAGGTTTGGGTCAATATATTAACCTTTTATTTTAGTTTTAACTCTTAGTTAATTAGATTGACATTTACCATGTCATTTTGTATTTTTATATTATATAGTTAATAAACAAACAATATACATCCAGGTGACCCACCAAGTGGTCCATTAATGATACAACTATCCAGATATAAGTCCTTTGTCCGAACCTAAGATTTTTAGGAATATAATATCAACTAATAATATAATATTGGTTTTAAAAACTAATTTATGTCAATTTTGACACTATTGAATAATTTATTTTTGTTAAAGTCTTAAAAACATTATTAATTCAAACAAAATTAATTCAAGAAATCCTATCATGACATATTAACCAATAATGTTCATCTATGTAATTAAAACTTTCAAATTATATTTATTTTAACATTTATAATACAAATTATTTGATTATTTCATTAATAAGGAAAATAGAGCATCATTATTGTGTCATAAATAAATTTAATTATTAAAAGTCTAAAAATTATAAATAAAATAAAATTATGTAGGAAATTTTTTTATCATTATAATGAATATTTATATATTAAAATCCAACATATATAACCCTATGTAATATTTTTTTCTAAAAGATATATGCTTATGTCATTTTTGTATTTATTTTAACTTAATTATATAATGTGTCCTTATCACCTACAAGTGGCTCTATAGGGTCCCAAACTCGACCCAAAGATGCCCATGGTCGGACATGTACTAACCAATAAGGTTAGGAAACGCTTTAGGGTAATTTGATATATGTTATAATATTATTTTTTTACCCTTATTTACAGGATTTATCCTTTAACCATAGTAAATAAAATATTTACCGAAGTAATTATTCAAAATGTCTAAAAATAAAATTTATCTATTTAAACTATTTGGAAATCCTGATTCCAAATAAAGAATCTATTTTTCCAAATTCAAAACAAAGATGTGGCAGAAATTAATTTAAAATTAATTCATGTTGTTTAAACAAAAAGCGTGTTTTTAAGAGATAATAACTATCAAAAGATTGACACTTGTTTATGTCCGGTATAAATGTGAAATTATATCCAATGACCAACATTGTATTAAATGGTAAAAATATATTCTAAATATTCTTTAAAACCACTCAAATTTATAATTTATCACTGTTAAGTATTTTTATTAAAAAAGTTGTTTTAATTAAAATTTAGTATTTTTCAATATTCATCAAAATTTAAAAGTTATCCGAAAAGTACCCAAATTTCATCCTAGGCTAATTTTGATATTCCGGATCAAAAAATGAAGTCCATTTTGAGAGATATAATTTATAAAATTTCAAATATTGGGTATTATTATTAATAATGGCTACTTTTATTGGTCGCGGTGTGTTAGAATCTCGATGTTGTGTACACCGCACACTACTATATTATTCAAAGAGAATCGTACCATGGAAGTTTGGGGTGTTACATTCTCCCCTCTTTGAAATAATTTCATCCTCAAAATTTCTAGAATACTACTGCATGAAAAGACTCAGGTTGTTCTTCATCATATGTTACTCAGGTTCCCACGTTTTATGTTCCATCTTATGGTTCCTCCATAGAACTTTTACCAGACGAGTTGTCTGGTTTCTCAGCACATGTTCTTTCATATCAAGAATCTTGATGGGTTGTTCGCAATAAGACATACCGGGTTCCAGTTCTAATTCCTCATAGGTGAGTACATGCGTTGGGTCAGGAATGTATTTCCTCTACAGTGATATGTGGAACACATCATGAACTTTGGAGAGACTTGGTGGCATTGCCAAATGGTAACCTACAACCCCAATTCGTTCTATAATTTTGAATGGTTCGATGTACCTGGGACTCAATTTACCATTCTTATCGAAATGTATAACTCCCTTCCATGGAGATACCTTCAAGAAAACATGATCTCCTACTTGAAATTCCAACTCCTTCCTTCAGTTATCGGCATAGCTATTTTGCCTACTTTGAGCTCCTTTGATGTGGTTTTGGATTACCTTCACATTTTCCGTCTTTTTCTCCACCAGTTCTAGGCCTACATGTTTTCTTTCACCAACATCATCCCAAAAGGTTGGTGTGCAATATCACTTTCCGTATAACGCTTCATATGGTGCCATCTGAACACTTGAATGGAAGCTATTGTTATAGAAAAATTCTACCAGAGGTAAATATTGATCCCACATACCCTGAAAGTCAATTGAGCATGATATCAACATGTACTCTAAGGTTTGAATAGTCTATTCTGATTGTCCATCTGTTTGAGGGTGGTATACAGTGCTTAAATGAAGTTCAACATCCAGGGCTTTCTGAAGACTTTTCTAGAATCTTGAATTAAAATGTGGATCACGATCAGAAACAATTGATATGGGTACTCCATGAAGTCTCATAACTTCATTAATATATAGTCTTGCTACATGTTCAAGTGGTAGATCTTCTCTTATAGTAAGAAAATGTGCTAACTTGGTAAGATGATCAATAATGACCCATATTGCATTGTTCCTTCTAGGAGTATTTGGTATCCCCATGACGAAGTCCATTGTAATATTATCCCATTTCCACTTAGTCATGGGAAGAGGTTGCATGACTCCTCCAGGCTGTTGCCTTCCCGCTTTCGCTTGTTGACAAACCATACATCTTGACACAAAATCAGCAATCTCCCTCTTCTTTTTGTCCCACAAAAAATGTTCCTTCAAATCTCTATACATTTTGGTTCTTCCAGGGTGTATAGAGAAATTATAACTATGAGCATCGTCCAACAATTCCATTTTTATTTGGTAAACCAGGAACCCAATGTTTCTTACCAAATTTCAAAATTCCATCTTCATACAAAAAGTCTCTCAATCTCCCATCATTCACATCTTTAATCTTCTTTTGAAACTCTTCATACCCTGTCTGAGAACACTTTATCCTTTCTAGTAAAAATGGTTTGGCAACCATTTGAAAAAATATCGATGTTTCACTTTCCATGGTAATTCCCATATCCATCTTCACTAGATCAATGAAAAATAGGATCCCTTTCAATTCTCATCATGTTCAAAACTCCATAATATTTTCTGCTCAAATCATATGCCACCTTATTTTCATTCCCTGGGTGGTAGTGTATCGTGCAATCATAATACTTGAGTAGTTCAAGCCATCGAATTTGCCTCATGTTGAGTTCTCTCTATGAGAAAATGTACTTCAAACTCTTGTGATCCGTATAAATCTCACATTTTTCACCATAGAGATAATGTATCCATATCTTCAAAGAAAAGATTACAGTAGCTAACTCAAGATCATAAGTAGGATAGTTTTCCTCATGAATTTTCTGCTGTCATGATGCATAGGAAATAACCCTATCATTCTGCATAAGGACACAACCAAGTCCTTTCTTCGATGCATCACTATAAATAACGAACCCATCATTCGCCGATAGCAGTGTCAATATATGAGCATTAACTAATCTTCTCTTCATTTCTTCAAAACATTCTCCACAATCCTTGGTCCAAACAAATTTAACCCCTTTACGTGTGAGATTTGTGAATGGGTTATCCATTCGAGAAAAGTTCTAGATGAAACACCAATAAAACCAATAAAACTGCATACCTCGGTTATACTCATTGTTGTTGGCCATTATTGGATTGCCTTTGTCTTAGAAGGATCAACAGACATTCCATCCTTAGAGACAATATGGTGAATAAAAGAAATCTCCGGTAGCCAGAATTCACACATGCTAAACATCCCATATAATTCATGTCTTCTAAGAGTCTACAAGATAATGCGCAAGTGATTTTCATGATCCTCGTAGGTCTTACAGTATACCATGATATCATCAATAAATACCACTACAAAATCATTGAGATATTCCTTGAAAACTATGTTCATTAGATCCATGAACACAGAGGAAGCATTAGTCCACCCAAAAGGCATTACTGTAAACTCATAATACCCGTACCTGGTTCGAAATTTTGTCTTCAAAATGTCTTCCTTCTTCACACTAAACTAATGGTATCCATATCGAAGGTCAATCTTTGAAAAGTATTGAGCTCCATGCAGTTGGTCAAATAAATCATTAATGTGAGGTAGGGGACAATTGTTCTTTATTGTTATAACATTGATCTCACTGTAGTCGACACATAACCTCATATTTCTATCTTTCTTTTTAACAAAAAGAATAGGGGCTCCCCATGGAGAAACACTAGGGCGAATAAATCCTTTATTCCTCAATTCCTCTAGTTGTTTATTTAGTTCAACTAATTCCACATTGTCCATTCTATAAGGGGTCCTCGATATAGGCCTTGATCCAGGAATTAAATTAATGGAAAACTCAACTTCTCATTCTGGAGGATGTCCAGGTAAATATTCTAGAAACACATATACATATTCTTTCAAAATAGGTACATCCTCTATTTGAACATTCCTTTCCTCACCCACAGTCATTTTATTCTCTTTCTCCTCAATAATTGAATTTAGTTGAGCTACTGGGGGGGGGGTATAGATAAGAATTAGGTGGTGACGATTCTTCTCTAAAGATAAGGTGTTCCTTATCATCATCATCAAAAATTGTAAGCTCTTTCTTCTTACAATAAATCTTCACATCATGGTCCAAAAGCCAATCTATACTGAGTATTATATCAAACTTAGTCATAGGTAGGACGATGATATCAGCGGATAAAGAACATTTGTGGGCTCTAATGGGTACTGATTCACAAAACTTTGTTGCAATGATACTTCACTTAGGAGTTTTAACTGACAAATCCCTTGTTAAATCATGTTGGAAATATCTAATTTTCTTAGCAAGCTAGGAATATATGAAACAATGCGATGATCCAGAATCAAATAAAGCATTTGTTAAACTTGAGGAAACCATTAAATGACCTGCCACCATGTATTTTAGAGCTTCTACCTCAATAGTAGTGATAACATAAGCTTGGCCTTAATCCCTTGGTCTTTTCATAGTTATGTTCCCTAGACTTTTAGGACATTCATTTTCATAAGGGGTCATCTCCCTGCAGATGTTGCATTGAACATCGGTAGCTTCATTCTTCCCCTTGCAATCACGGGCTTGGTGACCATTTTCACCACACTTGTAACAGACTCACATTCCTTTCAAGCATGTAATAGGGTGTTTCTTCCCACATTTACTATAGGATGGATATTTAACTTTCCCCTTATTCCCTTTATTTCCATTCCCAAATTGATCATCATATCTCTTCTTCCTTTTCCTTGCATTAATGTCTTAATACTTAGAGAATTTTTTTCTGTCTTGATAGCACATGAAACAATATCTTCGTACAATGAAAAAGTTTTTAAAACTAATGTTTGACGGAGAAATGGTTTTAACCCATCAAGGAAACGATCAATCATAATTATTGGGTTATGTATATAATCTGCAACATACCTCGCTAACCTTGTAAACATAGCCTCATACTTTGCCACATTCTCATCCTCCTTTTGCCTCAGACTCAGAAATTGCCTTTCCATATATGCTCAATGGTCATGAGAATAGTATTTTTCTAAGAAAATCTCTTTGAACTCCCTCAATTCCATATTTGATACTTCATCATCTTCCATTTTGTTTTAAATCAATGACCACCATTGATCAGCTTCTCTAGTGAGGCGATAAACTTCCATGACAACTTTTTCCCTTTCACTACTCCCCAAAGCCTGAAATATTTTCTCTAGGAAACGTATCCATTTCTCATCTACTGATGGATTTGTAATCCCATTGAATGTTGGTGGTTTCTACCTCATGAAGCGATGTAACATTGATCCTCCATGATGTGGATTAGGGTGCTCCATATGGGTAAGGTTATTATTCATAACCTAAGTGAGTTGTCCTAGTATGGTGATTAGTTGATCAACACTAGTTGCATCACCAGCTCCAATATAATTATCTTCAGCTGGAGGTAAATCCCTACATGGAGTGTGTGCATTGATACGGTTTCTATTTCTTCCACTAGGCGCCATTTCTATACAATGAAATAAACTAGATCAGTTTATGAATCAAAATACATAATTCCTTACTTGTAAAACTCTTAACAAAAATTGAACTATTAATGGATTTAATCCATAATCATAAAAAAATGTTTTCTTTGAGGATGTATATACTCATAAACCCTTCATAATGGTTTTTAATGAAAATGATAATTATCCTAAGCATATCCCCCGGGAGTGTCGTAACCAAGAGTGCAACAAGGCCCTTTACCGTGCACAAGTTCCCATTCGAGTCTAGCTGAAAGCGGTGTTTTTAGGTTTTACCCCTAGGTACATCTGTGCCAGAGCTGCCTCTACCTGCTTGTATCGAGACAAGGATTTATTGCTCAGAAAACTCACATAATCTCTATAATACCAAAATTCTAGGAAGTTCGTCAACACTAATACTCAAAGTCTATCTTAGGGTTATGTGCTCTAATTAGAGTTTATCTAAATCTAGTTTCCAAAGTTTGTACTAAACTCCATCTGATACCAACTGTAATGCCCCGACCCTAGTTACCCAGAGTCTGTTCATTATTACATATCATTGGAATGATCACAAATGATCAAGTCTCGAAAGACCGATTAGTTTAGTATTCTTGGAAACACTAGATATATTCATAAGTCTTGCATTACATCATAAAGTACAAAAACTACAAAAATATCTTGTCTTCATATCCCCTCATACAGTACCTATAGGTCATTCATAAAATACTTCTTCACATCCTGGTAAAAATTAAAACATTGAAAGGGGTGAGCTCAGATGCTCTGTAAGGATAACAATATAGTGGAAACATTCATAAATAACCATAAACATTAAAGGCAATGTATAACTAAAACAAAAACCTTTTAAACATGAACATCAGCATAATATGGTAGAAATAAAATGAAATATTTCCATTTACTTATTCACATGGATATTATACTAATTGAATAATCACATGAAATATCAATAAACACTTTCATAATGATGGAATGCATAATGCCAGACTATCATAACCATGTATCCAAGTCCTCATGCCAAGACTACAAATAAGATTTTTTCAAGGCCTCATTCCAAGACACTAGTTTGTCTCATGAGACCTACCAATGCATCGAGGAGCTATAGCGGGCTCCACTCGTCACTTACTAAGTCCAATGCATTCCTCATATGAACAAGGTTAAACATAACATAAAAATTCATATTAAAACTAGCATACGAAATGTAAATAATTTCTCCATAAACCACAAATGGTACAAATATAACACATCAATAGTCAAACATATCACAAAACCTTCAATTCACTATGGATGTTCTGTATCATAATAAATCAACTTCAAATAAGCTTAAAATCCATCAAAGGATGTTGACACAGATGAAATGAAAACTATTTGAGAGAAATATTTCTTTTTTTAAATCATTTAAATGTCACATAATTATAAAATAAAACATTTAATTTGAAAATATTCTAATAATCTTGTAAGGGAAGCTTTGAAGATTTTATAATGGTGTAAAATAGCCGCACCCGTCGTATAAGTTAAAAAAACATTCTTACCTTAATTTTGTCGAAAAGGTTAAAAAAGACCTTGTTTGGAAGATGACGTAAATATCCCTTTATAAACTTCTTATAAAAATTCAAACAAGGTTATAAATGAATTTAACCCATATTCTGTAAAATAGTAAGAATTTTTTGAAATACATTTTAAAAAAACATGGATGTGGATGATAAAGAGGTCCTAGTAGATAATTATGTATAAACAACCTCGAATAATAAAGAGATTGTGAAATAAACCCTTACCAATTTGGTAACTTCCAAACATACACCCCATGAAAGTGGTATCATACAATGAATATTTAAATACACATAAATTAAATTGTATTACACAATGAACACAATTATGGGCAGTATATACACTACAAAAAATGTAACAGTGGCAATATGGCATGAATCTCACGGGAATAAGGAGTGAGATGAAATCCCCTTACCTTGTACATTTCCGTGGTTGGGTGTAGTTTAACATCCTTTATAATGGTTTAGTAATTGTTATTAAATTATACAAGAATAATATACCTTAATATGATACCATATATGATCTTTTAACATTTCTTTGTTAATAATATCTTAGTATTATCGTCATTTCGGGTGTTAAATTACTCGTTTTCTTTTATAGGTTTTGTTACATAAGACATGTTTGTTATGGATAGATTGTATCTTATTCATATTCATAATGATATCAAGTCAATAAAAATTATTTTAAATCATAAAATGAGAATCATACTGGAATGGATCTGATGGAGAATGAATCTCAACGTGTTCGTTGAGACGGTAGACCGTACGTACGCACGAGTGACAATATCATTCTTTTGTTATTAAAATAATATATAATTGGATGGTATATAATACATAAATAATAATTATAATTTTATATTTATTATTTACTTAAATTAAACATCAATATCATATGCATCCAAATAATAATATTTTGAATAACAATTACACAACGACATGGAGAAGGTAAGCCGTATGTACGCACGTATGGTGACATGTCATTCAATGGATGGATAGAATACTGAATATGGTAGTACAATATTTATAATAAAATCATAGTATATAGAAGATACTGAATTTATTATTTTATAATGGAAATAATAAATAAAGAAGAAGTGGAATAAGAAAGGAACTTGAAAGAGGGTGGTGAAAACATTACATCTTCTTCGGGTTCTTCCTTTTGATTTGATCAAAAGGGCTCCATAGGTTGGATTTCTGACCAAACTAAGGCCTCTAGGTTGAATTGAGGATGTATAGAGAGTATTTGGTCAGGGGTTGGAGGAACCAAAAGGCATTGAATGTGTGAATTAGTGAGAAGGGGGAGTTCCCTTTTATAAGAGGGGTGAGGGGCACCTTTGGAAAAGCTAGAAATATTATTTTATAATAAATTAATATTCAGTTTCTAATTGCTCCAAAGTGGATTATTCAAAGTTTAAGGTGGGGATGGGTCTAAATAATTTCAACCAATATATTTTAGATAGGTTTGGGTCACTAAATTAACCTTATCTTTTAGTTTTTACTCTAATTTAATTAGATTGACACTTACCAAGTAACTTTGTATTTTTATATTATATAGTTAATAAACATACTATATACATCCACGTGACCCCCAATATGACCATTAATGATACACCTATAATGATATATGTCTTTTGGCTGAACCTTATATTTTTAGAAATATAATATCAATTAAGAATATAATATTTGTTTTAAAAACTAATTTATGTCAATTTTGACACTATTCAATAATTGATTTTTGTTAAAGTATTAACAACTTTATTAGTTAGAATCATATTGATTTAAACAATAAAATCATGTCATATTAACGAATAAAATTCATGGATGTCATCAAAACTTTCAAATTATATTTATTTTTACATTTATAATACCTATTATTTGATTCTTTCATTAATAAGGAAAATATTGCATCATTACTGGGTCATAAATAAATTTATTTATGAAATTTATAAAAATTATAAATAAAGTAAAATTATGTAGGAAATCATTTTATCTTTCTAATGAATATTTATAGTCGAAAATCCAACATATATAACCCTATTTAAAAATTTTTATTCTAAAAGATATATGATTATGTCATTTTTGTATTTATTTTAACTTAATTAATATAAAGTGTCCTTATCACCTACAAGTGGCTTCAGGGGTCCCAAAATCGACACAATGATTATATTATTAATTGATATTATATTCCTAAAATCCTAAGGTTTGGCCAAAGGACTTATATAATTTTAGGTATATCATTAATGGACCACTAAGGGGTCGCATGGAAGTATATGGTATGTTTATTATCTATATAATATAAAAATACAATGTGACATGGTGAATGTCAAACTAATTAACTAAGAGTTAAAACTAATAGATAAGGTTAATATAATGACCCAACCCTGTCTAAAATCTTCTGGTTGAATGGATTTCGACCCATACCCACCTTAATAGTTAAATAATCCACTTTGGAGCCATTAGAAACTGAATATGAATTTATTATAAAATAAACTTTCTAGCTTTTCCAAAGGTTCCCCTCACCCCTCTTATAAAAGGGCACTCCCCCATTCACAAATTCACATATTCAAAGCATTTTGGCTTAGCCAACCCCTACCCAAATACTCTCTCAACTTCCCTCACTTCAATATAGAGGCCTTAGTTTGATCAGAAAGCCTACCTAAGGAGCCCTTTTGATCAAATCAAAAGGAAAAAACCCGAAGAAAAGGTAATGATTTCACCACATTCTTTCCTGTTCTTTTCTTCTTCAACTTCTTCTTTATTTGTTATTTACATTATAAAATAATAACTCCAATATCTTCTATATACTGTGATGTTATATTAAATATGGTACAACCATATTCATTATTCTATCCATCCTTTGAATAACATGTCACCATACGTGCGTACGTACAACTTACCGTCTCCACGTCATGGTGTAATTGTTATTCAATACATGAATATTCAGATGTGTATAATAATGATGCGTAATTCATGTAAATAATAAATATAACATGATAATTATTCTTTATATATGATATTCCATCCAATTATATATTATTTTAAAAACAAAAGAATGATATTGTCGCTCGGGCGTACGTGCAGACTACCGTCTCCACGAACGTGATGAGATTCATTCTCCATCATATCCATTCAACTATAATTCTCATTTTATGATTAAAAATAATTTTTAAGGACTTGATATCATTCTGTATATGAATAAGATACAACCTGTCCATAACAAACACGACTTATGTAACAAAACATATAAAAAAACGAGTAAGTTAACACCTGAAACAGCGATAGTACTAAGATATTATTAACCAAGAAATGTTAAAAGATCATATATGATATCATATTAATGTATATGATTAATGTATAATTTAATAAAAATAATTTTACCATTATACATGAGGTTAACCTACCCCCAACTAAGGAAAAGTACAATGTAAGGGTTTATTTCACAATCTCTTCATTATCTGAGGTTGTTTATATGTAATTATCTTTTGGGACCTCTTTATCATCCACATCCATGTTTCATAAAAATTTAATTCAAAAAATTCTTAGTATTATATAGACTATTGGTTAAAGTCATTTATATCCTTGTTTTAATTTTTATAATAAGTTTATAAAAGAATCTTTCTGTCGTTTTTCAAAAAAGGTCCTTTTTAACCTTTTCAACAAAATTAAGGTAAGAATGTATTTTTTTTAAACTTATACGGTGGGTGCAGATATTTTTCTACCATTACAATATCTTCAAAGAATCCCTCTAAAATCTTATAAGAATATTTTCAAAGTAAATATTTTTTTATAATTATGTGACTTTTAAATGATTTCAAAAAAGGGATATTTCTCTCAGATAGTTTTGATTCCATCTATGTCAACATCCTTTGATGGATTTTAAGCTTATTTGATGTTGATTTATTATAATACAAAACTTTTGTGTCATATTGAAGGTTTTGTAATATTTTTGACTGTAGATGTGTTATTCTTATACAATTCATGGTTTATGGAGAAAGTATTGACATTTTGTATGCTAGTTTTAATATAAATGTTTATGTTATGTTTAAACCTTTTCATATGGAAATGCATTGAACTTAATAAGTGATGGGTGGATCCAGCTATGGCTCCTCGATGCATCAGTAGGTCTCATGAGACAAACTTGTTTCTTGGCACGAGGCCTTGAAAAAATCTTATTTGTAGTCTTGGCACGAGGCCTTGGCTACGTGGTTATGATAGTCTGGCATTATGCATTCCATCATTATGAAAGTGGTTATTGATATTGAATGTGATTATTTGATTATTAGAATATCCATGTGAATAAGTAAATAGAATTTTTTTCATTTTATTTTTTCCATATTATGTTGAAGTTCAAGTTTAAAAGTCTTTTGTTTTAGTTATACATTGCCTTAAATGTTTAAGCTTATTTATAAAATTTTCCTCTATATTGTTATCCATATAGAGCATCTGAGCTCACGCCTTTCAATGTGTTAATTTTTCCCAGGATGTGAAGAAGTATTTTATGATTGACCTGCAGGGATTGTATGGGGGGATATGAAGACAAGATGTTGTTGTAGTTTTCACTTTATGACGTAATGTAAACTTTATGAATGTGTCTAGTGATTCCAAGGCTACTAAACTAATCAGTCTTTTGAGACATGATATTTTGTGATCGTTCCAATGTTATGTAATAATGCACTGACTCTGGGTCACTAGGGTCAGGGCGTTACAGTTGGTATTAGAGGACGTTTAGTACAAACCTTGGAAACTAGATTTAGATAAACTCTGATTATTGCACATGGACCTAAGATGGACTTTGCGGATTAGTATAGAATAACTTCCTAGAATTTTAGTATTGTATTGATTTTTAGAGTTTTTCGAGCAAAATATCCCTGTCTGGATACGAGCAGGTAGAGGCGGCTTTGGCATAGATGTACATTGGGGTAAAACCCAAAAACATCGCTTTGAGCTAGACTCAAACGGGAACTGGTGCACGACAACGTGCCCTGCTTCACTCTTGGTTACCAAACTCCAGGGGGGATATGCTTAGGATAATTATCATTTTATTTACAAACCATTATGAAAGGTTTATGAGTATTTAATTCTTCAAAGAAAACATTTTTTTATGATTATGGATTATATCCAAAAATAGTTCAATTTATGTTAAGTGTTTTACAAGTATGGAATTATGTATTTTGATTCATAAACTGATCTAGTTTATGCCATTTTATAGAAATGGTTCATAGTGGAAGAAATGGAAACCGTATCCATGCACTAACTCCATGTAGATATTTCCCTCTTTCTCAAGATAATTATAGTGGAGCTGGTGATGCAACTGGTGCTGATCAGCTAATCACCATACCGGGACAACTCACTCAAGTTATGAATAGTAACCTTACCATTATGGAGCACCCTGATCCACAACGTGGAAGATCAATGTCAGATCGCTTCAGGAGGAAAAAACCACCAACATTCAATGGGAGTACAAATCCATTAGTAGCTGAGCAATGGATAAGTTTCCTAGAGAAAATATTTCATGCTTTGGGGAGTAGTGAAAGGTAAAAAGTTGTCATGGAAATCTATTACCTCACTATAGATTCTGATCAATGGTGGTCATTGATTCAAAACAAAAAGGAAGATGATGAAGTATCAAATATGAAATGGAGGGATTTCAAGGAGCTTTTCATAGAAAAATACTTTCTTAGTGACCATCGAGCAGATATGGAAAGACAATTTCTGAGTCTGAGGCAAAAGGAGGATAAGAATATCGCAAAGTATGAAGCTAACCTTACATGGTTAGAAAGGTATGCTGCAGATTATATACATAACCCAAGAAGTATGATTGATCATTTCTTTGATGGGTTAAAGCCATTTCTTCATACAACATTAGTTTCACAAACCTTCTCATTGTACGAAGATAATGTTTCATGTGCTATCAAGGGAAAAAAGAATTCTCTAAGTCTTACAACACTAAAGCAAAGCAAGAGAAGAAGAGATATGAAAATCAATCTGGGAATGGAAATAAAGGGAAAAGGGAAATGTTGAATATCCATCCTGTAGTAAATTTGGGAAGAAACACCCTGGTACTTTCTTGATAGGAATGGGAGTCTGTTATAAGTGTGGTGAAAAAGGTCACCAAGCCCATGATTTCAAGGAGAGGAAAGTATCTACCAATGTGCAATGCTACAACTGCAGGGAGATGGGTCATTATGAAAATGAATTTCTTAAGCGTAAGGCGATCTTACCTCAGAAAAGGCCAAGGGATCAAGGCCAAGATTATGTTATCACTACTGCTGAGGTAGAAGCTCTGAAAAATGTGGTGGAAGGTAATTTAATGGTTTCCTCAAGTTTAAAAAATGCTTTATTTGATTCTGGATCATCACATTTTTTCATATCTTCCCAGTTTGCTAGAAAATTAGATATTTACAATTTTATTTAACCAGGGATATGTCAGTTAAAACTCCTATGGAAAGTATCATTGAAACAAAGTTTTGTGAATCAGTACCCATCAGAGCACGTAAATGTTCTTTATATGATGATCTCATCATCATACCTATTATTGAGTTTGATATAATACTCTGTATGGATTGGCTTTCAGACCATGAAGCGAATATTTATTGTAAGAAGAAGAAGGTTACGATTTTTGATGATGATGATAAGGAACACCTTATCTTTAGAGCAGAATCAGCACCACCTAATTCTTATCTAGATCCACCCCCAATAGCTCAACTAAATTCAATTATTGGGGAGGAAGAGAATGAAATAACTATGGGTAAGGAAAGTAATGTTCAAATTGAGGATTTGCCTATTGTGAAACAATATGTAGATGTGTTTCCGAAAGATTTACCTGAACATCCTCCAGAACGAGAATTTGAGTTTTCCATTGATTTAATTCCTGGATACAGGCCTATATCAAAGACCCCTAATAGAATGTACATTGTGGAATTAGTTGAACTAAATAATGAACTTGAGGGATTGAGTAATAAAAGATTTATTCTCCCTAGTGTTTCTCCATGGGGAGCTCCTGTTCTTTTTGTTAAAAAGAAAGATGGAACTATGAGGTTATGTATCGACTACAGGGAGATCAATGCTATAACAATAATGAAAAACTATCCCCTACCTCACATTGAAGATTTATTATAACAACTGCATGGGGCTTACTAATTTTCAAATATTGAACTTCAACCTGGATACCATCAGTTGTGTGTGAAGAAGGAAGAATTAAAACATTGAAAGGGGTGAAGAGATTGTGAAATAAACCCTTACCAATTTGGTAACTTACCAAAAAATACACCCCATGAAAGAGGTATCATATAATGAATATTTAAATACACATAAATTAAACTGTATTACACAAAGAATACAATTATTGGTAGTGAATACACCACACAAAAGGTAATAGTGGCAATATGGCATGAATCTCACGGGAATAAGGATAGAGTTGAAAACCCCTTACCTTGTAGTTTTACTTGGTTTGGGGTAGTTTAACATCCTATATAATGGTGAAATAATTATTATTAAATTATTCAAGAATCATATACATTAATATGATATCATATATGATCTTTTTACATTTCTTTGTTAATAATATCTTAGTATTATCGTCGTCTTGGGTGTTAACTAACTCATTTTTTTATATGTTTTGTTACATAAGCCGCGTTTTTTATGGATAGGTTGTATCTTATTCATATTCAGAATTATATCAAGTCCTTAAAAATTATTTTTAATCCCCAAATGAGAATTAGGCTTGAATGGATACGATGGAGAATGAATGTCATCGCATTCGTGGAGATGGTAGTCCATACATACGCACGAGGGACAATATCATTCTTTTGATATTAAAATAATATATTATTGGATGGTATATAATATATACATAATAATTATCATGTTATATTTATTATTTACATCAATTACACATCATTATCATACCCATCCAAAAAATGTTTTGAATAACAATTACACCACGACGTGGAGATAGTAAGCCGTACGTACGCACGTATGGTGACAAGTCATTCAAAGGATGGATAGAATACTGAATATGGTTGTAACATATTTATAATAACATCACCGTATATATAATATACTTTAGTTATTATTTTAGAATGGAAATAAAAAGAAAGAACAAGTTGAAGAAGAAAGGAACTTGAAAAAGGTTGGTGAAAACATTACCTCTTCTTCTGGTTCTTCCTTTTGACTTGATCAAAAGGGCTCCTTAAGTTGGATTTCTGATCAAACTAAGGCCTCTGGGTTGAAGTGAGGGAAGTTGAGAGAATAATTTTTCCATGTTTGGCTGAGCCAAAAGGCTTTGAATGTGTGAATAATTGGTTAGAAGTGGTGTCCTTTTATAAGGGGTAGGAGGGGCTCTTTAGAAAAAACTTAAAGTATTAATTTATAATAAATTCATATTCGGTTTATCATGGCTTAAAAGTGGATTATTCAAAGTCTAAGGTGGGTATGGGTCTAAATCCTTTCATCCAATATATTTTAGACAGGTTTGGGTCATTATATGAACCTTATCTTTTAGTTTTAACTCTTAATTAATGAGTTTGACATTTACCATGTCACTTTGTATTTTTATATTATATTGTTAATAAACTTACTATATAAATCCAAGAGTCCTCCAAGTGGTCCATTAATGACAAATCTACCATGATATAAGTCCTTTGGCCGAACCTTATATTTTTATGAATAGAATATCAATTAATAATATAATATATGTTTTAAAATCTCCTTTATGTCAATTTTGACACTATTCAATAATTGATTTTTGTTAAAGTCTTAACAACTTTATTAATTCGAATAAAATTCATTTAAGCAATCCTAATATGTAATATTAACCCATAAAATTCGTGGATGTCATCAAAACATTCAAATTATATTTATTTTAACATTTATAATACCATTTATTTGATTCATTTATTATAAAGGAAAATACTGCATCATTATTTTTTGATAAATAAATTTAATTATTCATTATCTAAAAATTATAAATAAAATACCATTATGTAGGTAATATTTTTATCTTTCTAATTAATATTTATAGTCTAAAATATAACATATATAACCCTATGTAAGAATTTTTTTGCTAAAAGATATATGCTTATGTCATTTTTGCATTTACTTTAACACATCCACAGTCAAAAATATCACAAAACCTTCAACACAATATGGAAGTTTTTTATCATAATAAATAAACTTCAAATAAGCCTAAAATACATCAAAGGATGTTGACATAGATGAAATCAAAACCATTTGAGAGAAATATCAGTTTTTTGGAAATCATTTAAAAGTCACATAATTATAAAATAAAGCATTTACTTTGAAAAATATTCTTATAAGCTTGTAAGGGATGCTTAGAAGATTTTACAATGGTGGAAAATAGATTCACGCACCGTAAAAGTTAAAAAAAGTCATTCCTACCTTAATTTTGTCGAAATGGTTTAAAAGGACCTTGTTTGGAAAATGACGTAAAGATTCATTTATAAAATTCTTATAAAAAGTATAACAAGGGTTTAAATGACTTTAAACCATATTCTATAAAATATTAAGAATATTTTAAAATACATTTTTAATAATCATGGATGTGGATGATAAAGATGTTCGAGTAGATAATTACGTATAAACAACATTGGATAATGAAGAGATTGTGAAATAAACCCTTACCTTGTACATTTCCTTGGTCGAGGGTAGAATAACCTCATGTATAATAGTTAAATCATTGTTATTAAATTATACAAGAATAATTTACATAAATATGATATCATATCTGATCTTTTAATATAGCTTTATTAATAAAATTTTAGTATTATCATCGTTTCGGGTGGTCACTTACTCATTTTCTTTTATATGTTTTCTTGCATAAGCAATTTTTTTATCCATAGGTTGTATATTATTCATATCCACAATGATATAAAGTCCTTAAAAATTATTTTTTTATCATCAAATCATATTAGTCTTGAATGGATATGATGGGTAATGAATCTCATCGCATTCGTGGAGACGGTAGTCCGTACGTACGCACGAATGCTATTTCCATTTCCTTTTTCATTTTAAAAGGAATCAAAACCAAATGATACATATGTATATTATTATTAAATTATAATATAATATGTTATATAAGTTACTTAATTTCATTACCACCATCCTTTATACGTTCCATGTATGGTATGAACGAGTCACATCACTTTGAGGGGGCGGTAGTCTGCACTTCCTAAAATGAAATTATCGTATATATACACAACATGAAATGAATAACGGTATGCTATAAAATGGAATTACAGAAGCTTATATATAAAATAAATATCATTAATATCATATTTAATTATAGTTTCATCATAATGGCCACCATGAGAGGTGGTAGGAGATAATTGAACAATCATCGTTTCGTGAGGCGTTTTGGTTCCCATCCACAGAAACATTATGTTCCTCACCCATTAGATGGAGTTGTGTGTAAGTGTAGTTCGAAAAATTCTCATAAAAATATCCTAGTATATTTATGATACTGGTTTTGATACAAAAGAAAATAATAAGAAGTTTTTAGGGGTATCTGAAGTAAAATAAAAGAAAATAAGCTAAGAGAAATTGTTACCTTTAATTTGGATAACTCCCTTTTGTTTGAACTAAAAAGGACTCTTGAAGTGCTTTATGCCTAAGGTAAGTCTTATATTAGTATAATAGGGATGTAAGGAGATTAATTGGGCAGATTTTGGACGATCCAAAAAGCTTTAGAGGTATGAGGAATTGGTTAGAAGTGGTGTCCTTTTACAAGGGGGAGGAAGGGCTCTTTAGGAAAAACTTAAATTATTATTTTATAATAAAATCATATTTGGTTTTTAATGGCTCCAAAGTATATTATTAAAATTATAAGGTTGGGATGGGTTGAAATACATTCAAACAAAAATTTTAGACAGGTTTGGGTTATTATATTAACCTTATCTTTTGGTTTTAACTCTTAGTTAATTTGTTTGACATTTACCATGTCACTTTGTATTTTTATATTATATAGTTAATTAAGATTCTATATAAATCCAAGCGACCAAAAAGTGGTCCATTAATGATACAAATATCATTATATATGTTCTTTGGTTGAAACATAGATTTTTTGTAATATAATATCAATTAATAATATAATATTTGTTTTATAACTCATTTTTGTCAATTATGACACTATTTAATAATTGATTTTTTCTAAAGTCTTAACAACTTTATTAATTAGAATGAAATTAATTTAAGAAATAATAATATGTAATATTAACCAATAAAATTCGTTTATGTCATCAAAACTTTCAAATTATATTTATTTTAACTTTTATAATACCATTTATTTGATTCTTTTATTATTAAGGAAAATACTACATCATTATTGTGTCATAAATAAATTTAATTATTAAATATATAAAAATTATAAATAAAATACCATTATTTAGGAAATATTTTTATATTACTAATGAATATTTATAGTCCAAAATCCAACATATATAACCCTATGTAAAAATTGTTTTTCTAAAAGATATATGCTTATGTCATTTTTGCATTTACTTTAACTTAATTAATATAATTTGTCATTATCACTTACAAGTGGATCCATGGGGTCCCAAAATTGACCCAAAGATACCCATGGTCAGAAATGTATCAACCAATGGGGTTAGGACACGTTTTAGGGTAATTTAGTATTATTATAATATTATATTTTTACCCTTATTTACGGGATTTACCCTTTAACCATGGTAAATAAAATATTTACTGAAGTAATTATTCAAAATGTATAAAAATAAAAGATACCCATTTACACAATTTTAAACTCCTAATTATAAATATGGAATCCATTTTTCTAAATTAAAAACACATATGTATCAGAAATTAATTTAAAATTAAATCCCGTTGTCGAAACAAAAAGCGTGTTTTTAACAAATAATAACTATCAAAAGATTGACACTTTCTTATGTCCAGTTTAAATATGAAATTATGTCCAATGACCAAAATTGTATTAAATGGTACAATGATAATCTAATTATACTTCAAAATCACTCAAATTCATAATTTATCACTATTAATTATTTCGATTAAAAAAGTTGTTTTTAATTAAGATTTAGTAATTTTCACTATTCATCAAAATACAAAATTTATCAGAAAAGTACCAAAATTTCACCCTAAGATAATTTCGATATACTGAATCCAAAAATGAAGTCTATTTTACCAAATTCAAAACATAAAAGTTTCATTTATTAATTTAAAATTAATTCCCGCTATTAAAACCAAAAGGCGAATTTTTAATAACTATCAAAGGTTTTACACTTGTCTATGTCCAATTGCAAAGTTAAATTACATATAATGACCATCATTGGATTAAATGGTAAAAATATAATCTATTTATACTTACATACAATTATAATTTATAATATAACAATATAAATTATGTTGATGAAAAAAGTTATTTTCAGTTAAAATATAGTATTTTTCACTATTCACCCAAATATGAAAGTTATCATAAAAACACTAAATCATTATTGAAACTAAATTATTATGTCTAGATAATAAATAATAAGTTTATTTTTCCAAATTGAATATATAAAAGTTTCTAATATTGTATTTAAAAAGGATTTGCGATTAAAAGGCGGTGAAATTGCTTTTTTTGAAAAATACTTCTTTTATCTAAAAAAAATGTATATTTTCTTACATTATGTCTATAAAACTCATAATATGGATTAAAAAATTATAAGGATTATATAATGTTCAAAATTATATATATACTATTCATAACCACATTTGAACGGCTAGTTTGGTAAGTCATGGTGCGATAGAACTCGGTGTTGCGTGTAGTGCGCGTTATTGAATTACTTTGAAGAAATAACATACTATTAAATCATGGGGTGTTACATTATTCCCTCCTTCAATAAATTGAATCATATCTATTTAAAATTATTTTGAGAAAATAAATGTTTGAAAATAGAAAATACCTTTGGAAAAACCCACATAAGAAATTAGGTTAATAAAATTTAGTCTTAATATGAGCAAAAGGGAAATAAAAGGGTCACCGCAAAATTATGATCTCTATTAAGAGAACATTGGTGGAAATTAGAGAAATATAATTGGAGGGAAAATGTAAATATTTATAGGTAGTGATTGAGGTCATCAATCACAAACAAGTGTAAAATTGAGGGCTTTAAATTCATCAATCTATAATGATTTAAAATACGATCGGTTCAATAAAACATATGGTATTAGGATAACACTCTTTTTCTTAAGATAACATCACTAAATTATAATAATTAATTTCTTCATATAATAATAGGAGAAGAAAAATATATACTTGACAAGTAAAGTCCCATCCTTTAATTAATTTCTACCACAAACTCATCTTTCACTCTAAAAGATAATAGAACATAAAATAATATTCTATTTATCCTATTTGTATAGGATTTAGAGAACAATTTCAAATTGTGAGGATGAAATTTATTTAAGGAGGGAAGAATGTAACACCCCAAGCTTCCATGGTACGTTTCCCCTTTGAATTATGCAATAACTTGCATTGTACGCAACTTCGAGATTCTAACACGCCGCGATCAATCAATGTAGCCGTTATGAATAATAATACATGCTTTTTGAAATTTTATAAGATTTACCTCTCAAAATGGAATTCATTTTTGGATTTGTAATATCGAAATTATCCTAGGGTAAAATTTTGGTACTTTTCAGATAAATTTTATAGTTTGATGAATAGTGAAAATTACTAAATTTTAATTAAAAACAAATTTGTTAATCAAAATAATTAATTGTGATAAAATATGAATTTCAGTGGTTTTAAAGAATATTAAGAAAATATTTTTACCATTTAATACAATTTTTTTATTGGACATAATTTCACAATTAGAAATGACATAAACAAGTGTCACTCTTTTGATAGTTATTATCTCTTAAAAACAAGATTTTCATTTCAACAACGGGAATTAATTTTAAATTAATTTCTACCACTTCCGTGTTTTGAATTTGGAAAAATGGATTCCATATTTGGGATTAGGATTTCCAAATTTTGTAAATAGGTAACTTTTATTTTTAGACATTTTGAATAATTATTTCGGTAAATATTTTATTTACCATAGTTAAAGGGTAAATCTGGTAAAAAAAGGTTAAAAAAATAATATTATAATAATAATAAATTACCCTAAAACGTGTCCTAACATTAATGGTTGATACATGTCCGACCGTGGTCATCTTTTGATCGATTTTGGGACCCCATGGATCCACTTGTAGCTGATAAGGACACTTGATATTAATTAAGTTAAAATAAATACAAAAATGACATAGGCATATATCTTTTATCAAAACCATTTTTACATAGGGTTATATATGTTGGATTTTCATCTATAAATATTCATTAGAAGGATAAAACGATTTCCTACATAATGGTATTTTACTTATAATTTTTAGACATTTAATAATTAAATTTATTTATGACACAATAATGATTACTGAAAGAATCAAATAATTGGTATTATAAATGTTAAAATAAATATAATTTTAATGTTTTGATGACATCCATGAATTTTACTGGTTAATATGACATGATAGGATTGCTTAAATCAAAATTTTTCTAACTAATAAAGTTGTTAAGACTTTAACAAAAATCAATTATTGAATAGTGTCAAAATTGACATAAATGAGTATTTAAAACAAATATTATTTTATTAATAGATATTATATTCCTAAAAATCTAAGGTTAGGGAAAAAGACTTATATCATGATAGGTGTGTCATTAATGGACCACTTGGGGGTCTTTTGGATGTATATAGTATGTTTATTAACTATATAATATAAAAATACAAAGTGACATGGAAAATGTAAATCTAATTAACTAAGAGTTAAAACTAAAATATAAGGTTAATATAGTGACCCAAACCTGTCTAAAATCTATTGGTTGAAAGGATTTCGACCCATACACACCTTATAATTTGAATAATACACTTTGGAGCCATTAGAAACTGAATATGAATTTATTATAAAATAATATTTCTATTTTTTCCTAAAGAGCCCCCTCCCCCTTATAAAAGGACACCACTTCTAACAAATTCTTCACGCCTTCAAAGCCTTTTGGATCGACCAACCCCTGCCCAAATAAGAATAAACATTTAAGGAAATGTATAAATAAAAAAAGCCTCCTAAACTTGAAATTAAGTATAATATGCCAGAAATATAATGAAATATTTCTATTTACTTATTCACATGGATATTCTACTAATCGAATAATCACATGCAATATCAATAACCACTTTCATAATGATGTAATGCATAATTCCAGACTATAATAACCACATATCCAAGACCTCATGTCAAGACTAAAAATAATATTTTATCAAGGCCTTGTGCCAAGACACTAGTTTGTCTCATGAGACCTACCAATGCATCGAGGAGTTATAGCGGGCTCCACCCGTCATTTACTAAGTCTAATGCATTCCTCATATGAATAGGTTTAAACATAACATAAACATTCGTATTAAAACTAGCATATGAAATGTAAATACTTTCTCTATAAACCATGAATGGTATAAAAATAATACATCCACAATCAAACATATCATAAAACCTTTAATACAATATTGAATTTTTTTATCAAAATAAATCAACTTCAAATAAGCTAAAAATCCATCAAAGGATTTTGACATAGATGAAATCAAAACAATTTGAGAGAAATATCTATTTTTTTAAATAATTTAAAATTCATATAATTATAAAATAAAACATTTAATTTGAAAATATTCTTATAATTTTGTAAGGGAAGCTTCAAATATTTTACAACGGTGGAAAATAGCCGCACCTACCGTATAAGTTAAAAAAAGACATTCTTACCTTAATTATGTTGAGAAGGTTAAAAAAGACCTTGTTTGGAAAATGACGTAAATATTCCTTTATAAACATCTTATAAAATGTCAAACAAGGGTATAAATGACATTAACCCATATTCTGTAAAATAGTAAGAATGTTTGGAAATACATTTTTTTAAAAATGGATGTGGATGATGAAGAGGTCTCAGTAGATAATTACGTATAAACAACCTCTGAAAATGAAGAGATTGTGAAATAAACCCTTACATTGTACATTACCTTGGTTGAGGGTAGGTTAAACTCCTATATAATTGTGAAATAATTGTTATTAAATTATAAAATAATAATATACATTAATATGATATCATATATGATCTTTTAACATTGCTTTGTTAATAATATCTTAGTATGATCGTCGTTTTGGGTGTTAACTTGCTCCTTTTATTTTATATATTTTGTTATATAAGCCTTTTTTGTTATGTATAGGTTGTATCTTATTCATATCCAGAATGATATAAATTACTTAAACATTATTTATAATCATTGAATGAGAATTATACTTGAATGGATATGATGGAGAATGAATCTCATCACGTTCGTGGAGATGGTATTACGTACGTACACACGAGCGGAAATATCATTCATTTGTTATTAGAATCAAATATAATTGGATGGTATATCCAAAATACAGAATCATTATAATGTTATATTTATTATTTACTTCAATTATACATCAATATCATACCCATCCAAATAATAATGTTTTGAATAACAATTACACCACGGCGTGGAGACGTCAAGCCGTACGTACGCACGTATGGTGACATGTCATTAAAAAGATGGATATAATACTAAATATGGTTGTAAAATATTTATAATAACATCAAAGTATATATAAGATACTATATTTATTGTTTTAGAATGGAAATAACAAAGAAATAAGAAGTGGAAGATGAAAGGAACTTGAAAGAGGGTGGTGGAAACATTACCTCTTCTTCAAGTTCTTCCTTTTTCCTTGATCAAAAGGGCTCCATAGGTTGGATTTTTAATCAAAATAAGGTGTATAGGTTTAATTGAGGGAAGTTGAGAGATTATTTGGTTAGGGTTTGGCCGAACCAAAAGTCTTTGAAAGTGTGAAGAATTGGCTAGTATTGGTGTCCTTTTATAAGGGGGAGGAGGGGCTCTTTAGGAAAAACTTAAATTATTGATTTATAATAAATTAATATTTGGTTTCTAATGGCTCAAAAGTAAATTATTCAAAGTATAAGGTGGTTATAGGTCGAAATAATTTCAACCAATAGATTTTAGAGAGGTTTGGTTTGCTATATTAACCTTATCTTTTAGTCTTAACTCTTAGTTATTTAGATTGACATTTGTCATGTCACTTTGTATTTTTATAATATATAGTTAATAAACTTACTATATACATCCAAGAGACCCCCAAGTGGTCCATTAATGATACACCTATCATGATATAAGTCCTTTGACTGAGCCTTATATTTTTAAGAATATAATATCAATTAATAATATAATATTTGTTTTGAAAACTCATTTATATCAATTTTGACACTATTCAATAATTGAATTTTGTTAAATTCAAACCAACTTTATTAATTCAAAACAAATTGATTTAAGAAATACTATCTTGTCATAGTAACCAATTACATTCATGTATGTCATCAAAACTTTCAAATTAAATTTATTTTAACATTTATAATACCAATTATTTGATTCTTTCATTAATAAGGAAAATACTGCATCATTATTGTGTCATAAATAAATTTAATGATTAAAGGATTCAAAAATTATAAATAAAATACTATTATGTAGGAAATATTTTTTTCTTTATAATTAATATTTATAGTCTAAATGACAACATATATATCCATATATAATTTTTTTTCTATAATATATATGCCTATGTCATTTTTGTATTTATTTTAACTTAATTAATATAAAGTGTCTTTATCACCTACAAGTAGATCCATGGGGTCCCAAAATCGACCCAAAGATGTCCATGGATGGAAATGTATCAACAAATAAGGTTAGGACCTATTTTATGGTAATTTATTATTATTATATTATTATTTATTTTTTACCCATTTTTTACTGGATTTACCCTTTAACCATGATAAATAAAATATGTACTGAAGTAATTATTCAAAATGTATAAAAATAAAAGATACCTATTTACACAATTTGGAAATCCTGATTCCAAATATGGAATCCATTTTTCCAAATTTAAAACATAGAAGTGGCAGATATTAATTTAAAATTAATTCCTGTTGTTAAAACAAAAAGCGTGTTTTTAAGAGATAATAACTCTCAAAAGATTGACACTTGTTTATGTCCTTTTTAATTGTGAAATTATGTCCAATGACAAAAATTGTATTAAATGGTAAAAATATATTCTAAATATACTTTAAAACCACTCAAATTCATAATTTATCACTATTAATTATTACGATTAAAAAAGTTGTTTATAATTAAAATTTAGTAGTTTTTACAATTCAACAAAATATAAAAGATATACGAAAAGTACCAATATTTCAGCCTAGGCTAATTTTGATATTATAAATCCAAAAATGAATTCCATTTTGAGAGATAAAATTTATAAAATTTTAAAAAGTGGGTATTACTATTCATAATGGCTACTTTGATTGGTCACGATGTATTAGAATCTCAAAGTTGCGTACAACACACACAAACTGTATTATTCAAAGAGGATCGTACCGTGGAAGCTTGGGGTGTTACAAATTTTGTAGGATATGTTAGACTAATTATGATCTATTATTAAATATTCATTCATTTTAATTGTTTCCTTAAAATTTCAGATAATACCTCCTCAATGTAGTATTATGGGATTACTGACAAAGTGGGTTCAGAATGATCCCATAAGAGAGGATGTTCTTTCTCTACCACCTGATGTGTACATGTATGAATTTGAGAATACTACCACACATTATTTAGGGTTTATGAGGCTTAGATATTTCATCCACTATTATTTAACTTACTAACTATCTAAGGCATAGGAGTTTATAACTATTGTTAACATTTCCATGAATTTCAAATTCTTTAATCTTCGTCCTTCTAGGGCACAAAAGGACCTCCAGATACTATGGAATGGGTTGAAATCATTTTTGAATCCTTAAATAGTTATTGACTCTAATGGATATAAAAGTTTAGATTATATATATATATATATATTTAATTTAGGGTTTGAAACCCATTTTTATACCCTTGTATCGTATGGTGAAATCCATGTTGAAGGAGGGAATGGTGAAGCTCGAGGACTTAGAGAAGAAGAGACCTACTAGGATGAGTACTTCACTATGGTGTTCACCTACTTAATTTTCCATGAAGGTGGATAGTAGCCTTTGAATCTACATTGATTACTAAATCTTGAACCATGTGATGATGAAGAGAAGATATCCTTGTCCCCAGATCAATAATCTTTTGAATTAGTTATATGTACCCCAATGGTTATCCAAGAATTAACATGAGTTATGATATCACCAATTGTGGATTGTTGCCCAAAAAAAATCAAATATATTTTTTTCTGTTATTTCATTATGGATTTTTAATTTTTTATTTTATAATTATCTTTATATGAAATTAAGTTTTTAGACAATATGTATCAAAATTTTCAGAGATGAAAATCCAGAAAATGGGTAAAATTTTACTATTACACATCGTGAAACCTTATTACACAACATATAGTAGGGTTTCACAGCATCAAGAAATCTGTGAAATAATTTTGGAGACAATCCATGCATATTGTATATAGAGAATCCACTAAACCTCGTTAGTGGACAATACAAGTCATGAATCATTTAAACAAGAAATCTTCCTGGATATATAACAGGAAATAAGGTACACATTGTGAGACTAGGATACGTGACATGAAAGTAGTCAAATTTTCAAATCCCAGATGAGATACATTCAATATATGTTTAGATTAAAAATCGAATGAGAATCACACAAATCGACCATTACACTACGAGAATCACATTACATGTCATGTAATTGTTCACTTAAAAATAAACCATTCAGGAACTAGATTTTCAGAGTTTCTAGAGAAGTCAAATTCTATGTTTTTCATCCATTTATCATTACATTTGATTCCATATACTCTAAACATAAATTTATTCACCTATTTCATTTAAATAAAAGAATCAAGGATTGTGTTTAAACATTTCATTCGTTCATTTTTTCATTGTCGCATTTGTCCATCTACAATCATCCATGAACTCATTTTTCATTCATTTATGATCTCATTTAAAGTTAGTAGTTAATTAAATTGTGATTTACATTTCATAATTGTTGTTTTATGCTCATTACCTATGGTGAATCCCAATTATTTCATGGTTGTGAACTATTTAAATTCCGTTGTTCTTAGAATGTTAAATACAATTTCAATTGTTTATTTATTTACGTTCCATCCTACCATGAGTGTCTAAACCACAAGGGGCAGGGGTCAAGAGTAGGTGTATCTAAACATAATAAATATTTAATTCTTAATTTTGTAACCATTGGAATTAGTGATCATGATAAATAATCTTCATCAATCCAGTTCATTCAAATATCCCTAACCATAGGGTTTTTGGGTGAAGGACCCTATCCCGGTTGGTGTAGATTAGGCTATGAGCAGTATCCAAAAATGCTTTCTACCTTAGATTCCATTCTTTATGGATCTATTTTTTAACTATTCCCTGATCAAGGAATAGTTACCTATTAGGTAGAACTAGTTGATTTAACCAACACAAACTAGGAACTGCCACATTCATTGTAGCATAATCCTTATTATCTTACCAAGTTAAAATTTGGATCACCTTTTCTATAGATACGTAAAATTGATCCTAATCTCTCTCATATTCTAGAATCAAACCATCAACTCTATAGTTATAACATTACCAAACTGAACCTACTATCAAGGACTCCCACACCAAAAGTCCCATTCTATAGGATGAAAGTGCTAGCTTATGTTCCCTGTGATATCGACCCTGAATTTTCACAATACTACACCCTTGTATAAAGTGAACTTTGGAAAAAATACAATTCTAATCGGAGCAAATCCCACACAATTTCAATGAATCATGTGGGGGCATAAAAATTTGGCACCATTATTGAAGAATAATCATTATGTTGTTCTTCATATGGTTAAAACCATTGACAAACGAAATGGGTTTAACATTCCATCAACCTATTTATTTCTTTCACCTTTTAAAGATACTTCTAAATCCCTTCCCTAGAAGTGTAGTGAATAAACCAAGGTCCTCAAACTTGTTCTAAGATCCCTAAAATAAAATTATATTTATCCTTCATTCATGAGATCTATCGACATATATTTTCATTGCACCTGGTAAATAATGGATGACCTAAACAATCCTGAAGGACTCAACCAGCTTAACCATCAAAACATGCAGCAGGTAATTCCTAGAGAGAAACTGATGTAGTATGAAATGACCATAATGGATAATGGATTTTTGTCAATCAATGATGATAAAATAATAATAGTGTGTCCTCCAATCCAATCCCATAATTTTGAAATCATGCATTGAATCATTCGTATGATCCAGAACACTGGGAAATTCAGTGCATGTTGGAGAGATGACCCATATGATCACATCTCCAACTTTCTAAAATATTACAACACCATTCACAACCAGAGAGTATCATTATATGCTTTTATAATTCATATGTTTCCATTCTATCTATGAGACAAAGCCATGTATTGGCTCAATAATAAAGCTCCAAAGTCAATCACGACTTCGGATGATCTAGCCAAGAAGTTCTTGAAAAAATATTTCCAACCAATCCAAACATTGAAACCCCATAATGATATTTAGAACTTCTATCAGACTGATGGAGTGTCTATATGGGATGAATGAGTCAGATTTCAGAAACTAATGAGGAATTTCCCACACCATGAACTATACATGTGGATCTAACTACTGACATTTTTCCAAGGTCTCCAACCAGCTGCACAAATTTTCATCGATGATTCCACTAATGGAGTACTGATGTTCAAGATACCTAATTCTTGAAGGGCCATTTTAGATGAAGTCTAACACAATTTCTGACTGTGGAAATTTGATCATTTACCACCTTGGTGCAGTATCCACTAAGTTGATGAAATCATAAGACTTCCAATGCACATTGAAGTGATCACAAAGAGGCTAAAATCATTCATTCGATATTCTACACCACCCCTCATACTGTAGTAATGGAAATATGATCACGTAAAATTTGAGGAGGCCTGCACCTATAGCAAGATTGAATGGTAGGAGTTAAAGAACTATAAGCTCAATATTTTAAATACATCTATTGCAATTAGCAGAATCCTCTATTTCAACATCAACAATAGTATTATCTGCAATGGTTGGATTAGTATCAACCACAAAAAATCAATGCTATTATCAATAATGAAGTGTTCAAGAACCATTTCAGAATCAACTACCACCAGGTTATCCTCCCATGAACCCTTTACCAAGACCCTAATAATAAGTGAAACAACAATTGTTCCCCTAAACATAACACCAATAGCTTCAACCCTCTCAATCAATAACACATCAGAACCTGCTCCTCTCTAAAAAAAATTACAAAAATTATTGGATACTCTCATTTGAAAAGTGTAATAGTGAATGAAAACCCAAGAGATAGCGATATAGAACCAATGAGTGTCCTTATGTAATCTTGAAGTTAAAATGTGTTAGATCTCAAAAAATTTTCTGACAGATTATCTGATATTCTACCTAGTAATATGGAAATGTATCCAAGTGAAGAAGCTTTGATTTCAGTGATGATAAGTCAAAATATTTTTGACTTTAAACAATCAGGTTAATAAAATGAAAGAATAATTTAAGAACCTAAGAAGAAACCACCAATAGAAGAAGAAAAAGTCAATGAGACTGGCCCTACAACACTTTAGGATGTACTAATAGCTAGAGGAGTCCAAACCCCTGAGAAAAAAAGTGACATTTTATGTTGCCCCACCACCATTCAAGCCACCACTTCTTTTTCTAGAATGATCAAGATAAGGCATAAAAGAGGCACAAAAAAATAATTTCCTAGAAATGATCAATAAACTACATATCAATATACCCTTTGCAAAGGCCACTAATCAAATGCTAAGATATGCCAAATTCCTTAATGATCTACTATCCAAAAAAAGAAAATAGAAGATAATGGTGTCATCTCACTAAATTAAGATTTTTTTTGTTCAGTAGGAAATAACACCCATGATGATATACCCTAGATGTTTTTCAATTTCATATGCCGTTGGAGAGTGAAAATTTGGAAGAGCCCTGTGTGATATTGGAGCAAGTATATACTTAATTACAATGATCATTTTTCACAAATTGGGAATTCAAGAGTTAAAATCAACTCAAGTACCACAAAAACTTGTGGACCAATTAGTGAAGTACCCTAGAGTAATTATTGAGGTTGTGTGAGTTAAAGTCATAAAATTAATCTTTTCAAGAGACTTCTTAGTTTTGGACATGGAAGAAGAAGGTGATGTCCCCATTATTCCATAAAGACCATTCTTAGCCAATGGAATGTTTCTAATTTATGTTAATCAAGGATGTCTTATATTTTGAGTCAGAGAATTATAGGTTGTATACAACCTCATCAATGAAGCTAAAACATTAGAAGAATCCATTGTTTTGAACGTTATATCTCATACCCAAGAATGAAATGAATAAATGGACGTAGAAGAAGACAATGAGGTTTCATTCCCTAAAATTTGAGAATAGTTTGATTTTTAAATAAGTGAATTTCAATGAACCTCTCACAAGGGATAAAATCAAAAAAATCACCCCCTCTATTATTCAACCACCAACACTAGTGATAAGTTAAGTATTAATACTTAAGGGATTCAACCTCTCATCTAGTAATAATCAACTCTGAACTATCTCAGGCACAAGAAGAAAAATTGGTTGATGTCTTAAAGAGACACATGCATTCAATTTCTGAGGGAGTGTCTGTCATTAATGGAATCCATATGCTTGCATGCACTCAAAATATTCTACTTGAGGATGTTGAAAAACAAAAAGTCCAACCTCAGAGGTGGATCACTCCACCAATGAAGGAAGTTGTAAAAAAAATTAAAGTTACTTCTGGATGCAGGAATAGTATTTTCTATATCTAATAGTTAATGGGTGGTCCCGCTACAAGTATTTCACGGGAAATGTGGACTCATAGTGGATAAGACTCCTGAAAATTAATTGATCTGAATGTGAACCATAACTAGATGGAGTGTTTATATTGGTTATAGAATCTTGAATACATAAACAAGATAGGATCATTTTCATTTACCCTTCCTGGATCAAATTCTAGAAAGACATTCAAGACATGAATTCTACTATTTCCTAGATGGATATTAAGGATAAAATGAAATTGCAGCTGACCTATCTGATTATACAAAAACTACATTAATAAGACCAATAAGAACCTTCACCAACATGTTCATGTCCTTAAAAATGTGTAATTATATAGCTAAAATCACGGTCATCAAGGATTTAACTGAACCTTCGATAGATAAGGGAATACAAATCCTTTGGGGCCATGCTGGATTCTATAGACTATTTGTAATAGATTTTGAAAAATTTTACCACTCATTGACACAACTATTTTTAAAATAAGTTCCATTTTAATTTAACAAAAAATTTAACTCATGTGTTGAAATACCTTTATTATAAGGCATTACTATGATCACATGTGGGTGTGGTTGTAGCTTGTGAGACCCATTATGATATTTTATTCCATGATTAATACTAGCATAGCTTATTTCTATGTTTTTTATGATCACATGTTATTATGTTTTTCTACTATATTAAATAGATGATATTTTATTTTTGGCTTGTATTATCTACCATGTTATGTCTGTTACTATGCCTTTGAGGTTTTTTGGGTACTTAATGTATGTATACCATAGTGTGATGCTTATCCCATAGAAGGATCATACACATGACCTATGATAATGATGAAGATAGAACTAAGTGCAAGGTTGGGGAAAGATTTTCTAGGGGCTTGTCTTGAGAGAGTGCCATAGGGGTTTACTGGCATAGGGGACTAAACTAAGGCTTAAAAAGTATAATGTTATAGAGGCATGAGTCATGAAAAATTAGAGATATGATGTTTTGGGGGCCTAATACAAGTTTATGCCTTACAAAAATTGGGAGACATGTTACAGTACTATGTTATTGTTAATGTAAACCGTTGATG
Organism: Viscum album; assembly: GCA_963277665.1. Classification (NCBI taxonomy): domain Eukaryota; kingdom Viridiplantae; phylum Streptophyta; class Magnoliopsida; order Santalales; family Viscaceae; genus Viscum; species Viscum album. The sequence continues at coordinate 1,918,871,017 of OY728161.1, read as the reverse complement.
TCCATTCATTATACCACTAACATGGAGATAAAGTAGGAATGAATGGAGAAATTTGGGGAACTGGATAGTTCTTGAACACTCGTTATCTAGGGTACGATAGTTATAGTATTTACAAATTTATGATTATCATATAATAAAATTATTATACTTGAGAACAATTTTTAAGGATGAATTGGTGGTTTCTTTGTGCGTTTATTACGCAAATCAGTTGTCATAATTTTGATGCACATGAAGAATTATTGTATAGGGACCAGAGTAAGGGTATAGAGCTTGTGGATAACGGCTAAGTAGAGGAGCATGGAGCTGGTAGAAGATCGAGATGGGATCCAATAGACTCTGCTGTTTCATTTACTTATGTATATTCTACATTTGTTACATTTGTTTGGATTACCAATTTGGGAGTCTATTTATTACCAGTATGACATGTATTCCTCAGTTGTTAATTTTCCACATGATACTCTTATAATTATATTTTTGTTTAATATGATTTATTGTTATTTTTTCTCTGATATTTTACTAATGGTATAGTCTCTGTAACGAATGACATACACACTCGATACTATTTAGCAAACTCATGTATATGGGGAAGAAATAATGAGGTCATGGGACTCTATAGGGTGGTCTCAATAGTTTAGGATTGGGTATCACAGGTGCTAAATAAAAAATTTAAAAGTTAAGGGTAAAGATATTGAATGAGTTTATTATAAGAAAAATTTACTACCAATTGATGTGAAAACTCAAGAACCCAAACTTTGAATGAATATTGATTTGGTTGATTTACAAAAGACTATAAAGGATAAAGGAATAGTAGTGAAGTCATGAAATAATAAACCATGTATCAAGAATTACTATTGTTGAATGATAGGGAATACACAAAATGTTTACTCTATTGAAAGAATTCATTTTAGTAATCAAGTGAAACATGATTAACAAAATATCCTCTACATGATATGTATTTAATGAATATTGATTCTTAGTGATGATTACAGATTCAAGGAATAATTACCATGGGTATAAAAATGTGTTGGTGAATATATAATTAAATTGATCTTTTTTTCTAGTACCATAATATTGTTTGATTGAATGGAACAATTAATTTTTATCACATAAATATGATGATGATTGAATAAAGTGGGAGGTCGAATTTTTTTACCACCAAGTAGAAGACAATAGTGAGAATGCATCAAGAAATAAAGACTAATAAGGAGAATTTCATAGGGATTATATTCAAATTTATGGATGAGGCTTCAGTTATCGCAACCCAACATTTTCTTACATGACTATTACATCATTTTAATGAAAAATAACATAACAATAAACCATTATACAATCAAATGGGTTAATATCAAGGGAAAATTATTTTCTTACATCACATGTACATAATGTAACATAACCAATAATTAAGTCCTTATTCATAGTCCTCGTGAAACATATCATGTTCTACATAGTACAAATTTATTGATTTGAGGATATACATCAAAGAATGGGATGATCTAAAATCCAAACAAAGCAAGGAACAAAAATAAAGGAAATAGAAACATGATTAAATAGTTCATTTGTTATGACCTACAATTTCAATATATATTTTTATTAAATAAATATCAAGATTGATAGATATATCTATAAAAAACAAACTTCAATGAGAATAATGAATTATTTTTTATAAAATATAACAATTTAATGTGACCATTAAAACCTAGCCACAATATTAGAAGGCAATAATAGGAGAAACTACATTTTGATATATTTATGTAAATGAAATAAAAGTAATATTTAATAAAAGTTAAATTCAAATAGGATATATAAAAAAAATTTAAAAATATTTATAATGAAAAATATATTTTCAAAAATTTATGTTTAATTTAATGAAACTATGTATATTATAATAAAATATTTTTTAAATATATTTATTTTATAAATAATTAGTTACCAATAAATTAATTTGGAAGTGGTATGAAATAATAATAAAGTATATATAACTTTGTAAAATGAAATTTTACAATATAAAAAATTTTCTACTATATTTTTTTTATTTTATTTTAATATCAAAGTAACACCATTTTGTTACAAAATTATACTACTTCTAGTAGAATATACAACTTCCACTAGAAAAATTATGTGACCCATGAAAAATTCTTATTTAAAGATAACCTTTAAAATTTGGTTTCTAATTTGGTGGGTATGAATAGGAATAAAAAATTATGAAATATAAATTATGGTCATATTCATTAAAAATTAATTGATTAATTATTAAAAATAACACTCAATTTTTAGAAAAAAATATCTTATGCTTCAGAAATACAATTTCATCAAAAATAAATTTCATTAGATTTTATGAGAAAGTATTATAAATAATTTTAGAAACTTATATAAATTAAATTTTATAAAAAATATCCTGTCATTAAATCACAATATCAAAATTATTTTTGTGTGATTTTTTGTTGGATTTCTTTAAAAGTGATTTTCCATTGAATAGTAATTTTTTTTCTTTTTATTGAAAAATATATTTTTTGTTTCTAGAATGTTAAAAAGTTTTATTTTTTTAAAAGGGGTTCCAAGTAATATTAGATTTATTATATGTAAAATAACCCAATTAAATTCATTAGATGCAATTCTAAGGCCGAATCTAATATAAAAACATTTTTAGACTTAATGGGTATTTTTCTAGAAAACAGTTTTATATTCCATTTTGTGATTTTATCTTAAATTAATTTCTTTCAAATAATTGAAATGAATATTAAAAACTAAATATCACATTTTGAATAAGGAGGTAAATATATTTGTTAAATATTACCTGTTTATTTTTTGTCATTATGAATAATAACGATAGTAAGTAATTGTTACTACATTAAGGGTAAGATAGGTAATAGATATTAACGATGAAAAAATAAACATAACAATTACATTAATTTTTAGATGAATATATCTCAACTATAAAAATAAAAATGTGAAATATATGACCTTCTATTTCTATTTGGGCATCATTTTTACATTTATAATTTTTATGTGTGAGGAAAAGATAAAAAATATCACTATTCTACTTTTAATATCTATATAATTTTATGATAGAGATATATACAAATTATTTATTATTATAAATATGAATATGAAATATGAATGATTTATTTTTATTATGGTAAATTATTTATAATTTTTAGTGATGAAAAAATTACCTTAAATGATTACGTAACGTCGTCATAGTAATTATTTACTTAATAAAAAATAAAATAAATGATTTAATTTTTTCTAAAATTAATATAAATGAGTGATTATATTGCATTATTTTTAGATAAAAAATAAATATTAGAAGTTTTTTAATGTATTATATTTTAATTCCATTTTTTTCTTGTAGTTATAAAAGTCAACTTAAATTAATAGTTTAAAACATGACATTAAATATATTTTATAATAAATACCATTTTTTTAAATTGTTTAAAATGTGTAAAAATCCTACCTTTAGGTAGGGGATTATTATATGGTTCCAAATATAGAAAATTACTATTTATGGGTTTTTTCCCACACATGGTATGATTTTGGACCCATAAGGTGTAGAAAATATTAGTATTGCGATAATTGTCAAAAGAGTTAATGCAGGGTTAAAACTAAAAGTTTAGGATGAAAAAATAACAAAAATGTATAGAAATATTATATTATGAGATTATTTCGACTCATAATAATTTTATATTCATATTATTATATTTTGGATCCTTTTTTAGATGAAATATAATTTATATTCATGTAATACATTATGAAATTCCACAAATTACCTTTCCTCAATTATAAAAGGACGCCTATCCTTTATATTATTAACGCCAATTTGACACATCTATAATGACCATAACCTAGCCATTCATCTTATCAAAATCCTAATCCAAGTTATATTGGTCATGGTCCATCCAAAGAACAAACCATAGGTCACTTAAGAAGATATGTAGTGGAAGTATACAGAATAATAGTTAACTATCTTTACCGACTCTTTCAAGTTTATTTATTTTTAAATATTATCTTAATGTGTATTAAATATAATAAAATAATAAATAAAGTATCATAAATATATTAATATGTTATTTTTATTATGGTTAAACCATATTCGTTACCTTTTCCATCCTATGAAATGAGAATAAATCGTTTGTTCATACATTCAACTTAACATCTCCTTGTGGTAGTGTAATTCATTTGTCATCACCATTTTACTTTGATAGTTATAAAGATTGAACTAATGTGTATATATAATATTTATAATTTAAATAGGATATAGTAACTATATTTTCATATCTACCTTCTACCCTTGAAATCTATTAAAAAATGATAATGTCGCTCATGCATACGTGTGGATTACCTCCTCTATAAAGTGATGCAGTCTATTTTTGTTTATGCTTTAACTGTATGGAAATATGAATGAATTTAGGTAATATATATGATATATATATGATAAAATAATTATTTTTAATGATTAATTATTATTAAACATTATTTATCTTGATCCGTCGAAAATTTAAAACAATACTCTTGCATACGTAGAACTTGTCATCACCATGAACAATGTAACTTATTTTTCAGTATTTTATAGATGAGTATAAAAATATATATATTTAATATATATTATATTTATAAACTGAATAATATTAATAATATTATCTAATCATAATTAAAGTAATAGGATAAGAACTACAGAATCAAAATATACATGAAAAATGAAGAAGTTAATACCCATAATAAAGATAATAATAAAATATTATTAACTAAATGTTGATAAAATGTTCTAAATGGATAATATATGATATTATAAATATTAATTTGATTCGGGTATTTAATTACAAAAAATATAAATTTAGTATACATGAGGTTCAAGCACATTCATTTAAAGGGAAATGTAAGGTAAGGTATTTACTCTCAATTTTTACTCCATCAAGGCATATTTGGTAGTTTGCACTTATTCATTTTTATAAGGTTTATGTACTATCTAGTTTATTTATTTATCACTAATATAAATTTATTATTTATTACTAATGTTTAAATTCATGTTTCTCTTTCACGATTAATGTTTGAAATACAATTTAATCTTATTTACCTGTTTGATAAAATATATATTTATTCAATATCCATATTTTCCAAAATTGTTTTAAAAAAAATACTATTCATTATTAAATGATTTATCAAATAACTCTTCACCAAAGATTAAATTTTTAAAAAATAATTAAAATAAAATATTCTTATGGTTTTCTGAAAAAGGTATTATTTAATTTTCACAAAAAAAGTGAAAGACCAATTTTAGTTAACATACTCAGCATGAATAAATTTTTTCCAATGTCATGAATGATCATTTATTTGATGATTAATTTGTAATTTACATGATTGTTTCTAAATAAAAATGTTCTTCTTAATAATTATAAAAGTTTTGGGTTTTAAAGGTTATTTTTAAAGTGAAAAGGGTATTTTCCTCAAAATTATTTAGATCTTTTATGGTATTTGAATTCGTAAAAGAAAATAAACCTTTGTTTACTTATACTCCACTGTGTATATGACTCAATGATACAATAATTATTCTTTATATTGATTTTTATGATCATTTTGATCCTGGAAAGTATAGAAATTCACTTTTTGATTAATTTTTTAATCGTTAAATTTCTCATGAAAAATTCTACTTTTTGTGATAATTGGACTTTAAATTTTTATTAAATATCATTATTCATTATCACAGATATTATTATCACTTAAAAATTATATCATTTCTATAATTGGTGTTTTATTTTCAATGGTATTTTAATGACTTGGGAATTATTGATAATCAGTATTCTTTAGATGATATGAAAATTTGTGGATAAGGCATATTGTCTATGAAATTATGTTAATCATCCAATATAAAATTAATGTATTGGAAATGCAGTGATGATTGGGTTTTGTAATTATATACCCCTTGATTTTTAGATTGGTCTCATGAGACAAATTAGTATGCTATTATTAAATTGGTTTTTTGTGTATATCTACCCATAATTTTAATTGATCTTACCACAATGAAATTATAGTATAAATAAAGGGATATTTGAGATCATGATGTTTAATATTAATCCTTTCATTTATTGATAATTTATTTATAATTATCAATAAGATTTTTGGGTTATTATTATCAATGGATTCATTTTTAGCATGTTACTGATTAAATCGATATAATATTTCATTATTTACCTTTCCATAATGATTTTAACTTATTTACTTATGATATATTCCACTATATATTACCCATAACGAGCATCTGAGCTCATCCATTCATTTAAATAATTTTTACTATGATATGAATAATGATATTAAGATCAAAATCAAGTATAAATGAATGTTTTTATGCTATTTTTTATATTTGTAATGTAATATGAAAATTATTTATGAATCTAGTTTTCCAAGAGTACTAAACTGATCTATCTCACATGATGAGATATCTTATATCTATTCCAATATAATAAAAAAACCACCATATATAGCTTAATAGTGTTGGGTTATTTTAATCTATTATCATTGGAATTTTTGAAGAAACTGTGGAAACTAGATTAAAATAATCATAACTAACATTATAATTATAAAAATCCCTCATAGTATTTTAAAATTTTTACCATTATATGGAATTTATTTTATTATGATATTTTTAGGGTGATTATGAGATATCTCCTTGGGTTACATTATTTAGTGATACCACCTAAAGAATGAAATTGAATTAACACATATAGATAATGTATATATTTCCTTGTTGAATAAGACAATACAACTAGTATTGAAGTGGAAAAAGGTCATGGATATATTAGGGTAATTGACCTAGGTCATGGAAAATAAACATTATCATATTGAAGAAACCGTTATTCCATAGTGTGATTCAAAAAATGATGGATATATCTTACAAAAAATACTCCATATTTTTGTGTAACTTAAAATCTTTTGGTTGATGAACAATGGATTAATTCTACTAAAAATATCTTCCGAGCTTTGGGATGTAATAACAGTGAAAATGTCATTCTAGCAGTTTATTATTTTAATGGATATTCCAATCAATGGTGTTCATTAATATTTAATTATAAATAGAATAAATAAATAGAAAGTATGAATAGAAAATTTTAAAGTAATTTTATTTGAGAAACACTTCCCATATGAGTCAAACTGATAAGAAAAAGAAATTCGTCAATCTAAGATAGAAGCAAAACCAATGGGTTACTGAGTGTAAGGAATCCTTTACAAAATTATCATGTCATGATATAGACTATTTATGTAATCCAGGAAGTAATATTGTTCATTTCATTGATGTGATTAAGACAATATTCTAAATAAAATTATTTTTTCAATCATTTTTATCATATGATGATATGGTTTCACAATCTGTAAATATAGAGAAATAATTCTCCAAGTCATATATTTTCAAATGAAATAAAAAGAATAAGAGTAAAATAGAGAACCATGAAAAAATAAATGACTTAATGGAAAATAAGGGAATTATGAAACATCCCACTTTTGATAATCGTGGAAACAAAAAGTCTGGTAATTACTTTAAGGGAATGAGAGTTTACTTTTATGTTGATAGAAATAACATCATACATGTTAATGTAAGGGTAAGATATAAACCTAAAATTTTTAGGGTTTCAACGATAATAATACATGGAACTATTTAAACAAATATCTTAACAATCAAGGGAAATTACCATAGAAGAGGTCAAAAGGAGAAGGCCAATCTTATACTATCACCAAAACAAAAGTGGAATGAATATAGTCATTATGTATTTAGATTCATAAATAATGTAGTAATATTTTATCAATGATATTTTGGTTGTAAAAATCATGAAACATATAAGTATTGGGATACATTAGTATTGTTTAATTATTTGAAATCATAGGTTAAATGGACTGATATCCATGAAAAGTGATTTAGTGGTCAAGTACTATTTTTCGATATTTTTTCAAAAAGGGAAGGATAACCATTAATATATTCCTAATGTTATATTAATAATGTTTAGTTGAGATAAAGAGAAAATTGAATCTAATGATGTAATTTAGATAGTATTGGTAACCATTCAAATGAATAGTTATTTTATGATAAAATAATATATGATGAAGTTTACAATATTTATCAGATTTATAGAATTAATTGGATAATATGATATTATATTTTATGAAAAATGATAAAGTTATTTTTTTGGATGGTTTTATAGTGATATATGTTATTAGTATTTTTTATGTGAATTATTGATCAAGGTATTCACATGTTTGGTATGTGAAAATTTCGGACATTTTATATGGTCTTGGGATAAATGTTTGATCAAATACATCAGATTTTTGGGTTTTTAATTTAGTTTTAAATATTTAAATGGAGTATTAAGGTTACCTATTTATGAAATAAATTATGTTGAAATTTATAGGGTTTTTAATATATTAGTTAACTTTTGGTAACCATTATGGTTTTGATAAATACATATACAGAAGTATTGACTTGAAATTATTTCATGAATATTAAAATCCATTAAAATTTAATTTTAGTACTTCATGAATGAAAAAATCATCTGGAATGCTCATAGTTTGGATAAAGAAGGATATTTATTAATGGATGAATTCTAATTTTCAATTAAGTTTTCATTATTAGAAAACTTATTTCTCTGATTAACTTCATTGTCCCTTTCCATTTTTTGAGGAAGTTTTATACCCCATTTTTACAATGTGGGTTTTCCCCAAGAAATTTTAAAATGTAAACACATTAACATCCAAAAACAAGTTCAAATTTCAAGGTATTTTTTTATTTAAGGTGGTAAGAATGTGACACCATGATATTTTAAAATAATACTAATTTCTCTATCATATACAAAATGTAACGTAGATGTTAAGTGAAAAAAATATTATTTAAATATGACTATTATAATGAAACCTATAAATTTGTGGGAATGAAAATGAATAACCAAATTATGAAAAAAATACTATGTTAATAATAAATAAAATGCATCTTTTAGTTTTTAGAAAATAAAAACTATGTTTTCATTAAAATTATTATATTTTTGATAAATACATTTTCTTTAAAAATGTTTTTTGTCACTTTTGGTTAGAAAAAAATATAAATAAATAAATAAACATATGTAATTTTTAAAAAAAAAATATTATAATTTCTGAAATCTTCATTTAGAAATTATGTTTGTTTGAATTTTTTGGATTTGTTCAGAAAAGTTTTATTTTCAAGTGAGTAGAGAGAAAATGCTTTTTATTGAAAAATATATTTCTGTTTCAAGCATGTAAAAAGTTACAGTTTTTTAAAATGGTTTAAAATTGAAATTATATATATAATATTATAAATAACTATATTAAGTTAAATTTATTAAATTATATGGTTTTATTTAGTATAAAATAAATTGATACTAAAAATGAAATTTTTCAGAAAAACTATATGTTGTTGTGGTTGGTGATTTTTTATTAATTTAATTTATGCCACTATTATGAGTTGAATCTTGAAAAGTGGAATTAATATTTTAAATCTATATGTCTATATTTTTCAAATTTGTTCCTTTTATTTATTATCATTATGAATTGTAACTATATTAAATAATTGTTACCACAATAAGGGTAAAATGGGTAATTTTGGTTAAAAATAATAAGATATGGAATAAAAATTGACCATTAAACATTAATTAATTTTATTTTATGAGAATATCACATCAATAAGAATATAAATTTGGAATATATGGAATTTTAATTCTTTTTTCCATGATTTTGACCTTTATAAAATTTCTGTCTGAGATAAAGAAAAAAATGTCACTTTTCTCCTCTAAATATCTATAAAATATAATGATAAGGATAAATACAACATAAATTGAATTATAGATATTCCTTTGAAATATAAATGGGTTTTGATAATTTTAATTTATTTTTTATTTTTAGTGATGTAATAATAAATTTAAATGATTATGCAACACTGTCACAATATTTATTTAATTAATAATAAAATAAAATAAATTATTTTAAAAATATTAAATTCTATATAATTTCAATGAATTGTCTTGTTATAATTTTTTTACATAACCATTTAAAATTATATATGTTTGATTGAAAAGTTTTTAAATTTAATTGTTGTATTTCAGCTTTAAAAGTTAAATTAAATGAATCATTCTACAATTGATTGTAAAAATACTTAATCATAAATTATATTTTATTAAATTTTATTAAATTTCATAAAAATCATACCTAACTCTAAGTTATTAGGATATGGTTTTAAAAGAATATTTTTACATTTATAGGTCTTTTTCCCACAAATAACATTCTTGACCCATAAAGGGTGAAAAAATGCAATATTGTCGTAATTGACACAAAGTTTAACAGGTGGTTAAAACTAAAATACAAGGATACAAACAAAAATAAAACATGAAATTTTTTTGTTATATGATATTATTTGGAATCATACTCCTATTATCCTCAAATGATAATTTTATCTTTCTATTTGGTCATGATACTTTATTTTAATTTAATACTTTATGAAATTACTAGAATTATACTCCCTGAAATTATAAAAGGACGCCTCTCTTTTCCCTTATTTACACCACTTTTAGCAATATATCTTGAACAAACAAAACCCAGTAATATTATAAACATAATTTTACATATTTTAGAGGTTATATCTATTCTTATAAGCTAAACATAGGTTCCTTAAGAAGAGATCTAAAGGAGTATAAATAAGAAGAAGTAATCATCTTTAATGATTCTTTAAAGTTTATATCTTAGTTGAATATGATATTAATGTGTTGTAACAACCATAAAATAATAAATATATTATATTAAATATATTTTCATGTAATTATGATTATTTTAAAACTATATTCAATATCATTTCTGTGCTATGAAAAGAAGAAAAATTACTCGTGCGTACGTATAACATACCATCTCCACGTAGCAGTGTAATTTTTTATACATCACCATTTTACCTAGATTGAGATAAAGAATTAAATAATTTGTATATATGATATTTTTACTATATTATGACTATGTTACAATAATATCATAGTTACATTTACACATTTCAAATAATTGGAAAATGATAATGTCACTTGTGCATACATGGGGACTACCACATCCACGAAGCGTTGCGATATGTCTTTCGTTTATGATTTTCAAAGATGGAAATAGGGATGTATTTAATTAACATATGTTTTATATATTTGATATAATAATTAATCTATACAGATTAATTATTATTTACCTTTTATTCTTTTCATCCTTCAAAAATGGAAAACTACGTTCATCCATACGTATGACATACCGTCTCCATGAATGTTGTAATTCATTTTTTATCTTTTATGGATGACTCTGAATATTTTTATACCAGCTAAATATTTTATTTGATAATTCTAATTTTATAGATGATGAAAACATAATAAAATGTTGTTAACATACATGTAATAAAATGTAATAAATGTATCATATATGATATTATAGATATTAATATTATGATTTTATGAACTTAAAATAATTATAACTTTAATATTCTATAGGTTAAATCATTTCATCTAATGGGAAACATGAGGTATGGGATTTCGCTAAATTTTCACTCTATTGAGACATATTTGGCAATATACATCTATTTATTTTTCTACATTGTATATAATTATCCTTTTAGGTATTTAACAAGAATATAAATTAATTAATGATTATTAATATTTCAATTTAAGTTACTTGTTTAAATATAATGTTAAAAGGAAAAGTTAATACTTTTTAACTTTTTGATTCGATATATTTTTCTTCAATATTCATATTTCATTAAATTAAGTTACTAAATATTTTTTATTTTTTAAATGATTTATTCAAAAAATATTACCCATATTTTATTTTTTTACAAAATGGTTTAAAAGTAATATTTTAGTCATTTTAATAAAAAGGAGCTTTTTTATTTCATACAGAAAATGTGAATGCATTTTTTATTTTGATGCACTAAAAATGAAAACAATTTTACCACCACCATAAGCAGTAATTAGTTTGATAGTTATTTTACACATTTAAAATATCATTTTCAAATAATTTTTTTCCTAATTTTTTCTAAATTTTTAGTTTTAGAAAGTTAATTTTAAAGTGAGAAACATATTATCTTCTTATTTTTTGATTTTTATGGTATTTCTATTCATAAATGGAAACAAAAATTTATTTTACATATACTAAACTAAGGATATATTCTAATGATTCCATCTATATTATTTATCTTGATTTTTTATTATCATTTTGACTATGGAAATTATTAACATCTACTTTCTTTATTAATTTTATAACAAATAACTTTCCCTTGAAACATTCAATTTATTATGATCATTGCACATTAAATATCCCATTAATATCTAGATTATTTATCCTTGATATGAATATTGATTAAAACCAAAAAAAATTATATATAATTTATTCTACTTTAAATGTTATTTTATTGACTGGTGAATTATTTATTATCCATATTATTTACTTGACATGGAATTATTTTGATAAGGTATTTGATTATGAAATTAATTTTATCATTATACATATGTGGATTTCATTGGACATGGAGTGATGATTGGGGCCTAGTGTTGTATATACCATCTATGCATTAATAGATATCATGAGGTAAATTAGTGACCATGAATAGAATGGATATTTATTGCATGGTTACCCATAGTTTTAATCTCTCTTGGAATAAGGCCTTTATGCTTTTGATATCATAAATTCTATGATAATTACATCCAATATTAATAATCATATTCATTTAGAATTCATTTATTATTATCCATGAGATCATTACGTTGATGTTATCTAAGGATGATTTTTTTCATAAGTACTTTACTAAATGACATATTTTTGGTTATTAAACTTTCAATATTAATTATTCCTTATTTACTCATGATAAATTATATTATATGTAACCCTTATTATGTATCACAGATCACCCTTTAATTTGATTTCTCTTCTATAGGATATGAGTAAGGATATTATGTATAATATAAATGAAGACAAAATGTTTTTTATACTATGAATTTATCTTATATCTCCAATGTATTATATGAATCATGCATCTAATAGGTTTTCCAAGAAAACTAAACTGATCAATCTGCATAGTGAGATCCCTTGTATCTATTACAATGTAATAAAATAACCACCAGATCTAGGCTGCTGGAGTTAGGGTATTACAAGTTATATATTAAATTTTAAAAAATTTAAGTTGAAAAAGGGCACCATTTTTGGATTAATCACAATAATATAAGATTAAATTTAATTTTTTAAGTTCTTTCGAAAAGGATAGATTTTGTAGGTGAATAATTTAAAATAACTAATACCTAAATTTTTTTGGAATTATTATTATATAATAATGAAATAGAAAATTTTTAAACCATTTTATTGACAAACTATTTTTTAAAAAGGAATTATTTTTTTTAAAATTTATTTTAGTTTACAAACCTATATTTTACATTTTAGAATATAATAAATATTTTCTATAATGTTTTTATACAACATTAAATAATAATATAAAAATTTATTTTTATCACTTTTAAAAATAAAATTTGATTAATATTATTTAAAATTAGTAATCATTCATTGTAAATTATATAGAAAGGACCATTTTATTTTTTAGGTACAAAAGATATGTTACCTTAGGTAAAAAATATTTACTAAAGTAAAATATAATATTGTAAAACTGAAAATATAATGTTCATGAAATGTAAAAATGTTTCAAACATGTGTGGGAATGGGTAGATGAATAAATTTTAGTCATTATCTTTCTCCCTCCATTAATTATCAATTTTTATGCCACTTTCCTTAAAAGTGACATCCATTATTAAAATGGATTATGTATTTAAAAACATGCCATCCCCATTAACATATAAAAGTTGTACTCCATACCTTACTTAACACTCAAACCAATAAAATAATTTTAGAGACAAATATCACTAAAAATATCCTCAAAATTACAGTATACCTTCAATAGGTTATGGTATTCAAAAATGACCATCCCTTAATGTAATTACCCCCTTTTGAAAAGAGATAATCCCATAAGGGAGGTATAACTTTATGATAGTTCCAATATCATTTAAATTTTATTATGTACAGATATTCATCCTAAAATTAAATTAGACCATATTTATATGATAAAGTAATTTTCAATAGTATAATTTCATGTTATTTTCATTATGGTAAAATAAATAATCACCTTTCTATTTTTTATTAATAAAAATGAAAATGGAATTCATGCATTGTGTAGACTACCTCATTCACAGCGTAATGTTTTTTTGTTTTACTTAACTTACTTATAGATATATTATAAGTAGTTAATTTAATATATAATAATTATATTTATGAAATAATTTATTGTCTTAAATTTAAATTTATATTAATCATTTTCACTCTTTTTTAGAAAATTAAATCATTATCCACACATATGTGTTAATTACATCGTCCATAAAATAATAAATTTTCTGTTTTATTTTTTTTACCAACTTCAGTGAATAGTTATAATATTGTGTTTAAAGGATAAATAATATTTTTTTTAAAATAACAAAGTTTCTATTTTGAATAATTCAGTATAATATTAATCATATGATCAATAAACGATATTAAAAAAGTTAACCATTAAAAACGATCATACTGAGTGGAAAGAGATCCATTTTCTCTAGGAAATAGAATTATATGAATTATATTATTACTATAAATCCATTAAATAAAGATATATAACACTAATTACCACTATAAAATATCATTAATATTCTTTATAGTTGTATGAACACTAAACGACCTCATAATCATCGATTAATTAGGCTATTCTCATTTTCAGGGTGATTTGACTAACTAGTTGAATAATTATTTGAATTTATATCATGAATGTTTATAGGAAATTAATTTCTGTTATAATATTATATAAATTTATAAATTATGTTTTATTTTTCTTTCTCTAAATATTATATAAAATTTTAATTAATTAATTAATAAATCTTGATTCAATAGTTAAGAAACCACTAAAATGTTCTTGATGTCGGTCTCATCATCAATGATAACAAATGAAACACTAATGGTAGGATCTTAATAAAACATAAATAAGTTTAATTAATATATTATTTTAGATTTTATGATTTTTGAAATATGAAATTTGGGAGAATAATTAATACCAATACAGGTCTTAGAAAAAAAGTTAGAAATGATTAATATTACATACTCTCGATAAAAAAAATAATTAAAAATAAATAAATAAATTTCTATCTAGAATGATTATAAACAAACTGAAAATTGTTTTATAGTTATCAATATGATTATTATATAGTTATTTAATAAACTTTACTAATTATTCAGGATGATTGGTGTAAGTGAAAAATGAATCAGGACAAAGATAAGGGGCTCTGTCCCAAACTCATCTCATTGAGATATGTTTTATATTATGGACATAAATTCATTTAAATTATTTATATAATGAATAATTGATATATTATATCCTTATATTAAATTTTTTCAGGGGAATTTTAGTTCACTTTATTGTACTTGCTTTCACATGGTTCTGATTTTAATGCCCCATAAGTTGTAAGGGTTTTTGTTAACTCAGTTATAGGTCATTAGGTTATAACTGTTATAATTGAACATATTCCATATATGTTAGGTAAATTATAACTTGCGATTTTATTTCGATTATTTTTCATTTTTAATTTATGAAAGTTACATTCTAACCACATAAACCTATTTTCACAAGTTTCACACTTCATAAACTATGTTTTCAATATGATATATTGGAAACTAAAACTTTATTTATTGAGTATTAAAGTTTCATCATGAACATAGTTATACTATGTTAACTATATTCTTCCATTTCAAAATTGAAATTATAGTCTCTCTTTTTTATCATTGAGGAAAATTAATTTAATATAAATACTTTTAAATGAAGAAATTCCCTTTTCCTAAAATTATATTTTTCTTTGAAAAAACCTCATTCTATTTATGTGATTATTTCTATTCTATATCAATATATAACCTTCACATAAATGTTATAACATTATATTTTGATAACATATTTTGTATTAACTAATGTGACAATCATGTTTCCACTTAGTATTTTTAAAATAAATATATTTTTCCATTTTTAAAATAAGAGTCTTTATTAAAAACATTTCTAATTATTAAATTTTTTTCCATCTTTTCATAATAAAATGTTTTATTTAACAATAAAATTTAATTTTAATAGATGTTATATGTTTTCAATGAATTTTCAATTATTTATTTGGATGTAATTTTTTTTCAAAATATTTACCTCACTTTCTCAAAAATAGATTTTTGAATATGATCTAAAACCTCTTCATGTATGGGAAATATATAAAAAAGTTTTTAAAATTTGTTTCATTGTTTCACTTCCTTTTTATTCTTTTTAATAAAATGAATTATTTTATTGGAATAAATATTTCATTAATAACCATATAATTTTTTAATGAAATAATATTTTGGTGTGACTGATTTTTGGACATCAATCATCTTAATCTCAAAATTTCAATTATTATGTTGTCGTAAAAAATGTTGTGAAACCAATATCTAATTTCATGGTTAATTTATAATATAATGAATTGTATTTTTAATATGGTGTAAAAATATATAGATTATTTAATGTTGGGGTTCTATGTCGCTATCTAATAAAATTATTAATGTTTAAAATCACATGAAATAAAAAAGGATCATGGATTCTATACCATGCCTAAAGTGTTCATGGATTTTAAACCAATCTTGTATAGGTAAATAGAATGATTCTAATTATTAAAGAGGTATGTGTATAGTATCCCAAGAATAAATAGGTACAAAGGTTGATTTCAGATCCTAAATCAGAACATGAATTGTTTCTTACGCCTAAAGATGTAAACCTGTTGTTTCCAGAGACTAAATTTGTATATGAATTGTATCCCAAGCCTAAAGAGGGTATATAAGTTATGATACTCAAAAAAAATTGCATTGGAATATAGTTGTGATGAATACCTCAATATGTGATTCAATTTTCATATGATTATGTGAATGTAGTTTTTATAAAATATTACAAATTATTTTCATGTTTAAACTATTCAAGATTATTTTCACAAGGTGTAATGGAATGTTATGTATATTATGCCAATCTAATGGCCTTACTATGGTTTTATTCTCCTATAATATATATTTTTCCCGGTATTTCAATCCTTAATCATGTTATCTGACACACATATGATCTAATCATTATGATTCAATGCAACTCTAATTTTATTTAGAATCTTATATCATGTCTTTCTTATGTTTATATTTCCCTAGGAAATAAAGATATGCAATGTATGATGTGCAAGATTAGTCACATTGGGTTGATGGAAATGGACAAGAGGGGAGGGGGGTGTTGAACTACATCTCTTTAAATATTAATCAATGTTTAAACATTAATGGAGGAATATAATCGGTTCCAATATTAGTCAATTTATCCACACCGATATAAGAAAAGAGAGAGGGAATAAAGTGAATGAGAATAAATAAAAACACAATAATTTTATATTGGTTTAGATCTATATAATCCTACTACACTCTTTACACACAATCACTCTATATGGATCCCACTATGATATATTACTTTTGAAGGAGAGTGATGAATCTTTACATATATATTTTTCACAATTATAGTATTAACATATTTTCATTGTATATTTTGGATTCTAATAAAACCTATCCTTTTATCGAAGAAGACCCTACCTTGACATTTATATGATAAATCACATAATCTTTACTTTTTTGAATGTAATAAAACTCAATATTCTATAGGAGAAAACCTAACATGACATTTTATAGGAGTAGACCTAATCTAAACATTAATTTCATTAGTTCTAAACTCTTATATTTTATGGGTCAAGTGGAACCCAATATTTTAAGGGGGCAGACTGAACTTGTACTCTAATAAGAGTGTTCCTTTCATTTTTTAATGGTTAAGAGAAACCCAATATTATAAGAGGTCATATTAATCCTATTCATATAAGGGGAAAAACCTAACCCAGATGTACCTTTGGTTAGGATAGTATAACCCGATGCACGATGCACTAAGTGAAATAATACAACAAAAACCATTACAACAGATGGAATGAATAAAAAAATTAATAAAGTGAATGATAATGGATGATGATGCTGGAATCTAGATCATTTAGTTGTTAGAATCTTTATATAATTGAAACAATGTACCTTAGGAAACTAATAGTTTAATTTTGAATGAATTTTAATGATAAATCTCCATGACACTATTGATAGATTTTTATCATTTACTAATAAAATAAGATTCACAATAACATCTCTTCATTGCAAACCCCTATCCTTTTCTACACCCAAAATAGAAATCGTTCTTTTTCACATTTAAGTCCATGATTCTCCTTCATAATTCCCAAATTAAAATATTCATGTGGAAGAAGATTTAAATTTAATTATAAATATAGTAAAAATTAAAACCATACAGTATAAAAAAATACAATAACAATAGAATTAAATATTTTCATAAAAGTGTATAGAAGATTCATTAAAATACACCAAGAATTTAAGTAGGAATGAATATCCATATTCCAAACCAATACTAATTTAAACATTATTTTTTCCACACATGCATATATATAATGTTAATTTTCTAGCTAAAATGGTTTATTTTTTTCATAAATGAGAGTCACTTAATATCTACGTGATTTCTCTCTCAATTATATATAAAACAACATGTCCTTTTTACAAAGAATATTTTTTTGAGAAATCAATACATTAGGTAATAAAAAATATTAATATCCATGAGAAAATCCTAGAAAATATTTGATTCAAATTCTTTATGTTACAATATATTTAATTTTGAATCAAAAATTTTCTAGAATATCTACAGGAATATTCCTACATTCATAATTACATGTGAATATTATATAATTATTCATAATTCTTTTTAAAATATATTCTCTTGTATTATCAATGATTGATATGTAATTTAAAAGTAAATGGAACTTTAATAATAATCATAATAAAATTTAAAAAATGGAAATATAAAATAATATGAAAAATAGATCATATTAAGCTTGTGAAATCATATAAGTAATTTTTTAGCATTATATGAAACATACCCTCTACATAAGAGTACCCAAATTCAAAGTCCTAGATTTTTCAACATATTATTTTTAAATATTATATGGATTTTATTTGAGAGATTTTCTAAGACAGCGTGTGATTTGAAGTCCTAGTGTGCCTGAAATAAATGTTTTAAATATTTAAAAATTTTAAATATCACTCCTACATAGTTTTCTTAAAATAGTGTAATAACTTATAAATGTCTTCCCTGATTAGAAATATTAGGCTGACATTATGTTTAGAGAAACATCTTTATCTTAGGTGTGACATAACATTTGTAGGTAGTGTTTGGCTGTGAAAAGTAATTTTTGGCATTGTTATTATATAAAATAAATTGATGATTTATTTTCATTTTACCATTTCATTAAGGAATAGATTCAAAAAAAATTATTTTAAATAAACCATTAGGTAGTGATACAGGCTTAGGCTCATAACCCTAAAATTCCACAGAGGCTCTAGAGAAGAATCCCTGAAGATTTATTTTAGTGGGTGATGATGGAACTGAGGATAAAAGATAGATGAACACTATTATTGATAGATCTCGCCAGTGGTAATCAATATTCAATAGTGAGAGATCTTATTCCCATATAGGATGCATTATTTTAGATTACCTTACCCTTTCTTAGATCCAATGACCAATGCAGACCAACCAATGAACAGGTTGATCCATTGTTCGGTCTTGCTTTACAAGATGGGTATTAATTGTGGGATTTGTGGGGTTTAATTATTGTCTTGATTATTGATCATTCTTATGCGAATGGATCATGGATAGAATGATAAAAGACAATTTTTTGCATAGAGTTTGTTCCTAATGTTTTTCGCCTAATTTTATTGCTTCATTTCTTTTTTTCAATGGGTTTTGAACAATCAATCATTGTGCCTTTATTTCCCGGAGAAACAATATAAAATTCATGATCCATTATCCAGACTACCTAATAGAGGTGGGATGATGACATCAACAAATGAATTGAAGTAGTCTAGATGAACTTTTTCTTCAATCAAACTACGTCGGGATGGATTTGATCATATTTTTAGCCGATTTAAGGTCCGAAACATATTGATTCAGTGTTTCAGTGGCGAAACATCCCTGGATCTGATGTTTCATTGAAAACAGACCACCCAAACAAGATCCGGATCATCAGCCGATGCACGCGGATAAATAAATTGAATTTATAGAAAACCGAAATGAACACGTACTATAACATAGGGTTACATGGAATGTAGTCCTTACGGAGTGACATATAGGGTTTTGGGAAATAGTTAAATATCACACAACATGTGACCCCAGTTACACGGTGTGTAGGTACTCCCTAGAGACTCGACCTGTATCTCAGGTGATACACACACACTTGGTGGAGTACATGGGTTTATTGAATGGAGTGAACCCCACCAGATGAATTCTATTGTACTATGTATATTGACTATTCCATATACTGGTGCACGAGAAGAGACATGTGGGTTGACACCATGTACTGACACACAACCAGACCACACGAGAAGACCTCGAATGGAAGGACACGACATGTGACTCCCTATACACACAATGTACCTATTTTCTAAATGATATGTTCTAAATACACTCTCCATTTACACAAGAATTACCAGTGATCAAGGTACAAAAGGTCTTACCAAACTACAGGCCATGTACCCCTTTCTACGTGGCTTTATTCTCTTTCCCTCTGTAACATGGACATGTTTATTTAATGTTTTTTCCCTTTATCATTCCCCTGAAAGTAGGTATAAATAATTTCCAACTAATATGACTATTATCCCTTTAGTAGGACATCCCAAATAGATTTATTGGAATCCTTGGAGAGGCATAGATCAGGATCCTCTATTCTTTCTTCAATCCATATGTATAGTCTTTGGTATTGACATGGCCAAATTTAAAGGGAATCGATCCTATACATAACGGGTTATTACATACTGAGTTGTTGGTATCACCCCATGGACCTAGCTATAATCCTAATCTATAAATCATATCTCTATTCAGATATATCATCATATCTGCCTCATTTAGGTTCTCAATTATCATTACTTCTTGATTGTATATCACCAGTGTTATCGTACACCAGTGTGTGTTGTCCCGGATGAGTGCTTCGTGGAATCTTAGAGATAAATATCTTTTGTGTGTATGAGGTTGTCATGAATTATCTCTATATTGTGTGTCTTGTATTGAGTATATCTAGATATTCATATATGTGTTGTAGATATATACTCATGTAGATATGACTGTACTTTCCTTTGTTATATTTCATTGTGGTTTTGGGGTTTCCTGTAGAGTATTATTATACTCACATCAGTAGAAGATTTTCACACACATGAGGTGTCTTGTGCCAATGCAGTATTTATTTGAAAGATTCATAGATGGACCTAGACCAGATGGTTCTTTGTGAGATCAGGCAGTCTGAGGTGTGCTCTTATGACTACAGACAGTAGTCACATTACCTTTTCTTACACGATGGACTTTTGGTTATATACTTATTTTTTGGGATAGTATTTTTCCCAATTTCACATTACATTACTGAATTATCATACTATATTGGATGGGATATAGTGGTTTGCATGCATTGTTTGCTAATTGGATTTTATACTTTATCATTTTGTGGGCTTAGTGATGGGTGCGTGTGTACAGATACATAAAAAATAACTCAAATGTTATTGATATTTCTACTCAGTGCTAGTAACTGGACCCTGAAATATTGGTGTTGGGCTTGGGGAGTCATAGAATGGTCATAATTGGGATGGGTTATGGTAGAGTGGTAGTAGAGGTGGTCCGTTCTACATTTGGATCGGGAGCCTCTGAGGTTGGTTTGGGGCAATAGTGTTACGTGTTTTGAGTTCAGATTTTAGGCCACGGACTCTACTGATGCTATAGGAAACCAATGTATCAATACAATAGGACTCTGATAACCTAATTTTTAACTTTGTACATGAGATTAGTAGTTATAGGTTAAATAATGGTACATACATCATATAGGTATGGGTTGTGGTTTCTAAGTCCTTGAGAACACTCTCCAGTTATACTCATTGATTGTGGTACATCTTGTTTTCTTGTTGGATTCTTATCTAATGCATACCATCTTGGATTATGTATCTTGATCATGAGTATGAACACCTTAGTGAAATGGATTTGATACGTGGACTAGTTCCTTAGATGTTCCCTCCTTGTGGTGTACCATCTATTCTGCAACATGTTTAGTGGAACATGGTATGCCCAATACCAATAGAGGAGGAGAGTATGTTGACCATCCTCCATGAGTTTTAGATATAGAGACCCTTAAAGTTATGAGGTGATCTCGACCGTATACTGGATGAGGACTAGCTTGAGACGATGGCCTGTGTTTTTCACTTAGTTGAGACACTCGCAGATCAGATGGTAGTTTTGGCAGTGAGCCTTCTACATGGCTCAGCAGGGCGGTGGTGGAGTTTGGCATTCCAAATTCTCAATTAGGTGACTCTTTCATGGACATAGCTCATGTATCTCTTTAGATAGGAGTTCTCACCAGTTACGCCAAGACTTGTTCATATATAGGATATTCTTTAGCTCCAGTAAGGTAGCACAATAGTTGATAATTATTCATCGAGGTTCACAAACTTTCAAAGTACTCTATGGATATGGTTATAGATTAGTACTTCATGGCTCAAACATTAAATCAGGTTATGTGTTGAAATAATGAAGACAACATTATCCCTCTATGAATTTCTACTTATGTTGGGGGTCTTGAGTGTGAGTTTTTTTGGTTTAATGATTCTTATCTAAGAAAATACATCCATTGATAGTCAGTAGTGGATGAGCAAGAACAAATAGCTCATAAGTAGGGAGACGATGTCATTCCTAGGGACCTGGATGTGGGAGAAATTTCAGGAGGAGGTCTATAGATAGAGTATATGTATTTCAGGGCATATATTGTGGTCCCAGTTAGCCTAGGGAGATGTGGTTCTATTCATCTGATGGTAGGGGAAATCTCGATCAAGATTTTCTAAACTGCAATGCTGATGATTGTTAGACTATAGCTGGACCATTTAGGTAGAGACAATAATAGAATCAGATAGATCCATAGAGAAGTGTATGTGGTAGAGGATCTGGGAGATAATTAAGATGTGGTAGATTTTTCTATGTATTACCTCCACCACCACCATGAGGTGCATTCCAAACATAGGGAGATAGAGGGCGTGGGAGGGTAAAGATGCATGCAGTTGAGGCCTAATAAGAGTTTCTCTAGGAATGTTTCCTGGTATGATCTATTTATTTTCTAATTTATCAACAATACTGATAGAAATAGGTGCTAGTCATTCCTTTCATTCCACTTATCTTTTTAGAGACCTTGAGATTCCTATTGATCCATTGACTTAACCCTAACGTTGGAGACACCGACTAGAGATGACTTGATAATCAAACATCTATACTCACAATGACACATAACCCTTGGATGTGAGAGTTTTAGTTGGAACATCTTTGTGGAACCATTGAGGCCTTACAACTTTAGTCTTGGTGTAGATTGTTTATCCATAGTCCATGCCTCGATTGATTGTTTTAGGCAAAGTGTGTGATGTGTCTACAATGATGGAATGATTTTTTTATAACTGGAAAAGGGAAACCCAATTACCATATGATGGACTCATTCAGAGGAGGTTTTAGTCGATTAATCATCAATTTCCAAGCCTAGCCCTCAGTGCAGTAGATGTTATGAGCTTCCAGTTTCTAGCTATGTTGGTGGAGTATGAGGAATTATTTCTTGATGATGTTCCATGATTACCATCCCACTGAGAAATGAACTTTTTTATTTATTTACAACCTATGATGGTATCTATATCTAAACCATTATACCGGATGGCTCTCGTAGAGCTTCTCCAGCTAAGGGTGTAATTTGAAAACTGTAAAAGTAAATGATTCATGATACCCAGTGTTTCACATTGGGATTACCAAGTTTTGTTTGCCAAAAATGAAAACATGAGATTTAGGTTGTTAGTGGACTACCAATGGATGAAGTAGGTGACTGTGAAGAAAAAGTTCCCACTAACAAGGATTGTTGAACTTTTTAATCAATTGAGAGGAGAATGATGGTTCTCTAAGGTTGATCTCAAATCAGGCTCTCACTAATTGTGAGTAAAATATGAGGATATATCGAAGATAGATTTTTAAAGTCGGTACTATCACTATGAGTACTTGGTGATTCCCTTTCACGTAATTAATTCCCCCATAGTGTTAATGGGACTCCTGAATCAGATATTTAATACTTATTTATAATGGTTCTTAGTAGTCTTCATCAATGACATACTTATGTACTCAGTGTCTGAGGGGGAGCACGCGAGTCACATAAGGATGGTTCTAAACATACTTTGAGAGCACTAACTTCATGGGAAACTCTCCAAGTTCTAGGTTTTGGATATAGTTGGTCCACTTTATGGGACACATTATCTCAGTAGACAGAGTGGTAGTGGTCCCAACCATGGTCGATGTAGTGTTAGAAAAAGATCCACATAAGAACACGAAGGAGGTGCAGAGCTTCCTCAAGATAGTTGGATACTATTAGAGATTCATACCTAATTTATCTAGGATATCAAAACTAGTGAATTATTTTTCTTGAAAGGGGTAGATCTTGGTGTGGATAGAGAATTTCCAACATGCTTTTCAACATTCAAGATAGAGTATGATGAGTGATTCGATCTTGATATTGTTGGAGGAGGGTTTCAAGTATGTAGTGTTATATGATGCATTAGGAACTAGGATTATTTGCGTCTTGATATAGAGGAGTTTGTGATTGCCTATGGTTTACAACAGTTAAGACCATAGGAGCAGAACTACATGACCCTTGATCTTGAGTAATCAGTAGTAGTCTTTTCATTGAAGGTGTGGTGACAGAACCTCATGGGAGAGAAGTATATCATCTAATCCAAACAGAAGAGTCTCTATTATATATTCTCTTAGAAGGATATTAAATTGATATAGAGGTGATGGGGAGTGTTCCTATAATATTATGAATTTTAGATTTTTTATACTCCTCGAATGGGGAATGTGGTGGCAGATGATCTCATTAGAAGATCTAGTTCACAGTTGCTGAATGAGCCATCAAAGTAAGTTTCCTCATTTTATTTATCCTTTATAGTTATAAATAGAGTTTATTACATCCATTATATGGTTGTTACCCCTTCACTCTTACAGTGGGTCATGTTGGCATAGCCTGGGGATACCAAGTTAATGGCCTTACTTGTTCATATGTCCATAGGTCATGCTCTAGATGGATATTAACATGGTGTGGATCAGATCAGTCTTTTTAGTGGACACAAAGTGGTACATGTGATTTTATGGGGGAGGTTTTGAGGGAGTTTCATACATCCTCTTTGGTGGTACATCCAAGTGTGGTGAAGATGTAATTGGACCTCCTACATCAATTTTGGTGGTAAGCGATGAAGAAATGAGTTACAAAGTTTGTTTCTTGATGCCTTACATACCAATAAGTGATGGATGAGAACTAGGTTATAGAGGGTTGAGCACAACCCCTTAAGGTGATGAAATGGATATGGAATGGGATATTCAAGGACTTCGTTATGGGTTTACTATGTATATCTAGGGGGCATGATGCCATTTGGGTGATATCTGACCGACTCACTAAGTCAACCCACTTTCAAGATATCTGAGATCCATGTTCTACAGAGAGCATGTGACACCTCTATGTGAATGAGATAGTTTAAATCCATGGAGTCCCATCGATGACAGTTTCAGATCGTGATGATTGTTTTACATCCCCATTGTGGAAGGAAGTACCTGAGCCATTTGGGACCCAATTACACGTGAGAAAAACATTTAACCGACAGATGGATGTCTAGATGGAGTAGACCATTCATGTTCAAGAGGATATGCTATGAGCTTGCATGTTGTACTTTATACATTGTTGGGATGATCCCCAACCATTTATAGAGTTCACATACCACTACATATACTATTCCACCATTTTTATGGCACCATTTGAGGCTTTGTACGAATGACCCAGGAGGACACCACTTTGTTAGACTAAACTAGGAGAGTAAAAACTCATGGTCCTAGAGTTCATATGAGCTACTCCAGAGATGGTCAAGACTATCCAGAGGAAGATGAATACTATAAAATTCCATCATAAATCTTATGCTGACAAGTGGTGGAGGCCTTTGGAATTTGAGGAAGGAGATCATGTGTTCATATGGTTTTCACCTTGATGTGGATTATAGAGATTTTTTCGGGGTGCCAATTAATCTTTGAGGTTTATTATCCCATTTCAGGTACTACATAGGGTTGGAAAGGTGGAAAACCTCTTAGATCTACCTATATAGTTAGACCAGGTAAACGATGTCTTCCACGTGTTATAGATGAGGTTGTATGTGCATGACCCATCGTACACCATTGATTGGGGTGAGATAGACATCAGGGATTGAGAACATTTTGTTGAGTACCTAATGGAGATCAATGATAAGTTATATAATGTCATTCATGTGTGATAAAACCATTTTTTGGATGTCTGGTGGGAGTACAAGAATCTACAGGAGAATACGTGGGAGAAGGGGGCCTAGATTCATCAAAAATACCCACATCTTGTTGAGTGGCATTCTTTTTGGATTTTTAGTGTTGTAAATCCCCAAGGTGGATAGAATTTATTGTAAAATATTTTTTTGTGTATTATTGTAAAATATTATATCGATTATATTTGATACTAGGTGTTGAGATGACATGTGATTCTGAGGCCCCCAGACAAAATGTTTAAAAAAATATTAAAATGTTAAAAAGCATGTGCATGAGGGTTTCATAAAAAAGTGGAATAACATTAAAAGGGTTTCGAGATTAAAAGTCCAAGGGTACCATTGCATTCATATTAGGGTAATTACCTTAGATACCACCTATAATTGGATAACGTAGGTCTACTATGAAAAGGAGTTTCTGGAATTTTTAATGAATAAAATAAATTGATGATTTATTTTATATTACTATTTCATCGATGTGGAAGTTATTTTCATCTTAAATAAACCATTAGGTAGGGTTCTAAGGATAGTCTCATAGCCCTAGAAATCCCTATATGATTTAGAGTGGAAACCCTGAAGATCTCTCTCATTGGGCGATGAAGGAACTATGGATCGAAGATTGACGAACTTCGTTCTTGATGGATATCAACAGTGGCAATCGATATTCAATAGTGAGTGATCAATTTATGAATTAATATGTGTTATTTTGAATTTCCTTCACTATTCTAAAATCCAATGATGAAAATGGGCCAACCAATAAAAATGTTGATCCATGGTTTATTCATGGTTTGCAGGATGGGTTTTAATTGCTGGATTTATGGGGTTTCATTATTATATTTATTGTTAATTGTTCTTAGAGGAACAAATATATGTCAGAACAAAAAATTACCAATGTAAATTCTTCAAAGTTTTCTCCTTGTGTTTTCCCATGATTTTCTTATGTGCATTCTTCATTCTTTAATGGGTTTTGAATGTCCTATATTTGTGATTTCATTTATTGGTGAAACGATCCAGAATTTGAGATCCGGCATTAGGATGAACTAACAAAAGTTCAACAATGACACTGATAGACGAATTGATGTGGTTTGGAAGAACTTTTTCATTGATTGGTTTGTGTTAGGATAGATTTAAAATGATTTTTGTGATTATTTAAGTTTTAAAACACATAGATTCATTTTTATGGTGGATAAACTACCCTGGTTCTGAATTTTTGAGGTGAACAGACCACTAGATTGAGATATGAACCATCAATCAAGGCACATAGAGGATTAACACAAATTTTTAGAAAAACCCAACTAAAACAACATGTAACCTATGGTTACCTGGTATGTGGCCTCCATAGATCATCATATAGGGTTTTGGGGAATAGTTAAATATCACATGATGTGTGACCCCAGTCACACGGTCTCTAGGTACTCCGCAGAGATGGAGTGTGTATATTAGGAGACACAAAGACACAGGGTGGGGTACATGGGTAGCCTAGATGGTGTGTAACTCACCACAAGAATTTACCTGGATTTTGTACATGGACTGCCCAATGTATGGGTGCACCAATAGAGTCACACAGGTTGACACCGTGTGCTGGCACAGGACCAGATCACATAGGCCAACCTAGATTAACGAATATGGAATGTGAACCCCTTTATACATCGTGTACATATCTTCTACATTAAATGTTCTAAAGATAAATTCCAAATTGCGTGTTCAGTACCCAGGGTCAAGTGACATAGTGTATGACCCTTCTACATGTCATGAAACACATTGTATATGTCTTGGTTCTCTTGTAATATGTATCTTGGATTAGTTTTATTAGGGTTTATTCCCTTTATCATTCCCTTAAGGGATGGTACATTTCATTTACCACTCATAGGACTATGATCCCTTCAAAATGAATTCATGGATAGAGTTTTTTGAATCTCTTAAGAGGCCCTAAGTTGGATCATTTATTCATTATTTGTGCCCTTGTTAGGGTCTTCAGTATTGATGTGACCAACTTTATAGGACATCAATCCTCTATATAGAGGGTTAATCCAGATTGAGTTTTTTGTATCACCCCATGGTCCTACCTGTGATCCTTATATATGTATCATATTTTTCTTTAGTTCTATCATTATATCTATCTAATGTAGTACTTGATGAAAAATACTTCTTACATGGATATCACCAGTGCTGTCAGAGTTAGATGTGTATTCTCTCATATGAGTGCTTCATGGAATCTTCGATTTAGATTCCTAGTGTGGGTATCCTTAGTGGTTTTCACATTTAATCATTTTTATGTGTTTGGAAATGGGTGCATTCATATATGTACATATGAAATGCCTCACATGATAGTGATACATCTAAATGGTGCTAGTTACTTGACCTTGGGCTATTGGAGGAAGGAATAGGGGGCTGCAATACGAGGCCCATTGGGATGGGTCGTGACATTTACTTTTACCCTCACACTACTTATTATCATTACATATCTATTTAGGAACCCTTAATACTCTCACAAAAAAATAGTTTACCCTTACATGGGCATTGAAAATGTACCAACACATTTAGGAAGTTTTTGATGTACAGTTATGTCATTATATATTTATAGAAGTTTTTAATTAACCTTACATAATTATTTAAGATTCATTTTTATACTTAACAAAGTTATGCTAACCTTTATGTGATTAGAGAAGTATCTTTATGTGATGTATCCTAATTATCTTACACTTATGAAAGTAATGAGTACCCTTATGTTATGTTCAAGATCCCTTAATTTATTTCATAGAATCAATGGGGTTCCATTACGCAAGATTTAGTTGCATTGAGATAATAATCAGAATGTGCATGTTACGTTTAGAAAACTAAAAAATTTCATTATTTACCTTTACACAACCAATATAATTTATAGTATACCTATAGAAAAGTAATTTAACTCACTGGTTACCTTTATATAAAAAATTTACCTCACTGATTAGCTTTAGAAAACTATTAGAATTCACAGTTTACCCAGACATAAGTCCTATATTTCATAGGCTGCCTATACGTAACTCCTAGATTTCGTGGGATACACTTATGTAACCATGTAAACGTAGGGTTAACATTATGCAAAAATATTAAAATTACTCTACCCATATGTAACTCCATAAGTCAAGAATTACCCTTATGTAACACTATAAAACCATCTATAAATGATATTAAAAGACTCTAAAATAAATATTTGTCCTTATAACACAATATCAACCATAAAAAATATGTTATAAATAATTAAATCATGGAATATATGGGAAAAAATACATAATAATCAATGTATACCTGAATTATGGAATATAAGGGGAATAATATAAGAATCAAAGTATAGTGCACCTTAATTAATATATTATATAGAAACCTAAAGATAACTTCTAATAAATCCATGAGAAATTATAATTACACAAAAAAATTTATTATGATTTATGTTTCTCAAATCAATGGATTAATACTTATGTTAAAGGGAATAACACCAGTAATGTTTCATAATTATAGAAACAAGTAAATGGTTCAATAATCCACCCAAAATTCTCCCACTCTTTTATACTTACAAAACCAATAATAATTTCACAAATTCTTCAGCCTTTTAAAAATACCATGAATTTATTGTTTTGATAGAAAATTTGTATCTTTGAAATGATAATATTTATTCCCTTATTTATTTAACAAAATGTTACATTTCATAAACAAATAGTAAAATGTTATCCAACTCAAGATTTAATCATTCATGAGAAACACAATGTATTTTATAGGTAGAATTATTAATGAGCCACTTTAGAACCATCCATCATGAAAACATGAGTTTTATACAGTGGGTAGAATTTGAAATTATTTTTGAGAGAAAATAACGAGAAACCATTAATAAAATAACATTTTTTACAAAATAAATGACTAAACAATAAGTATTCATTAACTATTATACACGAGAAAACATACAATAGTAAAATAATAAACAGATATGTGTAGAAATTAAAAATATTAAATTGAAAATAAAATTATAGAGTATTAATGTTCTGAATATTAAAACAATTTAACACATAAATTCAGCCACCCTCCAATGAATTTTTAAATCAAATATGATTCTCCATAAGTATAATCAAATAAAAATATTTGCATAAGATAAACCAAAAATTGAATAAACATACACAATATATATAAACTGATTATGGATAAACTAGAAGAAAAAAATAAGCTTCTACTTTATTAATCATTTTATGCACTAATGTAAAATTAATGTCTCTATAAAACAAAATTAAAATAAAATTTTAAAATACTTGAAATTGACTTATTATAAGAATTATTTTCTTAGATAAATTTCAAAATTGAATAATAGATTCTTCCAACTTAATTAATTCGTTCTATATATTAATCAAAATAAAATGAACTTCAAATGACAATTCTATACTATAATTCAATCTACCTTATATTGAATAACTAGACTATTTTATAAATAAATTAAGTTATAGCTAATAAAAAACTTTAAAAACAATTTTTATGTAAATAGATTTCACCTAAAAAATAAGATTTAAAAAATACACATAATTTTATCCTAAAAAACTTTTATACACATCAATATACCTAAGAATTAAATAAAACACAAATTAATATTTTAATTAAAAATGTATGAATTTTATATTAAAAAATTTTAGATGTAGGGAATACATTTAAAAAAAGAAACAAGTATTTTCATCCACTTAATTAATATTTTATTTTTTTCAGAAATAAAAATCTTCTCCATGTATATTTTAAATATTTAAAAATTACATCTTCATATATTTATTATTTAATGTATATTTACTATTTTCAAAAAATAAACATATAAAAATATGTATAAAATGTTTCAATAAATAAAATATCCAAGATGAATTAAGAATTAAGAATAAGTGTATCTCCCCCAAAATCTATTCACTTCATTTATAATGAAAATATCAAAATGATATAAATAGAGTATCAATTATAGTGGTGAACACACCTAACAAATTACATTAATATCAAAAGGATCCATAAAACATGTAACCAAAGGATAATGAAAAACATGTAAAATATAATTTACAAGTACAATAACTTATACATTTACAAAATAATTATGTTCGTACAAAACTAGATGTAATATTATGTAAACCAATCTAAACATAATATTAATACTGTTAACTATGAGAAATAAGATAAATATTGAAGAATACAAAAAATTACTATAATGAAAAAGTTATTGAAGCCCATCTAAAATGAAATACTAAATATTCTAATGCTCATACCAACATCCCAAGAAGAAAAACTATAATGGAATTCATATTAAATATAAGAATCTGAAATTATATATAAAATTATTATAAAGAATAAATTAATTTTAAATGAATTAGAATAAATACCTTAAGGTATCAAAATCAATAAATGGCTGAGATAGCATGGACCTGAAATTATATTCAGACATGAAATTCATTTTCTGTCCAAATGATTGAGTGAACGTCAATGGAAAATCACAAGAATAATGACAATAGGAACCATATTTAAATAAATTAATGGAATAGATTTCAATATAATTTATTCTCAATTATTTTCTAAATATAGTAGGAATAATAGAATCTCAACACATCGTATTAAGTTTATAATAACATTTTTTGAGATGAACATTCTTGAAAATTCTAACATTTAAAGAACATTTTTTATAAATTGTTATTTTTCAAAAAACATTTTCATTTATATATTTTTAAAATTAACACTTTATATTTAAATTATATTTTTTAAAAATGTTCTAAATCATAAAAAAACTTTTCATTTTATGGAGACACTATATTTCTATGTATTTTATTTAACATATCATTGTCTTATTTATGATTTAATGTTTATCAATAAAAAATATTTAATTTAAGACATTAATTATTTATCTTTTCAAGAAAACATAATAATTTTTCATTGAGTGAGAAATGTATAAAAATAATTTCTTTTATTTTATGTTTACTTGAATCACAAAATTAAATCAGATCATAAATACTTGGCTCATCATTTCAAAAATTCATAGTAGTACAAGAATCAGAACTAAAGTCACTATCTTTTTTATAATTTTTGTAAAATTATTTATAGATTTTATAGCATATTATCATATATTAAATGAAATATAATGTAGAGTTGAAAATGACACCATATAATTTTTTTTAAAAATATGCATCATTATGACTTTATTTTGTACTTTTATCCTTATTACATGAGCATTCAAAATTAGAACACATTGTCACATAATTGTTTTCATTCCTCTTAACCTTAATTGAAAGTTTAGGCTTTATAAAATAAGACTTAATATGTCATTTTTTCTTAAAAACATAACATATATGATTTGAATAATCTAAATTAAAATGTGAATTTTCTTGAATGATTACTGATTTAAGAAAATTTTTTTTTCTCTTTTTTGGTTAGAAAATCCATTTTTGTATTTCTTGAATTTCTATAGGTATTTTTATTAGATTTTATGGAATATCATTTTTAAGTGTAGTTTTTTCATGCAATTTATAAATTTCATGTGTAGTGATGTAACAATAATTTTTTTCAAAAATATTTCCCTGAAAAGGCTAATAAATAATATTGATGAAATTATAATTATGATCACATATAAATAAATGTCATCTTTTTAAATAAACCATATTATATTTATGTAAATCATAATATTTGATAAAAATATCCCAAAAATAGAATATCAAAACCATTTTGAAATTATTCCATCAATATCTTTCACTAAGTATTCATACTACCATTGAAATTTGGTGGAAATTTTAAATTCAAAAAATTTCTATCAATTAAGTCATCTAAAACAAAAAATATATATTTCTCTTAGTCTCATTATGGAGTTGGGTAAAATATTAGAATATTTTATATAAATAATTAAATGAAACAAAAAATATATTAAAATACCCAACATTAAATTGTGAGGTATCAAAGGAAGAGAAAAACTAACATATCCTCAAATGTCCACCTCTAATACTAATTGATAGTTCTTGGATGGGTTATGTAAATGGATATAATGGGGTGATTATTATTTCATTAAAATTTAATTACATTTTAATAATCAAGAGAATAAATTAAATGGTTCTAATATTAATCCATTATACCTCATTTATATAAGGAAACAAGGAGAATAAAATAGAAGAATATAAAAATATGAACCTAGGAAATTTATAGTGGTTCAGTTCTAAATGATCTTACTCTAGTATTCACAGACCGACATGTTGTATGAAATCCAATAAGGTATATTAATTTTATAGTATAGTGAAAAATATTTATATATTATTTTTTCATATATAGTGGATTTACCTAGATCCATTTTCTTTTATTAGATTAAACGACAATGCAACCCTTTAGAGGAGAATAAACAACCTATAATTTTATAGGCTCAATCCCAACCTCTTGATTTTCTAGTTTTAGAAAAAAGTCAATATTTTATGGGTTAAAACCTAAAAAAATACTTTAGTGGTTAAAATTCAACATAGACTATCACATGATTAATCTTAACATCATCCATTCTATTTTCCAAGTGCAACCCAATCTTCTAATGGAACAAAATAAACATGTTCTCTTACAGGAGTGGTCCTTTCCTGTGATGATTTATAGATTAAGTGGAACCCAGTATTATAATGGGATATACTAAAAATTGTCAAATAAGGGGGAAAAACCCCCTACCTTCCTTTTTATAGTAATATAACCATATCTAAGATTCACTATGTGTAAAAAATATATCACCAAACATTACAATATAAAGATGGAATAGAAAAAAATAACCCATTACATAATTTTTGATAAAGATGCATGAATTTGGACCAGGTAGTCCACAGGACCTTTTGAATTGTAAAACAATGATCCTCAAGGAATGAGTGGTTTAATTTTCCATTAATTAGAACTATAAATCTCCAAAATTAATATCTAAATATTACAACATACAACAATAATAACAATGACAGGATTGTATGCCCTCACCACATGCCTCAATATTTTTATACACCCAAATTAGTAATGACTATTTTCATCAATTTGATGTCCACAATTATTCTTCATAAATTATAGCAATAAAATATTCACATTGAATAAGACTTTAATTAGATATGATATAATATACAAATTAAAACCATGTTATACTAAAAAAATATCAGAAAAATAGAAGTAAATACTTTCATAAAAGTTTATTAATAATTTAATCGAATAATCCAAAAATTTATAAAAGACTAACACTCTATATTATAAAAAAATATAATTTAAAATTTTTATTTTACATATTTTCATACTACTCTTGATTATTTTCTTGATAAATTATTCACGTGTATTTTTTGTAAATGAGAGTCAATTAATATCAATGTGAGTTCTCTCTCAAAAATCTAAAAAACATATTGTGTATAGAGAATCACAATTTTATGAATGAATAAATTTATTAATAATTAGTATTAATATCATGGAGATAATCATTGATACTATTTAAGATAAATTGATCATATTTAAGAATGTTTAATTTTGAAGATCACATTTTTAAAAATTTCATTGTAAGTATTCATACATGCTTAATTATATGTAGATATCATTTAATTATTTTAAAAAAATTAAACATGTTCTCATAGATTTTAGATAAATAAAATACCATTTATGAAAAAATAAAAAACTAAAAAAAATTATATCAAATGGAAATATGAAATAATATGAAAATAAAGCATAATTATTAAATTTAGAAAAAACCTATAGAAAAAATTATAATAACAATGGGGAAGTTTTTTAACCCTTTTGTAAACCATACCTAATGCATAGTAGTAATAAAATTTTACCCTTACAAGGCTGAATAACCTTTCGTAGCTTTTGTAGAACCCAAATTAGCATTATTTGAAACCCATGTAACCTTTATGTGGGAATTGAAAAAGTACCTTTACCCTTAGAAAATTAATGAAATTTATTTAAATAAGTATTGAAGTACCCTAACATAATTATTAATCTCCCTTTATGCATGTATTTAGGGTGAAAAGTTTCAATTTAATAGGTTATTATAACCTTTTTATGAGTATATAAGTATGGTTACATTAAGAATCCTAAGGATGTTACTTTTATTCAAGAATGGTGTACCCATATTTGATGTTGTGGTTACATTTACACATCGATTAGAATCAACTGGTAACTATTATACAAGCTTTAGTTGCTTTAATATATCTATTAGTATTCATATGATACCTTTACATTACAAATAGAATTAACTAGACACCTTCATGAAACTAATATACTCCATTTGGTACCTTTACAAATATAATATTATTCAATAGTTACATCCACATAACTAATATTCTTCACTCATTAGATTTATAAAACTATTATAATTCAAAGGATACCCTTTTATAATACATATATTTCAATGTTTACCCATATATATTTCATATATTTGATTGGTTACTCTTATATAACTCTTATATTTCATGGTTTACCCATACATAACCCATAAAAACCCAGGTCTACAATTATACAATGCTATAAAAATTAATCTACCCTTTTTTAACTCTATAAATCAATATTCACCATCACATAACTCAATAAATCAATATTAAAACTTACATAACACTAAAAAACCATGGTTAAATAATATTTAACGTTCCTAAATGACAAACTTAACCAGTGAATAAATATAAAACATATAGAACATGTTATGAAAAATTAAATCCTGAAATCTAAAGATTTGAAATATAATAATGAATGTAAATTCTACCTTAATAAATATATAATATGACAATATAACGGTGAAACTTTATAAATATTTGATAAATTATAATCACTAAAATTAATATATTAATACACATTTTACCAAAATAAATGTATTAAGACTCAAGTTATCGGAAATAAAATACGAAAAGGTTTATAATTACCAAAACATAAAAATGTTTAAAGAAGAAACTCAAAAGTGTTAAAATGGGTTTATTATATAGAGAATATATGGTAGATATTAAAAACTTATTATGTTTTAAGTAGTTTCAGAAATCTTGGAAATATTCCAATTAATATAAATAAAATTGGATTGTTTGTTATTGTTTTGTCATAATTATATAAAAATATAATTCTATTGGTCTTATAAGTTTATTTAAATAAAAACTCTTATATAGGTTATGTGTATGTGATAGTCATGTTTCTAAGACACTGTAGTTGGTATCATTGTAGAGTTTAGATAACTCTAATGATTTGGATGTTATCAGTTGAAAATAATATAAGAATTTGAAATTTAATAAAACTATGATATGTTATGGATCATCAAAATCCTAAAGGTACAGAAAAACATTAAGGTTATTTAAGGTGATATGAGATATTCAGGGATCACTATTAGAGGAATTTATTGAAAACCCATGTGATAAGTTTAAGGATTAAGTCTAAATGAGGATAATATCCCAAAGTATTGGGGATCTTTTGAGTATGTGGTTTTCCAAAAAATGGAATCCCAATCTGGATAATATAAAGAGATACAGTCCCTGTAACATGTTCAATTTGGGGTGATAACCCAAAAATTAAATTTGGGGTATTGAATCAATCATCACCTAGTTCACAATAATGATTCCACACAACACACAAGGTTTGAATCTACTATGGGATATGCATTGACTAATAAAATTATTTTCACCGAAAAAAAATACGAATGAATTATTTCCTAATTACATTAAGGGATTGGGTTAATAAGTATAAGATAACCTAACAAAAGTATATTAGGTTAAAATAAAAGTATGAATGGATGAAATGATTGTGTCATTTGAGAAGAGTTATTAGGAATGAGTTTTTATATTCATCATGTATTTCACTCAGATTATATTGATAACCATTTCGGGATTTAGTATTTGATGGAATCATGTTCAATATAATGATACTGATAAATATAGGTATCTAAAACCACTTCATTTTATAACTAAAAAATGGATCATACTTAAATGGTTGAGAATGATACTATATATCTACTATGATGAAAAAGTGAGTTCTCTAGACTTACTTTTGGTAGAGAGGATAGAATTTTAATAGATATTAGGTCATGATATTATATTCTATTCTCATTAATGGGAGATATTTATTGATGATATTATGGAATATTTTGAATGTTATGAGAATCATGGAAAAAATATAAATATTGTTCACCAATAATTGTTATCTAACAGATTATATTAAATATTATCAATAACATTGAAGTTTTATTTAATAAAAAATCTATATCATTATAGATAACTATTGGAGGATGCATGATTGAGGCGTGGATAACACTTAGGTTAAACAAGTGAATGATATGGTGGAAATAAAGGATTGATTTATTTTTAAAAAGAGTGTTAGATAGTATTTCTAGTTATGAAATTGATTATTGATTTAATTAAAAAGTGATCCATGATTTATTTTGTGATATTTATCATATTTTTTGGATGATAATATACTTATATATATACCAGTGTGTGACTTTATGTACTTGTGGTTAAAGATAAGAGTTAGTTTTTGAAAAACTATATGATTTTACTATTGTTTAAAATCATGGAAATTTAAATGGTTTTGGGAAAGGGATAAGATTTTATATGATTAACGTATATAAATATTTGGGGTACATGATGGAATGAATGATAAGTAACTGCATACACGCTAAGAGTTTAAGTAAAACGTTATATTAGAGGTTATATCCAGAATGATTAATATGTGAATAATACCCCCACATTTTTTCATTAGAGGGTAATAATTTAAATTGTGAGGTCATAATTAATATAAGGGTGTAGAATGTAACTATCAGAAAATTTTCAATTTATGTTCCTGAAATAAATAATTTATTTGATACATTTCCCCAAAATTAGTTCTAAACATAAATAAAAAAAGAAACATTTAAATAAAAAACATAACAATTAAATATCACCATTAAACATAGTTACTGAATGAGATGGTATGAATATGAGTAACTACATTATACAACATTTATATAAATAAAATGAAAGTACATGTTTAATAAAAATGGCATTCATTTTGTATAGCAAATGTAACTAAGAAAACTTATTTTATACTTAATAGTTTCTTAAAATTGATGTTTTAATTCAAGTGTCAATGTATATTTGTTTTAAATAATAAAAAAATATTGACAGTATGAATAGTAAATTATCAAAAAATTAATTAGTAATTTATATGAGAAGATAAAAAAGAAAAATTCTCATTTCAAAAGGAAATTTTCCTATATGAACAGTTTCCATTATATTTTGAGATTTTATTTATTTATTGAATCGTAAAATTTTAGAAATATAATTTGAAAAAATAAACCACCTTTTTAGTTTAATACTAATAAACTAATCTTAATATAGTTTTTTTGTTTTTTTTCTAAAAGGATTTATTTTTAGTTGAATAGTAAATAATAATGTTCTTATGAATACTCCAATTATTATGACATTATTAGTATACAAGAATAAAATATAAGTTTATGAAACCTTATTATTTAAAAAATATTTCTTTTCTATGTAAAATTAAAGATTTAAAAATATTGGTTTTATTTTATAATCCTTTATATTTTTTAAGATCTCATGTAATATTTTCTCTAAAAATTTTTTAAATACATTATACATTTATTTTATTAAAATTTATTTTATCAATTTTATCAATTTATTATTAACAAAGATATTTTAGATTATAATTTATTACATCCAAATTATCTAATAATGAATGGTTTATTTTTTAGGTATAAATGATATGTTTTATTTGGTATAAAGAAATTGATGTAGTAAACAAATTATCCTCAAATTGGAAAAATAGTTGTAAAGAGCTAACTTTTTTAAAAATAAGTGTAGAAATGAGTGGTTTTAGAATTTTTAAATTTATCTATTCCCCCATCCATTATTAATAAATTTCATATCAATGTTCCTTGAGAGAGAATTCCCATTATTTAATTTTTTTTATTAAAAAAAGTGCTTCACTTTTCAATTATAAAATGGGCCCTCCTATCCACACTCCCTCTTATTGTACGACCGCATTACCTCAATCCAAAATCAACCCAAAACTCTCCTAAACACTATTATACACATTCAAAAAAATATTCTCAAAAAAATATTTCTTAAATGTTTAACTCTCTTTTCAAAGTAGATAACTCCTGAAGTGATGTACAAATTGCTAACCACTCTATTATCTTTTCAATTTATTTATGTACAATTATTAATTCATTTATTCTATTAAAACATCATTAAATGATAAAACCAGTATCATTATTATTACATTACTTTATTGTAATGATGATACAAGAATTTGACACCTACCCCTTATTTGTTACGAAAATGTTATAAGGCCATTTATGCATAGTGCATACTAGCGTATCCACAATGTAACATATTTTATTTTCCATAAAATCCTTACAAGGATGGCCCTAATTGGTAATTTAATATATAATTATGATATTTATGACTTATTTTATATTTAAAAATGACAAACTATATTACTAATTATCCCAATTATAATGAAAATGAAACCATCATTCATATGTACTTTTAGACTACCGCCTCTATTGAATGATCAATTTCCCTTGTCATTCTATTACCGCTATTCATGGATGGTTATATGAATGTGTTTAAAAGGTAAATAATATTTTATGGAATTATTATGATAATATTATAAAAAAATTGATAAACTAATAATTATATAATAATTTAATTTTTTTCATAAATTCAACCGCTTAAAACATTCATACAAAGAGGAAACCAATGGATTCCCTCTAATTAATAGCTCTTTATGAATTATATTCTTCTTCTAAAATATACCAATTATGAAATATCTTAGTAATGTACACTAAATAGTATCATTAGGATTATTTTATGATGTAATTTCAACTAAACCACCTCATAATTATCTATTAATAATGGTATATTCATGATTGGGTCAGTTAAACCACCTACTTGAAACATGCCATAAATTTATATCATTGTTGACTTTAAGAACATAATTATAGTATAATATGATATATATATCTAAATAAATATTATAATTGATTGTATAAGGTTTACATAATTATAAAATTATTTAATTAATAAAAAACCCTTCATTGATAAATAACATAGCGAAATGTGATTGATGTCGACATCATCAATAAGGATAATAAATGAAACAATAATAAAAGAAACTAAAGCAGTTTAAATTATTATAATCCATCCCTTATAATGAAATTAATTATTTTTTAATGGCTAACATTGGGATAATAAATAATACCAAAACCACACATACAAAAGTAGTTCTAATTGATTGAAATTAATTACACCTGATATAAAAAATATGTAAAAACAAACTGTATATATGAGTGTTTATAAGATATTTATAAAATAGGTTCATAAATGGATAATGTTTTGAAAAAGTTAATTATGGTTATATTTAATTAAATAAATTAAATTATTTGGGTTTTTTGGTTCCATTGAAGAATGAATTTAGACCAAGATAAGGGTTTTCATCTCAAATTACTCAATTTGAGACATGTTTTGTATTATGTGCCTAATTTAATTTATGATGTTCATATAATACCGAATATATATATTCTATTATGACATACATTTTATTCCTAAAAATTAATTTTCAATATAATACCCTCCCAATCAAGGTGGTTTTATTAAAAAACTCCCCAAGTTGTAAGGATCTTTGTAAACACAATTCACATTCCTTGATTTATAATCATTATTATTAAATGTATTTCATATATGTTGGGTAAATTCAAAACAATTATTATTATTTTTTTATTAATTTTTATTTTTTTTTCATGTTTTTATCACATAATCCCCTATTCAATAGTTTCTTACTTCATTAACATAGTTATCCACAATGTATTATTGTAACTTGAAAATATTTTATTAAGTTATATTTTTTTATAATGAGATTAGTTATTCTATGTTCCCTATAATATTTTATTTTAAAATTCATATGATATTTTACATTGTATATCACCATGGAAAATGAATTTTAATAAAAACCTCTTTTATTGAATGAATTCATTTTCATAAAATTAGAAAATCTATTTAATAAATATAATCCTTTTTGTGATAATTTATATTTATTATCCATGTTAAACCCCACAAATAATGTTCTCCAATAATATTTTTTAAATACCATTATATATTAACCCATGTGGCAAGAATTTTTCCTATTTCCATTTTCAAAGGAATTTTTTATTTAGCTTATTAGAATGTCAGGTTTATACAAATTTATTTCAAAATATTGAAATTATATTCTATCCTTTCATAATAATAATTTTATCTTCCATTATAAATTACTTTTTCAATCCATTATACATGTTCCAGTAAATTGTTTTGACGATTATTTGTAAAGAATTTTTTTCCAAATTTCTTTACTTTATATTTTAAAAAAAACATTTGAATGTCTTGAAAAGAGTTTTCATTATGAATAATATGATGATAATATAATAAAAATAATTTTATGTGTTTTAAAACATTTTACTCATTTCGATAAATGTATTAATTTACTAGGAAATTATTTTTCATAACCGAACCACTAAATATTCTTATGAAATACTCTTTTTGGGTGACTAATGTTTTGGTATCATGAACTTTCATCCTTATTATTAATATTTGTTATACCATATAGAAATATTGTGAAACCCATTTTTCTTTATTAGTATTTTTTACGAAATAAAAAATAGATGATTGATAATTTGGGTACTATTTCACAGTCTAATGTATTTGTTAATATTTAATATTTCATGATAATAATATAGAACATGGGTTGTATCCCATTTATAAAGTTGTAAATAGGTTATAGCCCAACCCTGAAGAACATAGCAAGTTATTTTCCAATCCTAATTTGGTACAAAGGTTATAACCTAATCATTAATAGGTACACTTGTATTTTACCAAACCTAAAAAGTAAGAATATTTATTTCCCATGACTAAAGTTAAGAATAGGTTCTTTCTTAAGACCAAATCATTTTATGTGTTGTATCTCAAGCCTATAGAGGGAACTTGGGTTGTTATCCTACTCCCACTATGATATAGAAATTAAGTAGTAATATAATCCCCAATACGTGATTTTATATTAATATACTTATTTTAATACAATTTTTTTTATGTTATTCCAAAATATTTTTATGTTTTTATTATTAAAAAATATTATTATATGCATCAAAAGAATGATATTAATCTCATGAATCTTTAAAGATCTTACCACAGTCATATTCTTACATGATATTTTTATCAAATATTTCTATCCTTGTCTATGTTGTCTTACATATTTATGATCTAACCATTACGATTCATCAAACTACTTCTGTTCTAAATAAAATGAGAACACCCATTGATTCTGATTCCATTTTCATAGGATAAGAAGATGAAACAATGATTGAATTTTTATATAATATTTTTTATATGAATATTTTTTAGAAATTTTAGTGATTCATTATAGATAAAATGGATTAATATATGATGGAAAAAAGAACAATTCAAATAGATAACATGGGTCTTGTTAGTTAATAGTATTTCCTAATTATATAAAAGACTAAAACTAAATGTCATGGGAAAGTATTGAATTTAATCATTTGATTTGTGTTATGTTGATGAGATAGTCAGGTCTCTAGGGTGTTATTAATTTCATAAGATCATATTTTAAATAAATTTGAAGAATAAGATGTTATTGGTTAAAGGCAATATTTGAGTTAGAAATGTAATTAATGTTTTCAATGTTAATATTTAACCTGATTTTAGAAGTTTAAATAACCCTTTAGTTTTGTATAAGTAATATTGAATATTTTTATGAATAAGATAATATAAAACCAAAAAAATCCCAAGGATATATCTATGGGATAATTCAATATATATAATTATATCACGATGTACTGGTGAAGTTTTGAGTATGAAATTTTCATAGTGATGACATCTTTGTATGGATAATATAAGTGGATAGAGGCTCTAGAATAAATTTACCTAGGGGTAATAACCCTATAAAGGGAATGTTGGTTATGAACTCAATCATCACATGGTTCAAAATAATGATTCTTAATTATACACATGGTTTGAGACACCAAATGTGATATGAATTGGTCAATCACATTCTATTTATGAACTATTTTGAAGGGTTTTTTTGTTACATTATGGGATTATTTTAATATGTACATGAGAACATAACTTAAACCAAAATAAATTTAACTGACTATATCAAAGGAATAAATG
Source organism: Viscum album (assembly GCA_963277665.1). Lineage (NCBI taxonomy): Eukaryota > Viridiplantae > Streptophyta > Magnoliopsida > Santalales > Viscaceae > Viscum > Viscum album. The sequence continues at coordinate 1,918,827,293 of OY728161.1, read as the reverse complement.
ATGATGTTATTTGAGATAGAATATTAGAATGTTGTTTTCATATTCGTATTTTATTTTACTATGATATTAATAAAAACCATGTTAGGTTTTAGCATTTCATTGAAACATGATAATGAAAAAGAAAATAATAAAGAGAAGTATCTAGAATCTATATCCATTATACCCTAATAATGTAATATAATTAAATTTTAGAGATGCTTATTATATTCTTATTATGATATATAATTTGAGTTTCTTAAACATACCTAAGGTAGTGGGGGTGATATCTTATTATTTATTATGTCATTATTATCTTATATATTTATATTAAATAATGATATTTATTTTCTCTATTCTTGTATAATCTAAAATTTATGAGAAATATATAAAACATCAAAGCATTTTTCTTAAATAATTTTTCTCAATTTTTTGGAAACATATATTAAATGGTATCAGTAACATTAAAAATTATATTTAAGAAAAGGTTTTATTTTTTGGGATTAATATTGTAGAAAACAAGATCGATGATATGAAAAATATATGGTTTAATATATATACATGATGTGTAGTAAATAATGGGTTAATTATTTTGAGAAAAGTGAGACAGATAGTATTCTTTTCACTGAAAATAATTGTTATTGATTTAATAAAAAAGTGAAAATTATTAATTTTTTATCATATTTTCTGGATTATTATAAATATAAACATCTATGTGACTTTTTAAATAAGTGGTAAATGATAAGGGTCGTTGTTTTAGGAAATTATGATATCTCTTTTTTTATTTTCTTTTAGATTTAAATAGTTCTAAGAAATATATATTATAGAGGATACATGATTAATGTATATTCATTCTAGGTTACATGATTTTAAGAATTATTAAGGTCATTTGAGGAATGATAAGTTACTTGATGTATGCTAAGAGAGTGAGATATGTTTCATATTATATGTTATGTAATGAATAATGTCTATTTCAAGAATATCCCCCCCTACATTCTTAAATGAATAATAATTAAAAAATTTAGGTCACAAATTATTTAAATGGGGTATAAATTAAAGAACCATGATTTCAATATAAAATTTACTTAAATAAATAATGTATTCTATTCTTATCTCCATAAACAATGTTGATCATAAATTAAAAAGGTGATACATTTAGATAAATAATAACTATTAAATATGACTATGAAACCCCAGTCACTAAATAAAGATGAATGAATAAAAGTAAAAACATAATAAATTTTGTGAATAAATAAAATAAAGGCTACTTTTAATACAAATAAAATTCAATTTGTTTAGAAAAAATAAAGAAAAATCATTTTTTAGTTAAAAATTATATATATTTTTTTTTTCTGAAATTGACATTGTATTTCAAGAAACTATATATATTATAATTAAATAATAATAAAATATATTTTTAGTATGAATTATATGTTTCCAATATATTAATTTTTAATTCAACCAAATAAGAATAAATAATTATTAATATTTTATAAATCCATTTTCTATTTATGAATTGTTTTCCATTATATTTTGTGGATTTATGGAAATATTAAATTATAAAATATTATAAATTTAATTTGATAAAATAAACATCATTTTTTCCATTAATAATAGTAATATAAGATTATGATTATTTATTTTACCTTTTTAAAATTAGTTTTTGGTGAAGAGTGAAAATTAAAGTTTTTCCTAATGCCATGAATTTTATGAAATTACAAGTATATAAGATTAATATAAAATTTTTTAAAACCAATTTATTGTTCAATTTTTTAATTGTAATTATTATTTTAGAAATAATGAATATATTTTTTAAACTAATATCTATATTTTTTGAACTTATGTAATATTTTCTAAAACATTTTGTCATACATTATATATTTATTATATTAATTTTGATTTTTAACATTTTTAGAGATTTAAAAATATAAAATAGATTTAAAATTTGGAATTACTTTGTTCAAATTATGTGATGAAGACTATTTTAGATTTTAGGAATAAAAGATAAGCTACCTTTGGTAAAAACTAGCTACAATGATAAAAGATAATATTGATAAAATTGAAGAGAATAATGGAAAATAGTATATTATTTTAAAAATGTATGAGAATGGGAGGTTGTGAAATTTATACATATTTTTTATTCCACAAAAAGCTTTTACAAATATATTAGACACGTTTATTTAGAGTGAAAACCTATTATGAATAAGTTTTTGGAAATTATAAAAAAAAACGCACACCTTTTCAATTATAAAAGGGGCACTCCACTTATCACTCTTTGTCACGAAAAAACATTTATTTTGGCCCAAAATATATCCAAAAACATCTTATAAAATCAAATAAAAATATCAAACTTTCCGGTCCTATAAAAATAACAATCCTTAAGTGCTAAAATTTAATTTCAAAAGAGATTATCAAATAAGTGTGGTATTAGTGACTATCAACCCCTTTCACAATAAAATTTATTTATGTAATAATCTTCTTTATAAAATTTAATTACACAAATATAAAATGATAAAATCATTATAATTTTTTATTTTTTTATTTTTTTTTGTAATTACATGTATTAACCACTTTTTTATTTTCTATTAACAAAAATTATACAACAATTCATGTGTTGTGTGAACCAGAGTATTCACAACGTAGCATGTTTCATTTTTCTTCACCACCATAAAGTAATAGTTAGAATAGTTTATATAATATATAAGTATTATATTTAATTCATAATTTACTTTTTTCATCATAAAACATATTACACTTTTTTCTCATTCTATAGAAAATGAAATCATCCAAAATTATTATGCGAGGACTAACACATTCATGGAATGATAAATTTCTAGATTTCATTTCATTACACCCTTCCATTAATAGATATAAGATTTGTTTTAATGTATAAATATGATTTTATGATTTTATTAATGTTATTCTATGTTAAATTCTTGATCCTATTAATGATATGAGAAAAAATATCAAAATAAATTCAAGTGTCCAAAACAGGAATATAAAAGAGAAAATGATCTGTTATATCGATGTAAAAGGTTTATATAATTTAAATCATTTTAATACATTGTTATTATTTTTATAAAACATTACAGTTAAAACTAAATAATATAATTATTCTTTTCCTTTAACGGTATAAAACCTAACCACCATGTAATCATATGTTAAACATGGTATGTTCTTGTTTCACTCAGTTTAACCACCTACTTGAAAAATACTTTTATTTTATTTCATTAATGAATATGGAAAGATAATTTATTGTATAATATGATAGAAATATGTAAATAAATTTTTTTTTGAATTTTTATATAAATATTTAATTTATTCATTAATAAATCACTTTTCATTAGTAAAGAAATCACAAAAAAATGTTTGATATTGATCTCTTTATTAGGGATAACCAATAAAAACCTCATTAAATGAAATTGAAACATAATAAATAATTTTAATACATACGTTATAGTGACATTATTTATTCTTTAAATTATTTAATTTTGTATAATAATTAATATTGATATCACTCTGACAAAAATACATTGAAGCGATAAAGATTACTTACACCCAAAATTGAAAATAGGTAATAACTCTGTATATACAAATCCTTGTTTATATAATCATGAAAAATGAGTAGTATAAATGTTATAAGTTATGAATATTATTATTAGATATATATTTCATAAAAATAATGTTATTATTGATGATGTTTGGTGCAAGTGAAGAATGAATTAGGACTAAGGTTGGGGTTTTCATCTCATATTACTCTCCTTGTGACAAGTTTTGTATAATACACAAAATTTAATTTATGAGAATTTTTACTACCTAATTAATATATTATACTTTAATATAATTTTTATTCATGGAATATTAGGTATAATTTTCATCTCTCAATTTCAATAGATTTTTATTTAAATTCTCTTCATATTTTTCGATTTTTAATTAAATCAATTATTATTCATTGAGTTATAATTGTTTTTCTTGAATATATATATATATATATTGTGTATATTATACCCAACTATTTTATCTTGTGGTATTATATATTTTATTACTAGGTAAATTCATTATTACAATATAAATCCCTTTTTAAAAATGATTCTTATATCATGAACTATATTTTCCATAATTTGTTTTAGAAACTTAATCATCATATATTGAGTTAAAAGGTTTCATCATAAACATAGTTATAGAGAGTTTATCTATATTATTATATATTAAAATTTATAAAATATTATATCCTATATCCCACTGAGAAAAATATGTTTTAATAAAAATCTCTTCGCAAGAACAAATTCAATTTCCATAAAAATTATAATACTCTTTAAATAAATCTCAGACTTGTTAGGTGATGTCTTCTATTCAATATCTATGTTTAACCTTCCAAAAAATGTTATCCTATAATATTTTAAATCCTATTTTATATAAACTCAACTTAAAATAACTTATTCCTTTTCCCTTTTCTAAATATTATTTTTTACTCTTTTGAAAATGAATGTTTTCAATATTGGTCTTGAAAAATATTAAAAATTGTTTTACATAATTTCATAGTCAAATAAACTATCATCCACTCTAAATTATTTTTGATAAACATTATATCTATTCAATTAACTTTTATTTAAGAATTTTTATGTAATTATTTATACAAGGTATTTATATTACCATTTAGAAAATTAATTTCCAATGCATTCCTAAAAATATTATTTTATGAAAATGCTATTTTTTCATAAAAACTCTATACATTTCACTACTATTGCCCTCAATTTTTTTAAAATAATTATTTCCACGGATATTATTTTTAATTAATGACCCTATAAATTTTCTTATTAAATAGTCTTTTGGTATAACTAAATTACGATAATCAATCATTTATTCCTTGAGGTCAATTTTTGTAACACTATTAGGAAATGTTGTGAATCCATTTTTTATTTTCAAGGTGTATTTAGGATATAATGAGTTACTATTTTTAGGTGGTTTAAATATTTATGTATAATTTATTGTTAGGGTTTGTGTCTCCCTATAATTCATTGGATAATGATTATTATCTCATGAGATAAAGAAGGTACATGAGATGAAGCCCAAAATTAATGTGGTTCATGGGTTATATCCTAGGCCTAAATTGTTACACTGGTTGTTGCGTAATCCTAAAGTGGTACTTGGGTTATAACATAATCCTAAATAGGTATGTATGTTTTTACCTAAGAATAAAGAGGTCCAAGGTTTATTTCATATGCATAAAGTGAAACATATCTTTTATCTTATACATAGATAGATTCACGAGTTGTAGCCTAAGAATAAAGTTACTACCCCAGTAGTCAACCCAACCCCACTATGATATGAGAATTATATTTTAATGGCCGCAACACTAAGGGATTTTATTTTCACATGCTTGTTTTTTATATATTTTTAGAAAATTACAAATTATTTTCACATTTTAATTATTCATGATTATTATTAAATGATTTAAAGAAAGTATATGATTATTATACTCTTGGATAACCTTAGCTTGACTATTTGATGATATGATATTTTTATCATATATTTCTATCCTTTTACACATTTTATCACATGATTATGATCTAAACAATATGATTCATTGAAATATTTATCTTAATAATCATATGATATTACTCCTTTATTATATTTAAATTTTCTCTAAGTTATGAAAATTTGATAAGTATGGTGTGTATATTTTCATTTCTTAAATGGTGTCTTTTTTTTGGAAATATTAAAGACTCATTCAGGATTAAATAGTTTTATCTATAATGGGAAAATAAGAAATTTATAAATTTAAATTAAGTTTTATATTTAATATTTTTTTATTAATTCTCTAATAATATAAATCTAAAAGTCATTAAGAATTTATTGAAAGGGAATATTTTATTTTAGTTATACAGAAAAGGTGGTCTAGAATACAGGTTGATACAACAGGGGTGAGAATAATCATAACCATCATATCAAAAGAATTTGATCTTATTCATAATAATGTGTAAATAATTTAAAAAAGTAAATAAATAAGTAATATACATAATAATGAAACATCATAACATAGTAGGAAAATAGAACACATATTGGTAAACAAATATAACATCATGTTCACACATAACATTTTTAAATAAATATTCTAATAAATTATTGGAGAAAATATAAAATTATTCTCATAGATAATATATATAATCTAATTATAGATATCCTCTCATCAATTTAATTTTAGGGATATATAATCTAGGGCCCACCGGTCATGGCATAAATGGCACATAATCATGCATGTCATGTGGAAGGAGAACATATAACATTTATTGTCATGAAATAATATGATGGAATTGAATGGGATTAATAATCATGTTATAAATAATAATTTAAAGAATAAATTTTAGGGTTCCCAAATTAATAAATGAGATCACATTTTTTCATAAATATCTTCGTTCATTGAGTGAAGAATAAATAGCTCTAGGGTATTCAATGTGATGTTTTTGAAAGTAAATTCCCTTTTAAATTTTTTTAAATGTTTTAGAAATAATTTAAAATAGGTATCAATATTTGTATACCTAGTATAAAGGTAATTAATAAGGAAAATAAAATTTAAGAATATTAATAAAATGTATAAACTGATAATAAAGTAACAAAGTAGATAACCCAAAAAGAAAACATTGGGTTTGTGAATCCCCTTAACATAGATGTATTTTTATTTCATCACTTTTCTGCCACATGTATAATGAATTTATAATTATTAAAATGGGAAGAAAAGTGAATTATAATCATTTTTTAGTCTATTTTACAATTATAATAGTTTAATTTTATTTCTTACTTTCCTTTATTAAATGAGAAATGTTTTGATAATATACTTCCCTAAAATTATCTGGTGCTCCATCGAGATAATGAACTAGATTTATTACTAATTATAAATAAATAAGATATAATTTAGAAGAATATATATATTTATACATATATATATATATATTGTATAATTTATTATAGTCATCCATAATTGTTGTGATGTGAAGAGAATTGTTTATGTCGTCATTGGTAGATAACTGACACTTAACGGGAAATTGTCCAAAGAGGAGTTGAGATATTTATAACATATATATTTGTTACAAATCTCGACTGGGTCTTTGATGTTCTTTGTATTTTTCAAATTTATTTTCATTAGTGTGACTATTCTAATAGATACTTAGTGTCCCTTTTTTCGTAAAAATTGTTTTTTTATTGTTCCATTGTTATTGTTTCCATTTTCATATATCTATTAGATAAATTAATGTAATTTTACTAATTAATGGAGAAAATATTTCTTTCCATGTATTTAAACTATATAATATTTTTATTATAAAAAACATTAAATATCAATAATTAATATTCATTATATTTATGTGTTTTTGATTATACATTCATCCAACCTTTATAAACATCATCCCAAAAAGTTAAACTCATTTCCATTGTTGAGAGTATATAAGGAAAAAAAATTTCATTTCCTCATCATTTTCCCATGCTTCTTCATTATACATATCATTCCAATAAGGTAAATTTACTATGTGAGTTGTCTTATTGTTTAGAAAAGTATCTTTATGATCCTTTATCATCATTGGTTTCTCTATATAAGAGAGTTAGTGATCTAGTGGTACAACCTCTATATTCAATACATGTGGGGATTGGTTATGTGCATCATTAAGAGAGATATGTGGAACACATAATGATCATGATATATGTTTGGTGGAAATAGAAACCAACATGATAAATATTTCATGGGATAAAGGATCTAAAATCTTTAAATATACCCAGTTCTATGCTTTCCATTTTTTTTAAAATACACTACGCACATCCATAGAGATATTCAAAAGAAAAAAGTGTCTCCAACATTATACCCCATGTCCTTATGATTGATGTATAAAAATATATTTTATTAAACCTAAGAAGATTTAATGTTTTACTGAGTGACTTAATAATTATTCATCAGTTCATTTACCAGATAATGTCCAAGATGATTTCATTCTTATACTTTATCCGAAAATATATAATTTCCAAGTCAATTCCTATTTATATCATCATATGGGGTTTTGAGAATAATCATGTAGAATATATTACTGTATAATAAATATACTAATGAGAGATATTAATTTAACTTTCCTTTAAATTACATTGAGTTAGAACTCAAAATTTTCTTGAGTTTCTTAACTTTCCTTTCATATTGGCCATTAGTTTGGGAGTGATAGGCTATAATGATGTTCATTTAATTATTCAAATTTTATTGAATAATTCTCTAGAATTAATAGGAGAACCTTGGATAATGATGACAAATAATCAAAAGGGGTTCCTTATGTAGCCTCACTACACCCTTTACTTATATCATGGTTTTTTTCACAAGAATGAACAATTTCATATATAGTAATGAAGTGGAAAGTCATGGTGGTTTCATCCACCATAAGAAAAATAGAATAAATTCCTGTGGATTTCATTTAGGATACCATTTAAAATATAAATATATATGTTATCCCATTTCAATATTTGTATTTGTAGTGGTTGCATCATCCATTTGGACGTTAATTACATTGATCCAACTTGATGACATACCAATCACATTGATGTTTGTTCAGAAATATATTTATTCATGTTCTCCCACTTTAATTTCATTTTAAATCAAAGTACATGTTTTTACTTCCATGATTAATGGAGAAAGTTGAGTTATGATCAATATTTAATAGATCATTCTTTATCTATATTGATTATGACAACCAAAGTCTATTCCAAAATAAATGACATCATATTTGGTGAAATTAAATTCATATAAAATAACATTCATTACAATAATCACCTCTTTGTAATCTCTAAATAATTTTATTTTGAATAACTCATATTATATTAGATATATAATTGGGAAAAAATCAATAATTGTAGGTTTTATTCCATTATTTTAGGATTTCTATATACATCCTTTTAATATCCATTAAGATATGGGTTTTCTATGTCAGAATCATCAATATAGTAGTATTTCACATTCTACTATTATCATTAAAAACATCATTAATTTTCTAGGATGGTATATAATTGATAAATCATAGTCCTCAATTAACTCATAACATCTTTATTGATCTATGTTGATATCTTTCAATGTGATTGTGTACATTAAACTATTATGATTAGTATATATGTCGCATTTCTCACAATAGGGGTAGTGTTGTTAAAATTTCAATGAATATATTTCTATAGAAAAATATTAGTCATGTGATAGGTAGTTCTACACATGGATCTCTAAGTATCATAAGGAATAGGTTGGAAATTTATAATTCATCATGATTGAAAAACTAAATCCTTTTATGGATGTATCACTGTATATAACAAAACATTCTCAACAAAAGGGGAGTATTAATATAGGTATTTTGAATAATATCTTCTTAATCTTATAAAATAATTCATCACATTCTTCTATCCAGACTACTTTATCACATTCCATGTTAACAAAGTTATTAGTATATAAATATTTACATCTTTAACAAAAACTGTCAGATGTACCCAACTATTCCAACAAAACTATGTATTTTTTTATTATCTTGAACATGTGGGAAATTTTTTAATTTCATTTTTACTTGATGAGTTCACATATATTCCAAAAATTTAGATCATATTACCCATGAATTTTACATTATTCATTAAAGTGTTACACCAGATGAACTTAGCATAAATCATTTGCATTATTAATTTATTCAAACCCATAATTTGATTATATTCATGTTCCACATTTATTTAGGTGTAGAAAATAATTTTTTAGATAAAGGCTAACAAATTTTAATCAAGGTAGCCTATAGAGGATATATTCAATAGTTCCATCAATATTTTAATGGAATTAAAAATTTATATGGGTTTCACTATAAATACATAGTTAACATATCTTTCATGGAATGTTTTCTTCTGAATACCATCCATCTTATATTTTTTTGTTTTGATATACAGAAAAATAACCTCCTTTGATATGTAATATTATCCTTAATATTGATCAAGAAAGTCAACTATCCTTGGGTTGGGATGATTTTTATTCATGGTGATTATATTGAGGTCCTGGTAATTGATACATAGTTATATTGATCCATCCTTTTTTCTGATAAAGATCACCAACACATGAAAAAGTTATGATCTGGGTACTATACTTATTTACTTAAATGATCTTGAAGATAAGTTTTTTTCTACTTGTTTTCTTTATGGGCTACCTTATAAGTGAATTAGGTGATAAGAGTATCTCAATGCATATGATCTACTTATAACTCTTCCCATGACCTTTGGAAAGTCTAATAAACTCTTCAAGAAATACTTCAATATACTCCATTATAAATAGAATTTCATAGAGGTAGAAAACATACTTGGGAACAACTATTTTGGAATGATATGGATATCGATGGGTATCAACACTCACACTATTGAGGGATTTTCCAATAGAGATTCATGGTCAGCCTTTCATATATACAAAATCATGGTATAGATCAGAATATGAAAAAATATTTCCATTACTTGATAGTTTATGAATTCCATATGTAATGAGAGACAATCCATTCCATGTATTGTGTCAAATTCAACCATGGGATATATTATAATATTTTTTTGGAAGAATCCACTCCCTCAATTTGACTTGAAAAGATTCCAACACTTTAGTTTCAATAATCTGGACACATGGATTTGTAATGATATATCATAATAAATGTATCATAGATGGTGTTGATTAGTTCTTGAAAATGTAATGAATTTATAAGAATTTATAGTAATAGAAAAAAAAATAACTATTCATTATTGATTGAATATGATTTGAACTTTGTACAACTTTATTTTCATATTCCACTAGAATGGTGTTGATGGAATAAGCATTCTAATTATTCCTTGGAATTAGATATTCCAATGTACCATAGTTGTTACATTGGTTTCATCAATCATTTTATCTAACTTCTTTTCACATATTTGATATTAATGTGTATCCTGTATTTATCTCCCACATATAAAGAATTTTTTCTTATCTTTAATGAAATTACCAAGATGATTCTTTCTACATATTTTAAATGTTAGTTGTTGGATCATATTTCCTATATTATCATTTTATACCCCAGCTTGAAACCCCATTTTCACTTCTTATCTTCATATTCAAGGGGTTATTATCCAAAATAAGCATCTACTTCAAGATAACATCAAACAACTTCATCCTATCTCCAAAGTCTAAAATAGATACATCCTTATAGAGATTTGGTTTTAAAATAATAATAAATATATCCATATAATTTTAATTGTTTATAATAAAACATGAGTTGTACCTTGAAATACATGTGAAATTTACCTTGTAATCGGTGAATTATTTTCTCACATTTTTATTAAGTTCTATAAATTTATCTCTATATTTTGTTGATGTTTTTAAGGTAAATAGTTTCTAAAAAATATCATATTAAAGGATTCATATTCAACTTCATCAATTTCATTATTCAACTTTATATCCAAGATCAATTACTACTATGGAAAAGATTATTATTCTAAATGATCGATGTACAAAGTAACATTGTACTTCTTTAAATATTGGGGAATATATATATTTTAATTTCAGTTAATCCATTTTTATGTGATAAGTGGATAAAATTATCCACTATATTTTAGTGGTTGTTGGTACATAAATAATTCAATTGCATATTTATCCTTCTAGGGTGACAATGTACATTCCACATGGGGTTTTATGACCATGACATTATAAATGAAAATTGTTTCTGGAAATAATAGGTGTTATATTATATTTTATAGTTTTATAAACATAAAAAAGACATAAATAAAAAAAATTATTTATTTCATTAATGGGTATTGTAATATTATTTAACAAATAAACCCTATAAAATTCAAAATATTATAATGGGATAAGTAATAAAAAATTGAAAAACTTGAATTGGAAAATTTAGATCATCTCGATCGACAAGAATAAATGATCCCATAATCAACACTATGGAAGAAAAACAAAATATTTGTAAAACAAATGACATTTTAGAAAATGAAAAATTAGATACTTGATAGGAATATCAGCGAATGATGTATGATAGAATGATGTGTAATTTATAGAATTCAATATAACTGTTTAAATAGTAATGTGACCAATTAAATAAGAAAATTACACTTAAAAATATTAAACTCATAATTAGAAACTATAATTTGTCCTCAAATAGTAAATTTTATTATAAATAAAATTTATAAGGATAAAAGATAAATATTTCAAGGTCATAAAATAAATTTCCCAAATACGAACTAAAGGAAACTATAATCACATATTTAATAAACTATGATTTAATGTACTTTATAAAAATCATAATTTTTTGGATAATAATTAAAATTAGATATATTATATTTTTTATAAAAGGAATTTCATATTTATAATAACCACACCAAATTTACTAATATGTATTTTTGATAATTTTCTAAGAAACATCAATTTTTAATTTGAATTGTAAAAATATAGTTTTTCAGACACCACATTTTTTTGGAAATAATAATGATTTAGTATTTAATTAATAAATAATAAATTCATTATATCAACCAAAAATAAATATAATAAGCTAAAATGGTCATTGAAAAAAAGAAACTTATTTTTCAAACTTAAAAATTAACATTCAAACTCTAAAACTCTAATGTTTCCAAAAAAATTAATTTTTCTTTTTCATTTTTCCCATTTCATTTTGATTAATCTAATGAATTTTTGGTATGAAGTGTTTTAAAGGACCAAAAATAAAGTTATTTTTATTGAAATAAGATTATTAATATAAAAAATAAAAGTATTGAAATTTATACTTTTAATATAATGAATAATTCTTGATTAGAACTTAAAATACCTATCTCCTCAAGTATAAATACCCCCACTCCCACTATTTGGAAAAATGTTAAATACACTTACAAAAGAAAAATATCACACCAAGTACCATCTATTAATACCATTATAATATTTAGGTATGTTCTAGAGTAACTAAACACTATGTATTCAATGATTTTAGTACCTTAGAAAAGAAGAAATACTAAGAATATGGCAAAGTTTAATCCACTTTTCTTATCACTCTCCTCCCCTCTCTCACTTTTTTATATATTCATTTAAAATTATTATATTATAATATTTATTGGGTAGTATGATATAATTAAAATAATTATGTCAACCAACTGTAATTATTATCTTTATGATATATTTTATTTAAAACGTATCTTCTTTCTCTTTCAGTAATGTCCCATTAATATTTGGTTAGCAGCCTGTGAGGGAATTTTGGACTCTCTAGTGGACGCAACATTTGACGATGAATATTATGTATTATATATAATTTATAAATATATAGATAAATATATTTTTATAATATGTAATTAGATTTAATTATGTATTAGTACACTGAAAAAATAATTAAAAATGGATATTTTATTTTAGATATGATATCAAAACAATTCCCATTAAATAAAGAGTATTATAAAATAAAATAGAAAAATTATATTTTATAAAAAATTAAATAAATTAATATAACTAAATTGTATATTAAAATATTGAAAACCTAATTTTAATACATAAGAGTTGTAAATGAGATGAAAAATAATGATACTTAGGGTAAGGGGATTATCTAACCGAACTCCCTCTCATTTAGGTTATCACCTCATTAAAATTGAATTCATTATGAATATTCCTCTAATTTATATAAAATTATTTTTTAATATCTATTCTCTTTATACCGAAGGATATACATGTTCTTACCTTCTATAAATGAGTTTTAGTCTAATTTCATATAATTTATAAAATGAATTTGTTTTTAAAATCATCTTATTAAATCCTCTAGAGTTTTTTATTCTCCAATCAATAATAATAATATTTTGGAGAAAAAAATGATTTCACTTATTAATTTTGGAACTTAAAGGGTTATTAATGAATTTATTATTTATAAAATCATTAAAAATCATATTCAATTCCATGGTATTATTTCATGACATCTATTATTATATGTTCCATTGTCATCGTAGAAAGTATGATTATGACCATTTATGATTTTATAGTTGGGAATGAAATTATTCAACCATACAATGTATTCGATAATTTGAAGTATCTAATGAGATTATGTAAATTATGAATGATAATGATGCTATATTTTATCACAATTATGATGTTATGATTTGTGAACATATGTTATGCATGAACATGATGTTAGAATTATTCAAAACTAGTAAGGGTATTCAGCCACTATATTTGGATTTTTATTATTCATATAGAACATCCCTTGTATTTTTGAAATGATTCTCATTTTCTTATTATAATGATTCCATTATTATGAAACAATGACAATGATTATCATCCCCAATGTAGTATTTATTCATGTCTTTTCTTCCATCTAAGTTATCCCCCAACATATTGGGATTTACTTCACCCCTTTCTTTGAATTATATACTCATGTGAATACAAGAACTATAAAGTACATTAGATCTTTAGGATATCTATGAAAAATAAATTAAATAATGTTTATGTTTTTATTATGTAAAGGAGATTATGATCCTAATTTTTCCATGATACAATAATCTTTGATATTGGAATGTATTACAGTTATGAAATTTATCATTAATTTTCTTATAGTCATGTATGAAAATTTTTTATTTATATAGATAATATCATTACATGGTATAGTTGAGTTGGAAATTAAGAATACAAAAACTCATTAAAACCCCTACAGATAAGTCCATGTATAGGTAAATAATCTAAAATTTTTCTACATAAAAGATCATGTGGCATATGAGTAATGAATTATTTTTATATATAATATAACAAGACATTTATTCAGAATAAATTTACATATGGTTAATAAATATGGAATTGATTATTTGGTATTAACGTGACTCGTACCCAGTTCATGTCCAAAAGGCCATGTTACACAACTGATTTGACACTCTTTTGTGATATTATTTTTTTAATCACAATATTTATACAAACCATTGTGATTGATATATTCCAAATTTTATTATTTTTCATAAAATTAGAAATGTATTAATGTACATGTTCTTAGAGCAACATTATTTAAAAAGGATAAAAATTTGGATCCCAAAAGTTACAACATTAGAATTTATTTTTTCATGAAAATTGATTTTAAATTATTAATTGTTATATATGTTGATCAAAACATTTATATCATAGAAAAGGGTGGGAAAAAGGATAAACCATACTAATGGAACATCTGAGGGAATGTTCCATGATTGTTCTAATGACATTCCTAATGAAATGGATGGTGGGGCAAAGATTATCATAAAAATTATTACCAACCTATTTTAGGTATGAAACATAACTTTAACCCTATCGAAGACCTAAAATTTCCTAATAAATATAAACTAGATTTTAATCCCTTTTTGTATAAGCTATCCATGATAGTTAGTGGATCTCCAGATCCACTTTGTCACAGAATAGTGGTTTTACTCAATGGAGAAGTCATTTTATATTCTCCATTATTTTGAGAAGGGGAAATTTACCTTGGTTGTGTATCATTTGGATGGAGAGTCTAATCAAGGGTGTAAATTGATAATATAAATGAAGACAAAAGATGAAATAAATTAAATGGTTTAGGTTGAAATTAATATGATGTTTCATAACATGTATTTCCCTAAAAATATCCAAAAAAATATTGATATATAAATTTTATGGCATATGAAAATATAGAGTGAATTTATAATGTATTACAAGAAAATTTTCATAAGTCTATGATGATAATTCATAGGTTTTGATATCAATTATGATAATAAAATTGATAAATTATTTTTTAATTTTGAATCAAACTTCTAAATGGCTATAGCTATCCAAGACTTCAATAGTTATAAATAATTATTTCAATTTTCTCTCAAAGTAGATATAGAGTTTGAGAAATGGTCCTATGTATATGGATATAAGATGAGAAGAATAAAATTTCATGTTTCAGGATAGAATAAAAAATGGGGAATGAAGATTCAACTTTTGATCCAGAAGGTATAATTCTAACATTTCTATTAGTTTTGATGTCACAAAAATATTTTTTATATTTACGTTACTACATTTCTTAGTCCAAAGTGTTTTATATTTTTTTATATTAAAAAAATATTTTACCATACATAGAATAAGTTCTAAAGTATTTGAATTTTTAAATTCATGTTTCCTACATATGATAATTATAGTGGGTATGAATCAAATATATTCAAACTTATTTGTTTATCAGTATAAATTAAATAATTTGTTCTATTCTCTAAACTAAGTAAGAATTCATCATCAGACTAACACTGATGTTAAATAAATCATATTGAACCTATTTATGATATTCACATTAGTAGTTTTAAGGTGGTCCATAAGACTCACATTTTTTATAATCCGAAAAAATAAAATTGATTTATAAAGTATGGAATAACTTTTAAACTATTAATTGTGAACATCAATATTACATTGAACATTCTGTAATACCATATATGTTTTTTTCTAGTTTTCTATGTTGTTCCAAAAAACTCAGAGTAATATGACTATTGGATGTTCAAGATGACCATTTAGATAATACTTATAAATAACCAGTAATTAAAAGAGTTCTCTACCAATTGATTTAATTTGAAAATTTCACTTTTTGTGATAGCTCTAAATATTTTATGTGTAAAAATATTGAACTTTTTAATTTTAGTAATTTAGAGTCTTCTATTTTGTAATAATTGTGTTTGATTGTGTGAATATGATAGAGGATATATGGGGATAGAAATATGGAGAATTGAATCACCATATTGATCGAGGGATTACGAGGATAACAAGATATAGTGGATCAATCAGATCAAGTACTACTAGATATATTAATATTGAGAATCCGATTATTATATTGAGGGATTTTCTTATTGTGGAAATAAGAAAATGCTTGTAAGTATAAAACACATGACATCTATCCAGGGTTATTGGATACCATTAACGTTGGGTAAAAATAAATGTATTCAAATTTTTTCACCTATATTATTTCAAGTTGTAAATTTGGTTGTGAATATTTTTAATTTTTTAATAATAACATTCTTTGAACATGATAAAAAAATTATTATAAATAAATTTAATTAATTTGAATTGTATACTATGTTTAATCATAGTTTCATTGATTTTGATATTAAATTAATTACAATATCATTGTGGTTAATAATTTTGTATTATATGTTGTGAATATCATATAATTGATTATGATTCTATGATATTTAATATAATTTTATCTAATTACATTTAATCTCTATACTCTGATATTATCCTAATAAACCTAATTATGATAACATGATTACTGGACCCAAGGCTATGTTTGATTAATAACATATAATGATTCGTGAATTTTTTTATCTAAAATCTTTTAATCATACTTTAATTTCTATCAAATGAACGTTTTTTAATCTATAATTCACCCTTATTGTATTATGGAAATATATAAGATATCATTCAATCTAAAAATTGGTAATAGAGGAGGTAATGCTATATCTGGTAGAAATACTCTATAATTTAATTAAATTCATCTTACTATGACTTTTTTTCTTTCTATACAATTTCAATTTTATGTAATTTTAGTTATAATATTTTTTATTATAATATTTTTATTACTCACTCATTTCTTTGGAAAAAATATTTTTATATTTTAACGATGGCATGAATAAATGTGGAATTAATAGACCACCTCAATAAGAATAAACCCCTTATTTTATGGAGATGATATTGAATATTGAATATATATAATTAATTTATTAATTTTAAATAGTAGATTTGAAAATTTGGTAATGTTAATAGGATATTATAATATTCATGAAAAGAAGGTTACTATTTTTATAAATTATGAATGAAAAGAGTATTAATTGAATTATGGAGTTATAAACACTTTATTAAACTCTATTAAAATATGAATTCATTGTCAAATATTATCCTATGAAGTGAATAATATTTTCTAGAAAATTTTTGAGATTACACCTTTTGGAAATTCAAACATTGTTGAAAATAGGAATGAAATTCTCAGAGATGAATATAATGCTTTTGAATTTCTACTTGGTGAATCTATTTTAAATGTGAATCAATGGTTTATGAAATTTTTTAATATTCTAAAATCTATTAGAGAGAAATTATTATAAGATGAAATTATTATATATTAGAAAATCTATATCATTCTTAGT
Source organism: Viscum album (assembly GCA_963277665.1). Taxonomy (NCBI): domain Eukaryota; kingdom Viridiplantae; phylum Streptophyta; class Magnoliopsida; order Santalales; family Viscaceae; genus Viscum; species Viscum album. The sequence continues at coordinate 1,918,809,188 of OY728161.1, read as the reverse complement.
GAATGAGAATCTAAGAGATCAAATATTGAGGAATGAAGGAAGATATCAAATATCACTCTTGATGATTTTTTGGAACCCTTATAAAATATTAGTATAGGAATAAAAGTGATGATGAGAATGAAAAGATGAATAATAGTGCAGTTTCTTTTACAATTAAATTAAATATTAAAATCCTCAGACTTCTGAAAAAGTTATTATGTTAACAAATAAAAACAATTTGTGGTTCAATCCAATTATAGTAATTTAGAACATTATGAATCTGAACATGAAAATATTTTTGAAATAATGAACATGATTTAGGGTAAAATATATTTTCAATACTATTATAATAAACAGATAAATGACAGGAATGAAAAGAAAGAATATGAAGTTTCTAGTTATGACTGCCGACGACCTAGATATATTCAGCCCGACCATCCCTTATTAAGCAGAAAATATACAGAGGATAAACATCATGATATAAATAACAAGAAGTATCATAAGTCAAAATGTAAAAAAATTATTAATTCCACTTCTACATCGAGTTCCAGTAGAGGTGATTCTTTAATTAATTCCTTACATAATGAAATTTGAGATCAGATGAATATTGGTCTTTTTTCTAGAATACCTATTGAAAATCAGTGCTTCATGATAAATGTACACACAACCAAATCCCTTAATGTTATTTCATTAAATTATTATTATCTTTTTGAGAAGAAATATGAATTTTATGATGAATAAACCACCTCAATATAAGATTATACTACTCCCTCCATTAATCAAGTTTCATGCTCTCAAAAGTTACTTGAAAATGAAAATTTCAATGTCTGTAAAAAACATGAAAAATAAAATTTTAGGATAAATATTTTTACAAAATAAGTATAATTTCATTCTTAATATCTAGATAAAAATCTTTTGAAATTAAAACTATTTCTAAAAAAATGAAAAAATTATTTTTAAAAGGATATACTTTTTAATTATTTTGAAAAATTCATTTTGAATAATTGTTTCATAGAAAGAAAACCTTTTTTTGAAAGTAATACACATAAGGACCAGAATTTAGTTATTAAACTACAATATAATATTGATTCTCTATGGAAATTATTATAAAACATTATATGTAGAAAATGAATTTTTGATAAGATGTACCAAAAAATTCATCCTTATTATACTGTTTCTAGAATGGGTTACTCCCATCAAAAACTAATTTTTAGTAACAATTATTTTTCTTAAAAAAATATCACCCATTTCACTAAATTTCAAAGAGTTGTCCACTCGAATTAAAGTCGTTAACTTAAGAAAATTCAATCCTAGGTTTCCACAAAGACAATTTTTTAAAACAAATGTGGATTTCTAAATTTCTTTTATAATATTTCTATAACCAAGAAGGTTTCGGTTTCGATAGTCAAATTGATTTTTTTATGAAAATAAATGAAGAAATAATAATAAAAATTCTTGGTACATGGGTAACGACTGTTCTTGAAATATGACAGTAAATAATGATTTCTTTGAAAATATCATCAAGATGAATGGTGGAAATGTTTCTTCTGAGATAATGATTAAGGTAAGATTATTGGTATAATTAATATTTTTCTTTTTAGTAATGTATTAATATTTAATGTTTTATTTTTCAAGGTCCTTAAGTATAACTAAATATTCATAATTTAATTATGTGATGTATATTTCCTTGTGAATTTTATAAATGATAAATGAGTAGTACACAATTCCCAGGATGAATTAATTATTTTTTCCGATCACATTGTGAATGTTTACACACATAGCATGGAAGACCATACTGGCAAAGACTTACTTTACATTAGTGAAATGGAAGATGAATCATGGTTATGTAGTATAAGCGTAGGACAATATAACCTTTGTAACTTATCGAAATTTAAAAATAAAAAGTTTTTCAATGATCTATTTGATATTAGGTTTGATTATTCAAAAGTTGGTGACCCTTTTCAATATGATAACCAACATAAGTCTATTTTTAAATATATTATCTATATCAATGTATGATTATTTATAGTTAGTGCACATGTATTTATTTGGTCACACACAAAATAAATGTATTGGTGGAAAATATTTTTTAATTCTTTTGGTTGATTATTACACTGTATACACTTTGGACTATTTTTTAGAAAATAAATACAAAGTCATTTTTATTTTAAAACAGTTTTTCCAAAGTCGAAAATAAGAAAAACGTTCTCCTAATAAAAATTCATAGTAAGTATGGTAGAGAATTTTTAAATTCTGATTTTGAAACATTTTCTAGTAATATTAAAATTACACCTAAATTTTCACTTATAGAACTCCACAGAAAAATATTGTTTCTAAAAGAAGAAATTTTATTCTTCAAGAATTAAAAAAACCATGTTGAGTGAATAATAAATGGCTAATAAATTTTGGGATGATGTGGTTAGTAAATATATTTATACTGTAAATAATGTTTAAATAAGATAATTTCATAATAAAACAACTTATGAGTTTTTGACTAATCAAAAACCAAATGTTTCATACTTCATTGTATTTAGATGAAATATATCCATTTTGAATATTAATGATAAATTACATAAATTCTCACCCAATTATGAATAAGGAATAGTTTTAGGTTATTCCATTACATCATAGGAATATAATGTTTTTAATAAAAAATCATCTATTATTAAAGAAATAGTGCCCACAAATATTGATGAAACTAATCCATATATTTTTTAAACAAACCCAACTAAAATCCTCAGTTGTGTTTTCAAAAACGGATTCTCATCCGTTTTTAGAAAACTATCCGTTTATGTAAAACACTCAAGAATTTGTTACTAAAGTATTGAATCCAGAATATTTTCTATATTTTTTTGATTAACATGTTTTACAAAACCCATGAAATTAGTTGTTTTTGGAATCATCCTAGTGAAATTATCATTAGAGATGTTTATCAATATTTAAAGACTATTATTTCGTTAATAAATGAAGTGGAACACCATGATTTTCATTCCCAATTTGATCATAAAAATATAGTTGTGGATTTGGGATATGAGAATTGGATAAAGGCCATGTAAGATGAACTAAATGAATTCAAAAGGAATAAAGTATTGACCCTAGTAGAATAACCTAAATAAAAAATAATAATTGGAGTAAAATGGGTCTTTCATAATATATTGTATGAGAATGGATAAATTATTAAAATTGGATCAAGTAATGTTGCTAAAAATTATAACCTGGAAGGGGGAATAAATTTTGAATAATCTTATGTTGTTTTATAAATACTTGAATCTATTCATATTATATTATCCTTTTAATAATTCTTCAATTTCAAACATTTTTAAATGGAAGTGGAGTGTTCTTTCATATAAGGTATGTACAAGAGGATGTTTTTTGAACAACCTTATTGTTTTTAAGATACAATACATCCTGATTACATTTTCAGACATACCAAATCTATATATTGTCCTAACCCCCCCCCCCCCCCCCCGAGATCTTGATATGATAGAATAAGAAGATTTTTGTGGAAAAAAATTATGTTAAGGGAACTTGCGATCCAACTTAGTTCATAAGTAAATTTAATAAAAACATTACGATTGTAAAAATCAATGATGATTAAATTATTTTTGGATAAACTAAATAATATTAATTAGATTCCATTATGGATATTATGAAATCCAAGTGTGAATGAGTCTGATGGGTGATTTAACCTACTTTTTAGTATTTCAAATTTCTCAAAATCTAGAATAAAATATTATATACAAAAAAATTATATAAAATAACTTTTTAAATGTATTGTTATAACAACACTAAAGTTACTAGAGCTCTTATTAGTACCTCCAATAAATTATAACTTGATGGTTTTAGTAAACTAGTTGATCAAAATATTTTTAGAGTTATGTTAGGAAACATAGTTTATTTAATAGAAAGTCGACCTCACCAAAGGTTTTTAGTAAGCAGATGTGCCAGATAACATTTAAATCTAAAGGAATTCCATCCTAGAGTTGTAAAAATATTTTTTTTTATCTAAAGTTAAATATGGATTAATTACTTATATATTATTCAAGAAATTATTTTAAATTAAAAAGTTATTCAGATTTTGGATTTGGTTCTATTATAATTGATAGAAAAATAACATCTGAAACGTGTCATTTATTATTAAATTATATATTTTCTTTTCTCCAGTAAGAAACAAAAATCAGTATAAATTCCCACTAGTGAATTTAAATATATTGCATTTGGAAGTTGTTGTGGTCAATTTTTTTGTATTCAACAAAAACTCAATGATTATGTTATGAGTTTTACAAAAAAACAAATACTATGTTATACAACTAGTTCCATTTCATTATCTAAAAACATTTCACATCACTCATAAGTAAAATATATAGATATTAGTCATCATATTCATATATGTCATATACTAAAAGGAGATATAATTCTTAAATTTATCCGAACAAAAGATCAACTTATTGATATTTTTATAAAACCTTCACCTTTTGATGGATTTGAATATTTTTAATAGAAACTAGTAATGATCAATGTTAGATGATATTTCATATATACTTCTTGTTTAACCCATCTCCTTAAATTATGTTACTTATTTTCATAGGGGGAGTATATATTTTTTACATTATTTTAGAACTTTTTGTTTTTCAAAATTTTAATTTTCGTCATAAATTAATCAAAATTCATTTTCTGGACCCATAGTTCTTTATAAAATTTCCAGAGTCAATATTCCCCAAACAATAATCATATTCAAAAAATATTACAACATTTTCTTGAGCCTTGTTTTATGAAGTTTATTTTTAAATTCATAATGATATTTTAAAGAACTTATTTAATATAGTATCGATTCGATAAACATGTTAAAATATTATTTTAGAATTTTAATTTCCATTTTTTGTTTGAAAACTAACATATTAAATATTTTCAAAATGATCATATGCTATTATGTTTAAAATTTTCAATAATAACATGTTATTTATAAAAAATACATGTTATTCAATGAATGGTATTATTTTTATCTTTTTTTATGATTCCATTATGATTAGTTACCATTATTATTTCTATGTATTTTTTGTGGTTTGTTTTTATAATTTTTTTATATCACTTAACAATATGATAAATTTCTTTTGAAACTTAAGTGTTGAAGATAATATAAATATATCTTCATATGATTTTCATCCATTAGATTTAAATTCCTATTACATAAACTATTGGATTGTTATTATCTTGAGCACTTATATAAAGGAGGGACTCCCTTTCCAATATCAATTTCATGAGTTAATTTTCACCTAAATGTAGATATCTATAAATCACCTAATCTACAAGAGATTCTTTTCGACCAATAGGTTGTATTCACTACCTATCCAATGGCTATGAAACATGTTTTCCAAAAATGTTTTGTCTTAAAAGAAAGGTTAGTTTAAAGATATTTCTTTGAGAAGAAATAATTTTTTTTAAAGTCCTGCTATATTTTATGGATTAGAGTCAATATTTTTAGAAAAGGCAGATGTGGTAATTGAAAAGTATTATTCATGATTTGGGAATGATTTTTATTATTATCTAAATTTTATCAATCAATAAGATTTATATTCATTCATAATGTATGGAAAGGCTACAAATTCTTAGTAAGGAAACTATTAGAAATGGTCGGATGACCATCTAGACAATATGATCACTATACACCTCAATATCTTCTGGATTCTAATTAATATTTTGACAGAATTTATGATTTGGAATCACTTTTTATCATGATTAAGATAATACAAAATATTCCAATTTTACTTTTGACAACTGTCTTACAACTTTATGGATGCAATGTTTTTAAATTCTAGTAAAAAGAGACATGACACTCTGAATGTAATTGATATTTTCATATTTTATTATTTGGTCAATACTAGGAAGATTGATATTGTAAAATTATTTCTCTTCACTATATATAATGTTAATAAAAATTTATAAAATCTAATATTATTATGTTCCCAGATTTCTTAAGCATGAGGATTCTTGGATGTTTCAAGTTCATCAATGTTAAAAAAATATCATGTTATGAGGGAGAAAGTTGGTTTTATCTATGAAGATATGATAAAAATAATGACGTTGATATTTGATGATAAAGGAAAGAAGTTTTTTCAAAAAAACAACACCATTGAATCAGAGGTAGAACTCTCAATGATGAATGAAAAAAATGGAAAAGAAAAGAAGAATGAATTCCTCACCTACTAATGAAGAGAATAAAGAAATGAAGAAAAAGATCGTTCATAATGATGATTATAAAGAATAGATGGGACTCAAAAGCGATAAGAATATTTGTATTTATAAAATCGAATTATACCCAACTGAGGATAAATCCACAACAAATTATAGTGAAGAAAATATTATGGTTGAAACTAAAAAGAAGAGGCAAAGAAAGAGTCTCTAAGAAGATCTTATGTTTGATTTTTTGGAATGGTGTAGAAATAATATATAGAAAGATAGTTTTGCCTTCTGATCAACCAAACAAGAATGCAGAGTTAGTAGGTTAAGAAATAGTTGTTCATGTTCTTACTCTATCTGACATAGAAAAGGGAAAAACATAATTGGTCAATAATTAGTTCCAGTACCGACACTTGAAAAATAATTTATATTAGTTTTTTCAGAAAAACAATCTTCACAAAATACTTCAAAAAAAGTATTGGTATCACCTTCTAAAGAGAACGATTTGAAATTGGTTACCTAAGTAAAAGAATGTTTCAAGACATCATTTCATCAAGAGGAGGAGCTCAACAAATATATAGGTGATTTGGTGGATGACCACCAAAAATATTGATTAAAAAATAATTTTAAGAATCAGTTGGTAAAAAAATTAATGATAAGAAAGAAAAAAATAAGGGTATGAAATAAAAGAATATATTATTATGTTGAAGGTTATCAATAAATTTATGAATAATAAATAAAAAAGTAAAAATTATAAGGATTATAAAAATTATATATAAATTTATAATAAAAAAATCATTCTAAAAATTCATCAGTGTCATCATCATCAATATCATCCCCAAAAACAGATGACGAGGAATCATAAAATTCAGATGATGAATCCTTAATAGGAGAAGAAGGAGATTCCCTATCAAGGAAGGATGGAGATGATCAGGTTTCAAAGAAAAAAACTTTATCAAAATCTCAATACCAATCATATAGATATTATGAATATTTCTTATCGGAAATTTACACCTAGAAAGTTTGAAAAAGATCAAAATAAATCATCAAAGTTTGGTAATAGAGAAATAAATATTGATGTTGTTGAGAAAATCTGATAAATGCTTCATTATCCTAATAAAAAATTATCATATTTTTCAGAACTATTTCTATAATGGATTTTGATTATATTATCTATTCATTAAAAAATTTGGAATTGGTTATTCCTTATTTGTTGAGAATAGAAGCCAGAGGTCAAATAATTTAGGAGAATCTTCTTAGAAAATAGACTCTATCAAAATTATAATAGAATCAGTTATTCATATTAATTCTTCTTTAAAAACATTAAAGAAAGTCCAACTGTAGATAAAAATCATTTAATTAAATGGTTAAATGGACTCATGATATTTATTCTGATAATCAGTCCCATGATGATCAAATTCAAAAAATCTGAAAGTTGATGATTAAATTATCATGATTATTCAGTTAATTAGAAAATGAAATTATAGAAACGGGTTAAATGTTTTGAAGAATTCAAAGATAAGAACAATTATTAGACCGAAAAATTTGATTCCCTCGAAATAAAATTCCAAGTTTTGGAGTGAGAAATGTACACAATATAGTTCTGTGAATATGATTTAACTATCCTCAAGGATCAGAACAAGGAACTTGTTGAGGAATTAAATAATCTTAATGATAAAAACTATGAAATGAAAGATTTGATGAATAAGATTATGAAATAACACAAGGAATTATATAATATAATATTGATTTTGAATGATCCCATGAAGAATTATCTATTTTTTTTCTAAACATTTATTATATTTTGAACTAAGATAAACTTTTGAAATATGTTGTCATTAATGAATTACTCTTTGATTTAATGTGTTTTTTTGAATTTTATTACATATTTTAATGGATTATAAGTTAATTAACCATATTATATTGTTTCATACAATTAATTTTCATTTATCTATCATTTCTGGAAATTAAATATAATTCTCCAGTAATTTTTTAAAATCACATCGGTGGAGGTATTTCTTCAAAAGAAAAATTCTCTATAGTAAGGGGGTCATTCTAAAAGGTGTAGAATTTATTTCTTAAGGAGATATAAAACATTAAATTTGTTTTATATTATTCATCACTATCTATATCATATTAATAATACTTATAAACTAATGGGGTGTTAATAAAAATATTTTATTTTGGAATATAAAATTTAAAAAATCAAGGACTATATTTATTTTTATGTTTTATTTCTTTAAAGATTTAGGTTTATTTCAATCCAAAATGGGGGATATTGTTGAGTTATAATTTTCTAATAGAACTATTCTATTCATTTATAAATCTCAAACACATTATTTATATTTACTTTACAATCATCCTTGTACAAAGTGTTTTACTAGTTTTTTAGAAAATAAATCCTATTCTATACTTATAAAAAGTTCTAAAGTATTAATAATTGTGAAATCATGTTTCCTACATATGATAATTATAATGTGTATAAATCCAATAAATTACGACTTATTTCATTTTTAATATAAATGAAATATTTTTCCCTATTATTTAAATAGAAAATGTCTTCATAATTATTATAATAGTGCTTCCAAATAAATCATATTTTCCCTATTTATGATAATCATATTAACGGTTTTAAGGAGGTCTATCTAACTCACCTTTTTCATATAATTGTTATAAAGAAAACTAATTTCTAAAGTAGGGAAGTTATTTGACAGTGGAAAGGGTGTATATAAATACAACATAAGACATTTGGTTATGCTAGGTTTGTGCTTTGTCAGGAGTCCAAGTCATTGTAGAATGCTCAGAGAAATATGATCATTGAAGGTTCAAGGTGTCCAGAAGGGGAATTATTATAAATACTCATCCATTCAAATAATTTGTAACTGATTGATTTCATTTTAAAATTTCTATTTTGTAAGAGGTTTGATGATTTTAAGTGTGATAATATTGTTCTTAGTCATTATTATCATTTAGAGTCTTATGTTTTTTAATCATTGTGTATGATTGTCTGATTATGTTCAAAGATTTTTTGTGATATCAAGATGAATGATCTAATAACCACATTGATTGATGGATTATAGGGATAGAATGACGGAGTCGATCCATCAGATCAAGGATTGGTAGGGGTAAGAAGACATAAAATCCAATTATCATATCAACATCTTTCCTTTATGAGGATATATAGGATTTCAAGTAAGTATAAAACAAGGGACTTTTATCCATGTTTATTGGATAACATTATCTATGGGATAACAGAACATTTTTCAAATTATTTCACTTATATTTTATCAATTTAATAATTTGATTTTCCATATTTTTAATTTTTGTATCGTATCATTCTTTTAATAAGATAAACACATTACTATAATTAAATTTGTGATAATTATAATTGTATACTATATTTAATAATAGTTTCATTGAGTAACGTATACATGTAATTATGATATTTTTTTATTAAGATATTATGGACAATATGTTTTGAATACGATATATGTGACAATGATTCTACACTGTTTAATATAATTGTATCTAATTACATTTAATCTATATAATCTGATATTACTATAATTAGTATAATTATGATAACTTGAAAATTTTTCCTATGTATATGTTTGATTAATTACATAGTTAGATCTTTGGATTTTTTTTATCTTAATTCATTAACAATTATTTCCTTCTTATAAAATTATTTTTTTAATCTAAAATTCAACGCCTCCCTCCTATAAAAAATAATTATATATGAGATCATTTGATCCAACACAAACCACCAACAATTCAATTTTATTAGAAAATAAACAATGGGATTACCATAACTGTATGAAGAAATATACTATGTATTGGGGATAAGTATATTAATATCGTAAATATTGAAGAGACATGAAGAATGTGGAAAATGTGATGAATTAAATAAGGGTGACCCCCCAATTCACTTCACAAGGTTCAGTGCTTCATCTATAAGAATCAAGAGTACATTATAAACTATTGAAATAAATCATGATTCTTTGAGGATAATCAATGACATAACCCTCAATGTCTAGGGAGAAATGGAAATCATATCCCATCACAACAGATTATGTGGAACATGAGGTTGAATTCATTTATAGTACACTTAATATTCACTCAATAATGTGAAATTTTTTATTTTATTCTGTTTATAATTATTCTTTTATATCCTGTATGTTTTTTAGAACTACTGAATATCACCCCCAATATCATGAAGTGGAGATTTTTTAAACTAGTTTTGTGTTCATTAAAAAAAAGTTTTGGACTCTTATCCTTTTAGAGTATAATGGAGTTTTTTTTCAAAGAACATTGTAGTCCTTCCCATGGTAGAACATGATGCTATACTAGGCCTGGGTTATCTCTCATAATATAGATCTTAAATATAATTTTCATAAAAGGAAGTATCATTTTGTATTTTTCATCATCCCATGTTCATGTAGAAATGAAAGGATGATTATAAATCTCTTACATAGATTCATTCAATGGTGGTGGTGACGATACCTAGTTAAGGATTTTATCTTGTCCAAATGGTTCAGTTAAGAGAAAGAGTTACGGAGTGTATCTTGGCCAAATGGTTCAGTTAAGGTAAAGAACCAACCTTAAAGAAATCCCCATCATAAGGGGAAATACTAATGTATTTCTTGATGATTTGAATTAATATCCCCTATATTTTGAGGTAGAGTTATCAATATAGGTTATACCTAGGTGAATTACAATATCTAAATTCCCTTGTAGTATTTCCCAAGTAGAAATATATGGAATAAAGAAGAAGTTTCAAGTTCATTAACATAATGGGATTAGATACCCTAATAAATCCCCTTAGGATTCAGTGGTTCTAATTTACAAAAAAAATGACAGATCAGTTTCACAATTATTTGATTACTGGGACCTAAACAAGATAACCATAAATAGAAAGTATCTCCTTCCAATGATTTATTACATGTTCAACCAATTTTAAGGAGCTCATTTATTCGAAAAGGTGCATCTTAATTCTCGATATCATAATCTGAAGGTGAAAATGTAATATATTCATAATATAACCGTCCATAAAAGTTATGGACACTATTATTTTATAGTGATGCCCTTCAATCATACCAATTACCCTACAATCTTTGAGGATTTTAGGAACAGTATCTTTAGAGACTACCTTGAAAATTTTAATATAGTATTTATTAATGATACTATAATACACTCTAAGATCATGGAATAAAATCAAGATATTATGTGGATTATGATAATGATATTATGAAAGGAGAAAATGTACACAAAGTTCATTATGTTTTTCATTTAGATGAAACAAGTCACATTCATGGGTAATGTGATGAAATGTGATAGAATTTCTCTAGACCCTTAAAATAAAGAGTGTGGACTGATTTAGAACCTCAAGTATTAGAAAAATTTGTGTTTTTCTTGAATTATCATGGTAATACCATTTTTTAGAAATTTATAATTAATTTTTATCCCATTAAAAATGTTAACAAGGAATGGGATAAAGCATGTCTAGATTTGATAATGTGAGGAAATACTTAATGTAATCAAGAAGATTATAATCACTATTGTTGAAATCACACTACCCTCTAATAGAGATGGATTTATGCTATACAATGACGATTCAAAGAAAGTCTAAGGTTGTGTACTCATACAGAATGATAATGTGGATACCTAAGGATATCTATTATTGAACATCCATTAGGAAAAACTACCCAGTATATAATTTGGAGTTATATTTGTGATCTTGGCTCAATTATTTGGAGGAAATTACTCTTTGGTGATTAATGTGACATATATGAAGATCAAAAGATTACAATATTTATATTTATATATAAATATATCTAAATTAATTAATAAATCTATATAGAGATGATAGATGACTATGATTTATCTATTCACTAGAATAGTGTGTAGTTGATTATGGTAACTGCTTCTTTGAGAGGAAAAGTACCTTTTACGCAATCCATGATACGAATTGAGAAATACCTTATCTCAATGGATATGAAATAGATGGATCTATAAATTTTATCAATAGGGAATACATCAGACATTACCTAAATGATTTATTAACTATATATAAAAGATAATATCATGGGGAAAATTGGATGATTTAGAGTTTTAAATGAATATAAAAGCATTAATGGAATGGAATATTCAAGAAATACACATTGATGAATACAGTTTCATTCAGTTTAGAACTGGAATTTATGTGACTTCACCACATGAGATAATGACATTGCTACTGGATAATGCATGTAACACATACTTCTACATCCATACTAGAAGTAAAAATATGTATATTGATATTTGAGATAAATTTTGGCTGGAAAACAAAATGAATGGTATTATTTTTTACACCTTAATGTTCTTAGTCTTTCAGCATGTCATGGTAGTGTGATAGACATCTAGTGGAAACACGCATACATTTCCTATAACCACATAGAAACGAGAGAGCATCACCATGGAATTTGATTCTAGTATATCGAGGAAATCAAAATAAAGTATTGTGATATGGTTTATGGTATATCAAATGAAAAATATTTAAAACTACATTTCTTAATAAAAATATTTATATCTTTAATGTAATTTTATGCTACATGAAATTTTTAGTTGCTACATGGGGCACTACATTCAATAAATCTGATCATGGTCAAAGGTTCTCCTATAAATTCTATAGAATTATTTAATATGGTTTGAATATTAAATTGAGGATCAGTATATCGTATCAATCCGAAATGAATATACAATTAGTAAGGACCTTTCATACATTTTAGTAGATAATTAGTGGATAATTAGTAGAATTTAATGGTTTATGGGATCAATATCTCCCATTAGTTGAGTTATTATATAAAAACATAATTTACTTGAGTATTTAAATGGATCTATATAATGATCTATATGGGATTAAATATAAAAGTAATATATGTTAGGAATATTATTTAATAAATTTCCTTTGAATTGATCTTGTTTCAGAGATGGTAGAAAAGGTTCTAGTCATTTAGAAGAATATACATGACTCATAATGTCTGTAGAAGAGCTATTTTCACAACCATCAATCGAACTTAGTGTTTGAGGTTGGATAAAAGGGTTTCCATTGAATGTCACAATGGGATAGAGTTGTTTTATTTATAAATATTGGAAACATTATCCCTAGGTATATTGGTCTCTTTGAGATCCTTGATCATATAGCAGCAGTGTCATATCATTTAGAACATACACCAAACCAAGGTCAAGTTGATGATATTTTTCACGTATAACTACATATGATGTACATACTTGATCCATTATATGTACAAAATCTAAATGTGGTAAAATATAGAGCATAACCACTCTTATGATTAGAAGATATTGAACATCTTGGACGATATAAATAAGGTTATATGAAACCTAACAACTCATCTTGTCAAAGTGATTTAATATAACCATAAATATTAAGAGGTTATATATGAACCTAATAAATAGGTAAATAGAAGGACCCTCATATAATCCCAACAAATAATATGAGTTAAAATTTTAGTGTTCAAATTTTTAAATGGATTCATAATGTAAGAAACCAAATTTCATAAATGATATTTTATTCTATAATAAATATGAGTTATATTATATTTTATAGTTTTATAAATATAAAATTCAGATAAAAAATAAATAAATATTTATTTCATTAATTAAGATCATTATATTATTCAAAAATAAATCTCATGAAAATTCTAAATATTAAAATGGAAAAAATATATAAAATATGAAATATAGAATGTAAATTATTTTATCATCCTGATTTTTTAGAATACTCAATTCCATGAACATCACTTAAGGAATGAGATCAAGTATAACTAGTCCAATATACATTTTAGAGAAAAAAATAATAGAACTGTGGGTGTAATTTTAGTGAATTTTTTATAAAGTAGTAAATAGTTATTTATAGGCAGCAATATGACATTTAGAATAATGTTGTGATGGTTAGAAAAGAAATGCCATCATTGGAATGTGAACATGACCATTATGAATAATAACCAAACTATTGGAAATAATAATTATGATTAAAAAATAGTAAAATATAATATAAATCATATTTATCATGTGAAAATATAAATATGTTAATTCCAAAAAATAAATATCAAGACTAAAAATAGAATGAAATTATAAACACATTATTTAATAAATTAAAATTTATTTTACTTCTGATAAATCATAATTTTTAATGTTAAAATATAAAATGAACTTTATTGAAAAATTACTTTGATTAAATGTATTCCATTTTTACAATCATAACTTTGAAATTTCCCATGGGTGATTGTTTTATAACTTTTTGAGGAACACATGTTTTTACTTGAATAATAATATTTAGATTTTTCATATACTGAAATTTTTATGACCTAATAATGATGTAATAACGACTTAATAAATATTTAATTGGTTATCTCAAACCAAAATAAATTTTATGATATAAATTTTTCATTAAAGGAAAAAATATTTCAAAACCTAAAAAGTAATTTCAAAAGACTAAACGCGTAATGTGTCCCTTTAAATATACATTTTTCATATTTTCCTAATCCTTTTGATTAAAATGATTAATTCGTATTATCATTATTTTAATTTTATAAAATTATGTTATTATATTTACATTTATTTCTTGATATCATAAATATTACTATTTAATGGTTTCCCTTGAATATAATAAAAAATTTATTATTTTAAATTAAAATACCCCTCTCCTTCCCCTTAGAAAAACACATCACTTCCACAAACCAAAGTAAAAGATCTAACTAATACCCTATATTAAAATACTTTTCATACTTATGTATTTTATAAAATCACCCATCTCTAATAATTCAAGGAGTGTAGTTCCACATAAAATATACAACATTAGGAAGAGGGTAAGGTTTCACCAAATTTTCTTCTCATTTCCATCTTCTATTCTTTTTTTTTACTATATTCCTTTCAAAACCAAATCATATAAGATTAAATGAGTACTAAATTATACTAATAATTATAACCAATAATAGTTATTACATTTAAAAAATATTTTATTTCATAAATCTCTTCCACCTCTTTTAACAGTGTCCCATCAATTTTCTATTAATTTCATATGAGGACATTACTAACTCTATAATTATATTGAACCTCATATATGGATAATATAAATGTTTATATTAAATAAATTTTTATTTTTATTTACATTAATTATTTTTAATTAATTTTAATTATTTATAAGTAACATTGAATAAATATTTCCAAATTGAAACCAAATTGTATACTTTAATGAAAATATAACAATAAAACAATTTATCTTTTAAAAATATTATTATATAAAATATAATAAAACAGTCATTATGAATTAATAGTGAAATAAATGGATAACATTTACATCTATTATCAGGTATTAACAAACCTATGATTATTATATAGTATGTTTAAATGAGACAAAACATATTGATATTTAAGTTTAGGGAATTCTCAAACCGAAATCCATATCTTTTGGGTTATCTCCTATTTCAAATTATTTTCATTAGGTATATTCATATAATATACATAAAATATATTTTTAATATATTTTCACTTAATTACTGGGGATATACATGTTCCAACATTTTCCAAATAGTTTCTCACCTAATTTTGATGAATTTTCAAAATGATTTTATTTTCAAAAACATCACATTGACTCTTATTGAGTTGTTTCTAATCTAATTAATAATTATAGATTTTATTCCAGAATATTTCCTCACTTATTCATTTAGGAACCCCGTAGTTTATTTATTAATTTCAACATTATGAAATCCTTAAAAAAATATCATATTTCAAGGGTTTATTTCATGACTACAATTTTTATATGTTCTCTTTCCACATGAAAAAGATGACAATGAGAATTTATGATGTTATGAATGGGATATAAATTATAAATCCCTATAACTGATTTTTGTAATGTTTTATATTTTATGACATTATGTGTATTATGTGTGTACATGATACTATATTTTTCCAATAGTATGATGATATTATTTATACACATATTTTATCGGTGAACATGGCACTATCTTTTTTCACAAATATGTGTGTTACTTGGCAATAATGTTTCATTGTTTCATTATTATTCATATTACAAATTCAATTATTTTTTCAATTGATTCCCTTATTCTGATAATTATTATCCCATGCTTATGAAAAATTATATCCCTTATGCTCCCCCATGTACTATTTAGTCATGTATCACATTCCTTCCTTAATATTCCTCCCCACAACAGGTTTCAGTTCACCACATTATTTCAGGTATATCCTCAAGTGATTATATGTAGTAAGGATAACATGATTTCATTAGGAGGACTATGAAGTTGGAATTAAATAATATTTGTGTTTTATTATGTTCAAGTGACACATGGACAAAAATTTTCCCGTATACTAAACATGTAGTTCCTATGAAGTATTTTTATTATGTTATTTTTCTTTAAAATGATATAATAGTCAAGTAATAAAAATATAGGTCACTATGTGGTTCAATTAGTTATTCATATCCTGATAAAATTATTTATGTTCCACCATGACTTTTTGAGCTCTACCACCCATTTCATTTGGAAAGTCATTCATACAGTTATGGAATTGTAACTCACATTGGTTGTTGGTCTAGTTTCATCATGATCACATCAGTTTCTAAAATAGGAACAGTTATAATTAAACATATGTAAATAAGAAATTGGTAAATAATTTATTATCATTTGAATATCAATTCAAAAATCATCCCATATGGGATTACTATGATTATAGTAGTCCCCTTCTCAAACGATGCTTTTAGGATCATGTAATTTAATATATTCAAACATTATGAGAAATAATTACTTCATATATATAGACATGATAATGGCTTGGTAAGATAATAAGAATATACCCAAACATATCCCATAGTATAGTAAAACTATGTTTTATATAAGGCCCATGACCAATTCCCACTATGAACAACATGTTTATACCCAAATAACACATTTTGGGGTTATTACCCCTAGGTGAATACTCAACAAAACAACATCGAATTATAGAATCCGGATATAAATCTTATTCCACGAAGATCACACACTCATTATATGAAAATTTATGATGATTTATAAAATCTATACTTATCCATATGGTGTTTATTAATGTTTTCGTTTCCTAATTACCAAATTATGTAAATCATTCTTTGATACAAACTATTATGATACAAAAAAATTTAGGATAACTGTTAAATTATTGTTATGTTAATTTACATAATAATAATACATTGAATAATAATTTTTTTAATTATCTATAATGAATTAGGTACATACATCACTTTTATATAATAAAGAATAAGTAATATTTAAAAAAAATCCTAGTAATCCTAGAAAATCTCACATTCTCCTATGTAATTATAATCACCTTTATATATATTAATGATAGGCGTCAGATAAAATCCTCATAATGTGGGTGAATAAATATTACAAGGGTGAGAATACTCCGCATAATTATATTAGAATCATAATATCATCATCATAATCATTATTTAATCATTTTAGTAAGTAATTGAATGTTTCATATTCGTAATAATGAAATTTCCTAACATAATGGCAAATACAATGCATAATTGAGAACAATCCTAGCATTATTTTTACACATAGAAAATATGAATAAATCATAACAATATAATTGTTAACCAATATAAACTAATTTTATTGAATAATACACATAATATTATAAGATATTTAACATTGCACATTGCATTTGAGGGTAATAAAATTCTAAGACCACATGTTACACCATAAAATTTTCATAATAATTTATTCCACAACGAAAGAGAATATATGACAACCACAATAATGAAATACACCCATGCAATGAAATGGGATTCATAAATATTTCATAAATAATAATTTATGGAATAAAATTTGGGGTTCCAAAATGAATATTGGAGATCTTATTTTTCTATAAAATATCATAATTCTTTAAGTGATGAGGAAATAACTCAAGTGCTGTCAATATGAAGTTATGAAAAATTTTGTCTATTAGAAAAATCATTATAATTAGTTTATAAATCATATAAAAGTGGTATAAGTATATATTTATCCCTAAAAATATGTGGAAATAAAAGATAAAGAGATTTTAGATTAAATATGATAAATATTAAGGTTGAAATTAAATTTTAAAAAAAGAAATAACCCAAAATGAATGAGTTTGGTTGGAGAATCCCCTTCCATTAGATCCCATTTTACTTAATTGCCTTTAAAAATAATGAATATTGATTTTATGTTTTTTAAAACATGAAACAAAAATGTAAATATGTTTTTTTCTATTTTTCAATAATAATAATTTTTTTATTTCATAACTACCTTTTAAAAGGTGAAACATCTTAAAATGACATTTTCTTTAAATTTTCCCATATTTCCTTGATTGAATGATATCGATTTATAAAAAATAAAAAATTAGTTATATTTACCCACAAAGTTTTAAAACTTATATATTTATAGATTTATATATTATAAATAATTTATTATAATAATCCATAATTTTTGTGATAATTGGTGAATTAGAAATACACTCATTAGAGGTTTATTGGTCGTTAATAAAACATTGTTAAAAAAAGAGGCGAGCGAAGTATGAAATATTAATATATTGAATATTCAGCCATCAAAAATGGTAAATATCATTAATTTATTATAAACATACAAAATAATTGATTCTTTAGTTTTGGGATTGAATATAATATAAGGCTTGAGGAATAGAATAGGAAAATAAATGAGAAAAGATAAAGGAATCTAACCAACTTCTTTGTGTAGTTCCTTTGATAACGATCTTAATTACTTGAATTATTTGTGTTATATTAATAAATATATAATATAATGATTTTAATAGCCTTAATATATGGTAATTTTCGTGAAATTAGGATTTTCTATGTATATTTCCAGTTGTTTGCTAATGAGAGGGAGAGGGTGTATTTATACTTTAAGAGAGGGGTGTTTTTTTTGACCAAATAATGAATAAAATATATATTTAATTATAAAATTATTAATAATGATATTTTTATATAAATAATTATTTATTATTAAAAATAAATTTGTATTTGACATTCAAACACATTATAATGATAATTCATTAGTTCAGTAAAAAGTAAAGAGAGAGATGAATTTTTTTAATAGAATATGATAGAATTTGGACTTTGGAGAATACTTTTTGGATTGAAATTATAATTTCCAAATATATTTAACTTATTAAATATTATTTTTAGTTTTCCCCACATCATATAATTTGTTTTTTCATGATTATATAAATAATGTTGTAATTTAATAAATATTAGTAAAGAAAATATTTTATGTTTTAGAATTCATGAAAAAATTAATTTTTTTCAAAAAAATTTAAAAGGATTAAACCTTGGAAAATTTCAATGAGATGATTATTTAATTGAAAATAATATTATTGAAATAATATTTTATAAAATGTAATATTAATCATTAACATACAAATGATGTTTTTCTATAAAATACATAAAATAAAACTAATTAAAAAGTTCTTATAATTTCATAGAGATTTAAATCTTGATATTTATTTTATGGAATTATACATTCTATATTTTCTTAAATTATGCACGATAAATATTATTTATATGCAATTTTACTATTTTTTGTAAAATTTAATATTCCTACAAGATAATTACTTTTCCTAATCATCAACTTAGAATTTATAATGGTAATATTACTATTCTAACTGTCATATTACTATTCCAATGATAATATTACATCACATAAATAACTCTTAATTACTTTATTATTCATACATCTCAATTCCTCTTAATTTTATTCATTTTTAATTTAAAAAATAATTATTAGATTACTAATTTTTTCACCTTTTTTATAGTGCAGTTTGAGAATGAGATTATTCTAGGAGATCAACATAATCCACATTTACTAATTATATCGGTTTAATTATATTTATTGTTATCTACATATTGTTCTAGTTTCAATATTAATTAAAATATTTATTTAGTTAATGTAATTTGGTCAATAGTAGAATGAATATTTATATACTTCATTTGCTCAAACTATATTATTTTTATACATATGATAATACATATTTATTATGAAGAAAAATTCAATATATATATATAATTTTAGGATGTTACCTATGTTTCAATTCTTATTATTGGATTCAATGAACATATAATGGTAGACTATAATCTTGTCATATGAATTAAATATGAAATAGAAGGATTTTTTTGTCATATAAAATAATTAATGATTGAAGGTCATTAGATCCAGAAAACCCAACATAGGATGCTAAAACTTGTGGTGTATATATATCTTCGTAGGTGAAGGCATAATCAGCAATTTACTATGTGAAATCCAATTGTGTGAATAAAAGAATGTTTTTAATTTAAAATAGAAGTGTTTCATAATCAATGGAAGATGTTTTTCAATTATAATGTATTTAAATTTAAAATTGGGTAATCTCTATCCCATTGTGGTAGACTAAGAAATGTGATTTCTATATAAAAAATAGTATAATATTATATTTTATAAGAGTATTATAAACATAATCCAAAATTACATATATGACTTTTTAAAAAATTATGGTTATCAGGAAACCCTTAATAGTTCATGAGATTACACACAAACCTATGGTTCTTTTCAAAAGGTGATGGTCATTCATATATACTACCGGTTGTATAGAAAAACTATCATCCCAACCTAGTGAATATTCGATCACAAAGAAAATTTGAAATTTAAGGTGACTTAGAACAAAATAAAATTTGTTTCCAATACGTATAATATAGTTGAGGTAATTTATTTTGATAGAACATTTTCTCCTTTATCTTCAACTGAAACCATTTTACTATTCATGGAGTTGTTAATGAATAAATATTAACATTGTACCAAATGGATTGAAATTGTTTATATCTCAAAATATTCCTTTAAGATGATGTTTATATAAAAAAATGGATTTATTATGGATGAATACGACATAAACGTGTTATTATTAAAGAAGGATTTTTATGGGCAAAAGAAGTCACCTAGATCTTGGTATTCTAATCTTGATGAATACTTGAGAATACTTAATTTAAAAAGTTGATCAAAACCTATACGTTAATAATGAAAAGGATCAAACAATTTTGGACATATTTTTAGACATTATATTTTTCCAAGGATTTGATGGTGTTGAATCCTATCCTGGTTACCACATAATGTTTCCCCAATTTGATTTTTACATAGCCTCAAGTGTGCCCCCTATATGCCAAAGGTTGCCAACTAAAAGTTAGGTTCTAATAAGTCACATGGGTAGACTATACCCTATATATCAAATCAATTAAATAGAGGAAATAAATATATGAAATAACCAAGATAATCAAATAATCAATAAATAACACGAATCGCATGTAGAATCCCAAAACAAGAGAAAATGTCCATAAAAAATACTATATATGAAATTCCATATGTTTATCAACTGTGAAATGAAAACTAAAAATAAAGACACACTGAAATACCCAAAGAGATTCATAAAATAATTTTTTGTCCCCTCATCCATGCTCCATCCCAAGTCCCAACTCAACAATCCAACAATAGGACTCTCACTATTATATTATCCTGTAATCGTACCATCTATTTGGTTACCAAGCAATAACCGGAGTAGGGTGTGAGTACAACTTAGAAGTCCATGACCAATAATGTATAAGAAATATCTAGTATAGAATAGTGTATATATTTTTTAAATAAATAAAATACATATGTTGATTGTAAACATGTTTTAAATTTATTACTATTTTGTTATCCACCTTAGCCCTTAGGTTCATGGTGACACCCACGCCAATCATTCTTGCATCGTCCCATACAAGAGTCTAAAATATAGATAAAGGTATATTAAAATTTATTGATTCAATGGATTTAATTATTCATATTAATTATAATTTAATTCTAGTACAGTGAAGCTCTAGTCTGGGAACCATTATTATAGATACTTTGATCGTCAGTACAATATCATTACTAATGGAACTAAGTGATTCAGTCTACACCAAAATCTCTAATTAATGGATCATTAGTCCAACACTGAATTACATGAATTCATCGAAGGCCTAGAGAATCAGTTTGGCACCCCAAATATGAGAATCATCAGTCCAACACCCTATATATATTATTTACATTTACACACACACACACACACAAACAAACACAAACACACACACATTTCAATGTTCAACATCAACGACCTTTTTATTAATCATGAACAACACGTTTCACCATTTAATTTACCAACTAATCCCATGTTTCTCAAATTTTATCATAATAAACAACATATGTGAACCCACATTAATAAATTAGTCATTAATTATTACATAACTCCTTAACTATCCCTAGTAATCCCAAACAACCCTTCAAATTCCATTATCAATCCATGAAATAATGTTTAAGTTTAATTCTATAAACTCACCATTTACCTTTTGAAATTCAATAAATATTCATTTCATGGATATTATCACACCCCATGGTAATAGAAAAGCATTGTATCATAATTTATGGGAATGTATTGTCTTAAAAATACTCTATAGTCTTTGATAATTTTGATTCTCACAAAAACCCATGTTTGTTTTTCTAAGGATTTTACTTTATGTGTATTTCTGGGAATTAATTTAGTTTTTATTTATTCTGTAATTATTTTCAAGCTTTCAATTAAAAATAAATATTTATTAAAAGTGTTTGTGATATGTTTTTTAGAATTTTTGAAACACTGTTCATACCCTACATAGTTTAGCATAATGTATGGTATCAACCCTATGATTTGTGCAACGCGTATTGATCGTGAACCCTATGTTTTTCCTCAACCGTATGCTAGAAGAAAAGAATGTATGTTTTCTCAACCCTACATTCATATAAGTACTTATGGTTATTCAACCATATTTTATCATAAAATTATGGTTAAATTACCTTATTCTTGAATGGAACCTTACATTTGGTAAGAAAATAAGGTATGGTTAAGGAAACCTATGTAAATAATGAACCATACATTCTATAGAGAAATGTTTGGATCATCAAAATTTGTTTTATAATCAACTCTATGTTCTCCAAAAAAGTTTCTAATGTTGAACGCTACATCGATGAACCCTACATTTAGTATTTTTTCACTTTAAGAATGAACCACACATTTCATATTTCAATATTAGTGATTTTTTTCCCAATATTGTCTATTATTTCTAAAACGTACTTGACAAAGATTCATGCTATTTTAAATACTTTTTCAACTATTTTGAAGATCATATTATTTAATTCAAAGAACTGTATTCAATGGAAAAGTTTACTCCTATTCATAAGGGGCGTTATGACTCCCCTAGTAAATTCAATTTTGAATTTCTATGGTTTATCATGCATCTTTTATGGATCTGGAATTTTAGATGTAGGAGGCTAGTTATATATTTCATTGAGTATTATTTTTACCATATGATCGAGAGTGAAGAATACTGTGATTATTATTCAAAAATTTTGGTTATCATATACACAGTTCTACAATGAACGAATGACGCAAGAAGAGGACTACGCTTTGATGATATATAAGTTCAATTATATAAGTGTTCTTCTTCCCTGTTTTTGTTTCTATTCGTAAAATAAATTATTTATTATGCAACCAGATCTCTTCAAAATTATTTCATCTTAAAGATTGTCTTTATGAAGAATAAGATCCATCAATTGTCAATTTCATGCTACTGAAATTGTGTAGATCAATATATTTTAACAAATCTAATCTCTTTTTGATATATTTGAGTTTTGACAGGTCATACTTAGTTGAAGTGGAGTGTCAAATTATTGATCTAAGATCTGCATAATCGTTTCTCAATTTAGAACCAAAATACATTTTTTTAGTCAAAATTTTAATGGGTTTAAATACCTACACACATTTTTTGGAATTTTTGTCTTCTGATAGGAGGACTGGACTAGTGAAATTCACCACCCTTATAGAGAGTGTTTTTTGGTGGAGTGGACTTATGGATATTTGTGCCACAAACCATTGTAAAAATATATTTTTATTATCTATGTTTTTCACTACTTATTATTTGATTATAATTAAAACACTTCTACTTCATGATAATTATCAGAGGGTGTTTAAATTCAGAATTTTAGAAGAGTTTCTGAAAAGACACAATTAGCCCCCACTCTTGTATGTTTACTATATTCCGACCTAACTATTGGTATCAGAGGAAATATTTAAAATAAAGCTATTGAAAGATAATTTTTAAATGTCTATAAAAATATGGAAATGGATGATCCTAGATAATAGATGTTAATGGTTTGTGCCCTACACATCAAATGTGAAAAATATCGGTACTAGAAATCAATGATTATCATATATTTAAGAAAACATTAATTTAGAGTTTATTTGAAGGTTATTACTCTCTATATGATTCCTAAGAAACCAAAAACATGGTATGATGCAACCAAAGATGAATATGATATGAATTAAGAATCTATAAATGAAATTAGATGCGATCATTGACTATATGACGTCAATCATGTCTCACAATATCCATGTACTTATAAAATGTGGAATACTATTGTAGTTTCCTATGAAGGAATATATAATTAATGGATGACAAGGTATGAAATAAAAAATCTAAAATTTTACATATTCATTATTTTTTATGGAGAAATAATGACATAGATAAATGGATGGATTACAAAAATTATCAATAATATTATAGCCTTAGGTGAACCTATCAAAAAATATGATCAAACATTTAAATTTCTGAGAGTAATACTTTTTATAAGGAATGTCATATCTACTGCTATTTGAAAATCATCACCCATGAAATATCTAAAAATGAAAGAATTAATTGGAAATTTGGTGATGTATGAAGCTGAAATAAAATATAAAGCTAAAGATCATAAAATTATTTTGAAAAAATAAGACAATACTTCTCTAAAAGTTATATATCATAAGAAATGTTAAATAATAAATCAAGAATATAGAAATGAAAATAATTCAGATTCATCTAATTATGAAATGGAACTGGATTAATTAAAAATAATGTTTATCTTCTTTTATAAGACTAAAATTGGATTTAGAAATACCTTCAAAAAGGATGATAATGACTCAAGTGAATCCAGATTCCATGAATAAAAAATTAGGTCATATCAGACATGGTTTTCCGCAGATATTAGATTAAAAGAGAAATCCAGATAAGAGATATTTGAAAAATGAAAATTATGAACATAAAAGAAAAAGAGCAATGAAATCTGCATGGAGTGTTTCTGAAGAGTTTAACAGCTCCTCCAAAACTAATTCTGAAAAGGAATAATAAAAACTGAAATCCAACATATGATTCATGGATGAATAAGATAAGGTACAAACCTATTATTCATGAAATTCTTATTATGATTCAAATTGATCAAATGAAAATTTAATTTCATACTGTACAATGCTAGAAGTGAAATATAACCCTTCATTAAAAATTCAAAAATCATTAAATAATATTTATAATGCAATTTTAGTAGAAATAGATGCCATAATGAAACAACATAGGATTTAGTTGATAAATTTATCCCATCTACTATAAAATTCCTTCCTCATGATAATAATATCGAAGCTTTACAAGATGAAGTAGAAACTTATAAATGTGTTTCCATTTTCCTTTCAAAAGAAGAATTTTTTTTGATTTAAATTCTACGAAAGAATGTCACTAGAAAAGAATGATTTGGTATAGAAATTATGGGTGAAAATATAAACTGTATAATAATTATTTTGTTCCCAATTCAAAAAGTGTTAATTTTCATTATTGGGGAATAAATTGACAATTGAAAAATAACTGTTATTTGAAAAATCCTCAAATAAGTGGCATTAAATGATATTTTATCTTAAAAATATTTATATGAAGTAAAAGATATGTGTTGTGGAAAAACAAAGTAGATATGGTTTCCTAGATCTCTTCTAGCTAACATAGCTAGACCCAAGATGGTATGGTTACAAAAATAAACAATTGTTTAATTTTATTTCATATAAAATGCCACAAGAAAAAAATATATTTGGTATATGGACAGTGGATGTTTGATTAATATTAGTGGATATCCATAAAATTTTCAAACACTGACTCAAATGGATGGAGGCTTTGTCCCTTTTCGTGATAATGAAAAAGGGAAATTAACTAGAATTAGAACCACTGGAGATCCAAATGTCATATATATCAACAAATTACTTTATGTGCAAGGATTTAAGAATAACATAATAATTATTTCTATGTTTTGAGAAAATGTTTTTTATATCGATTTCCCTAACAATTCCTGATCAATATTTAAAAATGAATTTCTTATATTTAGAGCACCTAGAAATGATAATGTTTATTAGTTGGACTTACATTTGCTATGTAAACAAAAAGTCAACTATTTTTCTGCAAGGACAAGTTAGTCTTGGATCTAGCATAAGAGGCTTGTTCATTTTAATATTTCCACATTACAAAAAATGTATAAGAAACAGTTATTTTATGATGGATCTAGTCTTAAATTTGATGATGCTCGATCTTGTGATGCATTACAAATTGGAAAGAAACACAAATCATCCTTAAAATATGTTAACAAAATTGCTACAAAAAACATCTAGAACATGTCCACATAAATCTATTTGGGCCATCTTGAGTAGCAAGTTTGGATGGTAAATTATATATTTATGTTTCAGTTAATGATTATTCCAAATTTAGCTAGCTTTATTTTCCAAATCATACAGTCAATGTTTTCTTTTTTTTTGGGTTTTTTTTATAAAATTGTTCAAAATGTAAATGGTTTTAAAATAAATTTCATTAAAAATTTAACATGGTGGTGAATTTTAGAATCAATAATTTAATACTTTATACTCAAATCTAGGATTTAATCATACATTCTCTGAACTAAGAACGCATTGAAGAATAGAATTTTTCAAAGAAGAATTCAAACTCTTCGTCAAATAGATCAGTCTATTCTAAATTAATACTATTTACCACACTATTTTTGGGCAGAAGAAATAAGAATAGCCTTCAATATCATGAATAGAGTATTAATTTGGCCTATTTTCAAAAAGACACATTATGAACTTTATAATAATATAAAACTAAAAGTAATGTACTTTAATGTTTTTGGATACATGGTGAATATTCTAAACCCCTAGGATAATCTTTTTAAGTTTTATTTAAAATCTGATGAAGGAATATATTTGGGATATTCTGCTACTTCTAATGATTATAAAGTATTTAATAAAAATTCATGGATTGTTGAAGAATCAGTTCATGTGTAGTTTGATGAAACTGACCCATTCATTAAGAAAACAGATGAAACATATTAAGTATTGACTCATTTAAGAACATGAGACTAGAAACCCATAAAAATGATTTTCAAAAAAATACTGACTAAATTCAGTTCAGTTAAGAAGAACATGAAATTGAAGAATCTAATAGTGTAAAGCCTATACAAACTAGATCTATAAATAATCATCCTTTATAAACTATTATAAGAGATATATAAATAAGAAATCGAACTAGAAGAAATGATGGAATCCTAGGAAAGTTCTATACCTTTATATTTAAGTTAGAACCTAAAACTATTAGTGATTCCTTGGAAGATGAATTTTGGATATTAGTAATTAAAGAAGAACTAAACTAGTTTAGAAGAAGTAATATTTGGAAAATATTAGGGATTCCAACCAACAACCCAGTCATAAGAACCAAGTCTGGTTTTTATAGAAATAAACATGATGATCATGGGATCATTATTAGGAGTAAAGCTATATTAGTAGCCAAGGGAAATAATCCAGAATAAGGAATAGATTATAATGATAAATTTTCCATAGTAGAAAGATTATAAGATATTATAATCTTTATAGTTTATGAATCTCATATGAATTTCAAATTATATTAGATGTATGTGAAGTCTTTATTTTTAAATGGGTATTTAATAGAGGAATTTTATGTTAAATAACATCATGTTTTTGAAAATCCTCTAAAACCCAAATCTATTTTTAAACTTATTAAATATCTTTATGGCCTTAAACATGAAAATAGATCTTAGTATGAAGGATTATTTTCTTTTCTTTTGAAAAGAGTTTCTACTTTCTATTGTGAAAATCCAAAACTATTTAAGGGAACAATTTGTTATAATGTTTTATTTTTTCAAATATATGTTCATGATGTTATTTTTGGTTCAACTAATAAAAATATTTTTAATGAATTTTCAAATCTAATAAAACTATAATTTGAAATGAATATGATTAGATATCAAAATTTATTTATAGGATTTCATATTTATGAAAAGTATTATGGAAATGTTTTATATCAATGTATGTATATTATATATTTATTGGAAAAGTTAGAGTTTGAAATCAGCAATACATACACAGCTCCCACATGTACTAATATAAAACTTGATTTGGATGAATCTGGGAAACTAGTTGACAATAATATATATAGAGGCATGATTAGTAGTCTATTATATGTTACTAATACCAGAATATAAATTATGTATTATGTATTTATTTACAAAGTATTTCAATGAAATCCAAAATAATCCCATCTTACTATTGTTAAAAGAATTTTCTGATATTTAAAAGGAACTGTTTTTCAATCTATTCATTACCCAAAAAAAATTATTTTAATTTTATATTTTATTCAGATGCTGACTTTAGAGGTTGTATATTATATGGAAAAATTACCTTAGGAACCTGTCAATACAAATGAAAATATTTAATTTTAATGTCTAGTAAGAAGCAACACTAAATTTCCCTATCATCCTCTATGGAAGAATATGTATCTATTGGCAGTTGTTGTGCACAAGTATTGTGAGTGAATAACACTCTACTAGAATTTAGACAAATATTTAGTAATATTCCTATTTTATGTGATAATAATAGTGCTATTAATATTTTTATGAATCATATAATTCAATCTATAACTAATCACATTTACATAAGGCATCATTTTCTAAGATATCATTTCCTCAAATAGGATATATATTTAGAATTTATTAATTTTGAATATAAATTGGATGGTATTATTACCAAAATACTTCCCATATATTGTTTTGATTTTATTAAGGTGGAGTTAGTTTTATTTAATTTTAACCAAGTGTTCATTAATCTTATGATTTTTTATCTCTATTAAATTTTTTTCAGTGCTTTACTTATTTGTATTTTCACTATTTATTTCATTAAATAATTTTGTTTTTAATTTTCAATGTCATGTGTTTTAATTTTTTTGATAATTATATTATGTAATGGCATGTGAAAAAATGTTCCATTAGAAGCTTTTATCCTACCAAAACATTTCATCTCCCCTTACCTTTTTCCCAAACCATTTCTTCTACTGAATCTTTTGTCTACCTTTTAAACCCTAGAAACCGAGATATTCAAGACTTTAAATTTTTAGAAATGGAAAAAACATAGAGAACTATTGGGGGGTGGACCTAGTGACCCGAATTGTCTGTGAGATTTTATAAGAATGGTTATGCAAGGAAAAGTTGTCGATTTCAAGTGGTTGTATGAGACCAATTTTTTGCATAAGAAAGTATGAATATTTTATGGTTTTGAATTTCTTTTTAATTTGGTAAATGTAAAATTCGTCATTCAGATAGGGTTGATGTATCTGTTTAATAGTGTTCAGTTCCAGTTTGGTGATACTGAAGATACTATTTCTGCTAAAATAAAGGACATGGAATTTTTTATTTTCACTATATAAATAGATAAAATCTTTAAATTTATATATGAAGGTGTTTTTCATTATGATTTGAAATTTTTTGGTAATCAATATCAAAAGTCTGTGGATTTTAAGTCGTTTCTGTATGGATCAACTCAAATTAGAAAGATGTTTGTTTTGGACCTTGAGGTAGATCAAAATGTTTGGGTGAAATTTATTCCAATTAGAATATCATCAAGTGTAGATGATATGGAGAAAATCTTATTTCAAGAAATTTATATTATATTGATTTTCATAATTGATATCAAGATACATTTTCCCTGGAATATGTTGATGTATTTGAGCCATTGTTGTCAAGAATAGGATCATATGTTTTTTACCCTTATCAAAGGATACTATCTTTAATTTTGTTTATAAAGATTATGGTTTGTGTGTGCTCAATTCAAGATTTAAATGGAATAATAGTAATGTATTAACTTCTTGTACATTATAATTTTTTTTACTGGAGTGTAGTGAATGGAAAGCATATGCCATTTGGTTAATATGATCAACAGAAGTCAGGATCATTTACTCGAGGGGAGAAAAGTGTTGTTGGAAATGAAGGTATTGATGTGTCTAGAGTTAATGGAATTTTTAAATCAAAAAAGGAAAAAATATTATTTCATGGAGAAGTAGATGAAGTGGAAGAGGAAGTTATAAAGGAGATTATTATAAATCCAAGGAACCAAGAAGAACCACTAGCCGAAGAACATGTGTTGGGTTTATGTGAGGCTACTAAATTAGTGCATTTGGAAGAATCAGTTCTTGAAGAAGACCAACAGTAGAGATTCAGATTCATGATTTATAGGATACTTCTTTTCTAGTTTTCTTAGGAAGAAGAGATAGCTGTTCTAGAAGAGGTTCTCAAGGATGAATCTATTTAGGAAGAATAATAGATTCTTAGATAAGAAAATGTGTCTAAAAATGTTGTTGAGAATCATGATTTCTTATTTTTTTAGTCAATTGTGTGAGAGACAAAAATATGTTTCTAGAGTCAAGATAGAGTTTCTTAAAAATGTAATTTTTGTAGTGAATAAGTTGAAAATGTAGTGGATAAGTCTACATAAAACCTTTTAGTGGTTGTGGTTGTTGGTCAGTCATAGAATCCAGATGAATGGATATCTGATTACCTGACTAATCATGTTAAAGATCTTGTGATGAAAATTAATAATGTTCATGAAGAAAATTACATTCATAGTTTGGAGGTGGAGGGTTCAAATAAATAATTAGATTATTTTAAAAATTTATCAACTCCACAGCCAAAGTTTTAGTCTCTTCATACGTGCCTTTAAAAATTAAAAGCAAATTCAATCTGAAAAATATATTTTGATTCCTTTAAAAGTGAGATGTTAGTTGAAGTTGAAAAAGATAGATCTGAATCTATTTCCAAAATATATTTTTCATATTTGAAGTGGTTTTTAGAAAAAAAAAATTGATTCTACTAAAGGAAGTGTGTCTCAATACTATGCTTCTAATTCTATTCCATCTACCTCTCCAGATTTGATTTGATGATTTTCAGAAATTACTTTAGTTATTGCTGATATGAATGACCATCTGTAGAACCTTTAGTTCAATAGTGCTCCATTATCAGTTTTATTGGATAATAAGATATATATAATTGAGAAATTGAATTCAGGTGAACCCTATATTAGTGTAATTCTCCAAAAATTCATAGATTAGTTAATCCATTTTATGCAGAAAGAGGAAATTTTGCATGACTTTTTAAAAGTCAATATTTGTTACAAATATACATGTCAGTAAAGATTCCATGATATTGATTATATAGTTTGGAGATAATCTTATGAAAACAACGTGGGTATAAATAAAATATATAAACGAAGTGTTTCAAGCTACTCAAATTCCTATAGAACCAGAAACTGAGCCAAACACTAACCAAACCCTTTTACCCAAACAACATCAGTTGGATAACATGTTTCCTAGTCAAAATAAATATTGTATTTAATGTATTTTGATTAATGAAATCACTTTATTCTAATTTTCTATGGTTTAATTGATATTATTTTATGTTTACATCTATTACCAGAAATCTATTATTATTTATCTAAACAATACATTCTACCATTAAATTAATGTTTTTTGAGAAATTAAAAGTGTTATAATCATTTTTCTATAATTTCTTTCTGATATCTCAAAAGGGGGATAAATTTGGATAAAGAAAACATTTTTTATCAAAATATATCTGTAAAATTGAATTATTTTCTTTAAAAAAAAATCAACGTTCTATATTATGTTAATAATTTTAAGGGTTTTTTGATCATCAAAATGGGAAAGATTGCTGGACATGTATTGTCTCAACAATAATTTATAATTTATGATAGCTTTGATGGTCACAAATATGCTTTTTTGTTTTACTAATTATTTTAAATTTAGGGTATTTCATTGAATTAATATTATATTTATTTATTATAAATTTTTTTAAAGCTTTATGTTTGCAAGAAATATTTGTTAATATTTTTTGGGATATGTTTTTGAGCATTTTGAAAACACTGTTCATACCCTACATGGTTTATCATGACATATGGTATCTACCCTACGATTTGTATAACGTGTATGGATCGTCATCCCTACATTGGTCTTCTACCTTATGCTAGAAGAATATAATGTTTGGTTTCTAAACCTTACATTCAGATCAGTACATATGATTAATAAACCTTACAATATCAAAATATTATGGATAATGTACCCAATATTTGGAAGGAACCTTACATTTGGAAAGAAAATAATGTATGGTTAAAGAAACATACTAATGTAATGAACCTTATGTTATAAAGAGAGATATATGGAATGTCAAAATAACTTTTATGATCAACAAATAGTTTTCAACCTTACGTTATAATGTTGAATGCTAAATTGTTAAACCCTATGTTCAGTATTTTGTAGATTTATGAAGGAACCCAATGTTTGAATTATAAATATTTGTGATTTATTTGACAATATTTTTTGTGATATTTACAATATACTTGATAAAGTTACATGATTTTTAAAAGAACATTTTAAAAATTTTGAAGACAATTTTATTTGATTCGAAGAACCTTATTTAGTGGATAAAATTTTTCCCAATAATAACGCAAGTTATGAATCCCCTGGTAAATTCAATTTTGAATTTATACAGTTTATCAGGCGTCTATTGTGGATATAGAATTTTAGATACGGGATGCTCATTATATATTTATAAATGTATTATTTTCTTCATATAATAGAGAGTGAATTACTTTTGAATTATTATTCAATATTTATGGTGATCATATACATAGTGAAATAATGAAGGAATGACTCAGGAATAAAACTAAACATTGGTGATATACATGTTCAATTTTGTAAGTGCACTACTATTTTTTATTGTTCTTAAAATCAAAGATATATTGTGAAACCAAATTTCTTCAGACTTATTTCTCTTGAATATTGTATTTATGGAGAAAAATATCCACAAATAGTCAGTTGCATATTGTTGAAACTAAGAACATCGATCTATTTAAATAGATCAAATCAATATTTTATTTGTATGAGTTTTGACTGATCATACTCAGTTGAAGTGCAGTGTTAGCTTCTCAAGATAAGATGTGGATAATTGGTTCTCTGTTTAGAACTCAAAGAAATTTTTAGTCATAAATGTAAATGTATCATCTACCGACACTAAGTTGTTCAAATTTTTGTTTTGTGATAAGAATACCATACTAGTGAGATTCACAAATCACACAGAGAGAGCTTCTGGAACTACTACAAATACTGATTTTATCAGCTCTAAAAATTGCCTTTAATATCACTAGAAAATTGCTGTTAAAGTAGGAGTAGATAAACGGGGGGTCCCCTTTATCATTGCTTCCTTTTAGCGCTAATAAAGACCCCTTTTATCAATTCTAAAAAAAGCGCTGATAAAAGGAGTCTTTTATCTGTGCTAAAATGAAGCGCTGATAAAAGGGTCCTTTATCAGGGCATTATTTCTAGCAATAATAAAATACCCCTTTTATCAGCACTTTTTTAGTGATGATAAATGTTAAAAAAATTAATTTTTTTATAAAACTTCACAGTAACCTCGGGGGGGGGGGGGGGGGGGGGGGGGGGGGCTTTGTTACAGCGCTTGAGCCCCCCTTTATCAGTGCCTTCCAGCACCTCCAGCACCCGCACACACCCCCTCCACCCTTTATCAGTGCTATAAGCCACATTTATCATAGCTAGCCCCTTATATTCACCCATGGGTGCACGCCCTTGCCTCCACCTTGATTTGATCTCGAGTCCTCCCCTTTGTGCTCCTGAATCCTTTGCCCCTCCCCTATATTGATTTGTTCTCTTATTTATGATATATCTATTTATTTATATATATATATTTAGTTATATTTATTCATATAGTAATATATATTTATATTAATATACATATATATATATATATATATTAATATATATATATATAGTTATATTAATATATATATATAGTTATATTAATATATATGGTTATATTAATATATATACAAATTGTTATATTAATATATATAGATAGATTAATATATATTTAAATAAATATTCATAAGTTGATATTTTAAATAAAATGGGTATTAGTTATTATTTAGATAAAGCTAATATATTTTATATGTAAATATGTTTAATTAATTATTTAAAAAAATTAAATTTTTAGGTGTGAATATTTAAAAAATATGTACATTTAGTTATATATTTGATTATAAATAGCAGTGCATTATAAAAAATGATAAAATTTCAAAGACATAATATCAATATGAATTTAATACCTTGGAATAAATTTATTCCCCACCAAACAAAGGTAATGATGACCCCTTAAACAAGGCTGAAAATTCACAAGATGTTAAAAAATCGGGGTACCCAGATTTAAACTCAGTTTTGGAGGCCTTCTGGGCCTTTTTGGCTTTTAAAAGACCTTTATAGGGGCATATCCAATTTATATTGGTGTAGCGCTCATCGCAGTCTTCGATTTGATATTTGGTAGAGCTCAAGCGGACACCCGAATCAAAAGTTATGGTCATTTGAAGTTCGAGTTGCGTTTTCAACATATTTTGGATCATTTTTAAATTTTTTAAATTTTTTTAGTCTTCAAATTTTTATTAAATGACTA
The DNA here is from genome assembly GCA_963277665.1 of Viscum album. Lineage (NCBI taxonomy): Eukaryota > Viridiplantae > Streptophyta > Magnoliopsida > Santalales > Viscaceae > Viscum > Viscum album. The sequence goes on along the minus strand of OY728161.1, from coordinate 1,918,774,272 downwards.
TTACTCCATAATAATTATCAAATTATTAATTAGATTTATTTTTAAATTTTTTATAAGCCATTTTCACTAAATATCTTATATATTAAGTGTAACTGTATATATATACTTATCTAAATTATATTAAAAATTATATATAAAAAATATATATTATATTTATATCAATATAACTATATATATATATATATTTAAATATTAATATAATTTTTTTAATGATTTTTTGGGAAGTAGACCCTTTATCAGCGCTTTTAAAAAAACGCTGATAAAGACCCCCCTTTATCAGCACTACGAAAAAAGCGCTGATAAAGGGGTACCATTTAGTAGTGTGAAAAGGGTTGTTCAAGGGGGTACCTTTATCAGTGCTAAGAAAAGCAATGATAAAGGGGTACTTTTATCAATGATATTTTTAGTGCTGATAAAGGCACCCCCTTTATCAGCGCTTTTTCATTAGTGCAAATAAAACGGTGGCGCTGGCCTTGCCCCATTTTTTGGCAGTGTGGTGGACTGGACTAGAAGATATTTTTGAACCAAACCACTATAAAATACAGTGTCTTTTATATCTATTTTCCACTTCTTATTATTTGATCAGAAGTAAAACAAATATTACATACACTAATTATGTGAGGGTGTTAAAATTCAGAATTATTCAAGAGTTTTTGAAAAGACTCAATTCACCCCCTTGTGTGTATTGTATATTCCTACTTAAAAATTATTTCCAATGGCTCCAATAGGATCTATGAGGGGAGTCATGATTTGGATAGGGTTCAAATCACTTTTATTAAGAAAAATAGAATTTTGAAAATTAGTAACATAATGGAAGAGTTAAATACACAAGAATGGAATCAAGACAATGGGAAAAATAATGCAGAGCAGATATATTAGGATCATTGATGAATTTTCACCCAACCATAGACTACAATTTAATTTTGAATGACAGATATAACTATGGGGAAAAAGATCTGGGATCAAAACCAAGGATCAATTTACAATGAAACATGGTCCAATAAAAACTTAAAACTATTCCAACAACAACAATATTATTCTTACTTCTAAAATGGGAGAGTATGGTAGAAGAGTGAGGAAATTAAACCAAGAATATATCACATATCACTGTGGAATTTATTTTATTCCACTGAATTATTGATTTATAAGATAAAGGGTTGGAGGGATCAAGGAACCCTATAGAGAGACTCTAAGAGAAAGGGAAAATTTATTAGGACATGTATAGTTATAAAATATATTAAATGAGGTGTTTATGAATTTTTAGATCAATTTTTGAGGGTTTGAAAGTCCATGCTCCATGTTTTTTAGATGAGTCATATAGTTAGACAAACTATGCACCCTAATCGTGCACCCATACTATCTATCAGGTGTACAGTATATCCTACAGGGCAACAATTTGTTAAACCATTGGAAAAAGATTCAAACCCCACTGTCTCAGGGGTGCCCAATTTTCAGGGGTGGGTGCATGGTTTGGGAAAACTATGATATAATTGTGTGCTACCCCCCCCCCCCCCCAACATCATGAAATCACCTTAACACATCTAAGAAAATATCCAACCAATATGGGATTAATAAAATAGTAAAAAGTACTTAAAAAGTATGATACATCCTAAAGAAGGTCTGAATCTTATAATCTTCGCAATTATAATATATTTTACTCGAGATATACTACCAAGTATCATTATGTCTCTAAGTTAAAATTTTCAGGCCACTAAGCCCTCCTATCAACTTACCTCACCCATGTATCCTTTATAACAAGACCCAGTTTCCAAAACAATAGAACCAACAACATTGTCTGTCCACACAAAACTTTCTCTGTGTGATCCAAAACATCAATAATATTCTCGTTAAAGGATGCATCATCCTCAAGCTCAACATCATCAGCCTCTATCACATGTGAATGGTTAGGGTGATACTAATTATTCTATGACACATGAAGAACATATTGAATAATAATACACCTCTATTGAAGATATAATCGACATGACACTGGTCAGATCCTATCCATAATCTCAATGGAACAACAAATTTTCTCCCCAACATGCATATTTTTGATTCATACGGTGATCCAATCTTATTAAAAAAGAAAGGAATACATGATCAACCACTATAAAATCAATAGTTCAATGTTGTTGATGAACATAATAATTTTTCTACTCTATAATTTAGTATCACATTTCTAAATCAACTGAACATGTGGTAATTTTACATGCATGAGATGTGGTCCAAAAAACTTTGAATCATCCATATCAATCTAGTACAAATGTGATCTTCATGACCTACTAGGCATCATATCATATGGTGCATTCTAAATAGTCACATGATTACTATTTTCATTAGAAAAATAAAACATTGCTAAGTGTTTTTACCCATGATCCACCAAAGTATTGGTAACATGCAGGAAGCACGTCCTCTGACACTTCAATATTTCTCTATGATTTCCCATCTGTTTGAGGGAAAAACGTTATACATAGAAACAACTGAGTACCCAATCCCTTCTTCAAGAGTTTCCAGATGGGAAAAGTAAAATGAATATAACTAATTGATACTATACACTATGAAACCAAATGAAAACATAATATCTCTCAAAAAACATAAATCACACAACTTATCAATAGTGAATGTTTATTGAATTGGAATGAAATGGGATACTTTTGAAAACTCATCCAAAATCACCCATATCATGTCCTTATTCTGAGGGGTCCTCTGATTACCTACTATAATCTCCATGGTAATCTTTTAACACATTAAATATATAATGGGAAATAGCTATAACAACCCACCATGTCTTTTATTAATATCCTTAATCTATTAACAGGTGTAGAATCATGTCATAAAACATGATATTTTCATTTTCATTCTAAACCACCAATATTGTGTCAGAATATCAAGGTAAATATTTTTCAAATAAGGGTTCACTACCCACTTTTTTCCTTGAAACTCACACATAAACTCCAATATCATACATGTTGTCACAAAACATGACTCCTGATATAAAAGATCTGATCCTCATATATATCCCTATCACGTAGTGTTTCCCCACCTTAAATGATTCACCTTAATTTCAAACTATTCGGATCATCATACAACATCTCCTTAATCTAGCTTAGAAGTGTGAAATCAATTGAGAAGGTCATGTGGTCCATTGACTCATAGCCCTCCCAAGCCTCTAAATACATCTCATCCAACAAAGATAACATCTTACATTTAGAACTATACTATGGGACTACGTTATTCTATATCTTTCAACTTAAGGAATCTAGAACATTATTCCCTTTTCATATAGTAGAGGCTAACAAAAAACCAAACAACTACATATACTCAACCCATCATTTATACTGTATATTTAAATCTCACTATTAAAATATATAGTTTAAAATTTTGTTTTTGGTATACAAAATATTCCTTTCTCCCAACAGGTAATTCCACCAACACCTCAAGGCATAAATCGCCATGTCCAACCGAAGATCATGAATAGGATAATTTCATTCATCTGGCCTAAAATATTATTATCAATATTATATGACTAAATCTATCTACATCAACACTACCCTATGTCCAATCTCTGTAAAAACATAATATAAGTTGTACTCCTCACCTAGATTCAGTAGGATTAGAATATGTGGCATGGTTGAATGATTATTCAACTCCTGGAAGGCATTTTAAAACGATACAAACCAATAAGACATGATAAAATTTTTATACTCAAATTTTTTGCTTCAAAGTGAGAAGAATCAGGGATGAATCTCCAATAATACCCCATAAACCCTAGAAAACATTATATATCAAAAGCATTCTTGGACTGCTCCAAAGAAAAATGTTCTTTAACAATCTCTAGGAGCACTAACACACCTTCTTTATAGAATATTTTTTTCAAGAAATTTACCTTGACGATCATAAAGAAACACTTAGACATCTTGTTGTATAGACTAATCCCTCTCAGTGTACATATGATTATTTTAGGATGTTTGGCATGACCATCATGAGTTTGGCAGTACGCCAATATTTCATTGAAAAATACAACCACAAATAGATCCAAAATGGGTGTATGATTTATTTTAAGAAATCCATAAACACAAATGGAGAATTCATCAATCAATATTACATTACAACGAACTCTCACAAGCAATAACTTCCCTAAAAGTAGTCCATGATATATCTAAAGGTCTCACCACCAAAATATGATCCCCTGACCTCAAATTGAACCTAATGAATACATAATCACCCTTTATATAGTAAAACAGGTCATTTATATGCAGTATACAATAATATTTCATAACTATAATCTTATTTAATTTCATGTAATAAATTCATAAAGGAAATTTTCCATTATTCTTCTTGGTAAAAGTGATAGGATAAGCCCCCGATTATGTACTTGGAAAGATGAATCCCTTATCCATAATTTTTTTAGTAGAGTATTAAGAACTTGAATCATGACGGGTTCCATTTAATAAGGTGAAATGGAAACTGATTCATCTCTAGGCATCAACTTAATCTTAATGATGACATCTATCTCACAAGGAAACCATGATAAGTCCTCGCTAAAAATATCATTGAACTGATCCACTATTAGTGGAATGATAATATGATTTAAACCCACATCATCCAACAAAATACTCATAACATGGGGGGTGAGATCCCTGAGTTTCTAATAAACTGGCCACTCATAGTATGCCTACATATCCCATTCTCAATGATGATGATAACAGTTATCCTTTGGATATGTAATGTTTACCATCATAGGTTAACAATTGATGGGGGATCAATAGGATAAATATATTCCATACCAATAATACAATAAATACCTAACATTCCATGGATGTAATAATCCTATAGGAAAGTTTTATCACAAACCTTGAGGGAACACCGATTTCATAAATATATTTTTTCTAAATTTACACAAATAGTATTTCGATCATCATAACCCCACCCAAAAACTACACTGTCAGGCTCAAAAAATTCAATAGTCAAGAAGATATAAAATAATGTGACGATCATGTATCAAATAAGGAATTAGAAATGGTAGAATCTATAAGAAATGTACCTCTGACAATCGATGGCCCAAACTCACTATCCATAAGTGTAAGTGGAAATTCATGTAACTAACCAATCCCTCTTTCCTATTCTCTAGTTTGAGTCCTATCTATGGAAATTCAATGATGATATGGGATCTCTAACATAGAGGTAAAACTACTACCACCTATACTAGCATATAGATTAGAGCTCCAACTACCTGGATGTTATGGGGTTGAATGCCCCTTCTAATGCTCTAGTTTTTTCTAGGACCTTCATCACTACCCATCTGTCAAGAGTTCTTGTAGTACCTCTGTTACTGTCCCATCCTACCACAAGCTCGAAACTCCACTGGTGGTCAGGGGACATTGATTATGAATGTGACTTGGCCTACTTCATTGATGATAGAAGACTCAATTACTAACCCAACTAATTGACCCCCATTAGATTCCCTATTTTCCACTCCATTAGTGAACATTATCATAACAAAATTTCCAACCCTTAAAGGACATATCTTCTAGTCACCTAACTGAGACTACCTTACATCCACTAAAAGCCTCTTTCGCGTTCCCCTTTTAAATGAGAGACTGATTCACTAACTCAATAATCTTCTTTAATCAGAATATATTAACCTGGGACATAATCTAACATTTATGTTCATCCTAATTGTTTTTTCAAAAACTACTTTATTTACTCTGAGCAGTACGATAATGTAAATAATGTCAATAAAGTAGAAAAAATAATATATTACTAGCATTACTCATAGGTTAAACTATATAAAATTGTATTCCCTATTGTGCCTCAGTGTCTCTATATAAATGTGTTATTGGAATGTCTCCTACAATTACCATCATACCATGCCATATAACTGCTCTTACTGAGCCTGTATATCCCACCCATGATCTATTGGTACTCATAGAATATAAAAAACTCACATATATTCCCCATATAATTTTCTAAAGGTTTAATATGTTTCTAGATGGACTAAATTAAGAACTCAGCTGCCTCAAGTCCACCATCTTCGGTGAATGTCAGATAGTTCTGAAACTAATACTCTTTGGTCAGATCATATATATTCTGACCAATCCACCATGGGTCTCTCTCCATGAACTTTAAAATTAAAGGTAAGTTATAAAGGAACTAATATTCTTCTATTTCAAATGGAACTATCTATTCATCTTGTTTGGCTATAAGAGAAGCATTTAAAATAATTTCTTCCAATCATCCTAGCAACTAACTTCACTGTGGATGAATTTCTTCACAATTACATGTACAAATATTATGAAACAAAACACATCAATAATATATTTACATAATAGGTATTCACATATATTTATAATAATTCATACCTCATACACCATCATATGCTCAAAACAATGGACTACCACAACCCTTAACGATCCTTAACCTGGGTCATGGAAAACATAGTGTATTTTTTCATATTTATAGTTTTCCCATTAGATAACCTCTTTTATCATTTAGAAAAAATATATAATTAATATATTTCAACCTTTATAGATTGATTATTAGGCTTTATTTGCCTCTAAACATATTCAAATAATGAATAATATATTCATTTAACATAACCAACTCATACCTTTTTTCATGTGAGTGTATTATGATGCATGTCACATAAATCCTTTAACTCATCGAATGATTCATAAATACACAACTCTCATTACATACTGATCCATAAGAAAAATATTAGAAAAATATAACACCACACAAAAAGTTCATCACTGGGGTAAAATAACATTCAACTTTATGTGAAAATTTAAGAAACAATCCTCCTGGTGTAGTTGGGGTTTCCCCCACACATTGGTTATGTAATAACAAGAAATAGCTCATGACCAAGGCTTGAATCATCCTAGTATTCAATATAACATTCTAGAAAATAAGACCTCCTTTAATACCACTATTTACTGTCTCGACTTGGGTGCCACATTCTGGTGCCCCTATCCGGGTTTTTACATGACATCATGCATGCCTCCCTATTCGCTAGAGGATGCCAACTATCAGTAAGGGTATAATAAGTCACATTCGATGACTATAACCTCTTTATCAAGGAAATAAAATAGTGGAAATAAATATAAGAAATAAACAAGATAATCTAATAATCAATAAATAAAAATCATCACATGAAGAACCATGCACCCTAACCATTCACCAGTACTATCTTGGGGGCACAGTTTCTCATAGGGGAATGATGTTTCTTAAACCTTGTAAAAATAGTAAAAACCCCACATTACAGGGCTTCCTGATTTTCGGGGGTGGGTTCGATGTTTAGTAAAACCACTCTCCAACCATACACTGGAATACCCCCACCCCAAAATCATACAAAACTCAACTGAACACACCTGAGACAAGCTCCAACAGAAAATAGATTAAAGCACTGGTAAACGGTACCTGAAAATGAGTACAAGAAATCTCATTAAAGAAAAAAAAATCTTACCGAAGTTATATACAACATGTTTTTTATACAACACATGATATTAAAATATTCAATGTCTATCATTGGAGAGTAAAACCATTTTCTTGGTTTAAAGTACTCATGGAAGTGTTGGAAAATTTGTTTCTCAAATAAAATATCCAAATGAAGTTATAAAGAGATTTTTTATAGAGGAATCTAAACCAATGATAAAACTAACACTTTTCTTATTGATTTTTTAAATGATGAAAATGGAAAGGTGTTTTATGAAATGGAATATAGGAAACTCATTGGAATATTTTTATACCTAATAACTATATTATTTAATTTCATTATACATGTCATTCCACATGATAACAATGTTATTACAAGGAAACCCATATGTTATTAGTATGAATAATTATTCCATACATCAATAAAATTGTGTATTACATGTTATTCTCTCTTTGAATGTCTTAACTTGGGTTTCTACACTGCACTGATAAAAATTGATCTAGTTATGATGATGAGTGCATGATTACATTGTGTAATGATTTATATATATTGATTTTATTTATTTAATGGATGTGCATGAAATAGAAATAGATATCTCTAAGAAATATGGAAGCTAAATATATAATTACCACTCCCTCATGTAGTGATTACAATTAATTATAAAATAACATGACGATATCCGAGTGAATGTGAGATATGATATTACAATCAGGTGTGAAACTCAAATTCAATTATTATTATAAGAATTCATGTCCACTATTCAAGGGAAACACATATCATGACAAGGTATCATTTCATCAAGGATAAGGTTGGACATGGGTTGATTCAGACGGAGTGTGTGTGTTTCTAGAGGAAACCCCAACACATTTCATTTAATATTTTTTGAGTATCAACGATCACATTTACTAAAGGTATGTGTTCACTAGGACATTTATAGGTATTCCTAAAATGTGTTTCAATTAAAAATATGGATCTTTGAGATCATCACACCCTTTAATGGGAATTATTTCCTACTATTAGACACTCTTATATATGTAATAAATTATTGTGAATGTTTTCCAAATTATAGTAACAAATTGGTTTCCACAATATAAATGATTCCATTGAATCCATGAATTTTACATAAAAATATATATGTATTAGAGGTTCTTTTTTATTTTTTTACTTGTTTATTATACTATGGATTTAAACCACATAGTTAGGAACTTTATAATTTTTCATAATATTGGGAGGTGGTTGGTGTTTATGATACTTGGATCAGGTACATGAAAGGTATTCCAACATATCATTGTGAAGGGAATCTAAACCCATATATTTTGGGGCCACTAGATAAGACATTTCCAACCATTTATTATCAAACTAAAAAGACCATGTGGAAAAGTTTAAGGTACTACATCCATGAACTCTTAAAAGATGTTTAAATTTATTAAGAGTAGAATTCCAAGTGATTGATGCTAAGAAATGGTTGGTCTAGGGATTAAACATGAGAACCCCTTTCAGGTTCCCCAAATATGGTATATACCGCTTTGACAATGTTTAGGGGTTATAAGAAACATAGAGAAATGAGGGATATGAATGATTTAACCTATGATTATATGTCCCATTGGGCATTATTTTGGATTTATTATGAATATGGACTAATAAGAAACTTTAAATGATAATATTTTCTTGATGAAAGGACGAATGGGCTTATGGTGGCTATATAATAACGATGAATGAAATATGTCATTCTATAAAAAATATATCATCATAAAGATGGAATCATAAAGAATATAGACTTAGTGAGAATATATATGTGTGTTATGGTGTTGGAGTTGAGCCCCATAGAGGTATATTATATATCCTAGTCAACTAGAATCGAATACCATGTAGTGATAGGGGACTTGTTTAACATTATGTGACATGAACATACTATTTAGTTTAGCATTATACTATATGGAAATTAGCATTAAGAATTACATCATGAAACTACGATGATAGTGTCATTAAAAGGGAGATAATAGATTATTGAGTGGGACTTGCACATTGTTTTCCATGTCATATTTATTATAGGGAATATAGCCCATTCAGGAATATTTCATATAGGATAATCCATAGTAAAGATGGTTTTTTAACTACACTTGAGTTTCTTATAAAATATATATTGATTTTTTTTCACATAATAAGAGGAGAATATATGTGTCTAGTACCTATAGATAGATGTCTAGATATTGAAGGGTTACTAGATTCGTGGGGAGATATGGGCTGATGAGATAACAATTGTGTCTTAAACATGTGTCAATCAGCATGTTCTTGAGTGTAGTAGGCATGTATATTTTCAAAGCTCGTTTTTCTCTTATTATCAAATTTTTTGATTTATTGTAATGATATTTTTAATGGGAATATGTTTGTATATTATAACTCAAATGGAGGACCATAAAATATTATCTATTCAGTGAAAATGGGGTCCATATTCTTCCAGAGTTGATAGTGTCTTGGATATTGTTAAGCCAAGATTAGATGCCTAAAGAAATAGTGATTTCATGAATTTAATTATGATTATGAACCATATTATAAAGGGGGAAAATTATTGTAAACCTCATTTAGTAACCTATTAATTATAAAGGACATGCATTATAAATTATTTATCAAGGTAATACTTGATCAATGAGGTGTACGATGCTGTGAATTCCCTTATCATGTGCATTTAGTTGTTTTGGTATAGGCCCTAAATAGAGGGTTCCTACGAAGATCTTCTGAAAAAATTGATACTTTTACTTTAAAATTTTTGTCTATATAGTGCCTTATTGTGAGATATTATAAAGGTGTTTTACTATGAGTACCTCAGAAAAGTGTTTCATCATGTTTTATGGACTTCGTGATGATTTTACATAGTATAGGATTTAGAAGAGGTGCTTCTTGCTACTAGTGGTGTGCTAAGAAATGTTTTTTTAAAGTGGAGGGCTAGGTGAAGGTTCATATTCACCATATTTGTGGGATATTAGATTTAATTTTCCACCCTAGTGGCGGTTTAAGAGAAGGTTTCACCTCACTTATAATAGGGTGAACATGATGGAACTTGTTAAGGATTTGTGGACCCCTATTAAGGTTGATAGAATATGTATTATTTTTATTGGGAGTGGAATGAATTATTTATATATATTATAGTACATACCAAATGTAATTGGGGGTATTTTTGAAATGTGTGGTGCTCCCTCGAGGGATAAGGTTCCGAATTCATTATTATTGATGACACTTTGGGTCATTTCAGATATTATAGGAGAACTACCTATGAAGTGGTCTTTAATGAATGGTTCACTATTTTATAACTCAATTAACCGTTTCCTTTTTTTCAATTACCTTATGTTTTGGGGTGAAAAAATATATAAGAAGTGGATAAGAAGAGTAGGTCCAAGAATGCATTTTTTCACCACTTCATATCTCTAATAATATAAAAACCTTACACAATATGGAACCTAAGAGGTATACTTTTAAAAAAAATTGGGACCTTGTAAAAATGGATCTAAGTACATTAGTTTTTTCATATATATGATCTAGAGTGAATGACTTTGGTGACCTAGTTTCTTTTTGTTATTGAGATATAATGAACAAACATTTAATAACAATCATAGACCTGGGCGAACTAACATGGGAGCATTCATAGGGACATGAGAAAAAGAATGGCTTACGTTTCATAGAATAATTTCCTTCTCCATTTTTTTATTTTTTCCATAAAAGGAGAACCATAAAATTCCAAACTTTTAATGATATTTTTTCAAAATATACAAGGTAAAATTACCATGTAAGTATGACTTTGGTGTGATCATGGGAAAAAATTCTACTCTCATTGGTATTTTGGGGGAAGCACATACTATTGGGAACCGAGAGGTGGACTAAATGTTATCTAGAAAGAAGAAACATTACTCTATAAATAGAATCCCCCACCATAAGATATAATCTATTTTAATATAAATGTTATAGGAATATCCACATTGTTCTACCTCTCTCATTATTCATGCTAATTCAAGATATGAACAAGATTTATTCTTCACCTTTTTTCAATCCCACCTCTGCTAAGTGAATAATCTAAGTGAGGAGAACTTGTTGAAGGGAACTAAGTATGTTTTCCTGATAGATAATCACATAATTAAGTGAACTATGTTGGGGGACTTGTTCAAGCATCCATATCTAAGGATCCCTATACGAGGATCCAAAAGTGAGGGGACATAAGCAAGGATACTTGAGTGAGGGGAAATTTGTGAGGAGAATTTGTTAAGGCATTACAATCAAAGGGACTGGATAAAGCATACATGAGGGAGTGGAACTGAATAAGGGGACCTAATTGAAGAGTCTTTAATGAATAAACTTTGGTGAAACAATTTAAATTTTTCAAATTTTAAAATATTCCAAACATTATCCATGTTCTTTTGATATCTGGTGAGACTTCTCAATAGTTTATCTCTCCTTTTATCTCATCATTAGTAAAAATAAATTTATTCTTTTATTATATTTTTATCCAAGAAAAAATTTCAAGTGAATCACGTTTTTTCATTGATTCCAAAGACTATGCTTATACAATGTACTTGGTTTAAGACACCGAGAAAGGGTGTCTAAGTAAATGAAAATCCTTTATGAAAGATCTAAAAAAATCTAAGAACGAATCACCCTGAGAAATTGACATTAGAAATTCTTCCAATATTTGTAAATAAACTTTTAATAGATGTAAATATCCCAAAGTCAGATGACACATATACATCTTCAATATTCTCATGTTATAATAACATAGAGAGTGATAAAATATAATTCAAAGGGATGTGTATCAATGAGAGAGTGGCCTCCCATTCTTATGTTATTCAACACACATAATTCAAGATTGGTGGACATTAATATGATTTATAACCTGATTATATCTACTAATAATAGATTTTCCAAGAACCATCTATATATTAGAATAAGATCTTGATTTTTAAATGTCATCTATATAATAAAGGTTTTATAAAACCTTATTGGTTCCTCAAACATGTAAAATATTTTGGATAAAGGTGAGATACGACACACATTATGAGTTCATATAGATAACCCAAATATATATATATATGAAAAATTACTTTATCCTTGGTCTATTAAGCCACTAGATTCCTTAGACTGATTATTTTTTCCTAACATCTGGTAAAGTTGGCATTATCCTATGGGGCATATAATTTGTTTTTGGGAATAATTCTTGAGTACATGTATGTTGAGTCTTTAAAAATATAAAACTTCATAGGACTTTTATATGACACCATAAATATCCTATGAGTTGGTACGATAGGCTAGAAATTCAATAAGGAAGGATCCTGGTCCTTGAATTAATATCAAATTAGAAGGTTGGGTGAAGATATTCCAAATTATAATAATAAATGGACCCATATGTAAATTACTAAAATTATTTGGTTAGATTAATAAATTTTCATACTCAGGAACATTATGACCTGAATTAATTAATGGGCACTATAAATAATGGGGTTATGATATTGATCCCAATATCCATCCCCAAACCTATCTTGTAATTTTTTTGGACATGTGGATAATTTATTACCTACTTATGGTTAAAAAATCCAACAACTACATTGGATTTATTTCAATTGTGATAGAATATAATCTAGTATTAGTTAATTCTATGGGTAATAGAGTGATGATACTGGATATGATCATACAATACCTATTATACATCTACACGGGGAAGGACCCAATTTTAATATATATAGAACTTTTTGAGTGTTATGGGTTACTATGGAAACAAACCATAATGAATTTGAGAATGTTATAAAAGAAAAAATATATATTATATTGTATATTAAATACATTCATCCAAGATATATTTAATATCATACTACTATCTCTAATGAGAAAAATTAACTCGTAATCTCAAGTCTCTACTCAGAGTTTAAATTCTTCTCTTATGATAACCTTACCTCTAGTATAATTATGGATAATGACTATGGTGGATAAAATAAAGAACCATATTACATTTTCATAATAGACTAAATCTCATCAACTCAAGTTAACCACAACATCATTTTTGTGTCCTAAGAATCATAAAATTTATTTTGATAGTTTTAATGACTTCATAACGAAATTATAATAAAACTAATAGGTTTATTGATGAAAAACATATGACTGGTTCACAATAGAAATGGGTGATGAAAGTTCGAATATAACAACTATGTATAGACCAAGATACCCAAAATTGATGATTTTATTAAGATAACTAAATGTTATACTAAGTATTCAATTTTTTCATACCTAAATGGGATATTAAATTATAACATTCCTTGGGTTTATTTATTTTTTGTCCAAGAAAATGGGAAAAGGGTGACCTGGAGTCTTTATAAAGAGAGGAAATTTAGAAATGTCTATAATCCTTCCTATCATTCTCAACCATAATTTATCTAGCTACTCTATATTGAAGAACCATAAACTCAAGTTAAAATTTATTCTATTTGAGATAGTAGTCAAAAATTAGTTCCCTTATCATAGATAAGAGACCTATGAAGCATGTGAAGTCAAAAGATCCCAAGTCTTCCTCATGGAAAAGGTGGAATCCAATAAAAAAATAAGAGGATGTTAATCCTAAGGTTGTTTGGATTTAGTGAGTTGGTCCTTCCTTTACAGTCACTCAAGACTTACATGTATTCCTCTAATGTGATATTAACATTAATAAAATCAATAATATTTAGGATACCCAATACATCAACTTTGAGACCAACTATCAAGAAGTGGAAATGTTTGTTAGGGAGCATTAAATAATTATCCTGACCACTAACGAATGGGATTTCATCACCAAGAGAGTGTAATATGTGAGGATATGGTTAACCCTTTAATTATTGATTTAATATTATTTTTGAAAAGAATGAATTTAATTAATATATCATAAAGAATTATTCTTGAAATTCTTGTTAATGAAAATTTTTAACATAGATATAACTATATTGAAAACAATGATGTCCTAATAAATGATTATGAAGATGGTGTAATTGGAGGGATATTATTTTATCTTCCCTCTTCAGAAGTCAATTTTGTTTGAGGCATAATCGACTCATATCCATATGATATCAAACACTTGTGAAGGGTGAAGATACTGATAATGAATATTTTTCCTAACAAATTGGGTTAGTTTCAAATGTTTCCAATGGTTTAATTTTTCTTCTTATGTATGGTAAAATTTATATTCAATTAATATATTTCCTCCTCCCCTCAAATGATTTGGGTGAACCCGGTGGAAAGAAAAAGCTTTCTCTTAGGTGAGTCTGAAACTCCTGCTACCTAGACTATTGTATTTCTAGAAGAGGGAATATTGGCTATGATTACTCCTCTATCTTCCACTAATAGAGGAATATATGGTTAAGGTACTATAATGAATCTTTAATGTGGGGTTTTTTAACACTTATTGACTCCCACTCTTCAAATAACACTCATAAAACTCTCTTATCTCACACTAACAATGGAATTTATTTTCTCAAACATTTATTTCCATTCACTATTAGATACATTTAGAAACATAAATAAAGACCAAATAGGTCTCATGTATTTACTATCTATATTGGTTCCCTCTATTCCATATATGGAATTCTGACATGACCACCCTACTCGCACCACCATATCCATATAAAATAAAATCATTATACTCTTATAATGAGGGACTATGGACATCCCTCTCATTTGGATAGAGGTATCACATTCGAGGTATTTGTAAATTGTGGAGCTTACTAGGAAACCTGTGGGACTCCAAAAATTTTATCCATAAAGTTTCTCCCATCATAATTACACTACCCCTCAATATAGTTAGGCTATCATCATGGAAAATTTTTATGATGTTTTAACAAGAAAATGAATGGAAGGAGTTGGAGACATTCCAACAAGACTATATGATGAACAAGTGTTAAACGCAAAATCCTTATCACTATAAAGGGACATGTTGCTTTTCTGTAGGATACTTAGAGTGTACCTCTACTTGAGGTAATAACTTGTGGATATTTTTTATTTCTCTGAATTGGTGAGTGCTCATTGAATCCAAAATATTTTTTATGGTATTTAATTACTCATGTATGAATTTTACTCAAAATTTTCAATGGTTCCGACCAATGAAATATATATAATTTAAACTTTTTCTTTCTCTGAACACCAACCACCCTGAAATACAAAAAAGAAATATTATAAAGAGCCTCATGTTCGAATGGGGTGAAAAATTAGACCTTCATAATTTCAATAGTTCATTCTTACATCTCATATTCCTAGATAATCAGAATCTTACCAATAATCACTCCCCAAACAAGAAAATACTCATCTAAATTCATAGAGGTACAGATTGAGGTTGGTATCATATACTGACTTAGATACCATTCTTATGAAGCATCATAAGATTCTTCGTATTCCCATTACCTTCGATAATGTTTTATTATTACAATATAAACCATTATTTTATAAATTATATCTTTAAATTAATATAATGGGAGTATATGTAAAAATATATACCCATTAAAGTAGAATTTATAAAAAAAATCAACAAATCAGTTGAAAATAGTGCTTAATAGTTTTTCACTCTATGCAGGGAAGGCACTGAAAAAAATCATTGTGTTGATGAAGAACCCATTCATGTGAACTACATCTAATAAGAGATATACCCCCTAAAGGAGAGGTTGTTAGATAAAAAATGACAATTTAATAAATAAAAAATATAATAAAATAATGATTCAAAGGGAAAATGAAATTGAACTACTAAAACGTATGAGGTTGTGGAGTTGACCAAGCCTCCGTATAATGTCGATGAAACTATAACATCAATTGATAAATTCCTATACTTTTATAAGGAATTATTCAATATATAAAACATTATGAATAAATACCCCAATCTATAGATACCCTTATTCTTTTTTATGAATTAATAAAAAAATTATTTCCAATATTTCCATTTAATTCATTCTCATATCACATTGATTATTGAATCTAGATAATTGTTTCAACCCCTTGAAGTGGAGAACGAAGATAAATTTAATCCTCCTAAACATTGTATTGTAATAAAATAGATCAATAGTGATTCTAATAAACATGAGATAAATAGAGTTTTTGTACGGTGTGTACTTTTGGATGAGTATAGGTATGTATACTATCAATATAGTAATAGATTTTTCCAATTAAAAAATGTATATGTTTTCCACTTGGATGTTTTATCACATATGGGAATAAATTTATATATCATTACTATTAGACTAGTGTTTATCAATTTAAATATGGATGATTTACTCATAGGAGTGTGATAATATATGTGCATACCTATACATATCATTACCATAACACTTGATTTATTCCATTCAGATATATATAGCGGTGTCTCAATGTGATGGGGATCATGAAGGTAGAATTTGGAATGAGTATTACAAAGTTCAAAAATGCCATATATAGCATAACAATATGTCATTGTTCATTTAACATGGATGGTTTGAATAGATTCATGAGAAGAAATAAATGATTCTATAACATGTTACTTAGTTAAGGATACTTCTTATCATTGTTTTAATTTTATTAGGATCAATAAGTGGACCCAAAAATAATTTCTTCCGATTTTACATATTATTTACACTCATTTTTAAGTGTCTTATATGGGGGAGACTTAGCAGGTTTGATGTTAGATTTCACTAGGTCAAACCATTATGGCATATCAACCAATAATGTTTTATGTCTTCTCCATTTAATTTCCCAATTCAATGAAGGTCACATGATATACATGCCTATATATTAAAGATATGACTTTTTTGCAAGACACCCATTGTAGATTTGAAACATGGTATGTTATTTGACATCTATACTTTATAGACTACATTCTTTCTAGCTAAAAAAATTTAGCTCATGTTTATGGTTTGAAATATTTAACTAAAAACGTAGGCGTTAAACTTGGGTAAAAATAAGAAAATAACATGATTTTAATAAAGATCCCAGAATCATAGATGTAGATATCCTTGGTGACTAGGGAATATAGATTAAGGTTTTTGTTCATAAATTGATGAATCATATGAAATCATATACAATAAGGGAAATCTAAAACCTAATGTTATTGGGGTCCATTACCAAAATAAATCACCCAATAAATTAAGGATCATAGTTTATGGTCCTGATGTGAGGACCACTCTGTTATGTGGTTTCATGTTATGTGATGAATACTAGAAACGTTTTATATGTTTACGTAGACCCACACTCTCTAATATGATTCTAATTTTTTTAAATATACTTGATTAATATTTAAATGACACAAACATAACCATAAGTAATTATGTTATTAATAAAAAATATTGATTCAATTATATACCCATTACCTTTTAGTCTTAGTTTTTAAAAAATTAGTAAAAACCCTTTATTACTAAAACCATTATATTTACCATGGAATGAATATTTTTCCATATAAAAATGGATTCATTATTTTATATAATAATCCTTCAAAAAATCCCGAAAGATTATCTATAAATGATACACATTTATATATAACTTATTTAATAATATTCACCATAACAAATTGAAATGTAAACATAAAAATGGGTGACATGAAATTTTCAATAATTTTTAAAAAAAATAAAAAAAAAATCAATGATCAAAAGTGTGAAAAAGATTAACTTGTGGGAATAATAAAATAATAATGGAACATGGATACATCATAAGGAAATAATACACCAAAAATGGATTATAAATTATTTATTATATCGTAATGATTTCAATAAAAAGAAGTTGGTATCATAGAATAATGGAATCATAATAATGGGGTAACAAAATATTGCATGAAATGATTAGCATAAGTCAAGTCTCACTAATAAATAAAACATAACATAACTGATAGAATAAAATTGTTGATTGGGTTTTATCCCTAGTTCCTTACCAATAATTTCAGGGGAAATGATGTTTTACCCAATTTATTTGAGGTTCATAGAATTTTGGTCCCACCTATTAGATCGTAATATGTATATGGAAATGTGTTCTATAGAAGAAAACATTCCAAATTTGTCATAAAATATTTAACCCATGGGAAAGAAATCATTTTTCATAAATATTTCTATAAAAAATTTTACAATCCATCTAGGAAAAGAAGATGAATGATATTATTAGTGTATAACCCCTGTGAAGAAAAATAATTATTAAATTATATTGACCTAGATGAAGAACACTTTTACTAGAAGATGAGTTACTATTCACTATCAAATGGAAGAACATAAGAAGAGATCAAGAATTGTGTAATTTTATATTTCTATTTTTATATAAAAAATATTCAATAAGATAATTTAGAGGGTAATAAATAGTACAAAAACATAACAGGGATATATATTTCAGCATTTTAGTGGAAAATCGAAGTAAAATTATGAAAGAAAATATTATAAATATAGGGTAACATTGTTATTACCAAAAAAATATAAGTTACATAAGTAAAATCTATGTCAATTGGGTGACTATATGACATTGAAAAACTTATTTTTGAAATTATTTCTATTATTTAATCTCTAAAAATAAATTATTTCAATAATAATAGATTTATAGTTGATGATGAAACTATACATAAGTTTAATTAAATAGATTTATTTATTCTTCTAAAAAATTAATAGTTATATTAAAAATAAAAAATCAAAAAATCAATGTAAATATAATTTAGTTTGGAATCACATGAAAATTTTTAGTGTAAGAAGTAATACGAAAAATAATTATAAAATTTGGAAATTTAATTCATGGGGAAAATGATAAAATTGAGAAGATTTCCATCATACTTTAGAGAATGTTAAAAATATCCCATTTGATAAAATTAATTAAAAATAATTTAAAAATTTTATAAAAATTAATAATTTCGAATGAACATATTTAATAATTTAACTATATATATTAAAATTTAAGAAATTATATAAAAATTAGATATTTAAGAAATATTTTCCTGACCTTGAAAAAAGAGTTAAGTGATGCTACACTTATTAGAAAGATTTTTGGTTGAATTGTGGACCAAAAAGAAATGAAAGGGTAATATGATATTTAAGACACAATAATGAATAATGAATATTAAAATAGATTTTTTATGAGGTAAATATCATATAATTTCACTATATTGAATCCTAGTAATGGAAATATCTATTTGAATGAGGGATTAGAAAAATCCCCCTTATGAACTACAAAATGAATGAATTATGAATCCATATTAAAGTAAAGGATACCATCAATGAATCAAAAAAAAACATAGTAAGTTAAATATTAAAATATTTGAATTAGTCATATAGAAGATAAAATATGATATTGAAGGATAAAAAATTTAATGAGTTGATACTTAGTAGGAAACACTGACCAAGAATATATCATGTGATGTGAGAATAAATAAATGAATTGATTATGTGAATGAAATATAAATAATCATAAATAATTTTAAAATAAGAAATATATTAATTAGATATTATAATTCACATAACCATATAATAATATAATAAATGGTGTAAGGAAATCACTCATTAAATAGAAACCAAGTTAATTATCCACTTATGGGTTTTTTAATATATTAATTGAAAGAATATGGGAAAAGGTAATGAAATATAAATTTAAATAAAATGAACAAAAATTTATTGAAGTTTAATTTATTCAATGGATTGTATGTACATATTCTCATCAAATAATACATTCAAAATTTTAATTATGTGTTAATGAAGGGAAATTGAGATAGTGAATCAATTCCTTGGATTCCCACATAGTCAAACTCGTGGTATCCTCCTAGAAAATAAACTAATACCAAATAGAAATATATTTACAAAAATTATTCATACTTTTTACCATTTTTATTAATTTTTTATATTGTTTTATCATATTTTTAATAAATCTATTTGTTGAATGTCTATTATCAGTTGTTTTTAGTTTCAACCAATACTTGTCTTTTGTGGTATACTGGTTTTAGTCATCATTCAATGTTCATGTCATAAAAATATTCAAAATTTTAATGATTATATAATTGAATTTACCGAATAAGTTATGATGTTTATGGTATAATCCAAAGGTATTTTATTAATTTTTATTTATGAAAAAATCTATAATGTGATTATTTCATGAAATTTTAATAAATAAAATAGTGCATATTGTAATGATATGAAATATAATATTACCATTTTGAAAAAATAATTTTTTAGTTATTAATTTAATATCATATTAAAAATTATGTTTCCATATATCTAACAACCCAAACAAGATGTACATGGACATTTAATTTCTTTTACAAAATACATAATATGCTACACAAATACATGTTCAAAAACGTATTGGTTTAGTGCCTTTTGAAATATAGAAAAAATTCCTCCAATTTGTAGAAAGATCTTTAAAATATTCCACAAATATCTTTTTATTTAGATTCCTACATAAAACTATCATGACCCATCCACCGGGGCCCATTTTGTAACTACCCCAAGCCTACCTTCCATAGGCCAGAGGTTGGCAACTAGCACCGAATGACGTATTCCCTAAAACTAGGAAGGCATTGTCTTTATAACCTGTAAACTCACACAACTAAGAACAAGGAAGGATACAAACACAAAGTGATACTCTATAGTAACCAGGGTGTGTGCAAAAAGAAAAATGGGGCAAGAATACAGGCCCAACTGTAAAGTACAAGTAAAGATAAAGTACACGTAAAATAGTAAACCTCTCCATTGAACACCCACCATGGATCATACCTGAAGGGTAGGTACAACTCTCGAACGGTCATCCCTGCGGTATGCCTCGTCTAATGTCAACCTCCAACCTATCTCCAGTCTTGGTACCCTCATCCTTGGTCAGTGCTATCTATCTTCTGAACAAAACACAACATGGTGCGATTGTAGCCCGTGTAGGGGTGAGTAAAATGATACTCAGTAGGGAACCCAACACCCTCAAAGGTCTCACAAAAATACAAAAAGGATAAACCACAAAGCATAGAAACAACTGAAACCCCTAAAAAGGTATATGCCCATACATATACCTAAATTATCAAGTATATCCATAAAATTTATAAAGAAAACACAAGGAGAAACTCTTTTAGTAAAGAGCTCAACTATTCCACGGAGGAAAGATTACCACGAAGGTAACACCCCAAAGGTAAGTACCACAAAGGATGAACGACACCATAGTATACCAAAATGGTATCACAAAAATGTATGTACCACAATGTTAATTACACATAGAAGAATACCACAAATGTAAGACATATCTCACACTAGGTATAACATAGGTACGGTAGTAAAGATGATTAGATGTAAGTACAAAATCATCTTACATTGTTGAGAGGCAGACCCACCTAGGATCATACGTCATCTGACCCACGTAGGATCCTAAATCATCAGACCCACATAGGATCCTAGTACAGAATACCCACGTGGTATCCTAGAGTAGTTCCACATGGATTCGTAGAGTGGATCCAAGTGGGATCCTCAAACAAAAACCCACGTAGGATCCCAAGGCACAGACCCACACAAGATTCCTTAGTCATGTTATAGCCAACTAAAGGGTTCCCGCACTAAGCTTTCTTGATTCCAGGAGGGTCTTCTCCTCAGGCCATAGGTCTATACTCCAAAATCCACTAAGTCCCATAATTAATTATCCCAAAGTACCACCATGTAATAGGGGTCTCAAGGCAACAAACAATGCATTAATCGGACAACCCGTTTGTAAGTTATTGTTCTTTTAGTCTTAAGGGCCTCGTTGGATTCATGTTAGATCCAACACGGACATACCCCCAACATTATCCAAAAATCAATTTTGGTATACCAAAAGGACCATCTTGATATAGGGTTTTCGGCGCTATAGATAGTTCGTCAAATGGATGCTCGTAGCTCAAGTTATGGCCAAAAGAGTGGAAAGGGTTCAAAGCTGGTCCTGGTCTGGTCTGACCCAGCCTGCTGGGCATCTCGCGTTGGGTGGCCCGCGCTGGGCGGCCCATTGGACCGTGGATGGGTGGCCACACGGTGGGGTCCACCCTAGCCGCCACCTAAGGGGGAGGCATCCGCTGTCGGGCCGTGTTGCATGGCGTCGATAGCTGGTAAGCGGGACCCGAGGTCCCTCTCGACTACCTGGCTGGATGGATGACCTGCCCTCCTCTATGGCAAGGTCATGTGCCATGTCGGCACTGGTGGTTGGCAATGAGCCAACCACACTCCCTTCACCTTCTCGCCCTCATGTCGCGTCTCCTACACACCCGGTGGCGCAGATTCGCGCTGCCGCCCCCTTCGCGCGGCGGGCCGTGCGCCGGCCGCCACCCTTGCGCCACCACAGCCGATGGGCCACAACCCTTCTCCAATGGTGCAGTTTCACTACCTTCGTCATTGTGCCTAGCTGGAGTGCCAGCCGCTGCTCCCAAGTCCCACTGGTGCTGGTCGCCGGCACAGTCGCTGCCATGGTCACCGATGACTTTCCTCGGTCACCGGGCATGCCCCGGTGGCCCCTTCTTCATTCTGTAGACTACCGCACTCATCTCAGGACATTGCCATCAATTCAAGACCACCAAAATCCATACAGGTTGTGGAGGGGTGGGGCCCTGTTCGTCTGGCATGTACTCACTATGTTATAACGGTAGCAAGCAGCATGGTTTTTCTTGATTCAAGAAGAACAACAAGAATGAGGTAATGGGTATTCGAAACAACAATCCCTATATCGATTTCTCATTGGAAGTGTTGTGAGATAAATTCGGTGAAGGCAGTGAGGGTGAAAATGATTTTCTCTTCCACAAAATAATTCTGAATTTGAGCTCATGCATCGTCCTCTCTCTTGATTCAAAAGTATGATCTTCATTGGAGAGGGCGTTCTTCATTGGGAGGAAATATTTCTCCAAAGATCTCCAAACTCTCTCCTTTTCCAATGATTTCCCACTATGAAATAGGGATCCAACCTACTAAAAATAATTATATCATTTAATTAATGTTGTCACAATTAATTAATTGATGATTACACAAATAATTAATTGAAGTTGAAAGGTTTTCCCACATTAAGGGGGTCCGGGTGGTCCCCACGAACCTGAATTCAGAAAGGGAGGTTTTCCTGCTCGGGTGGTCCCCACCTCCATAATTCAAAAATAGAGGATTCAAAAAGAAAAATAAAATGTTAATTATTTAATTTTTCTTCTTCCATGAAAAACTAATGAACAAACTTCTACCCTTGTCCTAATACGGTCGAGGTGAAGGTCTCTTAAACAGAATATCGGCACTGTGAGTTCAACAATTCCCTCAGATTTCAATTTTGATCATCGGTTCAAATTTTATAAAATGATGCTCACACGTTTACTAAACACACCTTAAAAAAGGTTCAAAAATTCATTCCGGGCATACTGGGCCTCAGAATCATGCGCCGTTAATTTTTGAAGAGTCATAATACACTACGGGAAAAATGGGTATTTGCGACGGGTTATTTGCGACGGGAATAAATCCATTCGCAAATAGCCCCATTAAAAACTTATTTGCGACGGGGGTATTTACCCGTCGCAAATAAGTAGGCTTTTGCGACGGGATGGCTTTCCCCGTCGCAAAAGAACTGGCGCGCGATGTGCGCCAAATCGCGGGAAAACTATTTGCGACGGGGGAATATTCCCGTCGCAAATAACCGGCGGCGGTAAAAGGTATTTGCGACCGGAATATTTCCCCGTCGCAAATAGTTGGTTATTTGCGACGGGACCCGTCGCAAATAACTATTTAACCGTTGACCGTAATAAATGTTGGCTATGGTATTTGCGACGGGTACCGTCGCAAATAACACTACTTGCGACGGGAATCCCGTCGTAAATGGACCCGTCGCAAATAATCTAACCTATAAATACCCCCATCCGGTTTTTTCAAATCATTCTCAAACTACATCTTCTTCTTCTCTCAAAGTTGTATTTCTAAAGTTCAGTTTTTCTCCAGTTTAATTTTTTTCTCCGGAGTTGATATTAATGTTTTGAAGAACGATCAGAGAAGATCAATTTTCAAGGTATTTATGTTCATTTTAATTTAATATTTATTTTTAATTTTTTATTAGTTTCAATTATTCTTAATTAGTTGTAATTTAATTATGTTTACATTGTTTTGTTACTTAATAAATTTAAATTATTAGTATTGTTCATAGTTAATGGTAATTAGGAATAATTAGTAATAATTAGTAATAATTAAGAATAAATATTAATAATTAGTAATAAATACTAATAATTAGGAATAATAACATTATTACATTATTAGTATATTTTATTATTAATATTAAAAAATATAATTTTTTATATATATACAATTCTCTTTTCATCTGTGTGTTTGCTGTCTTCACATGTATTATTTGTATGTGGAGATAGAAAACGCACAGATGAAAGGAGAATTGTATATAAATTAGAAAAATATATTATTTTAATATTAATAATAAAATATACTAATAATTAGTAATAATTAGTAATAATTAGTAATAATTACCAATAATTAGTAATAATTACCAATAATTAGTAATAATTACCAATAATTAGTAATAATTACCAATAAGTAGTAATAATTTTCAATAATTACTAATACTTACCAATAATTAGTAATACTTACCAATAATTTGTAATAATTACCAATAATTAACAATAATTAGTAATAACTAGTAATAATTACTAATAATTACCACTAATTAGTAATAATTACCAATAACTACCAATAATTACCAATAATTACCAATAATTACCAATAATTACCAATAATTAGTAATAATTTGTAATAATTAGGAATAAATACCAATAATTACCAATAATTAAAATAATTAATAATAATTAGTAATAATTACCAATAATTAGTAATAATTAGTAATAATTAGTAATAATTAGTAAAAATTAGGAATAATTACCAATAATTAGTAATAATTAGTATTAATTAGTATTAATTACCAATAATTAGTAATAATTACCAATAATTAGTAATAATTACCAATAATTAGTTATAATTACCAGTAATTAGTAATAATTACCAATAAGTAGTAATAATTATCAATAATTAGTAATACTTACCAATAATTAGTAATACTTACCAATAATTTGTAATAATTACCAATAATTAACAATAATTAGTAATAATTAGTAATAATTACTAATAATTACCACTAATTAGTAATAATTACAAATAATTAGTAATAATTAGTAATAATTAGTAATAATTACCAATAATTAGTAATAATTAGTAATAATTACCAATAATTAGTAATAATTAGTAATAATTAGTAATAATTACCATTAATTAGTAATAATTAGTAATAATTACCAATAATTAGTAAAAACTAGTAATAATTAGTAATAATTACCAATAATTAGTAATAATTAGTAATAATTACCAATAATTAGTAATAATTAGTAATAATTACCAATATTTAGTAATAATTAGTAATAATTACCAATAATTAGTAATAATTAACAATAATTAGTAATAATTAGTAATAATTAGTAATAATTGCCAATAATTAGTAATAATTAGTAATAATTAGTAATAATTACCAATAATAAGTAATAATTAGTAATAATTAGTAATAATTAGTAATAATTATCAATAATTAGTAATAATTAGTAATAATTAGTAATAATTAGTAATAATTAGTAATAATTAGTAATAATTACCAATAATTACCAATAATTAGTAATAATTACCAATAATTATTAATAATTAGTAATAATTAGTAATAATTAGTAATAATTAGTAATAATTACCAATAATTAGTAATAATTAGAAATAATTACCAATAATTAGTAATAATTAGTAATAATTAGTAATAATTACCAATAATTAGTAATAATTAGAAATAATTACCAATAATTAGTAATAATTAGTAATAATTAGTAATAATTACCAATAATTAGTAATAATTAGTAATAATTACCAATAATTAGTAATAATTAATAATAATTACCAATAATTAGTAATAATTAGTAATAATTACAAATAATTAGTAATAATTACCAATAATTAGTAATAATTAGTAATAATTAGTAATAATTACCAATAATTAGTAATAATTAGTAATAATTACCAATAATTAGTAATAATTACCAATAATTAGTAATAATTACCAATAGGTAGTAATAATTATCAATAATTAGTAATACTTACTAATAATTAGTAATAATTACCAATAATTTGTAATAATTACCAATAGTTAACAATAATTAGTAATAATTAGTAATAATTACTAATAATTACCACTAATTAGGAATAATTACCAATAATTACCAATAATTACCAATAATTACCAATAATTAGTAATAATTAGTAATAATTAGGAATAATTAGGAATAATTAGGAATAATTAGGAATAATTTGGAATAATTAGTAATAATTAGTAATAATTAGTAATAATTACCAATAATTACCAATAATTACTAATAATTAGTAATAATTAGTAACAATTAGGAATAAATACCAATAATTACCAATAATTAGTAATAATTAGTAATAATTAGTAATAATTACCAATAATTAGTAATAATTAGTAATAATTAGTAATAATTAGTAAAAATTAGGAATAATTACCAATAATTAGCAATAATTAGTAATAATTAGTATTAATTACCAATAATTAGTAATAATTACCAATAATTAGTAATAATTACCAATAATTGGTATTAATTAGTAATAATTACCAATAATTAGTAATAATTAGTAATAATTACCAATAATTAGTAATAATTAACAATACTTACCAATAATTACCAATAATTACCAATAATTAGTAATAATTACCAATAATTAGTAATAATTACCAATAATTACCAATAATTGGTAATAATTAATAATAATTACCAATAATTAGTAATAATTAGTAATAATTAGTAATAATTACCAATAATTAGTAATAATTATTAATAATTAGTAATAATTAATAATAATTACCAACAATTAGTAATAATTATCAATAATTAGTAATAATTAGTAATAATTACCAATAATTAGTAATAATTAACAATAATTACCAATAATTAGTAATAAGTAGTAATAATTAGTAATAATTAGTAATAATTAGTATTAATTACCAATAATTAGTATTAATTACCAACAATTAGTAATAATTACCAATAATTAACAATAATTACCAATAATTACCAATAATTAGTATTTATTACCAATAATTAGTATTAATTACTAATAATTAGTAATAATTACCAATAATTAGTAATAATTACCAATAATTAGTAATAATTACCAAAAATTAGTAATAATTACCAATAATTAGTAATAATTAACAATAATTAGTAATAATTAACAATAATTAGTAATAATTACCAGTAATTAGTATTAATTACCAATAATTAGTATTAATTACCAATAATTAGTATTAATTACCAATAATTAGTAATAATTACAAATAATTAGTAATAATTAGTAATAATTACCAATAATTAGTAATAATTAGTAATAATTACCAATAATTAGTAATAATTAGTAATAATTACCAATAATTAGTAATAATTAACAATACTTACCAATAATTACCAATAATTACCAATAATTAGTAATAATTACCAATAATTAGTAATAATTACCAATAATTACCAATAATTGGTAATAATTAATAATAATTACCAATAATTAGTAATAATTAGTAATAATTAGTAATAATTACCAATAATTAGTAATAATTATTAATAATTAGTAATAATTAATAATAATTACCAATAATTAGTAATAATTATCAATAATTAGTAATAATTAGTAATAATTACCAATAATTAGTAATAATTAACAATAATTACCAATAATTATTAATAATTAGTAATAATTAGTAATAATTAGTATTAATTACCAATAATTAGTAATAATTAACAATAATTAGGAATAATTAGTAATAATTAACAATAATTAGGATTAATTACCAATAATTAGTAATAATTACCAATTATTAGTAATAATTAGTAATAATTAGTAATAATTACCAATAATTAGTAATAATTACCAATAATTAGTAATAATTACCAATAATTCATAATAATTAACAATAATTAGTAATAATTAACAATTCTTAGTAATAATTACCAATAATTACCAAAAATTAGTAATAATTACCAATAATTACAAATAATTATCAATAATTACCAATAATTAGTAATAATTACCAATAATATTAGTACTATGAAAATAATAAAAAATTTATATAATATAAAAATTATCAATATTTGTAACATGTTTTGCTTTATTCTCAACATATTTAATTCTTAAAGGGTCAATTTTTAGGTCTATCTCAATAAAAAGTTTGTGTCAGTCGTGTATGATCTAAACTCTATAATTATCCTAGCTTGAGTATTTTTTCTAACAAATTATTCAAAACCAGTAATGCTTTTATATTTTATAGAGAAATATGGAACAACGAGGTCATCAACAATCATTATTAGGTGACCGCATGTGGATAAATCAATGTAGAAATCCAAACGGTTCTAGTTTAAATCTAGTATATGTAGAGGGTGTGGAGGCTTTTTTATCATTTGCGACATCAAATCCAGAATTTGTTTTAGAAGGCAAAATAAAATGCCCTTGTAGAAAATGTGCATTGAGAATGTTTGACACGTTTGACAAAGTGGGAGAACATCTCTTGCATTTTGGTTTTCAACCAGATTATGTTTTTTGGTATCAACACGGTGAACGCAGTTCCAGAGCAAGTGATACCAACTTGATTCCGGATCCATCCCGGTTTCAAGATTTAGTACATGATGTTGCATGTTCATCTGTTCAACATACAGAAACTCCGGCTGATATAGCTTCAAATCCTGAGTTGGCACCGTCTGAATTTTATTAGTTGTTGAAGTCTGATGAGGATGAATTATATCCTGGCTGCAAGATGAGCAAATTAGAAGTAGTTTCAAAATTTATGGCTATCAAATCAGATAACGGAATGTCAAACACCTATTTTGACCAGATATTTTCTTTGATGAAAACACTGTTACCCGAAGGAAATGTTTTTCCTGCAAATTACTATGAGAGTAAGAGGCTGGTTCGAAATTTGGGACTTACTTGTCAGAAGATTCATGCATGTTCAAATGACTGCATTTTATATTCTGGGTAAAATGAGTCGTTGGATAGTTGTCCCACATGTGGGCAACTGATATATAAAGAAGGACAACACGGGAAGTCTGGTTTGATTCCTATAAAACAGTTGAGATATTTTCCGCTTACATCCAGACTTCAGCGTTTATTCATGTCTAAGAATACATCGACAATGATGTCATGGTATAAAGAGAATATTTAAACCGATAAAAGCTTGAATCATCCAGCCGATGGTGATTCATGGAAACATTTTGATAGAGTGCATCCATCCTTTGCTTTAGAAGCTAGAAATGTTTGACTGGGCCTTTCCACTGATGGTTTCTGTCTGTTTGGATCTTATGGTAGTCAATATTCATGTTGGCCTGTTTTTTTAACTCCGTACAATTTACCTCCATGGATGTTGATGAAGGAGCCATATATCTTTTTGACTTTACTAATTCCAGGACATCCGAAGAAAAATATTGATGTTTATTTGAAGTAATTGATTGATGAGTTAAATTTATTGTGGAGTACTGGTGTCAGTACATATGATGTTGCAACGAAACAGAATTTCATACTGAGAGAAGCATTGATGTGGACAATAAGTGACTTCCCGGATTATGGAATGTTATCTGGCTGGAGTACACATGGTCAGAAATCATGTCCTTACTGTATGGGAGAGAACAAAGCATTTATGCTCATTCATGGAAAGAAACCTTGTTATTTTGACTGTCATCGCATATTTCTTCCAGCTGATCATCCTTTTCGCAGAAACAGATCTCATTTCAGAAAAGGAAAAGTTGAAAGGGATGGACCTCCAAAAATTCTATCAGGTTCGGAGTTAAAATCAGTTGTATTTTCATTACCTCCCATCACTTTTGGTCCCACAATAAACTAACAGAAAATTTCTGGTTTTGGGAAAGAACACAATTGGATTAAACGTAGCATATTTTGGGATTTGCCATATTGGTCTGATCTGTAGGTCCGACACATGTTAGATGTCATGCATATTGAGAAGAAATGTTTTGATAATTTGTTTCGTCCAGTTTTGGATACGCCAGGAAAGAGCAAAAACAATGTAAATGCACGTTTAGATCTTGCCCAAATTTGCAGGCATCCAGAATTGGAACTATTTGAGAATGTCAGAACAGAAAGGTTACTGAAACCAAAAGTAGCTTATACACTGTCTAAAGAAAACCGTTTATTATTTTGTTAGTGGATTGCAGATTTGAGACTTCCAGATGGCTGTGCTTCCAATTTGGGTAGATGTGTAAAGAATGGTCATATTACTGGATTAAGAAGTCATGATTGTCATGTTATAATGGAGAGACTTCTACCCATTGGATTAAGAGGTCTATTGAATTCTCTGATTTGGGATTCCATAACAGACATGACTCATTTTTTTCGGGAAATTTGTGCGGCTACGGCAGATTATGATACTCTAGGAAAACTTGAAAAAGAAGTTGTTGTAATTATATGTAAACTGGAAAAAATATTTCCGCCGTCTTTCTTCAACTCAATGGAACATTTGATGTTACATTTTCTATATGAAGCCAAATGTGGAGGTCCGGTACAGTTTCGATGGATGTATCCATTTGAAAGATGCATGCAAAAACTGAAAAGAAAAGTACGTAACAAAGCATCTGTTGAAGGATCTATTGCAGAAGCTTATTTGCAAGAGGAAATATCTTTTTTCTGCTCCCATTATTTTGAATCTGAGTATCCTTCAAAACACAACCGAATGGGATGGAACGAGAGGAATATTGATGAAATCGACAATCAATTATCTATTTTCAACCAGGCAGAGCTTGGTTTTGGTGGAGTTTATGAACGCTGGCTTTCAGATAATGAACATCAGAGAGCTCATACGTATGTTCTGCTCAACTGTGAAGAGATGACATCAGTTGTACTGTAAGTGTTTATATCACTTATTATATCATTTATGTTACAATAAATAACTTTGGTTTTTATAGGTTGTATGATAATCATATCAAGAAACAAATTCCACAAATTACAGCAGCTGCTCTCGAAGAACGTCGACTGAAAAATTTCTCTCAGTGGTTTCAAAAACTGGTAACATAAATTCTTTATCTTTTAGAAACTCATTCAATGTATAGTTTAATATATGGATAATTATTTCAAAAAATTTTAGGTGTCTCGACATGCTGATAAAATTGAAAAACGGCTGTGTGTATTGAGTAACCCACCTTCCAAACATGTTAAAACTTATAATGCATATGTGGTGAATGGATTTCGATTCCACACACATGCATATGGGGAACCAAAAAATAATGAACAGTGGAGTTAGCTTGAGAGGATCTCATCATCGAGAAAATGAAGTTGACTTTTATGGCATACTTGATGAAATCATTGAACTCTGTTATCTTGGAGAACATTACATAACCATGTTCAAATGTCAGTGGTTGGATACAGAGAGAGGCGTGCGTGTTCATCCGACTCATGGAATCATCGATATTAAATGTAAAAGTGTTCTCGCAGTAAATGAACCATTCTTATTTTCTCAACAGGTATATCAAGTTTATTACGCAAAGTACTGTGCAACATCAAGAGACTTGACTGATTGGTGGAGTGTAATAAAAATCAAAATTCGAGACAATCAGTTTAGTCAAAGTGAATGTGCTTTCACTGATGTGCAAAAAATTGAAGTTTTTCAAGAGAGTACTCAAAATCAATCTTTTTTACAAAGAGACATGAGTATCGATGACGACACCCCACATTTAAGAGTTAGTGAGGACGATGATGTTAATGATGTCACATATGAATTTGAAATGGTAAGAGATGAAGCAACTGTAACTCGAATGGATATCGATGATGTTGAGGAGGAATATGAAGATGACATTGACATATATGAAGATGATGATGAAGATGAACACTGATAGCATTCCATGGTATTTATATACAATCATAATATTTATATATGTATATATAATAGTAATTATCAATTATTTGCTAACATTAACATTTTCTGTTTCAGATGGACGACGCCACATTTCGTGAGTTGGCGGATGCTGACCTGACTTTCGATGCGGATGAGTTGCTTAGAGATGACCCTCAGCCTGCAGGCACTCGAGGGAGTACGCAGAGGGGGCGCGGTCTTGCACGATTGATGATTCTTGACCCCATCCCCAAGAGACGTCCACGTCTTGGGTTTGATCCACGCACACTGAGGTGTGATAACCTGTGGATTTGACTAAGATTTCATTAATCTATTCACATAATAAATGTTTATTATTTTTTCAGTTTTCCGCATATAGCAGTCGGATAGGGCAGCGCTATTTTGCGCAACTATTTCTCTCAGCCGTGGACCACATGGGAGCAGATTCTCATTGATGTGCAGCAGGCCATGTTCGGCCATTGGTTGGTACGTACGTAAATAAATAATTTTTATTTTGAAAATTATTTCATTTCTAACTTGATATTTTTATTTATTTGTAGGGTTTATGGTATCCGATCGAGGATACCATGCGTGACGCCATCCACAAGGCATGGGAGGTGGCCATGCGTGATCGCCTTCGTCAGTTTTTGCACAATTTAAGAAAAGCTGCGATGAAGAAAGCAGGAGTGTCAGATTTTGACGAGTCATGTAGAGCACACCGACCAGAGTATATTTCATCCCATGTATGGGATGGATTATGTGCGCACTGGTTGAGTGGTGACTTTCAGAGGATATCATCGGTGGGGAGGCAGAATCGGGGGAGACAGGAGGTGACTCATCGAGATGGGAGTCGTTCTTTCAATACTCATAGACAGCATCTGGTACGTACATTATTTATAAATATTTTATATAACTATAAATATTAAAAGTTTATTTTTTATTCTTATAGGCTGTCAAGCACCCCGATATTACAGAGTACGACGTATATCGGAGGATGTATAGTGATCCTGCTACTGGGGAGCTCAGAGGTGATCGTCAGCATCACATCGTGGTCAGTATTATTTGTTTTCAAGTTTAAAAATTAACTGTATATAATATATTCACAATTTTAATTTTATATTGCAACTATAGGAGTCATATGAGGCCGCAGCGTCACAGGCCCGGCCTGAGAGTCGGGCCGAGTCATCAGATCAGACCAATGCCCGTCAGTTTGATGAGGTGGCATGGATGCAGGCCACCCAGAATGCCTTCGAGAAGGGCCGGGTAGTTGGTATCAGCTCTCTACTGACTCCTGGAGATTATTATGGCAGTGCTGTGATGTCGGCGTCCAGCTCGAGAGGAGCTCGTGCATCTTCTTCTACTACACAGTATGAGGATCAGTTGTGATCTCAGACTGCACAGATAGAGAGTCTCAGATAGGAGCAGGAGCAGATGCGTCAGCAGTATGAGGAGGAGCGTCGATGCTAGCAGCAGTTGTACGAGGAGCAGACGAGTCGGTGGCAGTAGCAGCATCAGGAGCAGATAGAGTACATGCGCCGACTCACTCATGCTTTAGGGATGGAGTTTCCTCCACCACCATCTGCAGATCCCCCACCTCCCCCCCTCCTTCAGATTAGAGTTTGTATTTATGTTATAAAATTTGTGAAATCAAAATATTTTTTTTTCTATTCGTAGTTTCTGTCTCATTATATAATATTAATAATATTATATTTTTAAATAACAATATTAATATGAATAATAATATTATTTATATTTTATAATATTAAATTATATATATATATTAAAATTTTATAATATTATAATTTAATTATATTTTTTGTAATACTTGAATTATTTTAATATTTGAATGTAAAATAATTCTATTATTTTTATATTAATTAAAATAACTTATTAATATTTTTTTTATTTATGAATTATAATTCTAATATTATTATATTAAATAAATCATTTATTAATATTCTATTATTTTTTATTTTTGAATTATAATTCTATTATTATTATATTAATTAAAATATTTTCTTATTTTTATTTGTGAATTATAATTCTATTATTATATTAATTAAAATAATTTAATAATAATTAATTTTTTTTTATAGTTTTTGCGACGGGTCCAGTCGCAAAAACTCTTTTAAATGTTTTTTACAAATATACGGAGTACTATTTGCGACGGGGAGAATAACCGTCACAAAAAAAGGCTTTAGCGACGGGCCCGTCGCAAATAAGTGTTGTTGCGACGCCGTTTTCAGCAACGGACCATTTGCGACGGGCCCCCGTCGCAAAAAGCCATTTGCGACGGGATCCCGTCGCAAATGACCCGTCGCAAATACCTGTTTTTCTAGTAGTGATATTCCCATAAAATTAAAAAAATTACATGGAAAAAATTGGGTATTTACATTCTCCCCACCTTATGTCTTTTCATCCCTGTAAGCCATAACTCAAACTAAGGGAACAAGTGGGGGTAATTATCACGTCTATGAGCCTCCCTCTCTCATATGCGCTCCAAGAGGTTCCCGTGATTCCAACGAATGCTCACTAAATATATCAATCATCCATGAAGGACTCTATCATGTCGATCATCAATATCCACAGGAACATCCATAAACGTGGCCCCATCGTCTACGTCCAGCTCACCGTGGTCGATGACATGAGATGGGTCATGCACGTATCTACTTAGCTGGGATACTTGGAAAACTTCATGCACCTGATGCAACTGAGGGGGAAGTGTTAGGAGATAATACACCTTGGAAACTCTACTGAGGACCTCAAAGGATCCAATGGACCTCAGAGATAACTTTCTGCCCCAGCCCAATCTCTGCAAACGTCATATAGGTGAGACCCATAGAAATACATGCATGGTCTCCATCCTCGAACATCAGAGGTCTTTGTCTCCTATCGATATAAGACTTCTCTTTGTTTTGTGCAGTCTTCATCTGCTCCTAGATAATATGCACCTTATCAATGGTAGCCCGTACCACATCTGGTCCCATGAGTGCTGACTCCCCTAAATCAGTCCAACACAATGGTGATATGCAAGGTTGGCCATACAAAGCCACAAAAGGTAACATCCCAATGGTGGAGTGATATCTATTGTTGTATAAAAACTCAACTAAGGTAAAGTGATATTCCCAACAGTGACCAAAGTCGAGGACACAAGCACGCAACATGTCCTCAAGGATCTGAATGGTCCCCGCAGTCTGGAAATCCGTCTGAGGTTGGAAGGTGGTGCTCAAATGTTGTTGCATCCTGAAAGCCTCCTGAAACCCCTTCCAATGCTAGGAAGTGAAATGTGAATCATGATGAAATACAATCATTGAGGGTACTCCATGTAACCGCACAATATCCTGCACATAGAGGCATCCCAAGCTCTCTACTGAACCCTACTCTCTATTTGGAAGGAACTGGGGCGAAATGGTGAGTTGGTCGAAAACCACCTATATAGAATCATGACTCCAAGATGTACCTGGAAGTCCTATCATGTTGTCCATGGATATCCCATCCCACTTCTACTCTGGGACCTCTAAAGGCCGAATTAAGCCTGCTGGTAACTGATGCTCCACCTTCACATGATGACAAGTGAGGCAACGAGAGAAAAAATCTGCTAAAACATTCTTCATTCTCATCCACTAGGGATATCGTCGAAGGTCCTGATACATCGTTTCCACTCCTGGAAGCACCTCTATAGGGGACTTATGGAACTACCTCAACACTTCCTCCCGTAAGTCACCTGTACCATAGTATGCCCTAGGACAAAGTTGACATGCTCCCCACCATCATAAAATCCATCAGGAGCCTGTCCTATTAATATCTGAGCACGTTGAGCCTCACAGTTAGTGTCCCCTCATTGTTCCTCCATGAATATCTGAAGAAGTGGGTGAGTGACTATAAGAGACTGAAGAAAAGATGCTCAATCTCATTCCACAAAGGATATCTATAAAGTGGCCAGCTACTCCGTCACCTAACCTAGTAGCTATATACCAAATCTCTTGCTTAGTGCATCTGCTAAAATGTTCCCCTTCCCAGGAGTATAGAAAATCTCGAAGTCATAGTCCTAGAGGAACTCAATACAATGCTGTTGTCTTAGGTTCAGGTCCTTATAGGAGAAGATATTCTTGAGACTCTGGTGATTAGATTAGACCATAAAAATCTCACCATTCAGATAATGTCACCACATCTTCAATGTGAAGACCATTGCTTCTAACTCAAGGTCATGGGTAGAGTAGTTCTGCTCATTTTGTCCTATTTATCGAGAACCATATGTGATAACTACTCACTCCTACATCAGGACACATTCTAGCCCCATCCCTGATGCGTCATAGTAGACTACGTACACAACGTCCTCCTGTGGAAGCCTCAATATGGGGGCACTAGTCAGCTTCTGCCCTAGATATTGAAAACTGCATTGACATCTATCCAACCTCAAAAAGGGTTTCCCCTTCTTCATAAACACTGTTAATTGTGCTAAACCTCTGGAGAAATCATACACAAATCTCTGGTAATATCCGGACAAACCCAAGAAGCTTCATACCTCAGTCACACTTATGGATAGCTCCCAAGCAAGTACCACCTCAATCGTTGCTGGATCCACCACAACTATAGTCTCTGAGATGGAATGTCCTAGAATGTGAACCTCTCGGATCCAGAGCTGGAACTTCAAGAGCTTACCATAAAGCTGCTACTCTCGGAGTGTGTCCAGAACTACTTGAAAATGATTGACATGCTCCTCCCCGGTATCCATGTATATCAGAATGGAATCAATGAAGACCACCACAAAGCGATCATGATATGGCTGAAATATCCTTTTTATGAGTCCTATTAACACTTCTAGAGTATTGGTCTCACTGAACAAAATGACTAAAAACTCATAATGGTCGTACCAATATCTAAAATCTGTCTACTGCACATCCTCGTCTCGTACTCTGAGCTGGTGATAGCATGATCTGAGGTCTATCTTCAAGAACCACTATGATCCCATAGGCTAATCAAAGAGGATGTTAATCATTGATAGTTGGTACTTATTCTTCACAGCCACCTGGTTTAGGTACTGATAGTCAAAACAAAGTCTCAAGCTACCATCCAACTTCATGGTGAAAAATATCGGGGCTGCCCAAGGAGAAACACTAAGCCTGATGGACCCCATCCCCTGAAGACCCCCGGTTGTACTCCCAGTTCAAGAAGCTCCACAGAAGCCCTATGATACTCTGGTGTAGATATCGGTCCCGTCTCAGGGTATAATTTAATGTAAAAGTCCACCTCTCTGTGAGGTGGTAAACCCTAAATATCATCAGGGAACACATCGACATTCTGGTCCACCACTACAATATAGCTTGTATCCTCCACATCAACCGCTCCGAGGGTAAGACTAGCCAACTGATAAGTGATCGGCTGCACTCTCTTCTAGGTAAGTCAATCCTATGCTGTAGAGGCTCCCTTTTCACAGGTGATGGTTAACCTAGTCCCATCCTCATGGATAAACAAAACTTTTCACCAAATACAGTCAATCCTTGAATGTATTATAGATAACCAGTCCATACCCAAGATGACATCGTAAGGCCTCGGCGCCGCTAATAGGATATCATAGCCTAATATATCACCTCTTGGAGTAATCTCACACTACTGAAACTAGTGTGTAATCGTTGAATCCTCTCTCGTAGAAGTCTCTAGCCGTAAGGATCGAGCCAACAGCTCCACCAGAATCAATAAGCTCCGAATGAGGGAAATCACAATAAAAGAATGACTGGCACATGTGTTTATAAGTACTGTAGCTAAGGTTGAGTGGACACAGATCATACCTTGTATCATCTCCAGAGTGCCATGGTTATAGGCCTCATATGCCAATAGCTGAGCTCTCCTTTTTCTACATGCTCCCTATGGTCAGGGTGGACAACCTGGTGGTGGTGGTAATGATAACACCTCGAATCGTTGCCCACCGCCAACTGTATGGCCAGCTCCACTTCTAGATCTGCCTACTCCCTACAGACCTCCTTAGTTGAACCTCTGTCTCTTCTTGGGTGGTACTTCGATCGCCTACAGATCATCTGTACATAGGGTTGGGAAATAATGAGCTATGCGACCCTGTCCGCCGCATGTAAAACACCTCATGCTCCTCGCATGACTGGCTCTATCTCGGGTGCCCTGCACAACCGACCCTAAATCCTGCAGTCATCCACCAGTAAGTCTGGTCCTCTTGGACCTCTATGACATCTGTCTACTACTAGCTATGGATGACTCTACTATGTGATGCCAGGTGGTGGGTCTTGCTGCTGGTGACTCCTAAGAAAGAAAACACTCCACCAAGAGGGCCCGCTCTACCTCCCTCGCATGCGTCGGGATGCTGAGAGAAATTATCAAAGCCCTGATCTCCCACATGAGTCCCTACTCGAAGGTTTGGGCCCTGATGAATGGGTACTGCACCATATTAGTGGAGTATCATGAGTTTTCGGTGAAATTTCTGAGTACTAAGCCACAGTCAGGATGCCCTGCTACAAATGAAGAAGCTCTTGTATGCGCACTACGTGAAGGGTCACAAATAAAAAATATTCCTTAAATAGGCTCTCAATGTCTGGCCAGAGAAGTGTCACCTCATCGTAAACTTGGAGTATCAAGCCCCACCATATTCCTGCTGATTCCTGGAGAATACTGGAGGCCATGATCCCCGTGAGATCAGCTAGTGTCCCTTCCAGTTGGAAGACTGCCACCACGACCTCCATCTAATCCTTAGCTGCCTATAGGTCCATCTCACCCCTGAACCTAGGTGGCTTCTAGAACTATAACTCGTGAAACACGCTCAAGAGGCATGCACTCTCTACTATTGGGGTTGGTGGAATCACTGTCCCAATGGGTAATGGTACCTCTAGTTCCTCTACTGAAAGAGGGCCCTACACTGAGGCCTCATCGCTCGGTGGGTCATCATCGCGTACTATACCTCGAAACCTAGCTGGCTGTCTATGTAGTGGCATCCTAAAAATAAACATGTGTTCCACAGTCAAGAGGTTATACCTAGTGAGCTAACTCAATATGATCCGATATAAAACTTTTCAAAACACACACGTAATCAGTGTTTTCATTCATTGAGTCAGAAATCAGAAGTCAGGGTCCTGATGTATAGATACTTCAGCCACTTCACTAGAACTGTATTCCCGAAACTAATATCCACACTCATAACACTTAACACTATTACTATTAAAATATCAATGTCCAATGTTCTATGGTAGAACCGGCTCCTATGATACCAATTTGTCATGACTCGTCAGTCAGGGCCCGTGCTGTGACTACCCCAAGCTTACCTTCCATCGGACAGGGGCTGGAGAGTATCACCAAAAGGTGTATTCCCTAAAACTGGGAAGGAATTGACTTTATAATCTGTATAATTACACAACTAAGCACAAAATTGGATACAAACAAAAATTGAAAGTATATAGTAACCAGAGTGTGTACAAAAAAAGGTGGCCAGAATACAAGCCCAACTGTAAAGTACACGTAAACTAAAAGTACAAGTAAAACTATAAATGGCTCTAATGAACACCCACCAATGATCCTACAAGAAGGGTAGGTACAGCTCTCGAATGGGGGTCCCTATGGTATGCCTCATCTAATGTCCACCTTCGATCTACCTCCAGTCCTGGTACCCTCGTCCTTCATCAGTGGTATTTTTCTTGTGCACCAAACACAAAAAGGTGAGGGTGTAGCCTATGTAGGAGTGAGTATAATGATACTTAGTAGGGACCCCAAGAACATAAAAGGACTCAAAAAAATCCTGAAAGGATAAACCAAAAATCAAGGAAACAAATGAAAACACAACATAGGTATATGCCCATACACCTAAGTTATCAAGTAGACGCATCTCATTCATTAGGGAAAAAAGGCCCAACTATTTTATCCAAGATCTCAACTGTTTCATGGAGGAATGATTACCATGAAGGTAACACCACAAAGTTATGTACCACAAAGTAAAATCCACATAGAAGTATATCAAAAAGCTATCACCACAAATGTATGTACCATAAATGTAACGCCACACAGAAGAATACCACAAAAGTAAGACTCGGCTCACACCAATTATAACATAGTTATGGTAGTAAAGTTGATTAGATCTAACTATTGAACGATCTCACTCTATTGAGAGGAAGACCCATGTAGGATCTTACATCATCAGACCCACGTAGGATCCTAAATCAATAGACCCACATAGGATCCTAGTACAGAAGTCCCATCTAGGATCCTAGAGTAGTCCCACATGGATTCCAAGAGCGGATCCAATTGGGATCCTCAGACACATACCCATATAGGATCCCAAGGCACAGACCCACAAAGGATCCCTTACTCATGTTACAGCCAGCTACAGGGACCCCGTAGTAAGCTCACATGACTCTGGGAGGGTCCTCTTTTCAAGCCACATGACAGTACGCCAACTTCCACAAAGTTCCATGAAGAAGTATTCCAAATTACCTCCATTTAATAAGGATATCAATGCAATATACAGTTCATCAATCGGTTTTCTAGTCTGTAAGTTATAGGCATTTTAGTCTTGAGGGCCCAATTGGATTCATGTTTGATCTAACCCTATCTTAACCAAAAATTATCCAAAACTATGGTGGGGAATACCAAAAGGATTGTCTCGATCCATGGTTTCTGGTGCTGCAGATGATTCGTCAGACAGGCACCAGTAGCTCATGTTATTGACAAAAGCGTGAAAAGGGGTCAAAGCTGGTCCAGGTCTGGTCTCACCCCGTCGCAGCCCGCCGGGTGGCCCGTGGTGTGGCCCACGATGGGTGACCCATGCTGGTCAGTCTGTGCTGGGTGGCCCACTGGCCCGTGGTTGGGTGGCCCATGGTGGGTTCCGCCCTAGCCGCCTCCCAAGGGGGAGGCGCCCCCTAGGTACCCCAAACAGCCTAGCCCTTTAGGTTGGGTGGTAGACCGGTCGGTGCCACGTGGCGCCGATAGATGGTACGCAGGACCCGGGGTCATGCTCGGCTCCCTAGCTGACCATATGGCCATCCCTCCTCCACAGCGCGGTAGTGCGCCGCACCACCACCGGTAGCCAACAGCGATCCGACCACCCTCCCTTCGTCATCGCAACATCGTGCAGTGGCTCCTGCATGCCCGGTAACACAGATGTGTGTTTCCACCCTCTTCGCGCAGCTGGTCGTGCACTAGGCACCACCCATGCTCAACCATAGACGATGGGCCACAACCTTTCTCCGATGGTGTGGATGCGCCGCCTCCGTCATCACGGCCGGCCAGAGTGGCGGTCACCGCTCCTGAGTCCCATTGGTTCCAGTCACTAGCACAATTTCCAGCAACATACCTCGGGTCATCGGGCGGGCCCCGTTGGCCTAATCTTCATTTCATAGACTCTCACACTCATCTCGGGACGTCTCCATAAATTCAGGACCACTAAAATTCACAAAGGTTGCGGAGGGGTCAGGTTGTGTTCTTATGGTCTGCACCCTCCACATTAGAACGATAGCAAGCGACATAGTTGCTCTTAATTCATAAAGAACGTCAAGAACAAGGTAAGGGGTATTCGAAACAACAATCCCTACCTCTATTGATTTTTGGAAGTGTCACATGATGATGTCGGTGAAGGCGATGAGGGTGCCAACGATTGTCACTTCCACAACAGGCATCTGAAGTCGGGCTCGTGTGTCATCCTTACTCTTGATTCCAATGTATTTTCTTAATTGGAGAGGGAGTTCTTCGTTTGGAGGAAATGTTTCTCTAAATTTCTCCCAACTCTCTCTTTTGCTGACTATTTCTCACCTATAAATACGGACTTAACCTATTAGAAATATGTTTATCATTTAATTAAATATGGCACAATTAATTAATTGTAGTTGGAACAATTTATTAATTGAATTTGGTAAAATTAATTAATATAAGTTGAGAGGTTTTCCCACATTAAGAGGGTTTCCGATGGTCCCGACCACCATAAATTCAGAATGGGAGGTTTTCTAGCTCAGGTGGTCCCCACATCCAAAATTCAAAAAGAGAGGCTTCAAAATGAAAAATAAAATTTTAGTGATTTTATTTTTCTTCTTCCATGAAAAACTGAAAAACTAACTTCCACCCTCGACCTACTACAGTCGAGGTGAAGGTCTCCTTAAGTGAATATCGGCACTGCGAGTTCAACGGTGCCCTCATATTTCAATTTCGATTATTGGTTCCAAAGATAGAAAATGATGCTCGTACGTTTACTACATGTACATTAAAAAAAATTCAAATATTCATTCTTGGAACACCGAGCCCCACAATCCATTAATTTTCATGAACTCATAATATTTCGATATAATAAAAAAAATTACATGGAAAAATCCTAGTCTTTAAAAAAACCTTTCTCTATATACTGGTAGAAAGGATATCTTATTAAACGGATGAGCTCAGATGCTCAGTAAAGGTAAACAAGAAAACATAGAACAAAATACAAACATATGAATTTAAAAACATTAAAATAAATTTTGAAAAATAAAATAATGTATATCATAAATTAAAATATTGACTCATGAAATAAATAATGATATCTCATAATGAATAAATCATAAAGGGACATAACTCATGAGAAAATATCATTGGCATAAAACATAGAATTATGGATATCAAATAAGAATAAAAATTCATTTCCACATTAGGCAATGCTCATTTTGAAAGACCATCATAGGGGAAAAATTCCTTTACTAAACCCAGTTTACTCCATATTCTAGCCTTGTATTACTGAACTGAGTTTACTGACCATTCCAACTCTGTATTTTTGAATTGGGTTTACATACCATCCAGCCCTATATTACTGAACTGAGATCATTTACCAATAAAGTAATATATATTTCATGAGATATAAATCATTACCCAATGTATTTGAGGGAGATATAGGTCCCATTAATCTCATAATGAAATCATTGTTACGTGTTCTACAAAAACATAAACCATTCATCATAGCATTACACGTGGAATAAAATGGTTTTCTTAAACATCATTCAATTATTACACAATTGTTGTAAAAAAATGGATTTCATAAATATAATTCCAGCACAAAAATAATCAAACCATAGGAATAATAGGTATAGTATTCTTGAAACAAAATTCTATTAAATAATTCCATCTTAGATGGAAAATAATTTTGATAGAACACATTAAATTTATCCTTAAAGAAAATATATTTTATTCATAAAAATATATTTATTTTCATAAACTGCAACACTATTTAGAAAAATAAAATACTTTTATTTAAAATAACATTGAAATATTGTAAAGTATATTCATGGAAATAAAAAAATATAAAATCATAAATGTAATCCATTTATACCGTATAAATTAAAAAACATTATTCTCATTTTTTTACCAGTAAATTCAAGAAGCAACTTGTATATAAAATTAAATCATGATTCCTTTAAAACAATGTATTCAAAATTAAAACATCGATAAAATTTACATTAAACACGCATAGGAAAATGATGAACCATTGTATGAAATAATTTTTAGAAAAAATGTACATGGATAATAGATAAACCCTAGTAAATTCTTATATATAAAAAAACTTAGATAATAATATGATTTTGAACTTATAACTTACCTTAGGTATGGGTTCCATAGTACATATCTAAAACTATTGAATAAAGGATTAAATAATGTCATTAAATTATTTTAGAATCATATTAAATTTTATGATATCATAGGTTATAATATTATTACCCATTTGTAAATAACATTATTACTCATCCTTCGGCTATTAACTGCTTTATTTTCATACTCAAGTTTTGTCAGATAAGTTCATCTTGATATTCATAGGTTATAGTTATATTATTTCAAATATGATAATAATATAATATATATCATAATTATTATTTTGAAATATTTATATAATCACAATTTAATGAAGATAATGTTGAGAGAATCACATCGCATCATAGAGACGATAGACCATACATACGCATGAGGGATGATATAGTTCCCTTAATTATGGAAGGGTACAGATTTGGATGGTATATATAAATTGTTGTAGAATAAAAATATTTTTATAAAAATAATATATAGTTCTTATTTTAATAATTATACCCATCCATGAAGTTGTTGGTGAAAAATATATTACACCACAACATGGAGAGGATAAATCATACTTATGCAGACATGGTGATTTGTTTTTCATAGGATGAATAGAAAGAGGAATATAGTTATTTCATAATTATAATAACATCTCATAA
Organism: Viscum album; assembly: GCA_963277665.1. Taxonomy (NCBI): domain Eukaryota; kingdom Viridiplantae; phylum Streptophyta; class Magnoliopsida; order Santalales; family Viscaceae; genus Viscum; species Viscum album. Next base: position 1,918,729,773 of record OY728161.1, on the reverse strand, counting down.
AGTATTTGATATTATATTTATAAATTTTGAAAGGAAAAAACTCATGAAGAGGAAGTAGAAGAAGAAATAAATTTGAAATAATTATTAGAGAAGATTACCTCTTCTTCGATGAGCTCCAAGCAGATCTCCTCTTAAAGGCACTTGAATTTGTCTTTTGAAAAGACCAAAACCTATATAATTTAACTATGTAAGTTTATAAACGAAATTTTCAGGTTATGGATGATATCTAAGGCTCAATGTGATATGAATAAGTGACGGAGGACGTGCCCTTTTATAATTAAAGTGAGAGGCACTTTTGGAATCTCTAAAAATTTAATTTATAATAAAATTAAAACAAATAGAAATCATAAAAAAAGTGCTAGTTTTGAATATAAGATATGATAATATTTTAATTTCATAAAAAAAATTAAAAAAGTTTTTATATCAATTTAAACGTTCTCTATTGAATTAACACTTAGTTATTCTATTTAATTTTTAACTAAGGTAATAAGAACTTCAATATTAAATGGGTTAAATACTTACTTATATTATGTTAATTAGACAATAAATGAAAATTTTAAAAAAAATCACACCATTTAATAATTTTTATATAATTTTATTAATGTTTTCTATTTTTTGAATAATTTAATATCCCATTATATTGATAAATAAATAATAACGTCAATTTTGACACTATTTAATTTAGTATTTTTAAAAAATATCAATATAAGATATTATCCTTGAAAAAAATATATTATTATATTTTAAATGTGTAAAGGTAATCTATAAAATTAACTGTATATATTAAATTTCGAAAATTATATTTAGTTTAATATTTTTACTAACATTAAATTTATATTTATATTAAAAAATAATTACTACATTAGTATAGTGATATTATTTAATAACCATATTTGTTAAATAAAAATAAAGATTAAAATTCTATGATGATGATAAATTAAAAAGATTTCATGATAATACTTATAGTAAAATATATATTTCGGAATCTCTTATATTAAAAATGTTATATATTTTGAAACATGAATGTGAAAATGTCAACATCACTTTATATAAAATATTATAAATGTCATAATATTTTCCATAAGGATCCAAATGGTCAACAACTCGACCCTTGTGTGATTATGTTAGAGATATATTGACCAATTATATTTGTTCAAGTGTTTTTATCATTTACTGGTTCTCATTATTTTAATAAAAATTAATTAATTTATTTTTCATCAATTAAAAAAAAGCTCCATCATCAATGTATAAGCCTTTAATGTCATTATTTATTTCCTAAAAATTTAAAATAAATTACCAAGATGAATAAAAATAATTTATATTTTAAGTGATTATTTATAGTCAAACTTAACTTATGTGTAACGTTTTATTAAAAATGATATAGTTATTTGAATTTAATAAAGGTAGATATATATTTTCATTAAATAAAATATATTAAATTTTATAATCTCGTACAAGTGTCTTAGACATGATATCATTTCAATCCAATGATGATTCAGGTTGAAAAAAACTCACCCAATTAAATTAGGGAAAATGTTATGGTAATTTTATAATATTCATTTTACCCATAATTACCCAATTTAAATTTTCATTGTATTAATTAAAATTACTACTGTTACTATTCATAATGCCCAAAAATAGAAGAAATATATTTATATAATTTGGACTTTTAGATTGAAAATATGGGTTCCATTTTTAAAAATTCAAAACATAGTATTTTCATTAATTAATTTAATATAAATCTCATTGTAGGATTGATGAAATGGGGTTTAAAATGTAAAACATTGTAACAAATTCAAGCATTTTTACATCTGAATTCAATGTAAAATAAATTCCAAATACCAATGAGATATTAACTAATAAAAATATTATATATTTCTACATTAAAACCATTCAATAAGATAATTTAACCAGAAAAAATTTTTGATGAAAAAAACTTATTTTCAATTAAAATTTAGTATATTTTTACTTTTCATCAAAACATGAATATTATCAGAAAAACATCAAAAATTCATGCAATGTTAATTTATATATCTGTATTTCAAAAAGAAAGATTAATTTTTAAAATATAATTTATTAATGGGTCAATAACTAGATTTAAAATGGTTGCACAATCAAATGGTGTTAAAACTTTTTTTTTGAAAAATATGTCTTTTATCCAAATAATTACATTTTTCCTATATCATATATTGAAAAAATATAAGACGACTTTTAAAAAAAATAATAAGTGAAATATATATATAATTAATAAAATCCATCATGAGTGATTTTATTATTTTATAAACTCACTTATATTCATTTGAATTGTTATTCAGAAAAACATTTAGTTTTATTTAAAAGGGATTTTATTTTCATTTATAATTTATTACTCACCAAGTAATTAATTAAATACCAACATGTGTCAAGTATATTTTCCAAATTTAGTTAATTATATCCATATACGTAATTATAATTGATAATTTATAAGGATACAAAATAATATTTTATTGTTTTATTAAACTATATCTTGCATGAATTGAAATCAATAAAAAGAACATGAAATTATATATACCATAATTCAATCATAATGTTGCGTATACCTAAAGTTGAGCCTATGTTGTTTGTAGTGCAATATTATCTCATTATAGTTTACAATATAATACATCAATGAAACTAAAAATAATATATCTCATAAACATCTCAGGAGGTTACATTCTACACCCCTTAAAAATAATTTCCCCCCCAAAATTCAACTAGTTTATAAATTGATTAATACCTGAATGTTTCTTTCATAGAATCCTAAAATATAAAAATTAAGTAAAAAACTACATTTTAATATAGAATAGTTTTAAAAAAATAGTTACCTGAAGTAAATTATAACTAGGTCTCTTTGTAGGAGATTATATGTAATACTTTGGTCGTGGAAGAAAACATAAATAATCATAGATATTTTTAAAGATCAATTACGATCACATGAAATTTAGTGATATAGAGAATGTTGACAATAAAAAATCCAAAAACTAATGAAGCATGAAATATTTCATTGAAGTCATAAAAAATTGTGATAATATGAAACACTTTAACATCATGATCCCTTTTTCCAACGCTAAAATATTTTTATGAGAAGATATACTTACTTGATTTTAACACAATATCACTATTTGTTGTGCCTTAAATAATTTCCACATCATCTATTATTCAAATAATTGAATGTTAATTTTCATTCCTAATGTGTTGGTAAATCATGTGATCCATAAATTTAATGATAGGTAATTCTATTTTTCCTTATTACAAAAAAAGGTTATAAAAAGTAATTGATTATGCATAAGTCCACCTATTGTGGGATATTACATTATTCTAAAAAACATCAACAAAAGTTTTAACTATATTTTCCATAAATTTATAACCGTACAATCTTTATAAAATAGAAAAATCCATATTTATAAAGAGTTTCACTAACTAAGATTATAAATTTTCCCTGATAAATCAAAAGGTATCTATTGTTGGGGACACTCCAAACATATGATATGTTCATTATGTATTCTCTTGAGTCATAGTAATAACCTAAATTACCACATATCCATATTAAAAAAAATATTTTTTTATTTTTCTATAGATTATTGGATATATTTCTTATGACCCAAATAGTTTTATACTTAATCCTTGATATCAAAACCCTCATGACAACTAAAACATAATTAGTTTCCAAATAAACTGGTAGCATCAAATTTACTTACCCATATCCAACATATCATTATGGAATCATCATTATCTTATCTTAAGGTAGATATTAAGTTTTATATTTCCCTTATTCATTTTTTATCCAAATATATCAACTTACCCTTAAATAACTTCTCTCTGTCTATTAAACTATTCAACATATCCTTTCAAATAATTAATGAAAAACATATACTGAAAATAATTTTAAATTTCCTTATTCAAATAATATAATATTTTAATTTTGAAACATATACACCTCAATCACCCAACATTATTCTTAAAACATTACTTTGGATCCATAATCTAAGTCTTTCCTAAAATATAATTCATTTCTTAAGGTTCCTCAACCTTAACCTAACAAATATTTTAGGTTTAATGTGAAAAATAATTTGATAACATTACAATCCCTTAACATGTCATCTATAATATCTTTATCATGAATAGTATAACCAATACAAATAACACCTTCATGGTTACCTTAATGAGTTTTCTATATAGGAAATCAATTTTTAGAATTCCCATACTTTCCACGTTTGAAACAATCAATGTCAGCCATGTTTTATATAGTTATGGCTATATAGAAGACATTCAATATTAACCATGTTATACCTAGTTTTTTATATTAACTACGACCAGAAAGTAAATTGTGAGAAAAAAATTTCATAAATTAAAATAAAATAACTATGGGAATTTTTTATAACATTTAAATATATGACACCATGAGTTTAATAAAATGTTATCCATGACCATTATCAAAATTCAAGGATTATAACCTATAGTTTTACTTATCTTTATGGACATCCCGAGTCATATCCTTTCAAATATATGTATTTATTTCACTAACATTTTCACATCTAATTTCCAAATGTTACCTAAATCATCTATCTTATACGAACTCTAAATATAGAAGCTTGATATACATGGACATTAAAATACATTAATATAATACTTAATACATTACACAAACAGATGCCTAAAGACCATATTAGTTTAGTTCCATTGGAAACATTGATCATTTTCTTTTAATTTGGTGAACTAACTTCAACATATCCCATAAAGATATTCACTATTACTTTCATATCCAGAAACTTTATGTATATTCCCTAGAAAAGAGAATAAAAGAAAAGGGTGAGCTCAAATGATCAGTAATGTTACAAAAGGAAAACATCAAACCAAACATGAACATACAAATGTAAAAACACGAAAAATAACTTTTGAAATTAATATACAACATTTATAACAATATTGAGTCAAGGAATAAATCATGGTAGTTCATAAGGAATAAGTTACAAAAGAAAAAAGCCATGAGAAAATAGCATTGTTATAAAATATTGGATTATGGATAACATATAATCATTGAAATCATTTCCATATTATCCAAGAATCATTTCAAAGATCATTATTATGGACCAAGTCATTTATCTAATAGAATTCAATCCTCATTCTAGATCTATCTTAATGAATGAGTTTTACTTACTATTCTTGCCCTGTATTTCTAAATGTGATTTACACACTATTCCAGCCTGGTATTACAGAACCGAGATAATTCCCTATTCCAGTACTTTTTATCTCATGGGATATAAATCTATACTCAATTCATTGGAAGGAGATATAGGTTTCACCTATCTCATAATGAAATAATTTTTTATTTTTCCACAAAAACATAAATAATTAACCATAGCATAACCCAAGGAATAAAATGGGTTTCTTGAACATCATTTCATCGTAAAATTATCCATTTAAAACAAATGGATTTAAGAAATATAATTTCAGTATTAACATAATCTAACCATATTAATAATTGGGATATTATACATTACACCTTAACCTATTAATGGATTTTATATTATATGGAATATAATTTTGATAAAACACATGAAATTAATCCTTGGGGAAAATATCCTTTCTTCTTTAAAATAATTTACTTTTCTCAATATTCCATTTGAGTTAAAAAGAGAAGAATTTATATGACCATAAAATTTAAATGTTTTAAAAGAATATTAATGGAAATAAGGCATTATGATTGTGTAAAGAACTATTTATTCCGTATAAGTTAAAAAAATCTTCTCGTACTTCTTTTGGAAAAGTCAAAAAGTACCTCATTTTGAAAAAAATAAAGATTATTTTCAAACCATGTAGTAAAAATCCAAAATGGGTTAAAGTTATGTTAAACATACATAGGAAAATAATAAAACATTTTATTGAAACATTTTTAGAAAACATGTAAATGAATCATAAAAAACCCCCATTAAATATTTATATATAATTAATCATTAATAATAATCAGATTGTGAAATTCCTTATTACCTTAAGTCTCCGTTCCTTAATACTTTTCCAAAACTCTATTATATGGTTTAAATAATTTAATTATCTTCTATAATAATTATATTCATTTTTATGGTATCATAAGTGATCATATTTTTACATGTTTGTTAATAACATTGTCACTCATCCTTCATGTATTAACTGCTTTATTTTATTGGGCATTTTTAATCAGATTCATTATTTTTTCTCTTCTTAGGATTTTTTATATATTTTTCAGAAAAATGTCAATATAATATATATCATATATATTTATTTTATAAATTTATTGAATTTTTCATTAATTAATATCATGTATAATGAATCACATCTCATTGTGGAGATGGTAGGTCATACATATGCACGAGCGACGATATCATTCCTTTAATTGTGGAATGGTATGGAAGGGGATGGAACATATATATATTGTTAAAGAATAATTTTTTTTATAATAATCATATATAGTTAATTTATATCATTATACCCATGCATATATAGTTGTGGTGAAAAATATCTTACACCACCTCAAGGAGACAGTAAGACGTACATACACACACATGGTGATTTGTTTTTTTAGGGTGGGTAAAAAGTTGAATACAGTTGTTACATAATCATAATAACATTTTAGAATATATCTTATACTACAGTTATTACTTTAAAATGTATAAAACGCAAAAAAAGGATATAAAAGAAGAAAAAATATAGAATTAATCGGTAGAAGATATTACATATTCTTCAATGAGATCCATATTGATCTCCTCTTAATGGCACTAGAGTTGAAATTTTGAAAATAAAATCACCTCATGAATGTAAATAATGATGTTGAGAAGGTAAATGGGTAGAGGATGGCCTATCTTGAATCCTCAATGTGAATTGAACATGTGAAGGGGGATGAGCCCTTTTATAACTGAGGTGAGAAGCACTTTTAGAATCATAGAAAAAATTAATTTATAAAAAAATAAAAAACAAATCTGAAAAATCACCAAATATTATTTTTTTGAATATGTGATGATATAAGGCACTAATATCATGAAAAAAATAATTTTTAGACAATTTTTTCTTCACAATTTAATCTTTATCCTTTTAAATAACACATTGTTATTCCATTTAATTTTAAACTAAGGTAACATATATTTAAATATTAAAAGGGTAAAGTATTTACTAATATGATGTAAATTAGACAATAAATTAATACAGTAGAACATTCTATACCATATTATAATTTTTTTATATTAAAAAAATTATTATTTTTAAATAATTAATTAATACATTATTTTGATAAAAAATCAATTTTGTTAATTTTTACACTATTAAATTTATTTATTTTTAAAAATATGAAGACAAACTTTTATCCTTGAAAGAAACATTTTTTATATACCTAAGGGGTCAAGGTCATCTATAAAATTCATTGGATATTTTAATTATCCCATGTTTTATTTATTTTAACATATTTAATAAAAATAATATAATTTTTTTAACAAAATAACTACTACATCTGTTTTGTGTAATTATTTAATAGAATTATTTTGTGAATAGAAATTAAAAAGTTTTTATGATAAAGATAAATCTTATATATTTTATAAGGATACTTTTAGTTGAATATATACACTAGAGAATTTTTCATTAAAAATGTTATATATATTAAAACATGAATATAACAACTTTAACATTAGTTTATGTAAAATATTATAAGTGTCATAATCATTTCCATAAGGTAGTATATCATCAATAAATCGACTATTGGATGATTATGGTTGATTTACACTAAAAAAAATTTGGTCAATTTTTTTTCTTTTAATGGTTATTATTATTTTAATAAAAAGCATTTTATTGATTTTTCATCAATTAAATAATTCCTCCATCATCATTTTAAAATCCTTTAAGGTCATTATTTATTTCCATAAAATTAAAAATAAATTACCATTATAAGGATTAAATTATATATTTCAAATGATTATTTATATCAAGATTATGTTCTTTATATCCTTATATTGAAAATGACATCGTTATTCAAACTTGAGTGAGATATATTATACTTTTCTTTAAATAAAATATATTAAATTTCATAATCTCATCCATGTTTCATCCAATAGAGACCATTTTGACTAAAGGATTATTTAGGTCTATAAAAACTATTACAATGATGTTAGAAAAAGTGTTATGAAAATTTTATAAAATTATTTTTACCCTTAATTACCCAATTTACCTTTTTACCGTACAAATAAAAATTAAAAAAAGATACTAATCATAATAAAAAAACACAAGAAAGATATTTCAATAATTTTTAACTATGGATTCCAAAATAAGAAACCATTTTTAAAATTTCATAACACATATGATTTAGTAATTAATTTAAAAAAATCTTGTTGTTAAAATGGGAAAACATATTTTAAACGATAAAATATTGCAAGTTATTGAAATGTTTTTATATCTAGATTCAATGTAAAATTAATGAAAATTACATAAATGATATTAAATGATAAAAATATAATATATCTACAATCTAAATCCATTAAATGATATAATTTATCTATCTAAATTATTTAAATGATAAAATTTACATTCAATTAAAATTTAAAATATTTTTTTCTATTCTTCAAAATATGAAAGTTATCAGAAAAATATTAAAAAATATTAAAAGTAAAATTTTAATTCCCGATTTCAAAAAATAATTTCATGTTTTTAAATAGAATATATAAAATTGGAAATACTAGATTTGAAATTTGTGTTCCATCAAAATGTGCTAAAACTCATTTTTTGAAAAATAATTCTTTTATCCAAAAAACTGCATTTGTTTTTAAATAATGTCTAGAAAACATATAAAATGAAATTTAAACATTAGATTGAATATATTACAAAGAAATTTCAATAATAAAATCTATCATGAGTGATCTTATTATTTAATAAACACATTTTTTCCATTTGAATATTTTTTTAGAAAAACATTTCCTTTTATTTATAAAGGGTTTTATTTTCATTTTTAATTAATTCCTCACCAAATAATTAATAAGATATATATGAATAGTATATTATCATTATTCATTTAATACTATTCATATATGTCATTATAATGGCTAGGTTCTAAAAATACATAATAAAATTTAGTTGTTTGCTAAAACTTGATCTTATGAGAAAGAAAATATATCAAAAGAACATTAAATAATGTTTAATAGAAGATAAGAATTGTGTTACGTATACTGAAAAATGATAATGTGTTGTGTGTAGCTCAAGATTATCATGGTATAGTGTACAAATAATACATCAAAGAAATTAATTAAAAAACAATATCAAAAAAATATCGAGAAGTTACGATATCCAACCAGGGGAAGAAATTATATCTATATTCATGAAAGTGTTTATAATGACCCAAATACTAACATTTTATAATCAATGGTTGATATTTATTATTAAGAAATTTTATCATTATAACAGAAAAATGAAATTATTTATATTTATTAATGATTTAAATTTGAATTTAGAATAGGTGTATGATGATGATAATTGAAAAATAATTATAAGAAGATATTACTTAAAAAGAATAAATTATATCTCATCCCAAAAAAACTTCTTTGTTTTAAATGAATTTGAGAATTATGTTGCAATAAAAAGATATTAAAGGTATGTTAGGACTATTATTGAAGTAAATATATCATATTATAGATGATAATTTTTAATTTAATATGTGGATTTGAAGGGGCATTGGATGAGTCCTTTTATAAGTGAGAAGAGTAGTATTATTGTAAATACTTATTAATTAATATAAATAATCAAATCCATTTTCTTGTAAAGTGTATTCAAATTTGAAAATAAATAATATAAAAAGATGGGAGATCAATATATCATTTATAAACTCATATAAATAATTTTTTTCTATAATATATTTGGTTTTTGAAACATAATTTAACACTTTTATCATATTTATGTGTTGGCCATGATGACTAAAATTTTCATTGGTAAATTATTTTTATTACTAAATATGACCTTATTAAAAATATTTATAGGATTATTAAAAATAGGATATCAATTTTATTGAATTTATTTTCTCTCAGTGATAAATTATAACCACTATATATTTATTTAAAATTCAATAGATATAAATTTATCAAAAAATATATTTTATAGAATATCAATGATTTTAATATTATTTAGGACAATATTATTATTACATAATAAATTTATTGTATTATGAATAAATAATGGAGCGTCATTTCTCCATAAAACCATTCCATGGTATATTGAAATCTTATTAATATCTAATTAAAGGAAAATTGATAGAATTAGCTCTTTAATAAAAATAAAATATGGCATAACTTCCAAATATATCAAATATAGACTTCAAAATTCATTAAAACAATATTTAATTCACTATTATACTCTTTAAATATATATATTTTCCCCTAAAAATGATTCATAAATTATTATGTGTTTATATAAAGATAATTGAATAAATTACAAGGTATTTGCAATGATTTTATTTTCTACCATTCATCAACAAATAATATTAAAAAAAAATAGAAACAATTCACCATTAGATAACTCTGACATTGTGAATCCTAAAATGTTGTTATTTTTTCTAATTAAAATTCAAAATATATGAAATTTAAATTCTAAAAAAAAGAAAAATTATAATGAAAAATAATTTTTTTAGAGGAATTATTTTTTACACATTTTGTTTTCATAATATCATTTAATATAAATTAGAAACTGGATTAATATATTTTTTTGTAAATTTAAACATTTAATTCCAATAGTTTTTTAAAATTGATTAATTTAATTTAAGATAAAAATACACAACATATTAAAAATAGTAATTTGAAAAATAACTATTTTTAATATTATCGAAATTTATTAAACGCAAATTTATTATTTTTCTATTAAATATTACATATTAATGAATTCATGGGATGTATAACATATAAAATCATTATTTTATATTAATAATAAAACAATGTAATTATTTATCACATTTTAATTAATAATTAACTTTTTATATAGATAATTTTTTACTATACTGGAAAATTTTAGTATAAGATTCTGATAATTAATTAATGTTTATATTGTATTGTAACAAATATATCATAGTTTTTTTAATTTATAGTTTTGTGTGATATATTAAATTTAATATTGTATTTACTTCATGAAAAATACATACTAATATTTCTAGATGTTACATTCCATGCTCCTTAAAATAATTTATCCCATGAAATTCTATTAAAAAGAAAAAATGATGATATCGATAAGGGGGGAAATAATGAAGATATAATTTATAAAGTGATATCAACCTCACTAGACTAGGTAAAACATATAATATCATATTTTATATCATAATATATATATTAATATATTTTCAATTACGAGATTTATTTCCACCAAATCTATATACCATTAGTTGGTTATCAGATTTTGTAGTGACAATACTTTATTTGATTCATTTTCATGATCCCGTACCCAACTAAAAATGAAAACAAATATTGTTAAGATAATATAAATTTAAATCATAATAAATAAAAATATTAACATAAAAAAGTAATCATAAATGTCTTATCATATTACACAATCATTTCTTCCCCTGATAAATTTTGTTCAAATATGATTATATATGTCTAAACTATAATCATTTTAGTCTTAAATTATGTTTCCTTATGTTTAATCCTCTTTTCATCAATAACCCAATCCTAGCAAATTAGTAAACCTGAATAACATGAATAACATGTTTTCTAATGAATTTTTTAACCCTTGTTATTACCTAGCTAGAAAACGTATATTCTCAAAATTAGTTAACCTATTTCTAAATTGACAACAATTACCTAAACTTAAAATCACATATCAAATAAAATGGTTATCTATACATAAATCATGTATTATTCCCTTGAACCAAATACAAATATCTTTAATATCTTTATGATTCTATAATTCAAAAACAGAAGACCTCAAAAGGTTATCATTTCTTTTGATCTTATGATCAAGAATATAATTATTAACCCCTAGTGGCATCCATTACTCTTGAAATACACTCAACTAATAACATTAGAACTTCCAAAGTTATATAAACAATTCTTTAAAATAACCTCAGATTCCACAAAGCCATAGCCTATAATATAGTACAAGAAACATAATATTTGGAAACTAGTCTTGACACCAATTAAAGAAAACCAAATTTATGATTCCTTAATTAAAATATAAACACAATATATTGAGTCACTTACATACCCAATCCATGTTATGTTTAGTTTTTTTTTATAAAAATGGATGTAAATTTTATTAACAAACCCCATTTCATTCATGTAAAAAGGAAGAATTTCTCATAAAACCAATGTTAAAATTTTATTTACAATAGCTCTTAAATATATCCCATATAAGTCTACACAAATGAACCCATGTAAACAAATAATACATAATAATACACTTCATAATAGAGGGAAATGTACTCATAATAAAATTTTTGGTCAAATTATCATTATGGGTATGCAAAAGAGATAACTATTGAAGATCATAAGTGGGATTAAGATAAAAATGTGAGTGAATAAATATAATCAATGAACATGTATAAATCATAAAGAAATCATACCTGTTAAAAATTTAATTATAATTCAAGGAACATTATATATTCAATTTCATTATCAATATGTTGGTAACATAGTATTATCATATAATAATAATGTGGAAATAATTGAAACCACAAAGCCATAACCATAATCCATCTTCTGCTACTAGGAAACTTAACATAATGAATGATGTTCCATTGTGTATTCTATTTACTCTCAAGTCCCTTATATTTCATATGAATAGATATTTAACACTACTATATGTATTAGATGGCTAGATAATTTGGGGCCCACATATCCCATTATAAAATTTTCATGAAAATGTGTGCCATAGAAGTAAAAAATCTCACTTTCATTGCTGGATATCAAATTCACATGAATGAAATGGGTTTTTATGAATATTTACACAAATCATGATCATAATAAATTTAGTTAAATAAGACTTTTGTTATTATTAGATCATTTCATTACTATTTAATTACGAACGTAAAATGATATTGATATGGACGAAAAAACCCTTTAGAAGATGATGACTTATATAACACTTTCCAATAGTATCACATAAAAATTTAATGAATTGCATTGTTTGATAAAAAAACTCAATCTGAAAAGAATAGAATTATAAGATAAGTTTTAGGTTAATACATGAACAATTATTATAAATGTGATATATCCTTTAGATATTAGGAAGAAAAAATAATAGAAAGTATAAAAATATATATTGAAAATAATGTTTAACATGGTAGTAACATTAACCATATAAGACACTTCAAAGTAATCTATATTAGTGGGCTAAAATGTGTCCATTTAAAACAAAAATTTTAAAATAAAATATATTAAAACATATAAAAGAAAAGATGATAATGATCTAAAATATAGAGTGTAAGATAAACTTATACATAAATATACTTAAAGACCTTTATATATTCTTCTAATAGAATCACCATTATTTTTAAAATACAAAATTATTAAAAATATAATAATATATTAATTTTTATAACCATGAATAAATGAAGAGTATGATTCATTTAGAAAAATAGTTATAAAATAATGAAATGGAATTCATACATAAATACTTAAAAATTAATCAATATTTTCTTTTTTGTAATGAATTTAAAAAATATCACATGTGAAAAATGTACAGAATATTAATTTAAACATTTTCTTAGAATGAAAAATAGAAATTGAACAAAAATAATCATCAAAGTATAGATCAGAACATTCATGATAAAAAATATTTTATACAGTGGTGGGGGAAAATTTTTTCAACCATAATGAATAGGTATGGACATATCTATATGAAAGTTACATTATGAAAGATTTTTAACCCAAGATAAGTGAAAAGGAAAAAAGATATGAAAACTTGCATAATGACTAATTTAGAAGAAAATTATTGGGATTGAACAGAAAATTTCCATAAAATTTCCCATTTTCGAAACATAGTCATGAATAACTAAGAATTCAATTTGAGATTGGAAAAAAATACATTGTGATCATGTAAGTTATGAATTAGATTTCCATAAGGAATGAAACAAGGCCATAAATGTATAAAAATAATAATAAAATGTAGTTGGCAATTTGATTGTGGAACTATATTTTAGATATAGTTAAGAACAATTAGAATTTGAGGATTATACATTAATTGAGGGGATACATGGAAGAAATATGTGTTCCATAACATATCATGGGACGTAAAAATATACTAGTGAAGCGATTATGTGAAGGAAATTTTAATATAGATAAAAAATGGAACTAAAAAATAAAATAAAAATAAGTTACAAATTAGAAAATCTCTTAATTAATTAAACAAAGATATAATGATTTAACTCAATAAAAGGAAACTGAGTTAAGAATACCCTTATGGGTTTTTTAATATATAAATCATAATCATATAGAAAGATTTGATTAAAAAAATTTGTCACATGAATAATCGGATATTTATGATAAATTAATTTCATCAAATATATGTACATCAGATTAAATATAAGTGTTGGTTCATTAATTTTTTATATGGCTCAAGGAATTCAAATTGAGTCAAATAAAACTTTCTAGGGATTATCTATTTTTCATACATTATGTAACCACATTTATTGTAAAATAATACCAATTAGTCATATATTTTAGTAACTTGTTAAAATAAATTAAATTCTCTGTTAATCTTTTATATTAATCTATTACATTATTATTATCTATTTTTAATTAATATTTATCATTAGTTGTTAGTAGTTTAAACGATTCTATTTCTATTTCAGTATAACAGTTTCCAACATTATTCAATGTTCATAATTTATCTGTATTAAAAATACTAGAGGTTATAGAATATTATTTATATAATGATTTATGAGGTTCTTGGTTCATTTGATGGTTGTTTTGGGCACAGTTCCCCAAATTAAAATCTTTATTATGCTAGTTTCCACAATTTATAATTAATAAAAAGTGGTATGTTAATAAATAGTAAAATATTTACATTTTCATTCAAAAAAATCTTATTTACAATTTTATATATGATATTAAGATTAATTAAGATACTGTATCGGTCAATATAAAAAATATATAACATCACTAATAATGTAAGTTAAATGAATACAAACAAGAACATGCTATAATCAATATATGATCGTGATTATGAAGTGATTTTATTATAATATAATCATTCAATAAGAACAATGTTATTTTTTATTTCACAATATTTATAAATCAATGTTGAAAATATGTTGATAAAAGAACACAATTGGAAAAGAATGATAACAATTTTTTATATAAAAATAAAACGTGCATCACATCTTCGTAACCTTCTTGGTTGTGGAAGAATTTTTTCATTCCCATTCAACAAGAATATAATAAAAAAGGATAATTATTATGGATGTTTATATGGAATTTTATATATGGGAATTATAATTTCAGGATTTTATATAAATGGGTGGGGGAGGGGTATGTTTATATGTGAGAGGAGTGGCATTTTTTTAAATACATGTTACTCAATATGAATTGAAATTTCATTTTCAAAGAATGTTTGTAAAAATTCTGAAAATAAATAATATTGGAAGAGGGTTGGTATAAAAATACTTATTAAAATAATTTGTTATTTTAATATTATATTTGATTTTGACCACTTGATTTAAGACTTTAATATTATTTATTCCCTTAATGTTATGACTAACTGTAATAATGAAATCATATTTTAATTCCCAAAAATAAAATTCCCATTTTCCATAATTTTTAAATTATTATTAGATGCATAAATTCCAATTTTTTGGAATTTAATTTTTAGAAGTGATAAATGTAAACATCAATATAATTACTCATAACACAATAAAAATAATTTTTTTATAATATTTTTACAATGAATATTAAAATTATACTTATTTAAGATAATACATTATTCACCAATGTTAATTTGTTTATAAATATTTTTTCCTCTTTACAATAAAAATTAAAATATTTAGAAAGAACTCAAAAAATTCACCATAATCTAATTTATACATCATTAATCAAAAAATGAACTCTATGTTTCAAAATAATATTCTCAAAATACGAAATCTATCATAAAAATATAAGTAAAATATATTTTTATATGAAATTTACTTTTTAAAAATTAATTTTCAATAATATTATTTCATTTAGATTTCTAATTAGTGTTAATAGATTTTTTTACATAAAAACATTTTATTATAATAAACCATTGAAAGTAATAAATTTAATGTATGATAATAATAAAAACATCTTTCAAAAAAATATTTTAAAAACATCATATTTTAACATTAATGGATTTACATCATAGTCTATTAATTTTTTATTGTATAGACATTATATTTTCATCAATTTATTTTCATTAAAAAATATCATCACATTCTTTGAAAAAATAATAAATAGTGGTAATAATTTAATTTTTTTAATTTATAAATTTAATATTATTTTTTTGTTTTATTCTACTTTTAAATTTCTAAATTGTATTCTCAAAATAAATTAATTATATCAGTATTTGTAAAAAAAATACATCATAATTTGTTTTATTTCTGTATTTATTATGATAAAATAGATTCAATAAAGTATTAATATAAAAAAGATAGATGCTAAAATATCAGGGTATTACATTTCAAGAGAAATATGTCATGCTATATTTTTTAGAAATGGTTCTGATTGATGAATATATAACATTTATGTATAAAATAACCTTGAATTTTTTTTGAAGTACGAAAATCTTAATTTAAGACATTTTAATTGGGAGTTTGTGATAAGGGACTTGTATATATGGGATGACCATGAACTATATCTGAATGATGAGTTAAATTACGATTATTTTATTGCATACAATGATTATCAAACCTTCACATCAAGATAAAGATTACTCTTGGTGGATGGGATGGACATGGAAGTGATGATGGTAATTACTATGAATATGTTTCCTTGAGAGACAAATATAGTCGATACTAAGCTCCATGAAAGGTCTATAATGATTCAAATACAAAATGAATTAATTATTATTTTGGAAATAGGGTTAATCAAGAAGGTTTTGAAATCACAAATAGATATACTATCATGTTTTGTACACAGATATTGGATGATTGAGATATTGAAGGAATTTTAATATCTTTATCATAGACCAGTGTATTTAGTGGGAATTGATTGGATTTCATTTTTTCTATAAGGTTGGACCTAATATCTTTTTTAATATTTCACATGAACTCTTTACTTTTCTTAGGACATAAAAATGAGAACATAATGTGTGGAGGATTAACATCGAACCAGACTAAAATTTATACAGCTTTACCTAGACTAGTTTGAGGGGTTTTACCTTCAATTTAATGTTCATAAACTTTAGAATATTGGTGGAAATTGTTTAAAGTTACACAACACTGAATTATTTTTTTCATAGATTTATGTTCTTTAATATTTGACCATGTTTTGAAAGTAATTTAGTTCATTCAATATTAACAAGGGTTTATATTTTCTCATTAATAAGTGTACAAGGAAATTTAACCCAAATTAATAGACAAATGCTACTATAGAGCATCTCTTAGTGAAGGTCAATGTAATTTTATAATCATGATGATTATACTATCATTGGATGAATTTTAATGTTTTCAAGCAGTGACCAAAAATGGTGAGATAGCCCAACTATAAAATTCATGAAAAACCAAAGGTGAATTAAATTATCTATGAGAATATAGACCATATCACCGATGAATGGACATAGTTTAGGGATAAAATTAATTGATGATAAAGGTATATAATCTATTTAATAAGGTAAAAACATGATGTGAAATAATATTTCAATTAAAGTACAAAATCATTCTATAAATATTTTATTTAATATTTAATGTTTATATTTATATGACTAAAAGTAGGGCATATGATTTGAAAACCCACTTGAAATTCATAAGTTAGGATTTCCACAAAACCTCTGAACATGGATTGGAGAAGATGTGAATCGTGATTTTAAGCATTTGGTTTTCTAATATGAGATGATAAAAGTATGAAAATGATGATTTTTACCTAAAAGTTGAGTAATAGGTTCTATGAAAATGTTCTTGTTTGCATAGATATATTTGAGGATTTTGGCCTTTAAATAAGTATTATTATGGTTAGGAAGGCATAATATGACTAGAACGATGATCATTAACAATCAACATGTTTTTTGAGAAGAAATAAATTATTAAAACATACTATATAGGTTTTATGGTGAATCAAATACTTGATGTATAATGTATGATATGTGGGAGTAATCATCAAAGAGGTGGTAAAAATATATTGTTCATGAGATAATAATAAATGGTTTTTTGGGACAGTGAATGGATCCCATGGATTGATGATCTTTTATAGATGGGCCTAATATTGGCGGGTGGTCTATGTGTCATTATATATCATAGTAAAATGAGAATTTATCCACAACATAGTTCTCATCATGGAAATCCTCTATATTGATCAAAATCACATATATGAGTGGGGGTTTTTCCCATGTGTTGGTCTATAATTAGAGATATAAGTATTCCCATAATTCTTTCCATGGTACTATTCATGTTTATATCCCAGTTATAGATATTGGGAGTCGAAATAATTGTGTTTTTAGGTGATAAAAAGAAAATGTTAACCCAGTGTAGAGTGCCATGGGACATTCCTCCATTCATGGATCTAGATATCATATAGTGTACATGGTTTATGTGACACAATTTCCCAATATCGTTTAAGTTATAGAATGATGGGTTATATTTTAAGAATTTTATCACCACCTTACTAGGATGAGTTGAGGTTATTTTATCAATGTGTGAATTATTAAATGAATTAATAATCCATAATAAATTTTTTCTCTTACTCAAACAATATTATGTCTCTAAAAGATATCCCCCAAAATAGTTTAATGGGAATAGTATAAATGACCTTTATATCATAAAGTTTGACATCAAGTGATTAATATGAAGTAATTAATATAGTTTAAGGTCATTCAAATTTTACATTATTTATGAATTTAACAACTTTCTATGAGGATAAGTTTGATATGAGGTATGTTATTCTCATTAATCTCATTAAAATCATAAAGATGAATTATATCATGAAAGTTGGATTTTAGCATATATCTAGATTTGGTGTTTTAGGATTGAGTGTGATGGGGATTTATGACATGGACCATGAAAAGAGATCGAGTTGTCAATGTATATTCTTACATTTAAGGAATCCATCCACAAATTATAAATAAAAATGTTAATATATATAGCATATTTAAAGGAGAATATGAATTAATTTCATAGGTAATATGATGTAAGAAATAATTAAAAAACATGACATGAATGAGTAATGGTTTCTCCAACAGTGTTCAAACTTGGAAAGTGGAATTCATGGTTCATCCTGGGATAAGATATCTTGATATCACAATGTAACCAATGTTATGGGAATTAATATGCTCATATTTCTTATATAATCCCCATATTCTATATAAGTGCATTTATATGGGTCAGATATTTTTTCCCTAGAAATAGTTTATGGATGAGGAACCACATGTTATGTGATGTTACATTGATATATCTCTTATATAGATTAAGATAACTCTCAGAGGTTATCCCATTCTCAGTAGATTAATTTCTTCTAATATATAACATGTAATGTGTAGTTAACATCTTTTTACAAGGACCTGGATTATCTTATGTATTGGTTTATACATTGAAGGACATTTATATTTAAATTTTCAATGATATGTCTCACCTTCAAAATGAGATAACTTGTTTTAATAACACGTGTATGAGAACACCCATTATTAATGAATAAAAGAAATTAACACAATAAAAACCGATAGTCTGATTGGGAATGATTTTTTATTCATGGCTTTTCCAATTATAGGAGGAAAAAATAATTATGAATCCCATATTGATAATATAAATCCACGCATTGTTCTCTTAAGATGAGGGAAAAATAATAACCTTTTATAATAATTGTTCCCAAAGAGGGAACCCTTAATGAATATAAAGAGAATTTTGAATTCAAGATGTCGTCGGGGACATTTTTCAATTGGTTTTTTTTCAGGATTGGAGGTTTTTATATAACTACATATATAGACTATATTATGATTCAAGCCCAATGTAGTTCTTAAAAATGTCTCTAATGAAGATCAGTATCACACATAAGGGTGAGGCATTTTATCTAAGTGTGATCTAACAAATATAGAAAGGGAACATGCACAATAAACACTTACATAGTCTTAAACCTCATTAAATGAGAATAAACATCACATACATTCTCAAATAATATGATATATTTTATATGGTAAACCCTATGTCATACTATTTTATGCCATGTGACTATAATAAGATTATATTCCTTTGAAATTGATTCATCATTATTATGCTTACTGGGGAAACCAACCTTAAATATAACATGATATAAGCCAAAAATATTTCTAGGAAACAACATGAAATTATAATATTTCTTATGTAACCCGAGGGAACATGTTACATATTTTAATATCATGTGATAGGGACACGATGCCATGTATTTTATCATAGTAGGACCAAGATGTATGCACTATACAATTTAATATCATATAACTTTGACATTGACATTATAGATTAATGACTTATAGTGAGGATATATGTAGTAACTATATTGATATAAAAAAATAATAGAATAGCATCAATATATTCTTGATTCCACAAAGTGAAACCTATTGAGAATGAGTGTGTCTAAAAACAAGAACAAAGCAGGTGGTTTTCTCAAAAATAGTGAATGATAAAAAAATGTGATCCACGAATATCTAGACATCTTTAATCATTATAATTTATGCCACAAATATTTTTGATAAAGGACTATATGAGAATGATCTAGGGGTAGTACATTTTTATATATATATCATGGTGCTGGATAACAATCATTTTTGGATACAATGTGATGTCTATGTGTCCAACCTTCGGCCTAGCCACAAAATGTACATAAACTACATAGATATACCTATGATATATCTCCCCATGAAATCATTTACACAAAAAATGTTCATTAATATTTCATATTATTTAACAAATATAAGGGATTATTGATAAAATTATCCAATATGTTATAAACATTATACTTCTTCAAGAATTCAATATAATCATGAATCTGTATTCTATAAATGTATTCAAGACTCGGGATTTGATGAATGTTTATGGATCCCAAATGATGGTCAATAAAGAAAGATGCATGAATATTGTTTATTAATGTGAAGGTATATACTTATTCCAAGAATATGAGGAAGAATCAATCAAAGAGTCGGTCCTAGACTCTTGTTGTTCTTTTCATATTTTCCTACAGAGAGATTCATTTTTAGAGCTGGTCAAAAAGAGAGATGTAGATGTATTCTTAGGAAAAAATAATAGGTTCAAGGATGAGGGAATATGATCCATTATTATAGAGTTAGATAATCAATCAATCATCAACTTACTTAATGTATGGTGGGTCCCCCCCCCCCCACTCCCCTTGCAGTAGACAACCCCCTGCAAATCCCCCCTGGACAGCCCCCTCCCCCTGTAAAGCCCTTCCTAGACAACCCCCCCCCCCCACATCCTGGACAGCCCCCCCCCCTCCCCCCAAAAAATTAGCCCCCACCCTCTCCCCTGCACATCCCACCCCCCTGCAGCCCCCTCCCCCTATAAACCCTCCCATGGACAACACCCCTCCCCCTGTTGGGTTGAGAGGGAACTAGATGTTTGTTGTTGGGATTTGGGTGAGGGTTCTGGTTGTTGGACATGAGGGTTTTGTGGAGGTGATGTTGGATGGGGTTGGGATACTCTTGTTAGTGTAGGGTTTGGATGTGTGTACATGGAGTGTCTTGGATCTGGTGAAGTCTGATGTTGTGCCTTCCATTTTTATGTCATTGGTTTCTGGACTCGTGAGGTCATTGGCTATTGTTTCATGTGGTTGGAGTTGGTTGCGGGTGGGTTTGTGGTACTTGAAGGTGTTTTTTCATGTGTTGTGGGACTCTCTTCTTATCAGGACTTCTTCAAGTTATAGGTAGCCTTGATTTTGTGGTGTTGGGGTCTCTGGATGGAGCTACTGGTGCTGCTAAAAATGGATCTTCTGTAGGGTAGAGGGGATGTGTTGGCGGTGTAGCTGTTGTGATGCTTGGGTTGTTTTCTAGCTTTCGTTGTTACTGGTTGTCTTTCCATTGACTGGTTTCTCATCAAGGCGTGTAGCATGCTAGTTTTGGAGCATCTTGAAGTGGATTTGATGGTTTTTTTGTGGGTTTTTTTGTTTTGTTTTTCTGGTGTTTGTCTCGGATATCTTTGGTTGGGTTCTCATTATAGGTTGTGTCTGGTGATTCTTAGTGTGTCCAACCCATAGAGGTGTGTTCTTCTAGTTTGGCAGGGGCTATTGCGGATGAATGCGTCCTCCATGGTTGTTTTTTTTCTTCATGCAGGTCTTATGGCTACCCTTATGCTAGATGCAGGCTCGGTTGGAGTGGGATTCCCTTGAATGGTAATTGGTTTAGGCAGCTTGTTGTGAGGCTTGGTCTTTATTCATGATTTTCCATTGGGTAGGCTATAGTATTTTGCAATGTTTCTTATCTGGATATTTTTTTGATGGTTTCTAAGTTTATGGTTTGGATGGGTTTCTCGGTACAAGTGGTTTCTTGATGGGGTATGTGGATGGTGTGTGTCTCTTGGTTAGTGAGATTTCATGTTGACATTTTTAGAGTAGGTTTCTTGGAGAATTTGGGTTGTTCCTTGCTTCTAGTGTGCTCGTGGATTGGTGGGGTGAAGGGAATAGTGTGCCTACTCTCCTAGGTTTTCTATAGGTTCGTGGGGATTCCTTGGTCATTGATTGGTGGTCGTGCTAGGGCTAGTGTGGGATAAGTTTTCTAGTGGTGCTTGGGTGTTGATGGATGGAGGAGTGGAGTTGGCTGGTTTGAGGTGTAGATTAGGACGGTTTGGGAGTATTTTGGTTAGAAGTCTATTGTATAGGCGTTGGCTGGTTTGTAGGTTTCTTTGCATGGGGCTGGTCTTTGCTGGGTTCAGTGGTCAGGTGTCATGGGTGTGCTGGAGTTGTTATTTTTTGTCACATTTTGAAAGTTTTTGTTGGTTATTTTTTTGTTTAGTGCGGTGCAGGTTCATATGGACTGGTGTGTGGGAGTGGTTTCTTATAGGTGGTTAGGGTCTGGTCGTTGATTGGGGGATTCCAGATTCTTTTCTTGTTGCTACTTTATTGGGCTGGATCTGGCTGGAGTAGGGCCAAATCACGACATTACCACAGTGTAACCGCGACGTGACCGCAGCGTGACCGCAGAGTGACCACGGTGTGACCGCGACGTGTTGGCATGGTCTAGTGACATTCGGAGGGCAGCATCTTCCGGCCAGGAGCGAAGGGAGAGGGAGGAGGTGGGGCAATTGAATTGCGAAAACCAAAAACATGCTAATATATGGTATTATTCAAAAATTTCAAGTCAAATTAACTACACTAATAAAAAACATACTAATATGACTAGAACTAAATCAAACATCATCAAGCCAATTTGAGTAAAGTGGAACCAAACCAAATGGTTTTGAAAAAGATAAAATTGAACCAAACTGAAAACAATGTAACCAAACTGAATCAAACCAATCAAAACTGACTTTAATAAAGCATAATTGAGCATGAAAAAAATGAAACTAATGAAACACACCTAATTGGATCTAAAACTAATTTAATTGAACCAAATAGCCCCAAATTGATCATAATGAACCTGTTAAAATTTTCATAAAGCAAAAAAAATGAACCCAATAAAAAATAACTTAGCAAACCTAACCAGGCCCAAACTGAACCAAGGATCCAAGCCTTGTGATGAACTTTTAAAAGGCCTCATGCCTGAAGGTTGAGAGGATATCCCAGTAATGTGGTGCTTCACTGTCCACAACAAGATCCAAAACACACTGCAAAAAGATAGGGAACACAAAAATCAAAAAAACCCAAATTAAAATTGATCCAAAGAATAAAAATGGAAGAATCCTTACCTGAATCTGATGTTGAACTCACTTCCTTCTATGGTGGTGGGTAGAATCGACCTCATCATAAGTAACCACCAGTAAGTAAATAATAGGAAAAAGAGTGAGATATAACAACTTCTTATTGATATGTGATCAATGTGTCAACTGTACATGATAAATGATACATAACTCCATAATCAAAAATGGACAAAGAATATTCAGATTGATATGTAAATCCCAATACTGAATAACATGATCGTTAATAAAGGCTTTTTGTTCAAATGAAATCCAATTTCATTCAATACATACACAACAGAATCGTTGGAGTAATATTATTCTATATTTTTTGGGTAATTCATAATGGAGTCGGTTGCACCACTATCGATGGGAAACATGAAAGATATGAAGGCCTAGTGATGCAGTTTGACACCCCTTGGGTTGTGTTGTATTTTTTGACAAAATGTGAGGACTTTTCCCAAGATGATTTTTTGAAAATATGGGGATATTAATGGACACCCCTAAAGTGAGTTTGAGTTAGACATGTTGACAATGAGATGTGGTAGACGAAGAGTGGTGATGGAGCTTGGCCAAGTGAGGGGGTTCATATATTTAAAACTATAAATGTAGGTGTTTTCAAGTCCAGCATGTAAGCTTACACATATTGATAGTGTGGGGTAGAACCCACCTTCCCCCTCTCCCTGCCCCCTGCCTCCCACCTGCACACCCCCCTGCCCCCTCCCCTTCCCTCCCACCTGCACACCACCTCCCCTGCCCTCCCACCTGCACACCCCTCCCCCTGCCCCAACACACCCCCTACCACCCCCCCCACCTGCACACCCCCTGCCCCCTCTCCCTGCCCCCTGCCCCCACCTACCTCCCCCCACACCTACACACACACCTCCCCCCGCCCCAGCACACCCCCCTACCCCCACCTGCACATCCCCTTCCCCCTCTCCATGCCCCCTTCCCCCACTTGCACACCCCCTGCCCCCTCCCCTTCCCTCCCACCTGCAGACACCCCTCCCCTACCCTCCCACTTTCACACCCCTCCCTCTGCCCCAGCACACCCCCCTGCCCCCCCCCCCCCCACATGCACACCCCCTACCCCCTCTCCCTGCCCTCTACCCCCCCACCTGCCTCCCCCCCACCTTCACACACACCTCCCCCTGCCCCGGCACACCCCCCCTGCCCCCCCCCACCTGCGCACCCTCGTTCCCCCTCTCCCTGCCCCCCCACCTACACACCCCCTGCCCCCTCCCCTTCCCTCCCACCTATACACCCCCTCCCCCTGCCCTCCCGCCTACACACCCCTCCCCCTGCCCCAGCACACCCCCCCTGCCCCCCCCCCCCCCCACCAGCACACCCCCATGCCCCCTCTCCCTACCCCCTACCCCCCACCTGCCTCCCCCCACCTGCACACACCCCTCCCCCTGCCCCATCACCCCCCTGCCCCCCCACCTGCACACATGCACACCCCCCCTCCCCCTCCCCTACCCTCCCACCTGCACACCCCCTCCCCCTGCCCCCCCCACCACCTGCACACAGTCCTAGAGAATCAAACAACCTAAAACTGTAGCCCAAAGGTTCACCCAACAACGCTCATACGATATCAAATTCCTCATAGCATCCCATTACATTGGAATTTAAACCAATACGCCACAATAATGAAAATCAAGACAATACACAAGGCACAGTTATAATGAAAAGCAACCAATGGATCAAGTTATCACTTAAGAAGGATTACGGTTAGTACACAATGTATTGGATATATTATAAACTTCAATAGAACACTAGTGGAATTGTAACATGGTACTACACCAATAAACAAAGCTAAATATTTTAAATGTCAAATTACATGCGTCTGCTCATGATATGGTAATGAAGTGTGTCTGTGAGTATAAATGTGTTTCATTGCACTCTTGTTTGTTTTGTTTATTTTTGATTTCTCTTATAAACAAATAATTATATAAATTCATTAACATAAATAAAACAAGTAATTTAAAATCATTTTCAAATAAATAAATGAATATATATTTATAATTTTAATAAACACCTTAAACGCTGGACTCTTCCAATAGTTGATCATCTCTTTATATTGTGATATTGGGAAATCATAAATCACCGGTACTTCTTCAAGCTCTGTACCAACTCTCTTTTTCCAACCAAGATATAAATCATACTTGTAGGCTCACCACATTTCACCTAAATCTATTATCCTTTCATCTTTTTCATTTTTTCCATCCGTAAAATTATATTGAAGCTGCAATGGACATAATATTTGTTAAGAAAATATTATAAATTTATATATATAAAAGGTGATTAACATTACTTACCCAAATCTATGCCCAGGAATTGTTCTTTATTTGTTTTCCAACTGCCTTCCAACTTATCAGTTGAACCGGAACGATATTGTTGTGTCTAGCAGGTGTTCCAATAAAACTTTTACATTCCATGCCATTTTTTTAATTATGGCATTTTCCTCATTGTAATAAACTACGATTTTCGTGTTCTGATTCCAAACCTTGCGCATTTTGGTGCATCCTCGTCATCTGGTAGAGGCTGGAGCTAATCATGAAACCAAAAATATAAGAAAATAATACATATGAATTTATCATTAATCAGTAACAACAATGTTTAAACAAATACCAGTAGATGGGGAATCTGCTGACCCCTGAAGTGTTGCGTCTGGAGGGGGGTAGCCTGTATGGTAGGTGAGATATCTATAGGAGTTCTATGTATAGTAGATGCAAAGTGTACTGATGGTGGCAGAAAACTTGATGGATAACCCTATACAGATGAGGGTGGATATGGATATGGATATGGCGGTGGGATATATGGGGGCACAGTACCCTGTACAGTTGATGATGGGAATGGAAAATGAGGGATGGGAGTCTGAGAACTACGATCCGATGTGGGTGCGGGAAAAAAGGGATACAGAAAAGGTGGCTATGGATAATATGGAGGTGGCATAATGGGAGGATGGCCTCTTCGTGTCCCAAGAAGCATAGTAGTAGGCTGACCTATAGAATTAGTACCCCCACCACAATATTATCCTCAGTGGCATAATCCAAGCGTCTCCTCGATGATGTTGCAGATAATAACATAGATGATAAAATAAAATGAACGATAACAAGATAAATAATATGATAGACCATAATATTCATACATAATTTGTACTTACATTATTTCTAGGAGGAGACCTACATTGTTCGTTTCGTGGTATTCTTCTACTTCATCTAGTATCACCATAATCAGAAATTTTGACATGGAAATTTAAAATAATATTCTCAAATAAATAGAAATAATGAAAAATGTTAAATAATACAATTGTATCATAAAACAATGAGACACATTTTTATGTGTGATATTTATATTGATAAAATATAAAGACTTTTCTATGTTCAAGATTTACTAGAGAAGTGGTTAAACATAAATTGGTGAGGCTATTAATAGTTTTATATTCGATAATGGTATAAAATATACTAGTTATTTTGATATCATGTGAGGAAGTTAAAAAAACACGTACAATATTGCGATAATTTCAGGTAAATACTTACAAATGTGTCAACGCTATGTGGGGTCTGTAAAAATTTCTGTTTCACAATCTGTTCTAACAATTGAATCATTCGTATCATCAAATGAAACATTCGAATAAGTACCGACAGGTTCATCCAAAACATCATTGTCATCCATGCCTTTGTCAATTTTTTTTTGAGGAATAAGATCAACAATAACACCAAATTGTGGTTGTAACGGGTCACTTACATAAAAAACCTGTTTACCTTGTGACACAAGAATATAATGTTCATCGGTACGAAGATGGCAGTTCATATCAATCACTCTAAATCCACAGTTATCAATATGCATTGTTTGTCGTGTCATTGAATCAAACCACTTGAATTTCATTATTGTGACACGACCATGTGCATAGTAATCTAATAAAATAATTCTTTCAACAACACTGTAATATGATATATTTTTTGATCGAGGCTGCCTGTCCGATGCACTCACATAACAATCTGTTGTGGTGCTTATCATGACACTGTCATGCTGTGTTGCCATTTTTTTGACAAATATTTGAAACAAATTTAACTCCATTGACAACCATTGACTTACAATCATGTACCAAATCGGATAGACTAAAAGACAATGCTTTTATTTCATCTGATACTTCAATCATTGGTAGAGTTAAAACCTAAAAGATACCAACATTGAATATTAAACAAATACATGTGATTATGTTATGATAAGACGAAAATGAAATCTATTACCTTTGACTTTAAACAGGAAGCAAATTCTTTGCTACGAAACAGTTCCTTCCTCTTAATAGATAGAGAGTGATGTCTATGTTTTATAATTTATAAATGTTCTCTACAGATATAAAAGCATTAAAATGTCAGAAGATATAAATAAATAACACAATGAAAAAAATACATATTTATTAATTTACTTACTTGATATAATCATCAAGCACATCACAGTTTAATAAAACTGTGCGATGTCCCATTTCCCACTCTTCCCTGATTAAAGTACACAATGAGTATGATCCATATATCCCCCATATTTGGGGTAGTAAAGGAAATACAGGCTCAATGGGATCATATTGCTTATCTTCGGTTCTCATTAGTCGATTAGACCTCGTAGTGACGTTATCCATGTACGATGAACAGAAATCCATGCATTCTTGTGCTAAATAGAATTTCACAATAGATCCTTCAGGATGATATTTATTTCTCACATATGATTTCAATGTTAACATCATTCTTTTTTTGTAGGATACATCCACCAACTCGAAATGGGACCACCAAAGAGAACTTCCATGGGAAGATGCACAGTCAAATTTAACATACATGTGAAAAAAGATGGTGGGAAATTTTTTTCCAAGTCGCAAAGAATAATCGGTGCATCTCTCTGCAATTTCTGAACAACACTTCAGCTCAATCGTTTGGCACAAAGATCTCAATAAAATTGACATAACTTAATCATCGCGACTCTAACATTATGTGAAAGTAAATGGAGAATGAAAATGGGAATCAACTCATGTAACAAGACATGGTAATCAAGGGTTTTAAGAGATTTGAGTTTCACATCTTGTGTATTCACCCTTTTCAAAATATTACTTGAATAACCATCCGGAACCTTCAAACTTTCCTAGATGTGAAAAAATTGTTTTTTCTCCACATTTGTCATCGAATAACAGGTAATAGGGACTTTCCACTTATTTTGACCAATTATCTCAGGATGAAGTCTTGCTCTTATACCCCAATCTATCAAATCACGAAGACACCACAAATCGTCTTTTGTTATTCCTTTGAAATTAAAAATAGTAGCAAGTAACATCTCACAAATATTTTTCTCTATATTCATTAAATCCAAACAATGATGTAATAAATTCGATGACCAATACGGAAACTCAAAGAATATGATTTTCTTTCTCTAATTGCTATTGGAATTCGAATTATCATGCTTCCCCTTTCTGATATTTTATTGCCTCTTTCCAAGAACATAATTCAAATCATCTAGTTCTTTAACAATATTAGTCCCTGACATTCATTGAGGTGACTTATCTCTCTCAATGGAATTATCGAACTATCTCTGATTTTTCCTGTATGGATGATCCACTGGTAGAAAACATCGATGCCATATGAAGCTGAAAGTTCGCTGAAATGTTAATCTTCAGAAACATGTATTTTCATACAAATAGGATAGGATAATTCCCTTTAGTACTCCGACTAGACATCATTCTGTAGGCAGGGAAATCATTTATCGTCCATAATAAAGCTGCATGAAACATAAAGTACTCCTTTCTGAATGCATCATACGCTTGTGCACCAACAATCCAAAGCTCATTTAACTCCTATATTAATGGATGAAACTATATATCAATATCATTTTCAGGATCTCTGGGTCCAGATATCAATATACTCAGGATATTTAATGACTTATTCATACACATCCATGAAGGAATGTTATAAATGTGAATGAAAACAGGCCATGTACTACGTGTAGTATGTATTTGGTGAAATGGGTTGAAACCATCATAGGATAATCCCAATCTAACATTTTGTGGGTCGACTGCAAAATCAGGATGTAACCGATCAAATTTCTTCCAAGACAACCCATCTACAGGATGCACTATTTCATCGTTATCCTTATTTCTTTCATCTGTATGCCATCTAATATTCTTTTCCATTTGTTCTGACATAAAATATTTTTGATGCCTGATAATTAAAGGGAAGTGCCACATCACGTTCTGTGGTATGCAAGATTGAGATCCGTCTTTATTAGTCTTCCTCCTTGATGTGCCACATTTTTTTCACTGACTCAAGTCTGCATTATCCTTCCATAACAAACAACAGCCTTTGAGACAAGAATGAATCTTATTAGATGAAAATCCAAATTTGTCAACCAACATTGATTCCATGTAATCATTTTCTGGAATACATGCATCATAAAACAGGAAATCCTTAATAAATGTAAGGAGATAGTCTACCACAGTATTACTAAATCCATTCATTGTTTTCCCATGATATAATCGCATTAAAAACTCATGTTTTCTCATTTTTCCACATGCTTGATATACTGGGGTATTTTCATGTTCCATCTGCTTTATAACACTCTCAACGTCATCACCATAATTAATAGATGAGAACTGTATTCTAGTATTCATTTCATCTTGCACTGGTCTACATGAAGATCTAGCTTCAGAAACAAAAGGAAACCGAACAGAAATCAGATTTTTCATACCAATCTTTTCCGCTGAATCGATGTCATTAAACAGTTGAGATTTTTCTCCATTGTGATACCACACATGATAATTTTTTTGGAAACCTCTTTTAGTGATATGTTAACTCACTTCCTCACGAGATAACCAAGTTCTTCCAACACAATCAAAACACGGTCATTGAATCAATCCGCCATCTGAATCATTAGTGAATGCAAAGTCCAAAAAATATTGTCACTCCTTCTGAAATTCATCAGTGATCCAATCAATGTTGTATATCCAGTATCTATCCATTATGAAATAGATAAACATACATTAAATAAATAATCTATAAAATGACTTCACATTATATGTATTATTTCATAAGATATTAAGAAATCATCAATAAAAAGTTAATAAAAAAATCATAACAAATATATTAAAATTGTGGTTTAGGGAATTCGTAAATGTTTTAAATTCTAAAAATTCAAGAATAGTCATACATAAGTTCCAAGAATGAGGATTGATTATAGTAAAAATAGTTTATATGAAATCTTAGAGATATTAATAATCAATTCACAAAAGTTTTTGGGTTAATTCATAATGAGTTTTGATGTTTTTTATTAAATCTACAAAGATTTATTGAAATTTAGAGACATTTTGAAAATATAAACCGTATCATATACCAAGAATTAATATTAAATAATTGGCTGAGAATTACAATGTTAAGAAGATGAGAATAATAACTAATGTCTGAATCTATACTTTAACGATTGCGGTCACCTTAGAAAAGGGATATCCCATCAACTTGGTTGTTCCCACCCTTGCTCGTATCTATGAACTGTTGGGTAAAATACCTGAATAATGATCCCCACATCACCTCAGTGGTCCATATCAATTATTGTATGGATGGGTGGTGAAGTGTTATCAATGTTATGAGTACCGGTATACTGCAATAGTCCCCCACTCTAACATTCATCCTACCCTACTCTACATTGTTGTCATTCTACTAAAATACTTATGAATTTCTACTCTGGTTGAGTTGTTTAGTTATTTTTATCAGTTTTCTTTTATTCCTTCCCCCTGCACCCCCATGGATGGATTCTCATTATTTAATCACACCCATATTTGTACAGAATTTTTTTAAACCATGGGTAATAGATAAATATCCATGAGTAACAACAGATTTAAGATCTCTATTGTATTTTAATTGAGTGTGGTCACTAGAATAGAGCATGATCATTTAAGAATGTGTAAAAAAAATGGATAATGAAGACCACCGATGAAGAAAAATGGAAGAAAACTTCCTTTGGAAAATTTAAAAAAAATGAAGTGGGAAACACTATTCCCAAGAAGTTTTTAAAGATGGAAGATCATACATCCTTGGGTAAAAAACCTATGAAGTCTAAGACAAGTGATAAATATAAAAGGATAAGTTCTTCTATCATGGAAGAAGGAGAAAAACTTAGATGCAGTCCAAAAAGCCTTGCTTGTATGTGAAAATAGAGGCAAGAAATAGCATAATGGAAGATTTGTCCAAGGAAAATACAAATGTATGTGGAAGGGG
This sequence comes from Viscum album, assembly GCA_963277665.1. NCBI lineage: Eukaryota > Viridiplantae > Streptophyta > Magnoliopsida > Santalales > Viscaceae > Viscum > Viscum album. Next base: position 1,918,697,535 of record OY728161.1, on the reverse strand, counting down.
GCTGGTGTGGGCTAGATGTGGCTAGAGCAGGGCCAAATCATGACATTACCGCGGCGTGACCGCGGCTTGTTGGCCCGGTCCAGTGACATCCGTGGGGCAGCATCTTCCTGCCAGGAGCAAAGGGAGCGGGAGGAGGATGGAATGCTGGTGGAAAGGGGCTGGTTGCAAGTGTTGGGGGGATGGTGCAGACTCATTTGAAGGTGGATGGGGGGGCTGTTGGAGGCTGGAATGCTGGTGGCAGCGGGCTGAAATGAAGGTGGAAGGGGGATGGTGTGGTTTAGATGTGGCCAGAGTAGGGAAAAATCATGTCATTACCATGGCGTGACAGCAGCGTGACCGCGGCGTGACCGTGGCGTGACCACGACATGACCGCGACATGACCGCGGCATGACCGCGGTGTGTTGGAGTTTGACCAATGGGGGGACGGTCATGATAAGTTGATATAAAAAGATTAGATAGAGGGAAGAGATAGATATTAGAGGTAGGTGCTATTGAGGAAAATAAGTTATGGTAATATTGTTAGATGATCCATGTACCAAACATAACTAAGGGATTTCAGCTTTAACACGTGTATTTAGGGGCCCCAATGATCCAATGAAAACACATTCATGTATAATTGGATAAATAAGTAAAGTGATACTAGTTACAGAGTATAAATATTAGATAGGATACATAATCATTCAATTCATACGCATTTATAATGGGTAGGCCATGAGATTAGGTGTAACTGTAATATAATAATAATAATAATAATAATAAACCATGATTATTCTAACTTATAGGTTTATGAGTCTATATTCCTTTAATATTTTTCATTTATATAACCATTATGATATAAAAATTAGCATCATGGTGTAGATGATATGTTTTTGAGTCATAATACCAGCATAGAGTTGATTCAAATGATGGTTAGAATTAGAAGACAATGTTAAAAAAAATAACACCAGAGTACCAATGTATGGGTGCTTGATTTTATATGCTTTGAAAAATGGATTTTCAGAAGAGGTTAACATATCATTCAGTTTCACTTCAATAAAAAGGGGAACTAGGAATCATTTGTGGTGAAAATTTTGTTTGGAAAAGATTTTCAATGGTTGTTCTTGTTCTTTAGATATTGTACGGATTGTATTGTTTCGTTGTAGAAATATTGGGATAGTTTAGTGAAATTTTTATTTCTTCCATCGTGATGGAAGGTAGTTTCTAAATTTTTCTTACCCTTCAATTGTTAAGCATCAGTAAGTGAGAGTTTTAGATATATTTCATGACCCAACATCAAAATTACTCAAATCTATATTCTTGATGAGGAGGCTCCGGAGGGTAATTTACAGGGTGTATTTTTTTCAGATCGAGGAACATGTCACAATATTTATGTTTCTAATGTATGTCAATCAGATAGAAACAACATAGGTAATGGGAGGTCATAATCTATGACCAAATTATAATGATTTTGTAATCATCATGATTTTCTACATTAAAGATCTACTATCATTAGTTCCCAGCTATTTGGAAAAAATTGTAGTCAATCATTCTGGAGTATGTCTCATCCATTGCTATTTATTTAATCTAGTGTGGTTTTCTCATTGGATCCTACTAAAGAAATTTTTATAATTTATATTATAGTATATATTCATCAATATTTAACATTTACAAATATTTTTTATTATGAAGTTTTTGGTCAGTTTTATGCTCTAGGATCCACTATTTTAGAAGATTCAGTTGATTTAGTAGAATCATGATGTCTTTCTATTTTATTTTTTGTGTCACCTACTTAATGTGACATTTTTTTAAAGATACTACTAGTGGAATTAATGAACTCTATGACTTCATATTAGATGATTCCTTTTAACTTGATGTAATTTCAGGTATAAATTGATGGTCTATTGAAGTGTGGGTTTGTTCTTCCAAGTGTGTCCCCTTGGAAAGCATCATTTCAATTTATAATAGTGTAAATGATGTATGTTTTTGTCTATAAATTATCCTCACTAGAATCATGGGATTCTAAATAATAACTTCCCTCTATTATAGATTGATGAATTATTTAATTAACCTATCCACAGCTGCACCCCTCTACCCTCCCCCTGCCCCCTGCCCCCCTCCAACCTGCCCCCTACCCCCTGCAACCTGCCCCCCTGCCCCCTGCCCCCTTCCCCCTCCAACATTCCTCTGTGCCCCCTGCACCCCTGCACCTTGCTCCCTACCCACTGCCCCCTTCCCCCCTCTACCCTCCCCCTTCCCCCCCCACCCTGCCCCCTGCACCCTTCCACCCTTCACCCTACCCACTGCCCCTGCCCCCTCCACCCTCCCCCCTTCCCCCCACACCCTGCACCCTGCCCCTTGCCCCCCCCACCCTGCCCCCCTGCACCCCTCCACCCTTGAATGTATTATTATGTCAAAGGTCCCTTGGTATCCAGGGACTCACTAGCTAGAGATGCATAAAACACATGTTCCCCATCAAGATGAGTGCTATATTAAGCCTTGAATATACCTTTGGACCAGGACTCTAGCAGTTCACTATGGAATTGCCTTTGTTTCTTAGACAATGTGTTGTTTAACTTTGAACTGTTTTCAGCAGAGAACCAAATAAACTCTAACAGAACTATGAAATTGCCTCTGTTTCCTAGACAATGTGTTGTTTAAATATCACATCCCATGTGACATAGTCACACAACATGGGACCTATCTTAAAAGTCTAATGGCACATAAATAGTGTCTTGGTTTAAACATTCGTTTTAAAAAAAATATAGAAACCCCCCAACATGGATATAAAAAGGGCCAATATGATGTTTCACTCAAACTTCATAAAGTTCTCCTCTATTTTCAAAACACATCATGAATTTCATCAGAAGACCAAAAAATTCCTAAAATCCAATTTCGTTTTAAATCATTTCCCAAGTTATATCATGCAGCCCCCCTTCCCCCCTGCATAGAACCCCGGAAAACCCCCCATGCACCCCCGGACAGCTCCCACGTGCACCCTCGGGCAGACCCTATTGTATGAAACATCATAGGGGTATCTATTGATTCTATAATTATTCATTTGTTCATTTTCTATTTCATTTTTATGAGATTTATTTTCCCACAACACTCCACAACACCCCCTTCACACCCCCTCATACTCTTTGAATCTCTATCAAATTGTGGCCAATGAGTGGGCTCAGAAAGGCTATGTGAAATTGAACTAAACATGTCAATCCAAAAGGCATGGGTAGTGCAATGGTAATATTTCGGCATGACTCATTCGTGCGTTGGATGTCCACGCCGAACGAAAAGAAAAAACAACATAGTATAAAGACAAAAAAAATGAAACACACAAATTAATCTCTCCACTACCCCGATCTCCCTCCCCTGCAAAGAAAACTACGTAGCCACCTCCACTGCCCTTCTGGACCCATTCACAGAATATAACTACCCTTCATCTGTAGAAGGAAGTAAAAGCTTATGTGGAAAATGCGATAATGAAAATAAAATAAAAATTAAACAACAACATACCTGTTTCCAGTGAATAAATATATCTCTAGATTATTTCATTTTTCTATAGAAACGTAATGCTCTTGTGGTAACCCACTTTGATTGTTGCAAGTCAGGATAAAGATTGACAACAATTAATACCTTTCAAAGTAAAACCACATATAATTGGACAGGGATTGATGACTATCACTGAGTAGGCATATTAAATATATGGGATAACTTAAACTAATGAACCTATATATTTTCACACATATTTACAAGCACAATAGAGTAATTTGGAAGATTAAAAAACTGAAATTTTTAAACTCATGAAAAACCTATAACATCCCACAACAATGTATAAACCACTTAATCAATGTAAAGAGGAAAAAATATAGGCCCAATAACTAGTAGGTAGGTCTAATCAAACCAAAATAGATAATACAGTCCAATCATGAGGCCTCCATTCTAAAATCAGTCTAAACACCACATCCACCAAGCACCAATACACACCATCTACACTATGTCTGGCTAAATCTCCATAAAAAACAACCATTTTCATAATACATTATATGTTCAAGATGAACCCACATAAGGGTGAGTATAAATATAACCAGTAGCACACCCCAACATCAAGAATTAAACTACCAATAAGTAGTTATATTGAAACAAAATAATAGAGGGTAAAGAATGGTGGATGGTGATGAAGACAGGGGATTACCAAAGGTTGTGGGGGGAACCGTCGGGAATGGAGGAGGAGTGGAGGTAGCTCGGATCAGCTTTGCTGGAGGAGGGTCGGTGTGAGGAAGGTCGCGGCGAGGAGGGGTCAAGGGTTTTCAGGGTTGCTGGGGGTGTCAACCTCAGCTTCAAAAGTGAGGCGTCTGGGAGGAGGGTCGCAACGAGGAGGAGGGTCGTGGAGAGGAGGCTTCGGGGCGGAGGTACGTGGCGACGAGGCGTCGGAAGAGCGGTGTCGATTAGGAGGGTTGCAGTGAGGAGGTGTTCGGGAGGAGGGTAACGACGATGAGGAGGGTGCGGTGAGGATGTGTCAGGGAGGAGGGTTGCGACGAGGAGGAGGGCGCAGCGAGGAGGCATCGGGGAGGAGGGTCGCAGTGAGGAGGAGGGCGCGGCGAAGAGGTGATCACGAGGGAGAGAAATGGCGAGGGCAAGAGGGTCGAGGAGGAGCCCGATGAATTTTGGGGGGAAAAGGGCATGACTGATTTTAGACACAGTTTCTTAATTAAAAAGTGGCTATAAATTGGCTATATCCACGGACCTATATAATCGTGGCTATAGGTCCGTGGCTATAGCCTTATTTTATATTAGTGTTAGAGAGGGAATTTTAAGAATTGGGTGCATTATAGAGGAATATATTAACTTTCAAATGTAGGATATTCTCTCTCTGGGATTGATGTGATGAGATTTTGTTTCATATTGTCATTTACAATAGATATCCAGTTGATTATGGTGTTAGTTGGAATGTATATTGGATCTCCTTTTCTGGGTTTGTTTTAATCTCATTGACCACTTAAATTTTATTTCCAATGATAGAAGCATGATTTAGTTATCTAATTACTCCTTCCTATGATCTTCTAGGGATGTTCCCATATTACCAAATTCATCGAGATGGAAATTTACTTAATATGGTTAATGAGATAATGAAATAGATGTTGTGACCATCATATAATTACATAACTGAAATAAAATATTTAATTGTAATATATTCCCCTGACCTTTTCAGATTATAGTTTTAGATACTTGTGAAAAAACATTATCAATTAATACAATTTTTCTTTAACTAATGGTAAATTTTACAACTATATAGTGAAACTATAAATCTGTAACATGTCCTTAATTACCCCCACAAACTCTAATAATAGTATAGTCTTCTAAACAAATAATATATATTATATTTATCATAACTTATGGAAATGTAAACCTAACAAGGTAGTGAGATCTAATTTTTAGTAAGGGTAAACATTATCATTAATAATAAAATATCATAAGTGAGAATAATATGAGTATGTAGGGATGATTATATAATGAAGGTTTGAAAACACACAATAGGGGAGTCATACCCAATAAAACATGGATCAGATTCTATGAATCATATAATGAAGCATTTAGCCGAAGAGAATAACTATTATATGATTTTAGAATAAATTTTTTTTACAACAATATAATTAATGACGTCATAATCATATAAAAAATTCTTATCACTAATGTGTTGTAAAATCATATTAAAAATGGTTTTCACTATGGTATCATTAAACATTATCAAGTAATGCTATGAAGATATCATAAACATTTTATATATAGAGATTAATTATTTAACTTACACATTGGAGTGCTCTAATGGTGAAAAAAATACATACATTACATCTAAATTATACATGTGTGTCACATTATAAAAATTCCTTATTACCATAAGGAACATAACATGATAGTTTCATATAAAATAAAATTTTATCCATTGATATTAATTAACATTCTAGGAAAATACACCTTATCTAATCATATGGGATATACACCTTATAGATATAGGGTATATGGTTATGTCAATAACTTCCCAAATAAATAAATTTATAAAATCTTGTTGAATATAATTCAATCAAAGGAAGGAAATATAATGTATTCATAGAGTAAATGAATTGGAAAAAATCCATGCCTACTCAAAGTTGATGGTTAGGTTTGAAAAATGAAGACTAATAGAGAAGAACACTTTAAAATCCATGTAGAGGAAAAAGTATGATAGTATCACTAGAATAATGTCTGTGAGTAGTCATAAAATATATCTAAAGGTATTGAAATAGATGAAAAATTTTTTTATGAGAACTATGAAAATCTCTTTGGAAATAAATAATATACATGACTCTTTTATAAATTTTTATTTTGGGAAAAATAAATTTGTTAAAACATAGAAAATTAGTATTTATTTTAAGGTCCATAAATTTATAGAGAGTATGTTTTATAGAATAATGAAAAAATACTTGAATGATGTGCCCACACAAAAATTTTAAAAAAGAGAATATTTAATGAAATTAATAAAAAACACCTATATAAAAAATTTAAAAATTTTCATTAAAATATTAAATGAAATTATATCTTTAGAAGGTTACCTAAATTAATTATTGAGGATGTCGCGACCCGTCCCTCGGGGCCTATTCTGTGACTACCCCAAGCCCGCCATCCATAGGCTAGGGGCTGGCGACTAGCACCAAATGTGTAATTCCCTAGAACTGTGAAGGCACTGCCTTTATAACATATAAGCACACACAACATAACACACAACTAGATACAAAACAATAGGTAAACTGTATAACAAAAGAGTGCTAAAATGTAAAAGGGGCCAGAAATATAATCCCAAATGTGACCTACAAGGAACTGGAAGTACAAGTACAACTAAAGAAAGGAAAAACCGCTACTAGGCCATCCTCTAGAATTCCTACTTGAAGGGTAGGTACAGATAACCTCCTCTTGCACTCCGAGTTTGTCACTCTCCTCTGTGTACCGACTCATCGTAAGTTCCACCTCCAGGTATCGTACTATCCTGGTACTCTCAGCCTCATTTAGCATTGTACGTAGTCTGCATCAAATAAAAAATTGTGCGGTCATAGACCGTGCAGGGGTGAGTATAAAGATACTCAGTAGGGACCCTGAGAAACTCAAGGTCTCACAAATCCACCAAGGATAAACCCAAAGGTAAGAAAAAATTAACAAATAACCCTACTTAGGTATATTCCCATATATATACCTAAGTTATTAAGTAATTCATCTCAATCATAAGGAAAACACAATAGTACTGACTCAGATCAAATAGGATTTTATTCTAGGGGTAGTATCAAGTAACATCCCCAACTCATTATTGAATCCTCGGCTACTAGAGAACTCTTCCACTATCAAGTATAGTGTGCCTATCGTGTCTTAGAGAGGCACTTCCCACTAACCTTGGACTGCTAAGATACTTCTCCTGTCGAGTACTGCGTCACACAAAGGTGCTCCCCACCGCGGGTCTACCACCACACCCAGGCGCTCCCCCTCGTAGCCTACTGAGGTACTCTTATTGTCAAGTACCGTGGGTCTGCCACATCACCAAGCATAATCCTCCATCATTGGTCTTCCTCCACAACCATGCGCTCCCCACTGGGTTAGTAGAATCACTCTGAATCAAATGGCCAACAGTCATCAGGTCTTAGCCAGTTACTAGATCTCCGCACTCTACACACTCATCATTGGAAGGATCCGCTCCACGAGCTACTGGTCGATACTCCAACTATCATTAAGTCCTGTTAATAAGTATCTCAAAGGTCTACCACGTCATAGGGGTCTTAACGCAATAGATGGAACAAAAATCGGACGCCCGCTCTGTGAGTTATTAGCCTTTTAGTCCGAGGGGCCTGGTTGGATTCGTGCACGATCCAACCTAACTGTATATCAACTATACCCCAAACTCTAGTGGGGTATACTCAATGGACCGTCATTCTCCAAGATTATTAAGGCCATTTAGGTTTCATCAAAAAAACATCCAGTGCCAATGATATGACCAAAAGAAAGCAAAGAGTCATAGTGGGCCCGGGTCCGGTCCGACCCGGTCAGACCGACCCGACTTGACCCTCTGGGCCCAGCCCAGTAGGCTATGAGGGGTTGCGAAGTGCCGTGAGGGCGTGGACCGATCGTGAGCACACGGACAGGCCGCAGTTTGGCACAAGGGCGGCTCGGCCCGGATGGCACCGCAAGGGGCCGGTTCGGCCAGGCGGCTCAAGAGGGCGCCGCACAGCCGGTTTGTCCGAGAGGGCATGGGTGGATGGGAGCTAGTAGGGACTGTGGGGGTGGTTCAAAAGATGGTGGGTGGCGTGGTTCAGACTAGGGAAGCAGAGCTGGTTCAACTGGCGTGCCGCAAGGGCAGTGTGGGTCGCGGTGGCTGCGGGTGGCGGCGCCGTTTACTTCGTCGCCTTCATCGCCTTGTCACCATTCCCAAGAACATCATAAAGAATAAGGATAGAGGGGGTTGTTCCATGTTATTTTGGCCCGCACGCTCTACATTTAGGATGGTAGAAAACAGTTCATCAAGAATATAAACAAAAAAATCATGTAATATATTTTCAATTCCCATAATCCCTTGTTAATTTCTATTCCCAACCCTATAAAGGACAATGAGGGTATAACATGGGGAGTGTTAAACAAATAAATAATAGACCCCTGCCATGTTCATTGTTCATCGGCATTGGCATGAGAAGGTGGACTTCATTTTATTATAGACGAAAACCTCCTATGTCGAAGGAGGATCCGAGGAATAAAGTCAAAGTCATGGTCGTTCTTCGTCGGCGGAGTGTTCTTCGTCGGGAGAGAATTCATCATTGGGAGATGAATTTCTTCATTGGATAACTTTATTTCCCCCAAGATCTCTCCTTTACCTATATTTATCCAAATTTCCACCAAAATGAAAATTCCTAGCGATGATAATATATTAAGTTATCTATTATTTAATTGCTGAAAAAAATTTCAAAATGGTTCAGTTGGCATAATTAAATGTTAGAGGAATTGGCACATTTAATTGGTGCGTTGGAAGAATCAATGTGGAGGAATGCCAAGAGGCTCCTCGACATTAAGAAAGGGGGTTGAGAGGTTTCCTCTCCCCCCATTATGAGGAATAAAGCTCAGGTGGTCCCCACCAAAATAACTCATGGGAGGTTTTAGGACTTGGGTGGTCCCCACCAACATAAACTCTCATGGGAGGTTAAGCTGTGGTGGTCCCCACCACCATAACCTCTCATGGGTGGTTAAGGTGGGGGTGTTCCCCACTTCCAACTTCCACATGGGTGGTTACAAGAGATAAAATAAAATAAAACATTATCTTATTTTATTTTATTATTTCCACAAAAAACCCAAAAACTAACTTCCACCATTGACTAATGACCATCAGGGTGAAAGTCTTCTTAAGAGAATACTGGCGTTGTGAGTTCAACAGTTTCCTTGGATTTCAATTCTGAGCACTGGTTCAACAGATATAAAACCCGCTCGAACATTCACTAAACGTACCTGATAAAATATCAGAAATTGATTCTCGGCACCCAATGCCTCAGAATCACGCGCCGCCAATTTTTGAGGACTCATCAAATTCCCATTTAATTAAAAAAATTAGATAGAAATTCCATGTCTTTACATTCTCCCCACCTTAGGGCCCTACGTCCCCATAATCCACAACTCAAATAGGTAAACAAGTGGGTGTACTAAGAATGCATCTTAGCCTCCCGATCCCATGTGCACTCCTGGAGGTTCTTGTGCTGACAGTGAACGCGCACCAGAGGTATCAACTGTCCACGGAGGACTTTATCCTATTGATCCTCAATATCTACTCGAACCTCCATAAAATTCACCCCATAGTTGACGTCCAGCTCGCCATGGTCGATGATGTCAGAAGGTTCATGCACGTATCTCCTCAGCTGGGATACGTGAAAGACATAGTGCACCCGGTGTAACTGAGGTGGAATATATAAGTGGTAATACACCTCTCCAACTCTACTGAGGACCTGAAAAGGTCTGATAAATCTCGAAGATAACTTTACTCCTCGGCCAAATCATTGTAGACCTCATTGGGGTGAGACCCATAGAAATATGTGGTCTCCATCCACAAACTCCAGAGGTCTCTGTCTCTTGTCAGTACACAACTTATGCCTGCTCTGTGCAGTCTTCATCTGCTCCTGGATGATCTGAACCTTCTCTATTATAGCCCATACCATCGCTGGTCCCACTAGTGCTAACTCCCTGGGGAAAGTCCAGCACAATGGTGATCTACAAGGTCGCCCGTATAATGCCTCAAAAGGTTCCATCCCAATAGTGGGGTGAAAGATATTGTTTTATGCAAACCCCAACAAAGGTAAGTGATCCTCCCATCTTCGACCGAAGTCAAGGACACAAGAACGCAACATTTCCTCGAGGGTCTGAACGGTTCGCGCAGTCTGGCCATCTGTCTGAGGATGGAAGGCGGTGCTCAAACAAAACTGTGTTTTGAAAGCCTCCTACAACCTCTTCCATAGCCGGGAAGTGAAATGCATATCACGATCACATACAATCTTCTAACTCACTTCATGAATTCGCAAAATATCTTCCACATAGAGGTGTCCAAAGATCTCTACTAAGCCCTACTCTCTGATCGGTAGGAAGTGTGCCGACTTGGTGAGTCGGTCGACGATCACCCAAATAGAGTCTTGACCTCTGGATGTACGAGGAATTTTTTTCATGAAGTCCATGGATATCCCATCCCACTTCCAATATGGAAAATCTAAAGGTTATACCAAGCCTGCTGGTACCTGATGCTCCACCTTCACCTGCTGACAGGTGAGGCATCGAGAGACAAACTTTGCTACTACCTTCTTTATTCCCATCTACCAGTGCTATCATCAGAGATCCTGTTACATCTTTGCCACTCCTGGATGTACCACTAGAGGGGATGTGTGGAACTCCCTCAACAATTCCTCCTAAAATGACACCAGTAACATAGTACGTTCTCTGAAGAGGATGACGTGCTCCCCACCTTCAGAAATTCCATCAGGTGCCTTCCCTATGGATATCTAAGCACGCCGCATCTCGTAATCAGTGTCCCTATGCTACGCCTCCCTGACTCGCTGAAGAAGTGGAGGAGTGACTGTAAGATACTAATGAAAAACTGCTTCATCTCTATCCACAAATGATATTTGCAAAGCAGCCAGCTGCTTCATCGCCTCACCTCGCAGGTGTATAACAAATCTCTTGCTGAGTGCATCTACAACAATGTTACCCTTACCATGAGTATAGACTATCTTGAATTCATAGTCCTGGAGAAACTCTAGCCAACAACGCTATCTCAGGTTTAGGTTCTTCTGAGAGAAGATATACCTGAGACTCTTATGATCGAAGTACATGGTAAAACACTCACCAATTAGATAGTGTTGCCACATCTTCAAGGAAAAGACCACAACTGCTAACTCCAGGTCATGGGTAGCATAGTTCTACTCATACTGTCTCAGTTTTCCTGAACCATATATGATCACTCCTCTCTCCTACATCAGGACACATCCGATCTTGGTCCCTGATTTGTCAATGTAGACTATGTACACTACGGCTTCCTCTGGAAGCCTCAAGATGGGGGAACTAGTTAGCCTCTTCCTCAGTTCCTAAAAGCTCTTCTGGAATCTCTTTTACCACACAAATGGTTTCCCCTTATTTGTCAAGGATGATAGTAGTGCTGCAACTCTGGAGACATCTGGTACAAACCTCTGTTAATAAACAGCCAAACCCAAGAAACTATGTACCTCTGTCACACTCTTGGGTCACTCCCAAGCAAGTACCACATCAATCTTCGCTATATCTACTGCAAATCTAGCCTCTGAGATGACATGTCCTAGAATTTGAACATCTCTAGTCCAGAACTGGCACTTCAAGAGCTTACCATAAGGTTGGGGCTCTCGGAGTGTGTCTAGTACAACCTGAAAATGATAGGCATGTTCTTCCTTAGAATTCAAGAAGATCAGAATCTCATCGATGAAGACTACGACAAAGTGATCAAGGTGTGCCAAAAAGATCCTGTTCATGAGTCCCATTAACACTACTGAAGCATTGGTTATGCCGAATGGCATAACTAAGAAGTCGTAGTGGCCATACCGACATCTGAATTTTGTCTTCCACACTTGCTCATCTCGAATGCTGAGCTGGTGATAGCCTGATCTGAGGTCTATCATTGGGAACCACCATGCTCCCTTCAACTGATCAAAGAGGACACCAATCCTCAAGAGTGGGTACTTATTCTTCACGGTAACTTTGTTCAGGTGCCGAAATTCAACACAATTCATCAAGCTCCCATCCACCTTCTTGGAGAATAGAATCAGGGCTGCCTAGGGAGAAACACTGTGCTGGATGAATCAATATCCCTGCAAGTCCTCTAGCTATACCTGCAGCTCTCGAAGCTCCACAGGAGCCATCCGATACACTCATGTTGATATTAGTGATGTCCCCAGGTATAAGTCAATGTAAAATTCTACCTCTCAGTAAGGGGGGAAGACCTAGAACATTATTAGGGAAGACATCTTTGTATTATTCCACGGCTACAGGATAGATCGGACTCTCTACATCAACTGCTCCGAGGGTAAGGTTATCCAACTGATAAGTGATCAGCTGTAATCTCCTCTGAGTAAGTCCATCCTCTACTGCAAATCATCCCTTCTCTCCAGTGAAGGTAAAACTGGTCCCATCCATGTGGAAACACTGCACATTGTGCCTAATAAAGTCAATCTGAGCATGGACTATAGATAACCAGTCCATACCCTAGATGACGTCGTAAGGCCTCGATGCTGCTACTAGGAGATCCCAGCCAAAGCTGTCACCTCCTGAGTAATCTCACACTACCGGAACCATTTTCTAATCATTTAATCAACTCTGGTAAGAGTCAATAGACGTAAGTATTAAGAAAACGTCTCCATCAGAATCTCTGATCTCCAAACAAGGGCAATGGAAATGAAAGAGTGACTGACACCTGTGTCTATAAGTACTACAACTATGGTGGAGTAGACACAGATAATACCTCGAATCATCTCTAGAGTGCAAGGATTGTATGCCTAAGCTACCTGGAGCTGAGCTCTCCCCTTTCCACCTACTCCCTGCTGTCAGGGTGGACCTCCTGGTTGTGGTGGAGGTAACTCCTAGAATCATCAACCACCACCAGCTGCATGGCTATATCCTCTGCCATATCTGCCTTCTTCTTACAGTCCACCTTGATCGAACCTCTATCTTTTCCTAGGTGGTCCATCGTCCGTCTGTTAATCATTTGAATGGAGGGTAGAGGATCCACAAGCCATGTGACCCTACCCGCCGCATGCATAACACTACCTTCTCCTAGCATGTCTGTCCCCACCTCAGGTGCCCCACACAACTGATCCGGAGTCTTGTGGTCGTCCACCTGTAGGTCCGTTCCTCTTGGACCTCTGCGACATCTGTCTGCTTCTAGCTATAGAAGACTCTGCTACGTGTCAACTAGTGGTGGATCTCGCTTCTAGAGACTTCTCTTCAAGGAAACTCTCCACTAATAGGGATCTCTCTAACACCCCCTCCTGTGTCGGGATGCTGAGTGAGATCACCAAAGCCCTGATCTCCTGCCCGAGTCCCTTATCGAATGTCTGGGCCATGAAGAATGGTTCTCGCAACATATCGGTGGTGTAGTGTAAGAGGTCTATGAACCTCATTGAGTACTGAGCTACAACCATGCTGCCCCTGCTGCAGATGAAGTGTCACCTGTATGCGCACTGCGCGAAGAGTCGTTGGGACAAAATCTTCCCAAAACAAGCTCTCAAAGTCTACCCAGAGAAGCATCACCTCGTCATGGACTTGGAGAATCAAGCTCCACCATCTGCCCACTGCTGCCTAGGGAAGGATGGTAGCATGTATCACCCTGAGTTCAGCTGGTGTCCATACTAGTCATAAGACTATCACCACAACCTCCATCCAATCCTCAGCTGCCTGTGGGTCCATCTCTCCCCGGATCCTGGGTGGCCTCTGGTGCTGGAACTCATGCAACGTGCTCAAGCGGTGTCACGAACCGTCCTCGAGGCCCGTGCCGTGACTACCCCAAACCCACCATCCATAGGCCAGGAGCTGTTGACTAGCACAAAGGCATAATTCCCGGTAAAAATGGAAGGCATTGTCTCTGTAAAGTAAACAAACACCACAAAGAAAGCAAACCGAAGTAAACACTAAGAAAAAGCTGGGTACAATAGTAAGTATGGAAAAGTAAGTGGGCCAGAATAGAAACCCAAACTGAAAGTAAATTACAACTGAAAAGGGAAAAACAACAACTGAAAGTAAAGCCGCAACGTCGATCCGTCCACTAGGAGTCCCACCTGAAGGGTGGGTACAGATAGCCTCCATAGCTCCTCGGGTCCAGTCGTCCGCTCGGTGTACGTCCCGCCCAGTGATCCACCTCCGGGTACCGACCTGCTCCTCGTACCTCAACCACGATCAGTGATGTATGTCATCTGCAAGACACACAATGTAGTACAGGCATAGCCCATGCCGGGGTGAGTATAAGATACTCAGTAGGGACCTCGAGACCCCCAAAGGTCTCCCAGAATCAACAAAGGAAAGATAAAATTATGAAGTAACATCCGACACTACTTAGGTATATGCCCATACATATACCTAAGTCATCAATTCTCGTTCGGCTCTAACATCTGAGACCAAGTAAAACCCATTCCACACAGGAAATAAAAAAGTAATCCACATAGGACAGTACAACACAATCAACATAGGAAAGAAAAACAATATTCAGCTCACACAGGTATACTTATTCGGATGACGATAGAGATGATCAGATGTAGCCAATGATTCATCTAAGTCATTGGACCCACAAAGGATCGACAGAACCACAAAGGATCTGACCCACACAAGATCGATAGGTAACTACCCCCACAATGACCCACAAAAAGATCGATATGTATCTAACCCCCACAATGACCCACACAGGATCGGACCCACACAGGATCTGTAGGCACTGGCCCACACAGGACCGCTGAGCACTGACCCACACAGGATCGGTAGCACTGATCCATGTAGGATAGCTAAGTGTTGTAGTCGTCTTCGTCGAATCCACGGAGGATTTCGGTACAGTCGTCATCGGCGTCGCAGTTGCAGCAAGCTCTAGGGTTCCCGCACACAGAAAGCTCGTTCGGGAGGGTCCGCTCCACGAGCCGAGGGGCTGATACATCAACTGACACATAGTCCGGAGTTTATGTATCAAAATTTTCCATATCGTCAACAGGAACTCAACGTCATAGACGGCGCGTCAATCGGACGCTCAGTCTGAGAGTTATTGGCTTTTTGTCCCAGGGGCCCGGTTGGTTTTTAAGTCAAAACCAACCCGAATGTACACCAACTATGTCCAAACCTTGTGCGGAGTAATCCAAAATGTCCTTCTCACATAGAATAATCCAACAAAGTCGACGGCACGTCAATTAGACATATGGAGATCAAGTTATGAGTGTTTCTGCTCCGAGGGCCCGGTTGGTTTCGTGTACGAACCAACTTTGCCGAACCCAATGTTCTCCGAAACCCTGAGTGTGATATACCGAAATGACCGTCTTGATCCAAGGATCGCATCTGAACTGACGATGTGTCGATCGATGGTCTGTATCTCATGTTATGGGCAATAGACCGAAAGAGGTTTGGTACTAGGGGGTTCGGGCCCGGTCCGACTCGGCTCGATACCCCCAGGGTCGGCCTGAATCGGGGCGACCTGAACCAAGTCTGGGTTCGGCCCACTTGGGCATGCCCCGGCCCGGCCCGGCGGTTGGGCCCACCGCACTGGTGCTGGCTGGGTGGCCAGGTGGCTGGCTCGGCCGTTACGGCCGAGCGAAGAGGGCAGTGGGCGTGCTACCCCCGCGTGGAGAAATCGTGGCCCCCATGCGGGGGGCCGCTCCTGCTGGCCGACCAGAGGTTATGAACCCCCTGTTTTCCCCTGACCGACCGGCCCGCTCTGGCCGGTTGGCTGCTGTCGCCATGGGACCGGCAAGGGCCACTCCCCCTGCTCTGACGCTGGCAGCCCGGAACCGGCCACCGATTCCCCTGCTCCGCCGCGGCCCGGAACCGGCCGCGACCTTCATCTATCCGGCGTGGCACAACGGAGCCGCGGCCCCGCTCCGGTCGTGGTGCTTTTTTGGTTCTCTGGCGCGACACGACGGCGCCGCGTCTTGGTTCATCTTCAACGGTGCGGCGCGACGGTGCCGCACTTCTCCCCCTTTTCTTAATAATTCCCGCACGGTGCTTCGGCACCGCGTTGCCTTGCTCATGCTACAACAATATCAAACAACCAAAAGGGAGTGGAGGGTCGGTTGTGTTCGTGTCGTCCGACCCCCGTCCCGTTATTGTGGTAACAGGCGGTTACAATGGAAAATAAGAAAGGCAACAGAAGAATTAACGAACAAAAACTATAATAAATACCTACCTTGTCGAATTCGATGAGCAAGGATGCGTCGCAGAAATAACCGTCGCAGAAGAAGGCTTCGCGGTGGGAGGATCATCGCATCGTGGAGAAGCGTTGCGGAAGAATGAGCGTTACAGAAGAAGAGTCGCATCATCGATCTCTATGGATCTAGTGTTCTTCACGTTCTTCGTGTTTTTCACATTCTTCATCGAATAACAAGGCTTTTCTCCAAATCCTCTCCATGCAAGAAGTTCGAACACAAATAAAATAAGAGTTGTCTTATTTTATTAACACACAAGACAATGTTTTCATTTCAAAAGAAACGAAACGAACAATTAATTGAGGAGTTTAATACCGCCCAATTAATGAGGCGTTTAATATCCATATTAAATGCAAGAGTTGACTTCATTAAAAAGGGGGGTTGTGGGTGCGTTATTTAGATGAAAATAAATGGTGGGGTTCGTGTGGGACACACCTCACAAATATCCTACCAAGTGGGTAGGATATCGTGGGTCCCACATCATCCACTTAACTTAAGTTAAGGAAAATAAAATAAAAATTGATTGTGCCACTTTTATTTTATTTCTTAACATAACCCCAAAAATTAAAAACCACACCCGAGAAAACGAAACTCCGGAAAAGATGTTTCTAAGAAAATACCATTGCTACGATTCCATCGGTTCCCTCAAAATTTGATTCCGAGCACCAGTTCAAAAGTTAGAAAAACCCGCTCATTCGTTCACTGAACGTACCCGAGTTAAACTTTGGAAAAAGATTCTGGACACACCGGGCCTCGGAATCGGGTGCCTTCAGAAACTGCATTCTTGTAAAATTCCCAAGAAAATTAAGAAAAAATTTTCCTTGAATTTTCCGGGTCTTTAAATCACTCCCACCTTAGGGATTTACATCCCCGTAAAGATACATCATAAACTAGGGAAACAAAAGTGGGTACTGAGCATGCATTTGAGCCTCCCGCTCCCAAGTGCTCTCCTGGAGGTTTTCGTGCTGCCATCTGATGCACACTAGAGGAATCGACCATCCACGTAGGACCCACTCCTGTCTATCCTCAATCTCGACCGGGCCTCCGCAAAATTCGCCCCATCATCAATGTCCATCTCCCCATGTTCAATGATATGCATCAGGTCGCGCACATATCTCCTCAGATAGGATACGTGGAAGACGTCGTGCACTCCGCGCAACTGAGGTGGTTGAGCCAGGCGATAAGCCACCTCGCCTATCCTACTAAGGACCTAGAAAGGTCCGATGAAGCGCGGAGATAACTTGCCGCCTCGACCAAATATCCGTAATCCATGTCGAGGTGAGACCCGCAGGAATACGTGGTCACCATCCCAGAACTCAAGTGGCCTCAGCCTCCTGTCAGCATAAGACTTTTTCCGGATCTGTGATGTCCTCATCCACTCCTGGATGACCTGGACCTTCTCTGTCATGGCCTGGACCATCTCCGGTCCCACAAGTGCTGACTCCCCAAGGTCTGTCCAGCATAGAGGTGATCTTCAAGGTCTGTCGTACAAGACCTCATATAGTGCCATCCCGATGGCGGAGTGGTAGGTGTTGTTGTACGCGAACTACACCAAGGGTAGGTGGTCCTCCCAACTGCGACCAAAGTCAAGGACACATGCGCGGAGCATGTCCTCGAGAGTCTGAATGGTC
The DNA here is from genome assembly GCA_963277665.1 of Viscum album. Classification (NCBI taxonomy): domain Eukaryota; kingdom Viridiplantae; phylum Streptophyta; class Magnoliopsida; order Santalales; family Viscaceae; genus Viscum; species Viscum album. The sequence goes on along the minus strand of OY728161.1, from coordinate 1,918,679,474 downwards.
CTCTCCGTCTGACCATCTGTCTGAGGGTGAAAGGCGGTGCTCAGACGTAGCTGCATCCCGAACGACTCCTGAAACCCCTTCCAATGCCAAGAAATAAAGAGGGAAACTCGATCGGAGATGATAGATGATGGCACACCATGATGCCATACAATCTCCTGAACGTAGAGACATCCCAAGCTCTCCACTGAGCCCTGATCTGTGATGGGTAAGAAGTGTGCCGACTTGGTGAGTCGGTCGACAATCACCCAAATGAAGTCGTGACCTCTGGAAGTTCCTGGATGTCCAGTCACAAAGTCCATAGATATCCCGTCCCACTTCCACACTGGGACCTCTAAGGGTTTTACCAAGCCTTCTGGTACCTGGTACTCAGCCTTCACTTGCTGGCATGTGAGGCATCGAGAAACGAACTCTGCCACAACCTTCTTCATGCTCGGCCCCCAGCGTTGTCGTCTGAGATCCTGGTACATCTTCTTTACACTAGGATGTACCACCAAAGGGGATGTGAGAAACTCTATCATCACCTCCTCTCGTAAAGAAACTGGTACCATGGTATGTCCTCTGAAAAGGATATCGTGCTCCCCTCCCACGGAGAAACCATCAGGTGCCTGTCCTGAGGATATCTGCGCATGCTGCGTCTCACAGTCAGCGTCCCCATGTTGTGCCTTTCTTACCCGCTATATTAGTGGAGGAGTGACTGTGAGCGACTGAATGAAGGCTGCTCCATCTCTATCCACGAAGGATATCTGCAAAGTGGCTAGCTGCTCTTTCGCCTCCCCAAGGAGCTGAATGCCCGTCCTCCTGTTGAGAGCATCGGCTACCACATTCCCCTTTCCAGTAGTATAGACTATCTCAAAGTCATAGTCCTTGAGGAACTCAAGCCATTGCCACTATCTCAGGTTTAGGTCCTTCTGAGAGAATATGTACCTGAGACTCTGATGGTCAGAATAGACTGTAAAGCGCTTTCCCATCAGATAGTGTCGCCATGTCTTCAGAGCGTAGACCACTGCTGCTAACTCCAGGTCATGGGTAGCATAGTTCTACTCATGTGGAATCAACTGACGTGATCCATAGGCGATCACTACCCGCTCCTGCATCAGGAACCATCTGAGTCCTGTCCCTGATGCATCGCAGTAGACTACATACCCTACTCCCTCCTCCGACAACCTCAAGATAGGTGTGATGGTCAATCTCTGTCTCAGCTCCTGGAAGCTCTGCTGACATCTGTCTGACGACACAAAGGGTTTCCCCTTATTCGTCAAAGCTGAGAGTGGTTCCTCAACTCTGGGGAAGTCTGGCACAAATCTCTGATATTATCTAGCTAGTCCCAAGAAACTCCGCACCTCCGTCATGCTCCTGGGTGGCTCCCAATCTAGCACTGCCTCGATCTTCGCAGGATCCACCGCAACTCCCACCTCAGATATGACGTGTCCCAAGAAGTGGACATCACATATCTAGAACTAACACTTTGAGATCTTGCCATAAAGATGGTGCTCTCGAAGTGTGTCTAGTATAACCCGCAAGTGGTAGGCATGATCCTCCTCAGTCGTCGAGTATATCAAAATTTCGTTGATGAAGACCATGAAAAATCAATCGAGGTATGGCTGAAAGATCCTGTTCATGAGGCCAACGAACACTTCTGGAGCATTGGATACACCGAATGGCATAACCAAGACCTCATAGTGGCCTTACCGATATCTGATGGTCATCTTCTACACGTCCTTGTCCGGAACTCTGAGCTGCTGATTGCCTGACCTGAGGTCTATCTTCGAGAACCACTGTGCTCCCTTGAGCTGATTGAAGAGGTCGTCAATCCTCGGTAGTGGATACATGTTCTTCAGTATCACCTGGTTCAGGAGACGATTGTCGACACAAAGTCGCAAGCTCCCGTCCGCCTTCTTGGCGAACAAAATCGGGGAAGCCCAGGGTGAAACACTGGATAAGATGAATCCCTTGCCCTGAAAGTCCTCCAACTGTACCCGTAGCTCTTGAAGCTCAGCGGGAGCCATCCGATATTCTGGGGTGGATATCAGGGCTGTCTCGGGGTACAGATCATTATAAAAGTCTACCTCTCTACGAGGAGGTAGTCCTGGAACGTCGTCAGGGAAAACGTCCTCATACTGATCCACCACTGCAGGAAAACTGATAGTCCGCACGTCAACTGTTCCTAGGATAAGGCTAGAAAACTGATGAGTGATGGGAAGTTCTCTCCTCTGCAGAAGTCCATCCTGTGCTGCGAAGGCTCCCTTCTCACCGGTGAAGGTGAACCTGCTCCCGTCGGTGCGTACACATCGCACCTTGCGCCTAATACAGTCAATATGAGCATGGACTGTAGATAACCAATCCATGCCCAAGATGACATCGTAAGGCCTCAACGCCTCTACAAGGAGATCCTAGCCGAAGATCTCGCCTCCTAGAGTAAGCTCACACTTCCGGCACCCATGCGTAATCATCGAGTCTGCTCCAGTAGGAGTCTCTATCTGTAAGGATCAAGCCAACGACTCTGTCAGAATCTCCGAGCTCTGAACAAGGGCAGTGGCTATGAAAGAATGACTCGCTCCTGTGTCTATAAGAACTAAAGAAAGGGTGTAATAGACATAGATAGTACCTCAAATCATCTTGTACGTGCCGTGGTCGTAGGCCTCCACTGCCTGAGGCTGTTCCTATCTCTGCCCGCCTGCTCCCTGTGGTCATGGTGGACCTCCTGGTGGTGGTGGTGGTAGATTCTCAAAGCGTCGCCCACCACCTGCTGCTCAGCCAGCTCCTCTGCCACGTCCGCCTTCTCCATGAGGACCACCACGGTCAACCCTCTGCCTCTATCTGGGTGGCCCCTCAACCGTCTGATACTCCTCGGCACGGCGGGTCGGGCAGTCACAAGCCATGTGGACCTGCCCGCCGCATGCGTAGCACTGTCTGCCTCTCAAAAGACTGGCTCCGCGCTTAGTGACCCGCACTGCTGAGCCAGTGTCCTGAGGTCGTCTGCCTGAGGGTCTGGACTGCCTAGACCCATGAGTCATCCGTTGACTTCCTGCTGTAGAAGACTCTGCTACCTGCTTCCCTGCGGTAGGTCTCGCTGTTGATGTAGAATCAGCAAGAAAACTCTCGATCAGAAGGGCTCACTCTAGTACCCCTGCCTGTGTCGGAATTCTGAGGTAGATCAGCAACACCCTGATCTCATGCCTCAATCTCTTCTCAAAGGTCCGGGCCCGGAATAATGGATCTTGTACCATGTCTGTCATGTAGCGCGAGAGATCTGTAAATCTCGCCATGTACTGGGCGACCGTCAAGCTTCCCTGCCTCACCTGTAGAAGCTCTTGGATGTGCACCGCACGGAGGGTGGCTGGGACGAACTCCGAGCGGAAGAGGCTCTCAAAATTCGTCCAGAGGAGGGATGCCTCGTCATGCACCTGGAGCATCAAGCTCTACCATCTGCATGATACCACGTGCAGGAGGCTCGCTACGAGGATCACCATGAGGTCTGTTGGTGTCCTCACTAACCTGAATACTCGTACAACTACCTCCTACCAATCCTCGATTTCCTGGGGGTCCGTCTCCCTGCGGAACCTGGGCGGTCGCTAACGCTGGAACTCGTGCAGTGCACTAAGGTGACATGCATCGTTAGCGGCTGAGGCTGGTAGCATCGGTGGCTCAGTGGGTAGAGGTACCACTGGTGCCTCTACTGTCAAAGGGCCCTGTACCGAGGCCTCGTTGCTCGGTGGGTTGTCGTCACGCACAACTCTAGGGACCCTAGCTGGCTGCCATCATGGGGCCACCCTGAAACGAAAACAGGTGTGCCACGATCAAACAATATACTCGGTGAGCCGACACAAAGTAATCACAAAGAAAACATGAAACGCACATGCAATCAATGTTTCCGTGCATTAAGTCGGAAATTCGAAGTCCGGGTCATGGTGTACGGATACGTTGGCCGCCGCACCAACACTGGACTCCCTAGACTGATAACCACACTCAATACCCTTAACACTATTGCTTCACATAGAAGAAAGATCAGAGTCCAAGGTTCTGCGGTAGAACTGAACTTCTTTGATAACAATTTGTCATGAACCGTCCTTGGGGCCCGTGTCGTGACTACCCCAAACCCTCCTTCCATAGGCCAGGGGCTGGCGACTAGCACCAAGGTGTAATTCCTGGTAAAAAGTGAAGGCATTGCCTCTGTAATGTAAACAAACACCATAGAGCAAGCAAGCAGAAGTAAACACTAAGTAAAAGCTGGGTACAACATTAATGCGGAAAAGTAAGTGGGGCAGAATACAAACCCAAACTGAATGTAAAGTACAACTGAAAAGGGAAAAACAGAAACTGAAAGTAAAGCCGCAACGTCGAGCCATACACTAGGAGTCCCACCTAAAGGGTGTGTACAGATAGCCTCCACAGCTCCTCAGGTCCAGCCGTCCGCTCCGTGTACGTACCACCCAGTGATCCACCTCCGGGTACCGACCTGCTCCTCATACCTCAACCATGGCCAGCGTTGTCCGTCGTCTGTAACCAACACAACGTAGTGCGGGCATAGCCCATACAGGGGTGAGTATAAGCTACTCATTAGGGACCCCGAGACCCCCGAAGATCTCCGATAATCCACAAAGTAAAGATACAATTATGAAGTAACATTCGACACTACATAAGTATATTCCCATACATATACCTAAGTCATCAATTCTCGTTCGGCTCGAACATCCGAGCCCAAGTACAACCCAGTCCACACAGGAATGAAAAACGTAATCCACACAGGACGGCACAACACAATCCACATAGAAATGCAAAACAAGATTCATCTCACATAGGTATACTTATTCGGATGACGATAGAGATGATTAGATGTAGCCACTGATTCATCTAAGCTGTCGAACCCACAAAGGATCAATAGGTACTAACCCCCGCAATGACCCACAAAGGACATGAACCACACAAGATCGATAGGTAAATAACCCCCGCAATGACCCACAAAGGATAGATAGGTAACTAACCCCCGCAATGACCCACACAGGATCAGAACCACATAGGATCTGTAGGTGCTGGCCCACACAGGACTGCTGAGTGCTGACCCACAGAGGATCGGTAGCACTGATCCATGTAGGATCACTGAGTGCTGTAGTCGTTGTCGTCGAATCCACGGAATATATCTACATAGTTGTCACCATCGTCGCAGTTGCAGCCATCTCTAGGGTTCCCGTACACAGCAAGCTCGTTCGGGAGGGTCCACTCCACGAGCCAAGGGGATGATACATAAACTGACACATAGTCCGGATTTGATGTATCCAAAAGTTCCGTATTGTCAACAGGAACTCAACGTCACAGACGACACATCAATCAGACGCCCGGTCTGAGAGTTATTGGCTTTTTTGTCCCAGGGGCCCGATTGGTTTTTAAGTAAAAACCAACCCGACTGTACTCTAACTACATCCAAACCTCAAGCGGAGTAAGCCAAAAGGTCAGTCTCACATAGGGGAATCCAGCAAAGTTGACGGCATGTCAATCGGATGTCTGGAGCTCAGGTTATGAGCGTTTCTGATCCGAGGGTCTGGTTGGTTTCGTGTACGAACCAACCCGGACGAACACAAAGTTCATCGAAACCCTATCTGCGATATACCGAAAACACCGTCTCGATCCAATGATCGCATCACAACTAACAGTGTGTCGGTCGGAGGCCCGTACCTCTTGTTATGGGAAACAGACCGAAAGAGGTTCGGCACTAGGGGGTTCGGGCCCGGTCCGTTACCCCCAGGGTCGGCCCGAACCGGGGCGACCCGAACCAGGTCTAGTTTCGGCCCGCTTGGGCATGGCCCAGCCCGGCCTGATGGTTGGGCCTGGCACGCTGGCGCGGGCCGGGTGGCCTAGCGGCCTGCTCGGCCGTTACGGCCGAGCGAAGAGGGCGGGGGGCGCGCTGCCCCCGCGTGGAGAAACCGCGGACCCCATACGGGGGGGCCGCTCCTGCTGGCCGAGCGGGGGTTACGAACCCCCGGTTTTCCCCTGACCGGTTGACCCGCTCTGGCTGGCCGGCTTCTGCTGCCACAGGATCTGCAAGGGCCGGTCCCCCTGCTCTGACACCGGCGGCCCGTAACCCGCCGCCGGTTCCCCTGCTCCGCAGCGGCCCAGAACCAGCCGCGACCTTCATCTTTCCGCCGCGGCGCGACGACGCCGCGCCCCTCCGCCACAGCCCCACTCCGGCCGCGGTGCTTTTGTGGTTCTCTAGCACGGCACTACGGCACCGCGTCTTGGTTCGTCTTCAACGGCACGGCGCGGCGGCTCCGCGCTTCTCCCCCTTTTCTTAATAATTCCCGTGCGATGCTTCGGCACCGCATTTCCTTGCTCGTGCCACAACAATATCAAACAGCCAAAAGGGAGAGGAGGTTCGGCCGTGTTCATGCGGTCCGACCCCCCTCCTGTTATTGCGGTAATAGGTGGTTCCAATGGAAAAGAAGAAAGGCAACATAATAATTCACGAACAACAACTATAATAAATACCTACCTCGTCGAATTCGATGAGGGAGGATTCATCGCAGAAATAACCGTCACGGAAGAAGGCGTTGTGGAGGGAGGATCGTCACGTCATAGAGAAGCATCGCAGAAGAAGGAGCGTTACAGAAGAAGCGTTGCGTCGTCGATCTCTGAGGATCCGGCGTTCTTCGCGTTCTTCGTCGAAGAAGAAGGCTTTTCTCCAAATCCTCTCCACGCAACAAGTTCCAACACAAATAAAATAAGAGTTGTCTTATTTTATTAATTCACAAGCAAAAGTTTGAATTTCAAAAGAAACGAAACGAACAATTAATTGAGGTTGTCAAAACCACCCAATTAATAAGGCGTTTAATATCCAGATTAAACGCAAGAGTTGACTTCATTAAAAAGGGGGGTTGCCGGTGCGTTACTTAGAAGAATTGAAACGGTGGGGTTATTGTGGGCCCCACCTCACAAATATCCTACCATGTGGGTAGGATATCATGGGTCCCACATCATCCACTTAACATAAGTTAAGCAAAATAAAATAAAAATCATTTGTGCCACTTTTATTTTATATTTTTAACATAACCCCAAAAATTAAAAACCACACCCGAGCAAACGCAACTCCGGAAAAGTTGTTTCTAAGAAAATACCAACGCTACAATTCCATCGGTGCCCTCAAAATTTAATTCCGAGCACCAGTTCAAAAGTTATAAAAACCCGCTCGTTTGTTCACTGAACGTACCCGAGTTAAAATTCGGAAAAAGATTTCGGGCACACCGGGACTCGGAATCAGGTGCTGTCAGAAACTGTGTTCTTGTAAAATTCCAAAGAAAATTAAGAAAAAAATTTCATTGAATTTTTAGGGTCTTTACATCACTCCCACCTCAGGAATTTACATCCCCGTAAAGATACATCATAAACTAGGGAAACAAAAGTGGGTACTGAGCACGCATCAGAGCCTCCCGCTCCCAAGTGCTCTCCTGGAGGTTTTCGTGCTGACATCTGATGCACACTAGAGGAATCGACCATCCACATAGGACCCGATCCTGTCGATCCTCAATCTCCACCGAGACCTCCGCAAAAGTCTCCCCATCATCAACGTCCATCTCCCCATGTTCAATGATATGCGTCGGGTCGTGAACATATCTCCTCAGCTAGGATACGTGGAAGACGCCAAGCACTTGGTGCAGCTAAGGTGGTAGAGCCAGGCGATAAGACACCTCACCTATCCTACTGAGGACCTGGAAAGGTCCGATGAAGCATAGAGATAACTTGCCTCCTTGGCCAAATCTCGGTAATCCACGTCGAGGTGAGACCCGCAAGAAGAGATGGTCGCCATCCGCGAACTCAAGTGGCCTCTGCCTCCTGTCAGCATATGACTTCTGCCGGCTCTGAGCTGTTCTCATCCGCTCCTGGATGACCTGGACCTTCTCGGTCGTGGCCTGGACTATCTCTGGTCGCACAAGTGCTGACTCCCCAGGGTCTGTCCAGCACAGCGGTGATCCGCAAGGTCTGCCGTACAATGCCTCGTATGGTGTCATCCCGATGGCAGAGTGGTAGCTGTTGTTGTACACGAACTCCACCAAGGGTATGTGGTCCTCCCAGCTATGACCAAAGTTGAGGACACATGCGCGGAGCATGTCCTCGAGAGACTGAATGGTCCTCTCCGTCTGACCATCTGTTTGAGGGTGAAAGGTGGTGCTCAGACATAGCTGCGTCCTGAACGCCTCCTACAATCCCTTCCAAAGCCAGTAAGTAAAGCGAGCATCTTGATCAGAGACGATAGATGATGGAACCCCATGAAGCCGTACAATCTCTTGAACGTAGAAACATCCCATACTCTCCACTGAGCCCTGATCTCTGATGGGTAAGAAGTGTACTGACTTGGTGAGTCTGTCGACAATCACCCAAATGGAGTCGTGACCTCTGGAAGTGCGTGGAAGTCCAGTCATGAAGTCCATAGATATCCCGTCCCACTTCCACTCTAGGACCTTTAAGGGTTGTACCAAGCCTACTGGTACTTGGTGCTCTGCCTTCACTTGCTGGCAGGCGAGGCATCGAGAAACGAACTCTGCCACAGCCTTCTTCATGCCTGGCCACCAGTTCTGTCATCTTAGATCCTAGTACATCTTACCTACGTCAGGATGTACCACCAAAGGGGAAGTGTGAAACTCTCTAAGCACCTCCTCTCGTAAAGCAAATGGTACCAAGTTACTTCCTCTGAGAAGGATATCACACTCCCCTACCATAGAGAAACCATCTGGTTCCTTTCCTGAAGATATATGCGCACACTGCGTCTCATAGTCAGCGTCCCCACACTGTGCCTCTCTCACCCGCTGTAGTAGTGGAGGAGTGACTTTGAGAAACTTAAGGAAGGATGCTCCATCTTTATCCATGAAGGATATCTGCAAAGTGGTTATCTTCTCTTTCGCCTACCCAAGTAGCTGAATTCCCATCCTCTTGCTGAGAGCATCAGCTACCACGTTCCCCTTTCTAGTAGTACAGACTATCTCAAAGTCATAGTCCTGGAGGAACACAAGCCATCACCACTGTATCAGGTTCAGGTCCTTTTGAGAGAATATGTACCTGAGACTCTGATGGTCAGAATAGACTGAAAAGCACTCGTCCATCAGATTGTTTCGCCATGTCTTCAGAGCGAAGCCCACTGCTGCTAACTCTAGGTCATGGGTATTGTAGTTCTGCTCATGTGGCCTCAACTGACATGATACATAGGCGATCAGTACCCGCTCCTGCATCAGGACACATCCATGTCCTGTCCTTGATGCATCGGAATAGACTACGTACCCTACACAATCCTCCGGCAACATCAAGATAGGTGCGCTGGTCAATATCTGTCTCAGCTCCTAGAAGCTCTGCTGACATCTGTCTGACCACACAAAGGGTTTCCCCTTCTTCGTCAGATTTGAGAGTGGTGTCACAACTCTGGAGAAGTCTAGCACAAATATCTGATATTATCCAACTAGTCCCAAGAAACTCCGCACCTCCGTCATGCACTATGGTGGCTCCCAAGCTAGAACTGCCTCGATCTTTGCAGGATCCACCGCAACTCCCGCCTCAGAGATGACGTGTCCCAAGAAGTGGACCTCACGTATCCAGAACTGAAATTTCGAGAGCTTTCCATAAAGCTAGTGCTCTCGGAGTGTGTCTAGTACAACCCGCAAGTGGTAGGTGTGATCCTCCTCAGTCTTTGAGTATATCAAAATGTCGTCAATGAAGACCATGACAAATTGACCGAGGTATGGATGAATGATCCTGTTAATGAGGCCCATGAACACTGCTGGAGCATTGGTTACACCGAATGGCATAACCAAGAACTCATAGTGGCCATACCGACATCTGAATGCTGTCTTCGGCATGTCCTTGTCCCGAACTCTGAGCTGATGATAGCCTGACCTGAGGTCTATCTTCGAGAACCACCGTGCACCCTTAAGCTGATCGAAGAGGTCGTCAATCCTCGGTAGTGGATACTTGTTCCTCACTGTCACCTGGTTCAGGTGACAATAGTCGACACAAAGTCGCAAGCTCCCATACGCATTCTTGGCAAACAAAATCGGGGAAGCCCAGGGTGAAACACTGGGTTGGATGAATCCCTTTCCCTGAAAGTCCTCCAACTGTACCCGTAGCTCTCGATGCTCAGCGGGAGCCATCCGATATGATGGGGTGGATATCAGGGATGTCCCGGGGTATAGATCAATATAAAATTCTACCTCTCTGCAAGGAGGTAGTCCTGGAACGTCGTTGGGGAAAACATCCGCATACTGATCCACCACTGCAGGAAAATTAGGAGTCTGCACATCAACTGCTCCTAGGATGAGGCTAGCCAACTGGTGAGTGATGGGATGTCCTCTCCTCTGTGGAAGTCCGTCCTGTGCTGCGAAGGCTCCTTTCTCGCTTGTGAAGGTGAACCTGCTCCCGTCGGTGCGTACACATCGCACCTTGCGCCTAATACAGTCAATCTGAGCATGGACTATAGATAACCAATCCATGCCCAAGATGACATCGTAAGGCCTCGACGCCGCTACAAGGAGATCCCAGCCGAAGCACTCGCTTCCTAGAGTAATCTCACACTGCCGGAACCAGTGCATAATCGATGAGTCTGCTCCCGTAGGAGTCTCTAGCCGTAAGGATTGAGCCAACGGCTCTGTCATAATCTCCGAGCTCCAAACAAGGGCAGTGGCTATGAAATAATGACTCGCTCCTATGTCTATAATAACTGAAGTAAGGGTGGAATAGACACAGATAGTACCTCGAATCATCTCGGGCGTGCCGTGGTCGTAGGCCTCCGCTGCCTGGAGCTGTGCCTGTCTCTTCCCGCCAGCTCCCTGTGGTCGGGGTGGACCTCCTGGTGGTGGTGGTGGTAGAGCCTTAAAGTGTCTCCCACCACCTGCTGCTCAGCCATCTCCTTTTCCTTGTCCACCTGCTCCATGCAGACCACCACAGTCGACCCTCTGCCTCTGCCTGGGTGACCGTTCAACCGTCTACTGCTCCTCTTCACGGTGGGTCGGGCAGTCACGAGCCATGTGGCCCGGCCCGCCGCATGCGTAGCACTGTCTGCCTCTCGAAAGACTAGCTCTGCGCTGTGTGCCCCGCACTGCAGAGCCAGTGTCCTAAGCTCGTCTACCTGAGGGTCTAGTTTTCCTGGACCCATGAGTCATCCGTCAACTGCCTACTGCAGAAGACTCTTCTACCTGCTACCCTGTGGTAGGTCTCACAACTGATGTACACTCAGCAAGAAAACTCTCGATCAGAAGGGCTCGCTCCAGTACCCCTGCCTGTGTCAGAATTATGAGGGAGATCAACAATGCCCTGATCTCATGCCTCAATCCCTTCTCAAAGGTCCGGGCCCAGAAGAATGGGTCTCGTACCATGTTTGTCAAGTAGCATGAGAGATCTGTAAATCTTTCCAAGTACTGGGCGACCGTAAAGCTACCATACCGCAGTTGTAGAAGATCCTGGATGTGAACCGCACGGAGTGTGGCTGGGATGAGCTCCGAGCGGAAGAGGCTCTAAAAGTCCGTCCAGAGGAGGGATGCCTCGTTGTGCACCTGGAGCATCAAGCTCCACCATATACATGCTGCCGCGTGCAGGAGTCACGCTACGAGGATCACCATGAGGTCTGTTGGTGTCCTCACTAACCTGAATACTCGTACAACTGCCTCCAGCCAATCCTCGGCTGCCTGGGGGTCCGTCTCCCCGCGGAACCTGGGCGGTCGCTGACACTGGAACTCATGCAGTGCACTAAGGTGACGTGAATTTTCAATGGCTGGTGCTGGTAGCATCAGTGGCTCGGTGGGTAGAGGTATCTCCGGTTCCTCTGCTGTCAAAGGGCCCTGTACCGAGGCCTCGTCGCTCAGTGGCCTATCGTCACACACAACTCTCAGAACCCTAGCTGGCTGCCATCGTGGGGCCATCCTGAAATGGAAATAGGTGCGCCATGATCAAATAGTATTCCCTGTGAGCTGACAAAAAGTAATCACAAAGAAAACTTGAAACACACATGCAATTAATGTTTCCGTGCATTAAGTCAGAAATTAGATGTCCGGGTCTTGGTGTACGGATACGTCGGCCGCCGCACCAACACTGGACTCCCTGGACTAATAACCACACTCAATACCCTTAACACTATTGCTTCACATTGAAAAAAGATCAGAGACCAAGGTTCTGTGGTAGAACCGAAATCCTCTGATACCAATTTGTGACGACCGTCCTCGGGGCCTATGTCGTGACTACCCCAAACCCGCCTTCCATAGGCCAGGGGCTGGCGATTAGCACCAAGGCGTAATTCCTTGTAAAAAGGGAAGGCATTGCCCTTGTAAAGTAAACAAACACCACAGAGCAAGCTAGAAGAAGTAAACACCAATTAAAAGCTGGGTACAACAGTAAGTGTGGAAAAGTAAGTGGTCCAGAATACAAACCCAATCTGAATGTAAAGTACAACTGAAAAGGGAAAAACAGCAACTGAAAGTAATTCCGCAACATGGAGCCGTCCATTGGGAGTCCCACCTAAAGGGTGGATACAGATAGCCTCCACATCTCCTTAGGTCCAGTCGTCCGCTCCGTGTACGTCCCGCCCAGTGATCCACCTCCGGGTACCAACCTGCTCCTCGTACCTCAACCACGATCAGTGCTGTCCGTCCTCTACAACCAACACAACGTAGTGCGGGCATATCCCGTGCAGGGGTGAGTATAAGCTACTCAGTAGGGACCCCGAGACCCCTGAAGGTCTCCCAGAATCCACAAAGTAAAGATACAATTATAAATTAACATCCGACACTACTTAGGTATATGCCCATACATATACCTAAGTCATCAATTCTCGTTTGGCTCCAACATTCGAGCCCCAGTACAACCCAGTCCACACAGGAAAGAAAAACGTAATCCACATAGGACATCACAACAGAATCCACATAGGAAATCAAAACAAGATTCATCTCACACAGGTATACTTCTTCGGATGACGATAGAGATGATCAGATGTAGCCACTAATTCATTTAATCCGTCGGACCCACAAAGGATCGATGGGTACTAACCCCCGCAATGAACCACAAAGGATTTGACCCACACAGGATTGATAGGTAACTAACCCCCACAATGACCCACAAAGGATCAATAGCTAACTAACCCCCGCAATGACCCACACAGAATCGGACCCACACAGGATCTGCAGGCGCTGCCCCACACAGGACCGTTGAGCACCGACCCACACAGGATCTGACCCACACAGGATCGGTAGCAATGATGCACGTAGGATCGCTGAGTTTTGTAGTCATCACCGTCGAATCGACGGAGGATTTCTACACAGTCGTCATCATCATCGTAGTTGTAGCAAGCTTAAGCGTTCCCGCACACAACAAGCTCATTCAGGAGGGCCCGCTCCATGAGCCGAGGGGCTGATACATCAACTGACACATAGTCTGGAGTTGATGTATCCAAAAGTTCCGTAACGTCAATAGGAACACAATGTCACAGACGGCGCGTCAATCAGACGCTCGGTCTGAGAGTTATTGGCTTTTTCGTCCCAGGGGCTCAGTTAGTTTTTAAGTCAAAACCAACCCGATCGTACTCCAACTGCATCCAAACCATGATTAGAGTAAGCCAAAAGGTCCGTCTCACTTAGTGAAATCCAACAAAGTCGACGACAAGTCAATCGCACTTCCGGAGCTCAAGTTATGAGTGTTTCCGCTCCGAGGGGCCGGTTGGTTTCGTGTACGAAACAACCAGTCCAAACCCAATGTTCTCTGAAAACTTGAGTGCGATATACCGAAATTACCGTCTCGATCCAATGATCGCATCGCAACTAACGGTGCATTTATCGGAGTCTCGTAGCTAATGTTATGGGCAAAAGACCGAAATAGGTTCGGTACTAGGGGGTTCGGGCCGGGTTCGACCCGGCCCGGTAACCCCAGGGTCGGCCCGAACCGGGTTCGATTCCGGACCGCATGGGCATGGCCCGGCCCGGATGGCGTGGCCCAGCCCCTCTTGGGCGTGGCCCGGCCAGGGCACGGCGCGGCGCGGCGCGGCCCAGCGGCTTGGCATGGCGCGCAGGCGCTGGCCAGGAGGCTAGGCGGCCGGCTCGGCTGTTACGGCCGAGCGAAGAAGGCGGGGGGCGCGCTGCCCCCCGCATGGAGAAACCACGACCCTCATGCGGGGGGCCGCTCTTGCTAGCCGATCGGGGGTTACGAACCCCTGGTTTTCCCCTGACCGGCCGACCCGCTCTGGCCGGCCGGCTGCTGCCATCATGGGACCGTCAAGGGCCGGTCTCCCTGCTCCGACACCGGCGGCCCGAAATCGGACGCCGGTTCCCCTGCTATGCCATATCCTGCGTCCGTGTGGCATAGCGCGATGGCGCCGCGCCCCTCCTTCGCGGCCCCGCTCTGGCCGCAGTGCTTTTGTGGTTCTCCAGCGCAGCACGACGGCGCCATGTCTTGGTTCGTCTTCAACGGTGCGGCGTGACGGTGCCACGCTTCTCCCCCTTTTCTTAATAATTCTCACGTGGTGCTTCGGCACCGGGTTGCCTTGATCTTGCCTCAACAACATCAAACAACCAAAAGGGAGAGGATGGTTGGCCATGTTCGTGCGGTCTGACCCCCCTCCCATTATTGCGGTAATAGGCGGTTCCAATGGAAAAGAAGAAAGGAAACATAAGAATTCACAAACAACAACTATAATAAATCCCGACCTCATCGAATTTGATGAGCGATGATTCGTCATGGAAATAACCGTCACAGAAGAAGGCGTCACGGAGGGAGGATCGTCGCGTCACGGAGAAGCATCGCAGAAGAAGGAGTGTTATGGAGGAAGCGTCACATCGTCGATCTCCAAGGATCCGGCGTTCTTCGCGTTCTTTGCGTTCCTCACGTTCTTCGTCGAAGAAGAAGGATTTTCTCCAAATCCTCTCCACGCAAAAAGTTCCAACACAAATAAAATAAGATTTGTCTTATTTTATTAACGCAAAATCCAATGTTTGAATTTCAAAAGAAACGAAACGAACAATTAATTGAGGTGTTTAAAACTTCCCAATTAATGAGGCGTTTAATATACAGATTAAACGCAAGAGTTGAATTCATTAAAAAGGGGGGTTGTAGGTGCGTTACATAGAAGAAAAAAACGGTGGGGTTTGTGTGGGCCCCACCTCACAAATATCCTACCAAGTGGGTAGGATATCGTGGGTCCCACATCATCCACTTAACTTAAGTTAAGAAAAATAAAATAAAAATCTGTTGTGCCACTTTTATTTTATTTCTTAACTTAACCCCAAAAATTAAAACCACACCCGAGCAAACGCAACTCAGGAAAAGATGTTTCTAAGAAAATATCGGCGCTGCGATTCCATTGGAGCCCTTGAAATTTGATTCCGAGCACCAGTTCAAAAGTTAGAAAAACCCGCTCGTTCATTCACTGAATGTACCCGAGTTAAACTTCGGAAAAAGATTCCGGGCACACCGGCCTCGGAATCGGGTGCCGTCAGAAACTGCGTTCTTGTAAAATTCCCAAGAAAATTAAGAAAAAAATTTCATTGAATATTTTGGGTCTTTACAAGCAGCATGAAACGTCTTCTTCTGGGGATGATGGCATCGGTGGCCCAATGGGTAGTGGTACCACTGGTGTCTCCGCTGGTGCCTCTTTTGGAAGAGGGCCCTACACCGAGGCCCCATCATTTGGAGGGCTATCAGTGCATATGACTATCGGAACTCTAGCCGACTATCTGCGTAGAGGCATCCTGAGAAGAAACATGTGCGATACGGTTAAAAAGTTATACCTGGTGAGCTGACCTGGTTGAGCAGACTTAAAGAAAACTTTAATGAAAACACACAAAATCAGGTTTTCCATGAACTGAGTCAGAAATCAAAAGTCAGGGTCCTGGTGTATGGATACGTCGGCCGACGCACCAACACTGGACTCCCTGAATTGAAAACCACACTCATGAAACATAACAATACTTCTTAAGAAATATTAGAGTCCTATGTTCTGTAGTAGAACCGAATCCTCTAATACCAATTTCTCATGACCTATCCCCCAGGGCCCATTCCGTGACTACCCCAAGCCCGCCTTTCATAGTCCAGGAGCTAGTGACTAGTACCAAAAGTGTAATTCCCTAAAACTATGAAGGAATTTACTTTATAACCTATAAATTCACACGAAAGAGCACACATCTGGATACAAAACAGAAGGTAAACTGTATAAAAAAAGAGTGCTGAAAAGTAAAAGGGGCAAGAAATACAAGCCCAACTGTAAAGTACAAGGATCTGGAAGTACAAGTACAACTGCAGAAAGGAAAAATATTTGATGGGTCATCCTCAAGAATTCATACCTGAAGTGTAGGTATAGATAACCTTTTCTGCACTCCACATCCATCACTCTCCTCTATATACCGACTCGTCATAAGGTCCACCTCTGGGTACTATCCAGTCCAGGTACTCTCATCCTTAGCACTGTCCTTCGTCTGCATCCAACACAACAAGGTTCACCTTTCTTTTTGGGAGCCTACATGATTAGAACTCCACAGTTAAGCAAGATTGGCTTGGAGTAGTGGCCAAGAGGGGTGACCTTCTGAGAAGTTTCCCATGGTGTGTGTGAGTGAGGACAAAAACACACTGTAAGGAACATGTGTTGTCCTATGGGGAATGTCATTAGTCCGATGACCAGTTCGGGCACATGGGTGGGCCCCAGGGTAGGGACCACATGTCTACGGGGAAACTGCTGGTAACTGTTGGGCTAGGATCAAACGACCATGTTAAGGCGAGGTGACTATGATGTCACTGAGGCCTAGTTGACACAGATGAATAGATAAAAGTGTCCACAGTGTATAGTCATAGAAAAGGAGTATTCTCAACAAAAATGAATCAGTTAGGTTAGTTTCCTTGTAATTGGTACAAAATTAGTCAAGGGGGAAAACGAAATAGTTATAATATATATAAAACCACACAAATAAATATTATAAGGTAACATGGTAGTGGGTTTAGAAAATAAGATAACATCAATTCCCTTGGTGTATTATCTTTCAAAATGATTTTTGATTTGATTTTGAGATTTAATAATAAACACCTATAATAATGGTCATGTAAGAGTAAGAGGAACACGATAGGGTTACCATAAATTAGAATTTAAAATATCATGAAATAAAATAAATTAATTATAATAAATTATAATTGGGACTTGAATAAACTATATAATAGCAATTTTTGTGCACAATATTAAACATGCCTAATTCAGTTAAAAACATTTACAAATAACCCTTATCTAAATTCATGACCTCCACTAAAGTGATTGAATCAATTGTTTAAAAAAATAACTATATTCATCACCTATTTCAGTTACTATTTATATCTATAACCTTTTTTAGAAATAATTTATAATTATTCTAAATATTCACATTGGTTGGTTATTGTTAATTTTCTTTATAGGGTGTGAGTAATCCTGGTCATTTAGAACTGTTTTCATAATAGTGTGGTTGTTCTCAGCTATTCTGAAAAAGTTTATCAATAAAAAAATTATAAAATTTAATGGAATAGATGTTTTATTATTATTTATAAGGAAAATATTCATATTATGATTATTTTATATAAACCTTAATGGTGAAATGTGCAATGAGAATGATTCATGAATAATAATGAATGGATGTTGTTTTCATAATTAATGAGTTTATTTTTAATTTTACCACTATTGAACCAAATAAAAACATTATTTTCTTATTTATATCATATATTATTTGTAATTATATTTTAATAGTGATCCATGATATTATTTTATTTGATTTTTCAAGTAAGTGTTTAGACCATTCCAAACATGAACATTGCACAATTAGTAGACGGGTATTGTTATGAATATTTATTATTTTGGAATAATAAGATTAGTAAACAATAAAAATGATATTTTTTATATTTTAATGGTTTTTGAATCATATTTAATGAGATTCAAGTATAAAATAAATGGATAATATGAAAAAATAGATATATTTCTTCATGGAGTTGACATTCTGCACAAACACATGAATGATGTTTTCATTTTTCTTAATATAAAAGAGAATATCAATAAAAGGTAATTTAAAAATGCAACAAAATATTTATAATTTAAAAAATTAATTAATAACATAATACTCTGAAATTTTTGTTAAAGGAAATTATATATCATAGGCAACTTTTTAGAAAAGGAAATACTTGTATTGAAAACATTAAGCTTACATTAGAGGATTTCTTCAAAATGGATGACTTAGGAAAAAAACATATGTAAAATATATTAAGGAATTGAAATAATATTATTATGGAATTATATACCACATTTTTCTTTAGTAAACCTAAATTGTTGAATAGTCTTGAGGGGGGGGGTGATAGGAACCTATTTTAAGTGGTGGGAATGACATTTTTTAATTGTTTATTCTTAATATAAAGAGAGTATATATGTAACATATCAAGAAGAATATAAAAAGAAAAATAATGGATGTTAAATATATTCCAAACTATAAATACCTCAAAAAATGAATTATAAACATTTATTAGTCATGTTATTCCTTTTACCCATTCAGTTAAATCTTTGTACATTTCTAGATTTTACCGGAGTAATTAGTTTTTACCAAAGTAATGGTTTTTTCTTGAAAATAGTAAAATAGTAATTTTTAAATAAGATTGATTTTATAATAATTTTTTTAATATTATCTTGTATATTAAATATATAACATTTAAAAATATTAATTTAGAAATAACAACTATATATTGAATTGAAAATAGTTTCAGAGAATAGTACATCTTATGTCAAAAAATATAAAATATATGTTTGTAAAACAAAATAAATATTATTAATTATATAATATTTCATATAATGTGAATATTTTTTCATGAAATGCATTCAATAAAATTTCTAGTCATTTTTATATACTAATCTTTTTTTAAAAGCCACCATATTTCTAAAAATTTTATTTTCCGCTATTCCCCTAAAAATCAATATTTTTTGAATAATCTAAAAAATTATCCTATTATAATAATGGTGTTAGAAATAAAAAAATTATATTAGTTAATTTAAATTACTTTTTTTTAATTTTTTAATTTACCTTTTAAAAATAATAATATTAAAAATTATATAAATAGGAATATAAATTTGAAACATTTTAGCTGTTTATTATTATTTCCTATCATTTACCAATTAGTTTATGGTTAATTTATTATTCGTATTGAAAATATATTAATTTTTTAATATTTATTATTCATTAAAAAATCACATTGAAATTCAACATTAGAAAAAAATAGACTTTTAGAATAATGTCATCTTATTATTTATTTAGCTATATTAGATAAATTTTATCAAAGAATTAGTATTAATAATTACCATTATATATACATGTAAAAATAATTCATAATTTGGTTACTTCTAATTTTAGCCTCAAATTCTATGAAAATATTTTAACAAATATAAAACACTCCATGTTTTGTTTTATTTTGGTGTTACATGCATTAAAAGAAATCAAACACATTAGATTTTCTTGGAAATAAAATATATAATTACTTTGATCTGGTGGAATTATTCCTCCCATCCATAAATATATTTCACCCCCATGTTTTTAATAATTAAAAATTAATGAATTATACATAACAACTAATTTTATTTTTAATGAGGTTTTATCCTCACAATCTCTTGTACGATGAGTGAAATATTTACTTCCATCAAAATACTAATATATATAACATTGAGTTTACTTTTAAAAAATTAGGCTAAATCCCCCAATATAATTGGTTTAAATTTGTTTCATTAGGATTTTATATGTGTCATTAATTTTTGGTGATGGTTTTACTTTTAGTTTTGATTTTTATATCTTGGGTATTATCAAGGAATCTTTGTCGAGGGATAAATTCCATACATAACTTCACATGAAAGACGATTAATTGAATGGTAATGGGATTTTATTTGAATCATATTTTTATAAAAATATAAAAGATAGATTTTATATACATAGAATACAATAATGATACACCAAATAATTTATAGTAATAATTCAAAAAATAAACATTGGTGTTGTGATTCTATGTGTTTAGTAACCATTGTATGTATAGATTTGTAGGTTGAACTATATTTGAATAAAACACTCTTACCTATTTATTCGGTATCAGTGTTCCTCATTCAGAATAATTTTTTGAACCTTCTTCTATTATTTAGTATTCATTAGATTTCCCCCAAAATGGAAGTTTACAGTGTGTGAAATTATTCATATCCCTCATATTAGGGTATAGAATTGGTTAATTCCAATGACCCACACATTTAAGACATTAAACTATTAGTTATAGAAATAGAAATAAAGTATTTATTCACATTTTTTTCATTGATATCTTCAAATTTCCTTAGAAAAATGTTACTCTATTCTCTCCTCTTCAATACATAAAACAAATCTTCATTCCATTAAGAGTTTACACTTACCAATTAATACAACATGTTGACATGAAAGATATTAAACATTATTTCTTTTACTATCTTTATCACCCAATATTATATGAGACCCTATTCTTATCAACATTGGGGTGTTTGGAAACTCACCTAATTTCATGTGGGTAATTTTAATTCTTGATAGATAATTATTTATAAAATAATGTTTCTCACATCAGTTATTATCTAATTTGTTTTGTCATTGGGAAAATATTTTGAATTTACATGGAATGTATTTTAACTTGGTTCCCTGGGGATTCATTCATTACTAAAACAACAATGAGACAATCATGAGTGATAAATAATAAGATAATTGTTTTTAGATAATTAGATGACAAATTTAACCTCAAAATGTATTTATCTTCATGATTATTATAGTATATTTCAGTTCAACCAAATCACAGTATGTTATATATATATTTCTTTAAGTAATGTTCTATAATAATTTTAACATAATTCCTAATAAAATAAATCTTTCTTAATGTATTTTAAATATAATATTAGAAATAAAATAATACCCTCTAAGAGTGTTTGACAAGTTTTGCAGTATTTGGCCCAATGATCATACAATATAGTTAATATTGATTTGATACACAACCAAACTTTTTAGGGAAATAAAACCTAGTTGAATCCGCATGATAAGAAAATTGAATTTATAGTATCTATACAAGGATGTAATTTCATGGAGAAAACAGTCTATCCACTTATCTAAGACATTGGGATGTGATTACATACATAGATTGTTTTTAGACTTATCTACTGGGTTTTCACTAAGGTTATATTATCTCATTCCAAAAAATAATCAATATTTCCTCAACTAAAGTAATTAATAATCTATAAATTAGAAATTATGATCATATATAACATATCAATCATAAAATTATCCTCAACTGAAATTCTATGCTTTCAAGTAATTTATACCTGGATCTAATATAAACTATGATTTCTCAGACACGAACATCCAATAATAACAAGGATCAAATAAAATATTTTCTTTTAATTAATTTACATGATATTTAATGTATAGAGTTTTAGATATTAAAAAACCTCGACTAATAATACACATTTATTTTCGAAGTAATGAGATGTATTCACAATATTTTTAACTGCTTAATCAATAACATGTCGTTAAAATCTCCAATAGACCCTCCACTCTTAGTACTATAATAGAAATTTGACATGACATAATTTTCTTCAAATACTGGGAAAATATAGAATATTATAAGGGGTGATGTAGAACTATTAATATGGGTAATCATGGTGGATAATAATCAAAGATCTTATGTCAGTATAATTTGAGCATGTGGTTATGATAATGAAATAAAGGTATAATAAAATAAAATAGATAAAAAATAAAAAAATAAAAAAATATCATAATCCTAGAATCATCAAATGAATATTTTAGAAAAATATAATTGTTTTCATGGGATTTTTCATCAAAAAATCTTGACCATAATATAATAATTGAAATCATAGCACATCCCTATAGATCAACAAAATTGTTTTTTAAAGGCATGTTACTTTGTTTTTTTAGGAATTTATAATAAAAAATATAAGGAATGATGCCATGGTATCATTGACATGTAATCTTTGTGGATTAATTATTTACTCGATGCATTAGAGTGTTATAAGGTAACATAATTTGATAAATTATATATATGTGGTATGTATGTGTCATATATAGAATAATTATTTATTATATCAATAAACATAACATTAAAACCCTATATAAAATAAATGTGTATCCAATTATATTAAGTATAATTTTAGGTAAATACCCTTTAATGAAACATATGGAATTTAAACTATATATAACGATAGTATACAGTGAATCTAATAATTTCCCAAAATGAATCAATGTATTTTATCTAGGCTAGAACATTACAATTTATGAAAGAAAATAATAAGTATTCCTCAAGGAAAGGCATGAGAATTTTTTTTTCCAACACATGGTGGATAGTTAAGCATGAAAAAGTTGTTTTATTTGGAATAAATTTTAACAACTTATCCTAATGAATATGCAGGATGGTATCATTTGAATAATATCCTTGACCAAGAATGAACTATATTTAATGATGTTGATATAGATAAATATATTATTTAGGGGCATTAAAAAATCACTCTGGAAATAAGGAAAATAATTTTCCCATTAAATAATATTTATTTTAAAAAAGTAAATAATTTAGAAAACATGAAGGATTATAATTTATTTTAATAATATATATATATATCTAATATTTAATGAAAAAAATAAAAAATGGTGGAATGAAGTGTTCACATGGAAAACATTGAAAATTAGATTCTTTTCCCAATTTGATGAATATGACTTACATAGTAAACATTTAAAATTTCATTAAATAATTTTAATTTAAGATAAAGTAGTAAAAAATGTTCCTAATTTACTATTTTCATAGATATAATAATGAACATGGTAATGGAAAATGAGGACTCCTAACCAAAAGGATGAGATAATGTGTGTTTCCTTAAAATTAGTAAATAATTAGCTAAAAGGGAGAATAAAAATACTATGAGATATATTAAACCCAAAAAATAAATTAAAAGTAATAAAATATTTTATTAGTTTAGAAAAAGTAGTATAAAAATCCCCAAGATGGTTTTTCTTTAAAAAGTAATTGAGATTTGATATTGAGACTGAAGAAAAAACCCTTAAGAAAATAGTAACATAAGAATCAAAAGAACATAGGAGGGTTACCATGAAGAAAAAATTAAAATATAATCTAGTTATTTATATTAATTATAATTAATTTCAATAGGGAAATGAATTCACTATAAAAGATGATTGATGGTTCAACATATCAAACTTATCTCAATGAATTGAATACAGAGTCAAATAAACATTACCTTAATTTCTGAATACCACTAATGCAGTTGAGTCTACTTTATAAAAAATAACTAAATAAATTTTATATTTACATAAAAAATCATATCCACAAATATTAAAATCTTATATTATAAGTATTATCTACATGTATATCAGTAATTTATTATCTATTTTCCATATCGGGTGCAATTAATCTCTATAGTTTTGAACTAGTGTCATAATACCGACATTTATATTTATTATACTCCCAAATACTATAATTAATAGAACATAAATTTTATTAAATTTAAGGTATAATAATTATTTATATTGTCACAATTTAATTCTATAATATTATTATTATAATCCTTTTAGATGGAATTGGTTATAAACATGTTTCAATGTTTTTTAACAGACACATATTTTTCTTCATTAATTAACGGATTAAATATTAATGTTTCCATTATAGAAAAAAATTTATTTATTTTAATAAGTCATAAAATATCGATTCAATAATTATATTTTAATAGTCATCCATGATATTACATTATAATATTGTTCATGTAGCTAGTTAGACCGACCCAAACATGAACATACCATAATTAATGGATGAGTATGGTTATGAAAGTGTATTCATTGGTAATAATATCATTATAAAAGAATAATTATATTATTATTACAATATTTTTAACGTGGAGAGTCATATTTTATTATAATATTAAAATTATATGAAAAATGATATATGTTTCATAATGAAGATATTAGTCTACCTAAACACACCATGATATTATCATTTTTCATAATGGAAAAGGGAAAAAGTTGTTAATGGTTATTCCCATTGTATAAAAAATTATGTATAATATAGATAGTAAATTAATCATAAAATATTTGGAAAAGTATACTTTAAATGAAATGATAGAAATGAAAAATCATTTGGGAAATTTTACTACTGATGTTGAGAAATTTGTGCATCCTTTAGAGGATTCTTTAAAAAGGGAAGAGTTAAGGAAAAATATTGTACACATAATCATAAGAAAGTGAAATATAATCATTTGTGATATAATTACAAAATTGATTCAAAATGAAATTGAAATTTTTTATTGGTCGTTAATTGGTGGTGAGAGGAACCTTTTATAAGTTATGAAAAGGAATTTTTTTTAATTATTTTATCTTAGTATAAATAGAGCTCATTGAATTCTTGAAATGAATAATAAAAATGGAAAATAATGTATTATAGATATTTTTTGTAGAGAAAAACCATAACCAATAAATTCATAATAGTTTTGTAACTTTGGGCCTTATACCCCTTCCCTTAAACCTTTTTCCATTTTCGATTTTACAATGGTAACTAGTTTTTACACATCTAATTCATTTTTCATAGAAATTAAAATATTTAATATAAAATGATATGGTTATTATAATTATATAATTTAAATAGATGTAACTAGATTCACTTTTTAGAAGTGATGGAAAAAAATTTAATTTATGAATGTATAATATTTTAAAAATTGTTTTAGAGAATAATGTATGTTAAGTTATAAAAATCAAAACATCAATTTTAAAAATGAATTTTTTTTTAAAATTTAAAATATTTCATATAAAACAAATATTTTATCTAGAAATGGGTTTAAAAAATTTTCAAGACATACTTATTTAACAACAATGTTATAAAATTCACGATATTTATAATCGGTTTTTTCCCATTCACCTAGAATTAAATGTTAAAAAAATCCCAAATATTTATCATTATAAAATATTTATATTGTAAATAAAAAATTAAACTAATTTGGTAAAAAATTTATTAAAAAACAGTGAATTTTAGGTTTCATGTATATATATATATAATTATGGCTTTTTTCATAGAAAAAACATTATTAACCTTTAACATACTATTATTATTATTTCGTATCAATTACCAATAAAATTTGGTTTATATACAATTTATATCTCAAATTTATTATTTATATAATATACTTAGCTTCATAAAATAATGTTCATTGATATCCAATTTTACAAAAAAACAATTATAGTAAAATAGTCATATTATATATTTAGTTATGTTAATTGAATTTTATTAATTAATTAGTGTTAATGAGGCCCATTTTTCATTTATTAATATATTAAATTATTTTATTACAAATATCTTTAATTTAAAATTATACTACTGTATTTAAAAGTTATATATTGTTTCACATTTTGTTTTGGTTTGGGATCGTATATATTACATTTTATCAAAGACATTAGTTTTTAATGGGAATGAAATATATAATTTTTTAAATATCATTGTGATATTGGGAAAAAGTAAGGTCATAAGAGAATTATTCCATCATCCATGATACATAGTTATGTAGGGGACTTAATTCCTCATTCATAATTTCATATTGACTATTGAAATGAATGATCACTAACATCGAGTCACCCTTGATATTTAGGTGGGTTACTATTAACTCTTGTGAAAATTTTAAGACTACAATGAGGGATTGATATATAACATTGTTGTTGGTACATACTTATAATATAAGATAGATGTTGGGAAAATAGTTTCACTTGGGAAATGGGTCAATCCATTGACTAACCCTATTATTATTTTGGGTTTCTATCCCCTTATTATTGGGATTTTAGAATCACCGTCAAAGTACATAAACTATATATGTCTAGTATCGTGGATAGTGAAAATAAATTTATTAGGGAGATTTTTATTTAGTAATAAATTCTCTCATATATTTTGTGCTACTTAATAAAAGACCCATTCCTTTATTTTTCTTCATTTATCATACCTAAAACAAATTTCAAACAATTTCATAATGAATAACCATAATTAATGATTTATAGTTAATATTCGGTGATGAAAGATTATATTTATATAGGTCTATTAAAGGGATTATATTATCATCAAGGCACTAGAAGTATTGAATCAAAATTCTCACTAGGAAAATCAATGATAAAAATATCTTCATAATGGTAGGGTACGTATAAATAATAGTACAATTTCTCATTTCAGGAATTTTTTTGGAAATTAGTGAGCATCGATATATCACTATAGGGTGTATATGTGATGTACGATTATATTATATTCTAATATTAGAATCATCACTGGTAGGCACAAAAATTACTGTTTAAGACAATTTATAGAAGCATGATTTGCTCCATCCCACTGATAGGAGACTTCTTTATTTATCTACCCTGTAAAGGGTAGTCATTTATCACTGATATTAGAAATAAGGTATATGATATAAAAATTATTCCTATAGAGCCCACAAGTTTTTGGAGATTATGTGGTGGTGATATGTCAATTATTTCCTTATATTTACTAGGATTTAATTCAATTCCATGTTAACAGACTTTGAATCAATAAAATATTAACTGAGTTACCTCAGAATCACATTTCCGGAGGATTATTTATTTTGTTGTGTTATCATAGAATGTTGAATATTATCTCAAGTATGGTAATATTATTAGATTTATATTAATACATTTCCATTATATCATTTATATTTCTCTCTTTGATTTCCCCAAGAGTTACTTTATGAAATGGTTTACAATATGTTGACACATAGAGCCTACATTTTGGAAGCCAAAGCTCTTCACATGAAAGAAATATGGCCCTTTAGGTTCCCTAAATGTTTGGGGATTTATCAACATTAGGATCCATTTAGATTTAGTTATGAATATATTATCCATAAATAAAATAGTGGTACTGAAAACTAGTTTTTTCATAAATAAATTATTTATCAGGGTTGGAAAGTATTTATTTTGTACATTGCATTTAAGATGCTTGACATCAATGTAAACTTGTATATTCCCATTATTATTCATGAAAGGGTAATATTTGTGAGCAAAATTAGTTATTGATCTCCCATGATAAATCTATCCTTAATGATCATGTCATGTTTAGTTACCACAGTGGTAGTACAGTTTGGATGCTTTATCCAGGGTAACTATTTATTTACACAATGATTATCTTGAAGGCTCAAATGGTGGGTAACTATATCTCTATGAAATTAAGCAATATGAATATTTTTTTAGAAACAAATACCCGTTAAACTTGGGGAATGAGATATATGTCTCATATTCCTTTTTAAATATAATGACCTTAACCAATATGGTTCATGGATCTTTCTTATTACCAATATTCCCCAAAAAATATCTTCAACGATTTTAGGGACACCTTACTTTAATTATATAAGGGTATTTCTTAGATGATATTATTATTATTTATATGTTTTATATCATATATTTTAGTAAATGAAGGGCCACTATGAGTTCTAAAATATAATACAAGTACATTATCATCATTTATTAGTGATAAATAGGTGTCTTGAGACCATCAATTTGTTGATAAAAAAGCATCATTGCCATGGGAAACCTGTATACAATCCCTTTTCCTCCCAACTATCATTAGGGTAGGTTGACGTACTTACATGATGTTATTTAATAAATTTTGTAGAGAATTTATTATCTTATGTCTATTGTGGGTATGCATCCTTTGTTCATCAGCATTATGAATTGATTGAAAGATAAATTCATAAATATAAAAAGGGGTAAATTTTTTGAAGGGATTATTATTATTATCAAGAACACAACCTTCCATTAACATGGTTTCGTTTAGATCACAGAAACAATTTTTAGAAAAATTGAAAAAATGTGACCAAACCACATGACATTCCTCTCAAAATGTGATTCATATCCAATTGGTTAAATAACCTTGGATTGTTTTGTTGTGATTTAGGATTATTCACCCCAACATGGTGGTAAAGATTCTATACTAGAATATTGATAACCATAGACTATGAAGCGATATCTATTATTATTATTATTAGGGACTACTTTATGAAAACACATTCCTACCTAATATATGAGAGGGAATTGGTTATATAATTCATCTTATATTCATATAATACCTCAATAAACCGATGAAATCCCAATTAAATAGTTTTTCATTAATAAAATTGATGGGAAACACATTGTCATTTCTATGTTTTCTCCATGGGATGATAGGGTTAACCACATGTGAATTATTGGAACATATATATATGGAATTTTATACCATTTTTTATTTCCCTATGTTTTTAAAACCATTCATATAATTATTTGTTTTTGTAAGACATGAATAAGGAAATAATAATTTTTAGTACCATGGCTTATCCATCAACAATGTATTTCAGGCATTGATGGTATGACTATGGTACCATCCCATTATAGTGTAGACATATCCTTCATAGAATAATTTTTAATGATTTTTCGTAGAATACAACTATGAAAGTAATGATGGAAAGGAGACCAGTAAACATGGCATTGATTTTGATCCACCCAAAGAGTTTATAATCACTCTTTTCATACACATGTATTTTTAGGTTAAAGGGCCTTAAATATGTATAATTATAGCCCATGTGACTATGAATTAGGACTTCTATGAAGTTGATCCTAAATCAATTATCAATTAGGGTAATACATACATTGATATCACTTAGCTTTACATATAAATACAATGTTTTGAGGTTCTTTTATATGGATTCATCATAATCACTCTCCATTAATAAAATAACAATTTTATATTTAGAATTCCCACTCGCTACATGACATGGCTTAGCTATAATGACTTCTTCCTTGTAATATAAAACAATTAATGATCCTCAAAGAGCGATTCCCTAAGCACCATAGAGAGGTGAAAAGTGTCTAGTTTAGGAATCCTAGATGGAATAATTTCTTGAATATTAAAGATGTTATATTTCGAGAGAAAGGTTCAACACGTCTTATCATGATGTAATTAATTTGTTTTTGGTTTAGATTTCTCCAATGATTTTTCCATCCATTAATTTTCATGAAAAACATTTTTAGGACATTCTATCTTCTAGTGAGTTAGGATAAACTAGATTTCCATTGTTTTATGTTTACTATAAATCAACACCTATTCATGTCAGTGTTCATGTTTGATGGGTTTTGAGTGATACATAGATGAATCATGATTATATTGAGTATATTTTCATGCTTCACGTAGTGCTTCCCTTTGGGTCTCTATGATATATATATCCTCTTCAAAAATGAAAATCAAATGATATCATCCATTTCAGCCTCATATTCTATGACCTTATTTCTCTCGATTACCTCATCCCCTATTAATTATTGGGATTATATGTTTTTTAACTCACATAGATTCACTAACATAAGGGTTTCTAAATTTGAGGAAATTGATCATACTATTTTGAGATCCATTATCTAATTAGGATTCTATTTTAATGGGAGGGTATAGTTGTGTATTTGGTAAGACGTTTCGTTTCTACAAAAACAATTGAAGTATGGATTCTAAAAAAGGGATGAATGATTATGTATACACACTGACGCTTCTTCTCCATAGCTTGATTCACTGTCTGTGATTGCATCATATTTTAAAGGATGATTACTATATCATTAGAGATATTTTAGGGGACCTAGGGTCATAACTAGTTGGTCTAGTTTCACCATATCATGGTTTGTGGATATATGGATGAATTCTTTGTCATTATTTCTTTATATTTTTATGTTCATCATCTTTGGAGTTCCTTCTAATCTTCTAATTTTTTTATAGATAATTAAAAATATAAATCACATGCATCGAGGAATCTTGAAACATGAACTATCTACAATCATCCTTTTTAGAGTTTATCAATAATAATTTCTAAATATTTCACCCCAACATCTGATGGATGGAGTAGTAATCAGAGATATCATTTCGTCCAATTTTTTTGGGTTCTAAAAATCTACTAAATTGAGTAGGTAATTTTCCATTTCTACAATAATGTACCCTAGTACCTTCTCATTTTAGATGGATTAAACACTATTATTGATCAATTTCATTAGGGAGGACTATAATAATTCTTTACATCTTATTAGGGAGTCTAAGGTTAGTATTGAATCTTATGTGGAGGAACTATGAATCTTTCCATGGTCTTATGAACCTAAGATAGTTTAGGTGTTGGCCTAACCATGACCATAGTGGTTTCTATGCTACTGCTATTTTCCCATACGTTGATATAACCGATCGATATTTCTCCCTTGATTTTCTTATATATATATATATATATTTCATTACAACAGAGTTGAAAATTCCTCTAATCCCCTGATTTTTTATATGAATTAGTGGCCTTTGAAACTCATCACATATATTATAAATAAAAATGTCTATACGACTATTTTAAGGAAGAATCATGTTTTTTGAGTAATTTAATCACTTTTATATGGTGATATTTTATAATATCATATCCTTATCAAGATACTTACCATTTTTTAATGTTGCTAAACTGGTACCACACACCAGTTCCCTGAGCTACTCAATTACATGACCTTAGAGACACCTCCCTGTATGCCAGAGGCTACCGACTAGTAGAGATGGTCTAATATCGATCATGGGGAGACTATTCCCAATTTATTAAGGTATAACAGCCATGGAAATAAATAAAAATAAACAAAAATATTTAAAAAATAACCCAATTAAACCAGTATTACATATTTTAAAGAATCATGAATATAATATCCAAAACTAACCGTTAGCTATGGCAGGCCAATACATGTCATGTGTCAATATTAAAAAATCCAAAATAAATAAATATACAGAGAACTCCCAATATTTCCCCAAATCACCTATGGTTCCCTTATATATGATCCATTCCATATCACCCATCAAACATGTGACTATTTCCCTTTTCATGTCCTGCAAAAATGATATCTATTTAGTTACTAATATGGTAGCTTGAGTAGGGTGTGAGTACAACTTAGTAGGGCACCACCCACATTGTTTAAAGAAATATTTAATCAAAAAAATTTCATGTAGTTTTATAATGAATAAAACACATGAAATAAATTAAATAGTTTATATTTGATTAATTATTCTTTATATAACCACCTAAACCCCTAGGTTTCTGAGGATATCTAAACCCTCATTACATTCTTTAACCCATTCTAGAGTCAGAACATGTAACGCCCAGACCCCAGTTACCTAGAATCGGTGATTTATTAAATATAGTTGGCAAGATATAAGGAAATCATGTCCTGAACGACTGATCAATTTAGAAGTCTTGGAAATAGATTATATACATCAACGTCACATTACAATTTCAAACATGAAATACAATATAGATTGTTCTTTGAGAACACCATTATTCTCTTTTATCTAAAACCTGTATATCAATCTTAATACACTTTATAGAAATCCTAGGAAAATAAAACATTAGAAAGGGGTGATCTCATATGCTCAGTAAGGGTAAACAATTTAGCGGAAGGTAAAATAAACAATAGCCATGGTGAATAATTGAAAACACATTCCTTTAAAAATAATAAACATGAACACTTTATTGCAGAAATATGAGCAGAGTTAATAATACCATAATAAAACATAGTCATGGGTATTCTACTAGTTGAATGACCACATGAACCATCAATATTATTTTCGTAATGAGGTAATGTACAATGCCAGACATTCTAAAACATTATGTCGATGCCTCATCAAAGAAATCTAAAAATGATTAAGGCCTCGACCAAAACCATATATCAAATTGGGAAAGGCCTTGGACAATTCCACGTCTAATTGTCTCATGAGACCTACTGATGCATTGAATAGCTATTGCAGGCTCTATCCATTACATTGTACATCTAATACATTCCTCATATGAAAATGTTGAAACATAACAAAACATTAGTATTAAAACTAGAATACGAAATGTCAATACATTAACCATAGACCATGAATGGTATAAAAATCACACATCCACAGTCTAACATATCAAAAGACCATAAATACAATATGAAATATTTGAATCATAATAAATCAACTTCAGAAAAGTGTAAATTTTATTATAGGATATTGACATAGATTAAATCAAAACATTTTGAGTGAAATATCTCTTTCTATTTTGAAATCATTTAAGAGTCTCATAATTTTAAAAGAAAAAATTTATTTTGAAAATATTATTATAAGCTCGAAAGGGGAGATTCAATGATGTTATAATGATGGAAAATAGCTGCATCCACCGTATAAGTTAAAATTCATTCTTTCATTAATTTTTTCAAAAAGGTAATAAAGTACCTTTTTTGGAAAATGATGGAAAGATTA
This sequence comes from Viscum album, assembly GCA_963277665.1. Lineage (NCBI taxonomy): Eukaryota > Viridiplantae > Streptophyta > Magnoliopsida > Santalales > Viscaceae > Viscum > Viscum album. The sequence continues at coordinate 1,918,647,182 of OY728161.1, read as the reverse complement.
CATTCAAAACATATAAGGCCAAATAAGAGTATAAATGACTTTAACCCATAGTCTAGAAAATATTAAAATTATTTTGAAACACATTTTTAAGAAAACATGGATGTGGATGATAAAGAGGTCCCAGTAGATACTTACGTAAAAACAACCTTGGATAATAAAGAGATTGTGAAATTAACCCTTGCCTTGGACTTTTACATGGTCAAGGGTACATTAACATCTTGTATAATAGTTAAATAGTTGTTATTAAATTATGAAAGAACCCTATACATAAATATGATATCATATATGATATTTTAATTTAACAGTGTTAATAACATTTTAGTATTATCATTGTTTCATTTGTTAACTGATTTGTTTTTCTTTATATGTTTTGTTAAATAACCCATGTTTGTTATGGGGAAATGAATCTCATCATGTTCGTGGAGATGGTAATCCGTACGTACATACGAGCGATAATATCATTATTTTCATATTAAAATCATATGTAAATAGAGGGTATATCATAAATAAAAAATAATTAAAATATTATATTTATTATTTAAATCAATTATACATCATTATTATACCCTTCCAAAAAATAATGTATTGAATAACAACTACACCACGACGTGGAGATAATAAGCCGTATGTACATACGTATGGTGACTTTGTCATTTATATAATGGATAAAATAATGAATATGGTTGTAAAAATTTTATAATAACATCACAGTATATATAAGATACTAGAGTTATTATTTTAGAATGGAAACAACCAAGAAAAAGGAAGTGGTAGAATAAAAAGAACTTGAAAGAGGTGATGAAATATTTACCTCTTCTTCAAGTTCTTCCTTTTGATTTGATCAAAAGGGCACTTTATGTTGTCTTTCTGATCAAAATAAGGCCTATAGGTTGAATTGAGGAAAATTGGGAGGATATTTGGGCAGGTTTTGGCTGAGCAAAATGGCTTTGGAGGAGTGATTTGGATATAATGGTAAGTTCCCCTTTATAAGAGAGGAGAGGGTCTACATTGGAAAAGATTATAATATTATTTAATAATGAAAATATTTTCAGTTTCTAAGGGCTCAAAAATCATTTATATAGAAGATAAGGTGAATATGGGCCATAAAACCTCCCAACCATTAGGTTTTAGATTGTAATTTTTCACTATATTAACCTTAACTTTTAGATTTCACTCTTATTTTAATAGCTTAACTTTTACCATGTCTTCTTGTATTATTAAAATAAATGGTTAATAAACATACTATAAAATGAGAAGAGAACATCAAGTAGTAAATTAATGATATACCTATCATTATATATGTTCTTTGGTAGAACCTTATATTTTTACGACTATTATATAATTTTATAATATAATAATTGTTTTAAATACTCATTTATGTCAGTTTTGACACTATTTAGTATTTGGTTTTGGTGAAAGTATACACAACCTGGTAAATTAGAATAAAATACTTTGAACCAACTCAAAAATTTCATATTAAGCTAGAAAATTCTTGGATGTCATGAAAACAATGACAATATATTTATTGTAATATTTATAATACCATTTATTTTATTCTTTCATTAATAAGGTAATTAATGCGTCACCATTGTGACATAAATAAATTTAATTATTTAATGTGTAAAAATTATAACTAAAATAATTTTATGTAGGAAATAGTTTTATATTTCAAATGAGTATTTATAAATGAAAATATAACTTGTATATCCCCATGTAAAATTGTTTTACTAAAATATATATGTTTATTCCATTTTTTGTCTTTACTTTCAATTAATTAATATAAGGTGTCATTATCACTGTCAAGTGGCTCCATGGGGTCCCAAAATCGACCCAAGGATTCCCATGGTCAGAAGTGTACCAACCAATAGTAATATGACAAATTCTAGCATAATTTAATATTATTATAATATTATTTTTACCCTTATTTACCAGATTTTACCTTTAACCATGGTAAATAAAATATTTAACGAAGTAATAATTCATAATGTCTAAAAATAAAAGTTACCTATTTACAAAATTTGGAACTCTTGATTCCAAATATGGAATCCATTTTTCCAAATTCAAAACACAAAAGTGGTATAAATTAATTTAAAATTAATTCTTCTTGTCAAAACAGAAAGCGTGTTTTTAGGAAATAATAACTATCAAAGGATTGCCATTTGTTTATGTCCAGTTTAAATGTGAAATGACCTAAAATGTCATAAATTATATTAAATGATAAAAATATAATATAATTATACTTTAAAACAACTCATATGTATAATTTATCACTATAAATTATTTCAATTAGAAAAAAAAAATTTTAATTAAAATTTAGTAATTTTCACTATTCATCAAAAATTGAACGTTTTTAGAAAAGTACCAAAAATTCACCCTATTATAATTTCAATATTCTGAATTCAAAAATGAAGTCCACTTTGAAAAATAAAATATATAAAATTAAAAAAAGTGGGTATTACTATTCATAACTGCTTTTTTGATTGGTTGCGATGTGTTAGAATCTCGAAGTTGCGTACAATGCAAGCTATTGCATTATTCAAAGGGAAATGTATTGTGGATGCTTGGGGTGTTACATTATTCCCTCCTTCAAATAATTGCATCCTCAAAATTTCTATAATACTACCAAACAAAAAGATTCAGATGGTTCTTTATCATAATTTCCTCAGGTTCCCACGTTGCCTCTTCCATCTTATGGTTTCTCCATTGAACTTTTACCAGATGATTCGTCCAGTTTCTCAACACTTGTTCTCTGGTATCAAGAATCTTGAAAGTCTCTTCACAATAAAATAGATCATGTTCCAGTTCAATTTTCTCATAGGTGAGTACATGTGTTGGGTCAGACATGTATTTTCTCAACAGTGATATGTGGAACACATCGTGAACTTTTGAGAGACTTGGCGGCAATGCTGAACGGGAAGCTATAACCTCAATTTGTTCTAGAATTTCGAGAGGTCTAATGTAACTGTGACTTAATTTACAATTCTTACCAAATAATATAACTCTTTTCAATGGAGATACCTTCAATAAAACATGATCTCATATCGGAAATTCTAAATCCTTCTATCGGTTATCAACATAGCTCTTCTGCCTACTTTGAGCTGCTTTTATGTGGGATTGTATTACCTTCACCTTTTCCATCGTTTCCTCAACACGTTCTGGGCCTATGAGTATTCCTGCACCAACATCATCACAACAAGTTGGTGTGAAAAATCTCTTTTCATATAACGCTTTATATGGTGCCGTCTGAATACATGAATGGAAAATATTGTTATAAGAAAATTATACCAGAGGTAAATACTAATCCCACATACCATTAAAGTAAGGTGAGAATGATCTCAACATGCCTTCTAGGGTTCTAATAGTCTGTTTTGATAGTCCATCAGTTTGAGGGTGGTAGGCAGTGCTCAAACGGAGTTCAGTATCCAAGGGTTTCTGAAGATTCTTCCAAGATCTTGATGTAAAACGAGGATCATGATCATAAAAAATCGATATGGTTACTCTATGATTTATTACAAATTCATCAATATGTAGTCATTCTATACATTCAAGTGGTAAATAATATCTAATAATAATAATATATGCTGACTTGGTAAGACGATCAACAATGACTCATATTGCATCATTCATTCCAGGAGTCTTTGGTATCCCCATGACAAAGTCCATCGTAATATTATCCCATTTCCACTCAGGTATAGGAAGAGGTTTCATGAATCCTCCAGGCAATTTCCTTTCAGATTTCACTTGTTGACAAACTATACATAACGACAAAATATTAGCAATCTCCCTCTTCATGTTGTCCAACCAAAAATGTTCCTTCAAATCTCTATACATCTTGGTGATCATTGGCTGTATAGAGAAATTGGATATATGAGAATCATCCACAATTCCCTTTTTAGATCAGGTATATCAGGAGAACAAAGTCTCTTCCAAAATTTCCAAATTTCATCTTAATATATGAATTCACCCAATCTCCCATCATTTATAGCTTTAATCTTCTTTTGAAAATCCTTATCATTAGTCTGAGAACTTTTTATCCTTTCTAGTAAATATGGTATGGAAACCATTTGAAAAATTATTGAGGTTTCACCTTCCATGGTTATTCCCATATCCATCTTTATTAGATCCATGAAAATAAGATCCCTTTCAACTCCCATATTGTTGAAAACCCCATGATCTTTTCTACTCAAATCATCTTCCACCTTATTTTCCTTCCACGGGTGGTAATGTATAGTGAAATCACAATCCATGAGTAGTTAAAGACATCTCCATTGCCTCATGTTGAGTTTTTTTGTGAGAAAATATACTTCAAACTCTAATGATCAAAATAAATCTCACATTTTTCAACATAGAGATAGTGTCTCCATATATTCAGAGCAATGATAACAGCTTCTAACTCATGATCATGAGTTGGATATTTTTTTCATGAATTTTTAGCAATACCAATTCTTAGGAAATAACTCTATCATTTTACTTAATGACACAACTATGTTCTATATTTGAAGCATCACTATAAATAACAAACCCATCGTTCTCTGATGGTAGAGTCATGATAGAAGAGTTGACTAATCTTCTATTCGGTTCTTTAAAACATTCTTAACACTCATTTGTCCAAATAAATTTAAGCCTTTTACGTGTGAGCATTGTTACTGGGATAGCCAAACAGGCAAAATTCTAGAAAAAATCTCGATAATAACCTACTAAACCAATAAAACTTTGTACATTAGTTATACTCACTAGTGCTGGAAACTCTTGGATTTCCTTTTTCTTTGAAGGATCAACAAAGATTCCATCTATAAAGACAATATCGAAAATAAAAGAAATATCTTGAAGCCATAATTCAAACTTTCTAAACATCCCATATATTTCATTTCTTCTGGGGGTTTTTGGAACAGTGCGCAAGTGATTTTTATGAACTCTGTAGCTTTTTGAGTATACTAATACATCATCCATAAATACTACAACAAAGTCATCAAGATATTCCTTGAAAAATCTATTCATTAAATCCATGAAGACAGAGGGAGAATTAGTCAATCCAAAATAAATTATTGTAAACTCATAATGATTGTACCTTGTTCGAAATGTAGTTATCAGAATGTCTTCCTTCTCCACACAAAACTAATGATATCCAGATCAAAGGTCAATCTTTGAAAAATATTGAGATCCATGAAGTTTGTTGAATAAATCATTAATGCAAGGTAGGCAATACTTGTTATTTATTATTATAGAATTGACCTTCATGTAGTCAATGTACAACTTCTTAAACCTATATTTCTTGATAACAAAAAGGACAGGGGCTCCCTATGGAGAAACACTAGAGAAAATAAATCACTTATTACACAATTCATCCAGTTGTTTCTTATGTTTTAGTAATTCCATAGTGGACATTCTCTATGGAGTCTTCGATATGGGCCTTGAATGTGAAATTAAATAAATGGAAAACTCAAATTTCTCTTTATGGAGGACGTCCAAGTAAATTCTCATAAAATACATCAACATATTCCTAAACAATAGAAACATACTATATTTGTATATTTATTTCCTCACCCACAGTTATTTAATTTTCTTCTTCCCCAATAATTGAATATAGTAGAGATTTTGGGGGTGGATCTAGATAAGAATCAGATGGTGAAGTTTCTTCTCTAAAGATAAGGTACTCCTTTTCATCATTGTGTATTGTAACCTCCTTCTTCTTACAACAATTTCTCACATCATTGTCCGAAATCCAATCCATACAGAGGATTATATCAAATTAAATCATGGTTATGATGATGTGATCAATAGATAAATATATTTTATATGCCTTAATAGAGATTGATTAACAAAACATTGTTGGAATGATACATTCCCTAGGAGTTTTGACTGACAACTTCCTTGTTAAATAGAATTGGAAATATATAATTTTCTTAGAAAACTGGGAAGATACGAAATAATTCAATGATCCTAAATCAAATAAATAATTGGATAAACTTTAGGAAACCATTAAATTACCTACCACAACATCTTTCAGATCTCTAATATCTGCAGTAGTGGTCGCATAAGCTTGGACTTGATTCCTTGGCCTTTTTTGTGGTATGTTTCCCTAATTATTAGTAAATTCATTTGAATAATGTCCCATCTCCCTACAATTGTAGCATTGAACATTCGTAGCTCCTTTCTTCCCCATACAATCACCTGTAATATGGTCTTTATGTCCATGTTTGTAGCATACTCTTCTTCCTTTTAGACATGCACCTGGGTGATTCCTTCCAAAATTATCATATGGTGGAAGTTCAAATCTTCCATTTTTTCATATTTCTTTATTTCATTTATCAGAGTGCTCAAATGATATCTTCTTCTCTTACTTTTTTTTAAAGTCATAAGACATAGATAATTTCTTTTCCTTCTTGATAGCACATAAGACATTATCTTCATACAATGAGAAGGCTTGTGAGAATAATTCTTGACAGAGAAATGGTTTCAACTCATCAAAGGAATGATCAATCATACTTCTTGGGTTACGAATATAATCTTCTACATGCCTTGATAACCTTGTAATGTTAGCTTCATACTTGCGACATTCACATCCTCTTTTCGTCTCAAACTAAGAAATTTCCTTTCCATATCTGCTCGATGGTCGCAAGGAAATTATTTTTCTAAGGAAAGCACTTTAAACTTAGTCTATTCCATACATGATACTTCTTCATCCTTCTTTGTGTTTTTATTTAATCACCACTGTTGATTTGCATCTCTAGTGAGGTGATAAGCTGCCATGACAACTTTTTCCCTTTCACTACTCCCCAAAGAATGAACTATTTTCTCTGTAAAACTTATCCTTTCATCAAACACTAATGTATTTGTAATCCCATTGAATTTTTTTGGTTGTTTCCTCATGAAGATGTCTAAAGTTGATCCCTCTCATTCTAGATCATACTGATCTATATAGGTAAGGTTATTATTTATAATCTGAGTGAGTTGTCCCATTATGGCAATAAGCTAATTAGTACCAGTGCATCACCAGCTCCACTATAATTATTTTGAGTTGGAGGGAAATCCCTACATGGATTTATTGCATTGATACAGTTTCCATTCCTTCTACTAGGCACCATTTCTAAACAATGTAATACACTAGATTAGTTTATGAATCACAATACATAATTCCAAACTTTTAAAACACTTAACATAAATTGATAAATGTATGGATATAATCCATAATCATAAAAAATGTTTTTTATTTAATGCGGTATATACTCATAAATACTTCATAATTGTTTCTAAAGAAAATATGAATTATCTTAAGCATATCCCTAGAGAGTTTCATAACCAAGAGTGTATCAAGGCTCGTTGTCATGCACGAGGATACCCTGAGTCAAGCCCGAAACTCCTTGTCGGAGTTTTCACTCCTAGGTATATCTGTGTCAGTGCCACCACTACATGCATGCATCCAGACAGAGATGCATTACATGTAAAATACACAAAATCTTTATATTACTAAAATTCTAGGAAGTTCTTCTATTCTAATTCTCAATGTCTATCTTAGGGAAACATTTTCTAATCAGTTATTTTCTAAATCTAGTTTCCAAGGTTTGTACTGAACATCCTCTAATACCAATTGTAACGCCCCAACCCTAGCTACCCAGAGTCAGTACTTTATTATAGAGCATTGGCATGATACAAGGAAACCATGTCCCAAAAGACCAATCAATTTAGCAGTCTTGTAAATAAAATACACACATCAACTTCACATTACAATTTCAAACATAAAATACAACATAGATAGTTCTTTGAGAACGCCATTATAACCTTTTAGATTAAACCTGCATATCAATCATAATACACTTCATGGAAATCCTGGGAAAATAAAACATTATAAAGGGGTGAGCTCATATTCTCAGTAAGGGTAAACAATTTAGTGGAAGATAACATAAACAATAGGCATGGTGAATATTTTAAAACATGTTCCTTTACAAATAATTAACATGAACACTTCATGGGAGAAATATGAGCTGAGTAAGTAATTCCATAATAAAACATAGTCATGGGTATTCTACTAGTCAAATAACCACATGAACCATCAATATTATTTCCATAATGAGGGAATTGTAATGCCATACATTCTAAAATAGTTTATCAAGGCATCGAACAAGACTTCTAAACATGATTAAGGCCTCGGCCAAAACCATATATCATATTGGGAATGGACTTGGACAATTCCACATTTAATTGTCTCATGATACCTACCAATGCATCGAGGAGCTATAGTGGTCTCCACTTGTCACATACTATGTCCAATACATTCCTCGTATTAAAAGTTTGAAACATAACATAATCATTCAAATTAAAACTATCATATTAAATGTCAATACTTTAACCATAGACCATATATTGTATAAAAAAACCATCCATAGTAGAATATATCACAAAACCTTAAATACAATATGTAATATATTTATCAAAATAAATTAACTTCAAACAATTTTAAATTTTATCAATGGATGTTGACATATATGAAATAACAACTTTTTCAGGGAAATATATCTTTCTATTTTGAATTCATTTAAGAGTAACATAATTATAAAAGAAAATATTTATTTTGAAAATATTCTTATAAGATTGTAAGGGAAGCTTCGATTATGTTATAACGGTGGAAAATATCAGCACATGCAGTATAAGTTAAAAAAACATTCTAACCTTATTTTTGTCGAAAAGGTCATAAAGTACCTTGTTTGGAAAATGACAGAATGATTCCTTTAAAAATATATGAGGTCGAATAAGGGTATAAATTACTTTAACCCATAGTCTGTTAAATAGTAAAAATGGTTTCAAATACATTTTTAATAAATAATGGATTTGGATGATAAGGGGGTCCTAGTAGATACTTACGTAAAAACAACCTCAGATAATAAAGATATTGTGAAATTAACCCTTAACTTGTACTTTTCCATGGTGGAGGGTATATTAACCTCCTATATAATTGTTAAATCATAGTTATTAAATTATCCAAGAACCACAAACATAAATATTATATCATATATGATCTTATAATATTGCTTTGTTAATAATATTTTAGTATTTTCGTCATTTCAGTTGTTAACTGATTCGTTTTCCTTTATATGTTTTGAAACATAAGACGTGTTTGTTATGGATATGATGTATTTGATTCATATCCAAAATGATATTAAGTCTTTAAATATTATTTTAAATCGTCAAATGAATATTATTCTCGAATGGTTATAATGGGGAAATTAATCTCATCACGTTCGTGTAGACGGTAATCTGTACGTACGCACGAGCGAAAATATCAATATTTTCATATTAAAATCATATGTAAATAGAAATTATATCATGTATAAAGAATAATTAACTTGTTATATTTATTATTTATATCAATTATACATCATTATTATACCCATCCAAAAAAATAATTTATTGAATAACAACAACACCACGATTTGGAGACGGTAAGTCGTTCTTACACACGTATTGTGACTTTGTCATTCATATGATGGATAAAACAATGAATATGGTTATACCATTTTTATAACCACATCATAGTATATAAAATATATTGGATTTATTATTTTAGAATGGAAACAACAAATAAAGAGGAAGTGGAAGATGAAAAAGAATTTGAAAGAGGTGATGAAATATTTAACTCTTCTTCAGGTTCTTCCTTTTGATTGGATCAAAGGGGATCATTAGGATGGATTTATGATCAAAATATGGACTCTAGGTTGAATTGAGGGAAATTTGGAGAATATTTTGTTAGGTTTTGGATGAGCCAAATGGATTTGAATGTGTGATTTTGAGAGAAATTAAAGTGCCCTTTTATAAAAGAGGTGAGGGGCTCCTTATGAAAAGATTGAAATATTATTTTATAATAAAATAATTTCTGGGTTATAATGGCACAAAAATAATTAATTTAGAGGATAAGGTGGGTAATGGTCGAATAACTTTCAACCAATGGGTTTTAGATAGGTTTTGGTCACCATATTAACTATATCTTTTAGATTTAACTCTTAGTTAAATAGTTTAACTTTTACCATGTCTTCTTGTATTATTATAATTATTGTTTAATAAACTTAATATAAAATGAAACACGAATATAAAGTGGATCATTAATGATATTAATATCATTATATATGTTTTTTTTGATGAAACTTAGTTTTTTATGATGATTATATAATTTCATAATGTAATACTTGTTTTAAAAACTCATTGATGTCAATTTTGATAGTATTTAGTATTTGGTTTTTGTGAAAGTAATCACAACTTGATTACTTCTAACCAAATACATTTAATCAAACCTAACATGTCATATTACCCAAGAAAATTCATGGATGTCATAAAAACTTTGAAATTATAATTATTTTAATATTTATAATAACATTTATTTGATTCTTTCATTAATAAGGTAATTACTGCATCATCATTTTGTCATAAATAAATTGATTTATTTAATCTATAAAAATTATAAATATAATAAAATTATGTTGGAAATATTTTTATCTTTATAATTAGTATTTATAATAAATAAAATAACCTATATAACCCCATGTAAATTTTTTTTTACTAAAAGATATATGTTTATGTCATTTTTGACTTTACTTTAAATTAATTAATATAAAGTGTCATTATAACTCTCAAGTGGATCCATGGGGTCCCAAAATCGACCCGAGGATGCCTATGGTCAGAAATATATCAACCAATTGGAATAGGACACACGTATGGTAATTAAATACAACTATAATATTATTTTTTACCCTTATTTACCGGATTTACCCTTTAACCATGGTAAATAAAATATTTACGGAAGTAATTATTCATAATGTATAAAAACATTTACCTATTTACATAATTTGTACCTATTTATTCAAAATATGGGATCCATTTTTCCATATTAAAAATACATAAGTGGCATAAATTAATTTAAAATTATTTCCTCTTGTCAAAACAAAAAGAGTGTTTTTAAGAAATAATAACTATCAGAATTTGACACTTGTTTATATCCAGTGTAAAAGTGAAAACACCTAAAATGACCTAAATTAAATTAAATATTAAAAATATATTCTAATGATACTTTAGAACCACTAAAATGTATAAATTTACACTATAAATTATTTTGATTAAAAATTTGTTTTTAATTAAAATTTATTATTTTTAACTATTTATTAAAAAATGATTGTTTTCAGAAAGGTACCAAAACTTTACCCTAAGCTAATTTTGATATTATGAATTCAAAAATGAAGACCATTTTGAAAAATAAAATTTATAAAATTTATAAAAGTGGGTATTAGTATTCATAATGGCTAGTTTGATTGGTCGTGGTTTGTTAGAATATCGAAGTTGTGTACAATGCAAGATATTTCTTTATTAAATGGGAAACATACTATGGAAGATTGGGGTGTTTCAGAACTACCTCCATGGGGTATAATATATCATTATCCCATTTTTATCAAATATAATTTCATTTGACTTCATATTATGGCCAATTGGAGCCACAATCCAATTCCAATATTCTTGGCCTAGAATCCCATGGTTAGAAACCCATGGTATTTTGAATTTGCATTTTATGTTCCACCCTCATTATCACATGTATCACTCAAGTAGGAATTTTAATCCACGGTTCATTTCACCTAGTCATTAACACTATGTGATTTTGAAGCCATATTCCATGTCCTACACAAGTTATATATAAATCACACATGAGGGAATTTGAAGAAGTAGTCCATGTACAACACTCATTATCACTATGGGATTATTAAATAGTAATCCATGTCCCAAAATTTTTATAATTTAAATAATTATATCATGTTTTTTACATTTATCTTGGTTAATCATCATTAACCCATTCTCTAACATTTAAATTCTCGATAAACCATTAATTTATCGTAATAAATCAGTATTTCATACTTCAATCACATGAAATTATATTTTTAGCTCACCATTAAACCATTTTTTAAAATTCAATTAATATAACCTAATACCCCATTAATGTCAAGTCAACCATATCTTATTCCCCATATTTAATTACTTTATACCATATTAATTTACCTATTAAAAAAACCAAATTTCTATCAATTCAATAATCATAACATTCCATTAACCAGTCTTCCAATTAATTAAAACAATTCCAATAATTTTAAATTCCCTAATTTATCCCAAATAATTATCACATGGAAATTATATTAAAATTATTCAATCATCAATGAAATTTAACAATCAAGGAATTTTCTAATTTCACAATAAAATACACATAATTTAATCAAGACTATGGGATTTTCAATTCATACCACCTTCCACATTGTTGATGTTGAATGATCGCTAATGGATATCCCTAATTGTAGAGGAACAGCTAATATCATGACGAAGAATGAGATCTATATCCAAAACTTATATCGATGATAAAAAGGAACTGATCTATCAAATCCTGGATCAAGAACCACTTCTAATATAGTAAAAAATCACTTAATAGGATGACAAAAATATGGGAGAGAGAGGGGAAAGTAATCAGGATTAAAATATATTAATTAGAGGGGTATAGATCTATAATTCGAGATTTGAATAGCCATGAAAATAGGTTGTAATACATTGGAATCCATCTAAGAACCTCCAAAATGATATAAAAAGGTTTAGGGTTTAGTTGGGTAAACAAACGGGGAATTCTCGGTGTTCTTGAATTTTTGATCTAAATTTTTGTGGTTAAAAATTTTGTGAACATGGTTTACAACTTTAGGAACATGATTTTACCTAACTATGTGCCTAACACACACCTCCTCCCAATGGGTTGCATAGTTAATTCTTGGAGGGTTTACTATTTTCTAAATTTTTTGTTAACCATTCAACCCCCTCTACCAAGGGTTCCACAGTTTTCTTGGGTAGGGCCCACGGTTTGAGAAAACGATGTGAAAACTATGAACCACCAAAAACCACTCAAAAAACAACTAAATTTCACCCAATATAAAACAAAAAACATTATACTCAAAACAACGAAAAAGATTACCCAAAAAAATATTGTGATCTCTACAGAAAATGTTAGGATCTTACAATCTCCCCACCATACAGTAGGCATTCTTCGAGTTGTAATCCCAAGTATCTCTAAGAAAATGAGGTAAAATATCAGGACACATATCTCATATATCCACTTCTCTCCCCCAATATTCCTCCTCCACATGGACATGATACCACAATACATGAACTAACGTCACATTCTTTCCCCACAATAATTTCTCACTCGGATCAAACACAAGTATTAGTTGATTCTTAATAGACGCATCAATATTTATCTCAACATCAACAAAATAAATCATATGAGAATGGTGAGGGAGATACCACCGAATCTGTGACACAAGAAACATGTCATGCAAGGAACTATACCTCTTTGGAAGAGCTAGTCGGTATGCCACCAAATCTTCTCTCCATAACCAAAAACATTCCAACAAACATAGGCACCATCTTGAAATATCTCAAAATTATATGGTGATCCAATATAGGTGAAAACTGAAGGAAAACATAATCACCCTTTATAAAATATAATGGTTTTTGGAATCTATCGCCATATAACTTTTTTCTACTCTAATTCATTTCCAAAAAATTATGAATTAGCTAAACCTACATAGACATCTCCTACATGAGACTCAGTCTCAACAACTCTGACTCACCTACCACCATATAAAAATTTGTTATCTATAAGTCCGACCATAAAGTTCTTCATATTATTCCATTTTTATAGTTTCCTGATAACTTTTTATATATACAAACACCTCCAATACTGGGTACTTTTCTAAAGATCCACCATATTCTATGACACATGCCCAAGGAATATCCTCAAGCACCTATATATTATGTCCTAACTGCCCATATTTCTTTTGGTGGAATGTCATACTCAGTAAAACCAATATACCAGGTACCTTGTATAATCCATTCATGAAACATTATGTAAAATACTAGTCATGGTCTCAAGATATAACCCATAACAACCCTTGTAGTTTAAATATTTCTCAAACATACATATCTCACTATTGATCCACTGAGAAATTCTCATGTATTGGTAATAAATGCAATAATTTCATTCATTGGTTCACAATAACCCAAATAGAATCATTTTTCTTAATCTTCCCCATGAGACTCACCACAAAGTTCTTAGTAAAGTCCTCCCACTTTCATTCTAAAATGGGAAATGAATGTAGTAAGCCTACTGGATATTGATACTCAAAAATCACTTATTGATAGGTGTAGCATCATGTCACTAACTCTACAATCTCCTTTTTCATACTCGGACACCAGTACTATCGATATAGGTCACAATATATTTTGGTTAACCCAGATGCACCGTCCAATTTTAGGAATGAAATCCACACATCAGCTCATACTGCAAGCTAATAGTCACAACAAAATATCCCTAGACGTAGATGATATCATCCATTTCAATTATACAATCAGAAGGTGACCCCACACCTTCACAACTTTCCTTTCGGGAAAAGAATTCTATATCCTCATACTTCATATCCTTGATTCGAATCATAATTATAGACATGATTGAAGCTAATACAAGGTTCATCTTCTACATTCTATCCAATATCAAAACATGCATCTCGACAGGTAAATTAAAAATCTTCTACACTACACTAGAATTTGGAACAGACTGGGTATGGATTTTCCTACTTAATGAATCACCAACACTATTTCACTTTTCGATCCTATATGATAGATCTAAATCAAATAACTGCATATACTCAGCCCATATACACTAACGAATATTCAATTCACACTAATTATATATATACGTTAAGCTATTGTGATCCATATACTCAATAATCATATCATTTAACAGATAATGCTTTCCAAACATCAAATAATAAACCACTATAGCTAACTAGAGGTCAGGTATAGGGTAACTCCATTCATAAGGACTCAAATACTAAGACTCATATAGAAAATCTCGATCTCCCTGTATCAAAACTACACCGAGGCTGATCCTAGAATCCTCACAAAACACAGTATACTCTTCCACATGCTCGGGTAGGATCAAGATTGGTTCCATTTTCTAGTACATCATCACCTCTTTGAAGGTATTCTCAAAATACTCTAGACCATTGAATCTTTACTACATTCTTGTTCATCCCTAACAGCAGTAATTCTAAATGGAATTTTTCTGGATAAACCTCTAATAATTACCTTCAAATCCAAGAAAACTATGGATATCAAAAACAGTCATGGGTTTCCCCAAGAAACAACTAGATAAACCTTATTTGGGTCCACTAAAAAAACATCCCCCTAGTAATATGTGACCTAATAATGGTACCTAATAAATTTATAATTTGAATATAGATAGATTAGTGTACAATATAAGCTCTCTATAGGTACTCAAGATGATTTCATGATTTTGGTAATAATATTCATGAGTAATATAGTATACCAAGATTTAATCAACAAATACTACAAAAAACGGAGCTATGTATTGTGGGATATTCAACTAATCAAGGCTATAAACACTACTGGTGCATTTGTTATCCTGAACAGCATCAAAATGTATTCATTAAGGCCATACATGCTTCTAAAATTAGTCTTAGGTATAACAGAAGGTTTAACACTGAACTGATGAGGCCTTGATCTCAATTCAATCTTCGGGAAAGAAAATGCTCCCTGCATTTAGTCAAATAGACCATCGATATAAGTAATAGGATAGTGATTCTTCACTATCACCCAGTTCTACATATTATAATCAATTAATATGTTTATTGTATTTTTATCCTTATTATCAAACAAGGAAAGATAACCAAAAGGTGATGCATTTTGACGAATAAACCCCTTATCCATCAACTTTTCCTCCTGGGTCTTAAGATCCCGAACCTATGTTTGTGATATTCTATATGGTGGAAAACAAACTGGGTCATCCCCGATCCTGAGATCAATTTTAAATTTCATATCTCTCTCAAGTGGAATCCCTAATAATTATTTAGGTAATAGATCCTAAAACCAATCATGTACATGTGGAAATACATCCTATATTACATCTCTACCATCCAGTAAAATACTTGAGACCTATATGATGAAATCGCCTAGTTGCAGATGAACTAGCCATGCATGTCCTTCTTGGATATCCCACTATAAAAAATGTACAAAATTTTAAACCTCATGAGATGTCAAGGTCAATATATGCTGTAACAATCAATATGGGATCAATATTATACTAACTAGTCCATTCCCAAAATTAGGTCAAATCTGAACATGTCATCGATGTAAGGATCCAAACTGAAATGATACTCCACAACCATGAGAGAACGGCCCTTTCACCAATAGATTTATCTTGACCACAAACCCAAGGGTGTATCTAGAATTGTATCCCCTCTCACCAAATACACCGTCATGCAAAAAAATTCACAAGTTGTGGAGATATAAAAGAATTAGAGGCACTGGTATCAAATAAGGCACTAGATAGCGTAGAAGATAAAAGAATATCACCACTAACTATCAAAGGTCAATCATTACTATAAACTAGTATAAGATGAATGAAATGAAACTATCTTACCCATATTCCTTGTGATTTAGTATGATTCCTCTGATCTAAAACACTCTACTGATATAGGTGATCTTTCCCCAAAATACAATGTCCACTGACTCTACCTCCACGACCAGTGGAATTATAACTGCCAAATTTTTATGGTGTAGATGATTCCATTCACATAATCTAGTTCTATCTAGAATATACATCACAATACATCAAGTATGGATTCCTAGAAATCCTTTTTATAAGTCTCATCTTGCTGGAATATCATCAATCTACCAATGGTCGTGGTCCCTGTCTATTAAAGTGGTGTGACCTTCCACACTAGTAAAAACTCACCCAAGTAAGGACCAGTGTAACCAAACCTTCCATCCAACGACTATTCATTACACATCCATGGTAAACATTATCATAGTAATTCTTATATCTATAAGATTCCATAACTCCAGACTATCTCATAGAAACTAATTTTCCTCAACCAGAATCCTCCATTAGGTTCTCATTCAAAATAAGAGCTCAATTCACCATGTTTGAAAACATATTCAACATGAAGTTATTCACCTAGGACTTAATTTCAAATTTATGTACACCCTAAAACCACTCTTCCTAATTAGAATTATATTCCACCAACACTAGAACAATGAGTTTTAATTATGTATAGAGACTAGCATAGTCCATTGTGGACTTACTCCCCTATGTCAACAACCAAAACTCAGCTAATCTTTTCCTTTAAGCATTGCAGGGTAAAAGTGGTCCATAAAAGACCCCTAAATTTCCTACTTCACACTATCTAGATATCCATCCTCAATATTGATGTCCCCAAAACACTTTTCTGAATGATGTAACATGTAAGCATCCAATTTTACTCTCTTCTCTATAAGAGTCTCCAAATGGTCATGTATTGTCTGGATTGACTCAATGCATAACAATACTACCTTAGTTCCACCCTCTCTATAAATGTTGGTGGGTATTGCAACTGAAACTCCAGTGTCATGTCATACATACTCTTCATGACCCACCCTTGTTCGTTTTCCAAAAACTACATGAACTGATCAATGTTCTCTTAGAACATCTCTCAGACTTCCTCACCCAACACTATCAGTGCATCAAGTTCCACTCTTGGGAGATCACTTCGATCTAAATCATCCTATCATCCTATCAGAAAATTCCATCACGGAGGAATGTATCTATAAGGAAAAACACAAATTCTATGGTACATGAAAAAACATTAACACATTAAAAAAGTGGTTTTCACATAAATCCAAAAAAATTCATTCCCCAATTTTCTTTGCTCATAGTCAAAACCGTGGCACTAACACTACCCTTAACCATCATACACCTAGGTCATAGTTAACAAAATTTTAATCACATTACCATTATTCTAGTTTCTCAATACACACCCATTTATTCAAATCATAAATCATTTTAAAACTGTCAATTAATATTACAAAACATTTAATTTCAATTAAACAAGTAAGGAAAACATTTCAATTTCAATAAATTAAACAAAACAATTTTTCTTCTGCATTCCTAAAATGATGCATGTTAAAAAGTTATCATGACTGCATTAAATTATTTGTGGATACTCAAATCTCATTCCATTATATTCAATGAGTAAAATCACATTATTTCTCTACAACAATAATCACATCACACAATAAGAGTGTCACTTGAGGTGTCATAACATAAAATTGTAACAATACAAAATAATAACAATAATAAACCATGGGTACTTGGATTTTACCCTCATATGTGTGTTATATTCTCCCATGAATGAGTTATTAACCTTGAATTGACTCATTCTATTATCCTATTAAAACATTCCAAATATTAGGACAAAATAAAAGAAAAGAAAAAAAACCAACCCTATGATAACACTTTGTAAAATCCCCACCCATGTGCCACACACCATCACTACGAGATGGTCATTTAGATGACCTCAAGTGTTCCTCCCAAATATGTCTGATATAGTCGAATTGAAGATATAGTATTATATAATTCATGGGAATATTATAACATCTTTATCAAGGTAGCATAATAGAAGAAATAATTTAGAATAACATATATATATATATATATATATATATATAACCAACTACAAAACCAAACTAGTATCACATAATGACCAAAAATAAGAGTACAATATCCAAAAATAAAAAAAGATATGTAGATTAAAATAAATGTCTATATCAATATGCAGAAACCCAAAATAAATAAGGACATTGAAAACTCTCAAGAAGGTGCCGAATCATACCAAATTCCCTCATCTACTCTCTATCCCATCTTAGTTATCTAACATTTGAATTTCTCCCTTATCCTATATTGTAAACACGAATTATATTCAGGTATCGATTAGGTTGTCTTATTAGGGTGATATTACAACTTATTAGTACACCAAAATAGTTTCAAAAAAATATTATATGAGTAATTGTGTATTAAATATTAAAAATAATAAAATACAAACAATAAAGTAAACAGTTTATATATTTTCAATTCTTATTTAGTTAACCACAAATACCCCTATATTCTCAATGAAACATCAACACACAACACCTAATATGTCCCATGAAATAGTCTAAACTATCCACAAGGGATATCACATATAAAAATTCTAATGGTATCAAATATCATTTCATTTCAATTCGTATTATGTCCAATTGAAACCGTAGAACAACGACAACATTTTTGGCCTATAATGCCATGGTTAGGGTGCTATTGAATTTTGAAAGAGTATTCTGTGTCCCACACTAATTATCACATGTATTATACAAGTGGTATTATGATGTATCATCCCATACCCCACACTCATTATCACCAACGGGTTTTGATGAAACAGTTCATGTCCCATAATATGAATAAATCACACAAGTGAGAATTTGAAGCAGGAACCCATGTCCCACATTCATTATAACTATGGTATTTTTAAGAATCATTAGATGTCCCACAAATGTTTTTCAATTAAAAACATACATATAACATATATAACCTTTGTCTTATTAAGTCACCATTATCCCATTCACCCATATTTCACATCACGGTATACCATTATAATTTATCACAAAAAATCTGGTTTCGATACGTTAATCACATGAATTAATTTTTGTAATTTACCATTAAACCATTTTGAAATATTCAATTTATATAAAACATTAACCCATTATGGTCAAGTCAACTATCTCACAATCCCCATTTTTAATCAATTCATATCACCGTAATTAACCAATTCAAAAATCCCAATTTCCCATCAATTCCAAAATAAAATCATTACATAAATTAAATACCCAATTAATTAATAAAATTCCACAAATTTCAATTGCCCTGATTTAAGTGAAATCATTATAATAGTACAATTAAATTAAATTAGGTCAATCATCAATGGAATTTCTTAATCATGGAAATTGATAATTTCACAACAACACACAGAAAATTTAATCCAGACTATGGGATTGTTTATTTAGAACACCAACTTCCTTATTGATGATTAACGTTTACCAACAAAAATCCCCAATTGAAGTTGAACAATGAAGATGATGATGAATAATAATATATAGATCAAAAAGCAACATCCAAGATCAAATAGATTAAATCATTAAAAACCTAGATCTAGATCAACTACTAATGGAGTAAAACATCACTTCAAAGGATGATATAAAGAAGATAGAGGGGTGGGGGATATATCTGAATGATAATCTCTTACTAGGAGGGATTTAGATCTACCATCCGAAATTCAATTATCCAGTAATAGAGAATAGAAGTCTTTAGAATCGACTTTTGAACCTCCAAAATGAATGAAAAAAATTTCAGGTCGAGTCGGGTTGACTTAGGGTGAAGTCCGTTGGTTCAGGAATTTTTAAAATAATTTAAAGGGTTTTAAATTCCACACACGTGGTTCCCTGCATGGGTACCATAGTTTTCCATAAACATTCACCTAAACATGATCCTCCTCCCATGGAGGCACATATTTACTACTAGGAGGCCACATGGTTTTCCAAACTTTGAAGTAACCTCTGCAATAACCCTTTTTATGGGGTTTCACAGTTTGTTATGGTTGGGTGAAAAATTTGGGAAAATGGTTTTACCACCCTAAACTAACCAAAACCCCTAAAAAACATCCAAATTTCATAAAAAAAGTCCAAATATAGAACCCAAGAAACATTTAGTCAAAATTAGGTTAATGAGATCGGGAAAACAAGATCAATAAATCTCTATAAAAGTTAGGGATCTATCAATTTTATAGTTCAATATTAGTAATATTCATTACCACTCAGTTAAAATTGTAATGTAATTATCATCACATATATTTGAAATTAATAATATAAAAGGTTGGAAGATTTCAATAAAAAGTGAATAGGACTACCGTAGTGGTTTGGAAAATACACCAAATAATTAATACTCCATACTATTCTATTTTATCCATTGCGGGAATACATTAATGAAAAATCACAGAAGATATTTTTCAAGGACTTTGATTCCACTGAAGATGGGGAATGTGGGGTTTTTATATTTAGGAAGATGAGGATTAACATCAACCCAATAAGGATATAGCTACCTCATGAGATGAAACAATGCATGTATCCCCTCATAACCCATATTCAACCATTAAGGGACTCTGTGGAATTCCTAATACCTAAAGGTAGTGTCTCTAAGATTGATACCTCGGTAGAAACCATGGGTGGGGAAAAATATATTGTTTTCACTTTTGTTTTTTGTTGAAATATATTTGGTTTATGCCTATAGTATGAAACATAAAACATTAATAGTTAATGAACCATTCGATGGAAATACTAAAATTACTTTTCAACCAGGTTCAAGATAACTAATTCAATGGATTTGAACCTATTTGGGTGGTGAGACTATACCCAAATTAGTTTATTTGTTCCCTCTACATTAATATATACCATAGAAGATACAATGTCATCTACCTACTAATTTTACTCAATAGGAATATTTCATTTGAGTAGTTCGTTATTTATCTTCATTAATTAATAAATGGAATGAGATAATATTTCCTTATATATTTGGTGGACTATAGATGTATCCATTCCATTTCTATTATCCTTTACAAATAACACCATGATAGGTAGTAATTGGTTATCTATAGAGATCTATGATTCAAAGGATGCCTAATTTTTCATTTATACACACATTTCTAATTTTTAGAGGACATATCTCAAGTGGATGTTTCTTCATCAGGCCTTTATATGTCATTTTCATGTTTACAGTTGTTTATGATCTTGATCCCAATGAAATTTATTGTCACATGATGAAGTGTTTGGATTATATTCTCCACATCCTTTGAGTAATAATTTTTTTTACACCCTATTAATATTTTTTATTGGATGGGTTATGATCCTTCATAATAATTCACTTCTTAGTGTTACATGCTAACTTATATAATTTTCTATCATTCTGCCACCCTATTCTTTTGAAATTGACTTGGAGTGAGTATTAAATGATTTTTTAGATATTGTATCCTAATATATGAGATATATTGAACATATTACGGTTCTGGGATACTACTACCTATTTCTTTTCTTCCTTATCCTGAATAAGACTATTTTTTTAGTTGAGTAGAATGTAATATAAATTTCATTTTCTCTATGAGATAGGACTGACCTAGTTCCACTACCATCACATTGTTGAGCCAATGTGGCTGTAATAATCCCATGGGTGGTGGTGGTGGAAAACATTGTAACAAACCATTGGAATATGTTTACTTCTTAATTTCTTCAATGGAAGTAGTGATTATAGATCTTTTGACCCTTCAGGTATTTACTTGATCATGGTCTTGATGTAACCCCTTTTAAGGGTGAGTTCTTCTATCATTGATGTATGATATGGGGTTGTTCCCTTTTTTATTATTAAAATAGAACACTTGAAAATTTTTATTGCTACTTGAGGAAAGATCTTTCCAATATCTTATTCCTATCTAAAAAAATCACTTTTGATATTTAAGAACACTGAGAGTACACTGTACAAAGAAACTTAATTATACATACCCCATAAATAATACACAGAAATAGAATATTATTTTATATGTTTTTCTCCCTAATGAACTACACTATCCATAATGTGGGATGGAAGTGTGGATATCCATATTTTTTCCACCATGCGATAAATAAATTTTGCAGAGTATCCATTGTTATATATTTGAGTGCCTCCATGTTATCGACATAGTCATGTAAGAGTCGTTCATGTTTTATTCTTGTTTTGGATTTCATACAGCTGAAATGGAATCCAATCAATCTCATTATAGATCAAACTAATTTGAATAACATGGATGGAATACTCTAAAAAAGATAAGTATTTTTATTGAGGTAGAAAATATTTGTAGATATATTTTTGAGTATATATTGTATACACTCCTTTATCAATGTTATCGATATGTAATACTAATAAGTAACTATGTCTCTAAAAATAATTGATACATTTTCATGAGATAGATTTTTCCACATAATCATGAACTTATCTTCATCATCATAGAGGGTTTCATTTTCTTGATATGATTATAAATTCCATTTCTATTTAAGTCTAAGTATTCCTATAAAATTTTTATATAATTTAATGGATAAACATTTGATAAGTATTATAGGTAATGATTGTTTACCAAAAATTTAGATTACATAGAAGGAGATTTAAACATTCACTGATGAGGTGATTGGTGAGGGGGGAATATAGCTCTAATGTGACACTATATATGATGATAATCTTGGAGTGGCTTTGACATAAAGAGGAACATCATTCAATGATGACCTTTATATTTTCTATAATGAGGAGGAAGTATACATTGGACCAATATATAAATTTATATAGATTCTCTATAAAATATGGCATGGGGAGTACCACTAACATGGAAGACCAAATCTTAATGGGGAATACCCCTATGATTTTTAGTTTTTTATAGTGTGGACAGTGGGACCATTATTTTATTTTTACCATAATGTTGTAAGGAGGACCTCAACAGTCACCGATTAATTATCCTATAATTGAAGGCCTAGAGGGTTCTAGATTTATGTATAAAAATAAACATGATTCTGTGTTTTCATACATCCTTGACGAGACCACATTGTTCTCCATGGTTAGGAAATTGGGTTTTGACATCAATAATAATTGGTTACACAGAGTGTTGAAATCAACTTTTATTCTTGGAAATCCTCAAATAGGACCTCCTACCAGATTTTTTGATAATGTTGATGGATTTATTTGGTGAATTCTAGAATATACCAACTAGAATGACAGGTTTTGGTAGGAAAGGTGCAATGATCCCTCATTTGGTATTCAACCACTACAAAAATATCTTTAATGGATTCCTTATTTAATAAAGGAATGTGATCATGTTACTCAATGGATGAAACTAGAATATATTTAATGTCTTGTATGTGGGTATTAATATTTTTCAGTTGTAATGTTGTTGATATATAATATCACTTATCCAATGGGAAGGGTGAAAAAATATAATCCACCTATTATGTAACTATTAATTTTTTAGAGGTATAATAAACTTAGAATCCAGGGGTGAATCAAGTTCGTGAAATATTAACCACTTGAAAAATAATCCTATTTGATGATATAATTATGACTAATCTTATCTCAAGACATGATCATAGTTGAAACAAATTTTAATGAATATAGATTTGACATAGTGATTTAGAGTGGTTTTGAAAACAGAAATCACCTATTCCACTCCACCAACATGCATCTCTATGATTTTGGTGATATTCACTAGATCTGTCCTTTTACCATCGAATTATAGACCATTTTTCGCGTACTTCACAGTTGAGATCAACCATTAAAAACATGGTAGAATGACACATGATATTATAACCAGAATCCCACATGGATTTTTAAAACAACATCCTTTGAGGATATTTTATTGGGAATCATTACACTGTGAGAATGAGCTAACATAGAGTTGTAGAATGTGTCCCATAGTTGTAAAATAATGTTTTCAGAGGAGAATAAATATTAATGAGATATGATAGGGATAATTATAATCATGAAGGCAGTCTTTTAAACCCAAAAGATGATCTTTATAACACATTTATAGAGTTGAGACTTCTCTTTCCTTTTGGAAAAAAATCATATCAGTGAAACAAAAATTTCTATGAGTGAGAGTTCCTTTTTTATAGAGTAATTAATTCTATTATTATAAATATTATATATATTTCAACCTTTTAGAGTACCCTAAATACATTAAAATATTATCTTTTAATCACACAGATTATGATCTAGAAAATCTGAGCTAGGAAATAGGTTCTTTTCATTGAAATAACTCTGTAACAATATTGACCAATGAATTACACCTATTCATGTTTCCTTTTCAATTAATAATAAATTATTATAATCTTTTTTACCATATAGAGGTAACTCAAAAATCAATTTACTCACAAAAACATTAATTACCACTAATATAACAACAATTAAAATGAATACTAAGTTGTAGAGTGATGTAGATGACTGCAGAAGTCCATATAGCTGAATTACATGAATTTTAATTCATATAGCCGAATTGATCAGCACAATTATTTCTCATGTAACTAATTTATTTACATAACTGAAATTAAAAATGTATTCTTCACATAGATAATTTTTTTCACATAGATTCTTGATTACATATCTAATTTCAACATAGCTGAACGGATCACACATTCAATTGGATCTATATAGCAGATTTTACCACATATATAAACCATGCATCCAATTATATTTAATATAAAACTTCCAAAAAGTTCTTTCCAAGAATTAAATATTTAACATAGGTGATTCCTTCACATAGGAAATTTTCATACTCAATTTCTCAATATATCCATTCGTCTATATAGTATAATTACTCAGGAGGATGAATATAAATACATAGTAAAATATCTTGAAAACATGTAAACATGAATATTTAATTACAGAATGACCAAGATATTGATAAAAATAGATAAAAACATAAAATAAAAAACATCAGTAACATATGATGTAATGACCTGACCCACTAATCCCCTCTTATCCTATGAATGTTTGAGCTGTCAGAACACCAAGACCACCTCTAGTAGGCTAGGAACTAGTGAAAAGCATCAAGAGAGAATAACTATAATGGGAGTCCTTTTCTGAATGAATCATTTGAAAAACACACCCAACCATATCCATAGATAACTAGGGAATATAAATTAAATACTATAAAATTTAGTGAAAAACCATGCATGGAATAAAATATTGGGAGTACATTAGAGTAAAACATAATAAAAAACAAGTGTAAAGAGAAAAAATACACACCCAATCAAAAATGAATACCCAACCTAAAAAAATATAAATTATGAAATTTGAGTGAGCTCGATTCTTGATCTCTAAGTCTTACCTCCGTATGTAGTCAATGAACCAAGGTATCACTCTTCTTCATCATAATCACTTCTTATGTATCCATCATCTTCATAGAACACAATAAGTGTTGTAAAATCACATTTAAGGGTGAGTATAAACATATATAGTAGGACAAACTAAAACTAAAATATAGATTTAGAGAGATAGAATAATAGTCAATTCATCCCAATGTAGTAGGGATACAAAACCCTACAGATACAAAAATATAAGCTTATAAGGAAACATAAATGAGGGATACTTGGTATCTTCATATCAAAGCCCAACCAAATGGAATATAAAACACTATAGAGTGTCCCACTCCTCACCTCTATGTTCTACAATTGAGGTATCTAAAACTCTGATCAAGGTATCCCAGGTAACATGACCAAAATTTTAGTAGAGGGGAAAATTCCCCATAACTGTTCTCTATAACTGAGGGTTCCACAACTAATTCTATGGACCTATAAGCTAGAAACCTTTTAGATGTGGGAGTAACACTCCTTTGGTAGATAACCCATTAACTAGAGTAGTAAATGGAGTATTAAGTCTACCTATGTAAAGAATATGGTCAACCCATTCTCAACTGTGAAAGAGTATTACTAACCCTAGTAATATCTATGTAAATTATTTTTGGAGCAAATTCAATAATAAAAGAAGAGATTAGTCACCTACATATCTCATTGAAAGAATGTGAAACCCATTCCCAAGTCTGATATAAGAATACTAACCTCGATAACACTTTGATGATCACACAAGATCGCCACCATCGTCAAATGTATTTTAAAAAAAATTCATGCTCAGAAAACCTCACGTCATATATCAGATTCTAAAACAAAGTCCATCCTCATAATCATCATGAAAAACAATCTAGATAGGATACTCATTCGCCTAAATCCATGACCAAATTAAAAATATATGATTTAAATATGTTGAAGGAGGAAATACACAGCATGTAAGGGGATCCACACAGCATGTGATCCAACATTCTCTCCAAGTTGTGTCATCCTATAGACATGGTCTGGAAGCTATGTCATGCAACACAATGAATATAAATTTCATATGTAATGTATAATCCATTTGTTTCCTTACTATCTCTTACTATCCATGCCCATGTACGTCAGCCTATCCCCATGTACCTCACCTTGTATCTGGCCATGTACCTAGTCATGCCAAGGTATTGGACCATGTTTTTGTAATTCTAGAGTACATGGCATTTCCTCCAATACAGTGTCATTGGTGTGTGGTAGTTAGCACATAGATCGGCTTCCAAGAATGGGTGACACAACATTATGTTCCACCCATTCAACATATGATTTTTATCCTCCCAAAAACCCCTACTATAGAAACCGGGTTGTGATATATGACATGTCTTCTTGGACTACACACGATGTAGTGAATTTTTTAATAGAAAATCATGAACCATAATGTATTATCTAGAGATGACCAAATTCTTATTAATCAAACCTATCAGACAATAAAAATTGTTAGGGGTTGCCTATAATAATCATTTTCTAGGATCTAGTGGCAGGAAAAATGATTCAAATCACCCATAGTGGTCTGTCACATGTCATGTGTGCTGCCCATTTTCCATAATTTTTATAGATCCCAAACATAAAAAAATCATCACAAATATCCTAAAAATCACTATCCATCCTAAAACCACTTTTAATATAGTAATTGGAATATCTTTTATAAATTTTAGTGTTCCATTTTCCTCAAACCTTCCCTGAAAATGTGAAACGGTGACCCCGTCAGGCAACTATAAAGAACACAACGAACAATGAGGTAATGGACAATAAAAAATGGTAATTAACATAATTGGGAAAAATACTATTGGATTATTATTTCAATGTAGGGGAATATTGGTGAGACAATATAATAAAATAAAAAATTGATTAATTTAATTTAATTTAACAATAGTCCCATGTGAAGGGTAAGAAACACATGTCCCAAGAAGATAAAATATAAAAAGATCAATATTTTTATTAAAATGGTAAAATCTATAACTGAATAGTCCTATATCAATTTGGACTATATTTTGGTAAGGAATGTGTTTTCTTATAATGTAGGGATCTCATTGCATTCACTACCTACCGATCCACCTGATTTGGTTCTCTTTTCATCATCTGATAGGATCTGCCAATGATGAATGTCAAACCACCTATTTTGAGATCTCTGATGGTTATGATGCTAACCTTAATAAAATACCAATACAATATTTAAATATATAACATTAAGTATTTTTGGAATTTTATAATAAAATAAATTATTTAATTTATTTATTTCATTCAAACATACCACCAATGATTTCCTTAGCCAAACATCTGAAATTGATAAAGTTTAGGTTGTACTTTGGGTAAACCCCACATTATTGACCCAACCATAGTCTTAGATTTCAGATTCAATAATCTGTTCGGATGTTTTTCCTCCTTTTAAATTGAAATATTTTCATGTGTTAATAACATATTTAATATTGATAATAAAAAAATCTATGATCACCGGTCCTTGGAATCTCATTTCAACCTTATTCCTTCGTTCATAAATAATTCTTAATATATTTAAATGTCTTACAAGGTAAATAAAGTGTCACTATATTATTCCCCCTTCAAGGATTTACATCTCCCAAGGAATATGATAAACAAAATTGTGAGGATACCGAGACCATATATGGCACTTATACTGTTAGAATATTTCCATAATTTTACCATTCATCCATAACAAAAAACCATTTGTATAGTCCATCCCAAATAATTATATTTTATTGATCCTTGATCACCACATGGTTATCTATGAAGGTGGATGTATTGTCGATGTCCTTATCACCTTAATAAATGATGTTCATAGGAACATGAATGTATCTTCTCAACTGCGACATATGAAAAACATCATGAACCTTATCAAACTATGGGGGTAAGGATTGCCGGTAAGAAACCTCGCCAACCATCTATAATATATCAAATGAAAAGAGGAAACTTAGTGATAAAGTTTAACCTATAATAAAACTACAAAATCCTCATATTGGGGAGACACTCATGAAAACAATTTCCTCCCAAATTGAAATCCTTGTGTATATAAAACTTTTTTGTATAATATTTGTGTCAGTTGTGGGTTGTCCTCATACACTCGTGGATGACCTAAAATTTTTATTTCATTTCCTACAAAATTTATGGCCTAAAATAAGATTCATCTCCATTCTCATTCTAACAAATGGTATCTTGATGGGTCTCCAATACAAGGCCGTGAAAGGGTCCATTTTAATTGAAGAGTGATATCCATTATTATAAGGAAACTTTACCAATGGAATGTGATTCTCCTAACTCCAAAAAAATTCCAAAACCCAATATCTAAAAAATCCTATAATACTTGGATTGTGAACCCAATATAACCTTCTTATGGGGGTGAAACACTATACTCATCCAGAAATGGGTATCAAATTTCTCTTATAGGCCTCTCTATACATGAGAAACAAAACACACATCTCAGTCAAATACAACCTTCAAGGGTACCCCATGGAGATGGATAATCTCTTGCTTGTACAACTATCAAATACTAAACACCAAATTCTTCTCCCTGATGAAAATAAGTTTGATGAATTTGTATATTTTCCAACTATCACCTAGATTGAATAATTTCCTCTAACTATCCAAAAAAATCCCTAACACATAGTCAATAGACACGCCATCCCATTTACAATCTTTGATCTCAAGAGGCTATGCCAAACCTGTTGGAAGCTGGTGCTCAACCTTCACTTGATGACATGTGAGATAATGAGAGATGAACATAGAAACGATCTACTACATTAAAACCCACTAAAACATACACTAAATATAAGTTCACACCTTCTTATGATGGAATTTATAGCTTATGGAGATGTCTAAAATTCCCTCATCACCTCATCTCAAATCATAAGTAGAACTAATATATATCATTGGAAAATGATGATCCATTAACCTCTTTTAGAAAGTTAATCTGGTAAATCTATTGAATATATCTGGTCAAAGAGAACCTCATAGTTTATGTTTCCCATGTGATACTCCACAATATACTATTAATGTGTTAGAGTCAACATAATAAAATTAAGATAAGATGTTCCCCTATCATCCTCCATGGCCAGCTGTAAAGATGCCAACTACTTAGATTCCCCCTCTAGTAAATGAGAATGAAATTTCATGCTAGGAGAATCTTCTACCACGTTTACCTTCCCATTAGTAAAGACTATCTCAAAGTCATAGTTCTGTATGAACTCCAATGTTATCCTCTATAATTTTTTTCATATCATTCTAGGAAAAATATACTTGAGACTCTAATGGAGTGAGTAAACAAAAAAACTCTCACCCAGAAGATAGTCCATCCACATCATTATTACAAAGACTATTACTTACATCTCCAATTCAGGATTTTTATTGTTAAAATCGTGGGGTATAAACTATCTTGAAAAACTTGCAATCATTATCTGCTTATTCATCAACAAACAATCAAAATCATCTCAAGATGAATTTCAATGCATGATTTACTTCACACCCTAGTCTGTTAGTCTCAAAATATGCTCTCAAATCAAACTCTACCCTAACTTATCAATTAATCTAAAACATTTATTTGTATAGATAAATGGATTCCCATTCCATGTAGCGATGTTCAATATTGATTAAATACCTGTTAAGTACTTCATGAACCTCATATAGGACCTTTCCATGAAAAGAAAACATCACACCTCTAACATTTTATTGGGTGGATGCTAAGAAAACACTGCATCAATATTTATGGGGACATATAATCTATGTCTGGTTGGTAGATCTGTTTCATCGAATCCATAAAAAAATGGGGAATTTTTCATTCCAAAAAGGGTTACTAAAAATTCATTGTGTCCATAGTTACATCAATGTGTTATATTCATAATTACACCCTCTCAAACACTCAAATGATGTTATCTAGATCATATATCATTAATCAAGAACCAAAAAACACCTCACAACTGGTAAAAGAGGTCATAAATCCTTCGAAATTGTTAACATTTCTTTATCATGGTCAGGTTAAAGAAATGATAATAAACAAAAATTCTTACGATTAAATTCTCCATTTTCACAAGAAAAATCATAGATTCCTAGAGAGGGAAAATGGGTTTTATAAATCCATTATCTAAAAGTTCATCCAATTATACCCTCAGCTCTCAAAGCTCATTAGCGGCCATATAATAATACAAAAAAGATATTTGTATGGTTATTATGTGAAATTCAATGTTAAAGTACATCTCTTATCACAGAGGTAGCCCGAGAACTTCCTGAAGGAAGACATCCCATAAATTCATCCACTACTTAAGGAATGCTAATTCTTAGAGATCCCATCAATCAAAGGAAAAGTATTCAAACTAGTGGGTGATGATATAAACCCTTTTTCTAACAATACCAACTCATTCATCGAATGAGATCCCTCTCACCCATAATGAAAAATCCTTCCCAATCTATCTGAATTCATTTGACTTTCCTTCAATGACATTAATTATGGGCATAAATCCTAGACAACCTGTCAGTACCCAAGATTAAATCATATAGATTTATTATGATGAAAATGTGGTCCCATGTGAGACACCCTCAACCAAAAAATATATTGCACTATCCGAATATAATCGATATCAAATAATCTCACCCAATCAAAAAATCTATCCCTTAATGGTGAGACAATGTCTCAAATGAAAGATCTATGTCTTACACAAGGAATAAGGATAAAGAAGAATGATTAAAAAATTTGAATAGAATTACTAGGTAATTATTATAATAAAACCATATCATGCCGCATATCATATCATGTGCGTCCTGGTCATAGCCCTCAATGGCCTGCAACTGCTCACATTCCTGATCGCTTACTTCCTGAGCCTGACCTGGGCCACATGGTAATGGTGGTGGTAGTAGGATCTCAAAACAAAATCCTCCACAAACTTCTCCTCCTGATGAAGCCTCTCATTCTATGATACCTTTACATACTCCATGAAGGAATCCTTTTCCAGGATAAGAAGATCCCTTGTCATGGTGCTTCCACTGTCATGGAGGAATATCCATTGTCTACATGTCACGCTCTACATGAAGGGTTGAGAAATCATGAGAAAAGTTACCTCACCAATCATGATCATGAAATCGCCACTCAAGACGTAATGAAACCTATTCATGATTCCAGATCTTTATAACCTTGTGTCTAAGTCAAATAACGATCATGATTCCTCTTATGTGATCTAATTTTTTGACAGCTGCTACCTTCCATAAATGAATCAGCTGCATGATGCCCATCAACAAATCCAACTTCCCTTCACCCCTATTCTATGATGCTCTATGACACCAAAGCCTACTCTATCACTCTAACATAAGTGGGTAGGCATAAGGAAACCACACTGTATCAAAGGTCTCTATAGTTAACCTTCTTAAACATCCTCATCTGAAAGAAGTCATCTCGTACCATGTTGAAGGAGTACCACATGTAGTCAGTGAACCTCATGAAAAAATCAAAAAAAATCATCATACCTGTATGTGATTCTAGAATATCTAGAATATTATCTAATACTATGTACAATGGTTAATACTTCTCAAGAAATAGATTTTGGATGTTAGAATATTATAGTGTCATCTCATCATTTTTTTAGAACCAAACTCTACCAGCACCTAGAAACATCAGGGAAAAGACTGGCTACTAGCACAACTATTTGATATATCAAGGTGCAAACTAGCCCAATGACATGAACCAAAAACTGAATCCAACCCTCTACTACTTATGTATCTAACAATTAATGGAACCCAAACACCCTCTATCGTTAAAACTCATAGAATATGCTAAGCCTATGAGTATACTCTACTAGAACATCATATACTAAATGTTGATCGATAGGTAGGGGTTCCACTACATACCCACATGGAGGAAACACATCATGGTATATCCCATGGTATATGGCCTCGTCACTCATCTGATCATTATCACGGTTCTGAATTAGTAACCTAGCTAGTTGTCTTCATAGATCAATCTTAAAAGGAATCAGTACCTATCATGATAAAATGATAATTTACATATGTAGATTTGACTTCAGAATAAATTTTAAAGGAATCATTCCTATACGATGCATATACATTTGTTCCCTATAACCAAACTCTCAGTATATGAATTTCACAAGTATATAGTCAGAGTATTGGTGTATGAATACATCATCTTCCACACTAACATTGGGCATGCGAGAATAAAATACACACATGAGACAGTCAGATAGTATTTCAATTCATTCCCAAAAAATCCTCATAAGTGGAATAATCCAATAACCACCCCAAGTAAGAAATAATTTTTATACCACTCTATAACAACCTAACCCACCAGGAACCTCCTAGCCAGAGGAAGTCTGAGTTAACACAACCCCATGCTTACCTCTAATAGGATAGGGGTTGGAAAAAGTGATGGGAAGAAAAAAATATAATGGGATTTTATTTCATAATAAACCTATTCAAACATAGCCAACAATCTCATGGAAATAATGTAGAGGATTATAAAGCAATGAATGTAACATATATACAGAAACCACATAAGAAATAAACTCTAGGAATGAATTAGAGAAAAAAATATACCACCAAAGTGTAATGAGGAACAATAAATTCCAAACCATGAATGAATTACATAAAAAATAACCAATAGAAATAATGAAAGATGAGAGATCCCATATCATGATCTCCATGCCTGACCATCGTATGAATTCAATGCACCCAAGTTTCACTATTATCCACTATAATCACCACTGATCTCTTCATCATCAACATAAGACATGATATGTGGAAGAAAAGGGAGAAATAGAGAGATACAACAATAGTCAGATACACTCAATGAAATAGGTACATGAAACCTTTTAGACACACACATATATATTGACAATGAAACAAAAATTAGAGAGAAAGGGGATATTTTTGAAACCATTGTTTTTCATTTCTAGAAATAGAGTATGGTTTCTATTTATTTTCAATCAAATTTAGGTCGATCAAGGGGATTTCATGTAAAGTGATCTTACAGTACATTACAATGTAGGTGTTTTAGGTGGAACAATTTCCCAGTGTTGGACAAATTTTTGGGCCTCAAAAGTAGGAGTTTATTTTTTGAAAAAGAAGGTTTTCTGCAAAGGCAGTTTGTAGAATGGAATTTCAAGGAAATTTTTTTCAGATGATGAAATATGGTATGCATAATGGGGAACTTCAAACCTTGTAGTTAGAACAGTCCATAGAAAAAAATGGAACGCGAACTAGATATGAGGAATAATTCACGAGGCGATGGAGTTTCCTAGTGAATACTTGCAGTTCACAGGAAGGCGTGACGGTTCGTAGGATGGTGTTTCATCCACAAAATCGAGGTGGAGTTTGGAGAAACTGTGAAGGGCACCATTTTCAAAAAAAAATGGATGTGAATTGTATTGATATGAAGGAAGAATGGTAGTACGCATACCACATATAGAATATAGTTCTTGGGAGATTATTGGTACATGGAAAAAGGTTGTGCGGTATTGATGATTCGGTAAATCAAGGTTAAGTGGATTATGCAGATCTATTTTCATATATATATATGGATAACTAATCACATCATTACTGTGAGGATCAAAGATTTAAAATTAAAGAGGAATTGAGTAAAAATAAGATGTTGTTTGTGGGATGAAAACCCAACAAGGACATTAATTAAAAATTTTAAATGAATTTGTTGAAGTCCAGAATAGTTCAAGGAAGAAAGTAGGTGGAGGAAGAAGGCCACTTCATGGATTAGAGTTTTCAGAGGATGTACTCACATTATGAGGTGTAGTATGGTTCACAGAAAAAGCATGTAGTACGAATTGGAGTAGGAATGTACATGAAGTAGAGATGTACAACGAGTAGGGAGGTATTTTATGCAACCAGAACTCATTGGAAGGAGCCCACTATGCGGTGGAAGTATCACATTAGGCGAATGAAAATACCAGTTTGTGGAGGAATAGTTCCTGAACTAATAGTGTGCTAAAAAGTGAATTACACGTACAAGTTATAATGAGACTTGAAGATGGAATATATATGTAGTTTAAGTTGCATGATTTAATTCCAATCTCATAAAGTGACCTTCACCTCGACAAAATGAGTTCAGATTATTTCCAATATAGTGAGAAAGGGGGAGTCAATGGATGTGATTTGAGGGATATAGTGTGCTATCCTTAAAAACTTGTATAGAAACTGTGCCTATTATAGAGTGACTATTCAAAACATTTGT
Source organism: Viscum album (assembly GCA_963277665.1). NCBI lineage: Eukaryota > Viridiplantae > Streptophyta > Magnoliopsida > Santalales > Viscaceae > Viscum > Viscum album. Next base: position 1,918,612,114 of record OY728161.1, on the reverse strand, counting down.
AATCCACAACTAGGGAATATTAATGGATTTTGGTATGACTGAAAACCATATAGTGTATTCTTTTTAGACGCATCCCTTAGTGATGAACAAAGTAAAATTGGAATGTCTTAAATTTTCATGTGATTGTTTTTGTTATTCTCTTTCCCCTATGACAAGTTTACTATGTTATTTATAACACCTGAAATATATCCATCCATTTAAAAGAAAGAGTTGACACTATGACTCTACCCTCCCCTGTCATGGTGTTCTAGGGTCCTTCAAGTTGTATCAGAGAATAAGGTTTCTGGTGTTAAATGGGACCTTCATTTTTACAATGGAGAATATAATAAATGTTAAGGGAGTACCCATCTTTTATGGAAGAAACATTCAGATAATGAATAATAGGATGAGATACCATCTATGATCTCTTGGAAAGGAAGGCATGTTTTCCAATTCATAAGGAATACAGTTCACTGATCTAACTTATATTTCTATGATTGTTAGAGATAGGAAAATTCTCGATGGATATGCCAAAGTATATAATGACCTTACTATAGAAATTTTTGATAAAATATATCTCAAGGTGATGAGCTATACATAAGCAATGTTTATGTGGGAAAATTGGAGAACATATATGAATGAGACAACAATGTGAAGGAGTATACACTCTATGTTTTTTCACAACAAGTTTGATGATCTAACAATTCATATATATGAAAATGAATTTGTTTTTTAATTATAATACTAGAGTTGATTTATAAATATGAGGAATTAGTGAAAAAATAAATGAAATTGATCTTGTAATGAAAATACTATGAATAATTCAACCTATTTACAATTAAAATGTGACAACTATTGAGGAAATGTGTAATGACCCATAATATTCAAGGGAATTATTTTTCTTAATTTTTTTTGGGATTTTACAAGAACGCATTTTCTGACGGCAGCTAATTCTGAGGCCCGGTGTTCCCGGAATCATTTTCCAATGTTTATCTCGGGTACGTTCAGTGAAAGAACGGGTGGGTTTTCATATCTTTTGGACCATTTCTCAGAATCGAATTCTGAGGGCACCGATGGAATCGCAGTGCCTGTAATTTCTTATTATCACCTTTTCCAAAGTTGTGTTTTCTCGGGTGAGGTTACTAATTATTTGGGTTAACTAAAGAATAAAATAAAATATTGTGAAACAGATTTTATTTTTATTCTATGTAGTGTTAACCTAGGCATGGTGGTTGGAGTGGGATCCACTGATATCCTAACTCCTAGAGAGGATATTAATGAGGTGGGGCCCACACGATCCCCACCCCCTTTATTTCCTTTTACCTCCCACGTGCATTTAACTTGGTAACTCACCCACACCCCCCCTCTTTAATGCCAAGTCAACTCTCACGTTTAATTAAATTATTAAATGCCTCATTAATTGGTCAACTCTCGATAATTAAATCGTGATCTGTTTTTGAATTTCAAAAAAAAAACAGTTGGCATTAGATATAAAATAAGGCAACGCCTTATTTTATTATTTTGTTCTGTTGTGTGAGAATAATTGGAGAGGAGTTTCTCAAGTCTTGATCTTCATCTTCCTCCTTGAAGAACGATAAGAACGCACCGTCACCAATGAAGAACACCAACCTCCGACGAAGGGCGATGAAGAATGCCGAACCCTCGGAGATCGACAACGCGACACCGTGTACCAGGACACTGACGTTTCTCTTCTCCACAATTCCTTTTTCCACGATGCCTTCTTCCGTGACGTTCTTTCCAGTGACGAACCTTCGTTCGATGACACCTTGAAGTAGGGGTTAATTTTTTTACCCGTGAATTATTTCCTTGTCGTTCATCAACTTCTTTTTGGGCTGCCTATTATCATAATAATGGGAGGACGTCAGACCGCACGAACACGACCGACCCTCCTCCCCCTTTAATGATTGTACCTTTTGCGGCATGAGCAAAGACGGTGCGGTGCAATGACACCAGGCAGAAACAATGAAGAACGGGCGATGAAGCGTGGCCCCGTCATGCCACGCCGTTGCGGCGATTCGAAGGCTCCGCAAACTATTTAATTGACGGCAGATCGACGGGTGATGATGTAATGGGCTGCAGAGGAGGTTTGATGATTCCACAGTAAAGTATGAGACCCGAGATGAACGCCGGTGTAGACGAAATTGAAAACGGACCACCAGAGCAACTCCAGTGGCCCGCGGACTACACCGGTGGCGCGGCGGCGCCGGCGACCGGAGGTGACAGCCGGCGACTGGTCCCACGGCCACGCGGGACCGAAGGAGACGTGGCGTTGGGCCGCGTCCGCTGGCAAGGGCGGACCCCACATGAGGGCCGCAACTTCAATCAAGGGGGCAGCCCCCCCCCCCCCCCCCCGTTTGCGCGAACGCTCGGCCAGCGCCGAGCCGACCCCGCTGGGCCAGCGCCGAGCCGACCCCGCTCGGCCAGCGCCAAGCCACCCCGGGCCGGACTAGCTGCACCGGGCTGCAACCTAATGGGCCGGACCTGGACCCTGTTCGAGTCGACCCAGTTCGGGTCGACCCGGTTCAGGCCGACCCATGGGGGTCTTGGGCCGGGTCGGTCCGAGCCCAAAACCCCATATTTTCGGACAATTTCTTTCAAACACTCGTATCATGGGATACAGACCTCTGATTGATGCAGCATTAGTTGCGATGCAATCCTTGGATCGAGACGGTCGTTTCGGTATATTAGACTCAAGGTTTCGGAGATCTTTGGGTATGGCCAGGTTGGTTCAAACACGAAATCAACCGGGCCCTCGGAGCGGAAACACTTATAACTTTAGCTCCGGACGTCCGATTGATGTGCCGTTGACTTTGTTGGATTCCTCTTAGTGAGACAGACCTTTTGGATTACTAAGATTGAGATTTGGACGCAGTTGGATTGTGTTCAGGTAGGTTTTGACTTAAAAACCAACCGGGCCCCTGGAACGAAAAATCAAATAACTCTCAGACCGGGTGTACGATTGATGCGCCGTCCTTCTTGTTGACTTTCTCTTGTCGAGATGGAACTTTGAGACACATCAACTCCAGACTACGTGTCAGTTGATGTATAGACCTCTTGGCTTGTGGAGCGGGCCCTCCCGGAATGAGCATGTTGTGTGCGGGAACCCTAGAGCTGCCTGCGACTGCGACTGTGACGACTGCAATGAAATCCTATGCGGGTTCGGCAGCGATGAAGACCGTACTGAAATCCTAGGTGGGTTAGGCAGCGATGAAGACCGTACTGAAATCCTATGTGTGTTCGACGACGATGAAGACTGCACTGAAATCCTATTTGGGTTCGGCAGTGATGAAGACCATACTGAAATCCTATGTGGGTTTGACGACGATAAAGACTGCACTGAAATCCTATGTGGGTTCGGCAGTGATGAAGACCGTACTGAAATCCTATGTGGGTTCGAAAGTGATGAAGACTGCACTGAAATCCTATGTGGGTTTGGCAGCTTGGCTAGTTTAATATCCTAAGTGGGTCCCAACTTATATGAATCAGTGGCTATATTTGATCATATCTATCACCAAAGAAGTATACCTATGTGAGATGAGTCTTGACTTCAATCAATATCTACGATATGATTGACTTACTATCCTGTGTGGTTTGGGTTGTACTCCTATGTGGACGTGATCAAACTTAGGCTCGGATGTTGGAGCCAAACTGGAATTGATGACATATGTATATGTATGGGAATATACCTAAGTAGTGTTTGATTTAACTTTGTGATTGCATCTTTCCATTGTGGATTACCCTTTGTGGATTTTGGGAGACTTTCAGGGGTCTCAGGGTCCCTACTGAGTAGCGTATACTCACCCCTACATTGGCTATTCCCACACTACGTTGTGTTGGATACAGACAATGGACAACACTGATCATGGTTGAGGCTTGTGGAGCATGTCGATACCTGGAGGTGGACCACTAGGCGGGACGTACACGGAACGGACGACCGGACCTGAGGAGCTGAGGAGGCTATCTGTACCCACCCTTCAGGTGGGACTTCCAGTGGATGTCTCTATGTTGCTACTTTTCTTCTAGTTGTTGTACTTTCTTTCCAGTTTTACTTTACTTTCAGTTTGGGTTTGTATTCTGGCCCACTTACTTTTCGACACTACTTTTTGTACCCAGTTTTACTTAGTGTTTACTTCTTCTTTCTTACTCTGAGGTGTTTGTTTACTTTATAAAGGCAATTCCTTCCCCTTTTTTGGGATTTATGCCTTGGTGCTAGTCTCTAGCCCCTGGCCTATGGGAGGCGGGCTAGGGGTAGTCACGGAATGGGTCCCGAGGTTTGGTTGTGACAATTGGTATCAGAGGAGTTCGGTTCTACCGTAGAACTATGGACTCTGATATTTCTTCTATGTGACGCAATAGTGATAAGGTTATTTAGTGTGGTTATTAGTCCAGGGAGTCCAGTGTTGGTGCGGCGGCCGACGTATCCGTACACCAGGACCCTGACTTCTGATTTCCAACTCAATGCACGAAAACATTGATTGCATGTGTGTTTCAAAAGTTTTTCTTTGTGATTAATTTGTGTCAGCTCACCAGGTATACTGTTTGACTGTGGCGCACCTGTTTCTTTTCCGGATGGCCGCACGATGGCAGCCAGCTAGGGTTCCGAGCATTATGTGAGACAATAGCCCACTGAGCGATGAGGCCTCGGTGCAGGGCCCTTTGACAGCAGAGGCACCGACGGTACCTCTACCCGCCGAGCCACCGATGCTACCAGCCCCTACCGCTGATAGTGCATGTCGCATTAGTGTACTGCACAAGTTTCAGCGTCAGAGACCGCCCATGTTCCGCAGGGAGACAGACCCTCAGGCAGCCGAGGATTGGATGGAGGCAGTTGTGTGAGTTTTCAAGTTAGTGGGGACACCAGCTGGCCTCATGGTGATCCTCACAGCGAGCTTCCTGCATGTGGTAGTAGGAAGATGGTGGAGCTTGATGCTCCAGGTGCACAATGAGGCATCCCTACTCTAGATGAACATTGAGAGCCTCTTCTGCTTAGAGTTCATCCTAGCCACCCTCCGTGCGGTGCGCATCCAGGAGCTTCTACAGCTGCGGTAGGGCAGCATGACAGTCACCCAGTTCTCGGTGAGATTTACCAACCTCTCGCGCTATTCGACAGACATGGCACGAGACCCATTCTTCCGGGCCCAGACCATCGAGCAGGTAATGAGGCATTAGATCAGGGCGTCGATGATCTCCCTCAGCATTCCGAAACAGGCAGGAGTACTGGAGCGATCTCTTCTCATAGAGAGATTTCTTGCTGAGCCTATGCCAGCAGCGAGACCTACCGTAGGGCGGCACATAGCAGAGTCGTCTGTAGCTGGCAGACAACAGATGTCATAGGGGTCCAGGCGGACCGGACTATCATGTAGATGACCTCGGGAAACTGCCTTAGAGGTGAGGGGCATAGGGCGTAGAGCCAGCCTTCTGAAGAGCAGACAATGCTATGCATGTGGCGGGCAGGGCCACATGGCTCGTGACTGCCCGAACCGCAGTGAAGAGGAGAAACAGACGGTTGAGGGGCCACCTAGGCAGAGGTAGAGGGTCGACCATGGTGGTCCTCCGAGAGCAGGCGGACGAGGCAGGGGAGCTGGATGAGCAGTAGGTGGTGGGCGACACTTTGAGGCTTTACCACCACCACAACCGGGAGGCCCACCCCGACCAGAGGGAGCTGCCAGGCAGAGACTCGCTTAGCTTCAGGCAGCGGAGGCCTATGACCACGGCGCACCAGAGATGATTCGAGGTACTATCTGTGTCTACTCCACCCTTGCTGCAGTTCTTATAGACATAGAAGATAGTCATTCTTTTATTGACGCTACCCTATTTCGGATCTCGGAGATTCCAACGGAGCCGTTGGCTCGATCATTACGGCTAGAGACTTCTACGGGAGAAGACTTGATGATTACGCACTGGTGCCGATAGTGTGATATTACTCTAGGAGGTGATATCTTTGGATGAGATCTTCTTGTATCGGCGTCGAGGCCTTACGACATCATCTTGGGCATTGATTGGTTATCTACAGTCCATGCTCAGATCAACTATATTAGGCACAAGGTGCGGTGTGTTCGCACTGACGGGAGCAGGTTCACCTTCACCGGCGAGAAGGGAGCCTTTGCAGCACAGGATTGACTCTCACAGAGGAGAGGACAGCCCATCACTAAACAGTTGGCTAGCCTCATCCTAGGAGCAGTTGACGTGCAGAGTCCTAGTTTTCCTACAGTGGTGGATTAGTATGCAGATGTTTTCCCTGATGACGTTTCAGGACTACCTCCTCACAGAGAGGTATAATTTTATATTGACCTGTACCCCGGGACAACCTCGATATTCTCTCCAGCATATCGGATGGCTTCTGCTGAGATTCGAGAGCAATGGGTATAGCTGGAGGACTTCCAGGGCAAGGGATTCATCCGACCCAGTGTTTCACCCTGGGCTTCCCCGACATTGTTCGCCAAGAAGGAGGATGGGAGCTTGTGACATTGTGTCGACTATCATCGCCTGAACCAGGTGACCATGAGGAACAAGTATCCACTACCGAGGATCGACGACCTCTTCGATTAGCTCAAGGGAGCACAGTGGTTCTCAAAGATTGACCTTAGATCAGGCTATCATCATCTCAGAGTTCGAGATGAGGACGTGAAGAAGACGGCCTTCAGATATCGGTATGGCCACTATGAATTTTTAGTTATGCCTTTCAGCATAACCAACACTCTAGCAGTGTTCATGGGTCTCATGAACATGATATTTCACCCATACCTCGATCGATTTGTCATGGTCTTCATTGAAGACATATTAATATACTCGACCACTTAGGAGGTGGATGGCTACCACTTGCGGGTTGTTTTGGACACACTCCGGGAGCACCAGCTTTATGGAAAGCTCTCAAAGTTTCAGTTCTGGATATGTGAGGTCCACTTCTTGGGACACGTCATCTCTGAGGTGGTAGTTGTGGTGGATCCTGCAACGATCGAGGCAGTGCTAGCTCGGGAGCCACCCAGGAGCATGTCGGAGGTGCATAGTTTCTTGGGGCTAGCTGGGTACTACCGAAGATTTGTGCCAGAATTTTCCAGAGTTTCGGTGCCACTCTCAGCATTGAAGAAGAAGGGGAAACCCTTTGTGTGGTCAGAAAGATGTTAGTAGAGCTTCCATGAGCTGAGACAGATATTGACTAGCATGCCTATATTTAGGCTATAGGATGTGGGAGTAGCGTACGTAATCTACTGCGATGCATTAGGGTCCGGACTCAGATGTGTCCTGATCCAGGAGTGGACCGTGATTGCCTATGGATCACGTAAGTTGAGTTAGCATGAGAAGAACTACACTACCCATGACCTATAGTTAGAAGTAGTGGTCGATGTGGCGACACTATCTGATGGGCGAGTGCTTTACAGTCTACTCTGACCAATAGAGTCTCAGGTACATCTTCTCGCAGATGGACCAAAATCTGAGACATCAGCGATGGATTGAGATCCTCCAAGACTATGAATTTGAGATAGTCTATACTCCTGGAAAGGAAAACATAGTAGCCGATGCTCTCAGGAGGAGGATGGGCATTCAGCTACTCGGGGAGGTGACAGAGCATCTAGCCGCTTTGAAGATATCCTTTGTGGATAGAGATGGATAAGCCTTTCTTCAGTCACTCACAGTCACTCCTCCACTACTGCAGCGGGTCAGAGATGCACAGTGTGGGGACGCTAACTGTGAGACATGGCGTGCACAAATATCCTCAGGACAGGAACCTGATGGATTCTCTATAGGAGGAGTGCACGACTTCCTTTTCATAGGACGTACCATGGTACCAGTTGCTTTACATGAGGAGGTGCTGAGAGAGTTTCACACTTCCCCTTTAGCAGTACATCCAAGAGTGGCGAAGATGTACCAGGATCTCAAACGACAGCACTGGTGGCCGGGTATAAAGAAGGTTGTGGCAGAGTTCGTTTCTCAATGTCTCACCTTCCAGCAGGTGAAGGCAGAGAACCAGGTACCAGCAGGCTTGGTATAGCCCTTGGAGGTCCCGGAGTGGAAGTGGGATGGGATATCTATGGATTTCGTGACTGGACATCCATGTAATTCCAGAGGTAACGACTCCATTTGGGTGACTGTCGACCGACTCACCAATTCGTCTCACTTCTTACCCATCAGAGAGCAGGGCTCAGTAGAGAGCATGGGATGTCTTTATATTCAGGATATTGTACGGATTCAAGGTGTGCCATCATCTATTATCTCAGATCGAGTTACCCGCTTTACTTCTCGGCTTTAGAAGGGGTTGCAGGGGGCATTCGGGACGCAGCTACGTCTAAGCACCACCTTTCACCCTCATACGGATGGTCAGACGGAGAGGACCATTCAGACTCTTGAGGACATGCTTTGCGCATGTGTCCTCAACCTTGGTCACAGCTAGGAGAACCACCTACCCATGGTGGATTTTGCATACAACAACAACTACCACTCCACCATCGGGATGCCACCATACGAGGCACTGTACGACCGACCTTGCTGATCACCTCTGTGTTGGACAGACCCTGGGGAGTCAGCACTTGTGGGACCAGAGATGGTCCAGACCACAACAGAGAAGGTCCAGGTCATCCAAGAGTGGATGAGGATAGCTCAGAGCTGGCATAAGTCTTATGCTGATAGGAGGAGGTGGCCACTGGAGTTTGATGATGGCGACCACATCTTCTTGCGGGTCTCACCTCGATATGGATTACGGAGATTTGGTCAAGGCAGAAAGTTATCTCTGCACTTCATCGGACCAATCCAAGTCCTCAGAAGGATAGGTGAGGTGGCTTATCGCCCGACTCTACCACCTCAGTTGCACCGAGTGCACGACGTCTTCCACGTATCTCAGCGGAGGAGATACGTGCATGACCTGACGCATATCATCGACCATGGGGAGCTGGACATTGACGATGGGGTGACTTTTGCGGAGGTCCCGATGGAGATCAAGGATCGACAGGAGTGAGTCCTACGTGGATGGTTGATACCTCTAGTGTGCATCTGATGGCAGCATGGGAACCTCCAGGAGATCACTTAGGAGCGGGAGGCTCAGATGCGTGCACAATACCCACATTTGTTCCCCTAGTTTATGATGTACCTTTACGGGGACGTAAATCCCTGAGGTGGGAGTAATGTAAAGACCCGTAAAAATCAAAGGAATTTTTTTTCTTAATTTTTTTTGGGATTTTACAAGAACGCAGTTTCTGACGGCACCTGATTCAGAGGCCCGGTGTGCCCGAAATCATTTTCCAAAGATTAGCTCAGGTACGTTCAGTGAATGAACGAGCAGGTTTTCCTAAATTTTGGACCAGTGCTCGGAATCGAATTCCGAGGGCACCGATTGAATCGCAGCACCAGTAATTGCTTAAGAACACCTTTTCTGGAGTTGTGTTTGCTTAGGTGAGGTTACTAATTATTTGGGTTAACTAAAGAATAAAATATAATATTGTGCAACAGATTTTATTTTTATTCTAAGTAGTGTTAACCTAGGAATGGTGGTTAGAATGGGACCCGCTGATATCCTAACTCCTAGGTTGAATATTAGTGAGGTGGAGCCCACACGATCCCCACCCCCTTTATTTCATTTTACCTCCCACGTGCATTTAATTTGGTAACTCACCCGCACCACCCCTCTTTAATTCCAAGTCAACTGTCACGTTTAATTAAATTATTAAACACCTCTTTAATTGGTCAACGCTCGATAATTAAATCGTGATCTATTTTTGAATATAAAAAAACAGTTGGCATGAGAAATAAAATAATGCAAGGAATGATTTTATTATTTTGTTTCATTGTGCGGGAAGAATTGAAGAGGAGTTTCTCATGTCTTGAACTTTATCATCCTCCTTGAAGAACGCGAAGACTACACTATCGCCGACGAAGAACGCCGACCTCCGATGAAGGGCGATGATGAATGTCGAACCCTCAGAGATCGACAACGTGACGCCGTGTACCGCGATGCCGATGTTTCTCTTCTCCACGATGCCTTTTTCCGCGACGGTTTCTTCCACGACGTTCTTTCCTGCGACGAACCTTCGTTCGACGACACCTTGAAGTAGGGGCTAATTTTTTTACTCGTGAATTAATTCCTTGTCATTCATCGACATATTTTTGGGCCGCCAGTTATCGTAATAACGGGAGGAGGTCAGACCGCACGAACATGACCGACCCTCATCCCCCTTTGATGATTGTACGTGTTGCAGCACAAGCAAAGACGGCGCGGTGCAACGGCACCGCGCAGAAACAATGAAGAATGGGTGAAGAAGCGCGGCGCCATCGCGCCGCGCTGTTGTGGCGATTGGAAGGCTCTACAGATTGTTTAATTGACGGCGGATCGATTGGAAATGACGGAACGGGCCACCGAGGTGTTTTGATGTTTCCGCAGTAAGGTACGAGACCCGAGATGAATGCCGACACAAATGGAATTGAAAACAGACCATCGGAGCAACTCCGGTGGCCCGCGAACTACACCGTAGGAGGGGGTCGCTGGCGGTCGGAGGTGACAGCCGACACTGGCCGGCCACCCGGAGGCGGCGGCATCCTGGCGCACCGCCAGGAGGGACCGCCGCGACTAAAGCCCCAGCGGTAGGTGACCGGTCCAGTGGCCGCGCGAGACTAAGGGAGACGCGGCACTGGGCCGCGTCCGCTGGCAAGGGCGGCCCCCACGCGGGGGCCACACCTTCAATCAAGGGGGCAGCGACCCCCTTTGCGCGACCGCTTGGCCAGCACCGGGACGCCCCGGGTCGGACTGGCCGCACCAGGCTGGGCCGCCCAGGCTGGTCCAGGCCGCGCCCTATTGGGCCAGAACTAGACCCGGTTCGGGTCGACCCGGTTTGGGCCGACCCAGGGGTGTCTTGGGCCGGGTCACTCCGGGCCCAAAACCCCCTATTTCCGGACAATTCCGTTCAAACACCCGTATTGTGGGCTACAGACCTCCAATCGACGCACCGTCAGTTGCGATTCGATCCTTGGATCAAGATGGTCATTTTGGTATATTACACTAAAGGTTTTGAAGAACTTTGGGTACTGCTAGGTTGGTTCGAACACGAAACAAACCGGTCCCTCAGAGCGGAAATGCTTATAACTTGAGCTCCAGACATCCGATTGACGTTCCATCGACTTTTTTGGATTCCTCTTAGTGAGAGAGACCTTTTGGCTTAATCCACTCGAGGTTTGGATGCAGTTGGAGTGAGGTCGAGTTGGTTTTGACGTAAAAACCAACCGGGCCCCTGGAACAAAAAAGCCAATAACTCTCAGACCGGGCATCCGATTGATGCGCCATCAGTCACATTGAGTTCCTCTTGTCGAGATGGAACATTGAGATACATCAACTCCGTACTACGTGTCAGTTGATGAATTGACCCCTTGGCTCGTGGAGCGGACCCTCCCGGAATGAGCATGCTGTGTGCGGGAACCCTAGAACTGACTGCGACTGCGACTATGACGACTGCACTGAAATCCTATGTGGGTTCGACAGCGATGAAGACCGTACTAAAATCCTATGTGGGTTCGATGGCGATGAAGACTGCACTGAAATCCTATGTGGGTTCGGCAGCGATGAAGACCGTACTGAAATCCTATGTGGGTTCGACAGTGATGAAGACTGCACTGAAATCCTCTGTGGGTTTGGCAGCTATGAAGACCGTACTGAAATCCTACGTTGGTTCGACGGCAATGAAGACTGCACTGAAATCCTATGTGGGTTCGGCAGCTTGGAAAGTTTAGTATCCTACGTGGGTCCCAACTTAGATGAATTAGTGTCTATATCTGATCATCTCTATCACCGAAGAAGTATACCAGTGTGAGATTATTCTTGACTTCAATCAATATTTACGATATGATTGACTTACTATCCTGTGTGGTTTGGGTTGTACTCCTATGTGGACGTGATCGAACTTAGGCTCGGATGATGGAGCCAAACTAGAATTGATGACTTAGGTATATGTCTGGGCATATACCTAAGTAGTGTTGGATGTTACTTCATGATTTTATCTTTCCTTTTGTGGATTAACCTTTGTGGGTTCTGGGAGACCTTCAGGGGTCTCGGGGTCTCTACTGAGTAGCGTATACTCACACCTACATGGGCTATTCCCGCACTACGTTGTGTTGGATGTAGACGACGGACAATGCTGGTCATGGTTGAGGATTGTGGAGAAATTCGGTACCTGGAGGTGGACCACTGGGCGGGACGTACACGGAGTGGACGGTCGGACCTGAGGAGCTAAGGAGACTATCTGTACCAACCCTTCAGGTGGGACTTCCAGTGGAGGGCTCGACGTTGTTGGTTCCCTTCCAGTTGTTGTACTTTCATTCCAGTTTTACTTTACTTTTAGTTTGGGTTTGTATTCTGGCCCACTTACTTTTCCGCACTACTTTTTGTACCTAGTTTTACTTAGTGTTTACTTCTTCTTTCTTACTCTGAGGTGTTTGTTTACTTTATAATGGAAATTCCTTATCCTTTTATTCGGTATTTACGCATTGATTCTAGTCGCCAGCCCCTGGCCTATGGGGGGTGGGCTTGGGGTAGTCACAGCACGGGTCCCGAGGACTGGTCGTGACAAAAGGGATCTCTATAAACATCCTTTGGTTGATCTACTGGGTAGTCTAGTGTCTTATGAAATGTGATTCAAACATGAAGATGCAATGACTCGTGTAATCAAGGAAATTGAATTCAAAGCCATGGTCAAACATGAAATTTCAGGAGATAGTGTTGACGAATATAATTAGAAAGAACTAATTATTTCTCTCATTACCAAGAAATTAACGGTAGGAAAATGGAAATTTGAAGCCAAGTTACCTATAGATTGTTTTCATTTGTGGAAGAGTAGGGCACATTACCTCACGGAGCCAATGAATGTTCTGTGATGAAGAACGAAAAACTGCAGACATTCATATGCCTCAAATAATGTTTTTCAAAAAGAGTTAATTAAAATATAGAAAAAAATTATAATTCAATGGTTCATTTTTGTAGAAGAACATGATGGAAATGAATTCATTGAGGGTAGCAGAATTTCCATTTAAGTCCAGATACCCAGCATCCATGAATGATACAATTGAAGAAATATAAACATTAAAAGATAAATCAAGAGCTAATTAGTTGACCTCAAATGAAAATCTCATGTTTCATCTTAAGGATACTTTTGTTAATCTTCAAAATCAATATAAGAGATGTAATAAGTGGAGAGTAGTTATGGAAGAATCATCCTATTATATTGATCATATTGATGATGAAATTGAATGGATGGAATAATTTTTTAATGTACAATTATCAATCCTGGAAATCACAAAAAAATGTTGTAGAACTATAACTCAGAAATGAAGAATATGGAAAGGTCAACAATAACCTACCAATATACAAGAAGATAAGTCTATGAATGTTGATTGTCAAGAGGAAGAAGTTTTTACTATTAGTAGTAAAATAAAAAGTTAATCAATCTCAAAAGAAACAAAGAAGTAAATATAGTTCAGAAAATTCTTATATGTTGAGTTACTGAATAGATATAATTGTGGTTAAGATGGAATTTAAATGATTTTGAGTTAATAAAGAACTTCTAGGATGGGTAATAGCTGAAACTTTTGTGATTCTGAAACATCAAATACAAGAAACAAAATGAGTCAAAATAATTGAAAATTTAAAGTTAGACAGGTTGAAAAGTCACCAGATGTGTTGAAGATGAAACACTAAATTCAAACTATATAGATAACTAAAAACTATTATTAGGAATAATGAGATGATATACAGTCAAACTACACTCTTATGGATGTTGACTTGAAAAGGAATATAAGTGAAAATACATTTACACTTCTAAAATTTTAAATTTTTGGCTACATAGTCCATAAAAAAATACTACGATGATGAATGGAAATACTGAAATGGGGAAGATCTTGGAAGTAAAAAAAGTATAATAAATTCATATCGTAATTATTATAGAAAAAAATAATGTATATGGATATTGTTTGCAATGTTCTAACTTTTCCTATAAATCTTTTGATTTCAGGTAGAGGAATGACCTCAAAAATTCTTAAATAACTTAGATAGATGTCAATACTTGTTAGCCAGACACTTATGTTATTTCAAAATATATTCCCCTCTATAAAACTAGTATGAGTATGAAGAACTCATGTACATGGAAAAGTGATATAAAAACCCATCATTATCTTTCAATCAAACTAATATTTCCTAGAAGGAAAATAATAATGTTGACAAATCCATCTTTGTAGAAGAAGCTCTTATGTCTAAAAAAAGAACAATACCTAGATTCTTGATAGTGAACGATCACCCCATATGAAAGGAAATGAAGTTCTATCAGTGAATATCAAGAAAAAGGTTGATGGAACATTGAGGTTCGGTAATGATGGTGCTCTAAAGATCAAAGATAACGGAAGTACTGAACTAGGTAATGACGAGATGAAGATGACTGTAGTTCTTTATGTGGAAGGATTGCACCACAATCTCCTAAGTGTGAGTCATCTCTATAAATCAGGACATATAATAAATATAAATAAAAAAATTGTACTATAAAAGGAAATTTAATGAATTCTATCATAGAATGATGTAGAATAGATGAAAACATATATCAGTTTGATAGAAATGAGAACATTTTTTACATGACAGTTGAATAAGAGAACAACATATGGAACACAATGATGGGTAACATAAATAAAAAATATATTTGAAAAAGATGTCTAAATTGAATATTGTTGAGGATATCCCCAATTTGAATCATGAATGAGATAATAATTGAGATGTTGCATGCGACGAATGTTGGTGTGCGATTCATATCAAAAAATAAGAGAATAAAATAAAATCTTCTTGACCTCATTCATATAGATTTATGTGGTCCAATAAATATTTCTGGAACATATGGAGAATGGTATATCATCCTTTTCATTGATGATTATAGTATAATGGATTATGTGACGTTTACACATCAGAAAAGACATGATTTTTATTACATGGAAACTTGTCACTGAATTGCTAAAAATAATATCGGAAGGGCAATTAATGTTCTGCGGTTTGACAATAGAGTGGAATACACATCCATTGAGTTTGAAAATTAACAAGAGAATCATGGAATACCAGATGAGGTGAATGTTGTGATAACTCTACAGCACAATGGAGTTGTTGAGAGCCGAAATTGATAGTTGAATATTATAGCTAGAATAATGGTAATTGAAAATCGTATGTCTAACCATTACTAGAAAGAGGTTGTTCAAGATGAAGTTAATATCAAAAATCAAATGATGATTTCTATGGGAGAAAACAGGACACCATATGATTTATGGCATGACTGGAATCTTCAATTTGATGTTTTTTTGTGTTTTCGGATGTAAATGATTTATCCAAAAAAATAAGGAAATAAATTCAAGTATGGGGATGGTTTGGATGAATGAATATTCCTTAGATTTTCAATGAGTAGAAATGGCTATAAATGATTCAATTAACATATTGGATTTTTTTGGAATGTAGTGATGTGAATATAATTAATGATAAAATCACAAGTTCCTCAATAAATTATTCTACTGATGTGAAAGAAAATGAGAAAGAATGTAGACATGGAATAGATCCAAATACATAAGTAGAGGAATGCATGAAAAAATTCAAGAATCACATCTTGATGATGACTCAGAATAATAATCAGAACAGGAGACCATGGCTTGAGAAAATTCATCTAAACCAAATAGGGAAAATTGAAGAGTATAAAATGATAGACCCAACATCATTGGGGATTATATATCCACCATATAGAAAAGGAGAATGAGGAATAGTGAACAATATTCATTGCTTTAAATTATATAACCTTCCTCTTTGAAGAATATTAGAAGGATAAATCATGGGTTAAGGCCATGACTAAATAATTGGATCAGATTTATAAGAACCATACATGAGATATAATTAAGAGACCTGAATCCAACAATTTGATTTTTATAAAGTCGAAGTTAAAAAATAAATTTAATGTGTCGGGAAATGTGATTAGAAATAATGCATGTATGGTGTGTAAAGTCTATTTATATATTGAAGGTGTTAATTTTGAAGAAACATTTTCATCATTGGCTAGACTGTAATCAATCAAATTGTTTCCTACCATAGAAATTCAATGAGGATACAATGTGAATCAACTGGATGTCAAGAAAGCATTCATAAATATTTTCATGAATAATAAATCTATAATGAACAATCCATGGCCTTTTTTCTTTATAACAATGAAATGAAGGTTTCCAGATTAAAGAAGGATCAATATGGTCTGAAAAAAAAATAACAAGCATGGTATTCTTGATTGAATTATTATCTAAAGATGCTCAAATTTAAAAAGAGAAGGATTGGACAATAATCTCCATGTGAAGAATTATAAAAAAGATTACTTCATGGTTCTAATGTAAATAGATGATATTATATTTGGTTCAAGTAGGCACAAATTAGTAGATGAATTTTCCCATCACATGAAATCTGATTTTGAAATAATTTTGATTGGTGAACTCACATACTTCTTGAGGATGTATGTAACAACCCAAAGTTTTCAATGAAAATTATGTTCTTATAATTATGTCATGAAATAAAATGAAAACACAACATAATGAAATAATATATGATAAGTGACCATTAAACATAAGTTTGTCACTTCGGTGTTTGGAATTTTGAAAATCTAACATACACAATTGTGTTCAAGATGATTTTGGGAGTCTAATAAAACAAAAATAATTTTTGGTGAATAGAAACCTAACCTTATGAATAGTAACATAACCTTATGACTAGTTATATGCCCTAATTAATAGTAACCTTACCAATGATAATATAAAAATAATTTTCAAGTGAAAGTATGATATACCAATATTTTAGAATAAGTATATGAATGTTTTAAAACTATTTTTTAGTAATAAACCATGATTTTAATTAAATATTAAATTACTGATATTTAGAAAATTAATTTGAAAAAATGGACTTCATTTTTGGATTCTACACATCGAAAAATGGTAGGGTTAAATCTTTGGTATTTTTCTGAAATACATGAATTTTTTATGAATAGTGAAATACCGTAATTTACAAAAATAAGCTAAATAAGATAATTTTAGAGTCATGTGTGATATTATGCTGATGAAAGCCCATTTTTTTTGGGATCAGATGATAAAGTTAATATTCTTGTTCATTCAAGACTCACTATTCCTTGTCTGTGGGGAAATTAATAAACTAATGAATTTTTTATTAAGGAAACCCCCCTCCCCTACACTATAAAAACCACCCTTCATACACTCATTCACTCACATCTCTCAAGCTCTACTCCTTCTCTATAATCTACCAAAATATCCTCCACATCACCTCTCCCACGTTCAAGAGCTTCTGTACTCATCAAAAGACTAATCCTAGCTTCCTTAGGGGGGATCTCAAGAGGAAGATTTAAGAGGTAATTTCTCTCCCTCTTCTCCTTTATTTTCCGTTCAAGTTCAAGTTCATTTCTGAATCTCTCCACATATATCTTCATCCAAATGTTATTGTAACTACATTATTATACATATACTAAAATTTTATAATGGTAATGAAATATTATATCATCCATCCCCCTTTCCCCCTTACTTTTATTTTATTAAGGAGAACATTGTTCATGAGGTGTTAATTTATCACCTTTAAGAACGTCAAGTTTTCTTCTTCCATTTCTTCCTTAGGATCTGGTAATGAAACAATATTTATGGTTGAACCAGAACATGTTATATGTATTATCTCTTAATAAATTTTCTATAACTAACATATGACCTTGTTGTAAGTGAGAAAATAAAACAAGTTCATTATGATCGAAAAATAATAGAAATTAACCCAAACAATCCTCATTTAGTTATTATCTAATTATAAATCCACATTAATCTAATATAATCCATTATAATATAATTAAAACTCCTTTAATATCATGAAATATTAGTTCTGTATGTTTACCCATGTTCTACCCGAACATCAATTTAAGAATACAAGTGAACCACTCAAGAAAACCATAAAAACAAACATTCCCGAACAATGTTTTTAAACTCTATAACTCATCCAAAGGGACATAAAATCACTTAATAAAACCATAATGAACCATTTTAATTTAAAAAAGGTTATGTATTTATAATTAATGAATATAATGTCATTATACAGGACATTAAATAGAACGAAGCATTCAGATACAAAGTACGGGAAATTCTTGAACCCAACATTCATCCTTCGGGTTCTCCCTCTTTCACTCCATTTATTGATATGTTTACTCCATTAAGATCATATGTTCATAATTGTCTATCATTTTATAGGATATACATGTTTTTCACTGGTTTTTATGTCAAACCAAATTTTTTTCAAAGGAACTCTTCTTTTAATAACACACCTTTTACTTCTCTCTCAAAGTGGATGGTTCTTGAAACATGTATGTTATTTTGTCTTTATTTTGGGAACCCAATGGTTATGAATGTGTTCTTATGAGATGTAACACATTAATTTTAAAGGTTTATTTATGTTCAATTTTGATACATGTTCCATGTGAGAAGCATGATAATGATAATGTTATGATGTGATGGGAGCGCCCGAAATTATATAGCACAATATGAAAGTCTGAATGTGATGTGTGAGCCCAGAATTATACAACACCCCAATGCATTGGGTAAATTCATGAATCTTGTTATTAAATGTGAAATGATGTGTGAATGAGATGATAGCTTGGTTCACAATATGTGTGGTAGTTAAAAACTAAGACATGATGTTTCACTTTTATGAATTTCCAAATTTCAAGTCTTATATTTATGCTTCTTATCATGTTCATGATCTTTTTACCATGATATTAATATGATCACCCCATGATATATTGTTCTTATATATACACATACTTGGCTTCTAGATCACCCATTTTTGTGTATATCCTCAGGTGGCTACATGTACTAAGGAGAGGAAAAGTACCAATAATAAGCTATATATGAAGAAATTAAATAAATGTTTATGCTTGATGTCGTAATTGTTATGTATGGTCCTAGTTTTCCCAAGACACTAAACCTTGGGATCCTCTATGTGTAATACTATTATGTGGTTTATCTTTAAAATTATTTAATAATCATGTAAGAAAAGTTTGGGTCTTTATAGTTGGTATCAGAGGAAAGGTTTAGTTAATTTGGGAATTAGGATTAGTGAACGCTAGAGAAAACCTATAGCATGAGACTAAGTACAAATATTCACACAAGAAAATTTATATAGGGATACCATATGTTATGATTTTAGTATAAATTGTGCAAAAAAATAAGTTATTTATTCATGAATTGTTGACTTATGTTTTGTTCTAACCTTTTATATTTGTGAAAATGCTGGAACCAGGAGAAATTAGGCCAACCACTCTTGCGAGGGCCAATGCAACGATTGCCCGAACGACATCCCCAATGATTTGTGAGGTGGTGTTCAAAGATTCATGGAGATGGTTACCCAATTTTCTCATGTTATTAACAATAACCATAACAATGGGGAATTTCATCCTTCGCCAAATAAATAGGAACTGACTATCAAATGTTTTATGCGGCAACGACTATCAACGTTTAATGGATCTTCTAATCCACTATCTGCGGAACAATGGGACAACTCCATGGAGAAGATTTTTTCTGTTCTTCACTATTCTGAGACAGAGAATGTGACCTTAGCTATTTGTTATCTAGATGGAGAATCCAATCAATGGTGGGATTTGATTAAGAATACCAAGCCAAGGGAGGAAATTGAATAGATGGAATGGGTTGAATTTAAGATAATGTTTCTTAAAAATTATTTCCCAAGAACTCTTCGCACGAAGATGGAGAGAGAATTCATAGAGCTCAAGAAAAAATAAGGAGAATATTTCAAAACCTACAAAGGTAATTTTACTAGGATTTTAATGTACGCATTGGGTTTTGTTATCAACAATGATAGCAAAATTGATAGATTATTTAGTGTATTAAAACCAAACCTTCTAAAAGCTCTTGCAATTCGAGACTTTGGGAGTTATGAATAATTTGTTCGATGTGCCCGAAAAGTGGATATGGAGTTTTTAGAATGGTCCCATGGCTATGGTTATAAGAAAAAAATTATGGAGTTTCAAGAAGGTGGATCTAACGATAAAGGTGGGAAGAAAACTCAACGACGCACATGACAAAAATGTGGGAAGTTGCACCATGGGAACAGCCTCAAAGGTATGAGTAAATGCTTCATGTGTGGGAAAGAAGGAAATAATGATCAAGAGTGTCGAAAAGACAAGAAAAGGGAGGAGAATGTAGCCGGTGAAAAGATAGAAGCACTCATGGTTCAATGATATAACTATAGAGAGATAGGGAACCTTGCAAACCAGTGCACTAAACCTTGAGTTTTTAGGGTAATCAGTGTCAGTTGCCACTAAAGACAAAGGAACAAGGGAAGGCTTATGCCATCACTACTGTGGAAGTGGAGAAAGATAATGAAGTCATACAAGTTACACTTACTATTCACTCAAGAATGGAAAAAGTCTTATTTGATTCTATTTATATGCATTCCTTTATATCTTGAAAGTTTTCTAGAACTATAGATTCGAAGCCCTGAAACCTTGAGTAGTGATATTTGTAAAAACACCAAGTGGTGCAATCATCGCATCCCAGGAGTTTGACTCGTCTCTTATTGGCATATGTGGGGAGAATCTTCTGGAAAATCTCGTAATAATTACATTGGTTGAATTTGACACTATAAGTGGAATGGATTGGATCTAATTATATAGAGCACATATTGACTATCGGAAAAAGGAAATATCTTTTCTTATTATGAACAATCCATTTCTCCACTACAAATTAAAGGAAGATCATGAATCTCCATTGAAAAATCCTTCAATGGTTTGGGTATTAATTCTCTATGAAGAAGCATACCTATCCCAAATGGTTGAATCGATGGAAATTTCCAACCTTGAGGAAATTCCCATCGTGAGGGAATACGACGATGTATTTCCTGAAGAGTTACCCGGAATTCCCCCAGATCATGAGGCAGTGTTCTCAATTGAACTCAAAACTGGAGCTACTCCTATCTCGAAGTGTCCCTATAGGATGGCTCCTATAGAACTGGAGGTTTTAAAGAAGCAGCTGTAAGAGAAGCTAGACAAAGGGTTCATACGCCCTAGTGCATCACCATGGGGTGCACCAGTGCTCTTTGCGAAGAAGAAGGATGGAACAATGAGGCTGTGTATCGATTATTCGGAACTCAACAAGATCAACATAAAAACAAGTATCCTATCCCTAAGATTGATGACGTGTTTGATCAATTAAGAGTATCTCAACACTTTTCAAAGGTGAATATTCATTCTATATATCATCAGGTAATGGTGAAGAAGGAAGATATTCAGAATACTTCCTTCAGTACAAGGTATGGGCACTATGAGTTTTTGTTGGGTCCCTTCAGACTTACTAATTCCCCTACAATCTTCATGGATTTAGTGAATAGAGACTTTAAAAATTACCTCGACAAATTTGTGGTAGTGTTTATTGATGACATTATAATCTACTCCAAGATAAAGGAGGAACATGAAGAACATCTAATACTTGTTTTGGCGACATTAAGAAAGGAGAAGTTGTATTCCATGTTTAGAAAGTGTGACTTTTGGATGAAGGAAGTCACATTCTTGGGACATGTGATCACAAGTGAGGGAATTTCTGTGGATCCTTCAAACAAAGGCAATTTAGGAATGTCTCAGGCCCTCTAGTGTTAAAGAAATCCATAGTTTTCTTGGATTAACTGGGTAATACAGATGTTTTATAAGAAACTTCTCATGATTTCCAAGCCCGATAACTAAGTTAACAAGGGAAGAGGTAATGTATGTTTGGACGGAAGAATGTGAGGGAAGCATCATGGAGCTAAAGAGAAGGCTGATCATTGAACCTGTAATCACACTACCTAAAACTAGAGAATGTTTTGGGATATACAATGATGCTTCAAAGAAAGTCTTGTGTTGTTTACTCATGAAAAATGACAATGTGATAGCCTACCCCTCACGATAGTTGAAGATCCATGAGTAGAACTACTCGATACATGATAAAGAGCTGGCATCTGTGATTTTTGCCTTGAAAATCTGGAGGCACTACCTTTATGGTGAAAAGTGTGACATATACACTGACCACAAGAGCCTAAATTATATATTCACACAAAAGGATCTCAACATGTGTCAAAGGAGATGTTTAGAGATAATCAAGGATTATGATGGCTCTATTCACTATCATCCTGGAAATGAGAATAAGGTAGGTGATGCTCTAAGAAGAATAGAACCTACTACTCTATCCATACTGTGGATTTATAAAGACCCTATCTTCCTAAAAATGAAAAGAATGGATTTTGAAATAATAAGGGTAGGGGATATATCCTACCAAGCCCAATATGATTGTGCAACCATCTATCCACGAGAGGATTAAGGAAGCACAAAGGGATGATTTGGAGAGACAAAATATGGTGAATGCAGTTAAGGTAGGGAATCTTCCAGAGTTCCAAATCGACGATGATGGTGTGATTCGGTTTGGAATGTGGATTTGTGTGCCTTCATCTCCTAGGATAATGAAGGACCTATTGGATAATTCACATAGCTCAATATTCTCTATCCATCCTGGGAGTACCAAGATGTACCGTGATCTCTGAGAACACTTCCGTTGGGATAAAATCAAGAAGGAGATTGTAGAATATATATCAAGATTCTTGGTATGTTAGCAAGTTAAAGATGAGAGACAAAATTCCAAAGGTATGATACATCCATCGCCTATACCCATGTGGAAATGAGAAAATGTTACCATGGACGTTTTCAAGGGTCTCCCAAAGACATAAAAGGTAAATAATGTGATATGGGTTGTGGTTGATTGAATCACCAAGACCTCCCATTTTATCTCTATTCAGGAAGATATCTCCCTCAAACAACATGAAAATATATATGTGAAGGAATTGGTGAGACTGCATGGAGTTCCACTCCTGATTGTATCTGACCATGATCCAAGGTTCACGTCTAAATTATGGAGAAGTCTTAAACATGCTTTGAGTACTGGATTAAATTTTAGCACGACCTATCACCCCAAACTGATGTCTAGTCTGAAAGGACTATTCAGACACTTGAAGATATTCTAAGAGCCTACTCTCTAGATTTAAAAGGTGGATGTGATCAGAATATACCATTGGTTGAGATCTCATACAGCAATAACTTGCACTTGAGTATTCAGATGGCTCCATATGAAGCTCTGTATTGAAAGCGATGTAGAACTCCAACCTGTTGGGATGAAGTTGGAGAAAGAAAGCTACTTGGACCCGATCCTGTTCAAGAGATGACAGAGAAGGTTCATGTCATCCAGAAACACATCAAAGCTGCTCAAATTCAGAAAAATAGCTATGTGGACAACCGTTAAAGGGACTTTGAGTTCGACGTTGGAGATAAAGTTTTCCTTTAAATATATCCATGGAATAGAGTCATGCGATTCAGGAAGAAAGGGAAGCTAAGTCCAAGATATATTTTCCCCTTTGAGAACCTTGACCACATAAGAGTTGTGGCGTGTCATCTTGCACTTCCATAAAGTATGGCTCAAGTTCATGATGTGTTTCATGTATCACTACTGAGAAAGTACATACCAAACCCCTCACATGTACTAAACTTAGTGGTGGTGTAGCTGGAAGATGATCTCTCTTATGAGGAGCAGCCAGTAAAGATTCTGGATCAGAGAGATACGGTTCTACGCAACAAGACAACCCATCTTGTCAAATTTTTGTGGAGGAAACATATGTTTGAGGAAGCAAATTTGGAACCGGAATAGGCAATGAAGGAGAAGTACCCTCACATATTTGTGTAAAGTGAAATTTTGGGGGCAGAATTTCTTAAAGGGGGAAGAATGTAACGACCCAATGTTTTCAATGGAAATTCCATTCTTATAATTATGTCATAAAATAACATGAAAACACAACCTAATGAACTACTAAGTGATAAGTGACCTTTAAACATAATTTTGTCACTTATGTGTTTGGAATTTTGAAAATATGACATACACAGTTGTGTTCAAGATGATTTTTGGAGTCTAATAAAACAAAAATATATTTTGTTGAATAGTAACCTACCCTTATGAATAGTAACATATCCTTATGAATAGTTATATACCATAATCAAAAGTAACCTTACCTATGATAGTATAAAAATAATTTTCAAGTGAAAGTATGATGTACCTATATTTTAGAATTAGTAAATGACTGTTTTAAAAATGTTTTTTAGTAATAAAAATTTATTTTAATAAAATATTAAAGTCATCATATTTAGAAAATTATTTTTGAAAAATGGACTTTATTTTTGGATTATAATCGTCAAAAAATTGTAAGGTTTTATTTTTGGGATTTTTCTGAAATAGTAGAATTTTTAAGAACAGTAAAATATCGTAATTTACAAAAATAAGCTAAATAAACTAATTATAGAGTCATGTGTGATGTTCTATTGATTTAAGACCACTAGGTTTTGGATCACATGATAAAAGTACTATTCATGGTCAATCAAGACTCAATATTCCTTGTCTTAGGAGAATTTAATAAACTAATGATTTTTATTTTAAGGAAACCCCTCTTCCCCCCACTATAAAAACCACCCTTCACCCCCTCATTTCCTCACACCTCTCAAGATCCAAGCCTTCTATAAACTCTACCCAAACATCCTACCTAGACCCTCTCCCACGTTCAAGATCTTCTGGTCTCATCAAAAGACCAACCCTAACTTCCTTTTGGAGGATCTCAAGAGGAAGCTTTAAGAGGTAATTTCTCTCCCACTTCTCCTTTATTTTCCTTTCATGTTCAAGTTCATTTCTTGATCTCTCTCCATATATCTTCTTCCAAATGGTATTTTAACTCCATTATTATACATATAATGAAATTTTATGATGAAAATGAGATATTATATCATCCAACTCCCTTTCCCCTTCCTTTTATTTTATTAAGGATAACGTTGTTCGTGAGGTGTTAATTTATCACCTTCACGAACGACAATATTTCTTCTTCCATTTCTACATTAAAATCTAGTCATGAAACCATTTTTATGGATGAACCAGAACATTTTATATTTATTATCTCCAAATTAATGTTTTGTAACTAACATATGACCATATTTCTTGTGATAAAATAAAATAAGTTCATTATGATCGAAAAATCACTCAAATTTACCAAAACAATCATCATTTAATTATTATCTAATGATATATCCACATAGATCTAATATAATTCATTATAATAGCATTAAAACTCTATAATATCCTGAAATATTAGTTTTGGATGTTTACCCATGTTCTACCTGAACTTCAATTTATGAATACAAGTGAACGACTCAGGAAAACCATAAAAATAAACATTCCCAAACAATATTTTTTAACTCTATAACTTATCCAAAGGCACATAAAATCACTTAATAAAACCATAATGAAGAATGTTAATGTAAAGAAGGTTCTGTATTTCTAATTAATGAATATAATGTCATTATACAGGACATTAAAGAGAAGGAAGCATTCAGATACAAGGTAAGGGGAAATTCTCGAACCCAACTTTAATCCTTCGGGTTCTCCCTCTTTCACTCAATTTTTTGATATGGTTACTCCATGAAGATCATTTGTTAATAATTGTCATTAATTTTCTATGATATACATGTTTTTCACTGTTTTTTATTTCAAACAAATTTTGTTTTCAAAGGAACACTTTTTTTAAGAACACACCTTTTACTTCTCTCTCAAAGTGGACGATTCTTGAAACATATATGTTGTTCCCTATTTATTTTGGGAACCCAAAGGTTATGAATGTGTCATTATGAGATGAAACCCATTTTATTCATGGTTGATTTATGTTATCTTTTGATATATGTTCCATGTGGCAAAAATGATAATGATAATGTTATGATGTGACAAGAGCGCCTGGAATTATATAGCACAATATGACTGTTTGAATGTGATCAGTGCTCCTTGAATTATACAGCACTCCAATGCATTGGTTAAAGTTATGAATCTCAGGGGTAAATGTGAAATGATGTGTGGACACGATGATATCTTGGTTCACTTGTATACGTGGTAGTTAACCACTAAGACATGATGTTTCATTTTTATGCATTGCCACATTTCATGTATTATATTTATGCTTCCTCTCATGTTCATGATCATTTTCCCATGTTAATAACATGATCACCCCATGACATATTGTTCTTATCTATCCTCTTATTGGGATTCTAGCTATCCCCCTTTGATTTATATCCTCAGGTGGCTACATGTACTAAGGAGAGGACAAGTGATGATAACAAGCTAGAGAAGAAGAAATTAAATAAATGTATATGTATGATGTTGTAATTGTTATGTATGGTCGTAGTTTCCCCAAGACACTAATCATTTGAATCCTATATGTGTAATACTATAATTTTTTTTATCTTTAAATTTATGTAGTAGTAATTTAAGTAACGGTTGGGTCGCTATAATGTAGGTGCTTCAAAAGAATAACTACACATTCATTTCTCCAGAAAAGTATTCTAGATAGTTTATAATGAAATTCAATATGCCTAATTTTAAATTAATGTTAGATCTGATTGTGGTTTGGTAAAAACTAGCAAAGTAATAATCCAAGACATCTGTAGATACCACAATGTACAAGAGAGTCATTATAAGTATACTTTACTTGACTACGGAAAAACCAGATATTGTCTCTGCAACATTCTTAGTGGCCTACTTTCACTATAATCTGAAGGAAGAACATATAGCTGCAATAAAAGGAATCATGACATACATTCATGTTAATCAAAATTATGTATTATCCATTGATTAAGGAATATATATTGAAATTTTATCATTATATGATGCTGCCTGGGCTGGAGATGTGGTGGATAGAAAATCCAAAAGTGGTGGATCATTCTTCATTAGAAATAAATGTCTGGGATGGTTTAATACAAAATAAGAATGCACTTCTCCCATCACTACAGATGTTGAATATATCAACACAACAAAGGGTAACACTAAAATAATTTGAATTAATCCGAAACAAAATAATATTGGGTATGAGGGGAAATATCCAATCGTGATTCACTATGATAACAAGTGTTCAATAGATCATACGAAGAATTATGTTCAGCATTCTCCTACAAAACACATTGAAATGTGACATCACTTCATCAAGGAAAAAGTGGAATAAGGAATGATTAAAAAGGATAATGTTGGAACTAATGATCAAGTGGATGACATACTGACCAAGGCATTTTTAGCACATATGTTAAGGAACCATCGGTTGAACCTCAGCGTTCAGCCACCTCCTCATGCTTGAGGAGGTTACGAAGTACCTTATCCCCTATTTTTTGAACTTTTTTAATATGTTATCTAATGTAATACAGGTTTATGATGGAGATACGATCCAAGTGGAGTGTGGTTAAAGATTTATAAGTCAAAATTTTATTTTATAGGATAATTACCAATAAGAAATAATGAAGAAATTCATTGAGAAGGAAAAGTTTTTCTTATTGGTAGAAGGAAGATATAAAATAGGAAAACAAAAAAATAATACAATAGGGAAGAATGGTGAGTTATAAAAAATGAAAATGAGAATGGAGAAAAAAACTCTGTGTTATGAGGAAATATTCAAACCTACGCCTAGAAATATTTCAGGATTCTAGGACACGAGAAACCAATTCAGGCTAATCTTATTTTCTACATAGATATTTGATCACGTAGACTTAGAGCGTTGGATTATTTTTATCTCGTGTATCAAGTTTTGATTTCATCTACTACTTCAAGGAATTTATCAGTAGATTTTCAACAAACCCAAAGGGGTATATTGTTTGAACCAAGGCTATAATCTTCTAGAAATGGAGTATATTTTTTTCCAATCCATTTTGGGTTGATCAATGGGTTTATAAGTCAAGTGATCTTACAGTATTGACCAAGGAAGGTGTTTAATGTGGAACAATATCGTAGTGTTAGCCAAAAATTTTGGCCTCATAATTAGGTGATTGATTTTTTGAAAATGAAGGTTTTCCACAAAGGAAGTTCTCAAAAAGGAATTTACAGGAACAATTCATGGATAATGAAATATGGTGCAGAGAATGGAGAACTACGAACCATGTAGTGGTAACAGCTCACGATATTGAAAATGGTATGCGGTAAATGTAAGAGGAATGGTTTACAGAGCAATGTTTGTGGAGAAGACTTTTGTTTCATATGAAGGCTCTTAGTATATGGAAGGTGTGATAGTTCATAGGATGGAATATCATTCGTGAAATGAAGGCATCATTTTGAGAAACTATAAAGGCTGTCATTTGCAGAAATGAGGTAGTTATTTGTGCCTCCGTGTAGGGATAATAGAGGTATGCAAACTGCATAGGAAATACAGTTCATGGGATATTATTGGAACACATTAAAGGAGTTTCCATATCAAAATATTTTGTAAATCATGGTTTTTTTGATTATACAGATACATTTTCCTATATAATTAGCTATAATCCATTCATTAGTGTGTGTCTTTGAGATTAAAAATCAGAGAGGAATTTAGGAAAATTGAGAAGTAGTTCATGGGAAGGAAACCCCGTATTGACATTAAATAAAAATATAAAAGGAATTTGGAGAATTCCAAATTACTTCATGGAAGGCAGTACACAGAAAAAAAAGGATGCTTTACATAAGGACGTTTTAAATGTAAGCGGTCACATTTTGGGGTGTTTTATGGTTCATGGAGAATGTAGGTAGTACATAGAAGAGCATGGTGGTATGTAGAGCAGAGCAGTACGTGGTGTAGCTCAGTACATGGAGGAAGGATCCCAATTCACAACAGGAGAACATTACAGGGCTGAACATTATAGTTCATGGAGGAACCGTTCGTGATCTAAAAAGGTGATGAAAAGTGAATTACACATTCGGGTGATAACGAGACTTCAACTAAGGATCTATATGTAGTTTAAGATGCATGATTTAATTCCAATCCATTAAACGGACCTACATGTTGATAAAATATGATCATATTCTTCCCTAAACAATGATAAAGGGGGAGTTAATGAATGTTATCTGAGGGACATAGTGTGCTACCCCTGAAACCATGTAAAAGTAGTGCACCCAGCACATAGTGACTATGCTAAAATTTTGTACACCACAAATTTTAATGATTAATGGATTTTGGAATGACCGAAATCTTATTGGAATATTCTCCTTGGACATATCCCTTAGTGGTGAAACAAGTATAATTATTGAGTCTTCGCTTTTTATGTGAGTGTTTTTCTTTTACTATTTCTCATCGGATAGGTTTAACAGGTTACTAAAAATGGGGGAACATGATCCATCCATTTAAAAGAAAAATATTACACCCTAATTAACCTCTCCCCTCTTAGGGTGTTCTGGGGTTCTTCATATCACCATATCATTGAAAATTCATTGTCATTGAGTCTACCCATTAAATCTAAGGTCCATCATCGATTCCCAATTATAGGTAAAACTAAATAGTAAACCATGTGGAGGGGGTCTAATCTTCCATCTAGTTCACTAAACTCAATTTATAAAAACTATAATCAATGTATCCCATATAACCTCACTATAATTTGAGCAGAGGGGACCGATTCTCAAAACTACACTCTGTAGATGAGGGATCCACAAATACTATGGAGGAACCCTACACCACTAGAGCTCGAAGATGGTAGGTGGGGGTTCTGAAACCACTCCATAGGTAAGGAATTTATGAACTATTATAGTAAGGGGAGTACTAACTCTACCTATCCAATGAATATGGGGTTACCAAATCTGAGTGTGATAGGGGAGTATTAACCCCGATAACCTTAGTGTAAATAAAATTTAGAACCTATTCCATGGGGAAATATGAGAGTAATAATGTTGATATATAATAAATGGAATGGGGAACAAACACCCTTGTTAGACATGTGAGTATTGACTCAGATAATAATCCCTTGATCACACTCGGTTTCTACAACTATCAAACATCACATAAAGAATCATCATGATTGGAAAACATCACATCGTATCTTTTTTGACACAAAAAAAGTCCATCATCATTTTATATGTGTAAAAATAATATTATAAGCTACTAATGGGCCTAAATAATAGTAATAATTAAAGAAATATGAGAGGAAGAAGTCTATGGAGGAAATACATAGTGTGTAAGGGGGGTCCACATCACATGATACCCTACCTTATCACCTGGATGTGGTCTCTTCTAGACAGATCCTGGAAGACATGTTGTAGTACTCAACATGTATAAATCACACATGGTACATATCAACCTCTTGTGGGAATTATCATGACCTCCAGGATATGATAGTGTTCATATACCCATGACCAGGAACCCGACCATGTACTAGGTCATGCTTGGGTACAATCCCATATACTTTTCATCCTAGAGTACATGGTGTTTCCTCCCTCATGTGGTCCTAGGAATATCCTAGAAAGAACCCTACCTATATTCAGGTGGAGGATCACACGTATCGTGGACCTAGACACACTGTGTGCAATCATAATCTTCTTCAAATTCCTAGATTCCATAACTGGGTGGCGACAAACGACATTTCTTATTGGACAACATGTTGTGTAGTTGATTGTTTTCACAGAATGTCCAGAATCATCATGCGTTTGCTAGATCATGCATCCTTATTGAATATCACACCCAATTACTTTTTAAAATTAGTGGGGGTAATCTGAATTCATCATTTCCTTGCCTACAATATCTTAAAATTTTATTTTGATCCTCCATGGTGGGTTTTCATGAATTCCATGCACTAACCAACATATTTTATAACCGTAGATCCCAGATCTATGAAAATAATCCCCTATATCACAAAAAAATTGTTATGTACCAATAAATCCCCATTCCAATAATTTTTTTTATCTTCCTTGAATCTATGGGTTCAATCATGCTCAAACCTATCTCTGCAATGTGGAAACACAACCTCATTTTATAATGGTGAAGAACCGGGAAATGAATGGTGAAAAAATGAATTATAAAGGGTGATAAACATATTTGGACAAGCCTTCCTAGAATTCAACTAAAAGACTGGGAAATAAGGGTAAGATCATGGAATAAAATAATAATCCAAATAAAACAATTTAATTCAACATTGGGTTTATATTAAGTGTAGTAAACACAGATAAAAAGGAGATAAAATATCTATGCTCAATGTTTTAATCAAAAGAGAGAAATCCAAAATTTAAAACCCCTTCATCAATTTGTAAAAATAATTAGTGATGAACATGGCCTCCTGTGATGTGGGGATACGTTTTCATTCAATTCATTCTAATTAACATCAATCCTATCTCTTAGTATCCTCTAATGTGACCCAACAATGAAGATGGATGAATCCCATCATTTGAGAGCTCCTAGGGTTATAAGGAAAAACCTGCAGAAATGCTATAAAAAAATTTAAATATTTTATATTACATAAGTTGGAAATTTTAAAACAAAATAAGTTATTTGAATTATTTACTTCATTTAAAATCATCATTATCAATTATGTTAGTCAAACATCAGTCGCCAACCAATAATAGGTACTGACTAGCTAAAACCCCACATTCTGGACTCAAACATGGACTTGGATTTTTGTTCCAAGACACCATTTGGTAGTAATTATGAATTTTTAGTACAACTATATGTGAATGGTATTAATATTTTTAACATTTTTAAAATAAATATTTTGGCCAAATCAAGAATTAAAATCTCACGCCATCTTATCTCTTGGATTCCAAAATATTCTATAATATATTTCAATGTTTTATAGGGAAAAAATATGGTGTAACACCTCAATCTTCAACGATATTCTTTCCTTTGAATAATACAGTAGCGTGCGTTGTACACAACTTCGAGTTCTAACACACACACCACAACCAATCAAACTAGCCGTTATGAATAGTAATACCCACTTCTTGAAATTTTATAAATTTTATCTCTCAAAATGGAATTCATTTTTGGATTCAGAATATCAAAATTCACCTTGTGTAAAATTTTGGAACTTTTCGGATAAAATGTATATTTTGATGGATAGTGAAAATTACTAAATTTTAATAAAAAACAACTTTTTTAATATAAATAATTTATTGTGATAAATTATGAATTTGAGTGGTTATAAAGTATATTTAGAATATATTTTTACCATTTAATACAATGTTGGTCATTGTACATAATTTCACAATTAAACCGGACATAAACAAGTGTAAATCTTTTGATAGTTATTATCTCTTAAAAACATGCTTTTTGTTTTAACATTGGGAATTAATTTTAAATTAATTTCTACCACTTATATGTTTTGAATTTGAAAAAATGGATTCCATATTTGGAATGAGGATGTTAAAATTGTGTAAATAGGAAACTTTTATTTTTAGACATTTTGAATAATTATTTCGGTAAATATTTTATTTAACATGGTTAAAGGGTAAATCCGGTAAATAAGGGAAAAAAATAATATTATAATAATAATAAATTACCCTAAAACATGTCCTAACCTTATTTGATGATACGTGTCCGAACATGGGAATCTTTGGGTCGATTTTGGGACCCCATGGATCCACTTGAAAGTGATAATGACACTTTATATTAATTAAGTTAAAATAAATACAAAAATAACATAAGCAAATATCGTTTAGCAAAACAATTTTTACATAGGGTTATATATGTTGGATTTTCAACTATAAATATTCATTAGAAAGATAAAAATATTTCCTATATAATGGTATTTTATTTATAATTTTTATACATTTAATAATTAAAATTATGTATGACACAATAATGATGTAGTATTTGGGTTCGTCTCAGTTGATGGTTCCCTTGCGTAATAGGTTATAAGGTCTCCCAGAGGCCAATTGGAGTTCTGATTTAATTCTTCCAGGTGAGGATGTCCGAGCCAATGGGATGGCTACCGAATTTCATGAACTTGTTCACTCAGCAGATGAGGATTAAAGCCTAAGATGTGATAGGGACTCTAGGAGAAGGAAGGAGAGGAAAGACTACTCCTCTCTACCCTCTCCTCTTGAGACCCACTCTGCAATGAAAATGAGTAAGATGAAGATAAGAATGGAGGATCTAAGAAATCAGAAGCTTGAGTTTCATGAGGATCATACCATGGTCTTGCTGTTAATCTCTGAAGTCCACGTGATAGAATAACCTTTATTGCTCAACACAACTAAGGTGGAGGCAGCTAAAATGATGGGGAGGTCTCTTGAGGTGTCTCTCAATGAGGAAAAATATTCATGGATTGACATACAAGATTCAATTTTGGTTGGAGGCTTCAATCAAGGAAAGATCAGTGTAGAGGAGTACATTTAGTCTTGGGACCAACTGGTTTTTGAGTTTGAGAAGCGGATATTGAAAGGAGCTGATTTATAGTTGGCATCCTTAGCATGGAATCTATTTCGGGTAATCGATTCGGGTAACATCAAGTTTATTTTTAAAACATTTTCTTAAGTAATTGGCCTTGAGTGGATGGATTGAGGGTATTGGTTTTGTGAGGGGTTCCCTGGATGTTCGCATTGGCGGTGTGATTTTTTTTTTCATTCCCCACATTCGGCCTGGTCCTGCTTTAGATGAGGATTAGAGCAAGAAGTCTCCATCGAGGCAGACCTTTGGATTGTGATGCTGAGAGGGTATGGTGTTGCCATCAGTTCCATGCTCGTGCATCGGCATGAGACTGTCTGTTGAGGGTCTGCATCGCTGGAGGTTTTTCATCACGACACAGTTTCTTGGGTGGGGCAGGACCAGTTGATTTTTGTGGATGTTTTTGGTTGTTCTATTCTATTTTGTGGTTTCTCACATTCTTCTTAAAAGTGTATTATCTTTAATAAAAAAAGTAATTTTATGTTAGTTAAGACTTTAACAAAAATCAGTTATGAATAATGTCAAAAATGACATAAAAGAGTTTTTTTAAAAAATATTATATTATTAACTGATATTAAATTCCTAAAAATCTATGGTTTGGCCAAGAGACTAATATCATGATAGGTGTATCATTAATGGACCACTTGGGGGTCGCTCGAACGTATATAGTAAGTTTATTGACTATATAATATAAAAATACAAAGTGACATGGTAAATGTTAAACTAATTAACTATGAGTTAAAACTAAAAGATAAGGTTAATATAGTGACCCAAACCTGTCTAAATTCTATTGGATGAGTGGTTTTCAACCCATCCCCACCTTAACCTTTAAATAATCCACTTTGGAGTTATTAGAAACCGAATATGAATTTATTATAAAATAATATTTCTAGCTTTTCCAAAGGTTCCCCTCACCCCTCTTATAAAAGGGAACCCACCTTCTCATTAATTAACACCTTCAAAGCCTTTTGGATTGGCCAACCCCTGCCCAAATACTCTCTTAACTTCCCTCACTTCATCATAGATTCCTTCCTTTAGTCAGAAAGACAACCTATGGAAACCTTTTTATCAAAACAAAAGGAAGAACCCGAAGAAGAGGTAATTATTTCACCACACCTTTTCAAGTTCCTTTATTCTTCCACGTCTTCATTCATTGTTATGAACATTTTAAAATAATAACCCCAGTATATTATATATATTTTTATGTTATTATAAACAACGTACAACCATATTTCATAATTCTATCCAACCTTTGAATGACATGTAACCATACGTGCCTACGTACGGCTTACCGTATCCACATCGTGGTGTAATTGTTATTCAAAACATTATTATTTGGATGGGTATAATAATGGTGTGAAATTCATGTAAATAATAAATATAACATGATAATAATTATGAATATATAATATACCATCCAATTAAATAATATTTTAATATCAAAATAATGATATTGTCGCTCGTGCGTACGTACAGACTACCGTCTCCACGAACGCGATGAGGTTCATTCTCCATCGTATCCATTCAAGTATAATTCTCATTTGATGATTAATAATAATGTTTAATGACTTAATATCATTCTGGATATGAATAAGATTCAACCTATCCATAACAAACATGGCTTACATAACAAAACATATAAAAGAAAATGAGTAAGTTAACACCCGAAACGACAATAATATTAAGATATTATTAACAAAGAAATGTTAAAAGATCATATATGATATTATATTAAGGTATATGATTATTTTATAATTTAATAACAATAATTTGACCATTATACAGGAGGTTAACCTACCCCCAACCAGGTAAAAGTACAAGGTAAGGGTTTATTTCACAATCTCTTCATTATCTGAGGTTGTTTATACGTAATTATCAACTGGGACTTCATTATCATCCACATCCGTGTTTCTTTAAAAAATATTTCAAATCTTTTTTACTATTTAATATAATATGGTTTAAAGTCATTTATTCAATTTTTTGACTTTTTATAAGAGGTTTATAAAGGAATCTTTTTGTCATTTTCCAAACAAGGTCCTTTTTTACCTTTTCGAGAGAATTAAGGTAAGAATGTTTTTTAACTTATACGGTGGGTGTGGCTATTTTCCAACATTAGAAAATCTTCGAATCTTAACTTACAAGCTTATAAAAAAAATTTCAAAGTAAATGTTTTATTTTATAATTATGTGTCTTTTAAATGATTTCAAAAAAGAGATATTTCTCACAAATAGTTTTGATTTCATCTATGTCAACATCCTTTGATGGATTTTAAGCTTATTTGAAGTAGATTAATTATGATACAAAACATCCATATTGTATTGAAGGTTTTATGATATGTTTGACTATGGATGTGTTATTTTTATACCATTCAGGGTTTATGAATAAAGTATTGACATTTCGTATGCTAGTTTTAATACGAATATTTATTTTATGTTTAAACCTGTTCATATGAGGAATGAATTGGACTTAATAATTGATTGGTGGAGCCCGCTATAGCTCCTCGATGCATCGGTAGGTCTTATGAGACAAACTAGTGTCTTGTCACAAGGCCTTGACAAAATCTTATTTGTAGGTTTGGCACGAGGCCTTGGCTATGTGGTTATGATAGTCTGGTATTATCCATTCCATCATTATAAAAGTGGTTATTGATTTTGCATTTAATTATTTGATTAGTAGAATTTCCATGTGAGTAATTAAATGACATTATTATATTTTATTTCTACAATATTATGTTGAAGGTCAATTTTAAAAGGATTTTGTTTTAGTTATACATTTCCTTAAATGTTTATTATTATTTATGAAAGTTTCCTCTTTATTGTTATCCTTACTGGGCATTTGAGCTCACCCCTTTTCTATGTTTTATTTTTCCCAGGATGTGATGAAGTAATTTATGAATGAACTGTAGGGA
Organism: Viscum album; assembly: GCA_963277665.1. Classification (NCBI taxonomy): domain Eukaryota; kingdom Viridiplantae; phylum Streptophyta; class Magnoliopsida; order Santalales; family Viscaceae; genus Viscum; species Viscum album. The sequence goes on along the minus strand of OY728161.1, from coordinate 1,918,575,923 downwards.
TAGTATGAGAGGATAAGAGTGTGGAATATAAAGAACATATTGTTGTAGTTTTCATTTTATGATGTAATGTAAACATTATTAATGTATCTAGTGATTCCAAGGCTACTAAACTAATCGGTCTTTCGAGATTTGATATTTCTTGTGATCATTGCAATGTTATGTAATAATGCACCGACACTGGGTATCTAGGGTCGGGGCATTATAGATGGTATCATAGAAAGTTTAGTACAAACCTTGGATGCTATATTTAGATAAACTCTGATTAGAGAACATAGACCTAAGATAGAATTTGAGGATTAGTATAGAAGAACCTCCTAGAATTTTGGTATTGTATAGATTTTATGAGTTTTCTGAGAAATACATCCCTCCTTGGATACGAGCAGGTAGAGGTGGCTCTAGCATAGATTTACCTAGGCATAAAACCCGAAAACACCGCTTTATGCTAGACTCGAACGGGAACTGGTGCATGACAACGAGCCTTGCTGCACTATTGGTTATGACACTCCCGGGGGTATGCTTAGGATAACTCTCATTTTCATTAGAAATCATTATGAAGGGATTATGAGTATATACGTCCTCAAAGAGAACATTTTTATGATTATGGATTATATCCTTAAATAGTTCAATTTATGTTAAGTATTTTATAAGTATAGAATTATGTATTTTGATTCATAAATTGATCTAGTTTATGCCATTGTTTAGAAATGGAGCCTATTGGAAGAAATGGAAACCATATCAATGCATGAACTCCATGTAGGGATTGCCCTCCTACTCAAGATAATTATAGTAGAGCTGGTGATGCAACCGGTGCTGATCAACTAATCACTATACTGGGAAACTCACTTAGGTTATGAATAATAACCTTACCCGTATGGAGCACCCTGATCCACAACATGGAGGATCAATGTTAGATCACTTCATGAGGCAGCAACCACCACCATTCAATGGGAGTACAAATCCATTATTAGGTGAGAAATGGATAAGTTCCATAGAGAAAATATTTCAGGCTTTGGGGAGTAGTGAAAGGGAAAAAGTTGTCATGGCAGTTTATCGCCTCACTGGAGATGATGATCAATGGTGGTTATTGATTCAAAACACGAAGGAAGATGATGAAGTATCAAATATGGAATGGAGGGAGTTCAAAGATATGTTTTTAGAAAAATAATTTCCTTATGACCATCGAGCAGATATGGAAAGGCAATTTCTGAGTTTGAGACAAAAGCAGGATGATAATGTCGCAAAGTATGAGGCTAAATTTATGAGGTTTTCAAGGTATGCTGGAGATTATACATGTAACCCAAAAGTAATATTGATCATTTTTTTGATGGGTTAAAACCATTTCTCCATCGAGAATTAGTCTCATAATCCTTCTTGTCGTACAAAGACATTGTCTCATGTGCTATCAAGACAGAAAATGAATTCTCTATGTCTTATGACTTTAAAGCAAAGCAAGAGAAGAAGAGCTCCTCTGATCAATATGGGAATGGAAATAAGGGGAAGAGTGGAAAATTTTAATATCCATCCTGCAGTAAATGTGGGAAGAAACACCATGGTACTTGCTTAAAATGAATGGGAGTTTGTTACAAGTGTTTTGAAAAAGGCCACCAAGATCATGATTGCAATGGAATTGAGGATGCTACCGATGTCCAATGCTACAATTGCAGGGTGATGGGACATTATGAAAATGAATTTCCTAAGCGTCAGGGGAACATACCTCAGAAAAGGCCAAGGGATAAAGGCCAAGGTTATGCTATCACTATTGCTGAGGTAGAAGCTCCGAAAGACGTGGTGGTAGGTAATTTAATGGTTTCCTCATGTTTAGAAAATGCATTATTTGATTCTGGATCATCGCATTGATTCATATCTTCCTAGTTTGATATTAAAATTAGATATTTCCAATTTGATTTAACAAGGGAGTTTTTAGTTAAAACTTATAAGGGAAGTATCATTGCAACAATGTTTTGTGAATCAGTCCCCATTAGAGAACATAAATGATCTTTATCCACTGATCTCATCGCCATACCTATGATTGAGTTTGATATAATCCTCGGTATGGATTGGATTTTAGACCATGATGTGAAGATTTATTTTAAGAAGAAGGAGGTTATGATTTTTGATGATGATGATAAGGAACACCTTATCTTTAGAGCAGAATCGTCACCACCAAATTCTTATCTAGATCGACCCCCCGTATCTCAACTAAATTCAATTATTGCGGAGGAAGAGAATGAAATGATTGTGGCTGAGGAAAGGAATGATCAAATAGAGGATTTACCTATTGTTAAAGAATATGTAGATGTGTTTTCGGAAGATTTACCTGCACATCCTCCATAACGAGAAGTTGAGTTTTCCATTGATTTAATTCCTGGATCAAGGCCTATATCGAAGACCCCTTATAGAATGTCCACTATGTAATTAGTTGAACTAAAGAAACTAGTATATGAATTGAGTGAAAATGGATTTATTCTCCATAGTGATTATTCATGGGGAGCCCCTAATCATTTTGTTAAAAATAATGATGGATCTACGAGGTTATGTATCAAATATAGGGAGATTTATGATATAACAATAAAGAACAAGTATCCAATACCTAGCATTGATGATTTATTTGACCAACTGCATGGAGTTCAATACTTTTCAAGGATTGAAATTAGATCTGGATACCATCAGTTGTGTGTGATGAAGGATGACATTCCGAAGACAACCTTTCGAACAAGGTACATGCATTATGAGTTTACAGTAATGCCTTTTGGGATGACTAATGCACCTTCTGTATTCATGGATCTACTGAATAGAGTTTTCAAGCAATATATCGATGATTTTGTGGTGTTATTTATTGATGATATCATTGTATACTCCAAAAGCTACGAAGATCATGAAAATCACTTGCGCATTATCCTGAAGACTCTACGAAGACATGAATTATATGGGAAGTTAAGCAAGTGTGAATTCTAGCATCAAGAGATTTTTTTTCTTGGCCATATTGTCTCTAAAGATGGAATCTATGTTGATCCTTCTATGACCAAGGAAATCTAATAATGGCCTACACTGATGAGTATAACTGAGGTACACAATTTTTTTGGTTTTGTAGGTTATTATCGACGTTTTGTCCAGAATGTTTCTTGGTTGGCTAACCCATTAACAAAGCTCACACGTAAAGGGGTTAAATTTGTCTTGAAAAAAGTGTGTGAAGAGTGTTTTCACGAACTGAAGAGAAGATTAGTCAATGCTCATATATTGACTCTATCATCGGGGAATGATGGGTTCATTATTTATAGTGATGCATCGAAGAAAGGACTTGGTTGTGTCTTTATGTAGAATGATATGGTTATTACCTATGCATCATGACAGTTTAAAATTCTTGAAAAAAACTATCCTACTCATGATCTCGAGTTAGCAGCTGTGATCTTTTCTTTGAAGATATGGAGACACTACCTCTATGGTGAAAAATGTGAGATTTATACTGATCACAAGAGTTTGAAGTATACTTTCTCACAAAAAGAACTCAACATGAGGCAAATGAGATGGCTTGGAATAATCATGGATTATGATTTCACGATTCACTATCACCCAGGGAAGCAAAAAAATGTGGCAGATGCTTTGAGCAGAAATGATCATGGAGTTTTGAACAATATGATAATTAAAAGAGATCCAATTTTCAGGGATTTAGTGAAGATGAACATGGAAATAACCATGGAAGGTGAAACATTAGTACTTTTTCAAATGGATGCCAAAACATCTTTACTAGAAAAGATTAAGAGTTCTCAGACTGATGATGACGAATTTCAAAAGAAGATTAAAGCTGTGAATGATGGGAGATTGAGAGACTTTGTGTATGAAGAAGGAATTTTGAAATTCGGGAAGAGAATTTTTGTTCCTGATATACCTGATCTAAAAAGGGAATTGCTGGACGATGATCGTAGTTCCAATTTCAATATAAATCATGGGAGCACCAAAATGTATAGAGATTTGAAGGAACACTTTTGGCAGGACAACATGAAGAGGGAGATTGCTGATTTTGTGTCAAGATGTATGGGTTTTCAACAAGTGAAAGCTGGAAGGAAACAGCTTGGTGGAGTATTGCAACCTCTTCCAATACCTGAGTGGAAATGGGACAATATTATGATGGAATTTATCATGGGTCTACCAAGGACTCCTAGAAGGAATGGTGCAATATGGGTTATTGTTGATCGTGTTTCCAAGTCAGCAGATTTTCTTGATATAAGAGAAGATCTACCACTGGAACGTCTAGCAATACTATATATTGATGAATTTTTGAGACTTCATGGAGTACCCCTATCGATTTTTTCTGATCGTGATCCCCATTTTACTTCAAGATTCTGGAAATGTCTTTAGAAATCCATGGATACTGAAATTCATTTGAGCACTGCCTACCACCCTCAAACAGATGGACAATCAGAACAAACTATTCAAACCTTAGAAGACATGTTGAGATCCTACTCACTTGACTTTCAGGGTATGTGGGATCAATATTTACCTCTGGTAGAATTTTACTATAATAATAGCTTCCATTAAAGTATTCAGATGGCACCATATGAAGCATTGTACAGAAAGAGGTGTCGTACACCAACCTGTTCGAATGACGTTGGTGAATGAAAACTTGTAGGCCCAGAACATGTGGAGGAAATGAAAGAAAAGTTGAAGGTAATCCAAACCCACATGAAAGCAGCTCAATGTAGGCAGAAGAGATATGCTGATAATCGAAGGACGGATTTGGAATTTCAAGTTGGTGATCATGTTTTCCAGAAGGTATCTCCATGGAAGGGAGTCATACGTTTTGGAAAGAAAGGTAAATTAAGTCCCAAGTACATCGGACCTTTCGAAATTCTAGAACGAATTGGGGTTGTAGCTTACCGTTTGGAAATTCTGCCAAGTCTCTCCAATGTTCACGATGTGTTCCACGTATCACTATTGAGGAAATACATGCCTGAATCAACGCATGTACTCACCTATGAGGAATTATAACTGGAACCCAATCTGTCTTATTGCGAAGATCCTGTCCGGATTCTTGATACCAGAGAACAAGTACTGAGAAACTGAATGACTCATCTGGTAAAAGTCTTCTGGAGAAACTATAAGATGGAAGAGGCAACATGGGAACCCGAGAAACTTATAATGAAGAACCACCTGAGTCTTTTTGTGTGGTAGTATTCTAGAAATTTCTAGGACGAAATAATTTGAAGGACGGGAGAATGTAACACCCCAAGCATCCACATTACGCTTTCCTTTTAATAATATAGTAGTGTGTCTTGTACGGAACATCGAGTATTAACACACACACCACAACCAATCAAACTACCCGTTATGAATAGTAATACTCAATTTTTGAAATTAAATAAAATTTATCTCTCAAAATGGAATTCATTTTTGGATTCGGAATATCAAAAATATCCTAGGGTAAAATTTTGGAACTTTTTAGATAACATATATATTTGATGAATAGTGAACATTAATAAATTTTAACTAAAAACAACATTTTTAATTGAAATAATTAATAGTGATAAATTATGAATTTGAGTGGTTTTAAAGTATATTTAGAATATATTTTTACCATTTAATACAATGTTGGTCATTGTACATAATTTCACAATTAAACCAGCCATAAACAAGTGTCAATATTTTGATAGTTATTATCTCTTAAAACAAGACTTTTGTTTTAACAACGGGAATTAATTTTAAATTTATTTCTGCCACTTATGTGTTTTGAATTTGGAAAAATGGATTCCATATTTGGAATCATGATGTTCAGATTTTGTAAATAGATAACTTTTATTTTTATACATTTTGAATAATTACTTTTGTAAATATTTTTTTACCATGGTTAAAGGGTAAATCCGGTAAATAAGGGTAAAAAATAATATTATAATAATAATAAATTACCCTAAATGTCTCCTAACCTTATTGGTTGAAACATTTCCGACCATGGTCATCTTTGGGTCGATTTTGGGACCCCAAGGATCCACTTGTAAGTGATAATGACACTTTATATTAATTAAGTTAAAATAAATACAAAAAAGACAAAAGCAAATATCTTTTAGAAAACCAATTTTATCAAGGGGTTATATATGATGGATTTTTGAATATAAATATTCATTAGAAATATAAAAAGAATTCCTACATAATGGTTTTTTATTTATAATTTTTATACATTTAATAATGAATACTATGTATGACACAATAATGATGTAGTGTTTTCCTTATTAATGAAGGAATCAAATAATTGGTATTATAAATGTTAAAATTAATATAAATTGAATGTTTTGATGACATATATGATTTTTTTTGCTTAATATGATATTATAGGATTACTTAAATTAATATTTTTCGAAATAATAATCTTTTTAAGACTTTAACAAAAATAAATTATAAATAATGTCAAAATTGACATAAAAGTTGTTTTAAAACAAATATTATATTATTAATTTATATTAAATTCCTAAAAATCTACGGCTCATCCAAGAGACTTATATCATGATAGGTGTATCATTAATTTACCACTTGGGGTTCTCTTGGATGTATATAGTATGTTTATTAACTATATAATATAAAAGATAAGGTTAATATAGTAACACAAACCTGTCTAAATTCTATTGGATGAGTGGTTTTCGAACCATCCACACCTTAGACTTTAAATAATACACATTGGTGCCATTAGAAACTGAATATGAATTTATTATAAAATAATATTTCTAGCTTTTCCAAAGGTTCCCCTCACCCATCTTATAAAAGGGCACTCCACCTTCTCATTAATTCACACCATCAAAGCCTTTTGGTTCGGCCAACCCCTGCCCAAATACTCTCTCAACTTCCCTCAATTCATCCTAGAGGCCTTAATTTAGTCAGAAATCCAACCTATGGAGCCCTTTTGATCAAATCAAAAGGAAGAACCCGAAGAAGAGGTAATGATTTCACCACCCTTTTTCAAGTTCCTTTCTTCTTCCACTTCTTGTTTCTTTGTTATTACCACACTAAAATAATAACTCCATTATATTATATATACATTAATGTTATTATAAACATGGTACAACCATATTTCAGTATTCTATCCATCCTTTTAATGACATGTCACCATACGTGAGTACGTACGGCTTACCGTCTCCACATCGTGGTGTAATTGTTATTCAAAACATTATTATTTGGATGTGTATAATAATAATGTGTAATTCATGTAAATAATAAATATAACATGATAATGATTCTGTATATATGATATACCATCCAATTAAATATTATTTTAATAACAGAAGAATTATATTGTCTCTTGTGCGTACGTACGGACAACCGTCTACACGAACACGATGAGATTCATTCTTCATCGTTTCCATTCAAGTATAATTCTCATTTGATGATTAATAATAATTTTTAAGGACTTAATATCATTCTGGATATGAATAAGATACAACCTATTCATAAAAAACATGGCTTACGTAAAAAAACATATAAAAGAAAATGAGTAAGTTAACACCCAAAACGATAATAATATTAAGGTATTATTAACAAAGAAATGTTAAAAGATCATATATGATATAATATTAATGTATATGATTATTGTATAATTTAGAAACAATTATTTCACCATTATACAGTAGGTTAACCTACCCCCATCCAAGTAAAAGTACAACGTAAGGGTTTATTTCATAATCTCTTCATTATCCGATATTTTTTATATGTAATTATCTACTCGGACTTCTTTATCATCCACATCCATGTTTCTAAAATATTTATTTAAAATCATTTTTAGTATTTACTAGAATATGGGTTAAAGTCATTTATACCCATGTTTGACTTTTTATAAGAGGTTTATAAAGGAATCCTTCCTTAATTTTCCAAACAAGGTCCTTTTAAACCTTTTCGACAGAATTAAGGTATGAATGTTTTTTAACTTATACAGCGGGTGTGGCTATTTTCCGCCGTTATAAAATCTTCAAAGCTTACCATACAAGCTTATAAGAAAATTTTCAATGTAAATGTTTTATTTTATAATTATGTGACTTTTAAATGATTTAAAAAAAATAGATATTTCTCTCAAATAGTATTGATTTCATCTATGTCAACATCCTTTGATGGATTTTAAGCTTATTTGAAGTTGATTTATTGTGATACAAAACTACCTTATTGTATTGAAGGTTTTGTGATATGTTTGACTGTGGATGTGTTATTTTTGAACCATTCATGGTTTATGGAGAAAGTATTTACATTTCGTATGCTGGTTTTGATACAAATATTTATGTTAGGTTTAATCCTATTTATATGAGGAATGCATTGGACTTAATAAGTGATGTTTGGAGCCCGCTATAGCTACTCGATGCATTGGTAGGTCTCCTGAGACAAACTAGTGTCCTGTCACAAGGCCTTGACAAAACCGTATTTGTAGTCTTGGCACAAGGCCTTGCCTATGAGGTTATGATAGTCTGGTATTATGCATTCCATCATTATGAAAGTGGTTATTGATTTTGCATGTGATTTTTCAATTAGTAGAATATTCATGTGAATAATTAAATGGAATTATTTAATTTTATTTCTTCCATATTATGTTGAATTTCAAGTTTAAAAGGCTTTTGTTTTAGTTATACATTTATTTAAATGTTTATTATTATTTATGAAAGTTTCCACTTTATTGTTATCCTTACTGGGCATTTGAGCTCACCCCTTTTCTATGTTTTATTTTTCCCAGGATGTGAAGAAGTAATTTATGAATGACCTATAGGGAGAGTATGAGAGGATAAGAGTGTAGACTATGAAGACTATATTGTTGTAGTTTTCATTTTATGATGTAATGTAAACTTTATTAATGTATCTAGTTATTCCAAGGCTACTAAACTAATTGGTCTTTCGAGACTTGATCTTTCTTGTGATCATGCCAATGTTATGTAATAATGCACCGACTCTGGGTATCTAGGGTCAGGGCGTTACACATGGTCCCTAAATAAAATGGGAATTTTTTATCATTAAATCCAAAAAAGAATAGGATATGTGGAAATAACGGTATTATAATAAAAATATCCCCTTTTACATGATCAAAAATCACATAAAACATTAAACACAATGTCAATATAATGTTTGTTAATGATTATGTTGAGACTTAAATAATATAAGTGTTTCTTTTAAAAAAAATTGTTCATCCTTATGTCATCTCCCAAAATTAAAGACTCTTATCACTATATAAGATATCTCCCATATAAGTAACTTCCCTACCTTTTTATTAATTTTTATTTTGGGAGATATCTCCACCTTTCCATTTCATTAAAATTGAAGGAATTAAGACGAAAATATTGTTAACACAACACCTATATATGTGAATAGATTAGTAAGATTGTTAAAAAATAAATATTAAATATTGAAAGAATATAATTCATTAATAAAAATAAATAAATTAAAATATTAAATGAAACAATACCTATGAAACACATAATAAATGAATCAATATGGATTCCATTGAATATCAACAAGTGTATAGAAAATAAATCCACTAAACATTAATAAAAATACACAACAAAATAATAATAGTCAGAAGAGCCAGACATATGTATAGATTAAATCTAAGAATGTGGTTTTGTTTAAGGTATTTTTAATATAACAGATGTTATAGAGGTGGTCATAGGTTCCATTATAGGTGGGATCACTGACATTCCCATCCCTATATTAGCATAATATTCCGATATAAGAGTTGATTTTTTCTGGGATTTTGAGAAGGATATCTATGTATTTTATTCAAATTTTAGTTTACTATATGAAAATAATATAAATATTTACATGACAAGGTAAAATTACTTAGAGGGTTTCAAGAAGTATATCATTAACTTGACCATTAATTACTAAGAGTAGAATCAATATTAGAATTATTTTTCTAATTGATATTAGGTACATTAAAAGTATAGTACACCCTTTTTCTAGTTCCTATAAAGGTTTATGTAAGAGAATCTAAAATAGATCTTATAGATCTAAGATAATACCTAGTATCAGCAAACATTTCAATGAAATTGAGGATATCTGACATGCATAACTCTTGAATAACATTGGATTCTTATTTTTGAATGTGATCAACTAATTCAAAGGAATTACATGAAATAATATTTTGTGAATGAAAATATAAATATGAGAATATTTAAGGAGAAATGAATAAGGGAGTAGGCTAAGAGGTAGTTAAACCAACTAGAGGATCTAAATATATATTCCAAATAAGTCTATTAATACAATATTGCATAGTAATCAGTCTTCCATTTATGGATTAAAATTTTCATTCCAAACTGTATATCCATTATAAAATATAATTAACAACTTTCAGAATATAACCTGAATATTTTGACACAATATTTTACTAATGGAACTAGAAAAAGGAATATGTTGATCTTGAATAGGAACAAAAATAGGTTTCATAGAAGGAATAAATTTTTGAGGGTTGTGAAAAACAAGATTTTCCCCATAGAAGCCACTAGAATTTTGGAGGGCTCCAAATATTTTGATAAAATGGAATCCTAATAAGAGTAAAATCCTCCAAATTTTTCATACACATTTAAAAACAATTATATTATTCTCCAATTATTTCTAGTCAAAAGACTATGTGACATAGAGACCATGCCTTGTGCCTTTTTAAAACCTTCTGTATTTCCTATGAGTTTTTAGAAGATTTTTTATAATATACCACAATTTCATTGAAGACATTCCATTTCTAATACCAAGACACTTAATAGATTCTATGGTATCTTGAAAGTCAATAAAAATATCTATTTTTAATTATTACAAAAGATATGGTGTGAGAAACACATTGAATACATTTAATTTGATAAGATATATAATTAAATTAAAAATGAATTTTTTTCAAACCAATCATTGAGATTTAGAACCACATAAGAACATATATAGATATCTAAAACACCATGATGAATTGAAACTATCTTATATTAGGACTTCACAAATTTTCTAGGAATAGATTCATTTATATAATAAAGGGCTTAATCTCATTAAAAAAATATTGGGACATATCATATTACCCCATTATATGATTATGGATAATGTAACCTTGAGATGAATCTAGAACACTATTTTCACTGAACTCTGATCTGGTAGAACAAAAATAATTCAAATCACTTACCAGAGATTAATATCCTCAAGGTATTTTGTACCTATCTTAGAAATAAAGTAATACATTGGAAATTTTTTCTATTGATTATTGACCAAATCAAATTTGTGTACGACCATCATAATATTTTTTGAATGTAATACATAGAAAGAGAACTAAGCTTTTTTTATCTGATCATATACCAAGAGGATATTGGTTCCTTATTCAAATAATCATATTCTTCTCTTATATTATTAAACTTAGTCAATATATCATAGGTATAAGATTTTATTTCATAAATTGTTGAGATCTTACTAATTGTTGGTGAATCCTCATGCACATAATGAAGAGGTGAAGACATAAGTGGTGTGAGAGAATGACTAGCAGTCTCTATTACACATCACCAGATCCTAATCCTATAGAATGTGATCTTGTAAGAATTAGATCAAATACATGGTTCTCCTATTTAGAAGATGTCCCTCCTTCAGCATAAAAAACACTAGGTATGATTTCAACTGGCCTCTCCTTAGGATACACCATAGTTGTCTCAATAAATTGATCATAATTTTGACCTAATTTAGAATCCTGGATCTGGATATCATATTATACTATAGTTACAAACACTAGTAAATAAGTACCTTATCAATAAACTTCTATCGGTTTCACCTCCCAAGAGAGGACCATTTCAGAAGGAACTGCATCCCTATGTGGTGAGGTTTGGTAGTGCTCCCCCCTAGGATACACCTTCTTATCTAACAAGATTAACATAATTTTAATTGGTGTCTTATAAGTAGAAAATAGTTTTCAAAATAATTATATAAATAATATTACTCATCTACAATTTCAATTTTTATCCCTTATTAATATCCACCTACATATTTTTCAGATAAAATGATTCAACCCTTCCATAAGTATAATAAATCAATTAACCTTTTCATTTATTGGTGTGATGTATAAAACACATCATGTACCAAAGAATATAAATATTTAGATCTTTTCTCAAGATATATGAGATACACATCCTAAAAAAACACTTTCACCATCCCACAAACTCTCTATGAAATCCTAGTTCGTACAAATATACATATGACCTTCCATCCTGGCACTATATCCATTACAATTTTACTCTAAAAGGAAGCAGTTCCAATTAATAATTTAAAAACTTCTATCATTCCCACTGAACATATAGAAATTACTTTTTTGATAATTTTTAACCCCCCCCCCCTCATGGTGACAATAATGGATTTTATCAACTCTACTAATGAAAATATCATGACATTACCATTTACACATTATGAAAAAATATTCTATGTTTGATAGAACTTAAACATGATATTCCTAATAAAAAAATTCAAAAAATCATGAAATAAGAAACCTAATTTATTTTCCTTGAAAATAAACTCACAACCATGAAATAGAATGACCTTCTTCCGGATCATCTCAATAGACTTCATCCAACCCATTTTAATGTATTTTACAACAGGAACCTTGCACAGTGAACTGCTTTTATTTCAGTTCTTGGATGAAAAATAGATTATATCATCTCCACACATAGAGTTTTCCAGGGGATATAGGTTAGTTGGAGGTCAAGTGAAGATTGTGAGGCAATGGGTGAAAGTTTAGATTTTAGAGGAAATCATCTGAGAATCAAGAAAGGGTTGAGTGATAGTTCTGAAAGTAGGCCGTGAACTTTATTCATAAAAGGACTTTTTTCCAATTTTGAAAAATAGGCCAATTCAGAAATAAATAAATAAAAATATTGAAGCTATAAGAATGAAATTTATTCTATATAGACATATGAGGCATTAAATAATAAATTGATTAATCTCGGTAAAATAAAAATAGAAATACTTACTATTGTGTTTTTAAAACATCAATAAAATATAACATTAATAAAATAATGAAAAAAATGAAATTCATCTAAATAACATTAATTATAGTAATTTAAATTCAAAATGTCTCAATTATCTTTTAAAAAAATTAAATGATTACTTGAAAGGGGCTTAGTAAAAATATATACAAACTGTTTCTCAGTATATATAGACACATTATTTGTGTCACCTTTGTTCATAATCTCCCCAGAAATTATCCCTTAAATATATATACTTCATTCTAGCTTGTTTTATTATATTATTAATTTTTTTGACATATCTATTGTTCTAAAATCGGATTTATACATGATTATTATTGAATACAAAATCCCTTAAGGTGTATTTAATCAGTTGAACATGTTAATAACAACTACTTGGAGTTATATATTCTTGTTTAGTAATAGATAATGTAATAAATTATTTTTTATTACTAGACTAGGATTGTAGGTATTTTTGTAAAAGACCACCTGTTCATGATGTACTTTTCCTATCTAGTGTACAACCACAAAATTTAGCCTCAGAATATAATGTTCAATTCAAATAATAAGTTTTTTGTAAATAGTAATGAAAACAAAATTTCTCCATTAAAATACCATAAAAATTATTTTGGTATATTTTACAAGATATTCTGTAGTATATTCTTGAAATTTTGAATAAATACATAAAACAGAAATGATTTCTCATCCACTAGTAGTCAAATACAACAGACTCCAAATTATTCCTCTGTATTTTTTTTCAAATTTCATACTACCTTCATTCAAGTAACTATTTTTATTATAAATCATAGTATTAGTATTTAATATAGAATTTTCAAACAAAAAAATTCATAATTCAAGTATGGATTTAATTTGATTAAGAACATTCAAAGTGTCTTGTTTATAAATCTAAAAACCTATAAAATATATGAACTCATCAGTAATTATTATTTCAAATTATATTTTCATGATTTTTTAAAATTTATTACCTAATTTCTTATATATATAATAAAAAATCACATCATCAACATTTATCTAAACAAGAAACATCGCTAATGATGATGCTTTCTTAAATAGAGTCATATCTCAAACTACTACAAAAAAAGGCTTGATAATATAAGACAAAATAAATGATCATACTAATCAATCGAGGATAGTTTAAGAATATAAATATATTTGGTATTTTTGAAAACTAAATTTTAAAAATGTTTATTTTAAACAATATGAGGTTATTCCACATAATCATCCTTCATAATAAAACCATTTTTAAGAGTATTCTTTACATTATTCTGATATAAGTTGAAATTTATATGTGATGTATATTATAAGAGAATAACAATAGATTTTAATCTATCCATAAGATCAATGGTCTCTTCAAAATCCATATTTCCCCTTTTTTTATAACCATTAATAATGAGTCTTGATTTGATTCTAGTGACCACACCCTGATCATCTTGTTTATTCTTAAATACAATTTTCCCCTATAATAGGATATTTTTACAGTCTATCAACTAATTCCAATAAATTTTTCATTTTGAAATGGATTAATTATTCATGTATTTCTTAATCATATCTCTCATTAACTAAGTGTTATTCTATTGATTTTGGTTCTAGATGAGATAAAACGGAACAATAATCTGCTTGATTTATTATACCTCTTATAGTGTATATCCATTAATCAAAAAATACTATAAATTTTTTTGTGGGATGGTTCTTGAGGGTTTTATAATATCATGGTAGCACACTTTATGGTCACTAGTATCGATCCTTTTAGTATTATGTTCATGAAAATAGTTTTCTAACTTATAATCCACGTTATTGTTAAATATATGTTCATGTTTTATGGTTTTTAAAGATTCCATTAGGCCATCAACATGATTCATTTTGTGTTCCCAAGGATCAAATTCATAGAATTACACATGATTTGATTCTACAATAATATTTTTCTATTTATTCAATGCTCTATATGCCTTGGAATTAGAAGAATATCTTGGTAATATTAACTTATTATTCTCTAGATAAAATTCACCATGATTATCCATGGTGTTAGAATATGAAAATTTCATCCAAAAAATATAAAGTATCTATGTTTTGGTTATTTATTATTTCAAATATCCAAGGGTGTTTTAATAATAATAATCACAATTAAAAATATTTGGTGACATATAATTATATATTTATAGAATTAGTTTAGAAAAGAGTATCCATGTTATTTTCACAAAACATTGTTCTTTCAATTCATTACAATGTCCTATTTCTACTCTAAATAATAGTATTCTATTAAGATTGACTAAGGTAAGAAAACATATGTTTGATTCCATTTTTTGAACAATATTTATTTAACTCATGGTTTTAAAATTCCACTCCAAGGTCATTTCTTATTGAAATAATTTCTAGAATCATTATTTTTTTGAATAGGTTTACAAAATAATATAAAAACAGAATACGCTTCACACATAACACTAATAAAACATGTAAATCGTTGGAATTTTTCAAATAATACATAAAAATACTTCTTAGACATGATGTTCTAGATTATCTAAAAATTCAGTATGAATTTGTTTTATGGTTCTAGAAGTAGAATCCTCTTTAATTGGTTTAAAACATGACTTGCGTTTCTTTCCCATTTGGCATGTTTCACATAGTTTAATTTATTCAATTTATGTTTTAGTAAAAATTAATGTAAATTATTTTATGTAAATTTTAATTATGAATCAACATAACAATATCCCAATATTCTATTTCAAATCCAAGACTATTTTGGATTAACAATTAAATGTTTCACTTTTTGTCTACTCAAATATTTAATATCTATAGTATAGATGTTATCTATTATTGGTTCCTTAAAATTAACAATTCAATATTTAAAATCATAACATGAATATCATTAAATATTATTAAAATTACCTTTATCACAATTTTGAAATATCCATATCCTATTGTACTTCAATACTTCAACATAAAGAATTTTTTTTGATAAGGAGTGTGTTTATATTTATAACTAATCAAACTCAAAAAATCAATATTTTTAGCATTGTAAAAAAATGTGACATGTCATCTATATATATTTTATAAAGTGTGGAAATTGGAGAAATATCCACTCATATACCTTGAGAATCTATTGGGATTATGACATTTTTAATTAAACATTGTGGAATGTTTTCCCTACAAACAAAAATCAAACATGAAATTATTTGTCTATCCATATTTTCTTAGGTCTCGAAATGTTAGAAACTATGGATTTAAGAAAAAAATATATTTTTGCTATCCAAATAATCTAGTAAAAATTTATAGATACTTTTTGAAATAAAATAATGTTTGAATCCAAAAAATATGGGTTTTACAAGATGTTATTATGGTCAAAATTCCCCAATTATCCACGCTAAAAAATTAATTTTACACTGGTTGTTTTTCATTGAACTAGGGAAAAAATATTTTTTTATAAAACATTCAGTTTTCATCTTCACATCCTATTCCAAATTTATTTTTCAAAACACTATTATTTAGAAGAATTTAATTTATATAATTTTCACATTTTTTGAAAACACATGCATCATCTTTAATGTCTTAAAATTATTTTTTGTAAGCATTAGATCTTATTACCATGTTCATCACTTGACAGAGTAGATTTTTCTAGCTTTATTTTCTAATATTTAATTTTTTTTATTGAAGTCATATTTTTTAATATAAAAAACATATTTAGAATAATTTTTTTTATTTTGTAGATATTAATATTTGTTTTCTATCATTTCAAAATATTCATTAGATTAATCATAAGAGATTTTTTTTTAAAAAATTCTTATTCATTCATATAAGAATAAAAATAATTTACGTCATCAAGGTGTGTCATAAGGTACATTATATCTATCTGATTATGAGTTTTAGCTTTAAGACATGAAGATGAATCATCACTAGATTATTCAGATAAAATTTGTGTGGAATTAATGGAAATGGTGGATATGTTAGATTTAATCTTATAACCAAATTTCTTGAAATAAATTTTATCAAACCTTATGTTTCCTTATAGTTATGCATTATATAGTTCGACATGTCCAAGATTTTTTTATTTAGAGACCCTTAATTCTTTCAAATTTCCCTTATGCTTCTTGAACCTATTGAAGGGTTTCTTAAAACCTCTTTTATTGTTATATAATTTTATAAATTTTTTTCAATGTTATAAAGGTCACTGTATAAAGAAGAACCATTTTATGTATCTTCTCAGATGACCCATCCATTATAGTTTAGTCCATCTTCTATCCATCAATTGAATTCGACACTATTAGAGAAAAATTTTACCTCTTGAATATTCAATGCTCTCCATATTCATCTTCCATTTATAGATTATAAATTAAAATTGTTCCAATTATATTTTTAATTCATAAATTAGTAAACTCTCTAGATGTTTTAATGGATTCCAGTATTTCAATCCATCATGGTGGTAGTATTTTAAGAATTTTCAATAATTGTTCTTCTTTTGGAATATGTTTTCCGAGTGAAGCAACATTATTCACTATCTAACTAGGTTTCCGTTTTTCTAAGTTATAATATCTATTTAAATAATTATGAAATAATGAAAAATAATAAAGGTAGTATTATATATGAGAGTTACTACATTTTAAATTCCTTCATAATCAACTGATATAGTTTCCCATATTTCATGTGAAGTTTCACATTAAGAAACTATGTTAAACTCATCAACGCCAAGTCCACATTTTATACCATTCATTGCTTTAGTTTTTAAATCATAGATGGGTTCACTATCACTATACCATGATTCTTGTTTTGTTTTAGTAATTTCATAATTATTCACGGTTCTAGGATAACCCTTGAGACCACGGTTCTTCAAATATATAATCACTCATGACGTAAAAAACTATAATTATCACTAGTAATGGAGTTAGTTCTAACCATTGAGATACATTTTCTATATTTAGTCATAAAATCAATTTCTAAGATGTTATTTTAACTTCAACCATTGAATTTTTGTAATTCCAAAGTAAAAATCTTTGATACCATTATTGGAAGAAAATTAAATACACCCAGACTCAATAGGGGGGTTCATTGGGCTCTTGAAATTTTACTCTCTTATAAAACCACCCACTTTGAAGATATGATTACTACTTATCTTTTATTAACAGATGAAAAAAATAGAAATATATTCATAAATAGAGAAGACATAAAATTGATATTTATATTGGTTTAGTGAATATAAATCCCCTAGTCCACTCCACCACACTCTTCTGCATGATTTTTTTGATTTTTAATAGATATTTCTATTTTACAGGAACATATTTTCATTTTCCTATGGAATGCATGAATTAACGTAATAATTTTACACATTTTATAACATAAAATGAAATTCTAACTACATCTAACAAGTATTTAAAAATATTATCTTATAATTTTATTTTACCATTATTCATTACAATGAGATAAAGAATAAACATGGAGTTTATAGAATGAGGACCACCGTTGTAAAATATAATCGACTAAAAAGAAGAAATATCTATGAGATAATTTGAATAGTGATGAACGGAAGGGGATTATTCTTAACACATAAAATAGTAACTTTATAGAACAACTATAGAGTCACGTATTATTATTCCGTTTTTCATAAAAACATAGTAGCACACAAAACATTGAGAGCGAGAGTTCTTATATGATAGAATATGATTTTTTATTTTTATGAATATTATCTGCTTTTTAGCTTTTGAGAATACTCAAAATGAATTCCAATATTCTCCTGTAATTTAACAAAACATTATCCATATTATGCAGTCTTAGAAAAACATTGATTTCTTTGGAATTCTATAGTAATAGTACAAACCATTAAATTATCCTCATACTTGTCTCCTTTTTTGTTACATTCAACTTATTATAATTTTTTCTACCATACAAAAGAAATTTATCAATTAGTTAACACATGAAAACATTATTTCCCATTTAAAGTACAACAATAGTAATAAATACCAGGTTATAGAATGAAGTATCCAAATATAGATCACCACATTATGGAATAACACGTATTTAATTTCACATAGCTGAATTGATCCACATGGATGATTTATTAATATAACCTTAATTTCATTATCCTTCTTCATATATAAAATTTTATTTAAATTGGATTATTGATAATGTTTCAAATTTCATATATCTAAATTTAGCATATAGTGAATTGGATCTGTGTTGTCAATTTCACCACATATTCAAACCACATAGCCAATTGCCAGATTTACCCAACTTCTGCATAGTTCTTTCAATGATGTATTAATTTTATGTATGAAATTCCTTAAGATAATAAGTTGAAATGACTGATTTTCTAAAATATAAATTTATATGTATATCCAAATACCTCATTTAGATTATTTTCCATTCATAGAATCATTTTCAAAAAACTTATATAACATGAATATCTAATAGAAAAATAAATTAGATAATGATAAAACTGATTAAAAAACATAAAATAAAATACATTAGTAACATATGAAAGGTATTTGCGGCAATAAAATACTAAATATCATGGGATATGTTTTAAAAAAATTATTATTTTAACAAAACAATCTTGTGGACTCCTAATGTGTTGGTAGGGATATGAGCATGTACTGAAGTAACTACTAATATGTAAAAGTGACCTCCATTTAGAATAGGAATATGAATATTTTCATAATATTCATTTTTCATTTGACATATTGATGATAATCTAGGATAGTAGTTAGAATTGTTATCTATCATTATATACTAATTATATACATCCTTTTTTATGGGATCAATGATTTGAGATGGTCTCTTACGGTTATCATGTTATTTGGGGAAAAATATTTCACTCCAAAAAAGATGTATTGGTTTCATTTGAAGATGTGGGAAGAGATATGATCCTAGTAATCCAATTTATTTAGGATATTTTAATAGGATTCTATAATGGGAGAATGAATATAACCCCTCTCTTTGATGTGAATGGGGATACAAGTCCTTGTATATCATCTAGTTTCTTTTTGGGATATTCTACAAGAGAAAATATATATGACAAATAATATAGACTTTCTCCATGTTTTCTATCTATGTATAATTACATGAACCTATTAACGATTCTATGTATTGATTGTAGGCTTATTCAATTTGGGATGTAATATTATCATACCCTTCAGTTTCCTTTAAAATATATCAGTTAGCTTCATCAGTAATAATGATAGTAAATCATAATTTTTATCCATAACGAACCTAAAACCCTTAATAATTCCACCACTTGAGTTCCCAGGTGTGAGTCAACAGGTTGTAGATGATTAAGGTGGCTTGCTGAGACGATTCATTTGGAGAGGGGCCCATGTCCCTAGTAGTGTCAACAAATAGTAGGTGTCCAACGGAGTGTCTCTAATATAGTGTCAAATATTTAATTGACCTATTCATACATCTCCGTCCGATATGGGTGTCATGAACAATCTCAAACTAAATAAAAGGTATTAATGTTTTTATATTTTGTGATTGATTCCCTCAGATTCATCATGGTTTTATTTCTATAATGTGATTCATGGGTTATAATCTCGTAAAGTCTTTCTCGAGCAACATCCATGTTGAGCGTAGTACTATTTAAGTGGAACTAATTACTTAATGATTTGAAAACATGTTATTGTAGGTATATATTTAGTTACCTCATTGTCTAGGAGGATGAGGATACAAACATTGAGTTGGTTGAAGCAAACATGGGATGCCTCATATATTGAGATGAAGCCTGAGAAGTATTTGGATTACCAAAGATATGTATTGATAACGTATAATATAATGGAGATGAGTTAGATGATTCTATTAAATTGGATTGAAGATAAATGCCATTATAATTCCTAAAATTATTGAATATTTATCAATAAAAACAAAAAAAAAACTATTGGGGGAGTATCATAACAAAGACAATGGTTGATTGATCACATTTAGTGGCAAAAGATTTAGTTTAAGTTAATAATTGTATTTCTATAGGAAACATCTATGATCATCATTCACATTTTTTTTTGACTTTTTAAAACTTTTTTCTAAAGGAAGGTTTTCCCTTGGACTTTTCATGAGATACATTGGAAGGTTTTTTGGTTGATATGATGGGACGTCAAACACATTTCACACATTAGGAGGAATTATTTCCTCCCCTATAAGTCAATTATAAATTAAATATGTTTTCATGAATATTTCCAAGATACTGATATATATTTAGTTACAATAGTTCTATAGATTCTATCAAAACCTTATATTCGATAAAAACAAATTTATTTATAAGAGGTTTTAAATTATTTACTTTTTAATTAGTTATGCTATAGTCGGAGTCCAAATAATGGGTCACTATAGAATTTTTCTTCATATTGGGGGTGAGTGAGTGACAATGGTGATTTTATCTACCCCCATTATGGGCTCCCTATATGTCCTTTTAAATATAATGAGAACATATGCAGTTTTTTCTGCTTAATGGGAAGCATCATACCTTCTAGGGATATACGATGTGGACCACATGAATTCTTCTATGGTCGTGCATCGATGACGACATACATTCCATTTAAAGTCATATGGAGTGGCATTATACAAATAATATTCATAAAAATGTTTTATATATGAAATTTTCTATAGTTTCCAATTATGATTCTCCTCATAAGTAATATGACCCTTTGGGGAATGATGGGGTTATATTGGCAACATGAACATATGAAATAATTGGTTTATTTAGTCCATGAGAATATATTCTAAATGACTGGATTAGGGATTAATCATGAATATTTCCTAATGATAATGGTTCTCAATGAATATGGTCCCAGTGAAAGGACATCTAGTCTCACATTTAATGTTTCCTGATGATGAAGGGTGTATAAAATTTCATTCGGATACTCCCCCATGAACATGGAATCATTGGGAATATTACCCACATTAATAGATATAAAAGTGTTTTGACACTAATTTTGAAACACATGTAGGTATAATATGTATTTGGATCATAAAAAATCAAATCCCACATATTTTAACCTATAAAGCTTAAGGTCTTGGTATAGGACTATAGCATGTAGTTTAACAATATGTGGTGAGGGGGTGTTGTTCAGTTTTTTCTTTTGAGATTGGGATTTATGATTCATTAAAGGTGTGATAATAAAATAAGGAGTGTGTACTATAGATTAGTGACCCTTAATGAGATCCTTTAAGTTAATATGTCCCTTAAATGATGAGTCCATAGATGTTGTGTCTATATGAAAATGATTTGTCCTTAGTCATATTATAATATTGGAAGATATATTGGAGCATAAACCTAAAAATACATATGTATGTGTGTATCATTCCAATTGATTAAAAATTATATATTTTATTATGATTAGAAAATTGGAGGATTTGGATCAATAGGGAAATAATTGGTGGTTTTCATGTGTCGCTCAACTAATTCTTGGGTTAAACAGGAATTAATGTTTTCCAAGAACCATAATCTTTCCTTGTAATATTTTATTATTTGTGGTGATGAAAAAATAAATAGGATCATGGCTAGGGATTGAACCTTATAATAATACCCATGAACACATGGTTTATTGGGTGTAAAATGGGTTTAGAGGCATTCATGGCTAACTGGGTGTTGGATATTGGTTATTCATGCTAGATTGAATAAGGAATGAGTGGTTTCACTGATGTCCTTATAATGAGTTCCCTCATTATCAATGGGTAATATGATTTTAAACCCCATGAGGGACCAAATTGTTACAGAGGAGAAGTTATAGGCATATTTTATTAAAGGAATACATGATTAATGGGGTTTATAATGGTGTTAATTCCCTGATCTTGTGCATTATTTGTTTTTGGGTGAGGCTTAAAGAAGTGTGTTCTTATTTTATATTCATAGGAAAAATGATGTACTTATATTGGAATTTTGTTGTATATGTAACCCTAGGGAAGGAGATAAATAATTTTTTCCCAACTCTACAAGGTTTAAGTGGTTTAACAAGGTGGTGGTACCATATAATATTTTTTCCTAGAAAAGGAGTAAGTGGAGGTGGTGATTTTCCCTAGTTTTGTTTTAAGTAAAGGTTCTCTATACCCCTTGTGTCGGGATATGAGAAGGTGTTTATTCAAAGTAGTATAAGGATATATGATTGTGTTACTTTTCAATATAGTAGGGATTAGTTAATGGTTTACCTCAAATGATATTGGGTGGAGAGATTAAAACTTGTAGTGGATGTGAAATTACGATCACCCTTAGTAAGGTATGGTGAAGTTATTCACAATTTCCCGGAATTATGGGGATTTGTTTCCCCCTAATATGAAGTTATTTCAATGTACTTGTTCATGTTCATCCTTAGTCTGTTTCCAACTGGAGGGGAAAAGTATGTGACATTATAGTATCGGTGTCTATAGTGGGTCCTCCACATATATATAGAAGATCATGTGGTGAAGTGTTCCTTTGTGAATTTTTCACCTCTAGATAAATGAATTTCCCATCAATTTTAGTTCATTCATTGAGGCATTGCGTAGAAAAATTATTATTTAACTAGAAAGGATGACATGGTTGAAAGGAGGTCCTTGTGTATCATTATATTACAATGAATCAAAAAACCATTCTCATGTGGTTTCTTAAGAGTTGTAATTATACAACAAAACGTTTACCTATGTGAAAGATAGTTTAGCACCAAATTCATTTCCTACAACAAAACATGGTTGAAGGATCCAAGTGAAGTAGTTCATTTTTATTGGTGGTATAGAGAGAACATTTATGAACCAAGGTCAACATACTTATGTGCATGCATCGATATCTATATAATGTAATGATTTATTTCCCAAGGACTAATTCAATTCTCAATTATTTTCATTTTCACTACAACAGGAGTCAAAATAATTTTTAAATAGAAGAAAATAATAGATATATATTGACATAAAATATATCTAAATCTATATTTGAGAGGCATATGTTTTGTTATAGAGTCTATGTATCTCCATACAGTGAGTTTTTCGGGAGAAGGGGTCCCCACTTCCTATGGGATATAATATTTATAATAAAGGGGAGTATCGTTCTTGTTTTGGAAGTTTGGATTTCCAACTCTATTATATAAACATTCAATGGTGTTCTATTTGGGTAAATTGAATATGGGGGAGTATTTTTTCATAGTTTACATTGGAGATTCTATCCATAGTTAGAGATGAATATGTCATAGATTTTTATTTAATAATGCTGAAGGATGAGAAATCCTGAAATTATTTTTTGAAGGGGATGGGGGTTCTTTGTTTTTATTTAAATTAGTGGAATATCACCTAGAAGTGTTGAGGTTCTTGAAAAGAAAAAGATCTTTTTTCATGTTTTACATTTTATTTAAATATTTTTTCTAATTAGTATCCGGGGTTATATGGGATCAATGTTTCTCAATTGCGAATCATTGATACATTAAATGATCGAAGAGTGGTTTAAACCTTATAGTGTACATCAGTTCTATTTTTCATGGATAATATGTTTTTGAGTCTACATTAGTGTACTCTATGAGTTTTCGACATACCAGATAGGGGGATATTGTTAATGATAATCCTATGAATAATTTTAAATGTTTACCAAGTTGATAATTTTTATGAAACTATTTTTGGAACACTTATAAATAATAAGAATGATCATAAATAATAATATATGAGTTTCAAAAAATAGATATGTTGCAATAGATAATTTTATAAGACTAGAACAACATTACGGTACCACTAGTCACACCATAGAAGTGGGATTCCTGAAATGATAGTGTCATTGAAATCCTATTATATATAATATAATCTGAAAATATAATATAGTAGTCATTATTGTTGTTTTTTAGGATTTAATCATTTTTGAACTAAATAAATAGTATCAACCCCACAACAACACTGAGGGATTCACAAAGAACCGAATAAGTTAGATTATATAAATCTTAATGGTTGGCATTATATAGAGGCTCTCACTATAAAAGTATTTGTTACTCTATGAATTTAATTTCTACTAAAACTATTGAAAACACATTGGATCTTTTATATTTAATTTTTTAGTGGTTATGAGTATATGCAAATTTAATTCTATTTCTATTTTGATAAATTAAGGTAGTCACATTTCATAGAATATGAAAATGATGTAAAGGTCTTGAGTTGGATTTTAGTGGATATATAGTTTTGGTGGTTTTCATGACAAGGTAAGATTACTACAATGTGTAATCTCTATATCATATTTATACTAATTCAATTGTGTAGTTTTACCCACTATGTTGAATTAGGTTTCTTTATACTGTGATTTTAAAAAATGAATCCTAAATTTACATCCAATAAATTCTTAGTGTAAGTGTGATGAAAAATTCAGATGAACCGTTATACATGTTGTAATAAATATGTTTATAATATGGATAGGTATATGCATGGTTTTAAGGCTATAAATGGAACTGAAGTACTCTCCATGGTTGGGATACTCACACTACTATGGTGTTGTTTAAACAAGCCTATAAATTTTAATTTATTATCCTTTCATTAGAACATATAAAAATTAATAACTTTATATTGGCTTAGAATTGAAGAGAATATTTATTGTAATTTTTTTAAATTATTGAATGTTAATTAATTATAAATCAAAATGAAAAAACTTTTATTCACTAACATTATCATAGATATAATTCTATTTCAATACATGATGGAATATTATTAAATATAAATTTAAAATTAGAGAGAACATAAAAAATTAAGAATTTTTTACTTGTGATGGAATTTATATATGTATATCAATGGTGAATTATTTCTAAAGGTTTCTGTACTTTTTTATTGGATGATTTATAATAGCATTGGTACAATCCAATATTTGTAAACTAATTTTTCTTTAAAAATATCAAAACAATAGAACTCAGGTATTTAGAGAGATATTTTAGTGTATGAGAATAATGATTTATTTATTTTTTAAGGTTATTAAATCTATAGGTTCAATATGGAAACTATAAATTCTATCCAATAAGAAATATGATTAATGTTTCATGTTATCAACACAATATCATTTCATTCTCCATTGATTAGATCTATTTTTCTATCTAAGTAAAATTTCATGTTTCCTCATTTATTTTCACTATAACTACATATCAATTGTGATGAAGAGGATAATTTATTATAATGATAGAATGGATCATTAGTAAGGAGTTATTTTCAAAATATCGATGTACCTTAATTCAAATCCCCCCTATTAAGGTACTTACCATGCATAGGTACAATAGTAAAAATGTTCTAGATTTTTAAAATTATTATCTCTTCATGTGATTACTTGTTTAATTTTAACATTATGGTGAGTGATGAGATTATGTAATCGAACTGTTACAAACAAGATTTTTTTGGATGGATCCCTGTATTCGTCTTATAGTAATGTGTTAGGATGATTAATCATGATTTTGATCATCTTTTTGGGTATTATATTAATAATTATGTTACATTAATATTATATTTTATCTATGATATCATGAACCTCAGACATCTTTATTATATCTGATAATTATATAATATGTTTATGCTAATAGGGTTAAATGTTAAATTCCTATTTTATAAATATTTCATGAAAAAAGGTCTGTAGAAATGTTTCTTGTTTTCTTTAAATAGAGTTTAGTCTCTAAGTATCATCAATCTTAGTAGTGAGACCCTATGATAACATCCTGATTTGGAACAGTCATGGATGTCTTAATGGGGGGATATAGGTTTTTTATATTTATTTACTCTACGCTATCATGGTAATTGATCTACAGATGTGTAACATGGTAATTTTTTCATATATTCCAAATATATAGCATTATAAACATTATTGAAAATTTTATTTGGTAAATATAATGATTTATTATGTGTAAATATATATTAAAAATAATATATTAGAACAAGATTTAATGTTAGAGAAGCATTGAAGGAAAATTGGTTAACATAGTATCAACATTGTGAAGGAGAATTATTTATAAAAGTAATTTTTCAATTGGGTTGGATAACCTGGTCTAAAATATATATGAAATACTCTTCTATAGTTTAATTAATGATTTGAATTTATTTATTGATAAATTATAATTATTAAAAAAGGATTTTTCATAAACATTTTAACTAAATAATACAATTTCTATAGTGATGGATAATTGAATATAGATGAATGTATATTTTGTTTAACTGGATTTTCTTTATATTATATTTATTATCATAGTTTTTTTTGAAGACTATTTTTTGTTTACCAGATTATGATCTTTACTAAAAACATAAAAATGCTGGTATGGATCATTGATAGGATATTATTCTTTTTTTGTAGGTTGATGGAAGGAATCATCAATGAGATCTGATAACAATATATTCTTATTTTCTGTTACATGAAACCCATGACATTACTCATTACAATAGTATATAAAACACATACCAATGATGGACCATTTATAAAAGAAGAAATGATTTTATTTAGTATGAATAATATTCCATGTAAGCATAAATCTAAATGGTTGGTTGTGATCTGTTATAGTTTTCTATAATGAAGATGATATATAATGGTTGATGTTATCTTTGTAAAATTGTCAGTGGTTCCCACTGGGAGCTCGTGTGGGGACAATGTACATTTCTGGTCAAAGTGTGTGATGCGAGATGGCTCATCAATCGGGTAGGTGATGATGGATTCAGTATGAAATTTGGATTATGAATATTGAAATTGTATCATTGTTATCAATGGCTCGCGATGTGGATATAAAAAAATTTAGATTCGATGACTGAAACAGGGGTATGGTGATTGTGATATGATGATAGAGATGTTGAAATGGATGAAAACATGTTCTCAGGTGGCTAATTTTTTTCTTTGTTTTTGAATCTTGTCTTTATGGTTATATTTCCATCGAAGGTGATGAGAAGGTTATCCTCCTACAACTTTAACTTTTTATTAAGCTTTTGATCTGGGAAGTTCCCCATACAAAAACAAGTTTAAGGAGGCCTAAAATAATGATTTCCCAAAGAATCTTCCCTAACAAAATTACAACATACCTGTTGAAGAGATCCAAATGTAGAAAACAATAGGCTTTGATCACCAGTGGTAATCTTGGGGGACAAAAAATCTGCCTTCTAATTCCCCTCATGCCAAGTGTGACTAAGAATCACCTAAGAGTCCAGAAAAAACTTGCATCTGCAAATAATGCAGGCAATGGTCCATGGAATGAGGAGCAGCCCACGCAGTGACCCATGAAGGATAACCGAGTCAGTCTCCATTGACTCAAGAACAAGATTATGAGAATGACAAAGCTCAATGCCTTTCAATATTGCATATGTCTCTTCCATAAGAGAGTTTCCTATTCCAAAATCATTACTAAAAGATATTAACACCAACCCTTGGGAGTCATGAACCACTATCCCTCCTCTCATAAAACCAAACACGCAAGACCCTTCCACATTGAGCTTCATACCACTACTTGAAGGTTTCCACTTCACCCATAATCCCTTCTTATTCACACCTAGTAAAAATGGACTTCAATAGAGTTACCTACCATGAAAATTCATAGTAGTGGAATGGCCTCCCAACCCTTAACAAGTGGGATCAAATCGGTCCCAGTATAGTGGGTGCAAAATACCAAAGCTAGCCTTGAACAGCACGTTCCCCCACGCCGCCTCTGGTTGCGAGCGCTCCAAAGAGTCCAACATACCACACTAAAAAGCACCTCCCTCGCCTTCTTCTTAGAGACGTTTTCATCAGTTCCCGAAAACCCTGATGGCACAAAATATGCAGATAAAGTCACCTAACCTCCTCGTCCGAATAAATAACCAAGGTAACCCCAAACCATGGTTTCCCAGTCACTGGAGAAAAATAGGAGGTCAATCGACTCTTCAGTGGGAACCGAGTAGCATAATCATTTAGATTCAAAATAACTTTCAAGAGATGTGTATCGATATTTACATCCCCTATTTTAAAATTTTATTCATTCAATAATATAACAATATTGGTTCAAATTCATCCATTAATGATAATGACATGAGAAAATATATAATCATTAGTATGATAATGAAAATATTCACTAATTATTATGATAATGATTATTATTACACTACTAGAAGGATAAAATTGCCTAAATATAATTACATAGTCATAATGGAAGAGTTATATGTCTATTCTACGAGCATGATATTTTTATATTTCATTCATATTCAATGATTATAGGTGTATCAAAAAGGATTAATATATTATTTTATCTAATATGCTGGAGTTATTTATTTTAATATTATTTACCATTTCAATTTAAATGTGAGGAAAGTGAAATATACCCCTTAATTGGGTAGTTATTTTTTTTGTGGGAAATAAAAAAATGGTTTAAATTTTTTCTAAAGGTTATAAAACAATATTTTATGAGGTCATAACATGAGGTTTGGAGTGAAAATTATTTAATTTTAATGAAAATTTAAAATAGAAACGGTATCTTATTTGATTATTTTATTTCAAGATAATGGAAAAATGATATGTTTTTAAATATATTATGATTCAACGATTTGTTTTCCTATTATAAGAGTGGGATAACATATTGAAAATTATCTGGGATGGTTAAATCTATTATAGTAATGGTTTAAAATTCTATCTATGCAATCATTAACTATTTTGATATAGTATACTCATTTATATATTTTTCATGACTTGAGATATGAGATGTGTGTTTGATTATAACACATAGTTGACATATTATTTTTTTATGAAGGGTTAAAGTGATTGTTTTTTAAAAAAGATAATAATTTTATATTATAGTTATAAATAAAATTCATTATATTTTTTGAAACATAGATATATTCATGTATAATTTGATATTATTAGGAAAATGACCATATATGGAAGACTAGCCAAGTTCTCATAGATATCAAACAAACATGAGGTTTTTTCTATTAATTAAATTCAAAGAACCAATAGAATATTACAGTTTATTAATTAAAATACTATGAATAATAAATGTAAACCCAATTAATAATTTATAGATAATTCATTTTTAATGATATTCATGGTATACACAATAAATTGTTATTAATTTTTAATTTAATGGTGCTTCAAATATACTATGGGTCATAACTCATGAGGGGATTTAATGAATAGTAAAAATTTATTTTATAAAATTAATATATTTTGGATATGGATGATCTTATTCTAGAATTAATAGGATACATTTTGAAACTAATAAAATAACTGAAATGTGAATTCAAATTATTTTCATCATAGAATAAAATCAGATTAATATTATTATTAATTTGAGTATAAGGGGGTATGAGTCATGACCATTATCCCTGTAGCTCAAACATATGACTATGTCTTTCCTTTTTCTTATGAAGAAAATTAATGGTATGAATAATATAATATCATTGATTCTCTTTGAGAATGAATTATCTCCTACTAATAATATGAGTTATATTTTAAGTGTACTAACTCATTGGTTTCAATATTAAAATATGAATTTTTTTATGACAAAGAAATGAGGTATAAAAATTGAAAATATATTATATAAGTGGATATATATTAAAATTATTCTTATATTGTATTTCTTAGGAAAATATATTTTTAATTTCTGGTGAATTTTTATTTTATTGTCCCTAGACCCCTAAAATTATTCTTTTATTTGTAAATTGGTAGATTTATGAATATCTCATTCCTGATGATTGGATTAATTATGAATAAGAATGTATTTTTAGTTGATAATGTTTATTTTAAAATGTGAGAAATAAAATAATGGTTAATGAACCCAAAATTGTTTAGAATAAGAGAACTTATGTATGGTATCCCAATTAGGTAGGTTAAAACCATGAAATACGCATTGTAATTGTTTTTATAATAAAAAATAAAACATTAGGAGAATTTGAGGTTATAAATTATAATATTATTAATAATATTCAATATTTAATTTAATTTTTTAGCAATGGAAAATTGAAGAGTTACATTACTACTATCATTTGAATTCAATCCTTACATGCCATAAAACCCGACTAATTCAAGTTTTTGGATATGTTTGATTGTGGGATCTAGTCTAGGGTGGATGGGAATGTTTATAGAACCTACATAGGATTACACAACTATTATGTGTGAATATAATGCTTAGACGCCTTACAGGTCATCAATGAAGACCATAAGAGGGAAATGTCTCCATGTAGATTTCATCAATTTACTTATAAAGAATGCTTTACTATATGGTTGTGGTTTCCCAATTATATATTTGACATGTAAAAATAATTTAGTATACATTATTCATATTAATAAGTGGGGTACACGGTATTTAAATAATTCTACACAAAATGAAATAACACCATGTGTTCTTTATTCAATCCACCTTATACATTAGTCTTTCATGAATGAAATAAACCAAAATTTGTTTAATCATGTTGTGAACTTTAATGACTGGTATATTATCACTCATATATCTTTATATTACAAATATAATGAAATTATAATCTTTTCAATACTAAAGATCAAGTCCTAAATGGAAATTTCATGTGAGTTGGAAGGAAAAATATGTGTCAACATGTGAGATGTGTCTATAAGTGAAAACATTGACAGATATAAGGATGAAAATTTGGTTTATTAAAAAATAAAACCCTAGAATTAAAAATATAAACACATAAGAAGAATATTTTTCATAATAATAAAATATGAGTAAACTGAAACATAAAATATCTTAAGGAGTAATTATAAGATCCATTAGAAGGGAGAGGGTACTTATATAAAATATGAATGTCAAGGTGAAAAAAGATTATCGGAATTAGTCAGTGTAAAAATTATATGGATTGTAAGTCTTTGTATTGTATTACTATTGTTGACCTCACCTATTTTGATAATCCCAATTATTCTTTCATATACTTTGATAATCTCAATTTAATGATTTTATATATATTAATTCTTTCAATATGTGATCAAGATGATAATAATATTAAAATAATCCCTTAGATATGTTAATCCATGTCTATATATGTTTATATGAGTTATGATGTTCTTCTAACCCCTTCGGATATGTTTTGCATAATACAAACAAGTGTTAAGACACTAATCTGGGTATATATACTGATATAGAGCTACCGGTACTCAGTTTACCGATGGAATTAGTCTACTGATAGACATATTCACTGATAAGCTAAGGTCACTGATATAAACATAGTTACCGGTAAGTAGACACAAAGTCTACTGACAAAACAGAAGAGATACTGATGTGCATGTCTACTAGTAGTTACCAATAGACTATGCCTACTGATACGAGTACTTACAATCACAAACTATAGCTACCAATATGAGGAAGTCTACCGATAGACAGAAGTCTACCGATAGATCGAGTTCACACATAGTTACCGATACATCGAGCTACTGATAGCTCAAGAGCTACCGATGGAGAAAGAGCCACCGATGGAGAGAACCTGTTATATAGAGCTACCGATGCAAGAGCAAGAGCTACAGATTGAAGATCCATTGACACTGTACACTTTTACCAACACGAGCTACTAATGATTGACCAACCAGTCAAACTATATACTCTACTCTCAATACTATTTGTTTATTAAGATAACAGTTACATTTGATGTTTTTAATGTAGTTAATGTTATTTAATGATCTATGTTTCCATGTCAGGGAACCATACCTATTACCAATGCATAAAGTAATTATTATTTTCTGCAGAAGATGAATGTTATAAAGGTACAGAAAAAGATCGTGCAGGATACACTTTTTGAAAGAGAGAGAATCAAGGCACTAAGAAGAGACACGAAGGGTGAAAGGGCCAAGAGCTAAACAACATTAAAATATGGAGAATTTTTCACAAGTAAATATCCATACTCCAAGAATCCTAGACATACACGAAGAAACTTATTATATAGGAGACCACAAGCTTCATCTTGAGTGAAGAGCCACAACAAACATTTCATGCACTCAGACTGCTAAACTAGACCTAGATCCAAGGAAGAAAACGACACTCTGTTTTCTGAACAAGAAACCACAGAAGGACTCAGAAGATTTTATGATAAACCAAACGAGTCCAGAGCAGCACTACTAATCAGTAAATCATTTTAAAACTCAATCATACTTATCTTAGTGATTCTATCATTACATTTCGAGCAGTGTGTGTACCTTGTTTATTTTACACACACTATCTCCAGAGAAAAACTGGAGGATTCTTAAATCCTCACTCAAACATCATAACTCTTTGTTTCCCACTATGGATAATGGTAGAGGTCGAGTAAGACATGGACAACCTATGTGTTGTTGTTTGTGTTTCCCACGAAGAACTATGGTAGAGGACTTTGGACCTGGACAGTAGTGTACTGTTGTTTACCCTCGATCCAGGGTGTGGATCAATTTATATAAATTGTTGAGAGGACTAAGTCTCAGCTGGAGACTGAACCTCTTGGTTATCTTTGCTGTGCTTTTTAGTTTGAGTTAGGCATACTATATATATATTTATTTTATAATCGACTACTATTACTTTGAAATACAAAACTATTTTAAAGTTACTCTGATAGTTAAATTAGCAAGTGTTTATATTTATTTTAAACCAGTAAGATAGTTTCAAAAGTTAATTTAATCTTTAGATTAAGTCAACTAAGACTTAATCAATTTTTGAGAAACTGATTGAACATTTACACTCTGTATAGATTCACTACAGTTTAACTTTGTTTTTAATTTGGGGTACATTAAGAGAAATATTTTTAACAGAAACTTTTATTGGAACTCAATTCAACCCCTATTGAGTATCCACTCCGACCAACATTCGGTATTAGAGGATTGTTTCCTTTCAAAGATTTCAAAACAATCTGTGTTTTTAACTTGATTTTTTGTTGCATCTTTAAAGATCTTAAATTTCTCTTAGTTTGAAATTTTACCTCTTTAAAAGTATTTTCTAAAATCTATCTATGGATAATATACTTGAGGGTGCTACTACTAACCAACCACCTTTCTCCAATGGCAAAAACTATGCCCAGTGGAAACTGAAAATGAAAATTGATTTAGAAAGTATGGGTTTTGATATTTGGATTACTATTGAATCTCAGTATAAAATTCCATAAATTAAAAGAACGACTTGGGATGAACCTACTAAGACTGCTTACAATAATAATTTTAATGCTATGAATGCCCTGTACTGTGCTTTAGGAAATGAAGAGTTTAATAGAAGTTTTGATTGTAAAAATTCTTATGAAATATGGTATACTTTGGGTGTTTCTCATGAAGTAACAACCAATGTTAAAGAAAGGAGATTGAATACATACACTACTAAATATGACAATTTTAAAATGAAGACTGATGAACCTATTTCTGATATGTATCTCAGGTTCAATGAGATAGTCAATACAATGAGTTCACTAAGAAAAGATATTCCAACTAAGGAACAAATTATGAGGATACTGAAATGTCTACTAGAACGATGGAGATTCACTTATGTTTCAATCATAGAGTCATGTGACATTGGAGAACTGCCTATAAAAGATAAAATTGGAAAATTAATGATGTATAAGGAAGAACTAAAGGTGAATAAAGAGGAAGATGATGAACCAAAAGGGAAATACATAGCTTTCAAGTCTACTGTTTCTAAGAACAAAGACAAGGAGACAATGAAAGTACCTTCTAATGGTTCAAGTAGTGAAGATTCTAACTCTAAAATTGATGCTGAAATGGCTCAAATAGCCAGGAGATTCATGAATTTCTATAGGAATAAGAAATTCTTCAGAAAATCTAACTACAAAGGAAAGTATGACAATAAGGGACACTAGAAGAAGGATCGGAAGAGGTCTGACAAGGAGGATGATATAGTTTGCTACGAGTGCAATAAGAAAGGACACATCAAGGCTATTTGTCCAAAATTAAAAGTCAAAAAGAAATATGATTATAAGGACAAGAAGTAAAAGAATGATTTGAAAGCAACCTGGGGTGCTTCATAGAAAATCACAAGTGAATATGAAGTTTCATGATTCTAAGAAGAATCATGCCAACATGTGTTTCATGACCAACACGTCTGAGGTAACTTTAGATACTCCTTTTTAAATTCCTATTATTCTGGGGATGATGCAGACTCTGATTCTGATTCTGAAAACATGACAAGTGAGTAATTATTTGAATAATTTAATATGCTTGAAGAGACATGCAATGAACTTAAGGATAAATACAAATCATTAATGAAACAACATACTCTCACTGTCACTGCTAAATCTGCCTTTGATATAGAAAAAGAGAAGAATGCACAACTGCTAAAGGAGTATACAGAACTGGAAATATAAAATGAGCAAGTTAGAAAAGACTTAGAGAAGTTTAAAAATGGAAAGGATACACTAAATCAAATGCTAGGAAAGCAAGTGGCACCAAAATACACTACTAGAATAGGATACAAACCTGGATAGAGACAACTTATTATGAATAGATTTATTCCTAAATCTGGACAGAATACTGCTACTTCAAGTTCTGGAAATCCCTATTCTTCAACCAGTTATTCATATGGATATAGATCAAGTAATGTTTATCTTTCAAAATCTATTGATTCTATAAATTATATGAGTCCCATAAGACAAATATGGGTACCTAAAGCTTTGATTTATAACATTTATAGACCCAAGATGATCTGGGTACCAAAATCATTTCCTATCTAAATCTGTTTTGTAGGATGCATGCTTAAAGAGTTCTCATAAGAAGGTATGGTACTTGGACAGTTGATGTTAAAGACATATGTCTGGACATTATACATGCTTCAAATGTTTAATAAAGGTTGATGGAGGCCATGTTACCTTTAGTGATAATTCTAATGGAAAAATCATCGGCCTAGGACAAATTAGTAACACTGATTGAGTTTTAATTTCTAATGTTTTATTTGTTGATGGACTGAAATATAACCTGTTAAGTATTTCTCAATTATGTGATGATAGATTTAATTTGAAATTTGAAAATTATTCTTATAATTTTTTTAATTCTCAGAATGTTTTAGTATTTTATGCTTTAAGAAATGAAAATGTTTATGCTCTTGATTTAAATTATTTGGCTAAGCAAAATGTTATTTTTTTAAATGATTTTCATAAAGAATCTTGGATTTGGCATAGAAGATTAGGACACTGCAACATATATTCACTTAGAAAATTAACTAGGAAAAACTTAGTTAGATACCTACCTAAACATGAATTTCCAAATGACAATGTTTGTAATCCCTTTCAAAAGGGAAAGAAACATAAAGTTTCTTTTAAATCAAAGAAAAAAGTTTCAACTTCTCAACCTCTCGAGTTGGTTCACATGGACTTTTTTGGACCATCAAGAGTTTCTAGTTTAAATGGGAAGCACTATGTCTATGTTCTAGTAGATGACTTTTCTAGATATACATGGGTATACTTCTTAGCTCACAAAAGTGAAGCTTGTTCTTACATTTTTAAATAATCCAAATCTGTAGAAAATATTAGTGGACTTAAGATTAAAACCCTGATAAGTGATCATGGTCGTGAGTTTGAAAATCAAGAGTTTGAATCTTATTACTCACAAAATGTCTATAGTCACAACTTTTCTGCTCCTAGGACACCACAATAGAATGGTGTGGAAGAATGAAGGAATATAACCCTTCAAGAAATAGCTAGAACCATGCTTAATGAATATGACCTTCCTATTTACTTTTGGGCTGAAGCTGTGAATACAGTTTGTTATATTATTAATAGATTCATAATTAGACTAGTTCTTAAGGAGACCCGATATGAGTTGTGAAATAATATAAAACCTAAAGTTAGTTACATTAGAGTCTTTGGATGCAATGTTTTTATTCTTAATACAAAGGATAATATAGACAAGTTTTCTTCTAAGAGTGATGAAGGAATTTTTCATGGTTATTATTTAATTAGCATAGCCTATATAGTCTTTAATAAAATAACCAAATGTGTGGAAGAATCTGTTCACATCAAGTTTGATGAAACTGATCCACAAGATCCTAAAATCTCTCTTGAAAATCATGAGGAAGATTTGAGTGTTCTGGACCTTAATGATAAATCTGAAGAACCTGCTGTAAAAACATCCAGTTCTGGACATATTCTAGAATCTGCTAGTATAGAACCCAAACATGGAGGTGAACCTAAAATTTCTTGTCCTACCTTTACTAGATCAACAAGGATTCTAAAGAATCATCCTTTGGATGCTATTGTAGGTAATCTTGATAGAGGGACTCAGACTAGAGCCTCTCTAAGAAATCAGGTTGAACATCAAGCCTTTCTTTCACAGCTAGAACCAAAAAATGTCAATGATGCTATCAATGATGAATTTTGGGTAATGGCAATACAAGAAGAGTTAAATAAATTTTAAAGAAACAATGTCTGGGAATTAGTTGACAGACCTAAGGAAATATTAACAATAGGAACTAAATGGGTTTTTAGAAACAAAGTTGATGAATATGGAAACATAGTTAGAAACAAAGCTAGGCTAGTTGCACAAGGATATAGTCAAGAAAAAGGTATAGAATATGAAGAAACCTTTACACCTGTATCTAGATTTGAAGCTATTAGGATATTACTTTCCTATGCTGCTCATCTAAATTTCATGTTATATCAAATGGATGTAAAAAGTGATTTACTAAATGGTTTTATTGTCGAAGATGTTTTTGTTGAACAACCACCGGGATTTACTAATCCTCATTTTCCAAATCAAGTGTTTAAACTTTCTAAATCTTTATATGATCTAAAACATGCTCCAAGATCTTGATATGATAGACTTAGTAATTTTCTTATTTCAAAAAGTTTTACTAAAGGAATTGCTGATCCAACTCTTTTTATTAAAATAATTTCTAAAGATGTTTCAATAGTACAAATCGATGTTGATGACATTATTTTTGGATCTTCCAAACACTCTTTATGTACTGATTTTTTAAAATGTATGAAAAATGAGTTTGAAATATGTTTAATGGGGAAACTTAAATATTTTCTTGGATTTCAAGTTTTCAAAAATAAAGATGGTATTATTTTTAATCTAAGTAAATATAAAAATGATCTCTTAAAACATTTTGGTTTGGCTAGTATTAAGGAAAGTGAAACTCTTATGAGTACTGTTTTTAAATTGGATGCAGATAAAACTGGGAAACCAGTGGTTCAAACCAATTACAGAGGTATGATTAGAAGCTTACTTTAACTTACTTCTAGTTGACCTGATATTATGTTTAGTGTGTGTATGTGTGCAATATTTCAATATAATCCAAAAGAATCTCATTTACTTTCTGTTAAACGAATTTTTAAGTATCTTAAACATACTGTAAACATAGGTTTGTTTTACCCAAATTGACAACCCTTTGAGTTAATGAGTTATTCAGATGCTGATTTTTCTAGTTACAAGTTGGATAGAAAAAGCACTTTAGGAACATATCACTTATTGGGAAAATCCCTAGTATCTTGGTGTAGTAAAGAGCAGAATTCTGTAGCATTATCCACTACCGAAGTAGAGTACATAGCTGTTGGTAGTTGCTGTGCACAAATTTTGTCGATGAAACACACTTTATTGGACTATGGATATGAATTTAAGCATGTTTCAATCAACTGTGACAACACTAGTGCAATAAATATCTCGAAGAACCTTGTGTCTCACTCTGCGACCAAACACATTGATGTAAGGAACCATTTCTTGAGAGATCATTACCAAAAGGGTGATATAATTCTTGAGTTTATAATTACTGAATATCAATTAACTGCTATTTTCATTAAATATTTTATTTCAGAAATGTTAAATTACATTAAACATGAGTTAGGTATGTTTAACCTTGATCAGTATCTAACCTCACCGATGTAAAATTCTCACCGATGTGAAATTCTCACCGATGTGAAATTCTCGCCGATGTAAAATTATCACTGATGTTAAATTCTCACCGATGTGAAATTCTCACCAATGTGAAATTCTCATAGATGTTAAACCTCATCGATGTAACCCCCACTCATAAGAATCCTCACTGATA
Source organism: Viscum album (assembly GCA_963277665.1). Lineage (NCBI taxonomy): Eukaryota > Viridiplantae > Streptophyta > Magnoliopsida > Santalales > Viscaceae > Viscum > Viscum album. The sequence continues at coordinate 1,918,537,126 of OY728161.1, read as the reverse complement.
GAAATTCTCCCCGATGTGTGTGCTTTTTTAAAACTTCTATCTGCCACCAGAATCTGAATCGTTATTACTTTATTTCATTTTGTTTATTTATTTTATGATTCCTAAATGATAAAACTAAATTCAGAGCTACTTCTAAATCCACTAAGCCTCAAACCTTTACCCTCAAACCTTAGCTCCTGAATCCTTAGAGAACCATAATTCCTTTGCACCAGTGATGGAAAAAACAGAACTTCCTACCGTCAGAGATGACTCTATTGAGCCTAAAACAAAGAAGCAGAAGACCGATCAAGAATCAAGTGGTAGTTGTAGTGTTTCTAGAACTAGGTCGGGGAGACGAACAGTGAATCCTCATCTGCAAAATCGAGTTATTGTGATTGAAAATGAGCTGTGTGTAGAATGGATGATTGCTAGAAAGTCCTTAGTGCTCGAAGTACTTGAAGATCAAACATGGGTAGAGAGTTTTTAGAACAACAATGGTCCCTACATTTCAAAATTTGGTAAACAATTTTATGATTTTGTAACCATTGAGAAATCGGAGAATGAAATTCGAGTAACCACTTTTATGAATGGAAAGGAGATGTTGTTTTCATATTTTGAATGGGATGAGTGCTTAAATGTTCTACATGAATGAGTATCTGGATATGTCTTGAGATCCATGCAACCTACTAGTGACATTTTCGACTATGAGACTAATTTGGGAGAGCTGATTGGTGATGGAAGTCAAAGACAAGTAGTTGCTGTATAAATGGATGGAGAGAACATATTGCTGTTCAAATTCATTCAACATGTCTTGATACCGAGGAGAGGAGACTTTTCCAATTTGAGATATTAGGATATCTATCCCGTGCACCTCTTAAGACACTGTGTAAAGGTAAATTTGTGCATATTGCTAATGATCCAAATGGAAGACATGAAAAGGCTGAAATCTATGTAAAAGGCCCTATTATTTGCTAAATTGATCTCTGTGATGATTAAAGTAAAAGGGGTAGCTGTGTCTCAAGATGAGATAGTAGTAGTGAGGAATAAATTTTGTATCGCCTCTACTGTGTAGAAATACATGAGGATCAATTGTAACCCTTGGCGAGGAGAATGGGTCAATGATGATCAGAATGTATATGAGAAATTCAATCCTATTGATCATCCTTCATGACCAAAGGATGTGAGGGATCCAGGTCTGGGACTTGATGAAGAGGAGCCAGAATACATTGATGATTCAGAAGAGGAGGAGTCCTCTGCTGATGAAGGAAGAGACCCTGACTTACCTCCTAGCCCAACTCTTGAAATATTGATCAACAGAAATCATATAAAGAAGAATCTGCTTTATAGGATGTTGAAGATGCTTCTGTACAGATTGAGGAAGATGTTCATGAGAGTGAAGCATCTCTGTCAGCTGATTTGAGTCTTAGCCCAGTGATTGGACAATACTTAATGCCTGCTAATGATGCAAATGAATTTATAATTCCCATACCTATTTTGGAATACCCTCCTGATGTTGCAGAAGAAGAATTGATAGTGGAATATTCTCCTCAGGATGAAAGACCTGCTGAGAATGCTGTTGAGAATGTTGCTGAGAATGATTTTATCCTAATTGTGGATGTAGAAATTGAGGGGGAGCATCAAACCAATGTTGTAAGTGTTAAAGTGGCTACTGGAATTGAATATTGGGAAGAAGAATCAGGTTTTGTAGTTTTTGGTTTAGACTATCCATATTCAGATAATGAAGCATCTCTCAATAGACCTAATATTACTTATGATGTCGATTCTGAGTTATTTCCTAAAGATGTGGTCAGAATTCATGACCTGGATACTTTAAAGTATATGCTTAAGGACAGTTTTGAGGAAGAGGTAAAGAAGATGCAAGTTTCAATGGTATCTTCAGTTCAATCGATTATGACTGACTCAGTGGTCAGTTTAGCATTTGAAAGAGTACCCACTGTAGTTGTAGCTGCCAATGTGATCACAAGGGCTGATCTGGAATCCTTGAAGGATGAGATGACAGAATATTTTAATGCCTCAGTTGTTGAGATGAAACAAAGTTTTGCTGAAGAGATGAGTATGTTGGAAATATCTTTTGAACATTCTATTGCTTGTAATTTGTCAACATTCATGGCATAAATAGTGGAAGAAGTTAAAGACTTCTAGTCTCAAGTTTCTAGACATGAAACAGATCTTGAATCTTTAAAGAAATTGGTTATCTCTTTGGAATCATACATGAGCTCAAAATCCCAAGCAGACAAGGACTTAGCCTATATCAAGAGTGTGGTATGGCATATGGTTTCAGTGTTTGAAGGTTTCAAAACTTCTATGAAATATCATATTAAAACCCAGGATTCCCAAGTTCAAAATCTTATCAGTGGGTTGACCAAACGATTCAAAGATACTATATCTTTATCTGTTGGTTCTCTTGCATCTAAACCTTCAGTGGATTTGAATCAGTTTAGAGCTGTGATGAAGGAGGATCTTTGTTCACCTTCAACCAGTGGCTCTATAGACTCATCCGAGCTGAGATGTGCTTTTCTATCTACCAGAGATTCAACTAGAGAAATAATGAAGATAGTACAAGACTATATGAGAGAAGTATCTTCCTCTCAGAAAGAAGTGAAAGATAAGGTGGACTTCTATTTCTCTATGATTTTCACCAAAAAATCAACTCAACAATCACTTCAAACATCAGTTGGAAAATATGAAGATGCCTCCTGTCAATCAAGATTTCATAGAACAAGTTATCAAGATTAGGGAATTGACTCCAGCATTGGACAAGTTTATTGAGAGAGGAGGAGGAATAACTATGGATTTTATAAATCTGTTGATGCCTTTTCTGCATGATGATGCTAGGCCAGTAATTGTCCCTCCTTCTTTGCCTACCTCTGCCTCTACTGCTCTCCAGTTCAGACGACTCCTGCCCAAGAAATTCGAAGCCTCACTCCTATGATCACATAGAGGACTCCTCAGTACAGACCAAGAATAGTTTCTGTGGCTCAGCCTCATTTGATCATTTCTGGAATTCTTAATCCCTCACCTTCTTCCACTTCACCTGAATACTCTTCTGCTCCCAATGGCAAATATTACATTGAGGATGTGGATTGAACCAGTGCCTAGACTGTTTGATAGGAATCCACTGTATTTTGTTTATTTCTTTATACCTTATCTGGAACATGAAATGAAATTGGTTTTTCATCTCTTTTCTCATTTTTATTTTTATTTCTATTCTCTTTGGTTTCCCACTTTTTGATTATCACAAAGGGGGAGAAATATTTTACCAAGCTTTTACAAAGGGGGGTAAATTCACTATAAGTATCAAAGAGGAAGACATATTCACCCAGGGGGATAGATATTAATGAAAGGGGGAGAAATTTTATCTAAGGAAAATCTATCATGCTTTACTCCTCTGATACTGTTACATTTCATCCTCTGATACCATTTTCTATAACTCTCTGATGCCACTAAACTTTACTTTTGATATCATTACATTTAATTTTATCTCTGATACTATCACATTTTCTTCTACCTATGATCCTTTATGTTCTATAACATGCTGTTTCTCTAAGATATTTGCATTTAATGAAATATCCTCTATTACAACTTCTCACTATTTATAAAATGATAATATCATAGGTTGTGATTATCAAAAAGGGAGAGATTTTGGACCTCACCAGTTTTCATAATCCCAATTATGCTTTCATATACTTTGATAATCTCAATCTAATGAGTTTCTATATATTAATTCATTCAATCTGTGATCAAGATGATAATAATATTAAAATAATCCCTGAGATATGTTAATCCATGTCTATCTATGTTTATATGAGTTATGAAGTTATTCTAACCCATTCGGATAAGTTTTTCATGAGAAAGACAAGTGTTAAGCCACTAATCTGGGTATAGCTACTAATATAAGGCTACCAGTACTCAGTATACCGATAGACTTAGTATACCAATAGACAGAGTCACCGATAAGCTATGTTCACTAATATAAATAGAGTTACCGGTAAGCAGACACAAAGTCTACCGACAGAACAGACGAGCTACCGATGTGCATGTCTACCAGTAGTTACCAATAGAGCAAGCCTACTGATACGAGTACTGACAATCACAAACCAAAGCTACCTTTATAAGGAAGTCTACTGATAGATCCATTTCACACATAGTTATCGATACATCAAGCTACCGATAGCTCAAGAGCTACTGATGGAGCAAGAGCTACCGATGGAGAGAAAATGTTATATAGAGCCACCGATTCAAGAGAAAGAGCTACCGATTGAAGATCCTACGACACCGTACACTTTTACCTACATGAGCTACTAGTGATTGAACAACCAGTCAAACTCTATACTCTACTCTCAATACTATTTTTTTATTAAGTTAACAGTTACATTTTATGTTTTTAATGCAGTTAATGTAATTTAATGATATCTGTTTCCATGTCAGGGAACCGTACCTAGTACCCATGCAAAATGTAATTATTCTTTTCTATAGAAGCCGAAAGCTATAAAGGTATAGAAATAGATCATTAAATATACACTTTTTAAAATAGAGAGAATCAAGGCACTAAGAAGAGACATGAAGGGTGAAAGAGCCAAGAGCTGACCATCATTCAAATGTGGAGCATTTTTCACTAGTCAACATCCATACTCTAGGAATCCTGGACATACATGAAGAAACTTATTCTAGAGGAGAACAAAAGCTGCATCTTGAGTGAAGAACCACAACAAACCTTTCATGCACTCAGTCTGCTAAATTGGACCAAGATCCAAGGAAGAAAAGGACACTCTTTTTTCTGAACAAGAAACCATAGAAGGACTCAGAAGCTTTTCTGATAAACCAAAGTAGTACAGAGCTACAATGCTAATCACTAAAGCATTTATAAACTCAATAATACTTATCTTAGTGATTCTATCTTTACATTTCGAGCAGTGTGTGTACCATGTTTATTTTACACAGACACCGTCTCCTGAGAAAAACTGGAGGATTCTTATATCCTAACCCAAACATCATAACCCTTTGTTTCCCACTATGGATAGTGGTAGAGGTTGAGTAAGACCTGGACAGCCTGTGTGTTGTTGTTTGTGTTTCCCACGTAGAACTGTAGTAGAGCTATTTGGACCTAGATAGTAGTGTACTGTTGTTTACCCTCGATCCAGGGTGTGGATCAATTTATATATATTGTTGAGAGGACTAAGTCTCAGCTTGAGACTGAACCTCTTGGTTATCTTTGCCGTTATTTTTAGTTTGAGTCAAGCATACTATATATATATTTATTTTATAATCCGCTTCTATTAATATGAAATACAAAACTATTTTAAACCTACTATGATAGTGAAATTAGCAAGTGTTTATACTTATTGTAAACCAGTAAATTAGTTTCAAAAGATAATTTAATATTTAGATTATTTCAACTGATACCTAATCAATCTTCGAGAAACCGATTGAACACTTACACTCTGTATAGATTCACTATAGTTTAACATTGTTTTTAATTTCGGGGATTTTAAGAGAAATATTTTTAACAAAATTATTTATTCGAACTCAATTCACCCCCTCTTGAGTATCCACTCCGACCAACAACTATATTGTATTAATTTTTCACAATAATTAATCTCATGAAACCAATTCCAAGTGAAAGAGTTCATTATGTTCATATGATACTACTATACAAGTCACACGTGTCAGGCTTCACAAAAATACCACAGTAATGTGAAATAAGATGAGCATGAATCGTGAAATTATAATTCATATTGGGAAGAAGAAACTATTAATAATAATTCATGATAAATTTAAAAAATATATATATTTTTGATCAATGTATAATATGTCAAATCTAGAGATAATTTTAAATTTCATGGTTCTAAAAAACATCGTTTCTTCTGGTAGATTTCAATTAATTTATCCACAAGGATTTTGAATGGGTTTTAAAATATAGTAATAATAATGATAAATTTATTTTTAATCTATTTATTAAATAATTATATTTCATTTTACTTTGGGTTTCCTTTATATATATTTGTTATGATAAGAATAAAAAAATTTATAAGAGCATTTGATTGGACTCCTACTAAAAAGAAGGTATCATTTTTGAAGAAAAAATTGGGAGATATTTAAATACAGAACAATTCAAATTATTATGATAATTTAGGATGTTTTGAGGGTACCATATAATGTGTACTAGTGATGCAGATGTATATTATCTCTTGGCATTGAGACACATGAATAGTAATAATGATAACCCTCAAAACAAATTCTCCATGATCTGGTGTAACAAAATTTATCCGTATATAATACATTTTTATATAATCATTTATAGGACAAAAAACCTTACACAAAACAATTATTAATAAAATGGATACTAGTGGAAATATTTATGACCTTACAGAAGCGATATAGTAAGATTTTTTCAAAAGAATTCCCTTAGTACCAAATATGGGGAAAATTGAAGGAAAAACTAAAACCCCAAAAATTACTATAAAATAAAAAACTATATGAGCTATAAAGAGAAATCAATAATTTAGCATTATAGAATTTGAAACATAATAAGTTTGGATACAAATTGATATTTTAAAATAAAACCTGAAGGATTTGGTATCATTTTTCTTGAAATTTTTTGAACCAAAACAACCTTAGATAAACTAAGAAACCAATATAATTTAAACTAAATTTATCATAAAATATATTCATATTAATAATGTGAAATAAAAAATTGAAATAAGCACGTGATTATAATACAAATATAAAAGAAGGGAAATGGATATGAGGGAACCCTTATGATGACTCATAACATTTAAAATTCTAATCCATATATAAATTTTTTCATGATTTTATGTAATTTTAAAATAATTTTATCTATAATATAAATTATTATTCGTCATGGAAAATAATATTGGTATAATAATGTTAATGTAGAAGTGATACAACCCTATGAAAGAAAAATGTGATAGAAATCCTCTTACCATAGACGTCCTCTCAGTTGAACACATTTAAAGATCCTATATAATAATTTTAAAAATATTTCATATCTATAACAATACCATAATCATACTAATATATCAATATTTCATCCCATTATAATTACAAATATCCAACTTATTAAAAGTTCATCATTAAAATAAATATTTCATTAGTAAACTTTTGTTTTCCATGCATGTTTTGGTCAGATGGTTCTAGTACATGAAATATATTTAGTGTTGTCACAACCCGTCCTCGGGGTCCGTGCCGTGACTACCCCAAGACCGCCTTCCATAGGCCAGGGGCTGGAGACTAGCACCAAGGCGTAAATCCCGATAAAAGGGAAGGCATTGCCTTTGTAATGTAAACAAGCACCATAGAGTACAAGCGGAAAAAGTAAACAGTAAGTAAAAACAGAGTACAAAAGTAAGTACGGAAAGTAAAAGGGGCCGGAAATAAAAGCCCAACTGTAAAGTAGAACTCGAAAGGGAAAACAACAACTGTAAAGTAAAGCCACTACGCCGAGCTGTCCACTTGAAACCCCAACGGAAGGGTGGGTACAGATAGCTCCACTACTCCTCGGGTCCCGCCATCCGCTCTGAGTATATCCCGCCCAGTGGTCCACCTCCAGGTACCGTCCTGCTCTGCAAGCCTCAGCCACGATCAACGATGTCCGTCGTCTGCAACCAACACAACGTAGTGCGGGCATAGCCCGTGCAGGGGTGAGTATAAGCTACTCAGTAGGGACCCCGAGACCCCCGAAGGACTCCCAAAATCCAGAAAGGATAAACCACAAAGGAAAGATACAATCACAAAGTAACAACCGACACTGCTTAGGTATATGCCCATACATATACCTAAGTCATCAATTCCAATACGCTCCAACCTCCGAGCCCAAGTACAACTCAGTCCACACAGGAAAGTAAACGTATTCCACACAAGAAAGCAAAACGTAATCCACACAGGATAGCACAACACAATCCACACAGGAAAGTAAACAGGATTCAACTCACACAGGTATACTTCTTCGAAAGATGATAGAGATGATCACTTATCCATCTAAGTCGTCGGACCCACAAAGGATCGATAGGTACTAACCCCCGCAAAGACCCACACAGGATCAGACCCACACAGGATCTGTAGGCGCTGGTTCACATAGGACCGCTGAGCGCTGACCCACACAGGATCAGATCCACACAGGATCGGTAGCACTAATCCACACATGATCGTTGAGTGCTGTAGTCGCCGTCGTCGAATCCACTGAGGATCTCTGCACAGTCATCATCGCAGTCACAGTAGCAGTGGCAGCCACCTCTAGGGATCCCGCACACAGCAAGCTCTTTCGGGAGGGTCCGCTCCACGAGTCGAGAGGATGATACATCAACTGTCACAAAGTCTAGAGTTGATGTATCCAAAAGTTCCGTATCGTCAACCGGAACTCAATGCAACAGACGACACGTCAATCGGACGCCCGGTCTGAGAGTTATTGGCTTTTTCGTTCCAGGGGCCCGGTTGGGTTTTAAGGAAAAACCAACCCGAACGTACTCCACCTGCGTCCAAACCTCGGTCAGATTATTCCAAAATATTCGTCTCACTAAGAGGAACTCAACAAAACTGACGGCACGCCATTCAGACGTCCGTAGCTCAAGATATGAGTGTTTCCGCTCCGAGGGCCCGTTTGGTTTCGTGTACGAAACAACCCGGCCGAACTCAAAGTATTCCGAAACCTTGAGTTCAATATACCGAAACGACCTTCTCGATCCAAGGATCACATCACCGCTGACGGTGCATCATTTGGAGGTCCGTAGACCGAGTTATGGGCATTTGAACGTAAACAATTCGGTATCGGGGGTTTCGGGCCCGGGCCGACCCGGCCCGAGACCCCCCGGTCGGCCCGAACCGGGTTGACCTGCCCTGGACAGGGTCGACCCGGCCCGGCGCGGCCCGGCCCGGCTGGGCTCGGCCCGGCTGGGCTCGGCCCGGCCTGGCCGACCGGCCAGGCGCCGGTCCGGCTCAGCGCATCGTGCTGGGCACGCTGCCCGCTCGGCTTCGGCCGAGATGAATGAAAAAAATGGGGGGGTGCATGCCCCCCTTTGTAACCGCGACCACCCCTCAATAATGGGGGGCCATTCAACTGGCCGGGGGAATTTAATTCCCCCGGCCTTCCCCATTTCCGGCCGGCCCGACCTGGCCGGCCGGCTCCTCCTCAACGGGACCGGCAGTGGCCGGTCCCTTTCCGGCTCCGACACCGGCAGCCCGGCTGGCCGCCAGCCACAAAGCTCCACCGCGGCCCGGAACCGGCCGCGGCCCTTGCCGTCCGGCGCGGTGTGACGACACTGCGCCCCTCCACCGCGGCCAGCTCCAGCCGCGGCGCCTTCGATTTCCTTCGACGCGACGCGACGACGTCGCGTTCTTGAATTTCTTTCCACGGCGCGATGCGACGGCGCCGCGCAATACTTGTCGTGTGATTCCCGCGTGGTGCGACGGCACCACGACAACCCGTTCCATCTGCAAGGAAACAAACATGAACATAGGAGGGGGTTAGGCCGTGTTTGTGCGGTCCGGCCCCCTCTCGTTGAACGATAACATTTTGTCGATTAACCACGATGTTCGACATGCCAGAAAATAAGAAAGGAAATAATTAAATGAAACAACAACAATCCCCTACCTTGGTTTCAAGAGCGGAGCATACCAACAAGCCGCGAAAGACAAGCGTCGTGGAGGTCAGGCGTCGCGGGAATCGTATGTCGATTCCTTTGACGTCGAGGTGCGTCCGAAGAGGTAGCGTCGCTGGAGAAGCTTCGTAAGCTGACGGAGAAAGCCCGAGGAGGAAGCGGTGTCTCCTTTCATTGACACAGGAAGAAGATCGAAAGAAGCGGCGTCGTCGATCTTCGGAAACACACCGGTTGCGAAGAAGAGAAGAGACGACACATCTTTCTCTTCTTATGGTGACGACGTTCTTCGTCAGAGCCTAAGTGTTCTTCGCGTTCTTCGTCAAGGTTGAAGAAGATGAATAATGCTTGCCAATCCTCTCAAGGTGGCAAAAGATTCTAACCAAAATAAAATAAGTCTAAGCCTTATTTTATTTACACAACCCAACATCTTTGAATTTCAAAGGTTTGAAATTAAGTAACCCATCTTAATTAATAACACAAGTTGTCAAATTAATTAGAGTGGAGTTATTGGGGAGTTTAAGGGAAGTTGAAGAGTTTGGGCTCGTGTGGGCCCCACCACACTTAATCCTCTCAAGGGAGGTTATGTGGATGTGGGTCACACCTCTAACTCCCTTTGGGAGGAAATAACCAACAAGTTAAAAATAAAATTGTGTTCAACAATTTTAATTAACTTCTTTTAATATCCCCCAAAACTAACTTTCATCCCACATAAAACGCAACCTCAGAAAAGGACTCCTTAAGCGAATAATGGCACTGCGAGTTCATCGGTGCCCTCCGAATTTGATTCTGGGCACCGGTTCAAAAGTTAGAAAAACCCGCTCGTTCGTTCACTGAACGTACCCTATCCAAACTTCGGAAATTGATTCCGGGCACACCGGGCCTCGGAATCAGGTGCCGTTAGAAACCACGCTCTTTTAAAATTCCAAAGAAAATTACGAAAAAATTTCCCTTGAATTTTACGGGTCTTTACATTACTCCTACCTCAGGGCTTTACGTCCCCGTAAAGATACATCAAAACTAGGGAAACAAATGAGGGTACTGAGCATGCATCTGAGCCTCCTGCTCCCAAGTGCTCTCCTGGAGATTCCCGTGCTGCCATCTGATGCGCACTAGAGGAATCGTCCATCCACGTAGGACCCGCTCCTATCGATCCTTAATCCCGACTAGGACCTCCGTAAAAGTCGCCCCATCGTCAACGTCAAGCTCCCCATGGTCAATGATGTGCATCGGGTCGTGCACGTATCTCCTCAGCTGAGATACATTGAAGACGTTGTGCACCAGGTGCAACTGAGGTGGTAGATCCAGGCGATAAGCCACCTCGCCTATCCTGCTGAGGACATGGAATGGTCCGATGAAGCGCGGAGATAACTTTCCACCTCGGCCAAATCTCTATATACCACGTCGAGGTGAGACACGCAAGAAGACGTGGTCTCCATCCTCGAACTCTAGTGGCCTCCGCCTCCTGTCAGTGTATGACTTCTTCCGGCTTTGAGCTGTCCTCATCCACTCCTGGATGACCTAGACCTTCTCTATCGTGGCCTGGACCATCTCCGGTCCCACAAGTGCTGACTCCCCAGGGTCTGTCCAGCACAAAGGAGATCTGCAAGGTTGGCCGTACAACACCTCGTAGGGTGCCATCCCGATGGTGGAGTGGTAGCTATTGTTGTACGCGAACTCCACTAAGGGTAGGTTGTCCTCCCAGCTACGACCAAAGTCGAGGACACATGCGCGGAGCATGTCCTCAAGAGTCTGAATGGTCCTCTCCGTCTGACCATTCGTCTGAGGATGAAAGGCTGTGCTCAAACATAGCTGCGTCCCAAACTCCTCGTGCAACCCCTTCCAAAGCCGGGAAGTAAAGAGAGAATCTCGATCAGAGATGATAGATGATGGAACACCGTGAAGCCAAACAATCTCCTGAACGTAAAGACATCCCAAACTCTCCACTGAGCCCTGCTCTCGGATGGGTATGATGTGAGCCGACTTGGTGAGTCGGTCGACAATCACCCAGATGGAGTCGTGACCTCTGGAAGTGTGTGGAAGTCCAGTCACGAAGTCCATAGATATCCCGTCCCACTTCCACTCCGGGACCTCCAAGGGCTGTACCAAGCCTGCTGGTACCTGATGATCAGCCTTCACCTGCTGGTAGGTGAGGCATCGAGAAACGAACTCTGCCACAACCTTCTTCATGCCCGGCCACCAGTGCTGTCGTTTGAGATCCTGGTACATCTTCACCACTCTAGGATGTACCGCCAAAGGAGAAGTGTGAAACTCTCTCAGTACCTCCTCCCGTAAAGTGAGTGGTACCATGGTACGTCCCCTAAAAAGGATGTCGTGCTCTGCTCCAAGGGAAGAACCATCTGGTACCTGTCCTAAGGATATCTGTGCACGCCGCGTCTCACAGTAAGTGTCCCCTCGCTGTGCCTCTCTGACCTGCTGTAGAAGTGGAGGAGTAACTGTGAGAGACTGAAGGAAGGTTGCTCCATCTCTATCCATGAATGATATCTGCAAAGAGGCTAGCTGCTCCGTCGCCTCCTCAAGTATGTGAATGCCCGTCCTCCTACTAAGGGAATTGGTTACTACGTTCCGCTTCCCAGGAGTATAGACTATCTCAAAGTCATAGTCCTGGAGGAACTCGAGCCATCACCGCTGTCTCAGATTCAGGTCCTTCTGAGAGAAGATGTACCTGGGACTCTGGTGGTCAGAAAAGACTGTAAAGAGCTCACCCATCATATAGTGTCGCCATGTATTTAGAGCGAAGACCACTGCTGCTAACTCCAGGTCATGGGTAGCGTAGTTCTGCTCATGAGGCCTCAACTGACGTGATCCATAGGTGATCACTGCCCACTCCTACATTAGGACACATCCAAGTTTGGTCCCTGATGCATCGCCGTAAACTACGTACCCTACTCCCTCCACGTGCAACCTCAAGATAGGTGCGCTGGTCAATATCTGTCTCAGCTCCTGGAAACTCTGCTGACATCTGTCTGACCACATGAAGGGTTTCCCCTTCTTCATCAAAGCTGAGAGTGGTGCCGCAACTCTAGAGAAGTCTGGCACGAATCTCCGATAGTAACCGACTATTCCCAAGAAACTCTGAACCTCCTTCACGCTCCTGGGTGGCTCCCAAGCTAACACCGCCTCGATCTTCGCAGGATCTACTGCAACTCCCGCCTCAGAGATGACGCGTCCCAAGAAGTGGACATCACGTATCCAGAATTGGCACTTCGAGAGCTTACCATAAATCTAGTGCTCTCGGAGTGTGTCTAGTACAACCCGTAAGTGGTAGGCGTGCTCCTCCTCATTCGTCGAGTAAATCAAAATGTCGTCGATGAAGACCACGACAAATCGATCAAGGTATGGCTGAAAGATCCTGTTCATGGGGGCCATGAACACTGCTAGATAATTGGTTACACCGAATGGCATAACCAAGATCTCATAGTGGCCATACCCACATCTGAATGTCGTCTTCTGCACGTCCTCGTCTCTAACTCTGAGCTGATGATAGCCTAACCTGAGGTCTATCTTCGAGAACCACCGTGCTCCCCTGAGTTGATCAAAGAGGTAATCAATCCTCGGTAGCGGATAACTATTATTCACTATCACTTGGTTTAGGTGACAATAGTCAACACAAAGTCGCAAGCTCCCGTCCGCCTTCTTGGCGAACAAAATCGAGGAAGCCCAGGGTGAAACACTGGGTCGGATGAACCCCTTGCCCTGCAAGTCCTCCAACTATACCTGTAGCTCTCGAAGCTCGGCGGGGGATATCTGATATGCTGGAGTCGATATCCGAGCTATCTCGGGGTACAGGTCAATATAAAAGTCTACCTCTCTGCGAGGAGGTAGTCCTGGAATGTCGTCGGGAAAAACGTCCGCAAACTAATCCACCACTGCAGGAAAACCAGGACTCCGCACATCAACTGCTCCTAGGATGAGGCTAGCCAACTGATGAGTGATGGGCTTTCCTCTCCTCTGCGGAAGTCCATCCAGTGATGTGAAGGCTCCCTTCTCGCCGGTGAAGGTGAACCTGCTCCCGTCGGTGCGTACACATCGCACCCTGTGCCTAAAATAGTCAATCTGTGCATGGACCGTAGATAACCAATCCATGCTCAAGATGACGTCGTAAGGCCTCGACGCTGCTACAAGAAGATCCCAGCCGAAGCTCTCACCTCCTATAGTAAGCTCACACTACCGGCACCAGTGCGTAATCGTCGAGTCTGCTCCTGTAGGAGTCTCTAGATGTAAAGATCGAGCCAACGGCTTTGTCGGAATCTCCGATATCCGAACAAGGGCTGCGGCTATGAAAGAGTGACTCGCTCCTGTGTCTATAAGTACTGCAGCAAGGGTGGAATAGACACAGATAGTACCTCGAATCATCTCGGGCGCGCCATGGTCGTAGGCCTCCGCTGCATGGAGCTGTGCCTGTCTCTGCCCGCCAGCTCCCTGTGGTCGGGGTGGACCTCCTGGTGGTGGTGGTGGTAGAGCCTCAAAGCGTCTCCCACCACCTGCTGCTCGACCAGCTCCTCTGTCTCGTCCGCCTCCTCCCTGCGGACTGCCACGGTCAACCCTCTACCTCTACCTCGGTGGTCCCTCAACCGTCTTCTGCTCCTCGGCACGGCGGGTCGGGTAGTCATGAGCCATGTGGCCCTGCCTGTCGCACGAGTAGCACTGTCTGCCTCTCGAAAGACTGGTTCTACGCTGTGTGCCCCGCACTGCTGAGCCAGTGTCCTGAGGTCGTCTGCCTGAGGTTCTGGTCTGCCTAGACCCCTGAGTCATCCGTCAACTGCCTGCTACAGAAGACTCTGCTACGTGCCGCCATGTGGTTGGTCTCGGCGCTGGTGTAGACTCACCAAGAAAGCTCTCGATCAAAAGGGTCCGCTCCAGTACTCTTGTATGAGTTGGAATGCTGAGTGAGAACAGCGATGCCCTGATCTCGTGTCTCAATCCCTGCTCGAAGGTCCGTGCCTGGAAGAATGGGTCCCGTACCATGTCGGTCGAGTAGCGCGAGAGATCGGTAAATCTCGCCGGGTACTGAGTGACCGTCATGCTGCCCTGCTGCAGCTGAAGAAGCTCCTGAATACGCACCGCACGGAAGGTGGCTAGGATGAAATCTGAGAGGAAGAGGCTCTCAATGTCCGTCCAAAGTAGAGATGCCTCATCGTGCACCTGGAGTATCAAGCTCCACCATCGGCCCACTACTGCGTGCAGTAGGCTCGCAGTGAGGATCACCATGAGGTCTGCTGGTGTCCTCACTAGCCTGAAAACACGTACGACTGCCTCCAGCCAGTCCTCAGCTGTGTGGGGGTCCATCTCCCGACGAAACCTGGGCGGTCGCTGGCGCTGAAACTCATGCAGTGCACTGATGCGACGTGCATCATCAGCGGCTGGTGCTGGAAGTATCGGTGGCTCGGCGGGTAGAGCTACCGCCGGTGCCACTGCTGACAAAGGGCCCTGCACTGAGGCCTCATCGCTCGGTGGGTTGTCGTCATGCTCGACTCTCGGATCCCTAGCTGGTTGCCGTCGTGGGGCCATCCTGAAAGGAAACAGGTGTGCCACGGTCAGAACAGTATACCTGGTGAGATGATATAAAGTTATCACAAAGAAAACTTTGAAACACACAGGCAATCAATGTTTTCATGCATTAAGTCGGAAATCAGAAGTCAGGGTCCTGGTGTACGGATGCGTCGGCCGCCGCACCAATACTGGACTCCCTGGACTGATAACCACAATCAATACGCTAAACACTATTGCTTCACATAAAAAAGATCAGAGTTCACAGTAGAACCAAACTCCTCTGATACCAATTTGTCACGACCCGTCCTCAGGGCCCATGCCGTGACTACCCCAAGCCCACCTTCCAAAGGCCAGGGGCTGGCGACTAGCACCAAGGTGTAAATCCCGATAAAAAGGGAAGGCATTGCCTTTGTAAAGTAAACAAGCACCACAGAGTACAAGCGGAAAAACTAAACACTATGTAAAAATAGAGTACAATAGTAAGTACGGAAAGTAAAAGGGGCCGGATATACAAGCCCAACTGTAAAGTACAACTCGAAAGGGAAAACAACAACTGTAAAGTAAAGCCGCTACGCCGAGCTGTCCCCTAGAAACCCCACCTGAAGGGTGGGTACAGATAGCTCCACTGCTCCTCGGGTCCCGCTGTCTGATCCAAGTACATCCCGCCCAGTGGTCCACCGCCAGGTACCGTCCTGCTCTGCAAGCCTCAGCCACGATCAACGCTATCCGTCGTCTGTAACCAACACAACGTAGTGCGGGCATAGCCCGTGCAGGGGTGAGTATAAGCTACTCAGTAGGGACCCTGAGACCCCCGAAGGTCTCCCAAAATCCACAAAGGATAAACCACAACGGAAATATACAATAAAAAAGTATCAACCGACACTGCTTAGGTATATGCCCATACATATACCTAAGTCATAAATTCCAATACGCTCCAACCTTCGAGCCCAAGTACAACTCAGTCCACACAGGAAAGTAAACGTATTCCACACAGGAAAGAAAAACGTAATCCACATAGGATAGCACAACACAATCCACATAGGAAAGTAAACAGAATTCATCTCACACAGGTATACTTCTTCAAAAGACAATAGAGATGATCACTGATCCATCTAAGTCATCGGACCCACAAAGGATCGATAGGTACTAACCCCCGCAAAGACCCACACATTATCAGACCCACACATGATCTGTAGGCGCTGGTTCACATAGGACCGCTGAGCGCTGACCCACACAGGATCAGACCCACAAAGGATCGGTAGCACTGATCCACACAGGATCACTGAGTGTTGTAGTCGTCATCGTTGAATCCACTGAGGATATCTGCACAGTCGTCGTCGCAGTCACAGTAGCAGTCGCAGCCAGCTCTACGGTTCCCGCACATAGCAAGCTCGTTCGGGAGGGTCCGCCTCATGAGCCGAGAGGCTGATACATCAACTGTCACAAAGTCCAGAGTTGATGTATCCAAAAGTTCCGTATCATCAACAGGAACTCAATGCAACAGACGGCGCGTCAATCAGACGCCCGGTCTGAGAGTTATTGGCTTTTTCGTTCTAGGGGCCCGGTTGGGTTTTAAGGCAAAACCAACCCGACCGTACTCCACCTGCGTCCAAACCTCGGGCGGAGTATGCCAAAAGATCTGTCTCACTAAGAAGAACTCAACAAAACCGACAACACGTCATTCGGACGTCCGTAGCTCAAGATATGAGTGTTTCCGCTCCGAGGGCCCGGTTGGTTTCGTGTACGAACCAACCCGGACGAACTCAAAGTATTTCAAAACCATGAGTGTGATATACCGAAACGACCGTCTCGATCCACGGATCGCATCGCCGCTGACGACGCGTCGTTTGGAGGTCCGTAGCCCGAGTTATGGGCATTTAAACCTAAACAGTTTGGTATTGGGGGTTTCGGGCCCGGGCCGACCCGGCCCGAGACCCCCCGGTCAGCCCGAACCGGGTAGACCAGCCCCAGATAGGGTCGACCCGGCCCGGTGCTGACTGTCCTGGCAGACCGGCCGGGCACCGGTCCGGCTCAGCGCAGCGCGCTGGGCGCGCTGCCAGCTCGGCTTCGGCCGAGCTGATTGAAAAAAACGGGGGGTGCCTGCCCCCCTTTGTAACCGCGGCCCCCCCTCAATAATGGGGGGGGGGGCATTAAACTGGCCGGGGGAATTTAATTCCCCCGGCCTTCCCCATTTCCGGCCGGCCCGACCTCGCCGGCCGGCTCCTCCTCAACGGGACCGGCAGTGGCCGGTCCCTTTCCGGCTCTGACACTGGCGGCCCGACTGGCCGCCGGTCACCAAGTTCCGCCGCAGCCCGGAACCGGCCGCGGCCCTTACCGTCCGGTGCGGTGCGACGGCACCGCGCCCCTCCACCGTGGCCCCGCTCCAGCCGCGGCGCCTTCTATTTCCTTCGACGCGGCGCGACGGTGTCACGTTCTTGAATTTCTTTCCATGGCGCGACGCGACGGCGCCGCGCAATACTTGTCGTGCGATTCCCGCGTGGTGCGACGGCACCAAGACAACCCGTTCCATGCACAAGGAAACAAACATGAACATAGGAGGGGGTTAGGCCGTGTTTGTGCGGTCCTTCCCCCTCTCGTTAAACGATAACATTTAGTCGATTAACTACGATGTTCGACATGCCAGAAAATAAGAACGAAAATAATTAAATAAAACAACAACAATCCCCTACCTCAGTTTCAAGAGGAGAACACGCCAACAAGCCGCGGAAGACAAGCGTCATGGAGGTCGGGCGTCGCGGGAATCGTATGTCGATTCCGTTGACGTCGAGCTGTGTCCGAAGAGGTAGCATCGCTGGAGAAGCTTCGTAAGCTGACGGAGAAAGCCCGAGGAGGAAGCGGCGTCTCCTTTCGTTGACACAGGAAGAAGATCGAAAGAAGCGGCATCGTCGATCTTCGGAAACACACCAGCTGCGAAGAAGAGAAGAGACGACACGTATTTTTCTTCATATGGTGATGGTGTTCTTCGTCGGGGCCTAAGTGTTCTTCGCGTTCTTCATCAAGGTTGAAGAAGATGAAGAATGCTTCCCAATCCTCTCAAGGTGGAAAAAGATACTAAACAAAATAAAATAAGTCTAAACCTTATTTTATTTACACAACCCAACCTCTTTGAATTTCAAAGGTTTGAAATAAAGTAACTCATCTTAATTAATAACAGAAGTTGTCAAATTAATTAGAGTGGAGTTATTGTTGAGTTTAAGGGAGGTTGAAGAGTAAGGGCTCGTGTGGGCCCCACCACACATAATCCTCTCAAGGGAGGTTATGTGGATGTGGGTCCCACCTCTAACTCCCTTTGGGAGGAAATAACCAACAAGTTAAAAATGAAATTGTCCTCCACAATTTTATTTAACTTCTTTTAATTTCCCCCAAAACTAACTTTCATCCCGTATAAAACGCCATCTCAGAAAAGGTCTCCTTAAGCGAATAACGTTGCTGCAAGTTCATTGGTGCCCTCAGAATTCGATTCCGGGCACCGGTTCAAAAGTTAGAAAAACCCGCTCGTTCGTTCACTGAACGTACCCGAGCCAAACTTCAGAAATTGATTCCGGGCACACCGGGCCTCGGAATCAGGTGCCGTCAGAAACCGCGCTATTGTAAAATTCCAAATAAAATTAAGAAAAAACATCCCTTGAATTTTACGGGTCTTTAAAAGTGTTCCATAATATTAATAAATTATTGTATATCATATTTATTTATTTCATTTACTTTAATAATGAATCTATTAGGTGGTTTCGAATAACTAATTCTATCACTTCCTGGAATGGAAGTCCATATGTACGCTCAAGTGATGTTTTCATTTTATTTTGGATGGAAAGAAATCAAGGTAAAAATTAAATATATCTTTATAGAATCATAATTATATCATAAATATCATAAATATTTATGAAATATATCTATATAACTATCAATGATATGTGTTTATTAAAAAATTACCTTAGTTCATAGATGCAGTAGTTTGCATGTATGAATGGGAAAAACATTATTTTCTCATTAAAAGAAAATGAGATTGAAAATGTAATTACCATTAACAGAAAATGATTTCAATATATTAATGATGTGTATTGAACTATTTTAAGGTTGTTTTTCAAGATTTTCATATGGTTTATGCATAAATAAACTTGAAATGTCTCATTAAGGATGATTACATATTCTTTTGATGTGAATTTATCAATTAAACTTAAGGGCACTAGAAGAGAGTTTTATAGTCACATCAAGGTATTTTTCATGTAGTATGGAATGTTTTTAGTGGTATTTGTGCGTATTAGTTTGATAAAATTGAACTTATATTTACATTTTGGATGTTTATTTTAAGACCCATTTTATAAGAAAAAATCAATGGAATTTTCACAAATATTAATTCATTAAGGGTTCGAAAAGTAATTTTCAAAATTCCAAGTAGCTATTAAATCGGAATTGTATGATATTTTTGACTAATTTATATCCCATATATCATATTATAATATTTTTATAATTTTTAAATTAATTAATAATATATTTTTAAATATTAAATATATGTATACCGATTTTCAGGTCTATTCAAATAATTTTAATTTTATGAAATCATGATAATAGTGGGGTTTGAATAAAAATGGATACATAATCACTTTTATATCATAATTTTCTATAAAATTCATGTAATATCATAATTTATTGAAGCATTATTGCTTTTAATATTTTTTCGAATCAATTAAATTATTTTTATACTACTATACAAATAATGTATCGATGGTTTTTAGGTATTTAAGATAATTATACAATCCAATAAAATTAAAAAAATAAATCACTATAATAAATTTATGTCATTCAACACCAATATTATGCAATTTTATAATTCATGGTTTATTTTTATCATTATCATTATATTGATGAAATGATAAGTGAACAATAGTGAGATTTTTGTTTATATTATTTTTATAATATAAAATCAATGTCATAATAAAATAATGTGAAAACAAATAATTAATTTTTTAATATAATTTTATATATTTTATAAATACACTCATTTATTCAATTATAAACATGATTTTTAGGTTTTTCCGGAATCTATTTATTTAACTCCCCTCATTAAACCATTTCACCATTATCGTATTGATAAGATTTGTACACGATAACTATTCATTATTCTTATAAATTAATATTACCAAATTTTATAAAATTAATTTTCATGGTAGATAATATTTAATAAATTATACATGTTTTAATATCTTTAGTTGTTAAAAATTACAATTAATATTGGAAATAAAAAATTCATTTCACCATTAATGAAATTATTATGCATAAAAATTATTTTACAATAAAATGAAGATTAATTTCAATTAACATGGAATTAATTAGATAATTTATAATCATAAAAGTGATATTTGACATTAAAATGAAAAAAAATCATAAAAAATCATTATAAATACAAGACTAATTGTTAAGAAAATTTTTTTCATTAGAATTAAAACATTACTTAGACTTCTAAAATGAAAAAACTAGATTTATATGTTTTATAATATATTTTAAATAGAATATATTACTAATTTAATATTTATTTGGTCTAAATTTTTTTTTTAAAAAAACATTCAATTAATTTTTATTCCTGATAATGTCTAAAAAGTACTCTAATAATAAAATCGATATTTTTTAGTATACACCCAAAAATCATCTATTTCCAAAAATTCAAAAACAATTCAGCCTAACATAATTATGAAATTTATATTTAAAAAATAAATAGTTTTATTAAAATAAAAATAATAAAATAATAATTCTATTTTTAAATTAAAATATAAATTATAATTTGAGTATGTATTTATAGAAAAAATACACTTTTAAACATTGAGTGATTCAATCATTATAATATATGAAATCAAGTGCTAATTTAAATATTTTATATTTTATATTTTTAATATTATTTGTTTTTGAAATTGTTTTTATTAAATAATTATTTGGATGTTTAATGCATCACAAGCAACTAAACACATCAAATTTATTAATTTGAAAATATTCCAAAAATATTAGTGTGTTGCATTCAATACCCTAAAATAAATTTCACCCCAACAATTTTAATTATCAATTACTATAAAAATTGAATTATGAAATATTAATAATTTATAATTTATATATTTTTAATAATTAATTTCTAATTATTTACTTGTTAAATTAGTTTTTATTTGTTAAATATTTCTAAAACCAAATATGTATCACTATATGAATCATAATTTTGAATGTGTTTCAAAAATCATACCATGATAGCTGAGTCATGTTTTTCTTATAATACAAACTAGATTTATCTTCCTATTATGTGAGTTGAGGAATTCTTTTACCATCATTAAATATTGTTTGAGTAAATATACTTACCTAATTCATATCTATTTCAGAAGCACAATTTCTTCATTTGGTTTTATTTTGAGTAGTTTTACAAATATTTTTCATGTTGTTATTGAAATAATAAATAACCATGATGAAGTCTTCATGCATGAGAAACTAAAATCTCTTTTTATTGGATTATAAAACCCCAAAGCATGATGAAAATCTACTTCCCCTATATCTTAAAATTTTAAAGAGGAATTTTATTTTAGAACTCAATGTAATAAGTAATGAAATTTGAATAAAACATTAAATGAATATATAATATTTTAGTATGAAATTCTGAAATAATGACCCCAAATGTACAAAATGATTCATTTAATAATAAAATAACCTTTAATCACTTCAAAATATTCTTGAAGAATTTTAAAACAAAAAATATGATTTTTTATCCCATATACTACCAAGATCCTTTGAATATTCATAATTAAGGGATTATAAAGTCACATAAGTAAAATTTATACTCCCTAATCATATATTATCTAAAATATACTAATTTTGTTTAAAAAATAACCTAAATCCTCACATAAAAGAAAAAAAAATTATATATACTATTAAAAATTATTTGACTCTTTATTCATTATAAAATATCAACTATATTGACATAAAATCACATATTAACCAAAATCATACAATTTACATTAAATTCATAAATATTTTGAAAAATTATTTTTAAAATAAAAAACCAAATCACCAAATCCTATTTTTAATCCCATTATTAACTTTATAAAAACAAATGTTTAAAAAAAATTGGGCGCATTCCCAAAAATAATCATAAATAATTTTAAAAAATTGAATGTAATAAAACTAATGAAAAATTATAACATTAATCTAATATCCCTAATAATATTATTCCGTAATAAGCATCACACTAAATCATAAGTTAACCCTAAGTTTTATATATACCTCAACCGTCTATATTAAACAACACCAAAAAATTTATAATTACCTTTAAATACCATCACATAAAACCTTAAAAGGGTAACAATAACATTAAACATAAATTATTATTTATACTTATTATACTTTGATAGTATCAAAAACTTTTATAATATCTGCACAATATAACATTCTAACCTCTATAGATATTCCAATTCTACTTTGATACCATATGAGATGCTTGAAGACCTCAACCCTAAAATTTGATATCAAAAACAATAAATCATTACATAATCTTCTTGATACCAAATTATTTTATCCAAACATAAACATTCCTATAATAATTTTGTTGAATATGGATATGGAAAAAAATGATTTTCATCCCTATAGATGAGAATAAGTTTAATTTTTTTAAAAATATTCTAATATACATTAGTTTCGGAAAAAGGGAGTAAATTTAATGAAAACATCAAATTATTAGAAATAATCAAACAAGATTAAATTATATGGTGTGTAATAGAGAAATATAAAATAATATCCCAAAATGGAAAATGAATCACAATGAGTCTCGATAAAAATTTTATTTAAAACATAAGCCATTATAAATTTGGAATCATTGAAATCAAAACCGTTCAATAAAGATAAAATTATATGGATTAGTAAATTACAATGATTATATGAAATTTAACATAAAATAAATTCATTTTTAGTATATACACCACACAAATAAAAGATGTTGTTAAATATATAGTGTATCTAAATGATTTGAAACTGAAAGGGGGAAACCATTATAATGATTTGAATAATTCCAAACCAGGATCCATTCAAGAAAAGATTATTTGAAAAAAAATGTTATGACAAATAAATTTAGTGTAAAAAATGAAAAAAATTAGTTTTCATTATAAACGTAAAGTTTTTGTGACATAAGACACACAAAATTGATATAATCAAAATAAATGAAATTGAGTTTAAAATCTATTTTCCCCAGACTTATATAAGTTCAAAAAATTTTCTACCTCATGTATGAAATTTTTTTAACATATTATTAATAAATACTAGAATTATATTCACACCTATGTTACTATATATCATTACATTAAATTTTCAATTAATTATTTATTAATAATTATATATTAAAATTAATATTAGGGTATTGACAGTTCTATTTCCCATGCATATTTCAGATTGAAAATTCAAGCACTTAATATTATTCATGGTTCCTGGATATTAATCATATAAAAATGTGATATCTATTTATAATATTCCATTTTATAATGAACTATAGGTGTTGAAAAATTAGTTACATTACTTCAGAGAGATGGTAGTACATCCGTAGGAATGTTTGATGTTTACAATATTCAATGGATGAAAATAAAATAAGGTAAATAATATATTATATTTATAAAATATAATTATATCATATGTTATATATATATTCAATTAAAACATATATAAAACAATCTTCATAATTGGTGATGAATATTTAATTACATCACTTCGTAGAGGTGGTAGTCCATATATAACCATGACGAAAACATTCATTTTTCATTAGATTGATAGTATATATAATTTGGACATAACATTAACATTAAATAATTTAATTATATTAAATATATATTTTAATATGTTAATATGGTTATTGTTGATTTTGATGATATTTTAGAAGAGAGAAACAAGAAATAATTTGGTAAAGAGTTTTACCTCTTTTTTTACATCCCCTTGTTAATTAAATATCAAGACGTTATAATATGGGTCTAATGTTCTCAAAAAGGCATTAGAAAAATATTATTCTATGTTTCAATAGGTATTGAGCAATATTATTGATATAAAAATGAACTAATGTGTTGTTTTAAAAGTATATATTATATCCTCATTTAGAGGAAGTAATCAACGGTGTACCCACAATTATGAGCTCTTTAAATGATTAAAAATAATTTTGAAAATAATGAGTCTCTATAAAATGGACCATGTATGAAAATTTAGATAATTTTTCTAGACCCATGACCTCTTAAATAATTTTAATGAATTTTAAATAAATAAATTAAATATTTATTAAGATTTTATATCTTTATAGTCATTTTCAAGATTATTAATATAATTTGAATTTTAACACATTACGATAATAGTAGGGTTTGAATATAAATAGTTACATAACAATTTAAACAACTTAATTATATTTAAATATAATGGAACAAGTTAATTTATCCAAAAAAATATGAATGGATTTTTTAAAATAATTTACTTGATTTTTATTCTCCTTCAAAACTGCTATATCATTACTGAGTAGTAATTTTAGAAAGTTATACTATCATTTAATGTTAATGAATTTATAATATTAAATATTATTCATCACCAGTAATATTATGATGTTGAATTGTAAATAATTTATTTCAATCATTATATTTATCATGAAAAAATATTAACCATGGTTGGAAATTTTATCTATATTAATTTTATATTATAAAAGTTAACATGTAATCAAATGAATTCACCAAAAAATTATATAATTTCTGTTATGTGATAATGGATGATCAAAATACACTCTAAATATCAGATTTAGGTATTTCAAAGTGGTATTTTTGGCCTTCTATCTTATTTTAACATTCAAGTTTAATGTTTTAACCCTTTCCAAAGTAATATGTTTTTAAAATTAAAAATATTTATTATATTTATCAATTACTTTTAATGTAGTACATAATTTTGAAAATAATGATTCCTTATATGTAATATATTTTACTTTATTAAATGTATACTTTTGATAAAAATTAAATTCAATAAATCAATAAAAATGGGTTTTTAGAAACAATGCTTTTAAATTTTAAAATGATTTTCACCAAATTAATAAAAAATAATGATTCAAATGAATTTTATTGGAAGATATTTAATTAAATTTTGATTGTTTAAATTTGAAACTAATAAAAAACATAATATAATCTTTTGATTTTTTTATTAAAATAGAAGAACCAATAATATTTTTTATTTGATTACAAATGTTACTTAGAATTACAAAACATCGAACATATATTTTTAATATCATCGAAAAATTTTAAAATATAATATATTACTATTTAAATATATATATTTTTAATAAATAAAATTTTATATATAGTAATTTTATTTTTATATCATGATAATTTCATAAAAATTGATTATCTATAAATTTAGTATTTTTCACTATTAACCTAAAAATAAACTATCTCAGAAAAAACCAATAGATTCCCAATAATATAATTGAGAAATGATGATTTCAAAAACTATTTTAATTTTATTACATTAAAATTCATAAATTCAAAAATTGTCCTCTTATATGAACATTCAAAATATAAAAAACATATTTATAGAGAAAAAATATTTTTTTAGCATTTATTATTTATTACTTATTTTATTTACCATTGGTTGTTAATTTATTTCTTTAACAATTTTATTTATTTAATATATTTATTTTTAATATTCATTTTAATAACTTATTTTTAACATTATTTTATTATTTTTTCCACATAAGCAACCAACTAAATCAAATTTTTTAAAGAGAAAATATTCTAAAATATCGGGGTGTTACAGGGATCCACTATGATAAAACAGTCACATTAATACTGAGTTTAGAATAAAAAAACTGACATCTGAATTTGTTTATAATATTTTTGTGGATGAATAATTTTTCATTACTTCAAGACCACTACTAAAGAGGCTTTTGGTTATGTTTATTCATTAATCCTCTCATTCATTAATAGATATTCATTATAATCTTGATGAGGGACCAATGTGATTAAATAATTTAGAGATATCTCTGTGGTAGAATTTATTCTAAATCATATCATATCCTTGATTTTATTAAATCAATTATTTCACTGAATATATTGTTTCATAAATGAGTGATTAATGAGTTCCTTTTAAGAATAGGCGATTCCATTCTAAAAAAATCCATTAATGAACTACTAGCTCTACTGTAAATAATTTCATATCTAGGAAGTGGATAATTACTAAATGAAAATTGTGCATGACATGAACTACATTTTTGATCAGTATAAATTATACTGAAAAATAAATTCATGTACTTCAAAAAAATAATCAATATAATATGTTTTTTATAAAGAGTAGAACTATATAAAAAACATATGTGTTATTTTTCATCTCTATTTATACATGGTATATTGCATATAGATATTAAATTGATTGATCTATTCAAATAAAATTAGGAAGAAGTTTGTGTATAAGAGGGTATAATTAAATGAAAGGATAACATAATAATATTTCGGGGACACTGATTCACTCTGCCTCTCTCGGTGTCCCTAAACAATCCCTATAGGATCTATAAGAGGTATCCGAGCTTATGTATTTCTTTTATTTGATTGAATTTTTTAGTTATCCTTATAATCAATATATGAAATTTTAATTGTAGGAATATTTGGTTGTGCCTCACATAAAGGATATTGTCTATATAAATTTTGAACCATACATGAATGATTTCTAAAAAATATTAAAAAAATATTGAAAGGGGGTATAAAATAATGAAAAGGAGAAAAACAAAAATTATTACCGATCACATCTTAATGTGATCAAATTGGTAATCACACTTTCATAAAATATATTGAAATTGATTTCAATAATGATTTTAGTTCATGTTTTGATTAAAATTAATAAAAAAGTGATAAAAATATAGTTCAATAATTCTACCATGATGTTAATTATTATTTTAAAATGTATCCCTTTAATGTAATGAATTTTATAAACAATTATATTATGGTAAAACATAAAAAAATAGAGTAGAAGAGAAATAAAAAGAAAATAATAGAAGAATTGGAAATTAAATTTCTAAATATTAGAGCTTTTAGACAACATTAAGAATCCAAGGATGAAAATTTATATATTTTTAATGAACATATGTTTCTTGTTGAATACTAATTTCAAAGAAGTGTATGTGAGAATTTTGTGATAAAAATGCCTTTATTGATGGTTGAATTGCACTACATGTTTCCCTTCAAGCTATTTTGATTGTCAAAAAATTAAATATTAAAAGTAAATACAATAAGGAAAAAGGAAAATAAAAAAGTTGTACAAGAATATTAAAATATTAATTATGATTATATTCAAAATATTAATATAAAATTATATGGAAGGATTATATAATTTTTATGGAGAACAATATTCCCTTAATACCAAGTGTCTAGTTAAATATACATCACAATATTGAAGAAATATACCCTCCATATCAAGATTTTTTGATTAATCAAAATTAGTGTTTTGGATAGGGAAGGTTAAAATAAATATACAAAAATGTATGAGGAAACATTTGGAGATGTCATTTTTTATGACCTGAGTGGATATAATATTATTAGGAAGTTATAGTTCCCCAAGAGAGGCTAAAATATTTGGTTGATAAACAATAAACAATGAGATTCCAATTCTTAAATCTATAAAAATCATAAACTACAATAAAGACAACAAGATTCATACACTATTACTGGTATTTTCATATGATCCAGAATAGATAATTATTTTATTTCTACAATATATCTACTGATAAATTTAATTTAAATACTCAAGTGAGGGTGAGAAAGCAAGAGAATATGAAACATACATATATTATGAAAACACTATGTAACCTATTTCTTTATAATTCATATGAATATCTATGATTTATGAAATAGTTTTGGCCATAAGGATGTTCCATTCCCATTTTGAAACCTATCAAATTTTAATTTTAAAACATGGAAATAAAATTTATTCTATAAAGAAGAGATAACCTTGGGAAGTAATAAAAATAAATTTAATTTCAAGATTACTCCCATGAAGCATCATAATAAGAAAGTGTTATCCTTTAATAATAATAATAAAATACAATATAATTTTGAATGATTTTTTATTCAGTCTAGTAATATTAAAACATCAACATATAAAATATGTTTCTAATTTTGAAATTAAATAAATATCATAGAAAAATTCATCTATTACATGCATGTATGTGATAGAACCAAGAAAAGAATATGAATGGAATTGAGTCTAATAAAATAATAAAGAATTTAATTTGACGAAAGGAACTCGATGGATGAATCCATGAAATATTTCTTTGTACAAAAATAATTCTTAATCATCTAGATATATGATTTAGATATGAAACATTTTTGTGGGAAAAACACTATCCAGGGAATTTGTTAAAGGAAATGATGATGTTTTACATGAATAAGTCAATTTTTTGGGAGATTATTATCTAATTAAAATTAATGGGTTTTATAAAATCTTTTTGGGGGGTGGTGTAAGATACTGGGTCCATGTAAGATGGAAATTCCTGAGGGAATTTTAATTTTATTTACTTGATGGGTTTAATTTTTAATTAAGACTTAAAATGACATTCCTAGAGTTGTAATGCATAAAAAGGATGATTTGAGATGATGGATAATGATGAAGATGCATGACCTGTGTTCAGAGTAATTTTATATCCTTCAAGTTAAATTTCAAGACTTTCAGAGTTTTCTGGTCATGGTACATGGTTTTTTTCACATAGTTTATGAAATATCGTGCAATACATTCATGCTCAGAGGGGTTTAAGTACATTTTGAACATAGTACTATTTATTTTAATGGTTTTACCATGGATTGGGGTAAATCATGTGAGAAAAATGGGAAACATTGTGAGGGTGTATAGAGAAAGAATTATGATCCATGTCATGAGTTTCATTATATAAAAATAGTGTGCCTTGTTGCAAAGGGGATGTAGGGTTGGAAATATTGTTTGTTAACTATTTACCTTACCATATCACCTAACCATGTGAGGCATAAGGTGAAAGATAGTAGGGGAGAATGGTTGGGGAATAATTTGGCTAGGTTTTCCACCAAATTGTGTGTCTTCCCCTAACTTCATTAAAAATGTTATTTTTTGAGAATGTTCCCTCGGGGTTTTTGGTTACTTCTCCCACTTCTTTATTTATTTTGTGCACAAGGACCAAGGGTTCCATCGTCCTCTACCCCTTATCCAACCTATAGATTTGGGGTGTGTTCATGGTAATTTTTTAGACTATCAGGTGAGTTATTATCCTTTTATTCATTCCTTTCTACTTCCCCTTATTTGTCTCTTATGTTGGGATTCTCCATTTCGGTTTTTATTTATGATTCCACTAGGCCATGGTGTAATCATATATTTCACATTTTGATTTTATTTATCTTTTATATAGGATATATTATAATTATTTCCAAAATTTTTTTATGAAATTTATTTAGTGTATGTGTTCATGGTGAATTTCCTTTAGGTTTCTATGAAATTAGTTTTTTAACTAGATAATGGAACTTACTCATAGGTATTTTCTTAGGAATATTTTTATTGGTGGATTGAATTATTAATAAGGGATAAAATCCCATTTATTTTTCTAGTATTATTATGTGTTGTGAGTTTTTGAATTAAATAATGATAATTTAGATACTTATATAATTATTGTTTCTTTGTTTGAGGATAGATATTGGGTTGTTTATATGAGATCGGTTCGATGATGAGTAGTTTAGATAATTCTTGGAACAGACATGGAAAAGGACAATAAACATATAAATGTTGTTGAAATCCTATTTTATGAGGTAGGTGGTTTAAGAACTTTACCCATTATCTTGATAATTAATTTGAATGTTTAAGTGGTGAGTTCCTCAAATTCCATGTGGGTGTTAGTTTACCTCCTTTGATTAATTATATGGTTTTGAGACTTAAATTGGTACTATAGACCTCACAAAAACCCCATTGGATTCATTAGTGTTATGATATCGAACCTATAACCTCGCATGGGTTTTGATAACATTTATAAATTGAATGATTTATGTGGATTGTTTTGTAAAATTATTTGGAGATCTTGAAATGGTTTTAACCATGTTTATTTTTTTTAACATGGTTATGTGTTTACAATAGTGAATGTTCAGCACCAAAGAAGATTTTTTTAGACTGAGTGTTGACCTCCCAATAATATAAAAATGGGTATGTAAATGATTTTTAAATTATTAGTGGAAATAGGTTAGTGAATTTCCCCTTTAGTCAAAGTAACATGATGAAACATCAAAAGTATTATAATTGAATAAATTCACTATAATTTCATTGGTTGTTAAAGAGGAAGACCTCATTTTAATGGGTGGTCTAAAAATTTTATAAATGGATGTTCAAGATCAATAATTTTTCCAAATAAATTGTGGAATGATTTTGTTGATGTGTAAAAATGGTTATACTATTCAATACATGTTTAGGTTTTTAAGGATTAATTGGGACCATGGTAAATGATAAAATTCTTCAAAATGGGTCATATATGAACTTTTAATGTATTTAATGTTAATTTTTCAACATTATTTTTTGATAAGTTTTGGTCTGACTTCAGATATAGAGCATGATGCTCCACACATTAGTATGAGACAATAGACATAATGTTTTCTTATATATGTTTCCTGGGTTTTTACATGATGATAAATATTAATGTATTATATTGTGGATATGATAATTCAATGTATATGGTTATGGGTGTCCTACAAGACATTCCTCGTCTGATGTTGATAATCATTGACATGGAATTCCATGCCCAAGGGTTTTTTGTTGGATTTGATGATCTACACTGATACCGATTGTTTTGTATATAGTAGCTTATGGACTTTGGTTTCTTAAACAATTTATATTAATGGTTTATTCATGCAAGAGCTAATAATAAATAAAAACTCCAATTTTATGTTTCTAGAGGACTGGTCTGGGTCAATGTTGGTCAATCAATATTTGTGTCACCATAGAACTGGAGAGAAAATGGGATACTAAATAAACTATGATTCTTTATAGTTGTATTTTTTTCATTCTGAACTATTTAGTATTCAAATAAATTTATCAGTATACACTAGCTTCCTGAATTTTATTTTATTTATACATAATTGGTGGTGGAATAATTAGTAATAATGACACACTTCTTGGGTTTCCACTGCACAACGGTACAGGATAAATAGTCACATTTTTTTGGCAATCACAAGGTTGGGTTGTGGTTCGAGATGATTTTTCCCTAATCATGTTGGATAAAATGGATAATATCAGTTTATTAGGGGAGTTTCATCTCGAGAATACATCATATCCCATTTTCATGATATCATTTTACACGTTGTGTTTAGGTAACTAGCCAAATTGGCATTTATTAGTATATATTTTATAGTTGTTTTCCCTATTAATGCAATTTATTTAAAATCATAATATGATATTTTTATTTCTTCATTCGATTTAATCTAATGTGACTGGGCGTTGGTTATTTTTTTCTACTTTCATATGGGGTATTGTCTAATCACAATTCCACCTTGGCCCCTAATTCTATTGAATATCCTATGGCGTATGATAAAGCATTCATGATGTCATATAGTGAAATAGCATGAGGAGCCAGTTCAATGGATTTTAGTGTTGGAAATTTTAGTTTTCATAAGGAATAATTTATCTCCATATATTTTTTATTCAATTTCATATCCAAATAAGCAATTTTAAATAAGATAAATTTGGAACACATAGATGCATGTTCGTTAATGTCTTGTTAATATTGGAAAACCACAAAAAATAAGTTAAATCATTTATTAAATACATTCCAATAAAATGTAAATATTAATAAAATTAATTATTGAACACCAAATATAATTTTTTTTTTTTTAAAAAAGGATAAAGAATTGTTGTTGATAAAAATGTATCATCCCTAATGAAAAAATATATATGATAAATGAGACGTACCTTATTCCCCTAATTATTATTATTTTCATTCAGTATATATAAGTAATTTAATATTAATAATGATGGTGTATAGTATTTAATGTATTGACAAAAATATATTGAGAGAAAATATAGAATTAATATTGTAGATTCAGTGAATACATAAATTTTTCTATTTTAGAAGAGTCATATCAAGGGATTTTCAGAATCCACTCAAGTAGAGAAATCTACAAAGATAAAGATTACCAAGAGTATCCCATTGAGGGGAGGTGGGTAAAGGTTATTTTCAGAATCTACCAAAAAATTTCATTCATGTAAATAATTTTTGCTAGAAATTTATTATGTTAAAGACATTTACATGGTAATTATTTATACTCTCCCTATACTAGTACAAAAAAATTATCCCGAAATTGTGGGGTAAAATTTTATATTTATTCAATTAAATGAATGTTACAATTTTATGAAAATTCATAAATTATTTATAATGAAATAAACATTATACTTTAATTGAATGTTTTTATTTTTTTTGTTGAGATAAATTATAGGAACTATGGTTGGAATCCTAATAAAAAATATTTATAAATGGAAATAGGGTTTTTTAATCCTAATTATTGTTGAAGGTACTTTCAATTATATGATATAATTGTACATAATAGAGTGATTAAATTTTTATAAAGTCAAAATTTTCTAAAAATCATTCTTGAGAATTAGATTCTAAATATTTAATGTTTAATAATCCTAAAATCTTGATAACCCATAGAGAAATAGAGTATGGGTAATTATTATTAAACCTTCCTATGATGCATTGGATATATTAGTAATGCTTATAGAGTGGAAATATATTTTGATGACAAATTTATTCAAATTAGATTTAATAAAACTTTTAAATGATGAAATTTTTGTATTTTTTTATATAAATATTGGTTACATTTTTCTAATAATTATGATTTTAAACCATAGACATTTGAAAATATTGAAGTAATAACACATGATTAGAATTTATTGATAGAATTGATATACATGGTAACTCACTCTTGTTTTCTACATTGGGGTTTCCCATATATTCCTTGAGTTTGTTAACTTTATTATTTTATCTTTTGACATATAATGTTCCATTACTTCATTCAATTAAAAAAAGATGGATTTATTATTAAATTTGGAAGGATATGTTTTCTGATGAAATATATGTTCTAACCCTAGAATAAAAAATTCTATTTTTATCAATAAGTTAGATATAAATTTAAAACATATTTATATAAAAATATTTAATTGTATTAAAAAAATTAAAATGCTAGATACTGAAGATATAATGTTTAATGATTGTATTTATTATCAATAAGAATTGTTATCTTGATTATAATGACGATGATAGTATGTGTGATAAAAAATGATTTATAAAGTAGCCATGTTTGTTGAGATGAAGATATCCCAATTATGGTTTCCTTATTATGTTGTTTAAAATTATGTGTGATACATATTGGACTTTTCTGAATGTTAGAAAGAAGGGAAGATAAGAAGTTTAGTTTTTTTGATTTTAGGAGGGAAAAAATCTGATATTTTTCATGTCATTATTTAGACATTGAATTATATAGAGTTATAAAAAATATTTGTTTGAAGGATATAAAAATTGGACAAGAATCCATCCAATATAGGGAAGTTGAATATTCTTGAATAATAGAATAAACCAATAAAATCTTTTGGAGTGAATATCACATATGTGGGTATGACATGTTTTATGTTGGAACAAGATGATTTTCCACCTCCATACCGGTCAATATGGGAGGATACTATAGAGTACCAAATATTGGATGATCTCATTGAGATATTTATGGAGTATAATTTACTATAAGGAAGATGTATCTTGATGTTATCAATTATGTGATTAATAATTGAGTGCATAATTTTCATTTTTAATAGTCTGCATGATCATGATTTCAATGAATACAAAAAAATGACACCACATGTTCTTTTACCTATCATATTATATGACTATATTGCATGATAGGCTTACACCACCACTATTTTGACAATGTCATTTCCTTAACCCATTGAGAGATGACCACCCCTATATATTTATCCAACAAATATAGAGAGACACTTGAATTTTGATACACAATGTTTGAGATTTTAGTGGGAAATTCAAGTAGTAGATAGAAAAATTCATTATTTTCATATTATGAAATAAAATATTAAAAGGATGAACACGAGATCATCAAAAATAGAAACAACCATAATCCATGGTATCAATAAACTATAATAATTTAAAATATATTTAGCAAAGATGAGTTCATGAGAACATAGAATAACAGGAGTTATTGGATGATCCACTAGAACTGAGATGAAACTTATAATATCACAATAGTCATTTTAAATAGTAGTTCATCAGAGTTCATAAGAATAAATATTTAGTAGATCATATAAAAATGGATTATATTAATTGATTGCATAAATTCCATATATGACTTATCTTCCCAACATAAGACATTATTCAATTCTAATGATAATATCTCATGACTGAAACATATGGAGATTCAAAAAAAATACTAAAGTGGTACATACTGAGGATGCATAGAGAAATATGAATTCACATCATTGTCAAAAAATTCGAAAAAAATTATTTTTCTAAATTAAAATAATTTTTTTAAATATCAAATATTTTTGAGGAGTTCATAATATTTCCATATTGTTTAATAATGAAGAACTCCAAGTCTTTAGGAAGATTTTATTTTTTTAATTTATTTATTTTTTCGAATAGGTTTTAAACTATAAGAACCTAGTTTTTTAAATTACGGAGGTTTCTTTTCTAGAATGGGGAAATATTAATAAATACTAGTTTTCCCTTGATATATATTCTAGGAATTCATAAAATAAAATATACCTATAACCATTGAATGTATTCTTACAGAGAAGAATGTATCATTCATAAATGATGTTATAGTCAGACATTTTCTATTATAATAATTCCTTCCTTATTTAAATAATCTTTGAATAGTTTAAAATGTCGTGATATACGTATATATATATATATTTCAGAAGAAGAATATGGAGTTAAAGTATGGGACTATTCTACAATTGGGGATTACCTCTTAGCACTGAGACTCTGGATAATTATTAACTATTGTGATAAAATAGTTATAATATTCACGAGTGAAGAATAATTCTAGATGGAATTATTATTTATTGATCAAAAATTTTATTTAAAATTAATTTTTATAGGATTTATTGCCCTTTTATAGTGGAAGGTGGTTTTGAACATGCAATTATTCTTTTATGCATGAATATGAATTCCTAAAGATCTCGAAGAGACGATGATGTGCATGCTATAATAAGATGACATTCAAGAAGTCCAATTCATTTAGAAGTATATATTATTTTTGAATATTTTGATATCTATTGATTTATTGAATTATTTATTTGATACCATAATGAATATATAATATTATTAAATAACAAGTGTCTTCAGTCTACAAAACCCCATATATGAACTATTGGTTCTAGTATAAAAAAAGTTATTAGGGATGTAGATGATGCCAACTTGGAATTTGTGTTCAACATGAGTTGCAATTTTGATCACTAAACATTATAGTAATAAAAAAATGTTTACACAAAAAAAAAAGACGAACACAACATGGATCTTGTTTTATTCATTGTGCCTAAACTTGTAAAAATATTTCATGTTCTCAATATTTTGTATTTCTACATTACGTTCCAATGTGAGGATGTAGAAGATATTGGTTGATGTATTCCTATATACTAGGTTAGATGTTTGAGTTTTTTAGGGGTTAATTAAAATAGAAGAAAAAATTGGTACTATTTGGGCATAGTAGTTCAACCCCCCTTTTAGTGTATAGTAACATTCCATCTAGGATCTAAAATGTTTACCCATTTAAACATAATTAGACATATAAATTAATGATGACAAGGATATTAAGAGACATAAATGAGTATTAGTTCCCCCTCAAATAATTTTTATGAACTCTACATATATAATTTTTTATAAATCAGTATTGATATAAATTTATAATATTATATAGTATAATTCATCTAATGTATGACTTTTTATATAACAGGTGGTAGAATACCATATTACTCCACGATTTAAAATATCTATAGGGTCACATTTTCTAGTTAGTCATTCTTCATCAATGACTAGTCACAAAAAAATACAAATCCACCACAAAACCATTCCTAATGGGATAATGATTGGATTTTGAGACCACTAGTGTTGATGGATTACATGTTTAGACCCCTAGTAATATTACTTTTATAATCACTATTAAGGATTATATTTATAAAAAATAATATTTGATTCATTTTTGTGTTTAGGATATTAATTCAATAGGACAATTTGAGGGAGATACAATATGAGAATTAATCTTTTTTAAAAGTTCCCCACATCGTTTTTCAACTCAGTATTTATGTATATGATGTTTTTTTAAAATTTTATTATAAAATTTTTTATTTATAAGTTACCTATATTTTTAGAGTGTAATTAATGGATTTTTAATATCATTAGTTGGGATTGAAGTTTGTAGATATTTTGGGGAAAATAGAAGCATCTGGTTAGGCATTACTTTTAATTTTCCCTTATACATAATCGATTAAAACTATAATAACATGATGATAACACTACATAATATCATATGTAGGATCAAGACATTTTAATTTATAATTTATTTAAATTTAATTTCCTTAAATATAACATTTTTTCTTAATCTATTCATTATTGTCTCCACACATTGTTGACATCATCAATCTGATCACCAAACATTTTTATAAAGTATTTTTTTATAATACTTGTTAAGATCCATTTATACATATCCATTCATGCTCCATGAATATAAAAATTATTTTCATGAACTTTGAGGTTCAACTATGAATAAAATTACTTTGAGTCATTTTCTATAACTATAATGAGGGTCTCTTATTTCTCTCTCATACACTTGAGAGGCAGATATATGATTCTCTCAAATTCTATCACAATAACATGAGATAAGAACACACAATAGGGTGTCACATATCATGCCCATGAAGATTATTATTTTTTTAATTAAGTAAACATTAATATAATTAATAATAATTTTATTATTCAATTTAAATCATAATAAATAGTATATATAAACATTAAGTATTGAAATTAATTATTAGTTTTAGTTATGATGAAATATAAAACTCTTTCCACCGATTTTTTAAATAGTAAGCAAACAGAAATTATTATTTCATATTGACATGAAATATTTAAATATGATTTCAGAAATTTATTCATATTTATTAAAATGATATTAAAATTCATTACAAAATTCTACATAATTAAATAATAAAATTTATTATTTTCACGACTAATAGTGACCTCATTTAATTTCTTAAATAATAAAAATTAATTGAAATTATTTAAAAATATATTTTTTAGATTGATAACTCAATCAGAATCATATCCTAATGTTATCAAATATAGAATAATAAAATCATCATTTGAGAAAATAATAGAAATATCATAATCTACAAGCATAAATATATATATTTTTATTTATTTAAATTCATATAACATTAATAATATTTATTTTAAAAAATTAACAATCCATTTTAATAAATAAAAATTATATTTCATATCTTGTGAATTAATTGATAAGTGATTAAATTTATCTCACATATTCTAAACTCAAATATCCCATCATTTAATTTTTATATTAAGCACCACTTGAATATATATTATTCTAAAATTTAAAATTAAATTTATATTTGTAGTTAAATTCAAATAAATTTAATTATAATTTTCATATACTTAGTTTATGACACTATACATCCATTTCTCAACAGAAATAGATATATTATTCGTAAATACCATTGTTGATATATAATAACATTTTAAGGAACCCAAACATAAATAATTTAGTGTAAAAACTACAATAACCTTCCTATGAAT
The DNA here is from genome assembly GCA_963277665.1 of Viscum album. NCBI lineage: Eukaryota > Viridiplantae > Streptophyta > Magnoliopsida > Santalales > Viscaceae > Viscum > Viscum album. The sequence continues at coordinate 1,918,499,149 of OY728161.1, read as the reverse complement.
GTAAACACATAATGAATCCCTTTTTTAAAATTTATCTTATCATATGTGATATGTAAATCAGTTATCATCTTATATGTATAACTTATTAATAAATGATTTTTCCTATGTAAACTTTTCACAAGATGATCAGGGCTATGTATTTTTTCCTAAAACATCCATCTTAGTCAAAGTGATAAAGATATATTCATCCACTAACATGACAAGAACATATCCTTTATTGATCATTTAATTTATTACATATAAGTTATGAAAAATCCAATGTGGCACCTCATCATGAATTTATATTGTTTGGTTTTTAATACATGCATCAATGTTTTTATTTATGATACTCATTAGTAATAATCTCAAGTCATTGGTGAAAAGTACACATTCATAGATATGAATATTGAATGGAACATAAAACATGTGAAGCTACATTTATGAAGATTTTCCATGTTACCCCCCTTCATAAAGATTGATTAGTGGAAATTTAAGAGAAAATGTATCAATATTTATGATCCTCACCACCTTATAGTCAATCATCAAATACATCCTGTCAGATTGATGTTTCTAAAAAAAGTCATATTATTTTTGAATATTCTCATGGAATCTCTTTGTTACTATTATAGAGGTGGAGTAACTATAAACCATGGATGTGCAAGATAATATGAGGAAATTTTCACATTAACGCTACATATAAAAAATCACATTGTGAAAAAAATAAATGTTTTATTGTAATTAAAATAAAAAATTATTTGGTTCTATGGAATCAAATCACACTAACATAGATATTAAATTGATATATATATTAATATTCATCAACTCGTTACATCTAACATTACATTATTTCTTCTTCTAGGAAATGGATTTAATTTTTTAGACATCAAAAAATGGCCTTGTGTATATACTACTAACTGTGACTTCATATTTACGAAAAAACATTCTATGAGATGATATAAATAAATTATATGAAAAATCGTTCTTTAGATACATAAAAAGATGTGATATATATTATTTTTATACAATAAAAACACATGTTACATTTATATTCCCTTTATATTTATACTATTGTTATATTAACAATAATATTAGGTTAATCTAATTATTATAGAAACCAATTATGTATCCCCTGACAACTAGTTTTTTATGTTCTCTATATATTGGAAACACATATACTATATAATTCAATTAATTATGGAAAATATTAAAAATTATCAATATATTTATCATTGACATACTAGTATAGAGAATGTGATAAATGATAGATCTGATGGTATATAATATATGAAAACTACTCATTCTCTTTGTAATGTGAAATTAGAAACAATTCACTGATGATTGCTCTATCTTGTATCGTCTAATAACATGGTAAGCTATGAAAATGGGATAATTTAAATGTATATTCTGATAAAATATAAGCATATCTTGATCACTAGAATAAATAATTTTTTATCTAAATTATTAATTAATAACATTTTTATCCAATTTTTAACTATAAAAATGATTAGTATTACATTTCAATTAATAATATGTCCATGAGATTAACTTCTAGGAAAAAATTTACACTCTCACTAATATTTAATATACATGATACCTTATTCTAAAATAGATGTTAATTTTTTCTAATGGATAAATTATTACCATAATCAGTAATTTGGAAAAAAACATTCTCTAATCTTCTTTTTCTATATTATGGAAACTATTATGTCAAAAAATATCTTCTTCAACTGTTTACAATAGAGTTTTTTGTTTTATTGTAAAATGTTGTGAATCATGGTCCTTGAACTCATTAATCATTATATATCTCATTATAACATCCCAGGTAAATAAAGAATAATACATTTTCATATTTATTAATATTTTCGAATTAAATCTTAATTTTACATTAAAGGGTTTGCTCTATTCGATAACGTACTCGATACACAACAATGAGTTTCTTTGAAAACTTACATTGCACACTAGTATTATAATAATATTATTTTAAATGGTAGTTAACACGTAGCCGTTGTATTGGAAAGAATGAATATAAATAACTAAAATATGATTATATATGTTTGTTAAATGTTTTTACATTTATGCAATAGAGGATAAAGGATTAAAATACAAAAAGAATTCAAATTTAGGCATATATACTCTAATTTTCACTAAAGGTCAACTTATCGCCTTTTCATGGAGAACCTTATTTAAATATATTTTTGGTCACTCTTATACATTCTATTGGTCCAAATAAAAATATTCTTTAGAATCGGGACATCAAAATTTACTTTGTGCAAATATTTGGTATTTTTCTGATAAAGTTCATTTTTTTAATGAATAGTGAAAAATGTTGTATTTTAATCCAAAACCACTTTTTAATCTAATTTATTTATATGATTAGATTATCTCTTGAATTGGTTTTAAAGTGAAATTAGAATATATTTTTACCATTTAATTCAATTTTTGTCGTTGGAATTAATTTCACTTTGAAATCTGACTTAAACTAGTGTCAATTTTTTGATACTTTTTATTTCATAAAAACACGCTATTTGTTTTGACAGTGGGGAATAATTATGAAATTAATTAATGAAACTTATATGTTTTGAATTTTTTAAAATAGACATTATTTTTGAATTCGGAATATCAAATATAGCTTAGGGTGAAGTTTTGGTATTTTTCTGAAAAACATCAATTTTTGATGAATAGTGAAACCACTAAGTGGTACTTAAAAAACTGAATTTTCATTTAAATGAAACTTTACCACTTCTTTGTTTTGAATTTCAAAAATCCTACATACATGGTTTTCATTAAGAAGTAAAATGTGGTTTAATGGGACTAAAATAATTTTTGGTGAATAGTAACTTTTATGTTTATTAATCGCGATTAGAGGTAATTAGTGTAGTTTAAGGTAAAAGTAATGTTTTAATAATATTAAATGAACTAGACACATGTCCTACCCTTATATTATGTGTCATGGATGACCAAAAAAATCCATGGGTCGACTTTGGGACCCCATGGAGCCACTTTGGTAGGAAAATGACATTAATATTTTTTTTATTTAAAGTTAAAATAAAAATGTCACAAACATGAGTTGTTTTACTAAACCAATTTTTAAATGAGGTTATACAAGTAATATTTTTTACTATAAATATTAATTATAAATCTAAAAAAACTTCGTACATCCTGATATGTTTTTATAATTTTTAGACATTATACAAATTAAATTATTTATGACACCGTGATGATGAAATGATTACCTCATTATTTAACGATTTAAATAAAATGAAGAGATAATGTAAAATCTAAGACCCACACATGTCAAAAACCTATTGGATGGGTGTATTTCGAAACCTTATCACCTTATACTCTAAATATATAATTGTGGACCCTTTTTATCTGAAAATCATTTTATAAAAAATTATCTTTTCTTAACTTTCCAAGAGTGCCCCTCCTCTCCTCTTATAAAAGGCCCCCACCTCTACCTCCTTACCCACACCTCTCAAGCCTTTGGTTCGGCCAAGATCTGTTCTTTTTGTCTCTCCACATCCCTCTATTACTCCTAGATTCCTCACTTTGGGCAGAAGTCTTCCCAAGGAAGCCTTTGATCTCAAATCAAAGAGAGTTACCCGATTTTAAGGTAATGTCTTCACTTGTGTTCTTCTGTTTTATTTTGCTTCTCCAACCACCTAAACTCTTTTTATTCATTTATTTTGTAACAAATAAAGTATATTCAATATACTAGGATGTTTTTATAAGAATTAATTTAGCTACACTTACACACAAATACATCTAATGGTTAAAGAACATACTGTTTCTGTGGATGGTGAATTTCTGCCTCACGAAACGATGATTGTTCAATATTCTTTTAACACCTTAAAAGGTGGCCATAAATATGTCACTATATTTATATATAATATATAATATGTTCATATTTTCCATAATCTTATGTCTTTTTTATTTATGTCATACCTTTATGGTTTCCATTATGGGTATACGCGATATCTTCATTTTAGGAAGTGTGGACTACCGCCACCTCAAAGTGATTTGATTCGTTAATGCAATATGTGGGACGTATAAAGGATGGATTTAAAGTTATTATATGTGATGTTATACTAGAATTATAATATACATTTATAACATTATTATTTCATTCCATTAAAGTATGAGATAGAAACGAAAGTAGCATTCATGCAGACGTACGGCTTATCGTCTCCATGAACGATGAATTTCATTTCTTATCCCCAAATGTAATGTACTATTATAAGTACATATATATAATGGATATATATGATGTATTATACATATATATTATTCATATAATTATGGAATTAAAATATACATATCTCTAATTTAGTTTTATTTCCATTAATATGTCATAGAAATGAAAGTAGCGTTCATTCGTACGTACGACTTACTGTCTCCATGAACGGTGCATTTCATTTAATACCTCTAAATGATTATGTAATATTATAAATTAATTTATATACTTGATATATATGATATATATGATATCTACATCTTGAATATAATTCTTTATATAATGGATATTTTACCACATGAACAACTTGTAATTATAAAGAGTTTATTTTTGACTCAAGTACCAAGGATCAACAAAACAAGCATTATTAACTTAAATAATTACATAGTGTTCATAACATGGTAATAAGTGATATAAAAGGAATAATGAACTTGAAAAATGTTCTTATGAAATTAGAAATTAACTCATTTTTATTATTCAGGACGTTAAAGAATGATCGAGTCAAGTTGGACCCGAGGTAAGGGACTTCGTCTCAATCTCTTTTCATTAAGGCATGTTTCGTTTTATACACAAATTTATTTTATATGGTGTATAAACCACTTTGACTTTTACTTTTATACAAAAGGAATCTTTTTCTATGAAGCATTTTACTAAACGACAAAAGGGAATGTTTTTGTCGTACGTATGCGGCGACAACGACTTCTACCCCGCCGTGACCATTATTTGAGCTTCGGCTTCGTCTACAAGCCATAAATTTTTTAATGAAAAATAAATAACATTTTTTTATTTTCTTTTATTTTGGTATTTAAAATGGTTTTTATAATGGCTTTGTTATGTCAATATATTTAAGTGATATATTGTGACCAAAGTGTGGAAATGTTTTATTTCCTTTATATTTGTTCTATGTTTTATGATTTTATAATGTTACTTGGAAATTTGACGTGTGGTTATGTGATAAACCATATGACGGGTGGTGCCATGAATACCAGGATGGGTGGTTACGTTATAACCTACAATGCATTGGGTATGGAAGTTGGCTGTATGGCTATTCCATTAAGTGATATGTGTGGAAGTCGACCGTATGGTTATTCCATTTAAGTATGTTTTTGTCCCAAGTTACCTTTATATGTTATGTGTTCTTTATATGGGTTTTATGGTAATCATTTGGTTACAAAAGAGTAAGTAATGTTATTTTATTCAGTGAATAATTTTTACTACTTCCTAAAGGTGAAAGGTATTACTTTGATAAAGTATAGATGGTTTACTTGTTGTTTTGAAAAACTAACAGTTTTCATTCTTTGTGTATCCATTAATGAGATTTTTATGCTCACCCCATGTTTTTTTGAAATGTTTTTCACAGGACGTAATGTGGAATACGGTCAAGTATGGTATCAAGGGAAAGTCATTCTCTCTAAAACATGGAACTAGACATGTTTCTTTTTAAGAGTTTTTATTTTATGGAAATTTAGTAGAATTGACTACTTTGTAATCTTTTAAGATGTAAAATTTATGTACTAATTCTCTTAAACTCTAAACTTGAAACGATCCTCAATGTGAATTATTCATGTAATTAAATATTAATTAAGCTTTAAGGACGGGGCCTTATAGTTGGTATCAGAGGTCGGTTTAGGCAACTTTAGGAGTTAGAAAATTGTTAAATTAAAAATTAACTTATGGTATGATTGAAATGATATAGAATTGAAAGATTACATTGTTGCTTTACCTAAGGTATTTCAGTGTTAAGAATGGTTTTTCGTAGAGGAAATAGAGAAGCTTTTTTTTGGGAAGTCATGCTGAGGGAAATGACCTTCCAAATCATCATACTGAGATGGTCAGAATCAGAATTGAGCAGTTTACTGCAGTGATGGCTCAGTTGACTCAGGTGATAAATCATGGTTGTGTTTACTGACGATATTTTGGTGTTTTCTAAAAGTAAAGAGGAGCATGAAATTCATTTAAGGGTTATCATGAAAACCTTAAAAGAAACGAAACTGTATGGAAAATTCAGCAAGTGTGAGTTTCGGTTATGAAAAATTTATTTCCTTGGTCTCATTGTTTAAAAAATTGGAATAACTATTGATCCTGCTAAAAAAAGTGGTTGAAGAATGTCCAAGACCCACAAATATTACTGAGATCCATAGTTTTCTTGGTTTGGAAGGTTACTACAGAAGGTTTGTTGAAAATTTTTCACAGTTATCTAGTCCAATGACTAAGCTAACTCGGAAGGGTGTAAAGTTTATCTGGACAAAGTAATGTGATGATTGTTTTCGGGAACTGAAAAGAAGATTGGTGAATGCTCCGGTTTTGGCACTTCCTTCCCGGAATGGTGAGTTTGTTATATACAGTGATGGTTCGTTGAAGGGAATTGGCTGTTTCTTTATGCAGAATGATCAGGTAATTTCATATGCTTCACGTCAGTTGAAAAATCATGAGGTAAATTACCCTAAACATGATTTGGAATTAGCTGCTGTTGTTTTTGGTCTAAAAATTTATGGGCATCATTTTTATGGAGTAAAGTGTGAAATATATACTGATCACAAAATTTTAAAGTATATATTCACTCAGAAATAATTCAAAATGCGACAGAGGAGATGGATGGAATTAATCAAGGATTGTGATTGTACAATTCATTTCCATACAAGAAAAGCAAATAAAGTGGCTGATGCTTTGAGTCGAAAAAGCAGTGCTTCATTAACCATTATATGTTTGGAATAAGATCCTTTGGTTTTTTATTTGATGAAAGTTTGCATAGAAGTTGTTGGTGTAAGAAGTTCTTCTATTTTGTTTCAGGTATCAGTGAGATCTTCCCTATCAGACAGAATTAAGCAAGAAAAAAAGCAAGACAGTGAGTTGCAGAAAATGGTAGACCTGGTTTAGAAGGGTATGTTGCCGGAATTTAATATTGATAATTATTTTTTTGAGGTTTGGGAAGAGATTATCTGTTCCTAGTGATTCACAGTTGAAGAATTAGTTGTTATGTGAGGCTCATAGTTCCCCGTTTTCTATTCATCCTGGTAGTACTAAGATGTACAGAGATTTGCGAGAGTATTACTGGTGGGATGGAATGAAAAGAGATATTGCTGATTTTACTGTGAAGTGTTTGACTTATCAGCTGGTTAAAGTAGAGCGGCAGTTACCGAAAGGGATGTTTTAGACATTACCAGTGCTAGAGTGGAAATGAGAAAATATATCCATGGACTTTGTTGTGAGATTACTGAGGACATCTCTAGGTAATAATGAAATCTGGGTTATTGTTGATCGATTGACTAAATCTGGTCATTTCCTTCCTATTCGAGATACATTCTCTCTAGATCAACTTTCTCGATTGTATCTTAAATAAATAGTCAGCTTGCATGGAGTTCCCCTCTCCAATGTATCTGATCGTGATCCCAAGTTTACTTCTAACTTTTGGAAAGGCCTTCAGAAGTCATTGGGTACAGAATTAAATTTTAGTACATATTTTCATCCTCAATCAGATGGGCAGTCAGAACGAAAAATTCATACTATGGAAGATATGCTACTTTCTTGTTCGATGGATTATCAGGGAAGTTGGGACCAACATCTTTCTTTGGTTGAGTTTTCATATAATAAAAGTTTTCATTCTAGTATACAGATGGAACCATTTGAGTCATTATATGGGAAGTGGTGTCAAACTCTAGCTTTTTGGGATGAAGTGGGTGAAAGGAAGCTAATGAGACCAGAATTGGTAGAATATATGGCAGAAAAAGTTCATTTGATTCAAAAAACACATGAGAATAGCTCGGAGCAGACAGAAAAGTTATGCGGATAACCGGAGGAAGGATCTATCTTTCAAGGTAGGTGATCATGTTTTTCTCAAATTTTAACCATGGAAAAGTGTGATGTGATTTGGAAAGAAATGAAAGCGGAGTCCAAGTTTCATTGGACCATATGAAATTTTGGAGAGAGTTGGATCAGTTGCATACAGAGTGTCATTACATCTGAGTTTATCTCAGGTACACAATGTTTTTCATGTTTTGATGTTGAGAAAGTATATGCATGATCCATCTCATGTTTTGAGCCCAGAGGTAGTTCAGTTGTTAGAGAATCCCTCTTATAAAGAACAACCAATCCATATTCTTGACCGAAGAGAGAAAGTGTTGTGAAATAAGGTAATCCACCAGGTAAAGGTTTTGTGGAAAACCATATGGTTGAAGAGGCAACATGGGAATCTGAAAATACTTTGAGGGATAAATACCCCCACTTATTTTGATAAGTGAATAAAATTGCGAGGACGCAATTCCCAAAAGGGTGGAAGGATGTAACATCCTAGGTAAATAAAGAATAATACATTTTCATATTTATTAATATTTTTTAATTAAATATTAATTTTACATTAAAGGGTTTGTTATGTTCGATAGCGTACTCGATACGCAACAATGAGTTTCTTTGAAAACTTACGTTGCACACTAGTAATATAATAATATTATTTTAAATGGTAGTTAACACGTATCCATTGTATTGGTGGGAATGAATATAAATAACTAAAATATGATTATATATGTTTGTTAAATGTTTTTACATTTATCCAACAAAGGATAAAGGCTTATAATATGAAAAGAATTCAATTTTAGGCATATATACTCTAATTTTTACTAAAGGTCGACTTATCGCCTTTTCATGGAAAACCTTCTTTAAATATAGTTTTGGTCACTCTTATACTTTCTATTGGACCATATAAAACTATTCTTTAGAATCAGGACATCAAAATTTACATTGTGTACATTTTTTGTATTTTTCTGATAAAGTTCATTTTTTTAATGAATAGTGAAAATTGTTTTATTTTAATTCAAAACCACTTTTTATTCTAATTTATTTATATGATTAGATTATCTTTTGAATTGGATTTAAAGTGAAATTAGAATATATTTTTACCATTTAATCCAATTGTTGTTCATGGAATTAATTTCACTTTGAAATTGGACTTAAACTAGTGTCAATCTTTTGATACCTTTTGTTTCATTAAAACACGCTATTTGTTTTGACAGCGGGGATTAATTATTAAATTAATTAATGCAACTTATATGTATTTAATTTTTTAAAATATACATCATTTTTTAATTCAGAATATCAAATATAGATTAGGGTGATGTTTTGGTATTTTTATGAAGAACTTCAATTTTTGATGAATAGTGAAACCACTAAGTGGTACTTAAAAAACTGATTTTTCGTTTAAATGAAACTTTACCACTTCTGTGTTTTGAATTTCAAAAATACAAAATAAATGGTTGTCATTAAGAAGTAAAATGTGGTTCAATGGGATTAAAATAATTTTTTGGTGAACAGTAACTTTTATGTTTATTAATCGCGATTAGAGGTAATTAGAGTAGTTTAAGGTAAAAGTAATGTTTTAATATTATGAAATGACTTAGACACATGTCCTAACATTATTTTATGTGTCATTTCCGACCAAGATAATCCATGGGTCAACTTGGGGACCCCATGGAGCCACTTTGGTAGGAAAATGACATTAATATCTTTTTATTTAAAGATAAAATAAAAATGTCACAAACATGAGTTGTTTTTCTAAAATAATTTTTAAATGGGGTTATACAAGTCAGATTTTTCACTATAAATATTCATTAGAAAGATAAATATATTTCCTAAATCATGATATTTTTTTATAATTTTTAGACATTAAATAAATTAAATTAAGTATGACACCATGATGATGCAGCGATTACTTCATTATTTAACGATTTAAATAAAATGAAAATATAATGTAAAATCTAAGACCTACACATGTCAAAAACCTATTATATGGGTGGATTTAGAACCCTCATCACCTTATTCTCTAAAAATATAATTGTGGGACCCTTTTTATCCGATAATCATTTTATAATAAAGTATCTTTTCTTAACTTTCCAAGAGTGCCCCTCCTCTCTTATAAGAAAAGTCCCCCACATCTACCTCCTTACCCACACCTCTCAAGCATTTTGATCGGCCAATCTCTTCTCTTTTTGTCTCTACACATCCCTCTCTTACTCCTAGAAGCCTCACTTTGGGAAGAAGTCTTACCAAGGAAGCCTTTGAGCTCAAATCAAAGGGAGTTACCCAATTTTAAGGTAATGTCTTCACTTGTGTTCTTTTGATTTATTTTTTCTTCTCCAACCACCTAAAATATTTTTATTAACTTATTTGGTAACAAATCCAGTATCTTAAATATACTAGGATGTTGTTATAAGATGTATTCAAGCTATACTTACACAAAACTACATCTAATGGTTAAAGAACATAGTGTTTCTATGGATGGTGAATTTCTGCCTCACGAAACGATGATTGCTAAATATTCTTTTAACAACTTCAAATGTGGCCATTAAGATGTCACTATATTTATATATGATATATAATAGGTTTATATTTTCCTTATGCTTCTGTATTTTTCATTTATGTCATACCTTTATGGTTTCTATTATGGGTATACGTGATATCTTCATTTTTGGAAGTGCGAACTACCGCCCCCTCAAAGTGATTTGATTCGTTAATGCCATATGTGGGACGTATAAAGGATGGATTTAAAGTTATTATATATGATGTTATACTGGAATTATAATATAACTTTATATCATTTTTATTTCTTTCCATTAATGTATGATGTAGAAATGAAAGTAGCGTTCATGCATACGTACGACTTACCGTCTCCATGAACGATGCATTTCATTTCTTATTCCCAAATTTAATGTACTATTATAAGTTCATATATATAATGGATATATATGATGTATGTTACATATAAATGATTAATATAATTTTGGAATTAAAATATACATATCTCTCATTTAGTTTTAATTCCATTAATATGACATAGAAATGAAAGTAGCATTCATGGGTACGTACGACTTACCGTCTCCATGATTGGTGCATTTCATTTCTTACCTTTAAATGATTATGAAATAGTATAAATGAATGTATATACTGGATATATATGATATATATGATATCTACATCATGAATATAAATCTTTATATAATGGATATTTTACCACATGAACAACTTGTAATTATAAAGAGTTTATTTTTGACTCAAGTACCAAGGATCGACAAAACGACCATTATTAACTTAAATAATTACATATTGTTCATAACTTGGTAATAAGTGATATAAAAGGAATAATGAACTTAAAAAAGTTTCTTAAGAAAGTATAAATTAACTCATGTTTATTATTCAGGACGTTAAAGAATGATCGAGTCAAGTCGGACCCGAGGTAAGGGACTTCGTCTCAATCTCTTTTCATTAAGGCATGTTTCATTTTATACACAACTTTATTTTATACGGTGTATAAAACCTTTGAATTTTACATTTATAAAAAAAGAATCTTTTTCTACAAAGCGTGTTACTAAATGAAAAAAGGGAATGTTTTTGTCGTACGTATGTGGCGACAACGACTTCTCCACCGCCGTGACCATTATTTGAGCATTAACTTCCTCTACAAGCCATAACTTTTTTAATGAAAAATAAATACCATGTTTTTTTCTTTTATTTTGGTATTGAAAATGGTTTTTATAATAACTTTGTTATGTCAATATATTTAAGTGATATATTGTGACCAAAGTGTGGAAATGTTTTCTTTACATTATATTTGTTTTATGTTTTATGATTTTATAATGGTACTTGGACATTTGACGTGTGGTTACGTGATAAACCATATGATGGGTGGTGTCGTGAATACCAGGATGGGTGGTTACGTTATAACCTCCAATGCATTGGGTATGGCAGTCGGCTGTATGGCTATTCCATTAAGTGATATGTGTGGAAGTCGACCGCATGGTTATTCCATTTAAGTATGTTTATGTCCCATGATACCTTTATATGTTATGTGTTCTTTATATGGGTTTTATGGTAATCTTTTGGTTACAAGAGGGTAAGTAATGATATTTTATTAAGTGAAGTGTTTTTAAAACTTCATAAAGGTGAAAGGTATTACTTTGAAAAAGTATACATGATTTAATTGTTATTTTGAAAAACTAATAGTTTTCATTCTTTGTGTGTCCCTTACTGAGCTTTTTATGCTCACCCCAAGTTTTTTTGAAATGTTTTTCACAGGACTTAATGTGGAATAGGGTCAAGGATGGGATCAAGGGAAAGTCATGCTATCTAAAACATGGAACTAGATATGTTTCTTTTTAAGAGTTTTTATTTTAAGGAAATTCAGTAGAAGTGACTACTTTGTAATATTTTGAGATGTAATAGTTATGTCCTAATTCTCTAAAACTCTAAACCTGAAAAGAACCTCAATGTGAATTATTCATTTAATTCAACATTAAGTAAGGTTTAAGGCCAGGGCCTTATACTCATAATATCTGTTATTACGATAACATCCCTCTACATATACAATCTTTTATAATTGGAATCATTTAAAGAAAAACTCCAAGCATTTTGATGATTATTTTTTCCATAAGTATCCTTAAGAAAATATTTGTATCTCTAAACATGCATATATAATAGTTTGGATATAGTATTATTTAATAACTCATTTGATATCTTCTATAACTATTTACATAGAATACTAGGTTAAGTGTGTATAGTGTGGACTTAATTAACATTTATAAATGTATCTTGGATGAAATTTATGACATAAGGATATAGTTATGATATTATTTTCATTTATCCAATTGGGATAAAATTATCCTCTTACCAAGTTGTATTTATACTTTTTTTTAAATTCTTTAATAATTTGAAAAAATATGATTTATACTATATAAAAGTTATATATCAATATCTATTGATAACCACAACCTAAGTAACAATTTAAGAGAAATCACCCCACATAGTCTTATAAATTTACCACATCATTTATGTCCAGCATTGGATTTAAAATCTAAATAATATATTAAAAAATTTAGAATATTTTTAACATAGCTTATGTTGAAATTATATTTAGTTAGATAAAACAAATCCAATTGTGTCTAAACAAGACATAAAATAATATTATTATTATAAAAAACAATTAATAAATGTTTATAAATGCAATAATTATTATATAGATTGTTATAATAGATAGTATTCATTAATTAACACTTCAATCCACACTCCATTTATATTTTTAGAACCCCCTTCACTTTTAGAAATTTTTTTAATCTACATTTTTCATATATATATATATATACAAATTTAATTGTAAAAATGTTTATGAAATACATATCTAGTAGAGTAATAATTTTTTCTCATTAAATATACTAGATGATTCCCCATTATTCAATTTTTAATAGAATTAATCTGCTTTTTGAATTTTACAGCGCCTTAAAATAATGTTCCCCACTTGTCTATCTTATAACACCTCACCTAACACTAGATGACCAATTACACAGCTTGTGAAGCTAAAAGGAATCAAGTGTGCCTCCACATATTCAAGAAGATACCAACATGTGGTGATATTCTATGTGAAATTTTGGGAGATATTACTATTTGTATCATCACATATAACAAAATTAAATAACCTTATTAACATATAAAGAATTAAAGTATGCGTAAATAATTTCAAATAATGTCTAGCCATAAAAAATAGATATGATCAACATGTAATAACATATATAACTGCCATGATCAGTATTAAAAATAAAAAAATGGGTTTTCCACTAATTTAATAAGTAAAAATTAAATTAAAAATCAATATAGGTGGATATATAACTATTATACCTGATTCCATTCTAATACTAGTCTCCTAAATATATCTAGCTACCACATCCAGATCCCCTATACAACCTGTCACCAAAAATCTAATTTAATGTTTATAAACACTGTAGAGTTTCTATATTGGGTGTTAGAAAATAATTCCCTAGTATTCAACTAATATATCCCTTATATAAACCATCATATATATTTTATACCTTCATGGAATATAAATCCATGCTGAAACATAAAAAATACACAAAACTATTCTAAGTTATTTTTTGATAACCAATTCACCATGATATTTGAACTGACATAATTTGATCAAAGTTAGTCATAAATATCTTACAATCACATATTATGCTACTATATTTAAAGGAGAGGTAAAATTGATCTAGAGCCATTTGCATCAAAATCCCTCTAAGGGAAAGGAAAAATATACCCAAAGCTATGCCCCTAGATAACTGAACCAGAGATGAAAAACTAATTTATAATACATATATTCAGAATAAACCACTAGTAAAGAAGAATATTTATCCAAACCTAATAATTTTATGTTTTTTTGGTTATTTTCACAAAATAAATATCTTCCCAGTAGTCTAGAATGACTAGCACCTGGTCGGTGTTATCATTACCCTCAGATTACCTGGTCTCATGCCAAACCCCATCCTGAACTACCTCATTGTCATCAGTATAACATATAAAAATAATATATTAAGGAAAGAACAATTTAAATCAATCTCTCGCCCATGATGAACAATTATTTTGGGTAGTTACGATAACTAATCCAATATATATTATTTTAAAACATAACCAAGAAACATGAAAAAAAATATTGAAATCATAGTACATTTCGAGACCCTCAACTTGGGTGAAAACTCAACATGTATCTCTCTTAGAGAGTACCCCATATATTTCTGCATAATTTTCCCTGAACAACCTCATAAACATATCTATCACTAGTTACCAATGAAATCCTATAGTGCCTAACCAATACATGGTTTCTATCCCAATTATTCTCATTTACTAGTGTAATAAAAGAATACAAAAAAATCTATCTCATGTGTAACCATCGTAATATCACTATTAAACCATTCCAATACTCACAGATATTTCCACTTGATATCCATACTTATATCAACATCCCTCCTATAACATCCCATGAACTTCTTTGAGGTATTTACAATATATATTTTAGTTTTCCTTTTTGATTGGGTGTGTTTTGGGCCTATCAAGGATATAGGTATTATTTTGGGAAAATGAACTGAAGTTAAGGGTTGTATGATTATATGAATAAATGGGTTCTATAATAAAAATTTATCTAAGTATTTTAGGGATTTCCTAGGTTTTTAAAAATAATTAAAGGTATTTCATGATTTTCTATATAGAATATGGACTGTGAACTTCTTATTGAACAATTTCACATTATGAAGTAGTTATATCAAATGAATTTTTTTAGATGATTCTATCAACAAGTTCAAGGCATTAACAGTTTACAAGATATGACATAGTTTCATTTCAGGAAAGGTTGAATCAGATTTACTTTTAATTTAAGGAAAATCCTTTATCAGTGTATCTTGTAAATCGAAAAATTCACACCGTGATTGGGTTTCACATCATGAATGGTTTAGAGAAAGCCGTTTACACCATTATAAATATATTATTTTATTTTCATTCCATAATTATAATTCTCTCTAGAAACCTAAGAGATATACCAAACTAATTTTTATACCTCCACTTTGATCAGATCTATTTGGATACTGATTGATTATTATGTGTGTGTTGTGTCTCTATGGGTAAGTGATCTTTCTACTTATTCATTTTTGCAGGTAATAGTAGTTCCATTGAGTTTTGTTTTCAGATCCATTGATCTTGTGGTGATGTTCTTCTTGATCATTTCTGGATCTATGATGTGATCTTCTTCTAGAGGCAAATCCTTTGTTAGTTGTAGGGCATCAGTTGTATTTACATTGAGGTATGTATTATTTAACCTCATTTTCAACCTTATTTTTGATAGAATATGATTCTAAATTTTGTAAATTGTATATAGGAACATCATTTGTAATTATTTGTTCCTTTTTGTGGTTGTGGATCCATTTATGGGTGTTTTCACCACATTTTTGAGGTAGGTGGTTCCTTCTTTCACTTGTATTGAAGGAACATTGACTACTCCATTTTAGAAATAGTTTTATAAATTAAATTAAATGATTGAATTATTGATTTATGTATGGGTGGAAATGGAATTTTTTTTAAATATGTGTTTTCTCTTTATTTTAATAAAAGGAAATTAGGTATTTTTAAAACATTGTAAAATGTTTTCTGAAATAGCATTCAAAAATAGTTTTTATGAAATGGTTTACAAAATTTAGAAAATGGGAATCCTTCTGTACTTTAGTGGAAGGTGTAGTAATAGGACCTAACTGTTGATACCATCAATAGTTCACTCTAGGCATACACCTTTACTCTTTAAGATTTTTATTCTAATGTATTATTAGAAACTACTCAGAGTTTCACTTTATAGGGTTTTCATATTCTCTCTAGATATGATGAATTTGTCTAGAGACTTTATTAGTTCAATTATCATTGTCTGGGTACAAGTGTTCTAGATTTCCTGTCATGTAGAGATCCTTGGCATGGAATTACTGAGGATTTTTAGTTGTACAACTTTCTTGTGATCACACTATTTAACATATCAGATATTACTTGAAAATGTTTTAAATTTATTGTTTTAAACTATATAATAAGGGAATCTTTTCCATTATTTTTATATATAATTTATTTAACTAATTATTTTGCCTTTTTTCCTTTAATTTTTAGAATGTTCATATTATAATACAATGACTAATTATACAACAATTGAGTGGGATCCTACTATTCTTATTTTCTCACTACCTTCAAATCCCTAAAATAGGATATAATCTATCTTATATCTTTTGATGTTAGTAATGGATTGGCACCGTAGTGAGGTTATGATGTTTCTATCCCCTGACTTGGGTAGCTGTTGGTGAGAGAGCAGGGTGTTGTCCTCTTATCAAATGTTGTGTTAGTTTTTTCATATTAATGTGCTTCCATAATTTTTGGATTCATACCTTGGAGTTTTTTATCTACTTATAGGTTGTATCACTTATTTTGTTTCCTTTTTTCATTGGAATATATTTCTCATTTATTATTTTTAAATTATTATCCCCTCTATATATATATGCCATTTTTTCCTTAGGTTGGGTGAAATCATTTCCTCGGTTTTTTCTTGATGTATCGATGGTAATATTTAGCATTTTCAGATATATAAATCCATTTATTTATATAACGGGTCATGTTGAGTGTTAGTTTGGTTGGGTTCTAGGATGGTTCCAATTTTCTGGAGTTTGTTAGATTGGAGATAGGATTATCAAGACATGAGGTATAGGTTGATGGGTCTTCTTATTCAAATATTTACATGAAAAGACCCGTGTTACCATAGAATGTTGGGATGCGTATCTCATATTTTGAGATCATGGTCTTAATATTAGTTTTTTATTATAGTTTCTTGTCTTAACTAAGTTCTACCAATAATTTGATCACTTGATCTTATTTTAGTGTGTAGTGATATGCCTCAAAGTCATATTCCATAGGTTCCACATGAGGGTTCTGTCGATGGTCCTCAAGGGAACATTCCTTTGGATGAGAATATTATTGCGACTATCATGTGAGATGTTTACACCATGGACCAGATTGTACAAAATCTATAATGTGGTTTATTTGGGTAAAATAAGGGGATTCAGGTGAAAAGTATCAACCGTTATAGAACTTATGTGATAAGATACCATCATTTAGAGGTAAGAAGGAACCTTAAGTGATGGAGGGATGGTTAGAAATAATCAATTAGATTTTAATCTTCCTTGATCACCTATGGACATAAATTTGAATTAAAAAAGTACAGACTCAAGGGTCTCACCAAATCCATGGTTATATTTAATGGTACATTAAGAGAGATATATGAGATTTTACTGGAAGGGTTTCAAAACTCTCTCCTTCTGTAATTTCATTCTAGAGTTTATGATGATGGAAAAGTCTCTAGAGTTCTTATCCTGGTAGTCACGATGTACTTTGATGTTCTTGTACACCAATCTGTTCACAGATCTCATTCATTTTACCTTAGAGGTAGTAAATAATGATAACCTAAAGGCTTAATATTACTAGAAAGGTTTCTGATCAGATATCAAATCACATGAATTTATGTTTAATATATAAACATATATAGAGACAATAGATATAATAATGATGGTATAGAAGATTATAGAAGTCATGGTTGGACATTCAACCCCTTCTCTTCCAATGAGCGGTAGATTTAGTGGTGTGCATGGAAGGAAAATGAAGGAGAAAGAGTATCACCATGGGGGTGGTGGTAGTTCACAACCACGATCATCCTCTACCTCATTGGTTAAATATTGTAGTATTCCATTTACATTCTATCAGTGTGGAATGATTTGACACACCTACCATTATTATCATCCACCAACACAAATGTGTAATGGTTGTGGTTTCTATGAACACCTACATTTATTTTTTTAGGCTATGCATGTGACACATTACGGTTGGGTATCATTGTCTCTAAAGGCTACTAAGGAATATTTTAATGGTTCAGGGACTAAGAGGCTCTAGCTATTTTCCTCAAGAGTGATGTACCTTCATGTAGTAGATGATTTTTCTCTAGAGGTTTACGTGGGCCTAAAAAAGTGAGAGGTATCATCTTTTTTGAATCTTTTATAGAGGATACTTAATTTGGTACTCATTATAAATACCCATTTACTTTTACCAATTTTATTGATCTTCTTAAAAATACTATAGATCATATGAACCTTTTTATTGAGTTATAAAAATCTATTAGGAGGAGAACTGAATAAGGGTTTCGGTGTCCTTGTACAGTATTGATTTCTTATGTATAGTATGTCCTGAATTTCCTTATTCTCTTTCTAGATGTGTCTGATGTCAACATCAAGATACATTGGATTACTCATAACCTTTCTTAGATTTATTTTTTATTATCCCCATGTATTGGTTTATATTATCTATGAGAGATTTTGGGTGTTTTAGGGAGTGTCGAAAGCAAGGCCATGTCATATAGGACCGCACCACATAGATCTCATGAGTTTTTTATGTATTATAGTAGTTGAGATTGATGATATTTATTATGCTATTTATCTTCTCACACTTTTTCAACAATATCACAATATTTTTTATATTACTTATCAGGTTATACTTAGGCAATAGAGGTAGATCTCATGATTTATCTAGTTCTAAATACATATCCAGATTCAATTGCATCATATCATATGGCACCAACATAACTATTGTTGATTAAGATTTAGTTGGTTGATCAGGTTGATAAATGATTCGTTCACCCTTTGTTTTTTTGATGGGTATCCCCTATTCTCCTTATTGAGAAGGAATATGGTTCAATGTGATTGTACATGTAATATATGAAGTTGAATTGGGTGACTTTTATGAATAATTATCATTTTACCCACAATGATGATTTCATTGACCAGTTAATCGGGGGAAAGTTTTTTTACAATCGATCCTTGGTGGGTAATCATCATCTCAAAGATTAAGAGTCTAATATACCATAGTCAAATTTAGCAGTAATTATAGCCATTATGAATATATTTTCATTCCTTTTCAAAAAATAATTATTCTATAGTTTTTATGTAATTGAAGAATATGATATTCCATGAGTTTCTCAACATATTTTTTGTAGTGTTCATCGATGATATTTTGGTTTATTATAGAACTGATCATGAGAATAATCACCATTTGAGTATAGTTATCGAAACATGGATGAGTTGTTGTCCATATATAAATATTTCAAAATTATGTTTCTAGATCTAAGAAGTGAAGTTATTGGGAATTTGATTTCTGAGAGTGGATTATCAGTTGATCTTGAAAAGGTGAAGGTTTCCTTTTCATGTCAGTATTCATGAAAAATCTTTGATATTCAAAGCTACTTTCTCCTTTTATGATACTATCGATGGTTATTCAAGGATTTTTCAATGTTAGCATCACCTTTTATTTTTGTTTCTAAGAAAGGGGTTGAATTCATGTCGTATGTAAAATTTTAGTCTTATTTAATGAATGAAAATTACTTTTGACATACTCTCATATTCTAATTATTCATGAGCCTGTTATGGGGTATGTAGTGTATTTTGATGCTTTTGGTACTATTCTAGGTAGTGTGATTATAAATGATTATCCTTTTATGTCCTATGTCACTCATCAGCTACATTCACATGAATTGAATTACCTAGCAATGATTTAGTTAATTTTATGGTTATGAATATGCTAAATGTTATAAGCACTATGAACTTTTAGATATGTTCATATTATTTTATGATTATAAGAGTTTTCTATATATCTTTTCAAAAAAATAATTTAATCTAAAATAATTATGATGGGTAGAATACATTTAGATGTTTGACATTAATATCACCTACAACCTAGAGAAGGGGAATGTCATTGCATATGATCTCATTATGAATGCAAATTCACATGATATTCTATAATCATAGAATGTGTTGAACCTTAGGGGATTATTTGATTAATTTCATCTTGGTGATTATGATGATTTTTTAGGAATGTTTATAACTTGTGTTCATTTTTATTCAACATTCCATGAGTTTATTCACATGTTTAGTATCAATACGATGATTTTAGAGAAATTTGAGAAACAATTTTTAGTGGGGAGACCATTGAGACTTGGTTTCTCCCTTCAGATGGTATTATCCTACTTTGGGATTGGATTTACGTCCCAGTTTCAATGAAGAGAATAGTTTTATTTGACTGAAATAGTTCTTCATGGGTCAATCATTTGGGCACTGAGAAGATGTATCATGAATTGAGATAGTGATTTAAGTTCTCATGTTTGAAGAATGACATTGTTGATTATGTTTCATACTTTTAAACCTTCAAATAGAAAAATTTAGAGAATACAATACCTTCTTGTTTTATCCATATCTTCGAGTTTTTTTGGTAAATGGAGTGAGGATTCCATGGAATTTTTCTAGATTATAACAGACTCCCAGATGGAAGAATTCTGTCTGGGTGGTGATTGATCGGTTAAAAAAGTCATCTCAATTTTTTTATCAAGGAAAAAACTAACATTAAATACCTTAGTATGATTCATGTGTTGGAGATTGTGAGGTTACACAGGGTTCCCTTCACCATCATGTTATACTGGGTCCTTGGTTTTCCTTATGGTTCTGGTGATGTTTCCACAAGGATATATGGACTCATGTTTGGTTGATTAGGTCATAAAATACATAGAAATATGGTCAGAAAATTCATTCTATTTAGTTATTGAAAGAAATTGGCCATGAAATATTCTTGGATTTTGATTAATCATGAGATAAACATCTCAGACTGATTGAGTGTTCTTATAATAGTAGTTATCATTCCTCGATCATAATGGATCACTTTTAGTATTTTTTCACCTGTGTGGGTCACCAATTTTCATGGAAGAGGTGTATGAGTCCTCTTTTTTTGGGCCATTTCTTTTTATGTACATATCTATGTTCATTTGGGATATAATTTGGCATATAGTTACAAATCAATGTAAACAGAAATCAAATTTGGATCATCGACATCATCCTTTTGAGTTTTACATTGGTGATCTGGTTTTATTGAAAGTTTATCATAGTTTGGATCATCATCATCTAGAACATAAATAAAACTTGGATCCAAAACATGTTAGACCAATAGTGGTACCTAAATGGGTTGGGAAAGATGCATATAAGTTTTAATTTATGATTCGTTTGATGTGTATTCAAGATGTTTTCCATATATCTCTACTTGGGAAGTACAATACTGATCCTTCTCATGTTCTAATTTTGGAAGATATTGAGTCAAATATAGATGTTTTTTTTCTGGATTAGACAATTTAGAATATTGAATCTCAGATTAATGTAGTGAGTGGGATGTTTCTCCTGTTAGTCAGAGTGTTTTGGTTTCATAGATCATACTCTCATGAGACTTGAGAATGTGAAGAATCAGTGTGGGACCAATGGCGCACCACCTTCTAGAGTATCATTCTTTAACATGACATCTAGATGATGAAAATTATTCTAGTGTAATGTTTATAACATCTTTTTACCATCTTTCAGGTATTTCTCATCTCACATTTGTTTCCATTTTTTTGGGTTTATTTTAGTGATTTAATGTATAGGGAGTGTTTGTGGAATAAAATGATGAAATGATCAAGGTTGAATATTAGTTTTAATTAATATATTCTTTTTAAAATTGAATAAAATTATTTTGAGGGTTCTCTCAGGGTTTGGAATAATTCATAGGTGGTTTAGGTTTTTCTTGTAGAATTTGGACTACGAGATACCCATTCCCAAATTTCATATCATGAACTGGTTACACAATGTGAGTATATTTTCTGGCTATGCCTATGAACCAGTTCAAAGAGTGAAAATTATACATTTCATAAAGACATTTCACATCATAAAAAGATCAATCAGAGCTATTTCAAATTAGTGGAAATTATTTTTTACGCGTATCTTGTAAATTTTGAAATTTAATTTATTAAAGTATTTCACATTGTTAATGGTTTAGGGATAGAGTTTCTATCCACGCATGCCATAAGAATTTATTTTCATTCAATGTGAATCTTTCAATTTTGAAATCTAGGATCTCTACCTTGTTTTTAGGGACCTACTCACTTCTTAGATCAATTCATTTGGTGATTAGACATAATCATTAATTCACTACATATCTCTAAGTAAGTGATATTTTTTCACATTCATTTTTTTCACAGTAGTATTGATTCATTATGATTTTAGATTCATTGACCATGAGGTGACGTTATTATTAATCCATTCTAGAATTTATGTCTATTTTTTTGGCGAGGATGGACTTTTGATATTTGTGGTTTGGTGACTATATTTCTGCTAAGGTATGTGTGACCTATCCTCTATTGTAACCTTATCTATTGTAGAATTCAATTATAAATTGTGGTAATCATAGGCAGGTCCTTATTTTTTGTTATTCATTCCTTCATAAGGTTGTGGATTCAATTATTGGTAGGTGCAACTTGAGTTTGAGTTAGGTGATTCGATATATATCATGTATTTGATAACCTATGACTACTGTAGTTTACAATTTCATTTCAAACTATAATTATTTGATTGATTTATTTATTTGTGTGTCTATACGATTGGTTTTTAAGAAAATAATGGGTTTAAAATTTCTTTGGTAAAAGGAATATGGGTGTTTTAAAAGTATTGTTAAATGGGTCTTTGAATTGGACTTCATGAAGGGTTTAAATGAAATGGTTTAGAAAATATAGTATATTAAAAGCATTGGATATTTAGGTATAATTTTTAGTAATAGACATCATCCATTGATACCATTGGGGGTGTTCAATCATAGATTGATCCTCTTTTCCATAGGTCTGTTCCTCTAGCCACTTGATAGACATTGATGGGGGGAACAATTTCTAGGGTCTTCCTCTTTTATTTCTATTTGATGCATATGTATAAATACTTAATGCATATGTCTTTATTTGTCATGGTATGCATGTTCAAGCTAGCCCAACCTGTATAGCCCCATGGAATGACGTTAATCATAATTTTGTTTTATATTTATAGATTTGATCACCTATATTTCTATATTTGATATGATTTGAAACATTTTTACATAAAATATTTGAAACTATATAAAAAAAGTAATGTTTACCATGATTTTGATATAAACACTATTTAACTAATTATCAAGCGTTGTTTTCTTTAAATTTGATCATTTCACATATTTTCACATAGAATTATTATAGAAAACTTGGGTGGGATCCTACTAAGCATGATATCACACACACTTCACACCCCTTAGATATTGTGTAGATGTTTTTATGTCATTCAATATAGGGAAAGGGAAGGTTCAATGGTGTGGCAGTGATGTTTCTATCAGTTGAATAGGGAATTTGGTGCTAAGATAGTTTGAAGTTTTCCACTTATCACATGGAGTAACAATTTATCATATTTGGTATTGTCCATTGTTTTTTGAATCGTTCCATTGTGTTTATTTAGCTAATTTTGGGTTTTATCACTTCTTTTTTTCATTTCTTATACAGAAAATATTTCATATGTTTTATTTTCATTTTTTATTACTATTGTGTCTGTGAATATATATATATATATATATATATCATTTTTACTCTTCAGGTTGGAAAAAAACTTCCCCTCTAGTTACTGTGGATGTTTGAATGTTAATACCAAATCCATGGGGATCAAAAACATATTATGGGAATGTAACGAGTCGGTTCAAGTATCGTTTTGGGTGGGTATCTGGGTTAGTTTGTTACACCTTCAAATGCCCTTAAGATCAGGGAATTACATGAATCATAACACTGTATATCAGTATCACCAATTTCTACCAATCACATTCTAAATTCTATTATGTCATCCACACTATAAAATCTCACGAACATCATCTCCCAACGACTCACCATGGATAATTAAACCTATTCCAAAACCACAAAATCTCTTACTCGATGTGTTTCAAAATTATGAGTCCATTTTGATTTACATCACAATAAAAATCCCAAAGCTTAACACTAAAGAATATATTTTTCTAGAAAAAACTCTTTTCAGATGATTAACTATCTTAATTCGCACAATTATAATATATTTCCAGTGTTTCACATAAGATAGTCCAAAATTATATCCCCTTAATTAATTCTAAAAATTATTCATCTTCATGAATTATATTTCATGTTTGTGATAGATGAAAAAATAAATTAAATAGCACACTAATCATCACTAAAAACATTCCCATTATATAATACATAACTCAGTAGCTACCTAATTCTATTCAAATGAGTTCTATAGTTGTATCATTAAACCCTAGAATCACACTAGCAATGCAGTTATATAAATGCATATGGTTATGTATAACATAACCACCAACATTAATATTAGGTTTATTTACCTTACTCCTTGCATAAAAATCATATATACGACTAGAGCAAACCAGGAATACTTAGATCATAAGTTAGATCATTGTGATATATAATTATATATGAACAATTATAATTATATAATCAATTTAATATATACACACAAGATAAATAAAACCCCACAAAAAATATCCATGACATTAAAACCATGGATGATT
The DNA here is from genome assembly GCA_963277665.1 of Viscum album. NCBI lineage: Eukaryota > Viridiplantae > Streptophyta > Magnoliopsida > Santalales > Viscaceae > Viscum > Viscum album. The sequence continues at coordinate 1,918,474,164 of OY728161.1, read as the reverse complement.
TTCCACTAGAATAGGCCAATATTAATTGATTATTTCTTTTTATTCAAGTGTTTCAAAGTCCATAAACACCCATTTTATTGAATTTTATAAATTAAACATCATTTCTCATCACATGTGCAATTCATGTTTAATGTGAAAATTTGGGCCCCACAAATTATCTTTTTGTGGAAAGTATATATCAATTATTTGATATTTTATATTTTTGTATATTATTGACCAATATATTGTAAAATTTTATATTTTAGGATAAATATATGAATTATAAGGTAAGATGGATATTTTTGGAAACTAATAGAAAAATTAATAGAAGATGCAATATGGGCCTAAGGAACATTAAGTAAAAGTGGGGCCTAAAATCCATGCCGAGTCAGGATAAAATTATAAAATTATAAAGATAAAATAATTGTGACTATTAAATTCAACTATGGATATATATAATTCAGAGGCTTTCTGCACAATACATGAAGTCAAAGGTGAAGATTATATTTATGTCCAAGTCTGTATTCCAATAATGTGATCCCACTATTTTGAGCATAACATCAAAAACTATGATCCATTTTTCATGAAATATTACATTATATTATAGGACACCTATAAGATTATATTTCTATAATATTACCTTCAAATATCATTCCATATGAAATGATTTATTTTCATTCCATGATTGGGGTGAATCTGGTCGTATTTTTGTGGTCAACATTGAAACACCCAATTTCCATTATTCTCACCCACATTTTAACTCTATTAATTAATAGCTTTGGAATTTATTTTTGTGAGTTCTAATTAAGGATCTTAATATTTATGTATAAGGATATGGCGTTGAAGGGATTTAGGTATCAAATCTTTTCCTTTCAATTTTAATTTCGTGATTTCATTTTGTAATCACATCGTTAATTATTCTCATATATGTTTTTTTGATTGTCATTAATTTCCTAATAAAAGATATTTTTATTCATAATTTATATTATTATTAATATCATAGTGATATCACTTCCTTCGGTATTGGTTTTCATCACATCATATTTTCAGAAATTCGTCACATAATAGTGCAGTGATCGTTATTTCAATGTTATTTTTCTTCATTCATAATTTATTAAGACAATTTCCATCTTCTATTTCTAAAATATAATAAATGGAGGGATAAAACATTATAGTTTATCATATGGAGCATCATGGGAGGGATTGAATTCTAATTTATGATATTAAATTCATAAATTAGTTTGTTATTTTGAGTGTTTGTTTATTTGACATATTTTCATCTTTGTGTTCACTTACTTTAAAGAATACACATTCTGAGATCAAGTATAATCTATGTCCATGGAGTGATCATAACAGTGATTCTATAAGTGCATTTATGATTATTATTGGTATTTTTCATGGATTAAATCAGATAATTATATTGGGTACTTACCTCATCTATTGGATACTTCATGAACTATTGAACAAAAAATTCATAGAAAAAAATTAAATCTTTTCAATCCCTAACAGAAACCTTGGATCCAAACATATTATTTAATTATTTGAATTAAAATCCTTAGGTGTTTCATTCATATATTTAAATACATTCTATTATGAAAATTTATATTTTAGTTTCACAATTTAAATCAAAACTATATTTGGAAACATCATATCCAATCCTCCATAGAATGTATGCATTTGTAGGTTTCTTATTAGATCACAATATATTCAATCCCTATATATACTACAAAAACTGAATATACCATTAGGGTAAATTTTGGAAGAAAAAAAATTATTACTATTTTGAGGTGTCTAATTAAGTATCCTAGACACTCACCTTCTTTTCCAAACCAACATTGTCTTTTCTCACCCCTATATCTCTTATATTTTACATATTATATTTGTGTGTATTCCTGAAAATATCAAATACAAATTTTTATCAACTCTAATATATTATCATCAATATTACCCCACATAAAATTTGGATTGAATCTGATTTAAAATTAATATATGAAATACCTTAACATAGGGAATTTATTTGATCAAAACATGAATGAATAAACCTTACCTCATAACATGTATAATATTTTGGATAATGAATTATTAGAGGATAAATTTTCATCCCTCTCAAGAATTGCTAATGAGATGATAAATAATGAATTCCATGATGTCCAAACTCTTATTGGGACCAGTCCTAAAATATATCTTGAAAATTTGTGAGATCAAATGGGGAAACTAAATTGGGATGTTTAATCATTGAGATCAAAACTAAAAGGAATTGAAATGGATATAGACCCAATTACCACATATATTATCCCTTCCACAAATTTGAAATAATAATAATGCTACATAGAAATCCCTCATGCATTTACTGAATAACCATCCTTAGGATTTGGGATAGATGAAGAGGATCAAGAAATTTTTGTAGAGTCTTTAAATCAAGAGGCAATTGATTTTATGTATTCTCAACTGGGTAATTTGACATTATGTATTGAATTTTCCTTACTATAACACCATTGATGATTTTCTAGAAAATCTAATCACTAAACAATTTTGAGAAATCACCAACATCAGGTCCATGCCCAATCCTATCACTAATCTGTCCAATATTATGGATGATAATTCTTTGAAAAATGATTAAAATTTATAGAGAAATTTTTAAAATGAAACCGAGTTCAATTATGAGTCCCATCCTAGGTAAGAATGTTTTATCTAACCTACGGTAAAATTCAATTTTCATACACCATCTATCAATTATTTGATCATTATGGATAATCAGAAATATTTTATTATCATTTCATCCTATCTCGAAGAAAATAACTAAAAATTTATCCTTGTATTATGAATTACTAGGAATGAAATTGAAAGGAACATTTCGATATTCATGGGATGAGATCATTCAATGGGAGGCATATGATTTTTATTCAGTCATTTTTAAACCTTACTACAAAACCCAATGGGATCCCAATATCAATCATGTATAAGTGGTGATAAATACAGTCCAAAAAATGCTTAAAGTTTTTAATGTATAAGTTGGGGGGGGGGGGGTCCAATTTGAGCCAATGGCTTTAAATTAATAACTTCTTGGAGGAAACCCAATTTCTATATTTATTAATTTATTTTTTTATATTAATTATATTTATATTAATGGAGTCCCTCAAAGATTCCAATGGGATTTGTTGATTTTTGTGTGAGGATTAACTATTGAAGTAGTTTAGTATTTTCAAATAAAAATCATTCCTTATAGAGTTCAATCCCAACATCAATTATCCCCAAAGTGACTAATTGGGATCTAAACCTAAAGTCATGTATTTATTATTTATTGGTAATTAACTTCAAACATAGTGATTCAATTCCATGATTTCATTTAAAATCAGTTGTCCCTCTATTCCTTTTGAATCCAAATATCTATGTTTATTCTCTTTCCAAACTGAGGGTTGTTTCATTCTATTTTTGGTGGATTAAAAATCTAAGATTTAAAAATATTAAAAATGGTCCCTTATAGAAAATTTAAATTCACGATCCTTGAATGAATTGATATACATTATGAAATATGAAAACTAATTTTTAAATTATTTTGAAGGCCTTGATTATGTATTTATGCATATTCTTGTTGATAAGCTTTGATTTTGATAACTATGCTTGTTCGATGTTATTTTTCAATGTTTAAATTTTCATCCTCTTAATCAAAATTCCATAATTCAGGTATATTGAATTTTGGATGTATGTTTGATTTCATGGACCCCTTTCATTATTTCATAGTGTTTAGAGACATTTTTATTTTTATTTTAGTATCTAACAAAAAATGAAAATAATGTCTGTGTAATGTAATGGTTTGTCCAAATTTGTGGCATTTGACACTTGGGTATTGTAAATCCATTGTTTTCTTACATAGATTTTGGATTTACATCTCAATTTTAGATAATTTAATTGAAAAAATAGGTGGCATACGACACTTGGGGAATGAGACTCCATAGTTTTCTTACCTAGAGTAAGTGTTTTCATCTTTATTATGGGTAAAAAGAAAATAAAAAATAAAAAATAAAACAAACAAAAAATAAAACAAACAAAAAATAAAACAAAAAATAAAATAATTGGATAATCCTCTTATGTTTTAATGTTATTCCCACCTAACTATTCCATTTTACCATTGAATAAGAAAATAGGCTCCTTATAATTTGTGATTCACAATACAACATCAGGTTGAATTGAAATTTGATGAAATGTGGTGATGGATTTCAACAATGTAATGCTCTTGGTATAGGGATATTTATATGAACATAGATTTTTCGAAATGTTTTTAATGGGATTCATTATTATTGCATGATTATATTTTGTTTGAATTATAGGTTATAATGATTTTGAGAAATCATATTCTATTTCATATTTTTTAGATACATTTTTCTCTAGACTAGCAATAATCATGTTGGGTGGTATGATTTTTCATTGACTTATTCTAGTATTCATTTATTATATAATAGTATTAATTTGTTCCAAAGTCAATATACAACAATTTTAATGAATATTATTAATTGAAATATTTTTCTTACCATAAGTGAGATTCATGTTTTAAGTGAATATTTGGGTCCCATCAATCATCTATTTTTTGAAAAATTTATTTTATTTATTTGAAATTTATATTTTTTGATATGATTGATCACTTTTTGGGGAAACTTTTACCGGTAAGGATAAATTGACGTATCATAAGGGAATATAATATTTTTTTTAAACAAACATTGAAATGTATAGACAAAGCATAATATGCCTTAGGCCAATAATGTAAAATTCAGGCCCAAATTCCTTTACTAATGAACCTCAAATTATAACTGTAGAAATTTAATGTAATGGGGACGATTTTGTACAATTATGGATGGTTCTAGTTCATAAATTTCTTAGTGATATAAGTGGTTGAAGGGAAAGAATAAATTTATGGACATATCTAAATTCTTAAAAAGGTAGCCAACCATTTTGAGAATGAATTCCAAAAATATGATCTAATTTTAATGAAATTTTGAAATACATTAGAGGAAGATAGGTGAATATATTTATCTTATATTACCAACAATTATTCTTCCATATAATATAACTTATCCTTCACTCTAATAGGAGGGATGAATCTGGTCATATTTTTTGTGGTCAACCTAGAAATGTCAAAAATCTATTATTTACACCCACCTTTGGATTCTCATAATTAATTTTGAAAGAATTGGTTGTTTTGGAGCCTAACTAAGTATCATAATATTCCAAATATAAGGAGATGATGGTAATGTGATTTATGGATCCATGTTTTTCATTCAAATTTAATTTCATGCTTTAATTTTATAATCCCATCGCTAATTTATCTCAAGTGAGATTTTAAAATCACCGTAATTTATTAATAAAATTTATTCTTCTTAACCATTTATATTATTTTTAATATCAAGTTAAAATGTTTTCCATTAGTATGTAATCTATTTATGTCAAATTGTTTTATGATATTATAATGTTTAATCAATTCATTATTTTACGAGTCCCTTTCTTTGGGTTATTTTCTTCTTTATCTTCACTGAATTTAATGACTACACAATTTGGGTGCTAGTACAATCTGATTCATTATAATGATCATGAAAGTTACTATATTTGTTCAATATTTATTTCCCTTGGTATTGTGTATGGATTAAATTAGAGAATGATATTGGAGGATTTTCTCATTTATTGGCTACCACTTGAAATATTTAACGAAAAATTAAGAGAAAAGAAATTACATCCATTATATCCCTAACAATATCCTTGGATAAACCCATGATCTTTAGGTATTTAAAATAAAATAATTAGGTGTTTAATTCATATATTTATAAACCATTCTCTTACAAACATTGATATTTTATTTTCAAAATTTAAATAAAAAATACAGTAGGAAACATGATCGCCAATACTTCATAGAATATACGTGTTGTTAGGTTTCTTCTTATGACCCCGTGGATTTGATCCCTACCTATACTACTACAAACAAATGTACCTATAGGATAAATTTTGGGACAAATAATGGGTGATGATATGTGTAATAATTGTTCCATGTATCTAAAACACATATAGATATAATATCCTAAATTTTCTCCAATAAAATTACCAATTCCAAGACAATATCTTGTAACATATAGAATAATCCACAATGTGAAATATATTTACTAAAATTGTGAGAGAGAAAAATCTTTAACCCATATTAAGAAAAAATTCACAATCACACAACCAAGATCCATCACCAAAGGATAGTTTAAATTTTTTTGATGGAATAGCCCTGTAAAACCTAGATAGGACAAACTAAAATTAGATAAAGATGATAATGATAAAAAATATTGAGATGGTTTATGTTTATCAAGAATATTGAAACTATTATAATTAGAAAAAAATACATGGGGTGATATTGAGGGATCCAAGTGGGAAATAAATTTTTATAGGGATAACCCCAATTTTATATCCCAATCCCCCACACTACTAATGACATATGGGACCTATATAGAAAATATATATTTTCTTATAAAAAATAAAACATTACTAGAGGTTCCTTTTTTAATGAACCAAGGGGTGTTTGTAAAATTAATCACAAAAAGGTTTATATTATAGTGGTATCCAATGGGTAATAATAAAAAAACATCAAAAAACACAACATAAAACTCTCTAGTAACCTACTGTGGAGTGACAAGTTCTTCACTACACAACCAACTTCCTAGGGAAGCATAATACTCCTCCCCTAATGAACCCCTCATAGTGAACCCTTTTGGTCATCGAATTACTCACCCCATCTTGTATCTATCATGGTTCACGAAATAGGATATTATGTGATATACCCAAGCTCCCAAATTTATTTTAAATCAATATACATGACTTGATAAAATACCCCCTTATTTCATTGTAATATCCTACATAACATTGAATTTTATCCCTCTAATAAGGCCATTTTTTACCTAACTACTCCACAAATAAATTTAATTCAATAAAAAAAATTAAAACATGTACATGAGTTTCTTTAGCGCTATTAGATTAAATCCAAATCCCAATTCTCTAGAAACCCCTTGTTCTAGAACTCAAAATTAAAATCATCAATGAATTGAAAAACCTATAATTAAATAGGTCGTTAAGTACTCCAAACCATTTGGTGTCTCATCCATTAGAAAAATATGGAATGATCACAAAATAATTAATTCATCTACCAAGATCCAATGTCACCGCTATATTGGGAATCGATTGGACACTTATCCGATGGGCATAAAACTAATTTTTTCAATTACATTTCCACTAAAAAACCTTGATAGGAGATCCCAAAAACATCAATCCTAATCTAACTAATGTGTTAAATTCCAAATTAACTTTCCCATATTCAATTACTCACCTTAGTACATATCATTCATTCCCATAACTGACATCATAAAAACAAATAAAAACCTATTGTATTATAATATCCTGGATCCACAATGTAGTTCCAAATTTGTGGCGCTCTGAGTTCCTATCATCATGTACATCCATACAGCTTCCTCATTTGATGTTGATGAAACTAACAACAACAACAGTAGTAACCAAAAAATCTGATATGATATGGTTTTGGAAAAAATTATAGTTCATACTGCATACATTCCAATGTAATATGATTCAAATGATCACCCAATACATTGAAAAATATATGATAACATTAATAACCATTATTAAAATAATTGGAGGGTATTACCAAATGATAATTATGTCCCTCTCCATCAATTGATTATTTATTCCTTTATCACATTTTTACAATTATTCTATAACACTTATATCCTGGTAGTCTTTTCCTATATAAATCAATGACAATTATAACCTTGAAACCTTATCCAACATGCAATACTCTTTTACCCTAAATTCACAAGCCCCTAACGTAACATCAACCTTATCTACAAAAACAAATAAAATTAATCTCAATATTAATCAATCGTTTTTTCAAAATTATATGTGCATATTTGGTTATATTAATTTTTTTACATATAGAGTCTAGAAATATCTATCTACTAGATGGGATAATTAGAAACCCACAAAAATAGTTATCCTCATTATTAATTTACTTATAAAAAGTAATGGGTATCATGAAACTCTCCAAGGATGTCCCATGATTCAAAAAGACACATGAAGAAAAATCATTACTCTATCTCTTCATAGACTCACCAATAATAGTTCTTATGTTTCTGTATATGATTTCTATTAGGGTACAATTACAAAACCACTACACATTAGAGATATACTATAGCTATACTTGACCACCAATTCTATAATTTATATCATGAATTGATAAATGATGTAATGAAACTAAAATAATTGTAATATACAATGTATTATCCATATCCCTTTGGTTTTTCAATCCTTTTATAAAAAAATCATCAATATATAAAACATAAATTTTCATGAATGACATATCATTCAACTCCTCTATACCAACATTCTTTATATACCATTTACAATGTGATCCAATATTATGGGACCATACCCATTATAAAAATTAAAAACAATATTCAACCAAAAAAAATACATGGAGTACATACCCATTCCATGGTATCTATCATTACAATCACAAATCACTCTTGGTACTTCCATTTCTAACATATCCCGAACAATACCAAAAAAAATTCTGAAACTTGATCTAGTATGTGAAATTGTATGTCAGAACTATAAATAATCTACCAAAAGTCCTCACATACAATTTATAATATTTTATATACATGCATTAACTAATAATTCTCACTCATTTAACAAAACTATGGATGACAATCAACCAACGCACATAAGAAACCTATAACTGTCTGATCAAACAAGTATATCCAAAAAATTAAAAAACCACCAACTCACCTAACTATTGAGGTAGTCACAAATAAATTACCAAGGAAACCTAAAATGCATATTATCTCTCTATTGAGACTATATAAACAAAACATCCCAAATATAAAAATTAATCAGCCGACTCATTGTCACTTGATCACATTACAATGAACATGAGGGTCTATCATCAATAACCACATCCCACACAAGTAGTACTTCACACAAAGACACTCATACCAAAATCAATCTATAAGTTACATAATACTCAAACATACCAATTATAGTTTTTTTGTCAACCATGGTGCTAAATGTACTCATATTATAATAAAATCCCATAAAAATATTTTTCATTTAAAAATAAATTATATAATAATTAATATTTTATTTGGGAAAACATTAAATATGTTGTTATTAATTCTATAATAAATTACAACCTATTTTATAAATAAAATTTCAAAAAATTATATCCGTTATTCATTTCTAAAAATAAATTACATACTTCTGAATATACTTTTCCCCACATGTAATAATACACATATATAGGTATACCTATATGCCTAAAATGATGTATGATATCATGCTATATTACCACCCAAGTCAATTATAACTCCACATATATTATCCACACAACATAACATCATACTTCGATCAACATATCAATCATAACTATGAAAAATAATGAATAGAAATCCTATAATTGGAGAACTAGACTTCCTCAACACTTGGTTTAGCTAAGACCAATTATAATATCCATACTAGGCTTTGAAAATATCATAACTTTTGCAAACATACCAAAATATCAAATAAATGATAAAAAATAATAGTCTTATAAGGTTTTTTAACACCCCACCTAAAACCATTAGAATGGTATCTTAACTAGTGGGGATACAATTCCTCAAGTGCCCCTCCCATTTTAGTAACTTGAACTGACTAATATATATTGTGAATAAGAAATGTGATGTGACTATACTCTCAATACCATTAGATACAAAAACAATCAATAACAAAATCTTCATATAAATCATTTAAGTAATTATATGGAATTGTCACAAAAGTGTATTGTCCAACAATATATAATTCCAACATGTCATAACATAAATGATACCCATGATCATAATATAGAAATAAAAATGGGATTCCCTTTAATACGACAAATTATAACATAATTTAGAAAATATAATAGTATATACTCAATTATAAAACCCCATTCCCTCTTTAAAAGATGATTTCCAAATCCATTAAACTACCCCTACCTGATCCTCTATACAGTTTATCTCCTAAAATATAGAATTAGGCTTACATCCAAAAATGGATCACCCATATTGGTTGTGATAATATAACTTAATTGGGTATCCCAATCACATAAAATATAAATTCTATCATACACAATGTATACATATATGAAAAATAAATTAGGAAGTAATATTTAACAATAATGAAACGTCATTGAGTCATCATGTTCTTGCTAGACCACTATTAAACCTCATTTGACATTCTTGAACAATGTTATTAATATGTATGTTATTAACACATATAATTAGAAAGCCACTAAGGGAATGTAAGACCAATGTTAAACCCAAGAACATATTATTTACACTAAAGTAATGGAGAAACTTAGCTAGATACGGGCCCTCAGAAATACGATCAGAAGAAAAGAAAAAAATATGTTTGGTCTTATAATATAAAAATACCAATAGTAAATATGAGAAAAATGGGAAAGACATGTGCATACAAAATTTTTGGTAATCATTGTGCACAATGTTGATCTTTCTTCCACATTAGAATAAAGAAAGTTTGGGTAGTGTAAACTTCACACCTTGATTCACAAGCCTCATGCCATAAAAAATCATTAACTACTTATTTTTTTGAATAAAAAATATAATAAGTAGATATCTTGGGAAAAAGTAAATAAAATATCCCACAAGATTTGAACCATCACCATAGGGTCGGCCTCACAACTAATTTAAAAAATATTAGAGCTAAAAATGCCCAAAAATATGAAAAATATCGAAACAAAACCTATATCATAAAAATATGTTATCCCAACACATAAGTGGAAGATATTAATTTAAAATTAATTGATGTTGTCATAACAAAAAGCGTGTTTTTAAGAAAATATAACTATCAAAATATTGACACTTGTTTATGTCCAATTCAAATGTGAAATTACATCCAATGAACTAAATTAAATTAATTGATAAAAATATTATCTAATGATACATAAAAACCATTCTAATGTCTAATTTAACAGAATAAATTATTTTGATTAAAAAAGCTGTTTTTAATTAAAATTTTGTATTTTCTCACTATTTATCAAAATATGAAAGTTATCAAAAAAGCATAAAAATTTATCCAAACGAAATTTTTATTTCCTAATTTTAATGATGAATTTAATTTCACTAAATTGAATATATAATAGTTTAAAATATTGGGCTTAATAAAGGGTTCTCCATTAAAAGGCATAAAACTACATTTTTTTAAAAATAACTCTTTTATCTTAAAAATTGAATATTTCTTATATTATGTATAAGAAACCCAAAAGATGAATGTTAAAATTATAAAGGATATATAAAATTTAAAATGTGTTAAATACTATTCATAACTTTTTTTTTGGAATGGCTAGTTTGGTAAGTCGTGTTGTGCTCGAACTCGGTGTGGCGTGTATTGCATGTTCTTGAAATACTGTGAAAAGATAACATACTATGAAATCTCGAGGTGTTACATTATCCAATCCTTCAATAAATTGTGTACACAAAATTTGAAATTGTTTATTGAAATTAAAATGTTAAAATATAAAAATACCTTTGTGGAAAACCCACATCATACATTAGGATAATAAAATTTAGTCTTAATAAGAGGGAAAGGGAAATGAAAATGTCACCACTAAATTATGATCTCGATTTTGGGAACATTGGTGGAAATCAGAGACAAATAATTTGAGGTAAAATGTAAATATTTATTGGGAGTGATTGAGGTCATCAATCCCATATAAGTGTAAAATTGTGGGCCTCAAATCCATCAATATATCATGATTTAATGTATCATTGTTTCAAAAAAACATAAGGTATAATGATAAAACATTTTTGGTTTGAATATAACTTCCCTAAAGTTTAAGAATTAATTTATTCATAGAATATGAGAAAAAATATACTTGACAATTATAGTTTCATCCTTTCACTAATTCCTACCACAAACTCATCATTCACCCCAAAAGATAATAGAAATCAAAAGTATTATATTTATCCTAATCGTATAGGGTTCCAAAAATAATTAATTTATGATTTATTTATTATAATATTTTAAAAAATACATCATAAAAACCGAGACAACACACAAACCAGTGGTAGGTGATCCCCCCTTTTCACCCTTCGGGTACAAGTTCATGAATCACGGTCTTGCCGGATGCAATGGGTTGTCACCCAAACATCTGGCTGTCCTTTTTATAACAATCCAAAAATAATCTTAAGATATGATTTAACCTAAATAATAGTATCCAATGTAAAAAATAATCCATTATAACCTTTAAACTTTCCCAATATACTTCTTTCCAAATTCATATTGCAACATTTATATAGAAGGTAAACACAATGAGGATTCTTTTTTGCACATAATAACTTGTGAATACCTTCATCATGTATTCTATTAAAACACGGTAAGACCCTGAATTACCATACAACCATATTGATTACATTCATGATGCCTTATTCCTTATTAAATATTGGATATACGCCTTATATAAAAAAATGTTGTAAACTCCAACAATGATGGAATATAAAAATCATTAATCAGTTTCATGGTAGTCAAAAATTTACAATATAATTTATCAAAATTAATAATATATTATTCCAAAATCATAATGTCAATATCAAAACCATATTATAGTTTATCTTTCTCTCAACCATATATTTTCAAGAAAAAATTAACCTACTTTTGAGTCACTTTCCTTGGTTCCACACCATCTCAAGACCTTAATGAAATATTGCTGCAGTACAATCCTTATATACTCTTAAATTATTATAACATATAATTCATTAATACAATAATCAAATGACAAAATAATTTAATAACAACATATGAACACCAATCATTCTTCTTCATTTTCAGCAGTATCATAATTTTATTATTATCCAATAGCAGCAATTGGGGTATACTCTGATGATTTGGACATTGATTCGCATAGTGTCTCAACTCCTTGTAGATGAATCATTGTACATTTGAAACCTTTTTCTTACCCTTGTAATCACATACATGGAGTCCTTTTTCTCCAAACTTATAAGAAACTCCCATTCCATTCAAGCATTTACCTAGTTGATTATTTCCACAATTATCACAAATGGGAAAATTCTTCTTTCCCTTCCCTTTATACATCATTCTCTCTCCCATCCTTTTCTTATCTTTCTTCCCTTAAAATCCATAAGACTTAAAGAAGTTTTTTATTTATCTTATTAATACATGATACTATTTATTCATATGATGAGAGTACGTGGCAGAATATTTCCATTTTAAATATATGTTAAATACCATGAAAGATATAATCCTTCTTAATCTTTCGATCACGTGTATTGATGGAATTATCATTCCTTCTACTATGTGCCGTTTCTAAACAATGGCATGTACTAGGATAGTTTATGAATCACAATGCATAATTCTAAATTTTTAAAATAAAAAACGTAAATTTAAAATATAATGCATATAATCTATAATCATAAAATGTTTTCTTTGAGGAAGTATTATGCCTAAATCCTTCATAATGGCTTGTAATGAAAATGTGAATTATTCTAAGAATATCCCCTAGGAGTGTCGTAACCAAGAGTACAACAAGACACATTGTTGTGTACTAGGATACACAAGGTCAAGCCTGAAACTCCATGTCAGAGTTTTCACTCCAAGATGCATCTATGCTAGATCTGCCTCTTCCTGATCATATCTAGACAGAGATGTATTGCTAGGAAAATACAAAAAATCTATACATTACCAAAACTCTAGGAAGTTCTTCTTTACTAATCCCTAAATTCTATCTTAGGGAAATTTTCTCTAATTAGAGTTTATAAAATTCTATTTCCAAGGATGTTTCTAAACATTATCTGATACTAAATGTATTTCCCCGACCCCAGAAGCCCAGAGTCGATGCATTATTTTAATACATTGGCATGATTACAAGGAATCAAGTCCCAAACGGCCGATCAGTTTAGCCGTCATGAAAAATAGATTACATACATAAACATTACATTAAACATTAGAAAATAAAACACAACATAAATGATCCTTTTATAATTCCATTAATCTCATAGATTGAACCTATTTTTCAATCATAATACACTTCTTGGAATCTTGGGATAACTAAAACCAAAAAAGGTATGAGCTCAAACGCTCAGTAAGGATAAAAATATATAGGAAACAATCATAAATAAACATAAACATTTATGGAAATGTAAAAGACTAAAATAAAAGCCATTTAATCTTAAAAATTAGGATAATATAGAAAATATAAATCAAACAATTCCATTTACTTATTCACATGGATATTCTAATAGTAAAATAATCACATGTAATATCAATATCCAATTTTATAATGTTGGAATGCATAATGCCAGACTTCATAACCACATAGTCAAGGCCTTGTGACAAGACTCCAAATAAGATTTTGTCAAGGACTTTTTCCAAGACACTAGTTTGTCTCATGAGACCCACCGATGCACCAAGGAGTAATAGAAGGCTCCACCCATCACTTACTAAGTCCAATGCATTCCTCATATGAAAACGTTCAAACATAATATAAACATTCGTATTAAAACTAGTATAGAAAATGTCAATACTTTATCCACAAACCATGAATGGTATAAAAACAACACATCCACAATCAAACATATCACAAAACCTTCAATACAATAATGATGATTTTCATCCTAATAAATCAACTACAAAAAAGTTTAAAATCTAACCAAGTAATTTGACATAGATGAAAATGATTTGTAAAACTCTTTGAGAGAAATATCCCTTTTTCATACGAGAATTTAAAAGTCACACAATTTAGGAAGGAATAAATTTAATGAAAATTTTGAATCAAGGTGTCCCATACCACATTAAAACATTTTAAAGGAATTAAAATTTTAAAATCATTCATTTCCATATAATTAAATCCTTAAACCCATTTTAAAAACATTGACATTAATGAGAATGATTTAGAAGAATAAATATTTAAACCATATAAAATGATGATCTAGTTAAAGATCCCATTCCACAAAACCATAAAATATTCCTTTTGAAAATATTTTAATGAAACATGGATATAAATGATAAAGAGGTCCCAGTAGATACTCATGTAAAAACAACCTCAGATAAAGAATAGATTTTATAATTAACCCTTAACTTGCACATTACTTTGGCCAAGGTTTCGTTTAACCTCCTCTATAATGACTATAGTATGTTATTAAATTATACAAGTACTATATTAATATTTATTATATCATATATTATTCAGTTTTTACTTTATAATACCCATTTAATAATTATGTCCATGTTAAACTAAAATTTCAGGTAATAATCCCTTTCTTTATCGCATGTGTTTTAACTTGATATTCTTGATCGTATCATTTTGATCAAGATTAAAATACATATAGTATATAAACATTGAGTTATATATAATAAATATTTATAATATAAATATTTATAATATATTGATATATGAAATGGGATGCACTGTTTATGGAGACGGTAGGCTATACGTACGCATAAACGCTGTTTTAGTTTTCATATCGTATTGAACGGAAGTAAGTGAATAAGATATATGTAAGTATATAAATATATATAAATATATATCTCCATTATAATTATTCTGTCATATATTAAATAATTATTAATAATATATATTTTTATAATCAACGTTGAATGGTCAACCTGAAAATGAATATTATCGCGTCGTGGAGACGGTAATCCGTACATACGCCCAAGGGGTAATATAATTATATTGATGGTTAAATTGTATGTAATTGGATGGTATATCATATATTCTGAATAATTAAAATGATATATTTATTATTTATATTATTTATATTCATTATTATACCCATCCAAATAATTAAGTGTTTGATAACAAACTACACAATGATGTAGAGATGGTAAGCTGTACGTACGCATGTATGGTGACTTAGTCATTATAAGATGGATATAATAATGAATATGGTTGTAAGGTATTTATAATTACATCACAGTTTAAATAAGGTACTTGAGTTATTATTTTATTATGGAAAAAATAAAGAAAGAGTATGTGGAAGAAGTAAAGAACTTGAAAGAGGGTGGGGAAATTATTACCTCTTCTTCGGGTGTTTCCTTATGAGCTGATCAGAAGGTGTCATTAGGTGGACATTATGATCAATGTAATGCCTCTAGTATGAGTTTATTATAGTTTATAAGGTATTTTTGTAGGTTTTGGCTGAGCCAAATGGCTTTGGAGGTGTGAAATTAAGAGAACGGGAAGTGCCATTTTATAAGGGGGTGAGGGTAACTTTTAAAAAAGATTAAAATATTAATTTATTATAAAATAATATTCTGTTTATAATGGCTCAAAATAAATTTAATTAGAGTATTAGGTGGTTATGGGTCTAAATTATCTCATCAAATAGGTTTTGGACTGGTTTAGGTTACCATTTTATCGTTATCATTTATATTTAACTCTTAGTTAAATAGTTCATCTTTTACCATGTATTCATGTATTATTATATCTATATAGTTAATAAACTAACTCTAAAATTACATGAGAACCACAAGTGTCCAATTAATTGAATATATTATATTATGTATGACCTTTTAATGAACCATAGAGTTTTCGGAATATTATATCAAACAATAATATATTATTTGATTTAAAAACTAATTTATGTCAATTCCAACACTATTTAGTATTTGGTTTTTGTGAAAGCCATAAAAAAATAATTACATCAAACCAAATAAATCGAATTAAAAATTACATTTCATATTCACTTATAAAATTCTTTGATGGTATCAAAATTATAAAATTATATTTATTTTAATGTTTACAATACCATTTATTTTATTCTTTTACTAATAAGGAAAATACGACATCATTATTGTGTAATAAATAAATATATTTACTTTAGGTATAAAAATTATAAATAAAATATCATCATGTAGGAAATATTTTTATCTTTGAAATTAATATTTATAGTCGAATATATCAACTATATTACCCCATATAAAAATGGTTTACTAAAATATACATTATTTTGTTATTTTTGCCTTTAATTTAGATTAATTAATATAAAATGTCATTATCATTCCCATGTGTCTCCATGGGGCCCAAAAATCCACCCAAGGTTTACCATGGTCGTAAATGTATCCTCCAATAGAGTTAGGACATGAGTTAGGGAAATTTAATATTATTTTTATATTATTTCTTTACCTATATTTTCCATATTTACCGATTAACAATGGTAAATAAAATATTTACCAATGTAATTATTCCTAATGTCTAAAAATAGAAGGTTACTTATTTTCACAATTTTTACATCCTGATTCCAAATATTGAAACAAATTTTCAAAATTCAAAACAATGAAGTGGAAGAAATTAATTTAAAATTAATTCTTATTGTCAAAACAAAAGTTTTGATTTTAAGAAATAATAACTATCAAACGATTGACACTTGTTTATGTCCAATTTCAATGCGAAATTACATCCAATGACCTAAATTATATTAAATGATAAAAATATAATCTAGTTATACTTAAAAACCACTCAAATGTATAATTTAACACTATAATTTATTTTTATTAAAAAAGTTGTTTTTAATTAAGGTTTAGTATTTTTTCACAATTCATCCAAATATGAAAGTTATCAGAAAAGTGCCAAAATTTATCCGAACTAAATTTTTATGTACCTATTCTAAAGATTAAATAAATTTTATTAAATTGAATATATAAAAGTTTCAAATATTTTATTTAAAAATGTTTCTCCATTAAAAGTCATACAACTGCATTTTTTTGAAAAAAACCTTTTGTATCTAAAAAATTGAATTTTTCATATATTGTGTCTAAGAAACACAAAATATGAATGCTAAAATTATATAGGATATATAAAATTTAAATTTGGGTTAATAATATTCATAACCTCTATTTTTAATGGCTAGTTTGGTAAGTCATGGTGCGCTCGAACTCAGTATCGTGTGTATTGCATGTTATCAGAATACTTTGAATAGATAACATACTATGAAATCATGCGGTGTTACATAATCCACTCCACAAGCCATGATATTATCAGATACAATCATCCAAGAGGTCAGGGTCATTGGGCCCTAGAAAACAATACTCATAGGTCTCAAAATACTATAATACTCAATTAGGGGGAATTCCCAAGACTAATGGGGGACACCAAAAATTCCATATGGATTAACCCACTATGTAGGGATCTCATTCCAAAGATATCATAAACATTATTGAAACAAACATCTAGATGGAGGATTAAAACCCTACTCAATGTGGTTAAAGTGATTCCACAAGTACCACATATGTTATAAATTTGATAGGGGGTCTTATTCTAGTCTCATGGAGGGATACCTTAAACTCTATATGGGATTATTCCCATTGGGAGATTATAATCATAAGATGTAGATGTAAGGATAAATTGTACCCACTAGGGAAAGGACTATGGAGAAAACCTCTAAATTGAAACTGGTCTAAATAGAATTTATGAAGAGCTCCTTAATGATTATAAGGGAGTATAGGGCATGTATGTATAGGACCTAACATACATTACTCAACATGGATCTTCCTGAATGGCGTTTCCTCAAATGTCATGTAATATATATATACATATTTTACAGGGAGAGTAAATTATATATAAAAAATTATAGACACCCTACCAGTGTTTCCTATTTATTCTCATGTACCTCAATTCATTTCGAGTGCACCTAGTCGTGTCTATGTTGGAGTACAATACAAGTATGAGCCTATATACTCTTGGTTGTGTCTATGTACCCTCTGATTTACAAACTATTTCTTTAAGGGTGGTTCACACAATGTGTGAATAGGTTACATGACATGTGATATTTAACACACTGTGGAGTCCCTATAACCATAGATGGGGTGCCCCATATGGCGTGTAATCAAAAAATACATGTTGTGTATCTCATGAATTTCTAAATACATTGGGATTTCATTTTTACCCTTTTGTGCATTGATAAAGAAACCACCCTAACTAAACCTATAGGTAAGAGGTCACACGACCTCAATGTTTCCTACCCAGTAGATTTTGTCACTTGATCATCTATATAAATGATCCATCTATCCAAACCTTCAACATCAAAATCTACCCTTATGTCTGTAAAGTGGAAAATGGAGTCAAGATCCATTCAAATATCATTCCTCCTTGAATCATCAACAATCATCACTGATACCCAAATAAAACCCCCATCATGATCCATACCCACTATATTGATCTGTCATGTCGAATAATGTTTTCGAAATAACAAAATTCAAGGAAATAGGTGAACCAGAAGACAAAATCTATACTCGTGATGAACACATAAAGAAATAGGTTAGAAAACCATAAACCACATGATTTGAGGAATTAAACACGATCTTTTTTCTTAAAATAGAATCAATCTTCATTTGAAAAGAATGATGAAGTAGATAATAAACACAATTAATAACCTAATAAATTTAAATTCAATTTGTTGTCAATGAATGAATCGATTCTATTTTTGTAATTGATCCAAATTCATCCATGATGAAAAGAGTGACTCAAACTAAAAAGAAAAATTCCTACATAGAGTTGCAATCATTTTTTGATAAAGAAAACTCTAAATTTCCTTCACTGAGGGGATTCATGAAATCTGTTGGGGCAGGGAAACATGATCCTAGTACAATACGGTCTCATCTTCCAAAAACTCTCTCCAATAGTTATATAGGTCTCCCAAGAGTAGAATCTGACCCTAAGAACAACTCAACGTCAATGGATTTATAAAAAAATTCTTTCACTGCATCAAATAAAAATAATTTAGATCATTTAATTAATTTAGTTTAATAATTTTGTGATAGTGATGAATTTTTCCCAAACACCACATTTCGATGAAGGTTATATCACACCTATGTTAAAACCTACATTTTGAAATCAATCTAATCTGTATATTTCCAATTTATATTCACATTTAGAAGTAATCTCACTTTTTTAGGAAAACGGTATGCATGAGATATTTAATATATTTATTATATTTATTATATTTAATATATTTATTATATTTATGATATTTAATATATTTAATATATTTAATATATTTCAATCATTATTTTCAGCCATACTAGACATCTAAATCACATGTCGTCTCAATTCATGGTCATTATAATATTTCATAAAATAACAAAAAATATTTTATATAGAATCTTAGACATTTCTTTCTCCCAACCATGGGGCATTTAATCTAGAAAATAGAAAAACCTACTCAATAAGATGAGGGTACTATACTTGCATAGGGGTATCTATTTCCCATGTTCTCTACTATTTATTTTCATGCTACCACATGAAACCAAATAGAGGAATTGATTTCCCATGAATAATCCAATCCTTTAGAGACAAAATCTCTATTGGGTACATTTTAAAGATAGCTCTATCCCATATGTCAAGCTTACCTCCGTCACAAACATGTGAAGGGTTGTTCATGTAACTCCGCAGTTTTGACACTTGGAAGATGACATGTGCCCGATCCAACTAAGGAAGTATATTTAAGAGATATTCCACCTCCTCAAAACTAAGTTGTATATAGATATAAGAAATTATTCTGATAGAATTCATGTTTCCATGAACAAATACCTGAAATCCATTTTGAGGTGAGATGCTAAGGAACACATGGTCACCCTCATAAAACTCTATTGGTCTCCATCATCGGTCCACATAAGACTTATGACGGCTCTGTATAGACCTCATCCTATTTTGTATGATCTATAGCATATCTACAATATCCCACACCAACTATGGAACCATCATTTATGACACACATGGACCGGAAAAACAATGTGGTGGCCTGTAGAGTTACCATAAAATGCTATGAATTAATCCATACGAATGGTGGTATGATAGATATTAATGTATGAAAACCTTAATAATGGTATATGATCCTCCAAACTAAGAAAAAAATATTATATTCAATATCACATCAGGTCCTCCAATATGTGAATGATTCACACAGTCTAGTCATTGGTATGGGATATAAAAATTGTGCTCAAGTGCAGCTAGGTTACGAAATCCTCCCACATTCTTCTCCATAATCGTAACATGAAGTGAGAGTCACATTATGATATGATCATCGAGGTAACATCATTGGGTTAGAATATCTCTTACATGTAGATATTTCCCAATCTCTCTACTTATCTCTAAACTTGAATTTATAGGAATTGAGATGACTATGTGAGTTGGTTATGATTATCTATATGGATTTATCCCTTGGAAGTACATGGAAAACCTATAACGAAGTCCTTGGAAATCCCATAACACTTTAACTATAGAACATAAAGGGGTTGGACTAAAACCACTAGAACCTATTTCTAAGCCTTCACTCACTACTGGAAAATAGCTATATACCCCCTGCTTTAAATCATGCCTACAACCCATAACAAAGATTTTTAGAATTACTGCTGATAGAGGCATGGGTATTGACCAATACACACAATTTCTATAAAAAATATGGTTATGTGACCTATAAATTCTACCAAACCCATAGTTTGACTATAATGGTTGGTATATATCTATACCCATTGTTTTGAGAATCATGGGTGTAGAAACCTCTCCACATTTAGTAGCAGAAGAATTATCACCTATTGTACCAGCTCTGGAACTATTAAATCAAATAAAATGGAAAAATTCGTAAAAATATGTTATATTTAGTATTCAACCAACTACTTATAATAATTTTCAAGACATTTAAACTACTAAAACAAAAATATAAATCAATAAAACTAAAAAATTCATGTAACTGAATAACTTCCACTTGTTTTTTACTGATAATTAAAAAATGGGTGGTTAAACATCTAACCCATTTCCAAAATTATCCTCATCATCACCATCAACAACATGCTTATCACCATCAACAATGTCCTGATCACTAATAACACCATCTAAAGAAGAAACAACATCATAACCTGCAGTATCATCAACAAAATCATCCCCACCACCATCAGCTCAACTGATACTAGGGCCCACATTGGCATTAGTTAGGGAATAATTTAAATAGATAATTTAGGGAATATATAAATTAATGGTAATATCAATGTATGATTGAAGTTATTAACATATAACTCACATTTATTTTAGAAATTTTTCAGTGACTATTTCTCTTCCTTCATGCTCTTGTTTACTTCTTTCACACTCATATAAAGATATTTTTTCCTCAACTTCTTCCATAAATGATCATTATAGATCAGGGGTTTTAGAGGTTTTGGAGGAGCCTACTGAGGAACAATATCTTGGGTGGATGTTTTTTTCCCTGGGTGACATCGAACTGCCCTCTGGTTCTCCTCACCTAATACCTACTCAAATAATCTTTTGTCCTGAATTTTCATCTTATTTATCATCGAGGGACCCCCAGTAAAGACTGCTAAAAATATAAAAAGGGTATTTAAATTTAAATTTTATAAAAATATTTTAAATTTATATAAAAATTCATACATTTTTCTTTTGTTTCTGCATCAACTACACTTCTACCCTTTTTCTTCCTACTCAAGAAAAATAATTTATCTTAAGGCACATTGTGTTCCATTCCCAACACCTATTTTTTCAAATGAAATTGAATACTTTTCACATGTTCATAATATAAAAAATTTATAATTATGAGTAATAATAAAATGGGCTAACTTTTAAATTAATTAAAAATAAATAAAACAAATATTGTGATAAACCTTGGTGAAATATTCATAAATAAAAACTAATCATAAACACTATAATAATTTATATACTCATTTATTATATTCCAAAAATATCATCTATTATTTAGTGTTGAACATGGAATTATAATCCAAGTGAAGACTACCAAAATTAATTAAAAATGAAAATTACTATAGTAGAAAAATAATCAAGAGGATTTTTAAATCACATAAGGCCAAAAAATAATCCTAATAGAGGAATTACAATGATTTGAAGAAGAGGAAATCATAATATAATACACATAATATGATCATAATTTCATGTAAATATTAAAATTAACATATTGAATATTGATGTAAATATATTACTCATAGATTTGAATATGAATATAAGATCTAATGATGCTGATAATAGTTATAATAATTAATGTTTAATTTTTAAATAGATAAAGAAATGTGTCTCCTAAGTGATCTAAGATATATAAAATATATCATATTTCCATGGGGACTACTTCATGTTAAAATAACAGTATATATCTTGTATAATTTGTGCGTTGGTCATTTTGGGCCAAGGCATCATCTCTTAAAAAACAGTATATATCATCTTAAAAAAATATACCTTATTCTTTAGTTCTTGATGAAATGATAAATTGTATCATGTTAAAAATTAATGTTTTTATTGTATATCATAATTATTTAATAGTATAATATGACATAAGTCAAGGAATTATAATATAAAAACTTAATGATGAAAAAATAAACCATGAAAATATTCACATCTAACTATGTAATAATATAAATGTAGATAATATTTCTATTCCTATGAAATTACATGGAGCATCTCATTTTTATGAATTATTGTGTGCCCCAATTATTGACTATTTATTATTATTTTTTTAACGATTCTTCCTAAACAAAATTAACTATAAGTAATAAGAATTTTATTCTATATGAAAAATATTAAATATTCAGAGTATCTTAAACTCATAGGTTATCCAATATGTGATCATTTTATGATATTGAGTATTTGGATATTCAGAAATATGGGTACACCCTGTAAATCACAACTAGCTCTACTCCACCAACAAAATTAAATCTCCTACTTGTATGATATCTATAACTCTCCAAGAACCTTCAACCTTGCTAATATAGAATCTTTACCATTGAGAAAGTTAAATCGAATCTACAATAAAATTTTTTATTCATATAAATACAAAAATAATATAGATATATATTTATAAAATTGTCTTACCCATATTTTTTCCAATACAGTTTTTGATTACATTACTGAGATGTCTCCATGAGACTAGTTCCACTATAATGATATTATGGTACACTAAAAAAGTGGCCAAGAAACTTCTAAATTACATTGTATTTTTATAAATAATATGGGTTTCATAATTATAATCCAACATTATTTATGTTTGGAGATTCCAGGATTCCGACATTTGGGGATCCACATCCCCTAATAGAATATCCAACTTAATAAGATAAAATGGATAAATAAAATAAATTATTTCATCATAAAACATGAAAAAATGATGGGAAATAATTTGATAAAGTTAATAATAATAAAACCTCATTTAGTATGCTCAGTAGTCTAAAATGAATCTATTGGATATTTTGGATCAATAACCTATGATGGATGTGCATGTTTCAATGCATGCTCTGTGTGATCCACATGCTCTTGATTGGGTGTTGAGGGAACTGAATCATAAGATCATATATTGATAGAAGGAATTGTAGGTGATGTATACATGGTATGATATGAATTGTAGAGTTATGAATACATAAATGAATATAGAAATTTTAAACATGGAACCATCCCGGAATGCGGTGTAGACATGGTATGGGAATAATAGGCTAAATGAGATTAATATAAACGCATGGTTAGAAACATCCCGATAGGCAGTGTAAACATGAATTGGGAAGAATAGTCTAATTGAGATGCTATTGAGGCCATGCATGGTAACTTCCATGGAGTTTCATGTAGAGGATAGAATGGTGTGGTAGATGTAGTGTTTGCTGGTTGGTCGAGGTGGGAACTTATAAGACATGTGCTCCATCTAGGTCTCAGAGAATCCATGCTCAGACCCATGTTGTTAAGATTACGAGGAGTCAACTATGGTGAAACTGAAAATCCCTAAAAAAATTGATAATGAATATTAACATGAAATTATATGTAATGATGAAGAAAATTATTAAAATTATTATGCTCAATAAATGAAGAAAAGGAGATAACCCACACTAGAGCCTCTATTGATCATTATAAAATAATCACTTCATTTGATCTTATTTTATAATCTGGAAAAGATGAAAATGTAAAAATTTTAAATTTTTTTTTTAAAAATCACGCATACTACTTAGAATTCAAATAAGTGATAAATGATGTAATAACATATTTTTGTATCCATAATTTAATTCTCAGCTATACATTTTTAAAAAACCCATGTGAAAAATGGTTTTTTGAATTTAAATAAAATTAATTAAATGTAACGAAAAAAAGACTACAAAAATATACCTAACATTTCAAAATAAAGATGAATTAATGTAATTACTAAAATAACAACCTGATAGATTCATG
Organism: Viscum album; assembly: GCA_963277665.1. NCBI lineage: Eukaryota > Viridiplantae > Streptophyta > Magnoliopsida > Santalales > Viscaceae > Viscum > Viscum album. The sequence goes on along the minus strand of OY728161.1, from coordinate 1,918,448,942 downwards.
TTAAGATAAACTGAATGAACTGTGAACATATATGGATACTTCTATATATTACGAACCACTACTTTAGTTTCAACATCAAACATCACATTGAGATAATTGGAGTCATCAAATGAAATATTTTTCTCAACAACAATGGGTTAATTAATGGTCTTAATTTCATCAAAAAAATCATGAACAATATGTCTTGGGATTAATTTTTTAATAAAAACATAATCAATCCCAAATGATCTGTCACATGAAACACTTGTTCTAATTTTAATTCCAACATTTATTATTCATTGGTTGCTTTGAATCAGCTAATTTAAATGAATCTGAATCCATAATCATAAATAATTTTACATGGTCACATAATTGAATAAAACAATTTACATTTATTAATAGTGACTCAACCATGAGAGTAGCAATCCAATAAATATATTTCATTAATAAGTCCATATTAATAAACATATTCATATTAGGGCTACTGTGTAATGAACTATCATAACAATCTATTGAAGTATTTAACTTAATTCCATAATGATATGTTCTCATTTTCATCACTCAATCAGCTGTAAAAAATTTATACCCATTGATTATTAACAATAATTCGTTCACAAACCAAATAATTGGTACAACAATCCAACACTATTAATTATTCAAAAACAGATTCAATAAGTAAAATAAACACCTAAAATACAAATTAATAATTAAATTAAATAGATATATATATTTTATGTTAATTTATGTGATGGAAAAACATTTTATTTCAACCAAGCAGGAAACTCATGTCTATATAATTAATCATTCCTTCTCAAAGGAAAGGATTGATGAACTCTACAAATAATTTGTTTATGATCCCTACATAAATTTATAATAAAATTATATGGTATATATGGAATGACATAGTATGAGAAATCATACAAATATCCAAATTATTTACTTGATACAGTCATGGATCAACCACAGATGAACAATATTTTATGTTTTTCCATATCCAGCTCTTGAAGGCTGAATGTAGCCAACATACATGACCTTGTAATTCCAAATATTTGTGGAGGAGATATAAATGATGTATAAATTCCCCCATACTCCTCATCGTCATTTCTCATTGTATGCTTTTTTATTGTTATCACATTAGTAAAATACATTGAAAAACTATCCATACATAATTGATCTAGATAACCTTTCATAATAGAACCTTTAGGTTAATTCTTATTTCAAACATAAGATTCCATTATGAACATATTTATTTCTTTAGGATTCATCGACCAAAAATCAATGGGTCCTGCAAGAATTGTATCAATTGGATGATGAATTATTTAATACAATAAGTAAGTGAAAAATGAGTGATTATTTTTTTCAAAAAATATAAAATTTCCGGCTCCTCTTGATGCATTTTTATCAAAAATGAATTGTAAAACATTTTAGCAAAAATGTCTGTAGAAAATTTCACTAGAAAATCACTTTAACATTTAAATTATTGGATATAGAATGTAGAATTTCTATTGGAATAGATTCATGAAGAAGGATAAGATAATCATGAGTTCTTGAAAATTTTAGTTTCAAATCCCTTATGTTGAATCATTTAGATATGTTGTTCGAATAACCATCCGAAAACAAGATATTCCTTAATAATTTTAGTAGCTCATTTTTCTCTAAAATTTTCATCACATAAGAAGCACATGGATCTTTCCATTTGTTTTTACAGATACACATAAGATTTTGTTCTTATCAAATACCCCAATCCATCATGCCCCGATAAGATAGGTATTCAACTTTTGTCATCACCTTCATATCTAGAAAATTTTTAAGAATATTATAACATATATTTTTATCAATGTGTCTTATGTTTAATCTATGATTTAATAAATAAATATACCAATATAGAAACACCAAAAAGACACTCCCCTTTTCCAATTATATGTGGATTCTATTTAAACATTCTTCCTCATTTAGGATTTAATATATCATTTCCCTAATGAAAAAAATAAAATATTTATATTAATTAAGCACATTAGTTCCCGAAATATGTTGAGGTGGTTGTTCATTGCCAAAGGTAATATCAAAACTCTAGAGATTCTTCCAATATTGATGATCCATTGGCATTAAATGTCGATGCTCCATGAATCTAAAACTAAGAGGACATTTATTAATTCACAATCATGTATTATTCATACATATAAGATATGATATTTTTCCCTTCATGATAAAACTAGACATCATTATATATTTAGGGATATCATTTATACTCTATAGAAGGGTATAACTCATCTGATTTTTTTAAGAAGCATAAAATGTGTGCACACCCATATCCTAAAGATAATTCAACTCTATTAGATAAGCTAGAAAGCAAACAGCTATATCATTACTTGGATCATAAGGTCTAGATGTCAATATAAAAATTAATGTGAAACTATTTTTTTTACACATCTATGGAGGAAGATTATAAATGTGAATAAAAATGAGCCATACTTTGTGAGAAATAAGAATATAACCCAATGAATTAAAATCATCAAAACATAGACCCAAAGAGGCATCACACACCTCAGCAACAAAATCAGGATTTTTTGTATCAAATTCCTTCCAATCAAATCCATATACATGATGAAAAAACTCATCATTACCCTTAATTATCTTAGTATCATGCCTTCAAATATTTTCTGAGATTTATACATACATGAACATATTTTGAAGCTTGGGAATTAATGGAAAGTGCCACATGAATTTATGTGGCACATGATATGGTGTTTCATCTGCATTTGACACCAACATAGATGTACCACATTATTTGTAATCATTAAGTTCAGCTCTTTCCTCCAAAAATAAACTGCAACCTTTTAGAGAAAAAAGAACTTTATTAGTAGAAAATCTAGGTTTCTTGAATAACATTAATGAATTATAATAATTTTGGGGATAATCTATACCATCAGGAAGAAATTCATCCAAAATGGTATGAATATAAATAATATTAGTATTCTAAATTTCATACACGGTTTTCCTATGCTATAGCAACATTAAAAATTTTAATTATGTCATTTTAGTACATTCTTGGTTTACTAGAGTTCTGACGTCATCCATTTAATGTTTCACTCTCTCAAAATCATTGTCTTTATTCATTTATTCATTTCTATGGATATCGTTGCATTATTTCATTAGCATATTATCTATATCGTGATGACGCCTAAATGAAAATAGATCAAGTATATAATTCTCTATACCACTTCATTCATTTCATTCATAAAGAGTAGAATATTTTCCCATCTATCAATGGTGATACATAACATAATAGTTTGTTTAAATCCGAATTTCATTATATGGTAGATAAACATATTCCATTATAATAATGGTCTTAAAAGAAAAATATAGCATGTAAATTATATACAACCTCCATACAAAGCATTGTTAAAAAAAATCTAAAAAATCCCAATTTTTTTAATACACGGTTGAAATCTGATCTATATGATACATCTATATTCTCCTTATTCTTTTACAAGGGAAAATTATGTTTCAATCAATAATTTAAATCAAAATTAAAAAATCCCATATAAAAAATTTAATATTAAAGCCATAAAATAATTCTAGTATCTATCAAAACAAAGATTAATATAAATAACATATTCTATAAGTGATGACCACAAAAAAAAAACCATGTTGGGAAATCCAAAAATTTATGAATTCAGTATCACAATGGATAAATTGAATATCATTGAATATATAATCCATTTTATTCTATTTTACTCAATTATGGTTTAATAAACCTACCCTATCTATCTATCCCTTTACTCAATCATGTCTTCCACATAGATTAAATTTTATTCCGAATATATAGGGGATAGAAATAAATTATAAGAACCAAAACATACAGAATTGATATAATTTCACCTGAATAAAAACAAAACTAAAAAAATAATTCTGTCATGTAACCTGGCTAGGATGAAAACATAATATATTTCTCATTAAAACAAATGAATTAAACGTTTTTAAAATAAATAAAATTCAACATACAATAATAACATAATTAAATATTAAATTTCTTATAAAATATAAGGTTATCAAAAATGAAAAAACATTGTCTTTTAAACATATCAAGATATCATATAAAACTACCAAAACAATATTTAAGAAAATAGATGACATCATGTCTTCAAATTATTATAAGAAAAGAAACCCTTTAATTATATGAAAAAAATAAAAAAAATAAAATCACATATAAATATTGTTTACTCAAAACTCAAATTCACATAAATAAATATATAAATAAAACAATTATATTACAAAATTTACTCCCAGACATCATTAGAGATTAACCACAGGCGGAATAATTTTTTTTTCTGATTTATTTAGTCAATACATAAAATTAATGTATTCTTAAACTCATGGAAATAATTTGATATAACACATTAGGTAAAATATTATTCAATTTTGAAACCATTATTATTGAATAATAAAGGTAGAGAATAAAACATATAACATAGATGGAGTTAAATAAAATAAGTGAACAAGATATTTATTTATGGGAATTCCATAATGTAACCTTAAATATATTAGATCAATTTCTTCTCTCAATTAACAAATATACACTATGAGGTACATTCACAATCTAAAATGGTTTTGACTATAATAACTGAGTTTAGTGAACCAAGTCTTGAGACATAAACTAGATTCTCAAATAGGAAATGCCACACTAACCTTATCCCTAGTGGTTGAAAATAAGGATTTATTGATAAAAAAATAGAAAATTTTTTTCCCCAAAAGACATAAACTAAAATAAAAAAATCAGCCTCTATAATGCAAACCACTTGAAAAATATTAAAAAACTATTGCAAAAACAAATTAATTATTAAAATATAAAAAAGGGGTAAAGACACTTTTCAAATCAATGTAAGTAACTCAATTCCATGAAAATGGAGGAATATAGGAGATGAAATAATAGGAGTAAAGAAAATACTACCACCCAAAGATTACCACAAACAAAATCACGACTAATAGAAAATGAACACCTACTGATGGGTGAAATGTCACACGAGACATGCTAAATTTAGCCTTTGAGGGTTGTGGTGAGGCTAACAACTCATTAGGATGCAACGGGGGGTTAAAAATATTCTTTAGGAGAGGAGGGAGGAGGCCAAAATTACCATAGTAGAGGGGGAACACATCGATGCATGAGAGGGATTAAGGTTTGAATGTGGAATAGGGTAAGTGGATTCTTATAAATTCTCCCCATCTAAAGCTCTATATCAACAATTTTTACAAAACCATTTGTATAGACCAATATATGACATTGGTTTTTTAAAACTATTGGTATAGGATCGACCAAAAACTCAATTCCCATAGTTTCCCTAAACCATGGGTACAATAACATTAGGATAGATTCACTTTCCAGTAGTGACTTTCTATCAAGTGTGGCATCAAGATACAAAATCTGCGCCCCAAATATTCATGTTGGTACAACAAAATATATGTTAGATGTATTGTTATATCTTTTTAATGATTGGATGTATCGCTAAATAGAATATATGATACTCCCACCTCACCTCCAACTATAATGTCAAAGGTACCATCTTCCATCCATTAAAAAGTATAGTGTGCTCTCAAACTCAAAAATATCCACCATGGGAATGTCCTGTTGATATCTGAGTTTGTAAGGTCTCATAGTCGGTATCTCCATGTTGAGTATCCCTATAATTATTTAAATGGGGAGTTATAATATCCATATAAAATATATATATGAATCATTTTCCTTTTATACTAATGAAAATTACAATGAGTCTAATCTATTAGACGTCTCAGGCAAAAAAACAAGAATAAGTGGTCATTATAAGAGCATCGGCCTCTATATTTTTCTTCCCATGAGTATATAAAATATAGAATTTATAGTCATGGTGGAACATTATCTATCTCATATATATCAAGTTAAGATACTTCTACGAAAAGATATACATATGTCAATAGTGGTCAGAGTAAACAATAATATGCTCATCCATCATGTAGTGTCGCCACATCTTCAGTATGAATACTACCACTACTTGATCAAGATCATGAGTCACATAGTTCTTCTCATGTGGTCTCAACTAACATGAACCATAATCCATCACTTCATGTCTCTACATCATAACCCAAACAATCACGTTCCCTAATGCATCAAATAACACTACATACTAGACACCCTCCTATGGAAATCAAAAAATTCAATCACTCAAAAATATCTACCTCTTCTCCTGAAATCACTCTAATAACCTTTCACTAAACATGAAAGGATTCCAATTTTCTATCAAAAAATTCATGGGAGATTCCATTCTAAAGATATCAATTATATATTCATTATAGTACCCTACCAACCCAAATAATATACGCACCCTAGTAACACTGTGGGGTGATTCCCAAGCTAGTACTGCATCAACCTTCATCGGGTACCTTTGAGATGATGATTCCTAGAAAATAGACCTCTTGAATCCAAAAATTACACATCATGATATTACTATATATCTACTGCTCATTTAGTGTTTCCAGGACTATCCTCAATTTCCTCACATACTACTCATCGGACACTGATTACACTTGGATGTCATCAATGAAGACTATCACATAATGGTCTAATAAAGGTTGAATGAAATGAACCCGGAGTCCCATGATCACTATTTTTGTGGTCATCATTCCAAATGGAATCATCAAGTACACATATTGACTATAGTTACATTTGAAATCCATCTTCATTAAATCCTCATACTGTACAGGCAGTTTGTTTTTTACAAGGATGATAAAAAACTCCAAGAATCTGCATTACCCTCTCAACTTATTGAATAGTTCATAAATCCTTGATAGTAGATAATTATTATTCACAGTAACATTTTTCAATCACCTTTATTCCACACATAACATCAATCTCATATCCTTATTCTCGGATATTAACATTGGAGCATCCCATGCGGAAACATTGGGTCTCACAAATACTTTCTCTGGAAAGTACACCAACTACACGCTCATCTAAAAAATATATTTGAGAGACATATGATATCATTGTGGAGATATCATGTTTATCAAAAGATGCAATAAAATCCATAATTTTATCTCTCGATGGGAAAGTATGAAAATAAAATCCTCAAGAAATTCATCATTAGACTATTCTGCCACTATATAGAACTCATATCCCATAACAACAACTTCTATGAGATCCTTGTTATCCAACTGGTTAGTAATTTGAAGTACTCTTTTATTCAAGAGATCATCCTACTCTAACATGGTTTCATTTCCATAAAAAAAAACTCATCCCATCACTATGAACACACCACATGCTCTTTTTAAAATAGATGATATGGGTTTGAACTGTAGATAGCTTGCCCTTATGTAAGATGACTCAATAAGGAAACACCATTTATAAAAAGTGATACCATACAGAACTCTCACCTCTAAGTGTCATATTTCACTATCAGCATATGTTCTCAATTGATCAGTCGCCAATATTATGAGTCTCTAAGCATAGGGGTTGATCCAAAGGCTCAACTAGAATATCTAATTCTAAAACATGTGAAGTGGAAAGAAAGTAAGGACTATAAATTATGTTTATTAATAAAATATATATGGTATAAATGAAAAATATTATACCTCATATCATCCCAGGAGCCTCAGGGTTATATGCCTATATAGGCTGCAACTGGACACATCCCTAACCAACAGCTCCCAGAACCTAGCATAGACCTCCTAAGGGTGGTGGTGATAGTAATTAGAATCCCCAACCACATCCCATTACTCTGTCAGTCCATCTTTCACATTTTATGCCCTATTATACCCCATACTCATACCTCTTCTTCTTCTTTACTAGTCCCTCAACCACCTCTCAATCAATTGTATGATAGGTCAGATAATCCGGAGCCAGATTTCCATATCTATTGTAAGTGAAATACCGCTTATCCCATGGATAATTCCACCCATCCTAAGTGATTTGAACTACTAATATTGTTTCATGAGATTGCATTTGGAATCATATGACAGACTTCGATCCCTGTAACTATCATTAGATGAAATCTTCGGAGATCTCGATACTTGGATTCACACTACCATCACCAACTGTCAGTCATCGCTCTACTAGGAATCCCTCCACCCCTAAAGCCCACTAAAGAACCCTATCATAGGTGTGAATGAATAAGGATATAACTAATTCCCTAATACCATGAGTGTAATCCCCGATCAAAGGTATGTACACTAATAAATGGGTCTCGAACAATATACATGGAGTATCAAGAGAGATCGGTAAACATTACTGAATACTCTACCATAGTAAAACTTCCCTATTGTAGATGCAGAATCTAGGTATGAACATAGATCAAAGTGTATCCAAGAAAATATCCCTTTGAAAGATATTCTCGATGTCTATATAGAAGAGATATGTTTCCTCATGCGACTCAGACACTAAAATACACCCTCACTCAGTTGATCCTTATAGAATACATTCCATAATGACCTTCCTCTAATCTATTGCTATTCACAAAAGCCACATACTGTGAGTAACTACTTCCATCCAATCCTCAGCCACAAAGGAGGATGTCTCACCCATAATACTATGGGGTTTCTACCTCTAGAACACATGCACCACACTCACCATGTGCGTATCCTCAACAAGAACTTCTAGAAATAGCTAATTCTCAAAGGGTGGTGATAAATCAAGTAAACCACATTAGGGTGGTATCTCCAATACATGAACCTGTACTATAGCCTCACCACTCGATAGAAGAACATTATTATCACCAGTAGAATCCTGGATGGATATATTTGTGGTGTAATTTTGAAATAAACAAGATATACCTCGGTCAATAAGTATATTTGGGAAGATAAATCAAGAAGGACATAGAAACCACAACCCATTTCTATATAATGCATTTACCAATGTCTTCATTGCAACCAATTTATACATGTATTGAATCAAATGGATCGTTATCAATGTCCTTGTATATATATATGCATACCACCCCACCAATACTGGAATCAAGTCCTTGAAATTCGAACTCATAATAATAAACACCGAATACTACAAAACATGATTCATGTAGTGCTAGGGTTTTAAAAAGGCAACATAAAAATGTTGTCAAAGTTCCACTTTCACTATTAAAAAAGTGAATTTTTTAAGGGGGACCTTAATTAGTTATTTCTTATAAGCGATGAAAAGTGAGGTCTTTTATCAGTGCTTGTAAAAAACCACAAATAGAGGGTGGGGGGGTATCAGTGGTCTTAAAAAGCGTTAATAATGACCCCCGTTATCAGTTCTTTTTTACTAGAGCTATTGAAAAAATACTTCAAAAAATTACATTTAATTAAAAATAATATATTAATAAATATATATTTATATCGATATAAATAAATTATATATTTTATGAAATATGTTTTAGATAAGGTAAATAGGCCTTTACACTTAATATATAATATATTTTGTGAAAATGTATTAAACAATAACTGAGAGAAACATTTTTAATTATTAATTTTATTATTATTACTATGTAATAATCATTTAATATCAATTTAACGATAAAAATTAAAAATAATAATAATAAATGATCTAAAATAAGTTAGAAAAATAACTCTAACATCAAATAGCCATAACTTTTTATCCGAGTGTCAATTTGGTCTCTACCGCATATAAAATTGAAGACTAGGATGAGATCTATCCTTTCATGAATTAGGATCCTTGGTCACTATTTTCGCATGGCCAAAAAGGCCACGAAGCGCCCCAAATTTGAGTTTTATTTGAGGTAACCCAATTTTTTATCTTTTGTTGGATTTTAGGCCTCATATATGGGTGGTTTTTTTCACTTTTTTAGTGGGGACTAAATTAATTATTTGGTATTACATTAATATTCATATTATGGATTTTGAAAGACATTTTTTTATAACATATTTTTATTTATAATCAAATATATAACAATATATACATATATATTATATTTTGAAACATAAAAATATAATTTTAAAAATAAATAATTTAAACCTATTTACATATAAAATATATTTATTAATATATAAACACATATATAAATATATAAATAAACAATGTAATGAAATATATATAAATATATTGATATATCATAAAATATGAAACAAATTAATATAGGAGAGCAGGAATGATTCTGATGAATATGCTTGAGGTCTAGGGTTTGAAATGTTCTACAGGAAGTGGGATATGCAGGTGTTTGGGATTATCTGTAGTAATGATAAAGGGGGGGGGGTAATCATTGATAAAGGGGTGGGAAGGTGGGAAACAATGATAAAGGGGGTGGGTGTGGGAAAACAATTATATACCCATTATCAATAGATCCTTTATTACCAGTAAAAAGGAACTGATAAATGGGGTATTTAACAGTGCTAAAAAGAGAACTATTAAAAAAACCCATTTAACAGTTCATTTCATATCATTGTTTAAGGGGGCCTTTAATAGTTCTTTTTAAAACTGTTATAATTTTCAGGCTTTTAATCGTGCTTTGATTATGAATACATTTTAGTACTGTTAAAGGCCTTTTCTAGAGCTGTGGATGGTCAATTTTGTAGTAGTGAATGATTCCTCAAATCAATATCATAGGCATGAGTCCTAATGTGGAAGATACTACTATGATATAACTCTATCATGACCTGAGTCGATGGGACCTAAATTAAGACTACCCCAAGCCTGCCTCCAATTGGCCTGGGGCTAGTGACCAGCACCTATTAGGCATATCTATCCAATTTGAGGGATTAGCCTAATGTACCTCTATACACACACATGTCTCTACTCCCACAACATTATAAAATTTAATACAATGAAACTAATGCATTCATAAATATATAATTCAAAAAACAATGTACAAATGTAAATTCATTCAATGAAAAAAGTGTCCAAATACTATCCCAACAAAAAATAGTAGAGATTCCAACCTACTCTAAGGAGAGGGCTACGATAAAATGAAAACTCTAAGAAAACACCTCAGTCTTTCAATATCATGATATGATCCTCCTACACTTTATCCTCATAAGACACCATCAAAAGTGTCAGCATCCGCATAATAAATTACAAATGCGGGAAAACCCCATGTAGGTGTGAGTATACCAATAGCATGTATGAAACACAGAAAACACTAAACATAAAGCATAAATAATTTTGAACATATAAAAGTAATAAAATAATAAATGGAAACAAGTGGTAAAACATAGTTACACTCATGAATGAAATTGTACCACAAGATGGTCACAACCAACTGCTAGCCATTTGATTTTGCTCGAAGAATTTCTTTTTCCAATGGAGTCCACACCATGAGATATTTTATCACTATATAAAATTATTCAAGAGGTGAGGATCATCAGAACCAAACCATAAATTCTCACAAGTGTCAGAATACCATGATACTCAAATAGGGGGTCACACCCACAACTATTGGGGGATACCATGAAATGAATCTAGATTAACCCACTACATATGGGATCATAGGAAAAAGATACTGTGAACCCTAACACTAAAAACTATTTGACAAAGGATAAATTCCCAAATCAATGAGGTCACACTGATTCCAAAAAAGTCTTTCCTAAGGTACAAATATGATAGAGGATGTCACTCTAGCCTCATGGAGTGATACTAAGAACTCTTTCTAGGATTAATCCTTTAAAGGGGATTATAATCCTGATATGAGGATGTAATACTACCTTGTATGCTTGAGGGTGAGGATAATGTGTAGAAACTGCTCAGCCAATATTGGTCTATACATAAGAGTATGAGAGCTCCAATCTATCTCTAAGAGTGTACATAGTGTGTATGTATAGTACACAGTGTGCATCACTCAACATGAATATTCCCCTATGTTTATTACTCAAATGACATATAATATGTATATAAATGGATTGTATATAGATTACATGGGGTGTGGATATTTCTCGACCTCCTTCCCTTGTTACCTAATCAAACCTGTGTACTTCTTGCAATGTTGTGAATAGGTGTTTTTCAGAGTAAATGGTAGGTCCATGCTCATGTACTCTTGGATATGTTTTCATACCATCCATGGTACATTCTAAGCTTCTTGGAAAGTGTCATAAGGTGTGTAATATTTAATTCACCATAGAAACCATATCTATACTGTCAGGGATTCCCATGCGACGTTTCTTTAAGAAATTTATTACATGTGTGTTGGGATTTTATAGATACACCGTGATCCCTTACATGTACATATTCACATCTATAGAGACACCACCCACACTAGAACCTTTGGATTATAGTTCTACTATCCTTAAAATATCCCAACCACTAAATTTTGATCCCCAATCTACTAGGAAAATTATAGGTCAAGCCAAACAGTCAACTCCATAATCCTCCCTCGCTTTACCATCGTGGAAAAATGAATCATGGCCCACTCCATTATTATTACTACAATAATCATCCATCATTTCCATTGATCCACATATCACAACCTCGGTCACAAGCCATATCGATGTTATTGATCTGTCACGCTGAAGAATGATTGTGAAATTATCAAATACATGTAAATCATAAAAATATAGACTAAAAGTAATTCCCACATTGAATGCTTGATGAAACAAGGGAGAAAACCATATGGTACATGATGTGAGGAATGAGTATTAGAATTTGTTCATTTTTTCCCTAATCCGTACTAATATAGATATATAGACAAATACTATAATCAACAGAAAAAAATTAATCCATCTCAATGAAACTTGTCATTTAATCATGCATCATGTTTGTTCAAGAAATTAATCCATGTTCAACCTGTACTAATGGAAGGGATGAGAGTCCCCAATAAAACATCCTACTTTGATTTTGGGTTGATCACTGATGAATAATGGATCTGTTTTTCTGTCGTTGATGAGACCCATGAACTGTGTTGGTGTAATGATCCACGATCCTTGCCTGATCTGGCATTGTATATCATGAATTACCTCCAATACCTCTCTAGTTCTCTACAGTTTAGTTTCCAACCATGTGAAAAACTCAATTAAAAATCATTTATAGACAAAGTCAGTTATAATGTAAAATAATATAAATTAACTAATTTAATTTATTTATTTTATTCATTATATGCAAGTAATGTGTTTTTTACAAACACCCCACACAGAAAAAGCTTATGTCATGCATAGGGTAAAAAATATGTTCTATACTCCAAGGTGCCATCCGATTTATGATTTTGTCCCCCATTTCAGAGTTATATCACAATTGAATGAAAAAATCCTTCAGGGGATATTTAATATTTTTCAAAAATTTATTTCGGGCACATAGGGTCTTGAAATCAAATGACGTATCAGTCCATAGTCTAAAAAATAATATATATAACAACTGTAAATAATTAATGGAAACCCCAAGTCATTAAAAAATAGTTTAAACAAGTTTTAATATAATGACTATTGTATAAGATACCATAATTTTAACTTTTTTACATTTCTTTTTTACATTGTAAGGGAACAAAAGTAAATAATTAACTATACCTAATAAAAATATCAGATACAGTTTATTCTATTTTATCTAAGAATGATGAATAATTTTTATAATATATTACCATGGATAAATAATAAAATAAATAAACCATACATCACATAAATAAGTAATTAACTATCTATTGAAAACATAAAATAGAGATATGAAATGATCATGAGATTTATTTTCTATTTGGATTATTGATTAGTGATAAAACATCTTTGAACAAATTTGATACACAACATTCCCCGATGTTTTTCCTTTTTTGTTCTATCTTTGATTTTTTACTTAAGCCACATCAGAAGGTAAAAATTATCCTTACAATTTTATACCCACATTCATGCGAGGGAAATTGTGGTAGAGGTAATTACATTTAATAATTAAATATCAATATCCATGCAATTATATAGTTTTTAAAATGTCATGGATGAGGCATAAATTAACAATATAAATTAAATTATAATATTAATAATTTAAAACCATATTATAAATAAAATAAATGAATGAATGAATAGGAACATATAAAGGATATTATAAGTCTTGATCATTGACCCTTTAATAAATATTGACAATAATGAAAAAATTAAAATATATATTGATGAAAAATATTCGTTTTAAATAATTTGAATCTTATAAAATAATATTAATTGTTTTTTCATATTCATTTATGGTTCTTAATCCCCTGAAAATATACTAAAATTGAATTATATAGTTTTATAGATTTTAATATATATAATTTTATATAAATACCTATAAAAATTCTTGTATATATATATTTCTTAAGGGGTAATGAGTGGGGTTATTGAGAATGTGCCTCCATATCAATTTAATTAAATATAGACATTATATTTTTATTAACATTGTTAATCCCCATTATGGGGCTTTAAATAAATTTAAAACGTGTGGGGGATGGATTTTTGGCCATATAGGTTTTATTTTAATTTGAAATATAAAATATTCAAAAACCTATATAAATAAATATTTAGTTTTTTATTAAATTCATAGAACATATACTTAGAAATAACCACATTAATTTTTAAAAAAACCATAATTATTTCATTTATTTAATTTATTTTCAATAAACATAATGAAATAAAAATGAATGGAATAATTAAAATTCTGAATATAAATTTCAGGGATTCGAGTATTTTAGAATAGTAATTCAAGATGGATCTTTAATCTACCTTTAAAATTTTCACCCTTTTGACATGTTGGGGATGTTAGAATAGGTCGGCGGATGAATCATGAGGGGTTTCCAATGCACATGGATTTAGTTATATCATATTTTATTTCTTATTTTTTATTTTTTTTGTGATTTTAGTGTGTCGTTGGCCAAGTTTATATTGAATTTTGATGTCAGGATGAGTTTAAAATGATTATGGGTTATTATTAGTGTCTCAAAGAGTCTTTATTTATGCTAAATGATTTTATAAATTATCCCAATTATATTAAATTTTTAGGCTTTGTTTTGTTTCTATTAATCCTATATAGGAACCTTTTTTTAAATTTTGGTTTTTTTATATTATATATTTTTTGTAAATTTTGAGAGTTTTTTTATCCTATGATATTATAACACCACAATTATGGTTAACATTCTTAAGGCTAACAATGTATAATGGTCAATTTGGAATCTTGTGTCAGGGTAACTTAAAATTTTTCCATTATTCATAAGGGTAACCACACAAAAATGTAATTTTCATATGGTGTATAATGGTAACTCTGAATTAGTACTGAGTGAGTATGAGTATAAATAAATCTGTTTTACATAATAGGGGTATCATTGAATCTGTACAAAATTCATAAGGATGAATCTATATTTCCACTATGTTTTTAAGGGTTGAGTACATTTCAATAATCTACAAAAGAGTTTTTTTCCATTTTTTCCACAAATATCTATAATGCTGATTTAAGATAGAAAATCAATATAAATGAGTCTATAAGCCTAAGGTTTACCTAAATTGATGGAAAACATATTTAAATCTATCAAATTATTCTATTATTCTCTACATGAGCAGTTAAACATTTCTTGTTACCATTTAATCAGAAGCAGGTGAAGCTATGAGTAATGTTAAGTGTATGTTTGTGTCAGTTTTCTTGATTTACCACTATTTATTCGCCCCTCACATAAACCCCTATTTTAAGAGATTTTTTTATATTTTGTTGAATATTTCCATTAAAGTAAAAGTATCTAGAGATTCATAATTAATTAATTCCTACATACACTAGGTTGGTTCTGTCTAGATTTTCTTAAGATATATGGATGTTATATGATGTTTATTTAATGAGTGTGAGTGGGGTGGTCCGGGTGAGACCATGAATGAGACTAATTTATGTTTCTAATGTTATAATGGGTTTTTTAGGGTAGTCTCATGGGTCCCTATATTTTTATAGTCTATAAATTGTGTATCTTCCATGATATGTAGTTCATTGGATGATTGGGATTAATGACACAAGTTAGGTACATTTTTCTTGTGATATAGTGACTAATATTGTCAGGTTAGAAATTTTTGGGGAAAGATACTATGAATATGTGTAATTTTTATCCACATATTTGGGGGTGATTTAGATTTCCTTAAAGATTCATATGGTGTTGATGATTACCCTGTGTTTGTTGCATGGTTCACTGGTGGAGATAGAGATTCATTGATGGAATGCCCCAGAATTCTAATAATTACTATTATTTTATTTGTATTATGGTGTTGTTGGGGATTTACAGAAATAAGGAATTCTCAATGATGTGGTTCATTCCACTCGTTATGGGTAAAGGCCTATTTAGATTTAGTGATATAAAGGATGATGTTGGCAATAAGTATAAATGATGTGATCACCATAAAAGGACATAGTTTTTTGTAGTTAATACAAGTAAATTGGGCCTTGAGGGTGAACAGTTTTGTTTGGGTCCATGACACTATATTATGGAATAGTGACTATTTACTTACCTTGCTATTTTCATGAAGTTGATATATAATATGGAAAATTATTATTTGTGTTCTTGGAATATATGATATGGTTTATTGACATGCTTTTGGGATATTGTGACGACTCAGAATGGTTATGTGGTTATTTTAGAATTTAATTCCATGTATTATGGTTTTTTTATATATTCAAGTGATCATTATGAATAATGAACATCTTTTGTATTCCTCATTTTGGCATTAGATAATGTAGGTTAATGTTCCCTCGGTGGTCTCTTAGATTTTCTATTGTAGGTTGTGTTTTTTATTTGATATTTGATTACTTAGTTTTAATATTCAATTGTATGTTTTTCATTATAATCTAGGAACATTATTGGTGGAATCCAATTTCATCCATATTTACATATCTCAAGGGCCATTAAGAAAAAAATTAATAAATTATAGTTCATATTATAGGTAAGGTAAATTCATCAATATAAATAACCTATATATGGGTGGAGTTTCATATGGTTAAATTGAAAGATGACGTTAATTTTTGGATGGGTTAAGTGGTTTCTCATTATTTTATAGTGATTCTTTTTAGTTATTTTGTACTAGAATAAATGTAAAATCAGACTATAGGAAATAAATTTTTATTTTCTAAGACTATATTGACTTTTTAGTATTTGTTTGGTTAATAATAATTGTACATTAAATTTTAATTGTAGTTGTGAGAGATTTCTATTGTTGTATTATTAATAATATTATGTATAATTGGATTGTATAATGTAACCTCAATCATTTCAAAAACCATCATTGCTAGTTTGAAGTATTTGGAATAAGGGGAGGTGTGTATGATGTCCAGTAACACTCTAATTTAGTTTTTGTGGATTGATCCATGTTGGGGTGTTACAAATTGGTTATAGAGCTTGGTTGTTACAATTTTTTTTCATAGTTATTTTTTCCAATGTTATATGTATGAGTGTTATTATAGTTGGATAAGTATAAAGTGATATATTATTTTGAATGTGGTGTACCAGATGTAATAGAATTCTTTAAAACATGTGAGAGATGTCATTATGGGTGTTTGTCCAACACCTTTATAAGATTAATTCTACTCTACATGGGGAAATTATATTGTTTTTCATGTTTTTCTAGACACAATTGGGTTATCTATTAGATACATTATTATTTAATATCACTGATTTATCATTTCAAACAATCGTACTTTAGAGGAAATATTTAATGCTCATGTATCATATTAGAAAAATATTTATGAAATGACATATGTGTATTTCTTGTATTTTTGGAAACAGAAATGCAAATAAGGGGTTTGGATTTCAAAACTATCAACAACATACTGAATAGTGTTTTTCATATAGTATCACAGTGGAATTCAACTCATCTAACCCATGAAATTTAATGGTTTTTATCTTGAAATGAAAAGGTTTTTAGTGTAACAATATGTCATTATAAACCTCTATGGTTTTTACTATATATCTTCATAGTGGAATTTTACTCAACAAAAATAGTTATATGCTTTATTATGTGAATAGGTTTGTGATTGAGAATGTGTATGGTGTTTATGGTGTCTGACCCTAATATGGATAGTCAGGTCCTTATTTCTAAATGAGATGAGAATTTGGATGTTTATGGAGGTTTATGGTTAGAGAGTTTTACTTCAAAATATATATTTCCCTATTAGTGATTTATTGATTGATATATCTATTTTGAATTTTTTTATTGTAGTGGTGCCATGGGAGGTGGGTCAACCCAATAGGATTTAGTAGTTCGGGTAATGGATACATGATAAGATTAAATAAATAATTGTATAATATATATATATAATTTAATGATAATAATATAATTTAAATAGGAATTCATGAACATGTTTTAGTAAGAGACTTCAGTGATGGAACCAGGTCTATGGAGAGACATTAGTCATGGGTTATAATTTGTTGATTTTTTGTAATGTACCATGAAAATTTTATATCACTAGTTAATATATTGTTTTATTTCACTTCTTTATTGGTGTGGATCTTTGTTTTTTGTGGAATTTTTTGGGTTTTTCATTAGTTGGATATTTCATGGACGTAAGGGTTTTCACCACATGATAGAATGTTGTGTTGTAGAGTGTGTACCTGTGGCATTTTTATTTTTTTTCCACTAATAAATGTAGTATGGTTGTAATTTATTTAGTATTTAAGCCACTCCCTAGTATAGAAAGTATTCCCAAATACTATAATGGTGTAGCTTAGTTTTTTTTGAGTGAGCTAGCAATTTACGCGTTATAGCGGTGTTGGGAGTCAACTATGTCATAAAGCCATGTGGAGGTGTTTGGGGGGTCGATGACCTTTTTAGGGTTTACAAAACATGGTGTATGAGATAAATAATACACCTACCCTATTAAAATAGTATTTTTGATGTGTTTTCTTGTTCTAGATTTACTAGGAGAGGCTATGGCGTAGTCTTGGGTGGTTATACTATGGCCAAGGGTAATTTTACATTCCTCCACCATGGCCATAGGGGGCCACAGTGTGGTCTATGTGTTTATAGAATTAAATTATTGAAACCCATTTTTAAATGATAACTTATCCCACTAAATCTTTATTCTACATTTTAGATTACAAATGCACCAAAGAGAAATTTTGGAACCACCATCCTCTATTAATATTTGATAAAAGCTCTAATGAAAGAATTTTATTTATCTTAGGTATGTGATATCTCCATGATATAGTATTTCCATTTTATTATGTTTTATCATCATCTGGGAGTGATGGATAACCTCTGGTGGATGTTTTTGATTCCTGTCTAGTAAGTGATCTCTCCCCTATTTGGAATTATATCATTATTATCTTCTCTATTTCATTGGGTGATATGTATGATTATGATATTTATGGATCTCTATGTTTTTTGTTAGAGCTATTATTATATGGATTCCTCCCAGTCATCATATATTTCAACTCTCCATTATAATTATTCTTTAAAATGTTGGAATAGTTTATCTTGTTATTAAAGTTTGGTTGTTCTGTCATTAATCCCCCATAATTGAAACCATGACAACTTGATTGATTCAAATATTATTTATGGTTTCTTGATATGACTTGATTAAAAAATGGGTTGATGATCGATTTAATGGTAATGGGTTTCTGAAATAAAATTCCATTGTTAGGGGATTTTTAATATTGATTTATTTTTAGAAAATATTTCTTGTGATGGAAATTTTTTGGATCAAATTATTTTCATTGAATATGTCAAAATTGTTTAAATGAAAATTTATTTGATATTCATAAATTTTATGGAAACCATATATATTTGTTTTGAATTAAATTTTTTTCTTTATTTAACATGAAATTAGTAATTTAATATATTATTGATGAATTTACTAAAAATTAATTATTTTACGAAGATTGATTAATTTGAAGCAAACAGAATCCTTAGTAGTTAGTGTTTTATTACGACATGAACTATGGGAATATGAATCCCTTAAATTGGATTGATGATTGAAACTACACCTAAATCTATTTTGGTATGATTTCCCCTAATGTGGTACTGATTGATTATCCCAATGGCTCAAGCCTTGGGAAATGTCTACACATACTGATATGTGATGATAGATAGTGATGTGTAAAGATCAATTATCCTGAAAATAATAGTCTACAGGACTTATGAAATATGGTTTTTGGTTTTTATTATTACATGCAATTGATTTTGGAACTTATTTTATTCATTTCCTTTAAATTTTATGAAAAACCTAAATTAAAATACATTTTTGATATATTTCCATCTGTATGAATCGAAAACTTGTTTTGTATTAAAATATTTAAATGAATTACGATGACTTGTTTTATTTCTAAATTTAAAGAATACATGGATTAATTATTCTGGAACTGATTATAGATCAATTGGTGAGACTCTACTGGGATATTTTCCACATAATATACCATTTATATTATATTTTTATATATTTTTGTTATGCCTAGTCTAGGTAAAGGGAAAGCACTACTGTGATTTTGTAGAAGTTCGTGATCTTTGGGACCATAGACCTATGGTGGTAATCAATAGAGTTATTTTATACTTTTTATACTTGTTTTTGAGACTATTTTTTAATGGATGTCATCATATTTTTGATGATGTATGAATTTGGTATTTTATCTACATTCTTGTAATGACTTCCTCCTAGAGTAGTTTTTATCATACCAACTATAACATCCCACCCAAGATTAGTTTGTAAATTATTTTAAGATTAGTTCACCACATGTCCTATAGTGTGCCTCCCTATATGCTAAAGGTTTCTAACTAGCAGTGGGGGTCTAAAATGGTACAGTGGTGAGACAATACCCATATATTATACTTCACTATAAAAAATAAAAAACCAACTTCCAAACATAATAGTAAAATAATCATTATATGCAAAATAGATAGATATTCTATGATTAATACACGAAATGTGGTAAATTCCCAAACAACCATGTCATACAAACCTTAAAATCCTGATGGATTGGTCATTGATATATATTTGAATAAAATAAAAATAAAACCATAGGATCTACCTCATCTTAGAGTTGGACATCATCGAGTCTCCCAATAATGTCTGTGTAATACTCCTTAATAACACAATCCCAAGACACATCCCAAACAAGTTCCTACAAAAAAGAGACAGATAATTTGGTACCCAAGATAAATGATGTCCTAAGAAGTGTGTGAGTAAAACATTGTAGGACACTATTAATAGTGCCTATACAAATCCAGTCTGAGAAGGAACATCAATAAATAATAAAAAAATATATAGTAATTCAATAAATTAATACTAAAATAGAAAAAATAAAAAATTCCAAACCATAAGCAATGATTTGACACTAAAGGACTACCAAACCTACTAAAATCATATTTTGGGTATCTATATCAACTAGGGGATCCACATATGTATCAAACCCAAATTTGAAAATAAGGTTAATATATTTTTTTAGCCTGTATGACATGAAACACCAAGGAGAGAAAGGAATATATCAAATTGAGACATTATGATATATTTGTATTTAGTCTTTCTAATATAATATTTTTTATGTAATAGTAATATTTTCTTTCATTACAGACACCATAATTTTTTACATTCTCTACATGGAGCACTAAGAATAGCTTTTTTATATGTGAGATCATGTTTTACCGAATAGTATTAATATTATTATTTAAAATTAAAATTATATCCTTGAAGTTAACTTAATGGTTTTAAATATTATTAAATAACTTGTGAAAATATATTTCTAAATTCATTGGTTACCAATTAATTAAAAATAAATATTAAAACCAATTGGATATAAAATAATTGTTTTATAATCTCTATTTTTAATATCTAAAAAGAATTTTATATTAATAAATTAAATTAATTAGTGAATGATATTAATAAAATATATTTTTGTTGTATATTATATAAAATATATTATACATTCATCCAATATATTCAATAGGCATAAGATAAGAATGGATCTAATTTTATGCATAAAAAGCTATATTTGTTTAAACGCACTTTTCCATGTTTTAATGGTGCACCCGTTTTAAAACAAAATTTAAGAAATTATATAAATTCTATGTGAATAGATAGATGTTATTTTTTAAATTAAAATTTCAAAATTAACTTTTGGTGAACTTTTGGTTTTTTTGTCTGTGAAATTTTGTTTTTGATGAATAGTGACAAATACTACATTTAAATTGAAAATTGATTTTTTTCTAAATACTTTATAGTGTAAAATTATATTTTTAATTGGTTTTAATTTATTATTAGATTTATTTTTTATATATTGATACAATTTAGTTCATTGGATTCATTTTATATTGAATATAGATATAAAAGCTTCGTTAACTTTTGAACATTTTCTATTTAAAAAACTGTCTTTCTCATCCAGACTGTGGGATTACGTTTAAATTAATTTCACACACTTCTATAATTGGAATTTTAAAAATTAATTATATATATTGAATAATGATAATATATAATTCCAATTAATTTCATTATAGTTTTTTACCAAGAATATTAAATAATGTAATAAAAATTAATTATATTGACTAAGGTGAAAATGAGTTAACTTAGTGATTAGACATTAATCATATGGATCCATATGACCTAAACACATGTAAAAACAAATTGGTTGGACATATTTCAACAATATATCATATTTTATTGAATATCAGTTATTATTGGTGGAACATGACGTAAGGGAGATCTCCCAATAGTATTTTCCTTTTTATGTGTACAAGAATGCCACTCCTCTTCTACTATAGAAGGGACCTCACCCTCTAACTTATTTAAAAAATAAGTCAATTTTTATCATAAAGAAACTAACCAGATAATATCCCAAAATCCCTCTAATCCTCCAAGAATCCTCAATTTGGGTATAATTCAAACAAAAGAAATCTTTTCATATGAACCAAAAGGAGTTACCAAAAAAATGTAATGTTCTTCCTCGAGTAATTTTATTTCTTTCTTTATCCAATGCTTCAATTAGTATTAAATATTTATTATTTAATAACATAATTATAATAAATATAATTTTATTTAATTATCTTAATGTTATGGTCCACACCATAAAAAACTTCCATCAAATGGTATACCCAATCAACATTCATCTATACAGCGGACTAATGTCACACAAACTGATGTCATTTTTTCTTCCATTACCACCTTTCATGGTTAGAAATAATGATGGATTTAAATTTTATATATGGTGGATATGTTATTTATTATTTATTTATTCTTCAATAATTATTTTATAACACATAAATTATTGATTTCCATTTTGTGAGAATATGATAACATTGTTTGTTGATGTGTAGACTACTGCCTCCTCAAAGTTATATGATTCATTCACTATTTAGATAGAATGCATTAGGTATAGTTTTAAATGAACTTATGTGAGATATATGATATTTAAATAAAACTTAAATGATAATATATACATATATTATTTACTTTTTGGTCTTTTAATATGATAAGAAAATGAAAAAAATGTTTATGCATATATAAGATCTACAATCTCTATGAAAGGAGCATTTCATTTGTATTAAAAAATTTAATGGATTACTATATATACATATATAATTAATATATATGAAATATATATATATAGCCTGTTGTAAATTTTGGGGATTATTAAAATATTATTTTTGAAAGGTAAAAAACAACAAATAAAAACAAACTAAAAAAACAAGGAAATTGACACTTGAAATAATGAAAATAATAATGATAATTAACAAATGGGTGATTAGATGTTATAAAATGATAATATATGATATTATAAGGTTTTTGGTTAAATTATATGTTAATGACATTTTTAAAACCATTATACATAATTTTTTATATCATTCCAAGAATATGAAGTGTAAGGTAAGGTATTTTCTCTCAATTTCATTTCATTTAGGCATATTATATTTTTATGCAACATATTTTTTTATGTAGAATATAATACCCCATGACATGTAATATCATGAATAAATAACTATACAATTTATTTTATGTTTCAATTTTATATATTTCATTTAGGGTGATTTGAATTAAATGTTACCGACTCTAAATGAATTTCATAGACCAATTAATTTTATTAGGTTATATTTCTTGATTTATATTGTTAATATTATTTAATTATATTTATAACGAATTATTAAAATATATTTTTGTACTTACAATTTATTAATTGGATATAATGTGGACATAAATAGTTGATTCATTGATAATTCCGACTTCATAAATATAATCATTTTAATGGATTATTTCTCAATTTCATTCTAATTGAGATTTTTTATTCAAGAAATCACTTTAAAGAAATTTTTTTATCAGTGTTCAATAAACAATTTAATTTTATTCCCCAATGGTTATCCATGATCTATTCCTTGTAATAGTTAAAAAAATTCATTGTTTGATACTCAAAATGTTTTAGAAAATGTTTTTACAAAAGCCTAGTTTCATTTCTCTACTGAGTCAAAAATATATTTTCCCTCAAAACTATGTTTTATTAAAATGTTTTCCAATTTTTGTAATGATCCCAAAATTAATTATTAAATAAAATTTTACCCCCTTTTTTATTCAAAAATATTTTCAAATGAATCCCATGTTCTATTTCAAATCATGGTACATTCAAACCTTTTTTCATGTAAAAGAATGATCTCATTACCTTTTATGACATGTGGTGATTTACCAAATATAATTTTTATGAATCTTCTATTGACTTTTTAGAGAGAAAATTATCAAATAATTTTTTTTAAAAGTGATTTTCAAATAAAATATATTTTGAAAATGTTTTTCAAAATTAAATGTATATTCTTTACAAGAATATTTTAAATGATTTTTTAATCTAATCAAAAAACAAGAACCATCATTCTTACTCCAATGAATATTTGTATTTTTGAAATATAATAATTATTTAATTAGATTAATTATGATTATTTTAGACAAGGATAGTATTGAAATTTACTTTAATAATTTTGTAATCAGTAACACCCCCTTTAGTTATTCACTTTCTAGTAATAATTGAATATTAAATTTCACATTAATGTCCACATTATTTATCATGGATATGATTATTGGAAAAATCACATAAAATTTTTAAAAATTGGTTTTACTTTTTATATTATTTTATTATCCAGGAAAATATTGATAAACCCAAAAACATTACTCAATATGAATATTTGATCGTCTATTAATTAAAATTATTATTTTATATATAGAAAATGCTTTGGAATAGAATGACATGGGTTGTAGACCAGTTAATGAAATCCCCTTGATGCATTAGTTTGTTTTATGAAAAAAACTAGATATGGTTTTGGCCGAGACCCTACACATTTACTAATATCCTAGAATAAAGCCTTGACATTATTATATTATTGATATGATGCCTTTATATTATTATATTATTGGCATGAAGAATTGAAAATATGATATTCCTAGCATAAAGCCTTCAGAATATTATATTATTAGCATTAAGATATAATGATTAGTTTTATAATACCCATCCTTATTGATTACATCATTATGAATTCAGTTATTCCATGTGATTATTTGATTAGTAAGAATATCAATGGTTTAGTTTCATGTTTATGGGATTATTTATAGGGAATTATTTTATCACCTCTTATTCCTACCATATTATGACGAAGCTATTAATTTAATGAAATATGTTTCAGTCATTTACTTTAAATATTTATTAAACCTTTTATATTTAAATATTTCATTATACTTAACCCTTACAAAGAATTTGAGATCACCTTTATTTTATTTCATTTACTAGGGATTAAATGAAGTGTAAAATGATATGAAAGGATATTCTTAATAGAATAATGTTTTTAATGAAAAAACAATTATGTTGTAATTTGTGCATTTTTTTGTATTACAAGACTCATGTATGTATTTAGTTTTTCAGGTATACTATACTTTTTTGTCCTTTATAACATAATTTCATTTTATATTATCAGATTTTAATGGTAGTAGGAATCAAATCAGAGTATATTCAGGTTAAGGTTTTTATAGTTGTTATCAAATAATGTTTACTAGAAACCTTGGGAACTAGATATAAGAACACATAAATTAGGATACATAAACCTATTATAGACTATTATGATTAACATAGAAGCACATATTTCTTCATTAATATAATATTTATGGATACCAATATATGATTTTTAAATTAAGGATGGTCATATGTTTTAAATCATGAACATGTGTTTTTATGTATTTTTGGTAATGGGAGTCTACCAAGATTAGGAAAATTTTAGAGAAATTTATTAAATGTAAATTTTTTAGTTGGAATATAATTATTTGAATAAAAATGTCATTAAATTTTATAGAAATAATTTTCATGGTATTGATAAAAAGTATGGTTGATATATAAATAATATTGTGAGACTTTGTAAAAAAAATAGGTTGTTGTTGAAACCCCCTAATAAAAAGGTTATTTAATGATTAATTTCATTTCAAGGATATCCATTATATTTTTGTAATTTAGTTGGAATTATAATATTGGAGATTAGAAAAATGATAACCCACTTGTAGGGTGAAATCTCATCACATTAGGTGAGGTGGTGGGGCTTGAACCCATGATTGAAGGATAATAAGGGTTTCATGCCTACCATTGGCCTACATGACGCCCTGGTTTTATGTAATTATTTTTATGTAAAATATTTTACAAAAATATTGATGAAATATTATTATTAGTTGTAGGTTTGTAGAATAATGTAATAACCATATTGTTTTTTAAAATAGTTTTATGAAAAGATATTCAACAATTTTATGAATCATACAATCGGTTAGTTTTAGTTAATTAGGAAATTGGGGTACATTTTTAGATATTAATTTCAGAAAGCAATTGATAAATTGGGATTTATTTAAAGCAAAAAAAATATGAATTTTTTCTCCTGAAATAGATATATATCAGGTTTGTATATTTCTTTAATTTCTTATATACTAAAGGAATTACTCAATTCTAAGAAAAGGGGACTTGAATGGAAAATGATATCTTAATAAATTAATTTTTGTTTAACTCATGCAATTTTAAACCATCGCATATTTATGGATTTAAGGCCATGAAATTTTCATTTATCATTCAATTATTTTTGAGAAATTAACACAATCACTCCATATAAGTTTTTACACTTTTGCTCTAAGTCCATATTTTCACATTCCACTACTGCTACCCTATGTAGAAACCTAGTTATATGTTATTCTATATAAACTGTGTACTTATAATTCTATATTATTAATCATATATTTTATTAATAATTTTATATTCTAGGGTTTTAAAAAATATTATTTCTAATTATTGACCCTTGATTAATCAGATGAAGTTTTAATTGTGAGTGCTCAATTTATTAAATATGGGTGGACTATAACTCCCCAAAATTCAAAAAATAAGAATATTGTATTTGATAACTTATATTTCACAAAAAACGTTTAAAAAGGAATACAAAAGACTGATAAATTATGATATTTTTATATTTATTATTTACAGTATCATATATTATATGCAACACTTATCTAAGATTTTATTACACACAACATAAAGTTTATCTTTCTCTACATTGAACACTAAGGATAACATGAATTACACCCAATGTTGAGTTTTACAGAATACTCTTAATACTATTACATAAAATGAAAATAATAACATATAAATTAAATTATTGGTTATAAAAACGATTGACTAACTTATGAATATATATGTTTGAATTCATTGTTTACTAAAACCAACCGAATATAAAAGGAATGATTTTATAAAAACTATTTTATATTTTTGAATGGCATTTATATTAATAAATTAAATTTATTAGTTAATGATATTAATGAAATCTATATATTATGCACTATATAAAATATTTTTTATATTCATCCAATATATTTTATGGTCATAATAAAAGTACAAATCCAATTTTATACATAGAAGCTATATTTTTATAAAGATAGTTTTTCCGCCTTTTAATGGTGTACTGATTTAAAAACTAAATTTTGGAACATTAATAAATTATATAGGAAAAAATAAACATCGTTTTTTAAATAATACTTCCAAAATAAAATAATTGCGAACTTTTATTCATTCTTCTTGAAATTTCATTTTTTGATGAATAGAGAAAATACAGAATTTTAATTGAAAATTAACTTTTCATCTAAATATTTTTTAGTGTTATGTTATATTTTTAGTTATTTTTTAAACTATTATTATATAATTTATACATATATTAATATAATTTAGTTTATTTGAATCATTTTTATGTTGAATTTATATATAAAAAAATATTTAACTTTTGACCATTTTCACTTTAAAAACTTGTTTTTTTGTCCCGCATGCGGGAATAATTTTTTAATTTATTTCAATTAGTTATATGATTTAATTTTTTCCAAAAAGGATTATAATTTTTTTAATAAGACTAATTTATAATTTATATGAAGGTAATCATATTTTTTTATCAAAAATTATTCTTGATTGAAATTAAAATTAATTACAATGATTAAAGTAAAAATGAGTTTAATTTGTGATTATAATATAATCTTAAGAGGAAAATGCTGTTGAAACATGAAAAAAAACAATTATATGGATAAAATAATACCACAAAAACACTTTTATAAAAAATGGGTCATTATTGGAGGCATGTGATATAATAGAGACTTCCTAATAGAGGATATCTTTTTATATATACAAGAATGCCACACCACCAATATCAAAGGGGACTCAACCAAATAACTTATTAAAACCCTTAAATACCTTTGTATAATCCAGAACCTATGATAATAATCTCCCAACATACCTAACATTAACTGATAATATGTTTTTTGGTCATAAATCCATCCAAGGAAGTATTTTTATAAAAAAAAGGAGTTGTCTGTTAAAGAGGTAATGTTCTTTGTTGAGAATTGTTTTTATTTATCCAACCAAAAAATTATTATTATGAATTTTTTATATAATAACATTGTTTTTCTAAATTTAATGATATTTTTTTTCTTAAGGGTATGAACTACACCTTTACCCACTTTAATCAAATGCGATACATAATCATCATTCTTGTGTGTGGAAAACTACCGCCTCACAAATCTATATAGTTCTTTCTTCCATTAACAACATTATAGGAAGGAAATAAAGATGAATTTATAGTTCATATATATTAAATAATATATTTATAATGTCTTCATTTTTTAATTATTTTATAACATATACCATCCAGAATTCCATTTTATGTAAATATAAAAAAATAGTTTGTGGATGTGTGGACTACCACCACCTCAATGCGATGTCATTTTCTATACATGGAATGTATTAAGGATGGGGTCAAATAAAAATATGTGTTATATGGAATAAAATGATACTAAAATGATATTTTATACATATATTATTTTATTTTATTTATTATAATATGATAAAAAATGAAACAATATTCTTGCATACGTACGACCTACCATCTCCATAAACACTATATTTCATTTCTATCTCAAAATATTATAGATTATTGAAAAAATTTATATATTAAATATATATAATTTATAAAATATATTTTAAAATATTAAGAGTTTGAAATAATGATCTCAATAAAAGGAACAAAAAAACAAGATAAAATATACACGAAAAACAAGACAATTAACACACAAAATATTGAAAATAATGAATAATTATTGAAAAACAAGTGATGATATGATATAAAAATATCATATATGATATTATAAACATTATTATAGTTCCTTAATAATTTAATAAAATTCTTTAAACCATTATATATGAGATTAAATAGTGTTGGATGAAAAACAAGCACAATATAAGGGAGTTCGTCTCAATTTCATATCATTAATGAATATTGTTTTATTATGGAAATATTTTTTTATTGTTTATATACTGACATTGAAATTTAATATCATGAATAATTAACTATTTTTATTTTTTTTAATTATATTTGTTTCATTTAAGGGGATTTTAATTAAATGTTACGATGTCATAAATAATTTCATAACCCAATTCCATTCATTGGGTTTTATTAAATCCCAACTGATGTTAATATTATATGAATATGTGAATAAAAACAATTTAATAACTACTGGTTTATTTAAAATTTATTGGCATGGATTAACATTTT
This sequence comes from Viscum album, assembly GCA_963277665.1. NCBI lineage: Eukaryota > Viridiplantae > Streptophyta > Magnoliopsida > Santalales > Viscaceae > Viscum > Viscum album. Next base: position 1,918,419,035 of record OY728161.1, on the reverse strand, counting down.
ATTTTAAAAAATTGTTTCATTGATTAATTCTCACTTCGATGTCAGGGTCATTTTAATAGTTTATTTCACAATCTCACTCCACTCAAGATTTCTTATTCTTAAATTTAAAATAAATGAAATTATTTTATCAATTTATAAAATAAAAATTAATTTTCTGCACCTCTGGTTATTCATGACTTTTTCATGTAATATTACAACTTTTCCCCTCATTATTTCAAAAATTGTTTTAGAAAATGTTTTTAAGAAAAATAGTCTTCATTTTTCTCTTCAATCAGAAATAAATTTTCTCTAAAAACAATTACTTGTAAAAATAGTTTTCAAAAATTCATTCGTTATTTTAAAAATAATTTTTTAATTAAATGTTTACCCATTTTTTCTTTTACATATTTATTTCAAAGGAATAATCTTGTCTCTTTCTAGATAGGGCATTTTTCTAACCTTTATTTGTGAAAAGGGAATATTGTTTTCACATTTCATGACATGTACATATTAACCCATAATTATTGTTATGAAGCTTACTTCTCACACTTATAAGTCTAATTTTCATAAATTTTTTTGTAAAAGTGATTTTCAACTAAAATGGTTTTTGAAACTATTTTTTCCAAATGAAAAGTATTCTTCCTCAAGAATATTTTTAATGATATTTTTATTTCATGAACAACAATAACAAAAATTCAGAATCCAAGGGTATATCTAAAATTAATACCATCCTTATTCATTCTATGGATGAATTATGATTATTGTTACCAAGGATTTTATTGAAATTTAATTCCTTGAATCATTTTTTTTCATTGACTTCTTCTTGATCTATTCATATTCATATGAAAATTGAACATTAAATTTCCCCTAAATATCCACATTATTTATAATGGATATGAATATTTCCTAAATTTTATATGATTTTTACATATTATTTTTACTTTTAATGAAATTTAGTTCATTTTAGAAATATTGATAAATCTGTATCTTTTAATAAACACAAATATTTGATTGTTTAAAAATAAAATAAATTAATTAATATATGATGATTTATTTTTATTTTAAATACATAGGTTGGGGACAAATTAATTCAATTCCCTTGATGCATCAATAAGTATCATGAAAGAAAGTAGATGTAGTGTTGGCTGAGGCCTTACCCTTTATTAGATTCCAATAAAGAAGCCTTTATAGCATTAGATTATTAGAATGAATCCTTGATAGTATTAAATTACTATCATAAATGTATTATACTAATATGTTATTGGAATTAACCATTGAAATTATTAGATTCATATCATGTATCCTTGATCATATGTTTTATGACATCCTTTTTTATTCATTCCAAAATTATTAATTAAATTATTCCATGTGATTAATCATGTTTTTAGAATATCTTTGGTTTAGTTTCCTGATCAAGTGATTATTTATATGGAATTTTGTGATCACCTATTATTCATTCCAAATTAGGATCGTTTTATTAATTTAATGTCATTTTTTAATGTTATATACCATTCCATTGTGATTACACATTATTTATTCATAGCTTCCACAATAATTATTCCTTAATGAGCATTTGTGCTCAACCTTATTCTATTTACTTTACCAATGAATCGATGAAGTGCACTAATAATGTTATGCACAAATATTCTTGATGGAATATTGTTATCATCAAAATAATCATGCTATAATTTTTGTATTCATTTGGAATACAAGATTCATATTTATTTTTAGTTTACCAAGACTATAAAATTGAACAGTAATTTGGGAATTGATTTACATGTATCTTTGTAACATCCCAGTTAAATAAAAAATATGAAATTTTCATAGTTATTAATATTTTCGAATTAAATATTAATTTTACTTTATATGGGTTTCTATGTTTGATAGCGTACCTGATACGCATCAAACGAGTTTCTTTGAAATCTTACGTTGTATAATGATAATATAATAATATTATTTTAAATGGTAGTTAACACCTAGCCGTTGTAATGGTGAGAATTAATATAACTAATTAAAATATGATTATTCATGTTTTTTAAATTATTTTTAATTTTTCCAATAAATGTTAGAGGCTTAAAATGCGAATGAATCCAATTTTAAGCATAAATATTCTAATATCCTTTAAAAGGCCTATTAACCGCCTTTTGATGGCGAACCATTTTTAAATATACATTTTTTCAATTTTATATCTTATAAAAAATAAAATTATTCTTTATAATCAAGAAATCACAATTTACTTTGTGTAAATTTTTGGTATTTTTCTGATAAAGTTCATTTTTTAATGAATAGTGAAAACAGTTGTATTTAATTCAAAACCACATTTTAATCTAATTTATTTATATGGTTAGATTATCTTTATAATTGGGTTTAAAGTTTTATTATACTATATTTTTACCATATAATCCAATGGTGGTCATTGGAATTAATTTTACTTTGAAATTGGACATAAACAAGTGTAAATCTTTTGATAGATATTGTTTCTTAAAAACAAACTATTTGTTTTGACAATGGAAATTAATTATAAAATTAATTAATTCAACTTCTATGTTTTGAATTTGGTAATATGGACATCATTTTTTAATTTTAATATCAAATATAGCTTAGGGTGAATTTTTTGTATTTTTCTGAAAAACATCAATTTTTGATGAATAGTGAAACCACTAAGTAGTAGATAAAAACTGATTTTTTTGTTGCAATCAAATTTTACCGCTTCTGGGAATTGAATTTCAGAAATCTGACATACATGGTTGTCATTAGTAAGTAAAATTTGGTTCAATGGGATGAAATTAATTTTTGGTGAATAGTAACTTTTGAGTTTTATTAACCACGATTATAGGTAATTAGGGTAATTTAAGGTAAAAATAATATTATAAAACTATATAAATACCTTGAAACATTTCCTAAATCTATTTTATGAGTCATGACCGACCAATAAAATCCATGGGTCAATGTGGGGGTCCCTTGGAGCCACATGGGTATGATAATGACATTAATAACTTTTTATTTAAAGTAAAAATGAAAATGTAACAAACATGTTTTATTTTACACAAAAAATTTTTAGATGGGGTTATATAAATTATATTTTTTACTATAAGTATTCATTAGAAATATAAAGTAAATTCCTACATCATGGTAATTTGTTTATAATTTTTCGAGATCAATTAAATAAAATTATTTATGACACAATGATGATGCAGTGTTTACGTCATTAATGAATGATTTAAATACATAAGAAGATAATGTTTAAAATAATATCCATCACTTGTCCAATTATTATTGGATGATTTTATTTCAAACTTTTGACTCTTTATTTTCATCTTTAATGATTTTTGGACCTTTAGAAAGTGAAAATTATTATATAATAAAATAATATTTTCAAGCATCCCAAAAGAGCCCCTCCTATCCCTTATAAAAAACCCCAATTCCTACCCCTTTATCACACATCTCAAGCCCTTTGGCTAGTCCAACATCTGATAAAATAAGCTCCCAATATCCTTATCTTCATCATAAAAGCCTTACTTTAGTCAGAAATTACTTCAAGAAACTGTTTTGGTTCAAACCTAGGGGAGTAACTCGACTTAAAGGTAATGTCTTCTCTTTTGTAATTTTGTTTTATTTTGCTTCTCCAACCCCCTAAAATCTTTTTTCCATTATTTTTTAAGATATTCTGTATCTTAAATATACTATGATATTTTTATGAGAATTATTCGAGCTACACTTACACACACTTCCATATAATGTGTGAATAACATAATGTTTTTGTGGACGACGGACTACTTCCTCGCGTAATGATGATTGTTCAATTATCTCCTACCGCCTCTCATGATTTCCATTAGGATATCACTGTATTAATATATGATATATTTTATGTTTATGTTTTTCTTATGCCTATGTATTTTTCATTTATTTCATACCTTTATGGTTTCCATAATAGGTAAACGCGATAATTTCATTTTAGGAAGTGTGGACAACCGCCCTCATAAAGTGATATGACTCGTTCATTCCATACGTGTAATGTATAAAGGATATAATTTATGAACATAAGTAACATATATAAAATAAATATTATACTAAAATTATAATATACCGATGGATCAGTATGTTTTCATTTCACTAAAATATGAAATAGAAATGAAAGTAGTGTTCATGCGTACGTACGACTTACTGTCTCCCTGAACGGTGCATTTCATTTATTATATCCAAATGTTATGAACTATTATAAATAAATATATATACTAGATATATATGATATATATGACATATAAATGATGAATATCCTTCTTGTTGATAATGGACTCTTGACCACATGGAAAATTTATAATTATAACAAGTTCATTTTTGACTCAAGTTCCGAACATCGACAGAATGTCCATTATGAACTCAAATAATTAAATAATTATTATAGAAAGATAATAAGTGATATAAAAGTAATAATAATCTTGGAAAATATTATTAATACAGTTGAAATTAATTTATGTTTATCATTCAGTAAGAACAAGGAACATTCGAGTGAGTCACGTCGGACACGTGGTAAGGGATATCTTATCTCACTTTTAATTCCCTGAGATTTACATTGTTTTCCACTTATTTATTTCATGTGGTTTATTCTATACTACCCCTTGATATAAATTATGATGATTCTATTTATATTCCTGGTAATCTATGATTCATTTGGTGGTTATTATATTTTGGTCATATGACTCGGTTTATTACAATGAGGTAAGGGGCTTTTAACTCACTTTTATTCCCGTGAGATTCATTCTATACTTGTCACTATCACCTATGAGTGGTGTATGTACTGCCCATTATTCTACTCATTTTGTAATATACTTTCATTTATAGGAATTTACATCAACACTTTATGGTCCTTCTTTCATATGATATATGTTTCGTAATTTAACAAATCGGTAAGGGAACATTTCACACTCTTCTTTTTAAAAGACTTATTTTTGTTATGTCTTTTATTTTACATCTTATTATGTTTGGATATCTTATTATATATCTTTATTGATGTAAATTTTATTTTCTAGTGATGAGACACCATTTTCTATCTCATCAACTCATTTTATGATTTTTAATTTGACATTGTTAGGCTGTTGAATTTTTGTAAGGTAACTTCTTATCCCAATTTCAATTCTTTGGATTAAACCTCTACTTCTTGATTATGTCATGCTCTGAATATGTGTAAATGACCTATGGTTTTTTTACACTTAATATCCACTTATATCTTGTGTATTTATATTTGTCACGCATAATTATTACATTAATTTATGTTAAATCTATGGATACCACCTTTGTAAGGGACTTCGTCTCTATCTCCTTTCATTGAGGCATATTTTGTTTTAATACAAGACTTTCTTTTATACGATGTATAAACACATTTTACTTTTTATTTCATTCAAAGTGAATCTTTTTATATGAAGCATTTTACTAAATAAAAAAAATGGAATTTTTCTTTTAATGTATGTGGTGACAGCAAACTTTCCGCCATCGTGAGTATTATTTGATCATTGGCTTACTCAACAAGATGTAATGTTTTTAAAAGAAAATAAATACCATATACTATTTTATGTATTTTTGTATTGAAAATGTTTTCGGATAATGGATTTGTTATTCCAATATATTTAAGTGATATACTGTGACTGAAATGTATAAATTTTTTCATTCCTTTATATTTGTTTTATGTCTTATGATTTTATAATGGTACTTGGAAATTTGACGGGTGGTTACATGATAAACCAAATGACGGGTGGTTCCGTGAATACCAGGATGGGTGGTTATGTTATAACCTCCAATGAATTTGGTATGGAATTCGGATGTATGGATCTTCCATTTAGTGATATGTGTTGAAGTCGACCGTATATTTATTACATTTCAGTATGTTTATGTCCCATGATACCTTTATATGTTATGTGTTCTTTATATGGGGTTTATAGTGATATTTTGGTTACAAAATGGGAAGAATTAATCTTTTATTCTATGAAGAGATTTATTACTTCATAAAGGTGAAAAGAATTACTTATGATTGAGTATTCATGGTTTACTTGTTTTTTTTAAAAACTAACAGTTTACTTATTTGTGTATCCCTTACTGAGATTTTTATGCTCATACCATGTTTTTGAAATGTTTTCCACAGGACTAAAAGATGAATAGAGTCAAGGATGGGATCAAGTAAAGACATGCTATCTAAAACATAGAACTATACATGTTTCTTTTTAACAGTTTTTATTTTAGGAAAAAATGGAAACTGAGTATAAGTATCTACTTTCTAATCATTTGAGATGTAATAGTTATGTCCTAATTCTCTAAAACTCTAAACCTGAAAAGATCCCCAATGTGAATTATTAATTTAATTAAATAATATGTAATGTTTTAAGGCTGAGTCTTTATAGTTGGTATCAGAGGTTGTTTAGATAATTTTAGAGGTTAGGGTATTCTTTAAGCATAAGTGACCCTACCATAATGGTAAGGACTTGAGAAAGAGTCATAGTTTTTTAGATAAAGTGAATGTGTTTAAGATAACATGAATAATTATATCTTAGTATTATATGCTGATTTTACTAATATACTCACACTGACCTCTTTGGTTTTAGTAAATGGCTAGATCTACCTAGCACCAAAGTAACAGTGGATGTGAAGAAAACTTTGACAGTTTTCTGAACGTGCAACTGAATGATATGGGAGCTGCAATGAGAACCCTTGTGGTTATTCTCAACTAACTATCTAGATTCATGGTTGACAACGTGAACCATAGTGATTTTTATAAGGCATCTTATTTTCGAGACACAAATCCCTATGGAATTTCAGGTAATTATCATAAAGGAAAGTGTGTTCAAAAACATATGTGTCAATGATGTGGAAAGAAACACCAAGGAAAATGTTTCAAATGTATAGAAATATGTTATAGATGTGGAAATTAAGGTTATAAAAATAGAACCTGTAATAGAAAAAGGAAGCATCCAGTTGACCCTAGGAAAGGGAAAGAAGTTTCATCTGAGGGATAAATTGAATGTTTTAAATGTGGTGTGCATGGTCATTATGTAAACACATGTCCTAGGAAGATGTTTCAGGAATTGGATCCCCAAGATTGTAAAAATATTCATTACCAATAACAAATGCTATTCATATTGAAGATGAAGAAACTGACAATGGCCGATGAAAGGTATAGATTATTTCATAATACACTAATGGAATTCTTAATAATTATGATGTCCTATTTGCGGCGGGATACCATCGCAAATAGACTTTAGCGACGGGGCCTCGTCACAAATAGCCCATTGTAGAAAATGCTGTCAAAAATACAAGTATTTATGACTGGCCCATCACAAAAACTGTTATTTGCGATGGGAAACATCATCGTCACAAATAATCTTCCAATTATATGTATTATATATACGTAATAGTTTTTGCGATGGGCCCATCGCAAAAAACTTTTAGCGACGGGCTCTCGTCCCATTGCAAAAAGTATATATATATATAACACTTTCTGTGACGGTGAAGTAGTACCGTCACAAATATGTTTTTAATAATATTTAGTTAGACTATTTGAGACAGGACCCCATCGCAAAAGGTCCAGTCGCAAATAATAAATTAATTTTAAAAAATTAAATATTAATAAAATTACGATTAATGAAAAAATAATATTACTATTATTAAAACAAAAAAAATTAAAATTAAAATTCTCAATATTCAAAAAACAATTTAAAAAAATTAAAATTAAATTAGGTAATATTTCTACCGATATAAAAGACATAAAATGTAAATAATTCATATTCCAATGTTAATTACAAATGTTTGTAACATAAAAAAATCAATGGGGGTCATCTTCTAGAGGAGGTGGAGAAGCTGAAGGAGCTAGTGGAGGAAACTCTATCCCTAAACTACGAGTCAGACGGCGTCTGTACTCCATCTACTCGTGATGCTATTGCTGCCATCGACGCATCTACTCCTCGTAATGCTGCTTCTGCTGCTGCTGCCGCTGACACATCTCTTCTTGCTGCTTCTGCAAAGTCTTTATATTCTCAGCCTGAGCTCGTAACTTCTCCTGATACTATGAGTTAGAAGATGATTCCTTTCCATGAGCTTCTCTCGAGATAGAAACCTACATTGAATCATTACGATAATAAGTACCAGGAGTCAAATTAGAGCCGATGCCAACTACTCTGCCCTTCAAAAAGCCAAACTGAGTCGCCTACATCCATGTCGTCTCATGGAAATGGTGAGAACTAGTCTGGTAAGCCATCTCTTTTTGACCCTCATCCTGTGTCTGAGAGGTCGCAACCTCATATGACTCCTTCAATTCGAATTTAAAATTAAAATTGTCAAAATATTATACGCAGTTAATTGTTAAATTGAAAAAATAATATTAGCCACAATCTGACGCTGGCAATCGCCTCTAATCTCTCCAGTAGCTGGATCACTGTACATCCTCTGATAAACATCGAACACTATAATATTGGGATGCTCGACTTCCTACAGAAATATAAAATGAACTGTTTTTATTTAAAGTTATATAAAATATTTAAAAATTTTAATTACCAGATGCTCTCTATGCGAACAAAAAATATGGCTACCAGCTCAATGTGCCACCTCCTGTCTCCCCCAGTTCTATTGTCCCACTGAATATCTCCTCTGAAATCAACAACCCAACCAGTGTAAAAAAAATCCATCCCAAACGTGAGATTAAATGTACTTTGGTTGGTGGGATCTACACGACTTATCAAATTCTGTCACCGCTACTTTCTTAATGGTTGTCATTCTCAAATTGGGTAAAAAATGGCTGAAACAGCCATGCATAGAAACCTGCCATGCCGCATGGACTACGTCATGCATGCTATCATCGATAGGATGCCATAAACCCTACAAAAAATTTATAATATCAAGTTTTTAATAAACTAAATTTCAAAATAAATATTATTTATTTACGTACCAGCCCATGCTGGAAGATGTCGCGTCACACATCAACGAAAATATGTTCCCATGTGATCCATGGCTGAGAAAAATAATTGTGCAATATAGCACTCCATTTTCCAATAGCTATATGCTGAATACTATGAAAAAGGAATAAATAATCATACAATTAATATATATATAAATAAATTAATGAAATCTAACTAAAATATACAGGTTACCAAACCTCCGTGTGCGTGGATCGAAACCAAGATGTGGAAGTTTCTCAGGGATATGATTAGGAATCCTCAGTCACGCAAGACCGTGCCCCCTCTGTGTACCTCTTAAACCACCTGTTGGCTGAGGGTTAGCTGATCCCACATACTCATCATCCAAAGGTATCTCAGCCTCCTCTAACTCATGTAATAGATCGGAGTCCATCTGAAACACAAAATGATAGTTATTAGCAGATAGTTGAAAAAAACTATTATATATAGATATATATTATTTATGATTATAAACATCATTTAATTTTTTCAATGTTTTTCTTCATCCTCTTCTCCATAACTGTCAATGTTAATGTCTTCATCTTCCTCCTCCTCATCATCAATGTCCATATGAGTTTCAGTTTCAGCATCTCTTGTCATTTCAAATTCATTTGTAACATCATTAACATCTTCATCACCATCGATCCTTAATTATGGGGTGTCATCATCGATATTCACAAATCTTTGTGAATCAGATGGATTTTGAGCCATCTCTTGAAAAATTTCAATTACTTCCACTTTAGTAGAACCATATTCAGTTTGAGTAAACTGATTGTCCCGAGATTTCATTTCTATTATGCTCCACCAATCGCTGAGGTCTCTTGAAGTAGCATAGTACTTTTCATAATAAATTTTATGTGCTTGTTGAGCTAGTAGAAAATGTTCATTTACTAGAAGAAGACTTTTATATTTAATATCGATTATTCCATGAGTCCGATAAACACACAAATCTTTCTCAGTATCCAACCACCGACACTTAAAAATTGTTATGTAATTCTATCCTAGATAACACAACTCAATAATTTTATCCAAAATGCAATAAAAGTCAACTACATTTTCTCTATGATGTGATCCTCTCAATAAAACTACACTTTTATTTGTTTTTTCGATTCCCTGAATGCAAGTGTATGAAATCTAAAACCATTCACCACATATGCATTATAAGATTTAACCATTTTGGATGGTGGGTTACTGAATATACACAGCCCCTTATCAATTTTATCAGCATATTGAGACACCTAAAAATTTTTAAGAAGATTATCAATATAATAAATAATAAATATAATTGATATTAAACCATCAATAATTTATGGTACCAGTTTTTGAAACCATTGAGAAAAAAAATTTGTCTGCGTTCTTCAAGAACAGCTGCTGTAATTTGTGGAATTTGTTTCATGATATGATTATCATATAACCTAAAAATAAAATAAGTTTAAAACTATAACATAAAATATAGAATAAGTGATAGAATCACTCACAGGACAAATGATGTCATTTCTTCACAATTGAGCCAAACGTATGTATGAGCTCTGTGATGTTCATCATATGAAAGCCATCATTCATGAACTCTACCGAAACCAAGATTTGGAAGATTTAAAACTATTAATTGATTTCTATTTTGTCATTTACATTCCCCTCATTTCGTCCCATGCGATTCTGTTTTGAGGGATTTGAGATTCAAAATAATGAGTGCAGAAAAAAGCAATTTACTATTGCAAATAAGCTTCAGTAATTGAGCCTTCAACTGATGCTTTGTTACATATTTTGTTCTTCAATTTCTGCATGCATCCCTTGAATGGGTACATCCATCAAAACTGTACTGGACCTCTACATTTAGCGTCACATGGAAAATGTAATATCATATGTTCCATCTAGTCAAAGAAAGTCGGTTGAATTATTTTTTCTAGTTTACATATAATTACACAAACATCTTCTGCCAGTTCCATTAGTGCATCATAGTCTGTTGTCGCTGCACAAATGTCTGTAAAAAAATGTGATATGTCTATTATGTAATCCTTAATCATAGAATTCAACAAACCTCTGAATCCAATTAGAATAAGTCTTTCCATTATAACATGAAAATCATGAAATTTTAATCCAGTAATATAACCATTCATAACACATCTTCCCAAATTGGAAGTATAGCCATCTGGAAGTCTCAAATCTGTAATCCACTGACAAAATAATAAACGACTCTCTATGGACAGTGTATAAGCAGCCATTGGCTTCATTAACCTCTGTGATCTGACATTTTCAAATAATTCAAGTTCTGGTCATCTGAAATTTTGAGCAAGATATAATCATGACTTTATAGTATCTTTGGTCTTACCTGGTGTATCCAAAACTATATGAAATAAATTATCAAAATAGTTTTTATCAGTATTCATAACATCCAATATGTGGCGGACCAACAAATCATACCAATACGGATGATCCCAAAAATTGCTCTGTTTTATCCAATTATGTTCTTTCCCAAAGCCATGAATTTTTTTTGGTTTACTTTTGGTCCAAATATGATGGGGGGTAGTGAAAATACAACTGATTTTAACATTATACCTGAGATCATCTTTGGAGGTTCATCCATTTCAATTATACCTTTTCTGAAATGAGATTTGTTCCTCCGAAAATGATGATCAGTTGGAAGAAATTTATGATGACAATAAAAATAGCAAGGTTTTTTCCATTGACCAGCATAAAGGCTTTGTTTTCTTTCATACAATAAGGACATGATTTTGGACCATGTTTACTCTAACCAGATAACATGCCATATTCTGGAAATTCACTAATCTTCCACATCAATGTAGCATTTAATATGAAATTTTTTTTCGCAGCAACATCATATGTATTAACACCATCACTCCACAATGCATTTAACTCATCAATCAATGGTTTCAAATAAACATCAATATTCTTTTTCGAATGTCCTAGAATTAATAGTGTTAAAAAGATATAAGGCTCCTTCATCAAAATCCATGGAGGCAAATTGTATGGAGTTATAAAGACATGCCAACATGAATAATGACTACCATAAGAACCAAACGGATAAAAACTATCAGTATAAAGACCCAATCGCATGTTTCGGGCTTCGATAGAAAAAGACAGATGCAGACGGTCAAAATGTTTCCATGAATCACCATCAGATGGATGATTCAAGCTTTTATCAGTTGAAATCGTGGTTTTGAGACATGACATCATTAACACTATGTTCTGAGATATAAATAAATGCTGAAACCTGGGTGTAAGAAATAAATATCTCAACTATTTTACTGGAATCGATCTAGACTTCCCAGGTTGAGCATCTTTATACCTTGATTGTCCACATGTGGGAAAAATATCAAATGAATCATTTTTTCCAGAATATAAGCTGCAATCATTTGAGCATGCATGAATCTTCTGATCACTAAGGCCCAAATTACGAATCAGCCTCTTGATCTCATAGTAATTTGTAGGAAAAACATTTCTTTCAGGTAACAGTGTTTTAACCAAAAAAAATATCTGATCAAAATATTTATTTGAAATTTCATTATCTGATTTAATAGCCATAAATTTTGCATCCACTTCTAATTTTCTTATCTTATAACCAGGATATAATTCACCCTCAGCAGACCTCAACAACTCATAAAATTTTGATGGTGCCAACTCATGAGTGAAATCAATATCATCGTGAGTTTCAATTTTTTGCACAGATGGACCTGCAACATCATGTACAAAATTTTGAAATCGTGATGGATCCAGAATCAAGTTATTAGGATCTTCTCTAGAACTGCATTCACTGTGTTGATACCAAAAAATATAATCTGGTTGAAAACCAAACAGCAAGAGATATCCCCTAACCTTCTCAAATCTGTCAAATGTTTTAAGAGCACATTTTTGACAAGGACACTTAATTATTCCTTCTAAAACATATTCTGGTTTTGATGATGCAAATGCTAAGAAAGCTTCAGCACCCTCAATATATACAAGATCTAAACCAGAACCATTTGGATTTTTGTACTGATTTATCCAAGCTCGATCATCTCATAATGACTGATGTCGACTTCCTTGTTCCATATTTTTCTACATAAAATATATAATCATCACTATTTTTGAATAGTTTGAAATTTTAACAACACTATTTGAAATAGAAGATAAATAATTACAACTACTTAATAATTATCATTAATTAAGGACGAAACAATTTCCAGTGGACTGACGACTACTATTTTGTCTGAAAACTCATTTAATTACATCTTTCTCACACTTATTATTGCCAATTATTTCTAATTATTTGTAATTATACCTAATTATTTATAATTATTACAAATTATTACAAATTATTAGTAATTGTTACTAATTATTAATATTTATTACTAATTATTATAATTTATTACTAATTAATACTATTTATTACTAATTATTACTATTTATTACTAATTTAGTAATTCTTAGCAATACATAGCAAAATGAAAACTTCTTGAATAATGAAAGGAAATTTGGAAATCAAATTAATATTGTTTTTCGTAAATAATGATAATATAATTTTTTTTGCTAATTGTTGCTAATTATTTCTAATTATTGCTAATTATAGCTAATTATAGCTAATTATAGCTAATTATTACTAATTAAAGCTAACTAGTCCTAATTATAGATAATTATTCCTAATTATTCCTAATTATAGCTAATTATAGCTAATTATAGCAAATTATTCCTAATTTTAGCTAATTATAGCTAATTATAGCTAATTATTCCTAATTATAGATAATTATTCCGAATTATAGCTGATTATTCTTAATTATATCCAATTATTCCTAATTATTCCTATTTATTACTAATTAATTCTAATTATTCCTAATTATTCCTAATTATAACTAATTATTCCTAATTATTACTAATTATTACTAATTATTACTAGTTATTACTAATTATTACTAATTATTACTAATTATTCTTAATTATTCCTAATTATTCCTAGTTATTCTTATTTATTTACTAATTATTCGTAATTAGTACTAATTATACCTAATTATTACTAATTATTCCTAATTATTCCTAATTATTACTAATTATTTCTAATTATTCCTAATTATTTCTAAATATTCCTAATTATAACTAATTATACCTAATTATTACTAATTATACCTAATATTTACTAATTATAACTAATTATTACTAATTATTCCTAATTATTCTTAATTATTCCTAATTATTCCCAATTATTCCTAATTATTACAAATTATTCCTATTTATTACTAATTATATCTAATTATTTCTAATTATTCATAATTATTCCTAATTATTACTAATTATCCCTACTTATAACTAATTATAACTAATTATTACTAATAATACCTGATTATTAATAATTATTCCAAATTATTACTAATTGTTACTAATTATTACTAATTATTACTAATTATAACTAATTATTTCTAATTATTCCTAATTATTACTAATTATTACTAATTATTACTAATTATTCTTAATTATTACTAATTATTCCTAATTATTACTAATTATTCCAAATTATTCCTAATTATTACTAATTATCCCTAATTATTACTAATTATTCATAATTATTCCTAATTATTACTAATTATTACTAATTATTCCTAATTATTTCTAATTATACCTAATTATTACTAATTATTCTAATTATTACTAATTATTCCTAATTATTCCTAATTATTACTAATTATACCTAATTATTACTAATTATACCTAATTATTACTAATTATTCCTAATTATTACTAATTATACCTAATTATTAATAATTATACCTAATTATTACTAATTATTATTTATTATTGCTAATTATTCCTAATTATTACAAATTATTACTAATTATTAATAATTATTCCTAATTATTCCTAATTATTCCTAATTATTACTAATTATTACTAATTATTACTAATTATTCTTAATTATTACTAATTACTACAAATTATTCCTAATTATTACTAATTAATACTAGTTATACCTAATTAATACTAATTATACCTTATTAATACTAATTATACCCAATTAATACTAATTATACCTAATTAATACTAATTATACCTAATTAATACTAACTATACCTAATTAATACTAATTATACCAAATTAATACTAATTATACCTAATTAATACTATTTATTCCATATTATATCTAATTATTCCTAATTATATCTAAATATTCCTAATTAATACTAATTATTCCTAATTAATACTCATTATTCCCAATTAATACTAATTATTCCTAATTATTACTAATTATACCTAATTATTACTAATTATTCCTAATTAATACTAATTATTCTTATTTAATACTATTTATTCCTAATTAATACTATTTATTCCTAATTATATATAATTATTCCTAATTATATCTATTTATTCCTAATTTTATGTATTTATTCCTAATTATATCTATTTATTCCTAATTATATCTATTTATTCCTAATTATATCTATTTATTCCTAATAATATCTATTTATTCCTAATTATATCTAATTAATAATAATTATAACTAATTATTTATAATTATAACTAACAATATCAAATTCATAGTAAAACTAAATATAAATAATAATCAATAAAAATCTAATTAAATTCGTACTAATAAACAATAATTAAAATTAACAAAAAAAATTAAATAAATATTAAAATTTTAAAAAAAAATGCCTTAATCATTGATATTATGAAGATATTGACGCCCTCCGATTGATCTCGTATAAATAACTTCAACTAAAAAAAAGTTCCTTTTAAAACTGAAGAATGAAGAGAGAGAGAAATCAAGATCTGATTGATTTGTGAAAAAACGGATGGAGGTACATATATGTTAGATTATTTGCGATGAAATTATTAGCGACGAGATTCCTGTAGCAAATGGGTGTATTTGGGAAGGGGCCTGTCGCAATTACCTTCGCCCGCATGAGTTACATTCGGCAGTTAAAAGGTTATATGCGACGAGACCCGTCACAAATAGTACCTGTCAAAAGTTTGTTTGCGACGGGACGACATCCTGTCGCAAAAGGGTATTGACCGCCGCCGGGTATTTGCTACGGGACCCGTCGCAAATACCCCTGCGCGGCTTGCGCGCCAAACCATGCGAAACTAATTTCCATGGGAGGTGAAATCCCGTCGCAAATACTTGGTTATTTACGACAGGCTACTTTCCCCATCACAAATAGCTTCCTGGATGGGTTATTTGCGACAGGAAGAAATCCCGTCGCAAATAACCCGTTGCAAATACTGATTTTCCCATAGTGATATATGTTTTCCTATTACTAATTCTTAGGATATGATTCATGATTTTGCTTGTAGGAAAGAAGTATTTCCAAATAATTTGGAATGGAATGGTTAATGGATCATGAAGAATGTTGAATGAGTAAGAAGTCAACATATAAGAGATTCCAGAGTTATGGTGGATTTTAGGATGGTGAAATGCTTAAAATTATTAAGGCTATTTTGATGATGGGATTACATTAAAATAATTTTTATAGTATGTATAACCTTGAAGTTTTATATATGAATATTTTATTCAATGAATAATTACCATTTCCTTTCTGGATATAGTTATAAAGAACCATTTGGGTTTATACGATCCTTGAATTTGAGGCAATTACAGGTTAATACATTTTGGGATGAAAAATGAAAGTTGTTAGATAACCTTCGTGGTTAAAATATTTTATAATAATTTTTGATGAATTTATCTCCTTTTAGGAATGTTATAAAATTATATAGCTTTTGAAATGGGGCAACAGGAAGACCGTGTGACAACCCGTTGCACCAGACGAAGTTGTGAGAATCAAACCCACAACCAAAGTGCGAATGGTATTTATCGCCTTCCATTAGACTACGTGAAGTTCCTGGTTAGTTTGACTAATTCTTTTAAGTTAGATGATTTTATGAATCAGAAATAATTTGATTTTATGTTTTCTATGAAAATGATAAAACTATCAGGGATGATATGTGATTAGGTTAATTACTTTTCAGTATGACACTTTCAGAGTAGCTGATGTTTTTTGGAGAAAAATGTTAAGATGTATCGTGGGAGACTATGTGATAAAATTCTTCTGTGTTTTCGGATTACATCATAGTTTGAATTACTTTGAAAAATTTTATGGACATCTATTTATTGAATGGTCTTTAATGATCTTTTGGTTTTGTTGGACAATTTTTGGGAGATTAAGTGTAGTTTTATTTTTGTAAAAGATTTTTCTTTTTTGGGAATTATCTGATCTTGCACTAACCATTTTGGTTTTGGTTAAGGTCTAATGACATGGGAAATATATAGTTCATCTTCTTTGGATTATGTGATTCTCTAGATGTTTATTATAGTGCTTTTAATGTGAACAAGTCATCCTAAATACTCGTCATTTTGAGAAAATATGTGTTTGTGTTATAAATCTAGTAAAAGATGAAAGTCTACATGACAAGTAAGTATGTTTCCTTATGTTTTAGTTAATACAATAAATAAATTCTTCAATTAAAAGTAACTTAAAACAAAAACATTGTCCGTTAACTTTTCATACTGGGGGATCAAATACCATTTAACCTGTCACAGGTTTGTGGATTTCAGATTGTTAACTTTCTCCTGATCATGTTTTCTATCACTCTCCATCAAAACAAGAAAATTAGTTTCTCCTCCATATCCATGTTTTCATGGAATCCTAGTGTGGGTTATCTCAGGTGACCATTGTACTTTCATTCTTTATTTTAAAGTGATAGTTTTATTGAGTCCTTTTCCGATGTGGGGCTTTCAATGAAGTTTCTGACCCCAATTTTAAAATTGCGAGGATGCAATTCCCAAAGGGGTGAATGATGTAATATCCCAGGTAAATAAAGAATATGACATTTTCATAATTATTATTATTTGAAGATTGAATATTAATTTTACTTTAAAGGGGTTGCTATGTTCGATAGCGTACCCGATACGCAACAAACGAGTTTCTTTGAAATCTTATGTTCCATACTAATAATATAACAATATTATATTTAATGGTAGTTAACACCGTTCCATTTTAATGGAGGGAATGAATAGAACTAACTAAAATATGGTTATACATGTTTGTTAATGTTTTTTACATTTATCCAACAAATTTTATAGGCTTAAAATGCAAATTAATCCAATTTTAAGCATAAATATTCTAATATCCTTTAAAAGGTCGATTAACCTCCTTTTGATGGAGAACCATTTTTAAATATAATTTTTGTCAATTTTAAATGTTATACAAAATAAAATCCTTCTTCATAATCAAGTTATCAAAATTTACTTTGTGTAAATTTCTTGTATTGTTTTTGATAAAGTTTATTTTTTAATGAATAGAGAAAAATGATATATTTTAGTTCAAAAAAACCTTTTAATCTAATTTATTTATATGGTTAGATTATATTTTTAATTGAGTTTAATGTGTAATTAAAATATATTTTTACCATTTAATCCAATGGTGGTCATTGAAATTAATTTCACTTTGAAATTGGACATAAACAAGGGTCAATCTTTTGATAGATATTGTTTCTTAAAAACGCGTTATTTGTTTTGACAACAGGAATTAATTATAAAAATAATTAATGCAACTTCTATGTTTTGAATTTGGTAAAATTTACTTCATTTGTGAATCTGGAATATCAAATATAGCTTAGGGTGAATTTTTGGTATTTTTCGGAAAAACATCGATTTTTGATGAATAGTGAAACCACTAAGTAGCAGTTAAAAACTAATTTTTTCATTTAAAGGAAATTTTACCACTTCTGTGAAATGAATTTCCAAAATCTAACATACATGGTTGTCATTTTTAACAAAAATGTGTTTCATTGAAATGAAAATTATTTTTGGTGAATAGTAACTTTTGAGTTTTATTAACCGCAATTAAAGGTAATTAGGACAATTTAAGGTAAAATTAATATTATAAAAATATAAAAATACCTTGACACATGTCCTAACCTTATTGGATGAGTCATGGCCGACCAAGATAATCAATGGGTCAATTTGGGGTCCCCATGGAGCCACATGGGTAAGATAACGACATTAATAACT
This sequence comes from Viscum album, assembly GCA_963277665.1. NCBI lineage: Eukaryota > Viridiplantae > Streptophyta > Magnoliopsida > Santalales > Viscaceae > Viscum > Viscum album. The sequence continues at coordinate 1,918,400,120 of OY728161.1, read as the reverse complement.
TTTTTATTTAAAGTAATAATAAAAATGTCCCAAACATGTATTGTTTTACTACAAAAATTTTTACATTGGGTTATATAAATTATATTTTTGACTATAAATATTCATTATAAATCTAAAAATATTTCCTATATCATGGAAATTTTATTTATAATTTTTAGATATGAATTAAATAAAATTATTTATAACACAATGATGACGTAGTGTTTACGTCATTAATGAATGATTTAAATAAAAAAGAAGATAATATTTAAAATAATATACAACACATGTTCAATTCTTATTGGATGATTTTATTTCGAACATGGGACACCTTATTTTCGACTTTAATGATATTTGGACATTTCAAAACAGAAAATCATTATATAATAAAATAATATTTTTCAGCTTTCCAAAACAGCCCCTCCTCCCCCTTATAAAAAGACCCCACTTCCTACCCCTTTTTCACACTTCTCAAGCCCCTTTTCTCATAAAAAATCTACTCAAATAATCTCCCAAGATCCCTCTCTTCATCCTAGAAGCCTTACCTCAGGCAGAAAGCACTTCGAGAAACCCTTTTGGTTCAAACTAAGGGGAGTTACCTGATTTAAAGGTAATGTCTTCTCTTATGTTCATTGGTTTTATTTTGCTTCTCTGACCCCATAGACTCTTTTTATTAATTTATTTTGTAACAACACCAGTATCTTCAATATAATACGATGTTATTATGAGAAGTATTTTTGATAAACTTACACACATTACCATCTAATGGGTGAAAAACATAATGTTTCTGTGGACGACGAACTATTGCCTCACGTAACGATGATTGTTCAATTATCTCTTACTGCCTCTCATGGTGGCCATTAAGATGAAATTGTATTTATATATGATATATATTATTTTTATGTTATTCTTATGCTTCTGTATTTTTAATTTATTTTACACCTTTGTTGTTTCCATAATAGGTAAACACGATAATTTCATTTTAGGAAATGCGGACTACCACCCTCTCAATGTGATATGACATGTTCATTCCATATGTGGAATGTTTAAAGTATATAATTTATGATATTATGTAATATATATGAAATAAATATTATACTGAAATTATAAAACACCTATGAATCACTATGTTTACATTTCATTAAAATATGAAATAGAAATGAAAGTAGCATTCATGCGTGCGTACGACTTAAGGTATCCATGAATGGTGCATTTCATTTCTTATCTCCAAATGTTATGTAATATTATACATACATATATATACTGGATATATATGATATACATGACATCTAAATGATGAATTTCATTCTAGTGATAATAGACTCTTGACCACATGGACAATTTATAATTATAACAAGTTCATTTTTTACTCAAGTTCCGAACATCGACAAAATGACCATTATTAAATCTAATAATTAAATAATTGTTATAGAAAGATAATAAGAGATATTCACGGAATAATAAACTTGAAAAATATTATTAAGAAATTTTAAATTAATTTATGTTTATAATTCAGGAAGAACAAGGAGCTTACGAGCGAGTCAAGTCGGACACGTTGTAAGGGATTTCTTATGTCACTTTTAATTTCATGAAATTTCCATTGTTCGCAACTTATATATTTAATTTGGTGTATTGTGTACATATATTTGATATATATTATCATGATTATATTTATATTCGTGGTATTCTATGATTTATTTGGTTCTTATTATCTTTTGGTCATACGACTCGATTTATTACAATGAGGTAAGGGGTTTTTATCTTACTTTTATTCCTGTGAGATTCATGCTATATTTGTCACTATCATCTTTGAGTGGCGTATGTAATGCCCATTATTCTACTCGTTGAGAAATATAATTTCATTTATGGGTATTTACATCTACACTTTATGGTCCTTCATTCATATGATGTGTGTTTCGTAAGTTACGAAATCGGTAAGGGAACCTTTCACCCTCTTCTTTTTGAAAGACTTCTTTTTGTTATGTCTTTTACTTTATATCTTTTTATGTTGGGATATGTTCTTCTATATCATTATTGACGTAAATTTCATGTCCAAGTGATGAGATACCATTCTTTGTCTCATGAACTCATTTTATGAATTTTAAAGTGATGCTATTAGGCTGTCAAATTTTTGTAAGGGAACTTCTTAACCCATTTTCAATTCTTTGGGTTAAACCTCTAATTCTTGATTATGTCATGAAATGAATATGTGTGAATCTCCTATGATTGTTTTACCCTTAATATCCACTTATATTTGGTGTATTTATATTTTCCATGCATGATTCTGCCATTGATTTATTCTTAATCTAAGGACACCGTCTTTGTAAGGGACTTCGTCTCAATCCCCTAGCATTGAGGCATATTTTGTTTTAATACAAGACTTTCTTTTATACGCTGTATAAACACCTTTTACTATTCACTTCTTTCAAAGGTAGTCTTTTTCAACAAATTGTTTTACTAAATGACAAAATGTAATGTTTCTTTTAACGTACATGGTGACAATAACCTTTCCGGCACCGAGAGTATTATTTGATCTTTGGCTTTCTCCACAAGCCGTAATGTTTTTAAATGAAAATAAATACCATATATTCTTTTATGTATTTTGTTATTGAAAATGGATTTGCATAATGGATGTGTTATGTAAATATATTTAAGTGATATACTATCATTGAAATGTGAAATGTTTTTCTTTCCTCTATATTTTTTTATGTCTTATGATTTTATAATGGTACTTGGAAATTTGACGGGTGGTTACATGATAAACCAAATGACGGGAGGTGTCGTGAATACTAGGACTGGTGGTTATGTTATAACCTCCAATTCATTGGGTATGGAAGTCGTCCGTAAGGATTTTCCTTTTAGTGGCATGTGTGGATGTTGACCGTATGGTTATTCCATTTAAGTATGTTTATGAACCAAGTTACCTTTATATGTTATGTGTTATTATATGGGTTTTATGGTGATCATTTGGTTACAAAAGGGTTAGAAAGAATCTTTTATTAAGTGGAGTGTATTTACTATTTAATAAATGTGAAAAGTATTACTTATGATTAAATATTCATAGTTTACTTATTGTTTTGAAAAGCTAACAGTTTCCTTATTTGTGTATCCCTTACTAAGCATTTTTTGCTCATCCCAAGTTTTTGAAATTTTTTCCACATGACTTAAAGATGAATAGGGTTACGGACGGGATCAAGGAAATACGTGCTATATAAAACATGGAACTATACATGATTCTTTTTAAGTTTTTTTATTTTATGAAAAAAATGGAAACTAAGTAGAAGTATCAACTTTGTAATCTTTTGAGATGTAATAGTTATGTCCTAATTCTCTAAAACTCTAAACCTGAAAAGATCCTCAATGTTAATTATTCATTTAATTTAAGATTATGTAATGTTTTAAGGCCAGGTCCTTATAATCTTATTCTAATGTAATGGTGGTAGGAACTGGCTTAAGGTTTATTAGGGTAGGTTCGCCACAACTTGTATAAATATTGACATCCCTCCTTGGTTGATTATCCTTCCATGGATGAATAAATGATATCATGTCCTAGGAATTGTTGTGTCTTTCCCTCATGAAAACAATTACACAAGTATTTTACCCTCATGAAAAATATAAATATACTCCTCAACTTCAAGCATTATGTAATCACACATTAATCGCTCATGAAGTGTTTACAATACATCTAACCCTTATATGATACATAATAATGCATTTACCTCTTAGATTATATTCAACAATACACATTTCCCTAAAGAAAAAACGGGAACAAAGATTCATATAAAGACATAAAAAAACATTTATGTAACTTCCCACCATTACACCTCAATCATTGTAGGTTCAACTCAAAAAAAATTCTTTGAATGCAATTTAGATGTCCAATCAAAAATAATACCATACATATCATTGTAAGACAAGTCGATCAAATAATATAATTACCATTTTTTCATTTGTTTTTATTCTATGAATCTTGGTTCACAGTTATCACAATATTTGGATCAAATTCTTTTCATTTATCAGTTTTGAACCAAATCCATTAACAAGATAATTAAATAATTTTAGACCATGTGATTCTATTTCATGTAATCACCATGATTCACATATTTTGAAAAGGTTGTAAATTTATCCAATAATAACACAATAGGGGAAAAATCAATTAAAACCATGTCATAAATTTTAACAACAATTATATCATTTCCTAGTTAAATAATAATTTAAATAAAAACGCAAATTTCTATTACATTCCAAATGAAAACACTAAAACCAGGATATTTATTCTCATCCAAATTATCAAAATTTCCAAATTAGGCTGAATCCATATCAAACCATGTTCTCAACATAAACCCAATGCAATTCACATAGTTAATATAAAACATAACACATAACCATTTATTCAAAGGGATTTAAGTTTCTTCCATTTTATTTCCAACCATGTGTTATGGTTTTGAAATCCCCTTGTGTGGAAACCACTCTAGAATAAATATCATTGGACCTAATCAGATCCAATGGGAGGTATAAACATATTAATCTCATTAAATAGTGAATTATCCAATTACAAAAGTTGGAGACATGATGTGTCACCAGGATCCAAATTATTGAATATATTTGAAAATTAATAACTAAATAATGGTGTTATCCAAGACCACATATCTCAAACATATATTACCCATAGTGATTGAAGTTCTAATTATAATTTTTTCATCGCACAAATACTTTTATTTTTTCAAAACATCCATGAGTTCTTATCCCATACCAAAGATTTGAAATGATTAATTATATAACATTATAATTAATTAAACTGTAACAAGGAAACTCACATTAAATGATGAAGTAAAAACATGTTGAGAGACTTACCAAATGTCAATTCCTAGATGGGTCCTCGACAAACCATCTTTGAAATGTCTAGAATGATTGTTCAACACTAAACTGGGAAAAATCCATATTATATAGAAACAAAATAATAATATAATTAAATTAGAAAACATGAAAATAGAAACCCAATGATGAAACTTTTTTGGGTCTCCCATCAATGACATGAATTTTCTAATACAGGATACCTTACATTTATAAAGAAGTGTAATGGCCCGGGCCTCTCTGGTCCTTTTACTTGTAAAAAATTTGATGTGGTCAAACACGACACGTGTTGTAATAATAATTTTTTTTTGATAATAATAATTGATAATGGTGGCGTGAAAATATTTGGTCTTAATTAGATAAAATGGTTTTAATTTATTCATTGTAAAATATAAGAAATAAAATCGAATATATTTAATAAAATGATGGGAGGCGCATGGAATAAGTTATAAAGGAATAAATTACAATAAATGAGGCTCATGTAATAAATTATAAACGAATGAAATGCATGGGGTGCATGGGTGTGACCTTGTACAGGAGACATTGTGCGGTTCTCCACAATTAAAGTAGGAATTGTGTTAATAACATTAAAAGGGTATTATTATATAATAATTTGTTATAATAATAATAACATGAAGAGGCACATGAATGTTGTTCCCAACCATGCGTGAATATAATTTTATGGGATATATGGAGTAATTATATGAAAATAATGGGCGTCAATAATAATAATAATTATTAATGTTAATGATGGGGACCCGTTGATGAAATCGAAAGAGGATTTATTACTATTGAATTAAATAATAATGATAAAGGTGACAGAAATATGTGTGTGATTGGTAAATTAAATTAAATGGGTTTAATTTTTGGTTAGTAAATTAAATTATTTGAATTTAATTAAATGGAATGGTTTTAACTTAATGACCATGGTAAACTGATTTAATGGGATTAAATTAGTACATTAATTATGGGTGTTATTATTATTAATTTTATTAAATAATAAAGTCGAAGTGAGAATGGAGTTTGGGGAATTCCACATGGAGTAAAAGAAATGGGAGGCGCCACTTTTGGTGGTGGGAGAGAATCATGAAAAAAAAATAGATTGGAGAGAGAAACAAAAAAATAATAATAAGAGAAATAAATTAAAAGACAAATAAATGAAAAAGGAGGAGTTGGTGTTTAATTCTAGCGCCCATGAAGACTCCAAAACGTGATTGATTTTGGAGTTATGAAAAATAAATAAATAATTGATTAATAATAATAATAAAATATTGTTGTTATTAATTTTGTTGATAAAACACTTTTTTCACAATAACTTCTTCGTGCGACCTCGGTTTCACGAACCGTCAGTGGCAGTGCGACCCTGACTGCGAGACGAAAATTTTGAGTCCAATATTGGATGTCTTTTTCTGGTTTTCGGATTGGGTACCCGAAACGCTCATAAATTAATAGATTTGATATTGTTATTATTACGGGATCTTGTATCCAACGTATCTCCCTCATACGGTATCGGATTGACGATCCATCAGCGACAGCGTAACCCTGAAATTATGACAGTCATTTTAAGACCATTAATGAGCTACTTTTTATGACTCATGCCTCGGGTCAATGAAACACCACATACTAATAGAATTATCATTATTATTAAAACATGTGGAAACCACGTGACGTGTCGTGTGTTGACCAGTCAAAACGCGTAACGGGTGTACGGTCACACCGTGTATTCATCAATACACGCTGCATACTGTTTTACCTATTCGTTGCCTATATAAGAAAGGGTCGCGGATTATTTCCGGACCAATCGCTTCTTCTTCGCACGACGACGCTCTTGGACGATCGAGAAGTATTCCTCCTCTAACTTCTTTGTCCGAGCTCCGAATTACGATCCGTCAGCGGCCACAGGATCGTAGTGACGAGACAAAGCTTCTAAGCCTGGACTTGTCACCTTTCCTTCTAGCCTTCCTTCTCCAGCTTCCATCCTAGGAGGCGTTTTTCGGTTTTGGCGAAGGCGGAGGACACCGAAGGACGTCGTCGGAAGCGACGTGATCAGGACCTTTTGAGGTAGGGGTTTACCTTCGTCTCTATATTTGGTGCAACATGCGGGGTGGGATATTTTTCTTTTGTTCCATGGGATACAGTCGAACTTTAAATAAAGATAATAACTGGATAAAAAAGGGTTTGGGGTTTTGTGCTGTTTCTATTGCCTTCCAGTTTCTTTATCTTTTGATTGTGATTTTGGATTGAAATGACTTTGCCTATTGAAAATCAAGGTCGTTGGTGGCCTTTGCGTGCGCAATTGATATCTGAATTGTTTGTGGTTGGTTTTGTTAAAACATGGAAAATGGATAAGCACGTAAAGACTGTCTGATTAAATGAGAATGAAAACCTTGTGTGATCACCCCGGTTGAACAAAATTGGAATAATGAACATGTTGGTGGTTTGGTTGTTTTGTGGGAAATGTTTTTTTTCTGGAATGGTGTTGTGATGTGATGCTGGGCAGCAGGGCTGCGACGTTTGGGTGGTGATATTATTGGAATGGTTGATGGTGGAAACATGGAGGTGTGAAATGTTTTGTAAACGATGGGGTTGAAATGGGAAGTGGTTGGTTGTGGAAAATACCTTTATTTATGAAAACTGTTTTATTATGAAAAGTGTTTTGAAGTAAAAGGTGTTTTCAAATTCGGAAATGTTTTGTGTGTGGAAAGGGTTTTATGTGTGGAACTTTGAAATAATTGAATGATGGAATGTTGTATGGTTGTGATAATCTTTTGTAAATGAAATGGCATGTGGTTGCTTGCGTTTTACCTAACCTTGGTTGTGGATGGCAGGGATATGTTTGTGAAAGGTTTTGTCTGGATGATACTTTCCCAGTAGTAATAATTTGTATGAAACCTAAAAACCTAAATGGGGTTGGGGGATGATTGTTTGGTTGTTGATGCATGCTTCGTGGTAGCAGTGCCGAGGCACATGCTCAGTTTCTCTTTTTAAGAAGCCATAGGTTGGGCTGTGTGTTTGGTATATGTATATATATATAATTGTATCTTTGTGTTTTGTCACACCACACCCATGTCAAGCACCTAGTTCCGAACACTCCCATTTTATGGGAGAGGGTGTTCCCCCTTAGTTACTAGCTCCTTCCTTCTCCTTCTTCCATAGGCTGTGATGGATTGAGGTGACCTTACACCCAAGACTCTTCGGGTAGGTCTCGGAGGCTATGATGGCTTGAGGCGACCTTTATCCCAAGACTCTTAGGGCATGCTTACCGTTCCCAAGAACCTTCGGGATGAGGCCCAGGTGTCTGCGGGCGGGTTAGTGGTTGTGGCCCAGGTGTGTGCGGGCGAGATGCGTGGTTGTGAGGCCCAGGTGTGTGCGGGCGGGATGCGTGGTTTGGCCCAGGTGTGTGCGGGTGGGAAGAGTGTGGTAGCATCAGGATATTTGCCGTTAGGAAGAGCAGCATCTCATTAAGTGGGAAATGGTGCGGGGTACCCAATACTTTTGTTCTATATACATACTAAACTTGTTTGCGTTACTTGGTTAGTGTGACCAGTGAGGCTGGGTGGATAGTTTTTCCTTGTTAGTTTCTGGTTCTTCTGTTTTCTCACGGGACCTTAGGGTGTCTCCCCACTTGTGCACGAGAGCTTTAGGTTCTCTACTGAGTATACTTGTATGCTCACCCTACGTTGTTTCAGGTTTTCAGGAGGACTACCAGGGCCGTGCGGGACCCTACTAGTCAGGCAGTGGGAGTTGTGCAGTTGTTGTTTTCTTGTTTTCCTTTTGGTAATGTACTCACTTGTACATTTGAGCTTTCTTGTACTTGTACCTGTTTCAGTTTATTTATACATGCATATGGGACTGGTTTGGGTTTCTTTTCAGCACCTTTGTTCTTTTTCCTTTTTGGTTGTTGACTTGTCCTATTTCCCGATCCAAAACAATAAAAAGGGTAATGCCTCCCATATTTGTGAAAACTCATACCCTTGGTGCTAGTCGCCAACCCGGGGCCTACTGGAGGCGGGACTCAGGGGGTCATTATCTCCCTTTCACCATTTCCAGCTCAGGAGGGGCATCTTTGGTGGGAGGGGGTCGTGACAGAATGGTATCAGAGGGATGGTTGAGAGATAGGATGGAGTCTGGAGTTAGGGACAGTGAGGATTGCATGGGATAGTAGGGAAACAGTGTTCGTTAATCATGGTGCGTGACATAGGCCAGGGAAGACCGGCTAGGACACGGGATTTTAGGGGCCCTCGTGATCCGATGCAAGGACTCTGAGCCTAACGAAGGACCAAGTGAGACTATATTGATTGCAGGGTAGAGACCCTAGGGAAGGTACATACATCATCATGTTTGTGTTTTACTTGATTTGGGTTTTCTGGGAAAGAATTTAAAATAAAATGATAATTAAAACTTTGAGTTTTTCATTACTACTTGGGCTTAGGTGTTCCCTGGTTACCGAACAACTATGGCACCTGGACGTCAACAGAACGGCAGAGGAGTGGGACACAGACAGTTTCACGCAATAGAAGTGGCAACCCTAGCAAGGCCAGAGATCGAGAGAGATGTTTCCGGTTTTACTTAAATTCTCTCACTTATGTTTTTTTAAATTCAAGATCATCACACTCCTTTGTTGGAACTCTTTTGCTCATTCTCTGGGCCTGGAACTTGTTTTTGTGAGTTTTTAATGTTATGTTGTTTCCCGCTTTTCTTTAAATGTACGTGAAGAGCCCTATCATGTGGGGAGGGGAAGACCTAATCCCTAATCGAGACGCATTAATGTGGATGCGATTTAACCCGTTCAGGCGAGTCAGTGCCGCCTAAAGCGGATAATATCTCGACATGGGAGAAGGAATTCCTCAAGCCATGTGTCCGGGCAGTGTGTGGGTTGTACGTTGTTGGGTGCAGTGTAAGTTGAAAAAAAACCTAATATATGGAAGTGGTAAGGCCCAGTCCTTAATCGAGATGCATTAATGCGGATGCGATTAAACCTCTGTAGGCGAGTCAGTGCCACCTAAAGCGGATAATATCTCGACATAGGAGAGGGAATTCCTAACTCACATAATTAGGGTTGTTGGTTGTTTCTTGTTATGACAAGAGGCCTGAGAGGTATCTTAAGGGGTGGTTATTCGGACCTTTCCCCTTTTATGGGTTGGTTTTAATTCTCGAGGATGAGAATGTTTTGAGAGGTATCTGGTGTAATGGCCCGGGCCTCTCCGGTCCTTTTCCTTGTAAAAACTTTGATGTGGTCAAACACGACACGTGTTGTAATAATAATAATTTTTTTTGATAATAATAATTGATAATGGTGGTGTGAAAATATTTGGTGTTAATTAGATAAAATGGTTTTAATTTAATCATTGTAAAATATAAGAAATAAAATCGAATATATTTAATAAAATGATGGGAGGTGCATGGAATAAGTTATAAAGGAATAAATTACAATAAATGAGGCTCATGTAATAAATTATAAAGGAATTAAATGCATGGGGTGCATGGGTGTGACCTTGTACAGGAGGCGTTGTGCGGTTCTCCACAATTAAAGTTGGAATTGTGTTAATAACATTAAAAGGGTATTATTATATAATAATTTGTTATAATAATAATAACATGAAGAGGCACGTAAATGTGGTTCCTAACCATGCGTGAATATAATGTTATGGGATATATGGAGTAATTATATGAAAATAATGGGCGTCAATAATAATAATAATTATTAATGTTAATGATGGGGACCCGTTGATGAAATTGAAAGAGGATTTATTTCTATTGGATTAAATAATAATGATAAAGGTGACAGAAATATGTGTGTGATTGGTAAATTAAATTAAATGGGTTTAATTTTTGGTTAGTAAATTAAATTATTTGAATTTAATTAAATGGAATGGTTTTAACTTAATAACCATGGTAAAATGATTTAATGGGATTAAATTAGTACATTAATTATGGGTGTTATTATAATTAATTTTATTAAATAATAATGTTTAAGTGAGAATGGAGTTTGGGGCGTTCCACATGGAGTAAAAGAAATGGGAGGCGCCACTTTTGGTGGTGGGAGAGAATCATGAAAAAAAATAGATTGGAGAGAGAAACAAAAAAATAATAATAAGAGAAATAAATTAAAAGACAAATAAATGAAAAAGGAGGAATTGGTGTTTAATTCTAGCGCCCATGAAGACCTCAAAACGTGATTGCTTTTGGAGTTATGAAAAATAAATAAATAATTGATTAATAATAATAATAAAATATTGTTATTATTAATTTTGTTGATAAAACACTTTTTTCACAATAACTTCTTCGTGCGACCTCGGTTTCACGAACCGTCAGTGGCAGTGCAACCCTGACCGCGAGACGAAAATTTTGAGTCCAATATTGGATGTCTTTTTCGGGTTTCTGGATTGGGTACCCGAAACACTCATAAATTAATAGATTTAATATTGTTATTATTACGGGATCTTGTATCCAACGTATCTCCCTCATACGGTATCAGATTGACGATCCGTCAGCGACAGCGTAACCCTGAAATTACGACGGTCATTTTAAGACCATTAATGAGCTACTTTTTATGACTCATGCCTCGGGTCAACGAAACACCACATATTAATATAATTATCATTATTATTAAAACGCGTGGAAACCGCGTGACGTGTCGTGTGTTGACCAGTCAAAACGCGTAACGAGTGTACGGTCACACCGTGTATTCATCAATACACGCTACATACTGTTTTACCTATTCGTTGCCTATATAAGAAAGGGCCGCAGATTATTTCCGGACCAATCGGTTCTTCTTCGCACGATGACGCTCTTGGACGATCGAGAAGTATTCCTCCTCTAACTTCTTTGTCCGAGCTCCGAATTACGATCCGTCAGCGGCCACAGGATCGTAGAGACGAGACAAAGATTCTAAGACCGGACTTGTCACCTTTCCTTCCGGCCTTCCTTCTCCAGATTCCATCCTAGGAGGCGTTTGTCGGTTTTGGAGAAGGCGGAGGACACCGAAGGACGTCGTCGGAAGCGACGTGATCGGGACCTTTTGAGGTAGGGGTTTACCTTCGTCTCTCTATTTGGTGCAACATGCGGGGTGGGATATTTTTCTTTTGTTCCATGGGATGCAGTTAAACTTTAAATAAAGATAATAACCGGATAAAGAAGGGTTTGGGGTTTTGTGATGTTTCTATTGCCTTCCAGTTTCTTTATCTTCTGATTGTGATTTTGGATTGAAAGGCCTTTGCCTACTGAAAATCAAGTCCGTTGGTGGCCTTTGCGTGTGCAATTGATATCTGAATTGTTTGTGGTTGGTTTTGTTAAAACATGGAAAATGGATAAGCACGTAAAGACAGGATGATTAAATGAGAATGAAAACCTTGTGTGATCACCCCGGTTGAACAAAATTGGAATAAAGAACATGTTGGTGGTTTGGTTGTTTTGTGGGAAATGTTTTTTTCTAGAATGGTGTTGTGATGTGATGCTGGGCAGCGGGGCTACGACGTTTGGGTGGTGATCTTATTGGAATGGTTGATGGTGGAAACGTGGAGGTGTGAAATGTTTTGTAAACGATGGGGTTGAAATGGGAAGTGGTTGGTTGTGGAAAATGCCTTTATTTATGAAATGTGTTTTATTATGAAAAGTGTTTTGAAGTAAAAGGTGTTTTCAAATGCGGAAATGTTTTGTGTGTGGAAAGGGTTTTATGTGTGGAACTTTGAAATAATTGAATGATGGAATGTTGTATGGTTGTGATAATCTTTTGTAAATGAAATGGCATGAGGTTGCTTGAGTTTTACCTAACCTTGGTTGTGGATGGCAGGGATATGTTTGTGAAAGGTTTTGTCTGGATGATAGTTGCCCAGTAGTAATAATTTGCATGAAACATGAAAACCTAAATGGGGTTGGGGGATGATTGTTTGGTTGTTGATGCATGCTTCGTGGTAGCAGTGCCGAGGCACATGCTCAATTTCTCTTTTTAATAAGCCATAGGTTGGGCTGTGTGTTTGGTATATGTATATATATATAATTGTATCTTTGTGTTTTGTCGCACAACAACCATGTCAAGCACCTAGTGCCGAACACACCCATTTTATCAGAGAGGGTGTTCCCCCTTAGTTACTAGCTCCTTCATGCTCCTTCTTCCATAGGCTATGATGGCTTGAGGTGACCTTACACCCAAGACTCTTCGGGTAGGTCTCAGAGGCTGTGATGGCTTGAGGTGACCTTTAGCCCAAGACTCTTCGGGCAGGCTTACCGTTCCCAAGAACCATCGGGATGAGGCCCAGGTGTCTGCGGGCGGGTTAGTGGTTGTGGCCCAGGTGTGTGCGGGCGAGATGCGTGGTTGTGAGGCCCAGGTGTGTGCGGGCGGGATGCGTGGTTTGTCCCAGGTGTGTGCGGGCGGGAAGAGTGTGGTAGCATCAGGACGTTTACCGTTAGGAAGAGCAGCATCTAATTAAGTGGGAAATGGTGCGGGGTACCCAATACTTTTGTTCTATATACATACTAAACTTGTTTGTGTTACTTGGTGAGTGTGACCAGTGAGGTTGGGTGGATAGTTTTCCTTGTTAGTTTCTGGTTCTTCTGTTTTCTCACGGGACCTTAGGGTGTCTCCCCACTTGTGCACGAGAGCTTTAGGTTCTCCACTGAGTATACTTGTATGCTCACCCTACGTTGTTTCAGGTTTTCAGGAGGACTACCAGGGCCGTGCGGGACCCTACTAGTCAGGCAGTGGGAGTTGTGCAGTTTCTGTTCTTGTTTTCCTTTTGGTACTGTACTCACTTGTACTTTTGAGCTTTCTTGTACTTGTACCTGTTTCAGTTTATTTATACATGCATATGGGACTTGTTTGGGTTTCTTTTCAGCACCTTTGTTCTTTTTCCTTTTTTTTGGTTGACTTGTCCTATTTCCCCATCCAAAACAATAAAAAGGGTAATGCCTCCAATATTTGTGAAAACTCATACCCTTGGTGCTAGTCGCCAACCCAGGGCCTACTGGAGGCGGGACTCGGGGTTCATTATCTCCCTTTCACCATTGCCAGCTCAGGAGGGGCATCTTTGGTGGGAGGGGGTCGTGACAAGAAGATAGATCTTGTCATCCTTGGATAAATCCTTCACGATCTGAATGATTCGCCATCCATTTTAAGAATCAGAATTTATCCATTACCAATTTATGAAGATGATTGAAGTATAATTGGAAACATAAAGGGTTTAAAAAGGCTAGAATTTATATAGATTAATCCATCTTAATAGATTATGGTTTAATCAGTGGATTGATTATATAGAAAGGGACCATAGAATCCATGATCTTCCATCTCACCCCTTCTCAATGTAAGGGTGTCAAAGGAATTGATTTTTAGGGTTTCTAAAATAATATCATAAAATAAAATCGGTTTCAAAACCATCCATGGAAGGTTCAAAAAATGAAAACATGTTTCACATCTTGAAATATCAATGAAAAATTTTTTACTAGGGAAAAACCACAACTGTCACAACCTTACACTATGTATATCGCCTGAAATTTTAGTCAATGACTCTTGATCCTAATTTTCTCGACATGAATTTCAAAAATTACACCCCAGGAAACCCATTCAATAAATAGATCATATTCATTATGTGACTACACTAATGATGATTTTTTAGTACACTAACACATCTATTTCCACTCTCTTGTTCCATTGAACCCCCCAAGACTTCCTATAGGACTTATAACTCACCCAAAACACATTATCTGGACTCTAAAACACCAAAATTAATATTCTAATTCTAATATTTCTAAAAGAATATTATTTAAATTGTGAAATTTAAATTCCCTAGTAAATTTTAAACCTATATTAATGTAGGTTTTTACAATTTCCCCTCTATTAAAATTGTAATCCCTAGGAAGCCTCATTTTGTTTTTACTAGATGAATCCAACCATACGGGTTAGAAAACAAGGCTCAATATACTATGTTATAATATAAAGGTCTGGAAATTCAATAACATCATGAATATAAATAGAAGGTGAACTATTTACTAAAACTCAACCCATCATTTATGAGCTACATCGAACTATTGGAAGATGGTCCATGTCAATCATTTAAATCAAAAACACCATTATTTTATTCGTCATGTACTCAATAGGATTATGGTTCTATAAACTATAATACATAACTTGTTGTGACCACTTAAGATCCCTGACTTTTTTTTTATAAATCTTCAATTTTTTTCAAAATTATCGAAAATCCTTAAATTTGATGTTTTAATTAATGTCATGGGATAATATCTAACTCATGAGGGTCTAGAACATGCTTTGTACAGTGTTTCAATAGGATTAGGTATTAGTGCTTGCAATAATATAGTTTTTTTGTTACATTTTTTATTATATACACTCAATTTAGTAGAATTTGATATCACATATTAAATTTTTTTATGATATATACCCACATTGTTAAATGTAGTGAAATCAAGTTTATTGTAGATTAGAAATTTGAAGATAGTACACTACTAATCCATATAATTATTTCAGGTGAGGGAGGCAGTGGATATTTAAATAAGGGGGAGAGAGGTTGATCCGATATCTATAAGGGAAGAAATAGAAAAGGGATGTTGATTACACCATATAGTGGGTCATAGGTGACATTATTCTAGTGTTGTGAGATGGTACATGTTTTATATAAGTGAAATTGACCAATGAAAGAGTGTCAATCGTGATTCTAGATGTGGAATTTGTAAAGGTTTCATTGGAGGACCTTTCAGCTACCTAGGACACTCATAATCGACCATTATTAAGGATCTCATGTAAGACAAGATCAGAACATAGATCTTATAGAAAATATACAATATCACATGAATGGAATGGTAGTAGTAGAGATATACAATGCAGGGGGAAGTTGATTATAATGGATTAATATGAATAGGGAAGATAATAATTGGTCAGAAAAACTATAGGTTAACTACATGTGATCTATCTTATATCCATGGAGTAGTACAGGGAGAGGTTTAACACCTTAATAAAGATTATATGATTTTTAATAATGGGCATGGGTGCATAGGGTGTGAATAGAATAAATGGATTAACAAATATTTGGTTAAATTGTGAGCATCATGTGTGGTTCTTGTAAATAATAGATATACTATAAGATTTTTATGGAAATCAGTTACAATGTGAGATTAATGTTGTAATCTAGTTAAATTTGGTATTTATATGGGAATCAAGTGTGATATATGATTTTATAGAAAATCTGGTTTGCTAATGTTTTTGTGGGCATAAGATGAGATTTAAAATTTATTCCTTAATCTAGAGAGATGTATGATTTTTGTAGTGATTTGGAGTGATGTAGGATGTCATGGGAGTCAAGTAGGGTGTGTCTGTGTAATAAAAATCAAATATAATATAGGAAATATGGTTTGTTTGTTATATAAAATGAACGTTTTATGATTATTGACTAGTTGGATACCATCGTTCTAATGAGAAATTAGGTTGGGAAATTACCAAGTATGACATTCTAATAATGGGGAGTTCTCACAGAAGGAATCAATGTTATTTATTTGGGTAAATGAATTAGTATGGGTTTCCTGGAAAGATATATACATATATATAGTGTCATCTCCCTAATTTTAAAATTTCGAGAATGAAATGTTCATGTTTTAGATAATAGTTGGATGACATGTGGACAAAATATCTCAGGGATGAGAAATCATATGTTTGGGAGATTTTAAGGACCAATGTACTTTAGAATGAAAATCTAGGTGATATATGAGATAGAGCAAGTATTATTGGACACTATCAAATTTTTTGAATGTTTGTAGAATCATTAGAATGGATTTCAAGTGTCATCTAGAGATTTGGGATTTATGTATACTAATATTTTTACCATTTTTTCTCTTATATGGTTTTATTTATTTTTGGAATGTTTCAATTGAATTTCTAGTCTTGGATGATTTTATATTTATTTTTGGTATTTTTAAGGAATCGATATTTTTTTATATGTGGTATTTATAAATTATTTATAAAATTTTATATTATAATGGATGTGTTTTACAAGTAAACAGATCTTATCAGTGTATTTGGGAAATTTTTAAGTATTTTTGATATTTTGAGAATATATTATAATTTTAAAAGAAGTGTTTGACTAACTATTTATTTAAACCAAAATGTATGGGTTACTATTATAGGGAAAACCATGCAAAAAAATAATTTTAGATTAGTGTGTAATGGTAATTTTTTTTCTTTTTGTTGTATTAATAAGGGAAAGATTTTGCAATTTTCCCTTTAGATGTGTTATGTAAGTGTAAATTTGAATAGGTATTGTGTTCATAAGAGTAGTTCTAAATCAATAAAACATGAGTTAGGGTAAATCAAAATCATTATCAAGTGTGTAATGGTAACTCTAAATTTTTCTGTCTATATATAGTGAAATAATCGAAATCTAAAAAATTTCCTTTTCATAATTTTTCTATAAATTCTACAAACAATGATTTTAGATATACATTCAATATAAAATGGAATTTAGTACTTATTTCTTACCATTACTCATATAAAATATTTAGGAATTTCTCTCATCATTCTCTTACTTTTTATTTGTGGTTATATTGGTTTCTTATCAAAATATCTTGTTGTCTAAAGTTAGAGGAATCCATAGACAATGGATACTATCATTTTGTGCATTTTTCCTAGATTTATCATAATTTCTTTGTCCATCACTCAAATACTATAATATTTGGGATTTTTGGATATTGTTGAATATTTAAATTAAATAATAAATAGTTTGGGATTCATAATGAGAGGATTCATACCTACTATAGGTAGGTGTTTCCTATATTTATCCTAAGTTATACAACTACTATGAAATGTTTAATAAATAGGCGTGAATGGGATGGTCTAAGAGGGAATAGAAATGAATCATCACAGAGTTTCGAATATTCCTAGTTTTAACTAAGGGAGGAATCCCATGTGAAATGATGTGTTTGGGATTAGTATAGAATTCATTTTATGATATGCGATTCATTAGATGGTAGAGGATTATGACAATAGCTATGGATATTTTATAATTTTAATGTGACTATTAGGGTTCTACAGTAATATGTTGTATGTAACTCAAAGTAGTATAGGTTATGTTGATCTTGAGAAGTGGGCTGATATGTTTTATTGGCATATATGGATAATATTCTACATTTAAATGAGTTGGCGATATGGTATAAAATTAGTTGTTGATGTTCTCTAAAGATATAAACTATAATGATTATCATGATTCACATCGTGGTTAGACTATGAGACCTCCAAGGTCATGTGCCCACATGGAATGAACCATGGTGTCATTTCATTCTGTTACCATAGGTGGAGGTATTGGAAGATTATACAGGATAAGATTTAGGGTTGACCATGAATATAGTCAATTATATTACTATGATAAGTCATATTTGGTGGTATTTGAGACCCAAATATGAGAGAACAAGGCTATCCAATTACTTTCATGTCTATGTTAAGGAATTATAGAAAGAAGTGTTTCAGTTTTCCTAGTGGTTCTAATATTATTGAAATAACTATTGGTAAATAAATGGTGAATTCCTTAAGAAATATGATACGGTCTATAGATATTCTTCTGGGGTATCTAGATCTATCAAATTGACTATGTACATTGTTTGGAAAGTTTTTCATTAAATATAGATCCATGTGGAAGGCCAGGGGATATTACTCCATGACTATAAGTGGATATATCATTCCACTCCAACATTAGAAGGGGATGTTATAGAGTTAAATGTATTAGGATGAGCCTGAGTGTAGTTGGATTCTTATTATGATAGATTGTGTATGTTAAGAATTTTTTCATTTACTATTACAAATAAGGATATAATCTAGGGAAACCATAGGTTTTTCACTACTGAGTTCATACTCATGACCTGAATAGGTTTCCATAGATGAATATATACTTTATAGTACATTATATAGTTATGGGAAAAGATTTGACATTGGGAACCAAGTGAAGAGTAGTGGTTTATATTCTGAAGATCCTAAATAATATCAAATTTAAATTAATAATATTTTTTATCAATGTAAGGTAGCTAGTTAATTTTCATTATTTCATAAATGCATATATTTTTTATTAGACCATGGGTGATCTTGTTCATTTTTAATGAATACAATGACATTATAAGACTTATTTTTGTTATCATAGTTGAGAATTATGTATCTATTTATGTAATATAAAATTTAATCCTCTATTTTGTTATTAATATAATTTATCACCAGATTGAAAAGTCTCCCTTATATCCCTCTATATACCCTCAATTCAATATGAAATCCATTTTTCAAATTAGTGGTGGGACTACGATCCAGTATCACTATAGTCTCATTATTGGGGACTGATCTGGGATAGTCTGTTATAAAAAATCACCCTTTTGACTTGTTATTGATCGTGTAAACTTCAATTCACATTTGGAATTGGCCATTGGAACTAGAACTGCTGATCTATGATCAATTTTAACAAATTTAATTTTTTTTAAATAATCGGTAAATAAATTTGATCATGATGATACCATATAGAGGTTCTAGTAAACTATAGATGCTCAAGAATGAGATTTTATTTACATTTTCATCAGATTCATCAAATTAAATCCAATTTATATGATGAATAATCCCAATATATTTCATAAAAATTATCATGAACATTTAACATAAAATTTATTTAAGAATAATTACCTATTCCATGGTATTTCTTCTTGATCATCCCATTGTTTTAAGTACTCGATATCAACCTTTATGACTCAATCACTAATCATGATTAAACTATCATTACATTTTGAATCAAATTGATGGTAAATATAAATGTATCAGTAATTTTTCCATGAAACATATAGTGGAGCTCCTCAAATATTAGGAGTTAATATGAGAAGTAAAAGTACTTTACATTATCCTCCTTAACTATAATGAGATATCTATTATTTTTCTCTATAGCACTTAAGAGTGGTGGAATAAATTCCCTATAATTCTCTCATTATTTCTTGAGAGAATAATTAACATTGGGTAATATCATGTAATTATCATGAAACTAATTTTTCTTATAAATTATCTCAACAAATAAAGAATAAAAATAAAATTTCATCATATAATTTAATTCAAATATATTTTCATTTCATGTGTTAATTTATATAATAATTATTATCATTATTCTATTTTAGTATGAAATATTAAACCAACATAATGTACCTCTTAAATAATAATAAAATATTTTATTATGGTGACATGTAATTTTTAAATATAATTTAATAAATTATTTAATATTTAATTTAAGGATATTGATATAACATTCACTTGTCACAATACTTAAATAATAATAATTCATATTTTAGGTAACCATAAATAATCTAATGTCCATTTAAATAAATTAAATGTTATGAACATATATTTATTTTATCATTAACATGATTTAAATCCTATAATAATACTACCAAACCATGATCAATAACATTTTCATTTGATAAAATAAAAATAAAAATATATTATTTTCACAAATAATTAAAATAAATATATTATTATATTTATTCACATAATATGAATAAATATTTTTAACAATATTTATTAAAACTATGAATATAAAAATTATATATTCATTAACATGGAAATAAAAATATCAAGGGATTACATTCATAACACTTATTTTATCCTTCAATATCCCATGATTGAATTTTTATAATCAATATAACTTGAAAAGATATATTTTTCACAAGATGAGAAGTAATTTATCCATAATAATAAATTTAGTACAATTTTATGAAATTTTAGATAAACATGGTGTGTGATCCTGTACGCCTCCTTCTCAATGGAAAATTATATAATTTACCTAAATTTTTAGATATGTGTCTTACAACACGTTAGGGTACAGATAGATATGTAATTGATTTTATCAAATTCAAAAACCTTCCACGAATCTATAATGTGTATTATAATCACTTAGTCAAATGATATCTCAAAAAATAGATTTGGATACATGTGTTATGATAAAAAATTATTGATTTACAAGTTTTCTTTTACTAAAATGATCATGTTTGGGAACTACCAAGGTGAAACAATTTTATAAGACACTTTTATATAAATCCATCAGTCAGGGATATCTTCTTTTGTTAACATATTTAGAACAAATCGTTTCATCAAAATTCATTTACTTCTAAATAACTTATAAAAAAACCCATGTATGTGACCTCAATATGACTATATATAATATAGGGCTTTCTATACATAATTATACATGATTTATAAAAAACTAATAACAATTTATACTCAATGTACCAATCCAAAAATTCATATATAAAAATATATTATTTCCTATAAAACATGTCTAACTATTATTAGTAATCATGTCTTTATTACCTTACTTATTGGGGATCACTAAGTGGGTACATAATTAGATGAAGTAGAATAAAATTTTTTTAATAAGTACTTATCCTTTAGATAATTTTTTTTGAATAACTTGTTTCACATGCAACACTGAAGTAATTGATTTCATGATAAATTTTATTTTGATAAAATTATAAGTTGAAAATGAAATAATTATAATATTTATTTTGAATTGGACATTATAAATAAGTTTAATTGAAATATGTAATATTTATGAAAATAATATAAAATCATTTTTTAAGACTTATTAATTCATGAAATTGAACTAGTTTAGAAAATTAAATAACAAGATCAATTTATTATTAAAATGTATTTTTTTCTAAAATTTTATTTCCTAATAATTGTAATATTTTATAGTATTAATAAAATTATTTTTTGATATGAATAATAGATTAACACTCGATTATTTTATAATAAGTGTACCAATGATTGGTAATTAAAAAAGTTACCTTACTATAAAACCATTATTCATTATGTATTTTAATCCAGTTAAAAGTTAACTACAAAAATTTTAATAATTTAATTTTAAAACCTTTAATTTATTTTTTGATTCATCATAATTTTTTTTTCTTTTGAGGATATTTTGATATATTTTTAAATTATTATATGTTGACAAAGATATTGAAAAATAGATTTTATGTCAATATTGGGTATTTTATTGAATTTCCATAAAGTAATCATGACATTAAAACTTATAAACTACTTTTCATGACCAAAATTTAATTATTGAGTAACAGTTTTAATCATTGGGGTTGGACCTAGTGGTAAAAGAACTCATGGATCCATCATGAAATCCTATGATCACATCCTGATGAAACAAAAATATTTGTGGTGAATTGATTTATCCGTGAAGTAGGGACGAAGACCTAGACAATAATGGTTAGACACTCCACATTGCAAGGAACAAAGGATCTTTTGGTCCACGTTGTAAGGCAGTGGAGTGATGGTGTTGACATCTTTCAGTGGATGGGAATGCACTCTCGATGAAGTACGAGGTGACAGGATGTAGTGGTCCTCATCATGTTCTAGTGTTGAAGTGATTTGGTGAATCTCGGTTAGTGGTCTCAGTTTGTGATAGGTGGTGGCGGTGATAGACCATGGTAGTAGTGGCATATCATTTGGGAGGAAAAAAACAGGCCTTATACCTCAAGATGATCTATATGTGGATTTCTGAAATGTAACTCCATCTTTTTTGGGTAGCCAGATCGGGATGGATGAGAGGTTATGACATATTCCTTTAGTACGAGACATCTTGTATCTCTGTAGGGGAAATGCTAGAAATTATACCATAAAATGTTCAGGGCTTTTAAAGAATATATTTTTTACATCGGGAAGGGGAAGTTCTGTGGTATTAGGACTTTGGATCCAACAAGGTCATATACGTTGGCAATGTTACTACTGGGACTATAGTACTTTTAATGGATACCCCTCAACCTAAATAAAAAAGGGATTATCCCAAAATTAAAATAAAAATGTAAATCCATCTAGATTCATAAAAAAGGGTTAAATTATTCCACCAATATTACATAAGGATTTATAAAACCCCTTTTTATCAATTTTATAATTAATTAATATTTATTTTAATTTAATTTGTTTTAATTTGTTTCATTTAATTATGTATTCATTTCAGGGAACAAATATTCTCGACCACTTCCTTTGTCATTATATGGTTTTAAATGGGTCCCTAGTGGTTTCAAAAAATGTTTATTTATTTTAGAAATTATTTTATAATTTATAATATAGTATTAAAATGTTATTTCAATTATGAAAGTAATTTCATGTTTTAAAAGTTTTTTGGAGATTAATTTGGATGCTTTTAAAGTGATTCAAATTTTTATATGTCTTCTGTTATTTTTGAGAATGATATTAAATCCTTATCTTAATTATTTATATGTTTTTCTTAATGGATAATTAATTATTTTTATGGTTACTCATACCCTTTCTAATGAAAATTATATAATGTATGGGTATGTTGAGGGTTAATCTCTATTTATGGAAGGGTAAGTGTTCTTTTAACTTAGTTATTTAATTAGAGCCACTAACTTCTTTCACTACATATAGTTAACTCTACCACTATATAAGGGTTAATGATTTTTATGATTTTTGTAATGTTGCATCTATTTTTTTGTGAATGATTTCAATTAGCTCGAACTTTTTAATGAGAGTGTAAAGGTAACCCATGTATCCTTATTCTGTTTTATTTGTATGAAATTTTTTTTACTTGCTAGGTAGGAGACTTCTTAAGCTCGAGTAAGGGTAAGAGTGTGTTTCCAAATATTATGTAAATGTAAATATGATTGAATGAATAAAACCTTGGAAACCTTATTCTATACATAATCTATGCCTAAGGGTAATTTTTTAAATACAAAAAATATCAATTACCTTCTTTTATATATTTATATCTTCTTTTACTTTTTTTAATTGTTTTAATTTGAAATAATAAAAGATTTAAATTCCCCTTGATCGGTTTAAAATTATATAAATTTTTTTCAAATGAGTTTAAATGGATCATAATAACGATTTTATATAAGATTTAATCAAATGGTAATTATATTATAATAATGGACTTTTTAAATTTAAAATTTAGATTTGTTATCAATAATTTTATAATAAATATTATTCGTATTCCTCTGTTTAGTTTCTCTATGTTTATTCATGTATGAAGATTCTAGAATCTCTTCTACAATGGTTGCTGAACTCTCATGTTGGTTTAATCTTTCATTGTAGAGTTTAGGACATCGAAAATCATCTTTCTCTCCCCTCAATATTGGGTGTAGTGAGAAAGCTCGTTGTTTTCCAGGCAGGGGATACTTGTTCCCCCATTCTTCTATGTGTATCTATGAAAATTTCATTCGATTTTATAACTTTTGTTGGATAGTATGTGTATACATTATAAGATAGTTAATTATATAAAATTATAAATTCATGTTAATTTTGTGTTCCATCTATATTTTACCTAATTTTATCATGTTTCAAATAATTTTTTAAAGATATTTTTTTTGTAAATGAAAAATTATTGAATAGATGTGTGTTGTATTACAATGTATAATATTATGCACATATAAATTTAGAGAAAACAAAAAAAATTATCTTTATTAAATACTATTAAATTAATTAGAACTGAACTCAATTAAAATCCAAAATATTACAACCATTAAAATAAAATATAACAGAAAGACTAAAATGTGAAAATATGCAGTGCACCAATAAACATGAATAATCTCCCCTAATGAAAACCCTATAGAAAAGAAACAAAATATTTTTAATCTAGTAACTATATATGAAAATGGAAATATAAAATCTTGATATAAATTTAGTTAAATATTGAGTGAAATAAGGAAGTGGTATTTATAGTAGGCAATGGGATCGTTGGAATATTAATGTGATTATTGGAATAGTAACCTCACTATTGGCAATAGTAACATAAAATTTGGAGTATAAATTTTACATAAAAATAATAAATTATGATATAAATAACAATTATCATGATTATTTAAAAAACTATAAATATTATAATGTAAAAAATAAATATCATGATTAAAAACTCAAAGAAAATATAAGCACAATTTAATAAACTCCATTTTAAAAGTATTTCTTAAAAGTCACAAATTTTACATAAAAATATAAATAAAATATTTTGAAAATGTACTTTTATAAAATCACATCATTTTTTAAATCATCACGTTAAAATTTACCTAGATTTATTTTTAGGTAATTTTCAGAAATTCATCAATTTTCGCGTGAATTGTAAACAATAATGTTCTTACAAAACACCTATATCATAAATTACACCATTATTGATATAATTATGACATAAAACAATATATTAATTTATTTTAGGTCTGGAGATATTTTATTTCATAAATGAGTCATTAAAATATAATAAACATAATTTTCAAACCAAAAAAGTACTTTACAAAACCTAAAGTCAAAAGTGAATCCTTAAAATAACAATCTTCCTTTCCTTCAACTACCCATTTTTATAAACAAGTGAATTAGAATTATAATATGCGTATAAAGTGTTAAAAAGGTTTCATAATAATAATATATGATTTGTATTTTAAAAAATTCTCCACTACATGTTTTATCTTTGATATATTATTTTATTTAATTTTTTATCTTAAAAATACCCACTCCTCAATTATAAATAACCACTATCCCTCCCCTTGACAACACACTCCTCCCACCCAATAAAAATCCCAACATCTACCAAAATTCACCATCTCAATCCCCTTATAATACTTAGGGTCATTCTATGGAAATATAACACCATTACACATGTGAGTTATAGTATCCTATAAGAGAAACCGCACTGAGGAGAGAGTAAGTCTCTATTAACTCTCCCCTCTTTCACTTTTATATTTATTTTATTTCTATATTCCATTCAAAAAAATATAATATAAAATTATTTATGAATTATTTCAAAATTATATTAATTAATTTAACATACTGTAATAATCATATTTTTGAAAAATGAAAATTGCATACCTCTCTTTCCCTCTCTTTTGAAAACATCCTATTAAAGGTCATTTAACCCCCTGTGGAGACATTAACATGTCTACATAAATAATGATCATCATGAATGGATACTATAAACCATATTTGATATAAAAACATGTAATTAATGGTATTATAAGATTCTAAAATTTTTTATACTTATGTATATATTAAATGTAATGATAATATAGAAATCAAAGAAAAATATTTTTTTTATGAAAAAAACGATGTCACAAAGTATAAAATTCATCAACAGAATTTATGAAATATAATACAATAATTAAATATAAAAATTATTTTTTAAAATACCTATAATTTACTTTTGGAACAATTTTTTAATAAATATAATTGTATTTTTTAGTAGGTGAAAAAGTGATTAAATAAAGATTGAATTAAGGTTAGTGGATTCTTGAACCCAACTCCCTATCTTTGGGTTATCCCTATTTCCTGAATTAACTGTTATAAATAATTCTAAAATGTTACTTAAATATAATTTAATGATTCTTCCCTTTCTTTTTGGGGGTATACATGATTCCAACTAGATTTTATGAGGAATAAAAATATTTTCAAAAAGTATTCTTATTTCCAAACCACATATTGACTCCCATTGTGTTGTTTATTATTCATTCATGAATATGGAATCTTATAAGAAATATGTTTTTCCCTTTTCATTTGGTAACCCCATGTTTATTAGTGAAATTATGATTGATAAAATCCTTATGAATCACATTCCATTGCAAGGGTAAATTCCCAAATATTATTTTAATACATTTTATGTTGAATTAATGGTTATATAAATATGTTGATGTGAAGGGCAGGTCCATAATTATATATCCCTCCAATAAATTGGATAATTTTATGTGTCTCATGATATAATCTGTATTATGCGTGAATAAGATTCTAACTTTGTTAACAAGATGATTTTATGATTATTCACATATTTGATCTGTGAACCTAAAGCTAGCATGGTTCGCAACCATGTGTGGTTTTTTATCACTATTAATTTATGTTTCATTTTTATGAATTTCCACAATCCATGCTTTTATCACATGCTTCCCTCCTGATATATATTTTATTATATTCTCATTATATGATGACTATGATCATCCATGTTATATTGATTCATGTTACCTGTATATCCCTTCATTGGGAATTTATCTCACACCTTTCTTTGTTTTATATCCTCAGGTGATAACATTTACAAAGGAGAATAAATTCATGAGAAGAGAAATTAAGAAGGATTTAAACTAATTTATATTTTTATTGTGTAGTAGTTATATATAATCCTAATGTTTGTAAGACATTAATCCTTTGGATCCTTTATTTGTATAAATATTAAATTGTTTATCTTAAAAATGATGTAATAGTCATGTCAAACAAATTAGGGCATCAATAGTGGGTATGAGGGCATGTTTTCGTTAATTTGGGAATTAGGATTAGAAAACAAGAGTGAAAACCATTATTATAAGCCTATGTATAAGTAAAAAATACTAGAAGACTCTTTGAATAAAATGATACACATATGGATCCCATAAGACATTCCCTTAGTGCTAATTTCATTTAATAATAAATGATTCCTTGTTTTTTAACAAACTTTTACTTTAGAAATTTTATATTTTTGAAAATCATAGAAATTAGAATAAACCATGCCAAAAAACCATGATATGGGAAATTCAATTTTTTCCCAAATAAAATCCTCAATTCTATGGGAGGTGGAGTTCAAAACATCATGGAAATACTTACTCGAGTATAATTTAGTATGATGAATGACCTGAATCATGTGGAATATCCACCTTACCCTAAGAAGGATCAACTACCCATGGAGTCATTTATATTGAAACAACCACTAATGTTTAGTGTAACTTCAGATACACTTTAAATAGAACAATAATTTAATTCAATAGAGAATATATTTTTTGTGATCCATTATTCTGAGAAGGATAATGTGAATTTAGATGTCTATAATTTAGATTGATAATCCTATCAATTAGTGGAGATAAAAATGAACACCAAGACAAATTATTAGATGGAAGAGATGAAGGGGGGTGGGGGGGGGGGGTTAATAAAATAGTTGTTACCATGTATTTACATTGAACACTTTGATCAATGGTAGAAATAGAATTTATAGAGCTATTCAAAAAGGTTGGGGAATCTATCGTGGATTATGGGGAAATGTTAATAAGACTTGAAAGACATGACTCATTATTATTTATCAATAATTATAGATAAATAGTTTGATAATTTAGTGATTTATAACCACAACTTTGAATGGATTTCGGTATCTAAGACTTTTGGGGATATGAAGAAGTTATTTGTTATGCTTTCAAAGTAGAGATGGAGTTCATAGAATGATCCCATATATTTTTAGATAAGAAGAATAGAATGTAGTTTCAATATGTTGAGTTAAAAATATGGAGGAAAGATGAATCAACAACCTACATATCAAAATTATGGGAAGAATATTCATAGTAATTTTCTCAAAATGAAGGATAAATTCTTCAAGTGTTGGGGAAAAGGCCACCAAGCTCATGAATATCGAATATATATAAAGATGCTAACCAATATAGTGGAGGAAAGGAAGTAACCTTATAATACATTATTTATGGCTCAATGCAGTATTTATAGGTTGAATGGATATTATGAAAGTCGGTGCACTAAACTAAGGTTTATTAAGGGTAGAAAGAATTAGAAAAAAACAATTCCAAAGAATGAAGGGAAATCTTATTCCATTATTATAGATAATGTGAAACCTAAAAATGAATTCGTACATGGTACATTTCTTATTCACTCAATAATGGAATTTTTTTTATTTGACTCAGATTCTAAACATTTATTTATGCCATACAAGTTTTCTAAAACTGTTGAATCCAAGCCCTGATGCCTTGAAGAATATAAATCTGTAAAAACACATAGTGTTTGAATAAGTACAACCCTTGTTCTATACTCCTCTCGTATAATTTTATGGGAGATGATTATTCCAAAATATATCTTAATAATTACCATTTTGGAAATAGATTATATACTAGGCATGGATTGGATCTCTTTATATAGAGTATACATCAACTATTATAAAAAGAATATATGATTTTATATTCCAAAAAATTCCATTCTTCTCTAAAAATGAAAAATTATCGTGACTCTACTCTAGAAAATCCCTCAGTGGAATGGGTGTTGATACCATATAAATAAGTATACCTTTCCAAATGGTTGAGTAAAAGGAAGGTATCATCCTAGAAGAAATTCCCATTTCTAGTGAAAACATTGATGTATTTTCAAAAGGGTTACCCATAGGTTCCCCAAATCGTGAGGTAGACCTATCAGTAAAACATATATTTGTAGTGACTCCAATCATAAAAAACCCCCTACATTATGGCCCTAATCAAACTAGATGAGTTAAATTAGTAGCTAGAAGAGAATATGTAAAGGGGGTTCATAATCCCAAGCGCATCACATTGGGGTGTACTATTTCTCTATTTTCATAATAGGAAGACATCAATGTGGCAATAGATCAATTATTATGATCATAATAAGATTACTAAAAAGAACAAGCATCCATTACCAAGGATTGAAGACCTTTTCTATAAAATATGACGAGATCAATTCCAATCAAAGGTGGATCATCATTATAGATACCATCAACTAAAGGTGAAGAAGAAATATGTTCAAAAGATTAATTTCTATATATGGTATGGGAACTTTGAGTTCATAGTGATTAACTTATGACTTACTAATTCCCTAGAAATTATCATGTATTTGATTAATAGAGACATTAGATTATACCTCACAGAATTTTTGGTTGTGTTTATTGAATATATCCTCATTTACTCCAAGAATAAGGAGGAATAGGAAGATAATATAAAGATTGTACTGGTGACATTATGGAAGGTAAAAAATATGCTAAGTTCTACAATTGTAAATTTTGGATGTAGCAACACATATTCTTGGATAACATGATCCAAAGTTGGAGGATTTCTATAGACTCCTAAAAATGGACATTTTTAATGGCCCATACCAACTAGTGTCATAAAAATAAGTATTATTCACGACATATTATGGTACTACTAAATTTTTCTGATACATTTATCATAAATACATATCCCTATAACTATATTAACATGGAAAGGGTTAAAGTATGTCTATAAATAAAAATATGAGGAAAATTTTAAGGATCATTACAATAGGATAATCTATGTACCTGTACTCAATCTACCAATAAGTGGAGATTTTTTGGCAATATAATTTGATAGTTAAAATAAAGGCTTGGGTTTTTACCCATGAATAAATATAAATTTATTTTCAATGCCTTAGTATAACTAATGATCCATGAGAAGAACTACATGACACATGATCTAGAGTTAGATGTTGTGATCTTCACTCTAATGATTTGGAGTCACACTATTTATGGTTAAATGTCTAACAGATATACTGATCATAAGATTTTTAAGTATGTAATAACATATAATTATCTAAAAAATTATCAAATATTATGGTTAGATATAATTAAGGTCTATAATTACTTTATTCACTACCATCGGGGAATGTTGAACATGGTAGTTGATGCTCTTAGTATACAAGAACCTACTACTCTATCCATGATGCAGATAGAGAGGGGCCCTATATTTTTAATATTAAAAGGTTTGATTTGTAAATCAATATAGTAGTGAAAACATCGTACCTTGCCTAGTGATTTCCCAACCGTCCACCAAAGAGAAGATCAAAGTGGCACAAACTGATGATTTGGATCTAAAAAAGAAGGATAATGGAATAAAATAAGGGAATATACCTGATTTTCATGTCAATAATGATGGTGTGATTTTTTATGGGATGGGGATTTCCATGCCTTCCCCACATGATAAAATGAAGAGTCTATTGGATAATTTACAATGCTGAACATGTATTATCTGTCCTAGATTTACAAATATGTACTATGATTTTAGAGAGCACATATACTGGAAAAAACAGGAAATAGACTGTGGAGTATATCTCAAGATGTTTGGTATGTCATTAAGTTAAAGCAGAGTTATAGAAGTCCAATGGGATGATTCAACTATTTCTTATACCATCATTGAAATTGGGTAATTTCACCTTTTCACTTTGTGACTAGTCTCCTAAAGACATCCAAAGTGAATAATTTTATATTGGGTGTGGTGGATCGACTCACAAAGAATACCAATTTCATTTCTATTCGTGAATATTTCTTACTCTAAAAACTATCCAATATATATGTGAAGGATGTAATGAGTCTTCACGGGGTTCAAATTTTGACCATGTTTGATTGTGATCCTATGATCACATCTAAATTATGGATATGTCTTCAACATTCATTGTGTACTAAATTGAATTTTTGCATGGACTATCAACCAGAAAATGAGGGCTAATCCGATGCATGATGACATGCTAGGAGGACACTTAATGAAATTAAAAGGAGGATGGGATAAACATCACCCATTGGTAGATTACTCATATAGCAACAATTTAAACTTGACTATTAAAATGGATCCATGTGAATCCTATTATGGGATGTGATTTAAAAATCATATTTTTTAGGATTATATTGGTGAAATAAATCTACTTGGACATGAAATTATTCATGATATACCATGTAAAGTTAAATCCGTCTAACAACAAATAAAAGCTTCTCAGAGTCAGCAAAAGAACTATGTTGAGAATTGTCAAAGGGACTTGGAGGTCAATATTCGAGGCATTGATTTCATTTGAACATGTAAGAGAGTCATGATATTTTCAATGAAATAGAATCTTATACCTAGGTATATTTTCCCCATTGAGATTCTTGATCACATATAAGTAGTGTCCAATCATCTTGTACATCCGCCATGTATAGCTCTAGTTCATGATGTGTTCCATGTTTCACTATTGAGAATGTACATACCTAATCCCAGACTAATGTTAATCATAATAGGTACGATTGTTATACTCAATGACCAGATGAGTTGTTTGAGGGTATTCCCCAAGTGTTTTCCAATGATAACAATGATTTTTTGAAGGTTATACTTGAGGAGGAAGAAATATTTGAGACTATAAAGTAACTCAATCAAAATAGTTCTCCTGGCCTAGATGTTTGTCCTGCATCTTTTTGTGTTTCTTCTTGGGATATTATCATAAAATAAGTGATTAAACAAATCAAATATTTTTTCATCTTGTGACACTTCAAATGGTGGTCTATTCAAGAGTTCTCAATTTGATTAAAAAAGGCAATGATTCATCATCTTTTAGTAAATTTCTGCCGATAGTTTGTGTAATGTTTATTATAGTTTCCTAGATATTATTTTTAATAGGGGAGTGTTAAGAATACTTAAATAATGGGTGGCCAATGGACTACATGGATTTATTAAGGGAAGGTCTCTGCATGCACCTATTGGTATTGCTCTAGAAATTCATGGGTATATCAATAAAAAACACATGGTTCAAATGTGGTTATTTAGATTAATATGGATAAATAATATGATAGGATGGAATGATGGAATATTCTTAGGGTCATGGAAGGTATGGGTTTTTTAAATTAGGGACATGACTTATTTTTCAAGTGTTATAGCTCCCCCTGGTTCTCGTTGTCTATTATTGTTAAAAGATAACATTTTTTCAAATCAGTTAGAGACATTAGACAAGGAGACCCTCTATCCCATAGTATTTTCATAATGGAAAATAATTCACTTATTAAATTCCTATAAAACAAGATCAACATTTGCTACATCTATAATTTTAAATGTAGAAATTAGACCAATGGAGTTTCTCACTTTTTCAATGTGGATGATATGATTTTTTTCATCAACAGATGATGAAGATCAATTCGAACTCTTAAAAAATTGATGGAAGAGTACATTAAATGGAGTGGTGAGATAATTAATTTTGAGAAGAGTTGAATCTATATGCCTTGGTCAAGTTCAGTAAGGAGGATTTGGAAAAAGGAAAATTTTTGGGGAATTATGAGAAGGCAGTTCCCTTTGGAATATTAAAGAGCTCCACACACACCGAGGCGAGTGAGAACCGTACATTGTGAATGATTTTTGAATAAAATCAAAAGCAAGATCAATAATTGGATGAATCGTTTTCTCTCATTTTGTGGTTGTATGACACTGGTTATGTTTATTCTTTCTTCGATCCCTATGCACATTCTCTCAGTGCTCAAAGTTCCTAAAGAAGATTTGAGAAATATTGAGATGACTTTAACTATTTTATCAGCGAATCTCATGGTGGGGTAGATATCATTAAGAATATTGGAAAAAAATTCTAGACCAGTGACTCATGGGGTTGTCAATCTCCATAGTGTAGAAGACTAAATTCACATCCTTCATAAAAATATGGTATGGTAGTTCCATTAAGGTGTCACCTTATGGGGTAATATTATTAAAATGAAATACTGGATTAACCTATATGCTCGGAGGGGAACTATTTTTTGGATTTAGAAAATGCTTAGAAAGCACATTTAGATTATCAATCAACATGCTAAGTGGATTGTGGAATGTGTTGAGCTATATTTATGGTTTTGAAATTGGTTGGGTTAAATCATTGGATATCCTTCTTTTCCAACACATGATATATTTTCTTCCAAAGAACGATGTTTTCCTATAATCATTAATTCTATGCTCAATCAAAAAAAAATATTTTTAACAACATCAGCTTCGATTAAATAATGATCAATTGAATTTTACAGAATTCCTCACAGAAAAATTCTTGTCTAAAAGGTACAAAACGGTTTTATATACTTTGATTGTTGGAAATAATGTTATCCATGCCTTGTTGTGTAAATATATTCCTCATAAATATAATTTATTGATGTGGGGGATCTATAAAAAATGTGTTCCAATTGTTGACCTGGTGTGTAAGAGGGGAGACCAACTGGTTTCGAAATGTTGGTGTTTCATCTCTACTTACTCCGAAAAAGAAGAGCATTTATTCTATAAGGTGTAATGAGATTCAGAAGTGTGGAACTATCTGGGTAACATCATTTGTATTGATATTCATTATACTGATGGTTTTGAATTTATTTTAACAGATTCACTGGGGGTTGGATCGATTGAGCATGAATATAAGGCTGAATCTATTTTTATGGTAGTGGGTTGCTAGACTCTGTACAACACACAAAATAACACGCGATATGAAGGTTTTCCAAGTTCACTGTTTGATGTAAAAGTCGGTTTGAATTGTCTGGTAGTGGATCTGGGATAGTTAATAAAAAAATGGTTTGAGAGTTAACATTTGAGGATATATTTCACAGATACGGTGAGATCTACTTCTCTTTAGGATTCCTTTTTGAATCACAAGCAGGGAAAATGCATTTGTTTCAAAACTCTTATTACAGGTTATAATCATAACATTGATGGATCTTATTCTCTTGGGGTGATGTGTGGGGGAGGGGGGTCAGAGATACCACTAGATATATTATCATTTCATTTAGTTACATTAATATTCAAGGAGACTCAATCACAGTAGAAGAAAAAGCACCGATGGAGGGGCTTGAGGTCTGTCATGATTGCAAGTTACCTTTTTCACCGGTTTAAATAAATTTTTTAGTGTTATATAATGCAATTAATGGAACGAATGATAGCATGTTGTCCATTGACAACTTCATTTGAAGATGTATCTG
The DNA here is from genome assembly GCA_963277665.1 of Viscum album. Lineage (NCBI taxonomy): Eukaryota > Viridiplantae > Streptophyta > Magnoliopsida > Santalales > Viscaceae > Viscum > Viscum album. Next base: position 1,918,365,840 of record OY728161.1, on the reverse strand, counting down.
ATACATGGAGAATTTTGTGGTAGTACATCATATACAGCATGAAGGAAACAAAGTGGATGATTTTTTGACCTCCAAGGGTGATCATAATGATCCAAGGATTATTTTACCTAATTTGGGAAGTCTACCACTGGTATGTGTTGATATTTTTCTCATGGATGCAAAAGGTTTTCACTATTTTAGACCTCCCTAGTTCACATTTTTGTTGTATGTTTCTTTTATACTTATATTCTATAGTTTATAATAAAAATAAAATATTTGTGTAGAGATAAAGTAATATGCAACAAGAAAACATGCTTTGTCAATGTTTTGTAGACCAACTATAAGTATGAAGTGGTGTTATGGGAACCACAAAAATAAATGAAATTGAAGTTCCCTCATCTATTCTCACCTGAGAATATGCATTAAAATTTCATGGAATAAAATTCTAAAGGGGGAATAATTTAAGTACATACTATTTTTAGTATGAAATATTTTTTGAATAAATGTTTGTTTTATTATATTATATAATATTATAAATAAAAAAATATAGAAAAAATTAAAACATTAATTCATTAATAACTAGTTTTACATTATTTAGAAATAAACCCAATTAAAATTCCAACAATTATTACTATTAAAAAAATAAAAAATATAAAAACTGAAATGGGAAAATATAGATCACCCCAGTATACTACAATCATCACCCCCACTGAAAACACTCTAGAAAAAATATTAGATATCAAATAAGAATAATAGAGAATGGATATATATAACATTGAGATGAATTGAGTTGAATATTTGGTGAAATAAAGAAGGGTTGTATATAGGATGTAATGTTAATATTGGAATAGTAATTCATCTATTAGAATAGTAACCTGACTGTTGAGAATAGTAACTTCACCATAGGGAATTATAACATGACCATTAGAATAGTAATTATACCTAAAAAATCATAAATTGTGATAAAAATAATATATAATATGATTACTCAAAGTAAAAAATAATACTATAATTAAATAATATATAAGTATTATAAAAAATAAAATAATATATAAAACATTAATAATAAAATGTATTTTAAATTATTTTCGAAAAGTAATAATTTTTATTTTAAAATTTTTAATTAAATATTTTATAAATTAATTTTCATAAAATGAATTTAATTTTTGAAATCATCACATCTAAATTTTCAAAAGTTTATTTTTTTAATTTTGTGAAATACGTTAATTTTTAGATGAATAGTAAAAAATACAATTTTCACATAGCATGTGTATCTTGAATTACATCATTCATGATGTAATAATGAAATAATCCTTACAATAACTTTAGTTTAGTACATGGAATATTTTATTTCATATATGATTCATTGAAATACAATAAACAAAATTTCCAAAAATAAATGAACTTTCAAAAACATAATGTCAAAAGTGATTTCTTAAAATAACATTTCTCTTTTCTTTTCACATTAAATTTTACAAAAAAGATGAATTAAAATTATAAATGGGATTTAAAGTCTTAAAAAATTAGATTATATTAAAATATATTTATATTGTCAAATTTTCACAATTTCATATTTTGACATTAATATACTATTTTATTAAATATTTTATTCTAAAAATACCCCTCTCCTCAAGTATAAATAATCCCACTCTGTTCACATGGAATAAAACTCATTCCATACACTATTAAGAAAAAACTCTTACCCAATACTCCAACTCAATTCCTAAGAATAATTTCGGTCATTTTGGATCTATCCAGCTCCAATTATCAAGTTTTTTATATTTTCGTACAAGGGAAGATACACTAAAGACCGAGTAACTCTCTATTAACTCTTCCCTATTCTCTTATACTCTTTATTCTTTTACCTAGTTCCTTCAAAAAACATATACTATAAATTTAATTATTAAGTATGGTAAAATTATATTAGTACTCTTAAAATACAATAATTATCATCTATATGATAAATATAAAGGTCATACCTCCCTTTCCCACTCTTTTGACAACGTCCCGTTAATGTTCATCTAACCAACTATATAGAAATTGACATTTCATCACATATAACCATAATTTTGGATGGATATTATAAACTATGTAAAATATATAAAATATAATTTATATGTAATATAAAAATATGTAATTAATCAAATTAATGTCTAAATTACTTTTAACGGAAATAGAGATATCATAGAGAAATAGAAAATTTTTAAGACTAACATGATGTCAAAATGCTTCAAATTCATCAACATAAATTAATAAATATAATATAATTCTTATAATTGATAAATAGTTTAATAAATAGATATAATTACATCTTGATTAATTTTTTTTAATAAATATAATTTTATTATTCAGTAGGTGAAAAAGTGACATAAAAAATAGGAGTTAACGTAATGGGATTCTCGCACCCAACTTTTTTTCTTTGGGTTATCCCTATTTCATGAATTATTTCATATAAATTTTTTTATTATGTTCTTGAAACAAAATTTAATTATTATTCCCCTTTATTTTTAGGGAATAACATGTTTCCAAAATTATTTTATTAAAAATAAAATGATTTTCCAAAAAAAATCTTCTTTCCAAACTATATATTGACTCCTCTTGAGTTGTTTCTTATTCACTCAAGAATAATGATTCTTGTAACAAATATATTTTCCCATATTCATTTAGTATCCTCATGTTATTTTATGAAATAATTATAGATGAAATAATTATGAAACACATTCCTTTCCCTGAGCTAATTTATGAATATGATTATAATACGTTCAATGTGGCATCAATGATTATGTAAATATTATGATGTGATGTGTGTGTCCAAAAATATATATCCCTATAAAACATTGGGTAATTTGATGTATCTCATGAGATAATGTATATGATTCATGGAAAATATGATTTATTTTATCACAATATTATGTTATGATAAAGCATATATGTTATGCGTGAACATGATTCTAGATATTTTCACAAAAATGTGTGGTAATTAAGCACTATGATAGGATGTTTCATTTTCATGCATCGTCATGTTCAATTATTTTATCACATGATTACCTTGTGATATTGATAATGATACTCTACTTATTATATAGAGATTATGCTTCTATGTGTTATATTGATTCATGATCATTGTTTATCCCCTTGTTGGGATTTTAGATCACCCATTTATTTGATATATATCTTCAAGGGAATACATGTACTCAGTAGAATGAAATATATAATAGGAAAAAACTTAAGTATTTAAATAATTTTTTTCTTTTAATTATGGATCATTTATGTATGATATTAAATTTTTGAAGACACTAAGACTTTAGATCAATGATTTGTATCTCAATTATGTTTTTTATCTTAAAAATGATTTAATAATAATGAAATAAAAATCCGGGTAGCTGTAGTTGGTATGAGAGGATAGTTTAGTTAATTTGGGAATTAGTGTTACAAAATAATATTGAAGGAAATAAGTGTATTCCTATGTATAGGTAAAACATCATAGAATTCCCTTTTTGAAAATGATAAATATATTGATCCCGTAGTATATAATTTAGTTTCAAACATTTGGAATGTATGCCTTAATTAAATAAGGATAAACTATCTGTTATGTAATTTATGTAGAAAAAACAGCTAATGTTTTTTGGAAATTCAAATCCTCTTATCGCAATATAGTGGTCTATCAAAATTAAGAATATCTTTTATATAATCTATTATTTTGAGATATGAAGGTGACTATGGCCATCTATCATTTATATGGATAAGATGATTAGTGGTGGGAATTGATAATGAACACTGATCAAAATTATGAAGTGGAAGAGATGTAGTTGGAGGAATTTACGAATATATTTCTTACCAAGTATTTACCTCAATATATTTGAACAAATAAGGATAGATAATTAATATAACTGAAGAGAGGGGAAGGATAATATGTTTTGGCTTGTGAGAAAAAGTATAAAAGTCACAAGATATTACTTTGGATTTTTGATCAATTATTTTATTAAAATAGATACATCGTTTATTTATTTAAAATCACACTTTCAAAGGGCTATAGCTATTTGAGACTTTGTAAATTATGATGAAGTGTTTAGATTTTCTCTTAAATTTGAGATAATATTTTAATAATTGTCCCACAGTAACAGAGATAAGAGGACATGAATAGAGTTTCAATATAGTGGTTCAAATGAAAAATGAAGAAAGAGGATCTAATTACCCATATGTCAAAAGTTGGGGAAAATCATCATGGGAATTGTCTCAAAGGGATAGAGAAGTTTCTAAAGTGTGGGAGAGAAGGAAACAGTGCTCATGAATATCGAGGAGACAAAATGAAGTTGTCCAACCTGATCAAGGAATGTGGGGAACATTCTAAAACACCACATATAGTTCTATGATTCAACTATAGGGAGCGTGGACACAATGAAATCTAGTGCTCTAAACCATGGGTCTATGAGGTTAATTAGTGTTAGAAAACACAAATGACAAAGAATAAGGGGAAATAATATGGAACCACTGCTACTAATGTGAAGAGTTAAAACGATGTTACATAAGGTAAAATTCATATTCACTCAATAATTCTATATATTTTTTTTGATTATAGTTCTACATAATCTCTTATATCAATAATGTTTTCTGAAACTCTTTAATATAATCCCCAATACCATGAAGTAGTGATATATATAAAAACACATAGTGTTTAAATAATTGCAACCGGAGTGTTGGAATCTTATGTTATATTCATATATTGGAATATTCTTCTAGTTAAACTTGTACCACATACCTACATATAATTTTATACTATAATGGGCATGGATTGAATCTAATTATATATAGTAATCATAAACTATTAGAAATAGAAAATATCCTTTAATATTATAAACCATAACATGATCTAATAAAAGTGAAAGGAGGATCATGAATCTCCTAGGGAAAATCAATCAACGGTATGGTTGCTGATACCATATGAATAATCATAATAATCATAAATGGTTGAGTCAATAGAAGGTATCAACCTAGAGGAAATTCTCATTGATAGGGAATACAATGATGTCTTTTTTAATGACTTACCTAAAATTATCCCAAATCGTGAGGAAGATTTCTCAATAGAACATATACCCTAAGTAGCTTCGTTCTCAAAATTCCCCATTATGATGGTCCCGATTGATTTGGAGGATGTGAATAAGCTGCTGCAAGAGAGTTTTAGATAAAGGGTTTATATGACCTAGTGTGTCACATTTGGGAGTTCTAGTTATATATTTCAAGAATAAGGATAGATCAATGTGATTTTTTATAGATAATCAGGATCTCAAAAATATCACCATAAAGAACAAGTATCCTTTACCAATGATTTATGACCTTTTTAATCAACTATGAGGTGCCCAAAACATATCAATGGTGTATTTTCATTCACGATATCTTCAAAAAAAATTTAAGAAATAAGATATTGATAAGTTTGTTCTTAGTACTAGTTTTGGGAACTTCGAGTTCATAGTGAGGCCATTTGGACTTACCAATTCCTATATTATCTTCATGAATTTTATGAATAGATTCTTTATAGTCAACCATGAAAAAATTGTGGTTGTATTTATCGATAAGATTCTCATTTACTCCAATAGAATTGAAGAACATTAAGTGAATCTAAATATTTTGCTGGTGACATTATGTAAGGATAAAATGTATGACAAGTTCATCAAGTGTGACTTTTCCATACCAAAAGTCGCATTATTAGGGTATGTGATCACAAAAAAGGAAATATATGTAGACCCTTAAAAAACAATGGATATTATCAAATGCAGTAGTCCCACTAGTGTCGTTGAAATACATTGTTTTATTGTATTATCATGGTACTTACTATCATTTTGTGATAAATATTCCTAGACATACTATCCCTCAAACTATGATTCAATAGAAAGGGTTATAGTATGTATTTATGGAAGATTGTGAGGAATGATTTAAGGAGTTCAATATAAGACTAATAACGACATTTGAACTCACACTACCCACCTATGGGGAAGGTTTTGTGATAAATAGTCATGATTAAAGGAAATGAATTCGTTTTTTCTCATGTATATTGATAAAGTAATATCTTACACCTCACAAAAGATGATTATAGATGAGAAAAACTACCAAATATATGATATGGAGTCAGAAGTTGTGATATTATCACTAAATATTTAGTAAACAATATCTATGGTGGAAAGTGTGACATATTTAAAGATCATAAGTGAATAATGTATATAATCACAAAAAATGAGATCAACATATTTCAAAGAAGATGATGAAAGATAATCAATGAACTTGATTTACCTATTCAATAACATCCTTCAATGGAGGGAATGGTTGATGATTCTCTTATCAAAAAATGACACCCTACTCTATCCGAGATGCAGTTTGAGAAAAACCATATCTTCATGGATTTTCAAAGAATTGATTTGGAAATCATAAAGGCATGGAATATATCATACATTACCCAAATGATCCACCAATCTACAATCTAAGAGAATATCAATGTGGCATTAAAGGATGATATAGAGCATCAATATAAGATGAAAGCAATAAAGGATATGAATCTAGATGAGTTCAACATCAAAGATGATTTTGTGATTTAATGTGGAATGAGGAGTTTTAAATCTTCATCACTCTAGATAAAGAATGAGCTATTGGATAATGAACGTATACCATCATTCTTTTTCCATCTAGGATTCACCAAGATGTATTGTGGTCTTTAAAGACACTTGTGGTGTTAAAACAAGAAGAAGTAGATTTTGGAGTATATCACAAGATGTTTGGTATGTTAGAATGTTAAATCAAATTTACATATGTGAAAAGATATGTTGATACCATTTTCTATAACCATGTTGAAATGGGATAATATATCATAGGACTTTATTTCTGGTCTCCCAAAGACATAAAAAGAAATTAATGGTGATAGGAGTTGTTGTGGATCGATTCACCAAACCTTCCTACTTCATTTCTATCTAACAAGATTTATCAGTTTAGAAACATTCCAAGTAATATGGGATGGAAGTATGGAGGTTGAATGGTGTTCCACATTATATCAATTTTTATCATGATGCAAGTTTCACCTCTAGATTTTTGAGAAGTTTTCAACAAGAATTGAGTACTATATTGATTTTGTTCACAACCTATCACCCCCAAAATGATGGTAACTATGATGCTTGAAGACATTCTATGACCCTTATAAATGGAATTTAGAGGACTATGTGGTCAACATATCACATTAGTTGAGTTATTATATAACAAAAATTTCAGCTCGAGTACTCAAATGGCCTTAAATGAAGATCTGTATGGGAAGTGATTTAGAAGACTAATTTGTTGTGATGAAGTTTGTGAATAAATTCTACTGGGACTTGAACTTGTATAAGAGATAACATATAATGTTTAATAAATCCAGCATCCTTTAAAATTTTCTCAGATTTAGAAAAAATATCTATGTAATCTACTATTAAAGGGAATGCGAGGTTGATGTTGGAGATAATTTTTCTGTATAATATCACCATGGAAGAGAGTTATGTGATTTAGAAATACAAGGAAGCTTAGCTCAAAAATACAATGGTGCCTTTGATATCCTTGATCATATTAGAAAAATGGAATTTGATCTTTAACTTACATCATTTATATATCATGTTCTTGATGTGTTCCTTGTTTTTCTATTAATAAAATACTTTCATGATCCCTTATATATAGTGATTTCAGAATTTTTACAACTAGTAAATGACCTCATATATAATGAGTATCCATTGAAAATCATGGACCTTTGGAAAACATTCCTATAAATAAGACATCTCACCATGTCAAAGTGTTGTAGAGGATAAGTATGATGTGGCAGTATGGGAACTAGAGGAAATAATAAAACATAATTATCATCATCTATTATCCACCAAGTATATTAGTTTAAATTTCCAGGAAAAAATTTCTAACGGGGGAACAATTTAATGACCTTGTTTTTTTAGTAAAAAATATTCTTGAATAATTGTGTGTTGTATTATATAATATAATATTATACATATGAAAAATATAGTTAAAAAATATTATTTAATTCTGAAAAACTATTACATAAATTAGTAATGAAACGAATTATAATTCCAAAAATTACAACTCGAAAAAAATATAAAATCCAAAAACCAAAATGGGAAAATATAGATCCCCAAATCTATTTGAATTATCTCCCCCACATCGAGTACTATATAAAAGAAAATATATATTATTAAACCAATCAACATTTTAGAAATTGGATATATAGAACCTTGAGAGGTATTTAGTTGAATATTGAATGAAATAAGTAAATGGCAATGTGACCATTTTAATAGTAATGTGACCATTGGAATAATAATGAGACCATTAGGAATAGTAACCTTTCCATTGGGAATAGTAACCATACCATTGCAATAGTATTTTACCTCTAAATATTAAATTATGAAATAAATATTGTTAATAATTATTAATTTATTTAAATATAATTATTATAAAGAAAAAAATAAATACCATGAATTAAAAAACTCAAAAAAAAATATAAGCGCATTTTTAATAAACTGTATTTTAAAATATTTTGTAAATGTCAAGTTTTTTATTATTAAATTATAAATTACACATTTTTGATTTTCTTAAAAAATGAATTTCATTTTTTAAATCAATACATAAAAATTTTCCTATGGATATTTTTTTGGTAATTTTTTTAATTACATCAATTTTTGGCTGAATAGTAAAAAATACAGATTTTCACATAACCTGGGTTTCTTAAATTACATCATTCATGATTTAATAATGAAATAATACTTTATATAATTATAGGTCATTCCATGAAATATTTTATTTAATAATAGATTCATTAAAATACAATTAACTTTTATTTCATAACTAAAATTATCTTTGCAAAACCAAAAGACCAAAGTGATTCCTTAAAGTAACAATTTTGTTTTATTTCCAGTTTCTATTCACATAAACTAATCAATTCTAATTATAAAGATGATTTAAATTCAAAAACCCATTATATTTTATTTATATAAGATATATTTTTTCAGAAATAAACTATTACATGTTCTACCATTGTTATAATATTTTATTTAATATTTTATTCTAAAAAACCTCTCTCCTCAATTATAAATTACCCATCTCCCTCCCCTGGGAAAACCACTCCTCCCACCAATTAGAAATATAAATATATTTCCAAATACTACCTATATATCCCCTTATAACACTTAGTGAAATTATATAGTAGTTTAACTCAAGTCATCAAGAGAGTTAAAATGTTGTACAATATAGAATACACCAATGAGAGAGTAAGTCTCTCTAAACTCTTCCCACATTCTATATCTCTTTCTTCTTTTTCACAATTAATTTCAAAAAAATAACTATAAAATTAATTATGATGTTTTTTAATATTTTATTAAGTATTTTAACCTACTATAATTATCATATTTATCACAATGATAAATCTCATACTTCCCTTTCTCGCTCATTCAATAACATCCTGATAATAGTCATCTTACCACCAATGGATATATTTCCACGTCAACACATATAACCATCATCACAGATGGTTATTTTAAACTATATATAATATATAAAAATGTAATTAGATGTATTATAATCTTTTGTAATTAATTATACTAATCTATAAATTACTTGGAATGAAAATAGAGATATAAAAGAGGAACAATAATTTGTTTTATAAAAACATGATATTAAATTTTTTAAAATGCATCAATGTTAATTAAAAATTATTATAAAATTATTATAATTGATAAATATTTTTAAAAATGAATATAATTAACTTCAAGATAAGAAATTTCAAATGTATTGGTTTATTAATCTAGAGGATCAAATGCGATAAACTAATGTGGTAATTAAGGTAAAAGGATTCTCAAACCCAACTCCTTTTATTTGGGTTATCCTTATTTCATGATTTATTTAGTATAAATATTTTTCTAACATTTATTAAAAATAATTTCATCATTATTCCATTTTATTTTCAAGGATATACATTTTTATAACATTATTTTATAGATATCTATATGATTGTTAAAAATAAACTCTTTTTTCAAAAATACATATTGACTTTTATTAACTTGTTTCTTCTTTGGTTGTTAATGATGATTATCATACAAAATATGCTTTAACATTTTATTTAGTAACAACATATGTATTGATTATATCATTAATGATGAAATCCTTATGAAACCCTGTCCATTCCATGGGTCACTTCTTATATATGAGTATAATATGTTCTTTGTGGCACGTATGACTATGTAAATATTTTGATGTGATGGCAGAGACTTGAATTATATTTCCCTATAATACATTGGGTAATGTGATATATCTCATGATAGAATATGTGTTATTCATGAAAATTATGATATATTTGTTCACAAGTATATGTTATGATTATTCACATATGTTATCTGTGAACATGATGCTGGCTTTGTTCATAACCATGTGTGTTTTTTGAGCATTATAAAATAATGTATCATTTTTATGTATTTCAGAATTCCATTCCAATATCATATGTTTACCCCATTATATTGATGATGATAATATTATTATTATATAAGGATTATACTCACCCATTTAATATTGATTCATGATCCTTATTCTTCAACTTACATGGATTTTAGCTCACTAATTTCATTTATGTATATCCTCAAGTGATTACATGTACTATGGATAATACAAGATATAGAAGAAAAAATAAGAATTATTTAAATATATTTTTATGTTTTATTATTTAAATTGATATTAATTCTTAATTTTCCTAATGCCCAAAACATTGGGATCTTGGATTTGTTTCTCTATTTTGTTGTTTATCATAAAAATTATGTAATGGAAATTTAAGAAAAATTATGGTAACAATAGATTACAATTAAAATATAATTACAAGTGTAATAAATTATTATTCTTATTATATTGTGATGTCTTAATCTAGATAATTGAATGTTTTTCCTACAAATATATTGTAACTATCACATGAATATAATTAATATTATTTATATTTCTTTAATATAAATATATAAATTTCATGTTATGTTTAAATTTAATGATATAAAGACTAAATAATTAATGTATAATTAGTGTTTCATTCCAAAGTTAGTATTATTCTTTCAAGAAATCATATTTCTTATGATATTTAGATTTTTTAGATTCTCTAATTGATTATCCATACATGTTTCCTTGATTAAACTAATAGTAGTTGTGAACCTTTTTTGCATAGTGATTCTTATGGATTATATGACCCTTGGATTATTAGTTTGATTAATCTCACCCTGAATAAAAAGTATAATAACTCACATATGGTTAGTGAACAATTTTTCAATGTAAATATAGAATGTTGAGATATACCCCATGCTCCACATAAAGTAATGTGATGAAATCCCTTAAGATGAATAATTGTATATTTGGATGTTTATGTATACTTTTATATAAATGTTAATGTTATGTGGTTATATTATTGTGAAGGTTTGGATTATTTTGTGTAGTGGTGTTTTTTATTTGGGGAAGAAAATAAATTAATTGTAAAAGAGATAAATTTTTTAAATTTGATCATCTTAAGTTGATAAGTGAATTTAGAAATTTATGGTAATAAATGAGTTTAAATGATAAATATGGAATTGATGTGTGGTAATTAGATTAAAATAATTTAATGTTAAATTAATGAATTAAGTTAATGTGAAATGGAATTTCATAGTATATGGGAGATAATTAAATCTTAGTAATTAAATAAATGATGAAATATTTTAATTAAATTTTGCCTTGTTGGGATTATTTATTAATCTTTTGTGGTGACAGGGATTAGTTGTGGTAGTGATGTAATGATTGTGGTAATTTTTATTCTGTGTGAAACCATAGGTTAAGATTGTGTGTAACAATAATTTTTGTTTTATTTTCCTTTTATTTCTATACAAACCACTCCCGAGTCATGTCTTTACATAGAAATAAAATTGTATGAGTGGTGGTGTTTTTTCCAACATTCTAATGGTGTGGAACAGATGACTAGATACCCCCACATCTCATATATATATCACATGTGAGGTATATATGCACAATATATTATGGATATAGGTAATAAGATCACTATAAGTGGTGTATGATGATAGGATGTTCTGGTCTATTCGTTGGGTCAAGTGTTGTAGGAGGAGGGAATTAGTTTCATCTCCTTCATGTTTGATAAATAAAACTTTTTTAATTATATATATGTGGTTATGAGGTTACATGGATTAGAAATATTTACCCATGTGTCTTTGGGTGGGGTGTTCGATGGTTTTTAATGTGTGAATGGGCATGATTATATATAATGGATAAGTTAACTAGGATATACTACATTAGGGATTGAGAGAATAAAAGTAATTGTAAGTGTTAGGATTCACCCATTTAACAATATTCTTATTCTTATTTCATTACACTTTGATGCGTTATTTGGTGAGTGTGTTGTGTTGATAAAATGATTGTCTAGTAAAAATATTTAGGTTCTTGTGGGATGAACAATTTTGTCACTAGGAAATTAGTATGCTCTTATTATAATTTTACGGGAGTCCTTGGTTATTATTATAATATGTATAATTTTTTTTTCTCAAAAAAAATACATATATAATGTTTTTCAGGTTTCAATGGACACTTCATGGATAAATATGGTAACCACAATCTTGGTAATTGGAGATATTTTTCGGGTCTGACATTATTATTGTCTCTTTTTATTTAACTGGAGATTAAATTTTTTATTAATATGATATTTTATTCCTTGTATTATTTTGTGGATTTTTAATTTTCCCTATGTTATAGAGTAGTTTAATTCTCCAAATACAGTCTTCCAATCATACTTTTTGTATTAATTGTAATTCCTCCCATATATGTGACTTTCATTATACCTTTGGTTCCAATATCTAATCCAAGGAATACTAGATGAGGTACTTAGGTTTTATAATCCATATTCATTCACTTACAACTAAGGAGGGTTTCCGTTTTAGGGAGGGGGTGTGATAGAGTGATATGAAAGGGTTATGTAGAAAGATATGATAGATATTAGGGTTGAAAACTTATAAGTACATAATGTGATAGTTGGAAAATTGTATCCATGAATTTTTGTTTGTAGTATGCACTAGGGATTCCTTCTAGGACATGTGGTTTTATCCCCCATGACAATATGAAAAGATACACAGTTTGTTGAACTACCATGTGATTATGTGTTTCATGTAGGGTAGTGAGCTTCAAGAGGAACATGAATCATTACTGTATGGGATTATGATTGAATTAGGTGGTTTCGAGAATTTAAAAATAATTTAATTAAATAATTGATTATTGTTTTATAAATTGAGAATATGACATGATGTAATGGAATTAAACAATAATTATCTATCATGAACTATTTTTATAAAAAATATTTATACCTTAATGTTTTATTCCTATTCATGTTATAACACTCTTATTCATAAATTCAATTTTGTTTCCAATGATAAAATATGAATAATGTTGAACTATTTTTGGAATATTCATAATTTTTATGGTGTATACATAATTTTTTTATTAACAATTAATTTTTTTTAAAACAACTATTCAACATGATATTTTTAGTATATTTCATAATGAAAAAATAAACTGAATTATTTTGAAAATATTTTTAGAAGTATTCTGATTATCCTGAAAGATGGTATGGCAAGAATTTATTCCTTAAACGTTGTATAATAACGATTTTCAAGGACATTTTGTAAAATTTTCTATTTTTTATTTGCGAACTAGAATACCTGTAAAATTACTGGCATCCTTGTTAACGATCAATTTAAATTTCCAAACCATAATATTGATAACATTACCATACTTTATTGGAATGAATATAGTTTTATATTATTAACCAATTTATATGATAGTCATTTAAATTCATATATGGAAGAAATATTTTTTTAATTTTTACTAAAATTTTGAAAATGATAAAAATGATCAGTGAAAACCATTATCATTTTAATATATTTCCAAATCATCTAATCTATCACATTTTCCCAGAATGGTTAAAGGAATTTTTATTTTAGTTTTTAATTTTACTAAATATCAACATTTTACTATCAGGTCTTTCTTCCACGGTATGTGTCATATATACATTAATAATATATCATAAGGCTAGACTCTGTTTTAAATTTTTCAATAATGATAATCACACTTTGGTATAACTTGTTGATACTCAAAACTAATAAAATGATTGTAATAATTATTTTTAAAATTGATAAATTAATTTTAATACTGAAATAATTGTTTCTTTCATGTTAGGAAATGTGAATTTTGTTATTGGAATCATGTATATATTTTAAAATATTTATGTTGTAACTTTGGAATATCTATTATGTTAATCTTGATCTTGTAACATGATTACTAGGTTGTATTTTTGATTGGAAATCATATCATGTACTAATGATGTTGTATCAAAAAATAGAATTAAAATCATGTTACCCTTATTATAATATATAATTACTTTTTCATGAGAGATTAAATTTTAAGAGAATGTTTTTTTTCATGCACGATATGCCCAAAACAATGTAATATAATAACTATTGTTTCAATTTTACGATCACAGAGAATTTTTTGTTTTAATGATTTTTAAATAATATTGTATATAATTTGGGGTATTCTTATTGAGTAAAATATCCTAGAATGTACCAATTTTCAAAAAATGTTTGAATTGTACTTCCTCTATAACAAGATGAAAATATAATGTCTAATTTACCATGTTAAGCATGATTCATGAGATAACACATGTGATGTTTTGGTATTTTACTTGGTTCCACATTACACCTTGATAAACTCTAGATTTATATATAATAACCCTTATCATTTTTATATAAATATTATATAGTAATAGATCAGTATTCAATATATGAAATTATAGTACACTTCAAAATAGTATAGGTCTAGTATCTTTGGAAACATGGATACAGAAACTACTTGTCCCTAAGATATATATATCATGTTCTACTAATTTCATCAGAATAATATTCCTTCTTAGAAATATCATATATAAAACATTTCTTCATAACATGGGATAAATATATATAATAAATGGTGATATCTAATTATTAGTAAGGGTAAAAATGAAGATATCTATGATCACTTAAACATAACATGAGAATAAGTGTATAAGGAAATGATAAAAATATTTTAAAACCATACCCTTTATATCATAGATCAAAATATTGAGTCTTGACATATGGCTTGGAAGTTTATAAGACATAAATCATAAATGAATCAAAGAATATGTTCAATGATATGATAACATTGGAATAAGAAATAAGTTTATATAATACAAATAATCATTGAAATTCATTTCCTTAGTAGTTGAGGATCACTTCCTACATGATCATAGTGTATTGGATTTACTCACTATTCCCTCATATAATCCAAGGTTCACTCCCGATACTATCATAGTCGACAATGTACTTTACTAATCTAGCTGTACACCCCATTCCATTTATTATTATCTCACGAGATATCAATATTTACCCAATACATTGGTGGAAAAATATACTTCTGATCACATAATTTACATAATGAAAATATTACCTATGTGTGCCATTATATCATAAACTATTTAATATTTTATAATCCTATAGAGGGTATTGGGATTCATAACTATTTCATTATAGTTTAATTTACCCCTGGACAAAAATGAGTAATATAGAATAATCCATAAATCATAATCATCATAATAAATCTAAAGACTGAATGTGGATGGTATCATAATATTATAACCCTAAAAATCATAACTAAAATCCAAGGATATTATCATATATTAATTATTTATTTAGAAGATCAATCGATCTATCTTGGAGAAAATACACTTTCACATTGAAATAAGTTATTTAAAATCCAATTTTTTTTTAAAATCATATGAAATATAATTTATTTAAAATGAAAATTATAAAACTATAAAATTATATTTAATTCATTTAGTAATCATGATAGTTTTAAATTCAGTTCATGTTATGCATGTTAAAATAAATATTAATTTTAAATTTTTAGTTATTAGAAAAAAACTCTTCATTTCAGAAAATGATAAGAAGATTGTTTTTAATTTTTTTTAAAAAATTAAATAATTACTAAAAATTTATTTATAATTCATAGGATAGTATTTTAAAAAAGAAATTAAATTTTAATGATACAGTAGATGTGGAAGAAAGGTATTTTTTGATATAAGAGATAAATAAAGTCAGCATTCATTAAAAAATAATTTATGTCTCTAATGTTCATAAAAATGGGAAAATAAAAGGAAAATATATATAATTCATAAATAAAAAGTTTATAATTAAATAAATAAGATTATTTTGATGTATATCTTAAATAATCATTGTAAATAATGACATTATAACATTAAACCCTCACCTCATGTTCATCTTACTTGGAAATACCATTCTGATATGGTATAATAAATTGAAATTAATTAAAAATATATTTTAAAGAAATTTAAATTAATATAATATCAAAAAAATATACTTATAACATTTAAAAAATATTTATTAACAATTCATTATTGAAATCACTGTTTCGGTGTGTTAACTTTTTCATTTTTCATGGGAATTTAATTTGATTATTCTAGTTAATGTATTTAGATAATGGATTCATAATGTAAATAACTTTAAGAATGATATGAATTTCATATTATATATATAGTTATTTGTAATTAAATGATATAGAAAAATGAATTAAACTCTTTGTGGAGATGGAACGCCATACTGACAAATGAATGTTGTTTTCAATTTTCAAGTGATGGAATGAAATAAAGGTAAATAATAGTTCAACATTAAAAAATAATTACTATTTTATAGATAATTTATGTTTTAATTAAATATATATTTATTAAAATTCATTTAATGTGTATGTGTAAAAATAATCACATCACTTCATGGATGCGGTAGACTACACGTTGGCATGAGTGACGTTAACATTTTCCAAAGGATGAGAGGAAGGTGGCTAATCATAATTCCATTATAATAATAAAAATTCATAATTTGGAATATACATATCTATTTATTTTATAATTTACACCATGGATTTATATGAATTATAATGAAAAAATAAAATAAAAAATTCTTTGTTTAGTGTTTTGCATCTTCATTGAGAATTCTCATTTATCAAACACATTAAGCCTTAAAGGGATTATATTTTAGCAAAGCCAGAATTTCTAGGTTGTGTTTGAGGAAGTTAGTAAGTTATAATGGTAGATATGGGTGGATATATAATGCAAAAATAGTGTGAGGTAGAGGGGACAAGACTTTCCCTTTTATAAGAGTTTAGAGGGGCACTCCACACATTAATTAAAATTTTAAATTAATATAAATTATATTTCATTGAAAATTAAAAAAAATGGTATATTTATAATATAATATGATCATGTGTTTAAATATTATCATTTTATAAAATTTTAACACGTTTTTAATTTATTTCTCCCATATCCTATTTATTTAACCCTATATTAATGCATTTGACAATTATTGTGATATGGATGTTCTTTACTCATTAACAGTCAAAATTTATTATAAAAAGAAAAATGACCTATATATAGACCATTGTTGTTATTTTAAAACATATAACACTTACTTGAATAAATATAGGAGTTTTTGAATTTTAAAGCAATTAATAAAATATTTTTTTATTAAAAAATATAATTAATGTCATTTTAGAACTATTCATTTAATTTAAATTTAAAGAAAAAAAGACAACAAATGAATTAGAATATATACAATTAAAAAATATATAATATATTATAGATATATATATATTTCATGTAATGCAATAATTCAAAAATATTATATTACTTTTAATATTTTTAAAATATATTTTATTAATTGAATAAAGATTATGTCCACATTGTGTATGCATTCTAAGTAATTATTCAATTACTAAATTTTTTAAATAAATTAAACTATTAAAAAATTATTATTTTAAATATATATTTATAGTCAAAATTATGCTTTTTTATCCTCATGTAAAAATTTTATTGTGCTTAATGTGAAGAGAGTGACATTATGTATTTATTCTTTGGTTAAAATCATATAAAGGTCTTGGTCAATGAAAATTGAACCAAGGGGCCATTTATATGAGTCATATATATGAATGGATGAACTCTTAAAATAAAATAGGATAAAGGAATATTTTATTAAAATTTAAAATCATTATCAAAGAGTTTTATCCTTCTTTTCTCCATTTTACCGTCATTGGGGAGGCTAATATTTTCACTGGTTACAATTCAATATGAAAAAATTAGAAGGAATATATTTAAAACATTTGAACCTACTGATTCCAATTATGGAATCCATGTTTCAACATTCAATTTCATAATGTTGAAAAAAATTAATTTGTTTCCAAATCACAAAAAACAATGAAACAAATTTGGAAAAATACCTTTTAGAATAAAAATATCTTTAAACCAAAATCAACCATAATGTTTATTATAATGAAATTAATGATATTATATAATAAATAATATGATTAATTTTATTTTTAAATAATTTTATAACAAATTATACATTTTTTTGTTTTAAAAAACAAATAATATTTTAAAAAAAACATTAATTTTCCCCATTAAATAGAAAATCACTATATTCCAAAAAATCTATAAAACTAACAGTAAGATAGTTTTGATATGATAATTTCATTAAATTAAGTTTCTTTTTTCCTACAACATTTTATAAAAGTTTTAAAAAGAAATATATTATTTTTTTAACTAATAGAAATAAAACCATTTTTGAGGGTAAATATATTTTTTATTCATATAATTACTTTATTACAAATATATTTGATTATCTTAAAATTTTATACATATTTTTCAAAATATTTTTTATTAATATTCATTATACTAATATAATGGTATGGATATAGTGGTATAATATATGTTGGTTCATTTAGGCTCTTGTTTATATGTATCATAAAATATTGAAGAAAAATAATTAATTAAAACATCTTTAAATATTTTTGTGTTAAATTTTACATAATTATACGAATTTTAAACAAAAAATTACATTTCTTTGATACAAACAACCAATGGGACTTCCTCATCATCACATCCTTGGGTTCCCATTTAGTTTATTTTAATTTATAGATTCTCCACAAAATAATGACTATGTAAACGGTCTTGTTTCATTGCACATTATCCCTATTATCATGAATATCTCATGGTTGTTCATCATAAGAGACATAATTCTCTAGTTTTATAAACTGTCAGTGTCGTATTAGGAAATGATCAGATATGAACATCCTCTAGAGAGATAAATGGAACACCTCATGAACATAGGAGAGATTCTCTATAAGTTTCCAATGATAATCTTGCCTCCTGATATAATGAAGATTATCAAAAGAAAAAATATATATAGGGTTTCAATTTTCCTTCTTTCTTAATAAGTTATCATTCTTACAATTAAATATCTGTAGGAATACCATTTCAATAACATGAAAAACTAAATCTCATCATAGATTGTCATGATAATGTTTTTTGTTTATCTTGATCTTATATTATGTGTTTCTGAAATGATGTTACATTATCTATCATTTCCTTAGAAATTTTAGGCCTCAATAACTTTATTAATATAATTTATCCCAATACATTGGAGTTATAAAATTATTTCCATAAAGAAATTTATAAAGATGATTTTTAATTCATTATTGATAGTTATTGATTTATTAAAATTCAACCAAATGATGGTATTGATGAAAGAATCTTTGAACACTATAGAACAAGATCTCAAAATGTATTATATAATTTTTATTATACTCTCAAACTAAAAATAATTCTAAAGATAAAATAAAGATGAAAAATTATCTCGATGTCCAGATAATGTTGAAAAATTATCAATAATATCATGGTAAATCTGTCAACCCAAGCCTCTACGGTACGTTTCCCTTTTAATAATGAAATAACTTGCATTGTATACAACTTCGAGATTCAAACACACCACGACCAATCAAAATAGTCATTATGAATAGTAATACCCACCTTTTAAAATTTTATAAATTTTATTTTTTAAAATGGACTTCATTTTTGAATTCAGAATATCGATATTAGCTTAGGGTTAATTTTTGATACATTTCTGAAAACCTTCAATTTTGGATGAATAGTGAAAAATACTAAATTTTAATTGAAAACAACTTTTTTAATCGAAGTAATTTATAGTGTTAAATTATAATGTTCAGTGGTTTCAAAGTGTAATTAGATTATATTTATATCATTTATTATAATTTATGTCATTGTATGTAATTTTAAATTTAAACTGTACATAAACAAGTGTCAATCTTTTGATTGTTATTATTTCTTAAAAACACACTTTTTGTTTTGTCAACGAGAATTAATTTTAAATTAATTTCATCCACTTATATGTTTTGAATTTGGAATAATTGATTCTATATTTGGAATCATGAGGTCCAAATTGTGATAATATGTAATTTTTAATTTTAGACATTATGAATAATTATTTCAGTAAATAGTTTATTTACCATGGTTAAAGGGTAAATCTGATAAATAATTGTAAAAATAATATTATTATAATATTAAATTACCATAAAATGTTCCCTATTCCTATTTATTAAAACATGTCTGATCATGGGAATCCTTGGGTCGATTTTGGTACACCATGGAGCCACTTGAGAGTGATAATGAAAGTTTATATTAATTAATTTAAAGTAAACACAAAAATGACCGAAACATATATTGTTTAGAAAACCAATTTTTACATGTTGTTATACCAGTTATTCTTTAAAATATAAGTAATAATTATAAATCTAAGAATATTTATTTCCTAATGTTATTTTATTTATAATTTTTAGTCATTAAATAATTAAATTTATTTATGACATAATGATGATGTAGTAATTACCTTATTAAGAAAATAATCAATTAAATGGTATTATAAATACTAAAATAAATATAGTTTCAAAGATTTTATGACATCCACGAATTTTCTAGGTTAATATGACATTTTAGGGTTGATTAAATGTATTTTTTTTAAATTAATCAATTCGTAATGACTTTTACAAAAACCAAATAATACATATTGTGAAAATTGATAAAAATGAAATTTTAAAAACAATTATTATATTATTAAATTATATATTTGTCCTAAAAATATAATGTTCTTACAAAGAAATAATATAATTATTGGTATATCATTAATTAACCTCTTCAAGTTCTTTTGTCATTTTATAGTATGTTTATTAATCAATTGTAATAATAATATAAGGAGGCATGGTAAAAGTTAAACTATTTAACTAAGAGTTAAATAAAAAAGATAAGGTTAATATGGTGACTTAATCCTATATAAAACCTATTTGTTGATATTTTTTCGACCCATACCCACCATTTCCTTGAAATAAATCATTTGGGAGCCATTAGAAACCGAAAATGATTTTATTATAAAATAATATTGAAATCATTTCCTAAGGTTCCCGTCACCTCTCTTATAAAAGGGAACCCCCCCTTATCTCAAAATATAATGTCCAAAGCCATTTGGATCTACCAAACCCTATCCAAATATACTCCCAATTTCCTTAACATAAACCTAGTGGCCTTATTTTGATCAAAATCCAACCTAAGGATCCCATTTGATAAAATCAAAAGGAAGATCCTGAAGAAGAGGTAAATATTTCATCACCTCCTTCATGTTCTTTTTCTTCTTCCAATACAAATTTCTTTGTTTCTTCCATTCTAATATAATAACTCCAGTATCTTATATATACTATTATGTTATTATAAAATGGTAGAACCATATTCATTATTATATCCATCATATGAATGACAAAGTCACCATATGTGTGTACGTACGACTTACTATCTCCACGTCATGGTGTACTTGTTATTCAATGCATTATTTTTTTGGGTGGGTATAATAATGATTTTAATTGATTTAAATAATAAATATAACATTTTCATGATTCTATATTTTTGAGATAACATCTATTTACAGATGATTTTAATCTGAAAATAATTATATTGTCGCTCGTGCGTACGTACGGATTACCATCTCCACGAACATGATTAGATTCATTTCCCCATCACCACCATTCAATAATAATTTTCATTTGATGATTTAAAATAATTTTTCAGAACATAATATCATTTTGGAGATGAATCATATACATACTACCCATAACAAACACATCTTATGTAACAAAACAAATAATGGAAAATGAATTAATTAACACCTAAAATGACGATAATACTAAAATATTATTAACAAAGAAATATCAGAAGATCATATATTATATAATATTAATGTATATGGTTCTTTTAGAACTTAATAACAATGATTTAACTATTATATAGTACATTAACATACCATATACCAAGGAAAAGTACAAGGTAAGGGTTAATTGCACAATCTCTTTATTATCCGATGTTGTTTTTATGTAAGTATCTACTGGGACCTCTTTATTATCCACATCTGTGTTTTCTTAAAAATGTAATTCAAATTTTTTTTACTATTTAATAGACTATGGTTAAAATTCATTTATGCCCTTATTTGACCTTATATGTTTTTAATGGAATCATTCCATTGTTTTCCAAACATGGTACATTATGAGCTTTTCGACAAAAATAAGGTAAGAATGTTTGTTTAACTTATATGGTGAGGGGAGATATTTTCCATCATTATAAGATCATCAAAACTTCCCTTAAAAGCACATAAGAATATTTTAAAAATAAATGTTTTCTTTTATAATAATGTGACTCTTAAATGATTTCAAAATATAAAGAGGTAATTCTCTCAAAAAGTTTTGATTTCGTCTATGTGAAAATCTATTGATAAAATTTACAAATATTTGAAGTTGATTTGTTATGATAATCATATTCCATATTGTATTTAAGGTTTTTTGATATGTTAGATTGTGTATTTTAATTTTTATACAACTCATGGTTTACAGTTAAAGTATTTACATTTCGTATGCCAATTTTAGTATGAATGTTTATGTTAAGTATCATCCTTTTCATATGAGGAATGTATTGGAAAATGTATGTGACGGGTGGTGCCCGCTATAGCTCCTCGATGCATCAGTAAGTCTAATGAGAAAATAACACATGGAATTGGATGAGACCTTCCCCAATTTGATATATGGTTTTGGCATACACCTTAATCATTTTTAGATGTCATGGCTGAGGGCTTGAAAAAATGTTTCAGAATGTATGGCATTATACAGTCCCTCATTATGAAAAGAATATTGACGGTTCATGTGGTTATTATACTAGTAGAATACCCATGACTATGTTTTATTATGGCGCTATTTACTCATATCATATTTCTTCCATAAAGTGTTCATGGATATTACTTGTAAAGGAATGTGTTTTCAATTATTCACCATGCCTATTTTATATGTTATCCTCCACTAAATTGTTTACCCTTACAGAGCATATGAGCTCAACCCTTTCTTATTTTTTATTTTCCCAGAATTTATAAGATGTGTATTACTATTGATATGAAAGGTTAAGCTAAAAGGGAATAATGGCATTTTATAAGAACAATTGATGATGTATTTTATGTTTGAAATTGTAATGTGAAGTTTATGTATGTAATATATTTCCAAGACTGAAAAACTAATCGGCCTTTTGGGACATGATTTCCTTGTATCATTCCAATGCTATGTAATAAGGCACTGAAAAAGGGTAACTAGTGTCAGGGAATTATAGTTGGTATCATAGGAAGTTTAATATAAACCATTGAAACTAGATTTAGAAAAACTCTGATTAGAGAACATTACACAATGATAAAAATTAAGGATTAATATAGGAAAAATTCCTAGAATTTTGGTAAAGTAGAGATTTTGTGTATTTTTGAAATAATACATCCATATCTGGATACGAGTAGGTAGAGGCGGATCTAGCATAAATATACCTAGGAGTGAAAACTCTCACAAGGAGTTTTGTGCTTAACTTGAGGTATCCTAGTGCACAACAACAGGCCTAGCTGCACTCTTGTTTACGATCCTCCCGGAGGATATGCTTAAGATAATTCACATGTTCATTATAAACTCTTTTAAATGATTTATAATTATATACCTCCTCAAAGAAAACATATTTTATGATTATGGATTATCTCCAAAAATTAATCAATTTATGTTAAGTGTTTTACATGTTTGGAATTATGAATTGTGATTCATAAACTAATCTATTGTATTCCATTATTTAAAAATGGCACCTAGTGGAAGGAATGGATACCATATCAACACACATAATCTATGTAGGTATTTTCCTCCAACTCAAGATAATTATAGTGGATCAGGTGATGCAACTAGGGCTGATCAGATTTTCACCATACTGGGACAGCTCACTCATGTTATGAATAATAACCTAATCTATATGGAGCACCTTAATAAAAAATGGTGAGGATCAATGTTAAACTGCTTCATGAGGAAACAACCACCAACATTCAATGAGACTACAAATCAATTAGTAGCTGAGTAATGGATTAGTTCCTTAGAGAAAAATATTTAATGCTTTTGGGAGTAGCTAAAGGGAAAAAGTTGTCATGACAGTTTATCAACTCACCAGAGATGCAAGTCAATGGTGCTCATTAATTCAAAACACATAGGAGGATGAACAATTACCATGTAAGGAATGCCGGGAGTTTAAAGATATTTTCTTAGAAAAATACATTCATCGTGACCATCGAACAGATTTGGAAAGGAAAATTCTGAGTCTGACACAAAAGGAGGATGAGAATGTCGTAATGTATGATGATTACCATACATGGATGGTAAGGCATGATGCAGATTATATATGTAATCCTTGAAGTAATATTGATCATCCCTTTGAGGGGTTGAAACCATTTCTCTGTCAAGCATTAGTCTCGCAATCCTTCTCATCAAATGATGATATTTTCTCATGTTCTATCAAGACAGAAAAGGAATTATTTATGTCTCACAACTTTAAAGCAAAGAAATAGAAGAAAAGATTTGGTGAATACTATGGGAAAAGAAATAAAGAAACCAGGAAGAAGGGAAGAGTTGAATTTCCACCCTGTGATAACTGTGTAAGGATGCACCATGGTGCCTATCTAAAAGTAAGATGAGTATGCTTCAAATGTGGACAAAAAGTCCATCTTGCAGGTGACTGTATGGGGAAGAAAGAAGCTACCTATGTTTAATGCTATAATATCATATAGATGGGACATTATGTAAATTAATTTCCAAAGAGTCAGGGAAACATACCTCAAAAAAGTCCAAGGGATCAAGTACAAGTTTATGCGATCACTACTGCTGAGGTTGATGCTCTGAAATATGTGCTCGCAGGTAATTTAATGGTTTCACCAAGTTTAGACTATGATCTATTTGATTCGGTATCATTGAATTATTTTATATCTTACCAGTTTTCTAAGAAAATTTTATATATCCAATTTGATTTAACAAGTGATTTTTTATTTAAAACACCTAGCGGAAGTATCATTGCAAAAAAATTTTGGGAATCAGTTCCCATTAGAGAATTTGAATGATATTTATCTTCAAATTTCATCATCAAACCCATGATTGAATTTGATATAATCATAATTATGGATTGTATTTCAGACCATGATGCGAAAATATATTGTAAGAAGAAGGAGGTTACAATTCTTGATTTTCATAAGGTGTACCTCATCTTTAGATCAGAAACATCACCATCTGATTCTTATCTAGATCCACCTGCAGTAGCAATACTAAATTAAATTATTGGGAACGAATAGAATGAAATAACTATGGGTGAAGAAAGAAATATTCAAATATAGGATGTACCTATTGTGAAAGAATATTTGATGTGTTTCCAGAGGATTTACCTAGACAACCTCCAGAATTATAAATTGAGTTTTCCATTGATTTAATTTATTGTTCAATTAATATATCGAAGACTCCTTATAGAATGGCCACTATGGAATTAGTAGAACTAAAGAAACAACTATATAAAATTAGTAATACGGGATTTATTCACACTATTATTTCTCCATGGGGATCCCCTATCCTTTTTGTTATGAAGAAAGACAGATCTATGAAGTTGTGCATTGAATACAGGGAGATCAATGCAATAACAATAAAGAACATGTATCCCCTACCTCGCATTGATGATTTATTCGATCAAATTCATTGAGCTAAATGTTTTTTAAAAGTTTTCCTTTTATCTAGATATCATCATTTATGTGTGAAGAAGGAAGACATTCTGAAAAAAGCATTTCGAACTTGGTACGGGCATTATGAGTTTAAAATAATGCCTTTTGGATTGACTAATGAACCCTCTATCTTAATGGATTTAATTAATAATGTTTAAAGGAATATCTTGATGAATTTGTAGTGATATATATTGATGATATCTTTGTATACTCCAAAATCTACAAAGATCATGAAAATCACTTGTGCACTATTCTGAAAACCCTCAGAAGAAATGAATAATATGGTATGTTTATAAAGTGTGAATTCTTGCTTCATGATATTTCATTTCCTTGATATATTTTCTCTAAATATGGAATCTATGTTGATCCTTCTAAGACCAAGTCAATCCAATAATGGACAGCACTGATGCATATAACTGAGGTATGTAGTTTTATTAGTTTAACGGGTTATTATCGACGTTTCGTCCTAATCTTTTCCTAGTTGGATAACCCATTAACCATGATCACATGTAAAAGGGTTAAAATTTTTTGGGCAAAAGAGTATGAAAAATGTATTAAAGAACTGAAGAGAATATTATTCAATAATATTCTCTTGACTATACCCTCAGGTAATGGTGGGTTTGTTATTTATAGTGATGCTTCAATGAATTGAAATTGTTGTGACCTTATGCCGAATGATAGATTTATTTCCTATGTATCACTAGAGCTAAATAATCATTAGAAAAACTATCCCACTCATGATCTTGAGTTAGCAACAGTAATATTTTCTCTGAAGATATTGATACACTATCTCTATGGTGAAAAATGTGAGATTTATACTGGTCACAAGAGTTTGATGTATATTTTCTCACAAAAAGAACTCAACACGAGGAAAAGAAAATGGATTGAACTACTAAAGGATTTTTATTTAACTATACACTACCACCCGAGGAAGGAAAATATGTTGGCAGATGCATTGAGTAGAAATAATCATGGTGTTTTGAATAAGATGAGAGTCGAAAGGGATCCTATTTTCATGGATCTAGTAATAATGGATATGTGAATAACCATCGAAGGTAAACCATCAATACTTTTTCAAAAGGTTGACCAACCAACATTACTCGAAAGGATAACAAGTTCTCAGACTAATTATGGGGAATTTCAAAAGAAGATTAAAGCTGTAAATGATGGGAGATTGAGTGACTTCGTATATGAAGATGACATTTTGATATTTGGGAAGATACTTTTTGTTACCGATATACCTGATCTAAAAAGGGATTTTTTTGATGATTCTCATAGCTCAAATTTCTATGTACACCTTGGGAGTGCCAAGATGTATTGAGATTAGGAGGATAAATTTTGGTGGAACAACATGAAGAGGGATATTGAGGATTTTCTGTCAAGATGTATGGTATGCCAACAAGTGAAAGCTAGAAGGAAACTGCCTGGAGGATTCATGTAACCTCTCCCCATACCTGAGTGTAAATGGGATAATATTATGATGGAATTTATCATGGGGCTACCAAAGACTCCTATAAAGAACGATGTAGTATTGGCCATTGTTGATCGTCTTACCAAGTCAACACAATTCATATCTTTAAGAGAAGATTTCCACTTGAACATCTAGCAAGAAAACATTTCAATGAAGTTTTAAGACTTCCTGGAATACCCCTATCGATTTTTTCTTATCGTGATCCCTATTTTACATCAAGATTCTAAATGATTCTTCAGAAATCAATGGATATTGAACATCGTTTGAGCACTGCCTACCACCCTCAAACTGATGGACAATTATAACGGACAATTCAAACCATAGAAGACATGTTGAGATCTTCCTCACTTGAATTCCATGGTATGCGGGATCAGTAATTACCTCTGGTAAGATTTTACTATAACAATAGTTTCCATTCAAATATTCATATGGCACCATATGAAGCTTTATATGGAAAGAGATGTCGCACACCAACTTGTTGGGATGATGTTAGATAAAGAAAAATGGCAGGCCCAGAACTGGTTGAGGAAATGATCGAAAAGGATAAGGTAATCCAAACCCACATCAAACCAACTCCATGTAGGCAGAAGAGCTATGCCGATAACCAAAGGAAGGATTTTGAATTTTAGGTTGGAGAACTTTTTTTCTTGAAGGTATCTCCATGGAAGAGAGTTATACGATTCAGTAAGAAGGGTAAATTAAGTTCTAGGTACATCAGACCTTTCAAAATTCAAGAACTAATTGGGGATGTAGCATACCATTTAGAAATTCCTCCAATTCTCTCTAATGATCATGATGTGTCCTACGTATCACTATTGAGAAAATACGTTCCTGACCCAACACAAGTACTCACCTATGAAGAAATTGAACTAGAGCCTGGTCAATCTTATTATGAATATCCTATCAAAATTCTTGATACCAGATAACAAGTGTTGAGAAACCGGATGACTCATATGGTAAAATTTCTATGGAGATACCATAAGATGGAAGAGGCAATGTGGGAACTCGAGGAACATATGATGGAGAACCACACAAATCTTTTTTTGCAGTAGTATTCTATCAATTTAAAGGATGAAATTAATTAAAGGATAAAAAATGTAACACCCCAAGCTTCCATGGTATGTTTCCCTTTGAATACTGTGGTATCTTTCATTGTATGCAACTTCGAGATTCTAACACACCACAACCAATCAAACTAGCCGTTATGAATAGTAAAACCACTTTTTAATATTATATATATATATATTTTAAAATGGAATGCATTTTTGAATTTGGAATATGAAAATTATCTTAGCGTGATTTTCTTGTACTCTTCTGAAAACTTTTAATTTTGGATGAATAGTGAAAAAATATTAATTTTAATTAAAAATATCATTTTAATCAAAATAATTTGAATTGTAAAATTAATCATTTGAGTGGGTTTAAAGTATAATTATATTATATTTTTATCATTTAATATAATTTATATCATTGTATGTAATTTCACATTTAAACTGGACATAAACAACTATCAATCTTTTGATAGTTATTATTTCCTAAAAACACGATTTTTGTTTTGACAACGGGAATTAATTTTAAATTAATTTATGCAACTTCTATGTTATTAATTTAAAACAATTTATTCCATATTTGGAATCTCGATTTCTAAATTGTGTAAAAAGGTAACTTTTATTTTAGTCATTATGAATAATTACTTCGGTAAATATTTTATTTACAATGGTTAAAGGGAAAATCTGGTAAATAAGGGAAAAAATAATATTTTCATAATATTAAATTACACTAAAAGGTGTCCTATACCTATTTTTTGATACATTTCCGACCATGGTAATCCTTTTAAGAACCTATTTTTTGCTGTGAAAGACTTTGGAATATTCTTGATGATATTCCAGAGCATCGCCTTCAGACGGCGTGCAATTCCGATCCCCAGAGTGGCCGGAATTAAATTTTCAGTGCGTTCACACTGGAAACGCCGAATAAATGTGATAACTCTTAATCGGTGATATGGATCAGAGATCCGAGTGTACAGATGGGTCCGTATGGGGTTTTTACCCTAGGAACGACATAAAACTTGTCAGCACGGGACGTTTGGACCCCTCGCCCACTTCTGGAATGTTAAAAGGATTAATTAAATAATTAATCTATTCTTTTAATGTTGAAATGCAAGTATCACTTAAACGGTGGGTCTTATTGGAAAACCAAGTGCACCGTTGAGTTTGGAGTGTTCCGTTTATCCTAGGAGGGGTCTAAGTTTCGCGGGCACGGGCCGTCTGTGAAAAAATGGCCCCAGGGGCGTTTTTGTAATTTGGAGGCCTCAGGCGCTAAGTTTAATAACTTTTTAATGGGGCCTTGGATTAAAATTTTGATATCGCGGTTGTGCTCGGGAGGTGGTGTTTACCCTAGGGGAGGCTTAACCTCGACCCCGCTGAGTGTTCGGGTTCGGGCCGACGGGCGGGTGGTTAAGCATTTTCTATTTAAACGCTTAACTCACCCCTCCCTCTTCTTCTTCACCACCTGGACAACAGCAAGGAGGAACTCCTCCCTCCCCTCCTCCAGCTCCGGCGAAGTAGCTCCAACAAGGCGTGACGCGGCGGCGGACTCCCCGTGAAGCTCCAGGCATCGCCCAAGAGGCAGGAGGTTTTCTTTTGTTGCGTTTTTATTCCCAAACCTCCTTTGAATCCAAATTTTAGCATCGAATTTTTGTTTGATTTTCGAACGAATCAAATGAATGCGTATTAGAGTTTTTTCTCTTTCCATCTCTTATTTCGGTTTTTAAATCCGAGTTCCAGGGACCCTGCAATCATTCGCCGAAAATTGCGGGTTTAAGGATGTTTTCCTGTGGTTTTTGGGGCGTTCTGGCGAGGTATCACGGAGGTCCGGCGAACCAGCGCGGTGGCGCGGCATCCCGGCGGTGGTCTGATCTTCAGTCGGCTGGCGGCGGTGAGCTCCGGGCTTCAGGCGGCAGGCGGTGGCGAGCTTCGGGCTTCAGGCGCTGGCGGCGGGCTCCGGCTCCAGGCGGCAAAGGTGGGTGCAGCCCGCGGCATGGAGGAGCGGACAGGGGTCACGGCCCGTGACCCCGTAGGGAACAAAGACTCGTGACGTGTGGGTCTTCACACGGCGGACCGACCGGCCCTTGCGGCCGGTCTGAGCATGGAATGCTGGTCCATGGCCGGCCGGCGTGGACCGGTCCAGGCCGGTCCGACCCAAGTGGTTCGCCCCCTGTTTTTGGATACCCCTATTTACCGCTACGGGTGTCCGATTTGCATGCCATCTGTGGCGGTGGAACCGTATCGACAAGGTGGGATTTTTGAGATGGTTTTAAGAATTTTTAATTCCCTAAAAGAGGGGCCTCGGAGGCGCGACACGCCTTTATGTAAGTTGTCGTTTTTCCGAAGGAACTTGTTTTGGACGACGCAGACGCGTCCGACGTCCGATTTAAGCATCATCAGTGGCGTTGGAACCCTGGTGTCGAGGTGGAGGTTTCCGGGCTTGTTCCAGGCATTGAAGACGGAGTTGAGGCATAGACCCCACAACCCATCTTTTGAGCTGCGTGTAGTTATTAGCAACTTTTTCCTCGGACATCCGTTCGGGGCGAGTAAGCAGTCGTTTTCAGGTGTTTTTCTGAGGGGATTGCTATGGTGCAATCTGCCCGCTCTAATTCGGCACGATGGTGCGGGGCCCACAGAGGGCCTTTTGGTCGTCGATGGTGATTTTCCATCTTTTTCACCGGGCAACCATTTTGGACAAGTGAATAGTCCATCTTGTGTGCTGAGGATCACAACAGTGCGATCCGTTAGTTGAGTTTCGGGACTGGGTTGCGGGTCCCATGAAGCACCGCTCGTGTGCGGTGTGCCGGAATGCATCTCTTTCTCCAGATACCCGTTCCACGCAAGTAATCAGTAAATTTGATGTGCTTTTCCGAGAGCATTGCGATGGCGCAATCCGCCCGACCTTTTTCGGAGACGTGGTGTCGGTCCCACCGACCCGGATACGGGGAATAGTACCTTTTTCACCGGGTATCCATTTTGAGCAGTTGAGTATTCAATCCCATGTGTTTTTCCGAGGGGATCGTAGTGGCGTGATCCATTTTTTCAGTTCCGGGATTTTGGGGCGGGCCACACACGGGTCGGTTACGGTGAATAATACCTTATTCACTGGTTGACCGTTTCAGCCAAGTAAGTAGTCTATCTCGTGTGTTTTTTCGCGAGGATTACAACGGTGTGATCCATTTGGTTGTGTAGAGCCTCATGCACAATCTTGTTAAATGTGGATATATGAAAGGTGCCCCTGTGGCGGTTCTTCTACCGTGTTTGTAGCGGACCCTTGGCGTGTGATCGCATGCACTCCTGTGTGAGTGAAGTAATGCTTGAATAGATGTGGTTGGCCGTGCCCCAGACATAGTGGTAGTAAGTTGGAGATGTTGCGGCAGGCCTTCGCGTTGATGTTGGGTGTCGGGTGCACGATAGCCCTTGGGCTGAAAATGAGTTATACTCTGGGAGTATACGGGAGCGCGTGGAGGTACATGTGGACGTTGGTACCTGAGGGTGTTTGTCTGCTTGGTTGGGGGGTTGACTTGGGGACACACGTCGTGTGGGCCCCAGGTGCGTGCCTTGTTCTTCTTTGCGTACCTTTGACCTCTCGCGACATAGAGGGTCCCTTGGTTCTCGTTTGTTGACCACTGGGGATGAGTTTTTCCCCCGGCTCTGTGCCTGATGGTTTATATCAGCAGGGTTGAGTGGTTTCCCCTGGACTTGATTCGGAGCCCGATGGTTCCACGATACCCACTTCATTATCAGTTGGTCAGTGTTGTACCATCCAGTAGAGATGGCCAGAGCAGTTTCAGGTCTACCCTCCAGCAGGGATGGGTAGTGGGTCGCATGTCGACTTGTTCAGGGTTTACCCTCTAGCAGAGACTAGGCAGTGGGTCACTCGTTGACTCTTGAGGGTCTACCCTCCAGTAGGGCTGGGCAGTGGGTCGCCCGTCATCTTGTTCCGGGTTTACCCTCCAGTAGGGCTGGGCAGTGGGTCACCTGTGACTTCTTCCAGGTCTACCCTCCAGCAAGGCTGGGCAGTGGGTCTCCTGTCGACTTGTTATGATTTTATCCTCCAGTAGGGCTTGGCAGTGGGTCGCCTGATATCGTATTCCAGGTTTACCCTCCAGCAGGGCTGGGTAGTGGGTCACCTGATGATGTATTATGGTTTACCCTCCAGCAGGGCTGGGCAGTGGGTCAACCGATATCATATTATGAATTACCCTCCAGCAGGGCTGGGCAGGGGGACACCTATTGGCATTCCAGACTCTGTCCTTTCTACTAGGCTATTCTGTGGCTTTCCTCTATAATTATGGGAGAGGGACCCTTGGTTGCACGGGCCAGTGATGGAACGATCATTACTTTTAGGAGACCTCTCGACTACGTGGTAGTGATGAGTTGTGGTTTGACATTCCCCCAGAACTCTCATGTACGAGTAGCGCTTTACCCCACCGAGACGTGTCCTTGTGACGCGACCTAAAATCGTGCGGGCGAGTAAGTGCCGCCCAAAGAGGATAGTGTTGAGGTGCGGTGGTTGGATCCCCTTGAATTGTAGTTCGTGGCAGACGTGTGGGATGATGGGCATCGATGGTGTTAATTCTGGGACTTTTGGCTACTCACTTTTCTTGGGCTGAGCTACAGGATAGAGATCCACTTACGATCTTGTTCGGGATTCTTGATTGAGCATATGGTTATATGTATACCTTATTTGAGTACCCACTTCTTGGGCTTACTTACTCTCCCTCCACGAGAGGCGAAGTCGTGCGGGTTATGCCACGTGATTTCCGTGTCTAGCTTCTTGTGGTTGGATGAGTCTACTCTCCTGCTATAGGTAGCGAAGACTCGACGGGATGTTCATCTTCCCACCGTTTCCAGCTCCATATGCCTGGACGAGTCTACATACATTCTCTTGTTAGGTTGAGCTGGACTCTTTACTGCACTCCCTGTTGTACTCCTTTACTTTTCAATGTTCACTCTACTTATCACCCTTCAGTACCTCCTTTGTTGCTCCCTCGAGCCTTCGGGGTATCCTACTTAGAATTTTTGTACTCAACCATGCTTTGGCTTTGCCCGCACTTGGTGTGCCCTTGCAGACGATGGACAGGTTGGTCGTCACTTCAGGGGAGCATAGGAATTCGAGAGATTGGACCACATGCGGTGGTCGTAGCCGGGTTTCAGGTGGGAGACCCGTCATCTATTTGTTTTGTTTACCTGTTGCCGGGTTGTGGAACGTTTCTGGTTGGGCGCATGTTTTGCCCCTTTTTCCTTTCCAGCACTTTACTTGTACTGTTTAGAGGTCGATGCACATTTGAGGTGTTTATATAGCTGTTTCCCATTTTCATTACTTGTCTTTCCTTTTACTCTACACTTTGCATTTAGTGTGCTGCGTGTGTGTGTATACAGGTACTTAAGCAAAGGCCTCCCCGAGTTGTTGTGCCTTCGGCGCTGGTCGCGAACCCCTGGCCTATGGAGGCGGTCTTGGGGTAGTTTTGGCTCGATCCTGGGTAGGGTCAGGTAGTGACAATCCTTGAGTCTATTTTTGGACCCCATGGAACCACTTGGTATTGATAATGACACTATATATTAATCAATTAAAAGTACTGAAAAAAATGACATAAACAAATATCTTTGTGGTAATACAATTTTTACATAGAGTTATACAATTTATCATTTAGAAAATAAGCACAAGTGATAAAGATAAAAATATTTCCAACATAATTTTATATTATTTATAATTTTTAGATATTACATTATTAAATTTATTTAAGACACAATGATGATGCAGTAATTACCTGATTAATGATAGAATCAAATAAATGATATTATAAATATTATAATAAATATAATTTTAAAGTATTAATGACATCCAAGAATCTTATAATAGAATATGACATGTTAGGGTTGATTCAGTGAATTTGGTTCGAAGTAATCAAGATGTGATGACTATATCAAAAACCAAATACTAAATAGTGTCAAAATTGACATAAATGAGTTTTTAAAACAAATATTAGATTATAAAATTATATAATATTCATAAAAATATAAGGTTTTTCCAAACACTCATATAATGATTGGTATATCATTAATTAACCACCTCAGGTTATCTTGGAATTTTATAGTATATTTATTAACTAATTATTATAATAATACAAGAAGACATGGTAAAAGTTAAACTATTTAACTAAGAGTTAAATCTAAAATATAAGGATAATATTGTGTCTTAAACCTGTATAAAACCTATTTTACAAGAGGTTTTCGACCGATACCCACCTTAGTCTTAGAATAAATATTTTTGGATCCATTATGAACATAAAATGATTTTATTCGAAAATAATGTTTTAATCTTTTCCTAAGGTTCCCCTCACCTCTCTTATAAAATTGAATTTCCCTTTCTCTCAAAATCACACATCCAAATCCATTTGGCTCGGCCAAAACCTACCAAAATTTCCTCCCAATTTTCATCAATTAAACGTAAAGGTCTTAGTTTGATCATAAAGTCATCCTAATAATCACTGTTGATCAAATAAAAAGGAAGAACCTGAAAAGGAGGTAAATATTTCATCACCTCTTTCAAGTTCTTTTTCTTCTTCCACTTCCCCTTTATTTGTTGTTTCCATTCTAAAATAATAACTCCAAAATCTTCTATATACTGTTATGTTATTATTAAATTGTTATAACCATATTCATTATTCAATCCATTATATGAATGACAAAGTCACCATACGTGCATACGTACGGCTTTCCGTCTCCATGTCGTGGAGTAATTGTTATTCAGTACATTATCTTTTTGGATGGGTATAATAATGAGGTATAGTTGATCTAAATTACAAATATAGCATGTTTATGATTCTGTATATATGATATACCATCTATTTACATATGAGTTTAATAATAAAATAATGATATTGTCGCTCGTGCGTACATACGGATTATCGTCCTCACGAACGCTAAGATATTCATTTCGCCATAAAAAACATTCAAGAATTATTTTAATTTTATGTTTTAAAATAATGTATAAGAACATAATATAACTCTTGATATGAATCAAATAAATCCTATCAATAACAAACATGTCTTATGTAATAAAACATATAAAGGAAAATGAATCAGTTAACACCCAAAATGACGATAATACTAAAATATTATTTGCACAGAAATATTAGAAGATCATATATGATATCATATTTATTTACCTGGTTCTTGTATAATTTATCAAAAATTATTTAACTATTATAAAGGAGGTTAACGTATCCTGGATCAAGGAAAAATACATGGTAAGGGTTAGTTTCACAATCTATTTATTATCCGAGGTTGTTTTTACGTAAGTATCTACTTGGACCTCTTTATCATCCAAATATGTGTTTTCTAAAAAAAAGTATTTGAAAACATTTTTATTATATACTAGACTATGGGTTAATGTAATTTATACCCTTATTTGACCTTATATGTTTTGAAAGTAATCTTTTAGTTATTTTTCTATCATGGTACTTTATGACCTTTTTGGCAAAATTAATGTAAGAATGTTTTCTAACTTATACGGCAGGGGTAGCTATTTTACACCGTTATGACATAGTGGAAGAATCACTTAAAATCATTTAATATTATTTTAAAAATAAATGTTTTATTTTAAAATTATTTAAATCTTAAATTATTTCAAAATAGAAAGATATATTTCTCTAAAATGTTTGGATTTCATCTATGTCAACATCCTTTGATAAAATTTACACTTGTTTAAAGTTTATTTATTATGATTAAAATATTCAATATTGTATTTAAGGTTTTGTGGTATTTTTGACTATGTATGTGTTATTTTTACACCATTCATGGTTTGTGGTTAAATTATTTACATTTTATGT
The DNA here is from genome assembly GCA_963277665.1 of Viscum album. Lineage (NCBI taxonomy): Eukaryota > Viridiplantae > Streptophyta > Magnoliopsida > Santalales > Viscaceae > Viscum > Viscum album. The sequence continues at coordinate 1,918,329,422 of OY728161.1, read as the reverse complement.
TCTAGTATTAATATGAATGTTTATGCTGTGTTTCAACCTTTTCATATGAGGAATGTATTGGACTTAGTATATGATGGGTGGAGCCCGCTATAGCTTCTTGATGAATTGGTATGTCTCATGAGACAATTAAGCAAGGAATTAGCCAAGGAATTTCACAATTTGATATATGGATTTGGCAGTGGCCTTAATCATTTTTAGACATCTTGGCTGAGGCCTTGAAAAAAATGTTTCACAATGTATGGAATTATAAATTCCCTCATTATAAAAATAATATTGATGGTTCATGTGGTTATTCAACTAGTAGAATAACCATGAATATATTTTATTATGACATTATTTACTCAGCTCATATTTCTACCATAATGTGTTCATGTGTATTGTTCGTAAAGGCATGTGTTTTCGATTATTCATCATTCATATTGTTTATATTATCTTCCACTAAATTGTTTACCCTTATAGAGCATATAAGCTCACCCCTTTTGTTTTATATTCCCAGGATTTACAAGAAGTGTATTATGATTGGTACGTAGTGTTAATATAAAAGGGAATAATGACATTCTCACAAGAACTATCTATGCTGTATCTTATGTTTCAAATTGTAATGTGTAGTTGATGTATGCAATCTATTTCCAAGACTGCTAAAATTATTGGTTTTTCTGGACATGATTTCCTTGTATCATTCCAATTCTATGTAATAAAGCACCAAATTTGGGTAATTGGGGTCAGGGAATTATAGTAAACCTCAGATCCAGATCAGATATAATAGAATGTGGTATTTCATGAAATCATACCACTTAATGTATAACATTGAACGATGATCGAGATATAAATATTATCTAATAGAAATGAAGCTTTCTAAATTTTTAAAAGGACCCAATATAACAAAGATAACATTGTACCCTATAGATATTTTGGGGGTATGACTACAAAATACTTGGTAGCGTATTCCCATTAACATTCATATTTGGTTAATAATTGTAACATCTCTATAGAATTTAATCTCTTAAACATAAATTACTAACATACAAGGCATTGAGATAAATATTCTAGAAAATCTCATTTCATGTTTTCCCACCATAAATATTTTGTAGGATCCCTATACATCTTCATACATCTAGGATGAATAGATAATGATGAACTGTGAGCTTGATATAATAGTTCATTCTTTAATTTTGGTATTGAGGGGACACATAATCAGTTCATGATCAATATTAATCCATCTCAGTCAAGTTTGATCATAGGAACACTTATCCCATTAATTTTTATCTCCATATCATCATTTTGTTCCTATTAAATGTTGAATTGGGAAGATAGTTAAACACTAATATGATCAAGATAAGATATCACCACTTATTTCAATATTTGTAGATTCATCCTTTAAAAATAGTAATATATTTGTTCTTTTGTGATCAAAATCATAAATAAGTCAGCATTATCCATTTTAATATGAGAATATTCCACCTTATTTTATTTATAAGGGTGATAATTTATTGAGCAGTCATAATCTCCAATAAAATCAAATTGTCTTCTCTAGCCCACATACAAATCATTTTGAGTGTATATAAACATAAAATTTTAATAATAAATACATATATCCCACAATTTTATATAATTATAATTCCTCTATATCGCGAATTCATAAATTATCTCATTTAAATCCAAATCACGAGTAGGGTAATTTTTCAAATTAACAATCAATTTTCATGTGGCAGAAGCTATCATCATATCATTCTACAAGGGAAAAAGTCATAGTACCATATTTAATTCATTATTATAGATCACAACCCCTATATAATGAAAATTAAAGTTAGAATATGTGTTATAAAAATCGTTATATTTAGTTACATAAAATTTTATTCTCATTCAAATGTTTAAAGGAACTTAGATCTTATCCGATGTAACTTGGTGAGTGGATTATATAACCACGATAAATTCTCTAAAAGTGTTTATAATATCCATTGAAACTTAAAAAATTATTTATCTATGTCACATTATTTAGTCTAGGATAATATTTAATAACTTCCATCTTTGATGGATCCACTATTATCCCTTGATTGATATTATAAGACCCAAAAAATGAAATACTTTATTCCCAAAATTCACACATGGTAAAGTTTTTGTATAAGTAAGGTCTTTAGTAAAATCTCCATATTATCTCCATTATCCTACTTCATAATTAATTATAAAATAATATATTCTATAAATACTACCACAAACTGACCATGTTAATGTCTAAAGTCACTACTCAATGAATCCATAAAGATAGTGAGGAATTTGTAAATCCAATTGACATCACTATAAATCCATAGTGTCTATAACATGCACAAAACATTGTCTAGGGTATATCCTCATTCTTAACACTAAATTCACGATATATATAATTAATATCAATTTATTTAATGTAAAATGATTCATGAAATTTATCAGAAAATAAATTAATATATTACATATTATACTAATTATTTATTTTCATTTTGTTTTGTTCACGATAATCAATTGAGAGCCACTTTGATCCATATTTTATTTTTAATAAAATTAAAAAAATTACTCCAATGTGATGTTGTTGTCTTATAGAAACCCTTATCCTGAATATACTAGATGTGGTCCTTTATTTTAAGAGATTTAATCAAATCCATTCTATATGGTTGTTTTGAAGTAGGTGTATAAATATGTATGATTTTTTTGAAATATCAACATAATAATTGGGAGGCATATCAGTAAATTCATATAGAAGTAATCAAAAAACTCCCATAAATTATTCATATCTTCAATGTTGATTCTCCCCCCTATGAATATGAGATAAAAACCCATTTTGAATAGGAATAAAGACCCCTATAATGGATGTGATTTCCATAAAAAATATTATCTATCCTTACACATATAAAAGATAATATAATGGTTGAGAATATCAAACATGATTTCTATTCCCCAGATATAAAAGTAGGATTTATATAGATAAATCGAATCCATTTCTTAGATAACATCAAATTGTATCATAGGGAGAATAAAAAGATTTGTACAAATCAAATTCCTAGAAACCTAAATAAGAGACAAAATATGGAATTGATATGTTATCATTGTACCGTTAATGGTTTTTACTAATAATTAAACATATATTAATTGGGGGTGGAATTGTGGAACCCTTATACAATAATTTATATAAATATGGAGGTGTTTTCAGAAACAAACTAGACATTAGTGGTTCTAGATTTGAGGAAAAGTGAACCATTCAAAACATCATTATCATAATCCAAATTGGAAATAATGATCACCTGAGATTTAGATTTGTCTCTAGGTTTAAGAGGTTAATGATTTCATTCACTATCATTGTCTATTATATTTGATCCCTAGTTAGAATAATACATATATTCTTTGTATTCGATACACTTGAGTATTGGCGGTGTATTATATAGATAATTCTCTTTATGCACAACATTAGATAACTTTCACATCTAATTATTTGAATATTTTATTTCCCATTTGACTTGATTTAAACTATTAAAGCACATTTTAGTCCCTCTAAGAAACATTACTCTATGTTTTGTTCTAGAAAAGGAGCATATTGTAAGTATCATCATCTTCTCTTTATGATTCTTATAATTTCCGTTAACTTACATTTTTCTTTCTTTTCAAAATTATAATATTGATGGGTGACTCCAACCTCCATTTCCACCATGATACAACTTCAAAATACATCTTAATCACTATTGAGGTTACTTAGGCCTAATTACATTTAGTGAATTGGTATTAATAAACTGAAGAACCATTCAAACATACTTTCATGTTATATTATAATATATAGAATAATTCTTTTTAATCATTTGAAGATTCACCTCATAGGTAATAAAAAATAATGATCCTTATATTTACCTCAAGGAATTAATTATCTATTTTCAAATCAAGTGTAAAAGTAAATCACTCATTGAAAATTAATCACATAAACAAATCCCACTCCATAGATTCAATTTTTTCCATTTTGTAGTATTATTAATAATAGTCCACTATTTTTTACTCTCCTTCCAAATGAAAACAAATAAAATAAATTTTTCATGTTCTAAAACTATAGAATGGAAAATAATATTTTAGTTTACCTATTCCTTACTCAAAAAATATTTTATCAATAGAACTACTAAAATAAGGTTTATTATTCCTCATAAAGTATTGAATATACCATCTTTCACTCATTTTATCATTCAGAATCTTAGCTTGATTCATGACATGAGAATGTTTGATAATAATAACCACAATATTTTTCATTATATCTCTCATAACATTTTATTTGATTGGAATATATTATTTTCTTTTTTTTCACATTCCACATAAATATAATTCCTTCATTTTCAATAAATTGACTAAAACTACATAACTTTTGTTGAAAAACACTAAAAACATTGAGATACTACATAATAATGGTAAATCATTTATAATATTTCTAAATAATGAAACCCTAATTCAATCTATAAAGCCTTTGGTTTAACCTTGGTCATTAATGGTCATAATCTATTCAAATTTATCATAACGGTTCATAATAAAAATTTTATTTATCCTATCATATCACTAGGGACTACCAAATTAGATTCATGTTAAGGTCACACTCAACATACACCTTAATAATGGACAATATTTATTAAACCAATTATTTTGGGGTCACTGAGACTATATTAATATATTCATATATGATGTACCCTTGTGGAATCCTAAAATAGATATTCATATTGGAAAACCAAACTCATCTATTTTCCATAAAATTGTATTTTCTAATAATAAAAGATAATTATAAGGTTTATAAATAATGTATTCTCATCCCAGTTTATAAAAGTAGTCAAAAACTTCTATAATACCAACATTATAGACCCACACTATTCATGACTAATTATTACATATTAATTGATTAATATTTAATAAATAAAATCATTATACAAAAAATAATCATGTAGTTATATTATCATTAGAAACGTGGATTAATAAAACATTTTTTCTTAAGAGATCCACATCATCTCCTAATATGTTCTTCATAACTATCACTCATATTAGTCAAATCAGACATAAAAACTTTTTTCACAACTTAGGGAAACAGAAACGTAATAAAGGGTGATCTCAAATGTTGAGTAAGTTCAATCAAGGGAGATACAAAATATTAATTAGTCATAATATAAGAATAAGGGTATTAAAACCTAATAATTACATTGAAAAACCTTGACCTAATATCATATCATAATATTAATTCATTAAAAAATAAATATAAGTTACTATGACCTGAATCATAAATAAATCAAAGAGCATAATCAATGATATAATAACATTGGAATAATACATAAGTTGGAGGCATAAACCTAAGAATAGAGAACCATTGAATTAGTAGTAATGCCTCACTGCCAACACTATTATAGTAAATTTTTTTGGCTTCACATTCCATTGCATTATTCAAGGTTAACTCTTAATACTATCGTAGTGGACATAGTCCTTTACTAAACTGTGTTCACTCCCCCTTCCAATATGTTTTATCACATGAGATATCTAGATTTGACTAAGGAATTATAGGGATATATAATTCCAAGCCCACCCATCACATAATAAAAACAAAAACACACACACATATATATATTCCATAAGATCATAAAAAGTTATCATTTTATAGACCCGAAATAGAAATGAGTTTTATAATCATTTAATCATAGTTTAATTAACCATGGGAAAAGAAACAAGTGTCATAGAAACATTAATAAATCATTATCATAATCATAATCCATTATAAGAATTAAATTGGATTATGTCATTAGATCATACCACCATTAATGTATAATTAATATCTACATATTTTATCATCTATGAAAAAATCCTTTAAAATATTTGGGAAACATATCATGAAAAAATACTCTTTTCATTGCTGAAATCAAAATTTAAAAAGTAAAAAAATTCCAAGATATTGAAGGACAAAATTATTTAAAAATATCTTGGAAACATTTAAATAAATATTAAACTATTTTAGAAGTCATGATGGTGGGTAATTCTATTATTTTCATGTATATTAAAATAAATTTTCCCTATACATTTTTAGTAAATGGTCAATATTTTCTCACTTGGTAAAATGATACAAATAATTATTTTAAATGATTCAATAAAAGGTCACTATTGAATAGAAATTAATTTAAATATTTATATGAGAGTATTAAAAACATTGTAGAATTTTTTTTTAAATAAAACATAAGCATGAAAGAAAATGGATTTTCAACGGATGTAAGAAATAAAATCAATTTTCCATAAACCATTTATTTCAGTATCTTTAGTTCTTAAAGGGTGAAAAAATAAAAGAAAATATTTTTTATCTAAAAAAAAGATAATAATAAAATAAATAAAATATATATAGGTTGATCATGAAATATTTTCATCATAATGTTAATCAAAAACAACTTTCTGAAATAATGATATTATAACATTTAACTCATACCACGAGTTCAAAAAGCTAAAAATGTTTCTAAACCCAAATATAATAATTTAATATTTATTATAAATATATTAAATATACATATAAAAACGTAAAATATAAAAAATAATCAACTAATAATATTTAAACACAATTTTGTTAACAATTCCTTAGTAAAATTATCATTTTCAGGTGTTGGCAATTTATTTTTTCATTAGAATTTTGGTTCTGTAGTTTCTGTACTTATACATGGATCATAGTTAAAAAATATAATGAATAATTATCATGATATAAATATCTTATATATTAATTATATATATATTCATCCATAATGGATATAGGAACAAAAATTATTTATATCATTTCTGGAGACGATAGGTTGTACGTACACATGAGCATTATTTTCAATTATTAAAGGATGGAACAAAAGAAATTTAAATTAAAAAATCATTGAATACCATTTTTATATCATATATATGACATATATTCAATAAATATATCCTTATTATCCTTAATTTAAATCATAAATAAAAAACTAATCTCATCACTTTGGGGAGGTTGTAGTCCACACGTACGTACGAGTAACACTATTAGTTTTCAAAGGATTACAATAAGGTGGATAATGGTTGTTACAATGTTATAATTACTATTAATCATATTTAATATAAATATTTCGTTATTTTATAATGGATCACTTGAATTTATAATGACTATAATAAAAAATAAAATTGAATTTTCTCAGTTAAGAGTTATACATCTTTTTTGAGAATCCTCCATTAGTTTCCACCTTAATCCACAAAACAATGTTCTTTTTGAATGATAATATGATATATGGTGTGGTTAATTATTATTGGATGGAATTATGGTATATATTCTCGGATATTTAGGTCTCAAATGTTTGAAGAATATAGGGAAAATGTTCCCTTTTTTAAGGGTTGGTGTCACGAATGAGCCCGAGTTGGCCCTGAACTAGTCACAAGGGCCCGCCCGCGACAAGTCCTGATAGGCATTCTCGATCCTACTTGGATGGAGACAAGAACCAAGGGATATAGTAGTGTATAATATGGAATGATTTTGCCTATATATAAATAATAAAACAAACAGCAGCCAGAAATGGACAGTCCAAAATACATTATATAAAAACTGAACCGAACATTATTTGTACAAGAAACTGAAAGTACCACTAAACCAAAAACTCAACAGACCAAACCTGATAACAAAATAAATCCATGTGAAACTTTTGGTAAATATCCAAAATATTGACCGCACATCCCCCAAGGTGATTGAACGGACGCTGAAACCATCACAAGGGCTAAAAACAGAAGAAGACTATAGGTGTGAGTATTAAAACTAAGTAGGTTAGCCTGATATTATATTCACAATGAACATCCTTTAAAATAAAATAAACATATGTTTCTAGTATTAAATACATTATATTAAGGTATTCATTCCAAATGGGGTCCCTTTCTATATTAAAAAAATTACTTGAAATAAACTTGCATGTTTTATAAACAAGAATGCTAGTAACAATTCTCAAAGAGGTGAAACTTCCAAATGAAAATAGTTATCAATGGGGATTATTTAAAGAATTTAAAATTTTAAATAAATCACACAAACTACTAAATATATCAACCAAACACACCATATGCTGATGTTGAGTACAAAATATCCAATGAGCACAAGTCATGGGAACACCCCTAGGCACTAGTTAGTTGTTAGCCCCATGTACATCGTATCTCGGTGAAAGTAACTATAATAAATATCAATTCTCATGCACATGATCCACTAATAGGGAGCGTACCCCTAAACTAGTGGTACCCCAACAACATCACTATCATAGTTTCGTTAGTTTTGTCATCATCAAACTTGCTACGTGAAATAGGGGCCAAACCCCACGCTATCACTAGCATATTAGTACATGTCTGCCCAATTACATACCAGGGATTCCCTTTAGTGCTCAATCCTATTACACATATTATCAAATTAATTATCCACATTAAAATTCCATTTCCAGACCATAAACACAAAAATAGCCTCCAAACATGATTCACATTTGATTCATGAATCAATAAACCACTAAAAATATTAGTAAAACAATTTCAAGGAGTATAATGAGGCCTTGCACATAAAGTCCATTCAAAACTGCTATTTGAAGGACACAACCCCATAAATAACATAACAAACCCGATTTGTAATCCCCAAAACCAACTAAAATATAATTTTTAATTGACAAAAAATTACCCAAAAATATAGAACATTAAATACACATGGAAACCATTTTACAAAAAAAAAAAACAAATGCCCAAATGGGTCATTAAGCCTTTCTCAAAACTATAATTTGTCCAAGGTATGCATTTAAATTTTATTATGGAGGTGTATAAACACCATTTAAATCATAAAAACACATTCATAAGTCCTTTAAAACATTCAGGTTACATATTCAAAACACTACCATTTTCATAAGGATGTGAAACGAGCTATATTCCGACAACTCATGCCAAAACTTGTTGTAAACCAAAACCCATTTGATTTTAAAACCAAATACAAAATAAAAATCCATATGAAGTCCCAAAATACCATTTATCATTCTTCCAATTCATTTATAAATCAAAAAAATATATTTTTTAAATCAAACATAACACATAAAATCCAACCGGGCCATTTACCGAACACATGAGATGACCTTTAAAAAAAACAATTTACATTAAGCACTTTAAAAGAAATAAAACACCAATTTCATGCCATATTTTATAAAATATACTGTAACATATTAAAAATACCATAAACCAGGTTCTAACCTTACAAAATTGTTTTGAAAGTTAGTGGAACATTTAAATAAACACTTGGTGTGTACTTTTATGACAAGAAAACACTACCTTTCACAAAAGAAGGATTAAACAACCATATTGCACAAAAATAAAATAATAAAAATTCTGAACAATAATATGAACATATATATCATATTAAATCAATCATAAAATAAAGAATATTAAAAGATAAGGGAACATTCAAGGGATATCCTACCTCTAATCCTTGGCGTAATGGAAATGCACACACAATATTACCATATGAGGGTTTACAGACACTAAAACTATGATTACAAGGCCAAAATGAACAAAAAAAACTAAAAAAATTCATATTATAGTAGAAACCTAGGTCATTCATGACTATTAGAGATTATAAAACCAAGAAATAATGAAAGGAGGAAGAAGAGGGAGGAGAAAGGAGATGGAATCTCACCATTTCAACTAGAAAACTCTTCGCCTTCCTTTAGATCTACAACCTTAGAGAATATGGAATGGCTAGAAATATATTTTAAAGTTTCCTATGGTCTGGAAGAGCTATGGAGATATGAATTTCATGAAAAATAGAGTGAATAAAATGATTTATGGATGAAATAATTTACCTTCGCTATTCTGGATGATTTGGGAGACATTGAAAAGATTTCCCTAATCCACGAACCATATGAGATCCTAAAAGGTAAATTAGATAATGGGGATGATTATAGGGGTATTATATTCATGTGTGAGGTAGAATAAACGAAAAACAATAAACATTTAATTATATATAAAAGAGATAATTTATTTTTTAAAACTGGAAGTCGGACCATTGGCTAGCCCAGTACCTAAATAAGTAACGCCAATTCACCATGCTTATGAATTTATAAGGGGTAAAAATGATATTGTAGTATCAATATGGCAATTTAGGTCATCTGAGAAGTGGAATGAGTCAAAATTTTAAAAAAGTAATGATTTATAAAAGAAAAAATATATGTTTTTATTTATGGAAATGGACTCACGGTTGTCCCAAATCATGAAATAACAACCCTTTCTCCAAAAACTCCTAAAAAAGAAATGGGGAACCCAAATTAGGGTTATTAGACATAGATGAATCTTAAAAAATCAAATTTAATCTCACATAATACCCATGAAATGAATCAGAATTTCCAATAAACCAGATCAGAACAAAGACAGGAGAAATCCAGTGTGATAATTATCCGCACCATTGAAGCTTTCCACCCTCAGAAAGACATAGCACATTCTAGTTGATTGATAAACACCTAATGATTCTTTATCTATATGGTCTAGACTAATAATCTATTAAAACACCATATAACATTAATGGAACTTAATCTTATTACATCAACCAACACACCAACCCTCAACTACTTTCCGAGAATCAACCGAATGATCGAGTCACAACCTCCACAACCAAACCAAGAAACCGGTTGTTGGTACTTTTACCAATGAACCCAACAATCAACCAAACCAATGATATATCAAAGAAAAAAAAATCCAGTGGGTTACAGAATGGATTCTGCACCATTAAGAAACAACTAGCTCTAGATAAGTTCATATAAGGAAAATAACCAATGATACTTATGGTGGGTCTCCCCACCATTATAACCCAACCTGCAACGAACAAACATGAATTCAACATTAATTAGAATTGGTCATCAACTATAAAAGACCACCAAAACTCTCCCACAACAACCAACAATCCCAAGTTAATAGGGTTACAACATGAACATCTAGGCCTCCCACTCTCGAACGATGAGGACAATAACTGGGCTAACACTTTCGACACTGATCCGGACCCCACCACTCGGGGAGGGGAGAGAAGGGGACCCAATATTATTCCACTGAAACCAAAAAAGAAAAAAGGAACTACCCAAAAATCTCCACCTATTTATAGGTAACCCCATGACCTCACCCTATTTTTACAGGCAGTCCACACAGCGACATTGATAGAAAACCCACATCCATGAAGGCATAACCATAGACACTGTGTGAGGGTTAAGTCCACCACGATTGTTACAAAAAAGGGAAATTTACCTAAATGGTTAACCAAAATAGAGACATATAAATTACCAAACAAAAATGGTGGAGGCAAGAGCCTATTCAAGCTCCCCACACCTATGGGGATTTCTTGACTGCATGGAATGATTCACTCCGAGGACCATGGTTGGAGCCCAAATTCTTGAAGCAATTTCTCCACTGTAGTCAGGGTGCTAAAGATCACAACACTCAAAAAAACTCACATGCTACAAAAAACAACTTCATCTAAATATGAACTCATATATATATATATATATATATATATCAAATTCTATCTTTCCCCAATCAAGGGGCGGAATGGACAAGGAATATAGAAAAACACATCAACATCACTCAACTCAACTGCTATGTCCAAAAGAATTATCACTACCTAGAAGCACTTTAAATTGATCCCAAAAAACTGTCTATTCCAAAAATCAGGCTGAGGAATCATCCAAAGATGTGGATATAACATTTTAAATGATCTGTAGGTTGATCAACATGAATTATTTCCAATGGAGAACTATCCATGGTCACATCACAACATCAAACACATCTTTAGAAACCCAATGAACATTATTCCAAAACCGAGCCACCAACAAGATCTCATCCCAAGATACAATAAGATTATGAAATCTATAACACATGTAATCTTACTGAATAAAAAACTCATCTAATAAATTTAAAAAACTATACACATTACCATTTTTTTATAAAAAAAGGCCACCAAATTTCTACTCAAAACACTTTTGAAAAACAATCTAACGTGGTGGTTTTTTACATTCACCAATGGTGTTTCATCAAGTATCAACAACACGAACTTTTCCATGCCACCCTAGGAACCCAAAAAACATGCCATATAGGCCATCATTCCAGATATCAATAAAAAATGCATGTGAGCACCAATGAAAACACCAAAGGCCAAAACAAAACAACATCATCCCAAAAATCATGTACCCTCAAAAGAAACACCAACCACCAAGTCAAAAACCCTTTTCATATTTCACAAAATAACCCACACTTACTCAAGAACCATTTTCATAAAAACCTAACACTTTTCATTTAAAAAACATTTAAAACAACCAAGCTACCCCAAAAAACCCCTTTCCATTTTCTAAAATTCAACAAGGTATCTTTTCATAATTTGATTGTCATTGAGACCAATACCCCTTATAGGAAAACACCAACCACTCAAAACCAATTTCCAAAACCAATTTATCACATTCAAATAGTTTTCAACATCCCAAAACATCCCAATTAAAAAAATAATTCAGAATCACCATAAAATGATTAAATATTTGAAAGTATTTTATTACAAAAAACCAAAATGTTATATTATGGATAATCCAATCCCGTTAAATAATTTCCACTTCCTTCTTTTTCCCAAAAAACACAACCTTCCAAAACCATTATTATATTTAATTTTCAAAGACCCAATTTTCCTCTTTTAAAAATCCAATCCTTTCATTAAAATTAATTTTTACAATTCTCATACAATTATTTTAAAAACAAAATATTTGAATTCATGAAAGGTCCTTGAAAAAAACAAAATAGAACTAGTGTCAGTGGTTGACTTGACCCTATGGTAGGAAGCCATATGTCAAACACAACACCAACACAGAAAAACTTATTAGAACCATGCATCGGCTTCTCATGGATTTACAGGACCTGAGTGCTCACATAGGCAATTATTCACACTACCCTTGGCATATCTTAACAACAAACAATCAACAAGAACAAAGGAAACTAATCAAACCATACATCCCATGGAAACTCAAGGATCAGAACAAGAAAGAGTTCGCCAAGCTCTTCCTGCACATACCCCTCATGTCCCAAAAATACTGCTCCATCTACCTTAACATACCCCCAAATAACAAAGGCACTCAAAAAAGAAAGGTTTGATAAGAGTCGACCTCCTCTAATACCATTTCTCACAAACCAGCTCGAGTCAACCCTGAACCGATCACAAGGGCCATCCCACAGCAAGTCCCAAGAGGCATTCCTGATCCTCCTAGGATGAAGACAAGAACGATGGGCATCAATAGATTTCACAAGATAACATTTTCTCTAATATATAAACAATCAAAAAAATAGTGGGAAAAAATGGACAACCCAAAATACATTTATATAATAACTGAACTGCACATTATTTGTACAAGAAACTGAAAGTATAACTAAACCAACAACTCAACTAATCAAACACGATAACCAACTAACACCTTATGACCCTTATGGAAAATCTCCAAACTAATGATCACATATCACGCAAGGTGATCTAAATCAAGTTGAAACCTTCACAAGGGTAAAAATAGAAGAAGACTAAAGGCATGAGTATTAAAACTCAGTAGGTTAGACTGATATTCTATTCCCAATACACATCCTTAAAAATAAAAGAAAAATAAATTTCAAGTTGTAAATAGAATATATAAAGGTTTTTTCCCAAATGGGGTCCCATTATATATAAAAAATTACCGTATAATAACATGCATTTTTATAAACAAGAATGCCAGTTACAATTTTCAAAGAGGTGCAACTCTAAAATGAAAATAGTTTTTAAGTGGGATTCTTTAAAGAATTTAAACTTTTAAATAAATAAAAAACAATATTTAATTTACCAACCAAACACACCATTTTCTAATGGTGAGTAAAAAATAGCCAATGAGCACAAGTCCTGGGAACACCCCTAAGCTCTAGAAAGTTGTGAGCCCAGGTACCTCGTAACTCGATGAAAGTAACCATAATAAATATCCATTCTTCTGCACATCAGAAACTATTAGGGAGTATACCCACAACCTAGTTGTCCCCAAAAACATCATCATCATATTTAATTTAGTGTTTTCATCATCAAACTTTCTACGTGATATAGGGACCAAACCCCACGGAATCACTAGCATAGTAGTACACATCCTCCCACCTGGATACCTAGAATTTCCTTTAGTGATAAATCTAGTTACACATATTATCAAATAAATTTTCCACATCATAATTAAATTTCCAAACCACAAACACACAATCATCTGACAAAAATGCTTCACATTTCATTCATGAATCAATAAACCACAAAAAAGATTCGTAAAACAATTTCATGGAGTATAACGAGGCCTTGCACATTAAATTCATTAAAAAATTATCTTTTAAGGTGACAAACCCATCAATAACATAACAAAACATATTTAGTATCCCCAAAACCAATTAATAAATAATTTTTCATGGACTAAAAAATTTCCCCAAATGATAAAAAATGAAATACATATGGAAACCATTTTTACAAAAACAAATGCCAAAATGGGTCATTAAGCCTTTCTGAAAACTATCCTTTGACCAAGTTATGAAATTCACTTTTATTAAGGAGTTTTTTACACACAATTTACAGTGTAAAAAAACATTCATAAATCCCTTAAAACATTCAGTTTACATATTCAAAACACAACCATTTTCATAAGGATGTGAAACTGGCCATTTTCCGACAAATCTCGCCAAAACATGTTGTAAAACAAAACCCATTTGTTTATAAAAAAATAGGAATTTTAAATCCAAATGAGGACACAAAATAACATTTATCATTCTTCCAATTAATTTATAAATCCGAAAAAATAATTTTTAAATCAGACATAACACATAAAATCCAACCGGGTAATTTACTAAACACATGACATGCCCTTTTAAACAAAACAATTTATTTTAAGAACCTGAAAAGAAATAAAACATCAATTGCATGCCATATTTTATACAAGATACTGTAATATATTAAAAATACCATAAACCAGGTTCTAAACGTTATGAAATAGTTTCTAAAGATAGTGTAACATTTAACGAAACAATTGGTGTGTACTTTTATGACAAAACAACACTACCTTTCACAAAACAAGGATCAATCAACCATTTTTCACACCTATAAAATAATAAAAATGCAGAAAATAATAATAATAATAATATATCAGATGAATGAAATAAGAAAATGATGAATTTTAAAAGATAATGGCATGTGTAAGGGATATCCTACCTCAAATCCTTGGCGTAATGGAAATACACACCCAATATCACCATCTAAGGGTTTACAAACCCTAAACCTATGATGACCAGACCCAAATGAATAAAACCGCTATAAAAATAATAGGATAGCATAACACATGGTTTATCATGACTAGGGGAGATTATAAAACTAATAAATAATGAATGGAGGAAGAAGAGGGAGGAGAAGGGAGAAGGAATCTCACATTTTCAACGAGAAAACTCTTATTCTTCCATTAGATCTGCTCCCATAGAGAAAATGGAATGGATTGAAACGTAGTGTAGAGCCTCCTATGGTTCGGAAGAACCAGGGGAAGTTGATTTGTGGGAAGAATAGTATGAATGGAATGATTTATGGATGAAATAATTCACCTTCATGATTCCGGGTGATTTGAGAGACATTGAGATGTTTTCCCTAATACGCAACTCTTTGATCCCAAAAGTGATAATACTGATAATCTGGGTGAGTATAGGGGTATTGGATTCTAGTGGGATGGGGAATAATTGAACAATATTAAAATTTTAATAAGATAAAAAAGAAACAATTTATTTTTTTTAAACTGGAAAGGGGCCCATGGGCTTTCCCAATACCTAAATAAGTAACCACAATTCACCATGCTAATGAATATATAAAAGGAAAAAAAGGATATGGTAGTGTAAATATTTCCATTTAGGATGTGTGGGAGGTGGAATGAGTCAAAAATGATTAAAAAATGAATGATTTAGAAAAGAACAAAATATGTATTTATATCTGGAAATGGGCTCATGGTTGGCCCAAATCACGAAATAACCACCCTTTCTCCAAAAACTCCTTAAAAAGAAATGGGGAACCCAAATTAGGGTGATTAGACATATATGGAACTTCAAAAATCATCTTTAAATTCACCTAAGCCTCATGAAAAGGATAGGGATTTCCAATGAACCAGATCAAAACTAAGACATGAAAAACCAAGTGTGACAGTTGGAAGGGGAAGCTAAAGAATTATTTAATGTAATAAATAAATATATTATAATAATCATTGAAAAATGTTTCCATATTGAAATATTTTTAATATAATTTGTGGGATTTTATTAATACTATCATAAGATAAATTTTTAGGATTTTATTTTATGTTTCCCCCTTATATTTTTGTTTTAACTCCCCATTAAGCCTTTAGAAAATTATTATGATATCAATACTATTTACTATTTAATGGTCATTAATTTTTCCACAAATAAACAATTTTCCCACAATAGGCCATTGTTTATATTGTAAACCATATATAATTCACATGAGTTATGATATGATTTTTATGTATTTCAATTCAATTAATAATATATTTTTATTATAACATGTCATCAATTCCATTTTAGGTACAATTCATTTAGAATGAAAGTTTAACTGAGGTGACCCCAAAAAGATTTAAATATAAAACTTTAATAAAATTATAATTTTATATATTTATCTAGAATTTTTGTGTAAAAAATAAAAAATCCAAATTCTGGTACGTTTAATATTTTTAAAGTCATTAATTTTTTTATTCTATGAATAATAACTGCATCAGTGTTGTATGATAATTTTTTGTGATTATTTGTAACTAAAAATTAAATATAATTTATGATGATAAAAAATAAATCTTATTTGAAATAAATATTAGGAACCAAAATAATACTCTTTAATTCTAATTTTAAAAATTTAATGATATAAATGTCTAGAGAGGGGCATTTTGTATTTATTTATTTCAAAAAAATATAAAGATTCTAATCAAATGAAAATAGAAAAATGTAGCTATATATTCAATAATTGTATGTAAATGGATGAAATATACCAATAATATATTATAAAGGAATTGTTATAGAAATTTCAAAGCCTTCTAAAAAATATTTATTCCCTTTTTAACAATTTTACCATTACTGAGGTGACCAATATTTAATAAGGATTCTCTTCCTAATGATGAAAAATAAAAGGATCCCACATAAAAAAAATTAACTTCACAATTCCAAGTTTATTATCCATTTCCATGATTAAATTTCTAAATGTATCTAAAATCATTTTATGATAAAATCACAAAATATGATGAAAATTTATTTTTCAGAAAAATGTTTTTTATAACAAATTCATCAATGAAAATTATTAAAATTAACATAATTTTATTATTAATAACATAATATAACTAATTTTACTCTAAAATAATTTTAAAATAATATGTAAATCTATGAATTCTTGACGATAATATATAGTTCACAATAAAAATCATCATTTTTCATTATTCACATGAAAATCAATCATTTCAGAAAAACCATTGAAATTTTCCCTACTATTACATTGATATTATATATGCGGATTGAATTTAATTTTTTAAAATATATATTCAAATATTATAAAAAATTCATTATATAATTTATTCAAAACATAATTAAAATCATTTTTTATGGAAAATTCAATTTAGTAGATTTTAAATACATTACTAAACATATATTTTTTATCCAACAAAATTATACATATTTTTAGTATTAAGTTATTATTATTATTTAATCTAATTTAATGTCTAGGTTATATTGGTATTATATACTACCATTCATTTAGACTAAGGTTGTGTGTTTCAAAAGATATTAATGAAATAAAATTTTCAAAAATATCATAAAATCATAGGGTGTTATTGTAGAGACCCAAAGCATGACATAAATGGACAATACATTACTTTTGCAGAATACATAATACATAACGAAAATAGACACACATGGACCGTAATTGTTTAGTGTCTTTGGAAACTCGGAAAATAATATTCTAATTGTGGTAAAAGATCTTCAATATCTCCCATAATGATCTTCCCCTTTTGTTTTCTTACCTAAAACCTTTCGTTAAATCATGGGGAAAAGAAAGCATATAAAGGGTGAGCTCAAATTCTCAGTAAGGGTAAGCATAAAGAACATAAAACAATCCATAAACATTTGAATTCAAAAACTAGAACATAAATTCTAAACATCAAAATCATGAGCAACAACATAAATCTTAGAAGTACACAAGGAGTGGCTCATAAAGGAACATTAATAATGATAAACTAGCATGGTAATAAAACATGTAATTGTGGAATCCATTAAGAACATGTAATGATTTCCATAGTAGCCAAGGCATTGCTGCCAAGACCATCTTAGTGGAAAAAGTCCCTTTCTGAATCAAGTTCACACCTCGTTCCAGTCCTGTATTACTGAACCGTTTTAACTCTCTGTTCTAGCCATGTCTATCTCATGAGATATAAATCTTTACTTAATGTATTTGAGGCAGATATAGGTCCCACCCATCTCATAATTAAATCATTCTTACTTGTGCCACAAAATAAACTTAAAACAATCATCATAACCCAAAGAATAAAATGGGTTTTATAAACATCATCCCATTATCACAAAATTTATATAAAATAAATGGATATTTCATCATAAGGAAATTTAAACCATGTAAATCATAGAGAAATTATACTTGAAACATACACATATTAAATAATTTCATCTTATATGGAAAATGGTTTTGATAAAACACTTTAAATGAATTAATGAGGAAAATATCATTTCTTCTTCAAAATCAATTTATTTTCACAAAGCGTAATACAATTTTAAAAGAAAAATATTTTGTTGAAAATAGTTGTGAAATATTTTGGAGGAAGCTTCATGAAAATAAGGGTTTATAAAACCGTAAAAATCCTTTCATGCTGTATATGTTAAAAAAACATTCTCCTCGTACTTTTGTCGGAAAAGTCAAAAAGAATCTCATAACGTAAACAAAAGAAAAATTCCTTACATACCTTGTAGTAAAAGACAAAATGGGTAAAACGTACATTAAACATATATAAATACACTTTTATAAAAAATGGACTTGTATGATAACAATAACCCCATCAAATACTTATGAATAAACAATCTCAGAGAAGAATGAGATTGGAAAGGTTTTCCCTTACCTTTGGTCCGATATGCTTCGTACGTATCTGAACCTCCTGTATAATGATTTAAATAATGTCATTGACTTATTAAGGAATCATATTAATTGTTATGATATCATATATGGTTCACTTATGACTTTATATTACATGTTCTTTTGTAAATCCCATGTTAAAGCAATGTTTTGGGTAAAATCATCTTATTTATCATATGTGTTTGCACTTGTTATTCTTGATGTTATTGTTACTTATATCATCATTTACGTACTTCCAGAATGTAAATCATGATTTATATATCATCTATATTCATTATATATCCAGAATATACATGTATTTATAATAGTACATATCGTATGGAGGTAATAAATGAAATGCACCATTCATGGGGACAGTAAACCGTACGTACGCATGAACGATACTTTCATTTCTATTTATTATTTTAATGGAATTAAAACATAATGATACATAGTTATATTATAATTCCAGTATAATATCATATATAATATAATTAACTCCATCCTTTATACATCCCACATAAGGTATTAACGAATCTCATCACTTTGAGGGGGTGGTAGTCCACACTTCCTCAAATGAGATTATCATATTTACCAACTATGGAAACCATAAAGGCTTGATATAAATAGGAAGTAAATAAGCATCAGGAAATAAAAAACATAATATATATCATATATAAATACAGTTCCATCATAATGGTACCATGAGAGGCAGTAGGAGAAAATCGAACAATCATCGTTTCGTGAGGCGTTAATTTTCCATCACAGAAACATTATATTCATCACCCATTAGATGGACGTGTGTGTATGTGTAGTTCTAATCCTTATCATAACAACATCATAGTATTTTTAATATATTGGTGATTTCAGAAAATAAAGGATTTAAAAAAGTTTAGGGGTTGGAGAAGTCGAATAAAAGAAAACAACTTAAGAGAAACAATTATCTTTAATTTGGTTAACTTCCTTTGGTTTGAACCAAAATGACTTCTTGAAGTGTCTTCTGTCTAAATTAAGTCTTATAATAGGCGGAGAGGGATGTTGGGAGATTAGTTGGGCAGATTTTGGATGATACAAAAGGCTTGAGTGGTGTTAGTAATTTCATAGAAGTGGTCTCCTTTTATAAGGGAGAGGAGGGGCTCTTTTGGAAAGTGTGAAAACATTATTTTATTATAAAAATAACTTCAGTTTCAAGAGGTCCAAAACACATTAATGTCGAAGATAAGATGACTCATATTCTAAATAAAATCATCCAATAGGAATTGGACATATTTTGGATGATATTTTAATCATTATAATCTTATTTATTTAAATCATTTATTAGTGAGGTAAATACTGAATCATTATTGTGTCATAAATAATTTAATTTATTTGATGTATAAAAATTATAAAACAAATACCAAAATGTAGGAAATTTTTTTATATTTATAATTAATATTTATAGTTGAAACGATAATTTATTTAGCCCCATATAAAAATTAATTACTAAAGGCTTTTTGTTAATTCCAATTTTGTCTTTACTTTAAATTAATTAATCTAATGTGTCATTTTCTTTCATAAGTGGATCCATGGGGTACTAAAATAGACCCAAGGATGGCCATAGTCAGCCATTACTCATCCAATATTGTTTGGACATGTGTCAAGGTAATTTTGAATTATTATAATATTCTTTTACCCTTGAATTACCCTATTTACCTTAACCGTGTTAAATAAAAGTGAAACGTTTCTATTCACCAAAAATTATTTTCATCTTATTGAACAACCATTTATGTCAGATTTTTGAAATTTAATTCAAAGAAGTGGTAAAATTTCATTTAAATGAATGATTCTGTTGTTTTGACTACCACTAAGTGGTTTCACTATCCATCAAAATTTGAAGTTTTTCAGAAAAAAACCAAAAAATCAGCCTAAGCTATATTTGATATTCTGAATTCAAAAATTATGTCCATTTTGGAAAATTCGAAACATAGAATTGGCATTAATTAATTTTAAAATTAATTCCCGTTATCGAAACAAATAGCGTGTTTTTATGAAACAATAACTATCAAAAGATCATGAGTTGTTTAGGTCCAATTTCAAAGTGGAATTAATTCCAATGACCAACATTGGATTAAATGGTAAAAATATATTCTAATTAATCTTTAAAACCAATTATAAAGATAATCTAACCATATAAATTATTGTGATGAATGAATTTGTCTTTAATTAAAATATAGCGTGTTTTTACTATTCATCAAAATATTAAAGTTATCAGAATAATATGAAAATTTTATCCAAATTAAATTTTTATATCCTGATTACAAGGAAGAATTTTATTTTTTCAAATTGACCTTTTAAATATTTCAAAAACTAGATTTAAAGTGGGTGCACCATCAAAAGGCAGTAAAACTGTATTTTTTAAAAAATACTTATTTTACCCAAAAAATTTATTTTGTTCTCATACCATGTTCTAGAAAATATTTAAGATGAATAATAATGTTAGAAATTCAAAATGTAGTTAATAATATTCATAACGGCTAGTCCATAATTATATTATAACAATATATCGCTGTTTAGTGAAACTCGGTATGGCGTACTGCACACGCTATCGAGGAAGGTCACAATTGCGTGTAATGCAAGCCAAGTCAGGGCGGCGTGTAGTGAAAGACTCCTTTGTTGTTCCATATAACAAAATACAACCATATTTCATTTATAAATTAAAAAAATTCTATACTTAATGTTGCGTAGAATAATTTCTACAAAACAAACTTGAAATTGTGTGTAACACGAGCCAAGAATAGTGTTTCGTATACTGCAAGATTATACGGTATTGTGTATAGCACAAGTTAATCATGGTGTAGCGTACAACACAAGACATCAATGAAATTAAAAAGAATAATTCTCTTAAAATCACGATTTGTTACATTCTACCCCCTTAAAATGAATTTTTCCCTCGAAATTCGTTGGTGTTATAAATGGTTTATTACATGAGAGTTTCTTTCATAGAAACCCACATCGTAATAGTGAATACCAAAACATATCTTTAAAAACTACAGTAGAAAACGTTACGATTACCCAAATTTACTAATCACCAGGCTTCCACATAGGAGAACAAAGGTGAAAATATGGATATGGAAGAAAAATCTAACCATCATTTTCTGATGGAGAGTGGTAGAGAATAGGGCTACGAAAAAGCCAACAATCACAATGCCATAGATTTGTGATGATCTAAGGTACCATCTGATTCATAGGATATAAGTGTTCTAGGAAAACATTTTTTGGCTTTCAAGATAATTTCCCTAATGTTGAATAATTTTTGAATTAAAAGAAATTCTTACATGATTTTGGTACAATCTCACTGTTGTTCATGTGTTGAAAAATTTCAATATCATCTCTTAAAGAAATGAAGTTGAATTTGTTTTCCATGAAATGTTAGCAGATTATGCGATAGAATGATATGTTATTCCATCTCTCTCAAACATAAGGTTAGATAAGGTTATATACATAAGTCCATATATGGTGATATTATTCGTATATGGTTCTAAAAATGGACTTATACTTCAACTATCATACTGCTTAATAAAATAAAACAAATTTCTACTAACCAGGGACTTCCTGTAGGCCAGTGGTAGGCGATAAAGGCCTGTCGCACTTCGGTTGTGGGTTCGATTCCCACAGCCTTGTCCGACGCGACGGGTTGTCACCTGTCCTGTAGGTTGTCCTTTTTCTAAAATTACATCATTATGACATTACATTGATAATATAGAAAACAGTTATAGCCGTAAAACAATACTAACTTATGTCCGACATAATCCATTTCAAATATTTACAGTTATCTAAAATACTTCGGTCCAAGCTTATAGTATAAAAAAACGATTACTATAAATTTCATCTACTGAACATGTGAATACCATCATTTATCCCTGATATATCTTTTTGATCACATTCCAATAATGTGAATACCTTAATCATGTATTCTCTTGAAAAATGAATACCCATTGAACCTTAGTGAAAACATGAATGCTGTCAAAAGTTAACTCTTTCCACATACAAAATCTCAAAAATTCTTTATACTCAAACCATGATATCACTTTTTCCTTATATAATTTATGAGCTCATTAATACTATCAAACATTTCATTATATCCTTAGCACTTCTTTATGCGCATATTAGGTGCTTTACAAAAATATCTGAATAACCTTTCATGGTTACCAGAACCATTCATCATACACTTTAAAAACATAAGGAAAGAAAACAGTGTAACAATCCTTAGATGTCTCCTTATTCCATAGTACCATGAGATTACTTATACAACATTACTCTTGATAAACATGTAATCATTCCACTACCTTCTTTAACCATTGACCGAGCATCAAAAATTCTTTCATCTCACATATCATTTGTAGTCTCTTCATCATCATCCACATAAATACTACCCATATGACCATGCTGATTCTCTTTATGATATTTTCCCTTAGGGAATTGGATTGCATAATGCCCATACATTCCACATTTAAAACACTTAACCATTGTTGATGTATTAGAAATACCATTATCCTTGTCCATGGTGTTAACTGATCCTTTTCCTTTACAATTACTAGTATTTTTTCCTACTTTTCCACACCAAAAGCATCTTACAATTCCTTTGAAACATTCTCCATAATGCCTCTTCCCACATGAATTACATGAGGGAAATTGATCTTTCTTTCCTCTATGGTCATCATTAAACTCCATCATTCTCTTATTAGCTAAGTCAGGAAACATACCAAAGCTGAGATTATTGAGCATATTAAGAGATTTCTGATTAGGCATAATAACGATGTTTCGCCTTCCAAATCCCATTTCATTTGCTTGATCATAAAGAATATCATTCCATTGTCCATCATATTTCCATTATCATGAATCTTCTTGTTTCCATCCATTTTCTAAAACCCAAAAAGAATAGTGTGAGAGGAAAAAGTCATGATAGGTAAAACAACATAACAAATGGGGAGTAACTTCAATATCTACATATTAGGTTTAATTCTATGATCTTTACCATAATTCTAGGACTATAACCTATACTTATACTTAACCTTAAGGACATCCCTAGACATATCGTAAAAATATTTATAGGGATCTCACTAAAGTTTTCGCATCCTAGTTTCAAAGGTTAACTAAACCTTTCCTCTGATACCAAATGTAGAGACCCAAAGCTTGACATACATGGACAATACATTACTTTTTCATAATACTTAATACATAACGAAAACAGACACAGAAGGACCATAATAGTTTAGTGTCTTTGGAAACACAGAAAATAATATTCTAATCACGGTGAAAGATCTTCAATATCTCCCATAAAGATCTTCCCCTTTTGTTTTCTTACCTAAAACCATTCTTTAAATCCTGGGGAAAATAAAACATATAAAGTGTGAGATCAAATGATCGGTATGGGTTAGCACATAGAACATAAAACAATCCATAAACATTTGAATTCAAAAACATGAACATAAAATCTAAACATCAAAATCATGAGCAACAACATAAATCATGGAAGTACACAAGGCATGGATCATAAAGGAACATTAATCATGATAAACTAGAATGGTAATAAAACATGTAATTGTGGCATTCATTATGAACATGTAATGATATCCATAGTAGCCAAGGCATTGCTACCAAGACCATCTTAGTGGACAAACTTCCTTTTTGAATCAAGTTCACTCCTCATTCCAATCCTGTATTACTGAACCGGTTTAACTTGTCATTCCATCCATGTCTATCTCATGAGATATAAATCTTTACCCAATTCATTGGATGGAGATATAGGTCCAACAAATCTCATTACGAAATCATTCTTACTTGTGCCACCAAATAAACTTAAATCATACATCATAACCCAAAAAATAAAATGGGTTTCATAAACATCATCCCATCATCACATAATCCATATAAAATAAATGGATATTTCATCATAAGAAAATTTAATACATGTAAATCATAGATACATTATACTTGAAATATACACATATGAAATAATGTCATCTTATATGGAAAATGGTTTTGATAAAACACTTGAAATTAATTCTTGATGAAAATATCATTTCTTCTTCAAAATCAATTTCTTTTCACAAAATGTCATGCAATTTTAAAAGAAAGAGATTTTGTTGAAAATAGTAATGAAATATTTTGGAGGAATATTTATGAAAATGAGGCTTTATAAAATCGTAAAAATCCTTTCATGCCGTAAAAGATAAAAAAACATTCTCCATGTCCTTTTGTCGAAAATGTCAAAAAGTACCTCGTAACGTAAACAAAAGAAAAATTCCTTAAATACCATGTAGTAAAAGAAAAAATGGGTAAAAATGACATTAAACATACATAAGAACACTTTTAAGAAAAATGTACTTGTATGATAACAATAACCCTAGAAAATACTTACGAATAAACAATCTCGGATATGAATGAGATTGGAAAGGTTATCCCTTACCTTAGGTCTGATATGCTTCGTACGTATCCGAACATCCTGTATAATGATTTAAATAATGTCATTAACTTATTACAGAATCATATTCATTGTTATGATATAATATATGGTTCACTTATGACTTTATATTACCCGTTCTTTTGAAAATCCCATGTTAAAGCAATGTTTTGGGTAAAATCATCTTATTTATCGTACGTGTTTGGACTTGTTGTTCTTGATGTTATTATTAATTATATAATGATTTACTTACTTACAGAATTTAAATCATGATTTATATATCATATATATTCATTATATATCTAGAATATACTTGTATTTATAATAGTACATAACATATAGAGGTAAGAAATGAAATGCACCGTTCATGGAGACGGTAAACTGTACGTACGCATGAATGCTAATTTCATTTATATTTATTATTTTAATGGAATTAAAACATAATGATACATTGATATATTATATTTCCAGTATAATATCATATATAATATCATTAACTCCATCCTTTATACATCCCACATAAGGTATTAATGAATCACATCACTTTGAGGGGGCAGTAGTCGACACTTCTCAAATGAGATTATTGTATTTACCATCTATGGAAATGCTAAAGGCTTGATAAAATTGGGAAGTAAATAAGTATAAGGAAATAATAAACATAATATATATCATATATAAATACAGTTCCATCATAATGGCCACCATGAGAGGCGGTATGAGAAAATCGAACAATCATCGTTTCGTGAGGCGTTAGTTTGCCATCACAGAAACATTATGTTATTCATCCATTAGATGGAAGTGTGTGTTAGTGTAGTTTTAATACATCTCATTACAACATCCTATTATTTTGAGGATACTGTTGTTTTCACAAAAGGAAGTATTAAAAAGATTTTAGGGGTTGGAGAAGTAGAATAAAAGAAAACAACTTAAGAGAAACTATTACCTTCAATTTGGGTATCTTCCTTTGGTTTGAACCAAAAGGACTTCTTGAAGTGTCTTCTACGTAATGTAATGATTCTAGGGGGAGGATAGGGATGTTGGGAGCTTAGTTGGGATGAGTTTGGTTGAGTTAGAAGGCTTTAGAGGTGTGAGGAATTTCACAAGAGTGTTCTCCTTTTATATGGGAGAGGAGGGGCTCTTTAGTAAAGTGTGAAAACATTATTTTATTATAAACGTATCTTCGGTTTCGAGAGGTCCAAAAAACATTAATGTCGAATATAAGATGACTCGTATTCGAAATAAAATCATCCAATTGGAATTGGACAGGTTTTGGATGATATTGTAATCATTATAATTTTATTTATTTTAATAATTTATTAATTTGGTAAATACTGCATCATTATTGTGTCATAAATAATTTAATTTATTTGATGTCTAAAAATTATAAAACAAATACCAAAATGTAGGAAATCATTTTTATTTCCAATTAATATTTATAGTCGAAATGATAATTTATTTTTCCCCTTCTAAAAATTAAATACCAAAGGTTTTTTGTTAATGGCAATTTTGTCTTTACAATAAATTAATTAATCTAATGTGTCATTGTCTTTCATTAGTGGATCCATGGGGTCCCAAAATCGACCCAAGGATGACCATGGCCATCCATTACTCATCCAATAAGTTTTGGACAAGTGTTAAGGTAATTTTGAATTATTATAATATTCTTTTAACCTTGAATTACCCTATGTACCTTTAACCGTGGTAAATAAAAGTGAAAAGTTACTATTCACCAAAAATTATTTTCATCTGATTAAACCACACATTAATTTTTGATAACAACCATTTATGTCGGATTTTTGAAATTCAATTCACAGAAGTGGTAAAATTTCATTTATATGAAAGATTCAGTTTTTTTAACTACCACTAAGTGGTTTCACTATTCATCAAAAATTGAAGTTTTTTAGAAAAATACCAAAAATTCAGACTAAGCTATATTTGATAATATGAATTTAGAAATGATATCCATTTTGAAAAATTTAAAACATAGAAGTGGCATTAATTAGTTTTAAAATTAATTCCTGTTATCAAAATAAATAGCGTGTTTTTAAGAAACAAAAACTATCAAATGATCATCACTTGTTCATGTCCAATTTTCAAGTTGAATTAATTCAAATGATAAAAATTGGATTAAATGGTAAAAATATATTCTAATTACAATTTAAAACCAATTAAAACTATAATCTAACCATATAAATTATTTCGATGAAAAAAATTTGTTTTCAATTAAAATATAGCGTGTTTTTACTGTTCATCAAAATATGAATGTTATCAGAATAATATGAAAAATTTATCCAAACTAAATTTTTATATCTTGATTTCAAGGAAGAATTTTGTTTTGTAAAATTGAACTTATAAACATTCCAAAAACTATATTTAATGTGGGTGCACCATCAAACGGCAGTAAAAATGCATTTTTTTTAAAAATACTTATTTTACCAGAAAAATTTATTTTGTTCTCATACAATGTTCTAGAAAATATGTAAAATGAATAATAATGTCATAAAATTCAAAATGTAGTTAATAATATTCATAATGGATAGTCCATAATAATATTATAACAATATATCGTTGTTTACTGAAACTCGATATTGCGTACTGCACACTATATCGAGGATGGTCATGATTGCGTGTAATGAAAGTCAAGTCAAGGTGGCATGTAGTGCAAGACTCCTTTGTTGTTGCGTATAACAAAATACAACCATATTTCATTTATACATTAAACAAATTCTATACTTAATGTTGCGTAGAATAATTTCTACAAAACGATCTTGAAATTGTGTGTAACACGAGCCAAGAATAGTGTTGCGTATACTGCAAGCTAATATGGTGTTGCGTATAGCGCAATATAATCATGGTGTAGCGTAAAAAAAAATATCAATGAAAATAAAAATAATAATTCTGATAAAATCTTAGGTTGTTACAGTTATATGATGTTTCCTTGAAAATGACTTGAAAATATTTATTTTTGTTTATTGCTGAAATTTTTATTGAGTTTTTCATTCAATTTAAGATATCCCGTTTTAAAAAACAATCTCCTTTGTTATAATATGTTATTAAAAAATATATTTTTAATAAGAGTATTTTCCATAATGAATCCTAATTCATTGAACCTTTATATTTTATAACATGGAAAAAATATGATATTTGAGATGATGTCTCATACTATTGGGTACATATATCCTTAATGTTATTGTGTTTTTTGTTGGGTTTAATGATTTAATCACCCACTTCCCATTGAAGTTAAATCACTTAAATCCAATTAAATTTTTTTAAAATCATACAATTGATGAAAATAATATTTATTCCTATACCTAAATTATTATAGAATAAGAAAAATGTTGTTTGGATTCTATTATGGTGGTTGGTATTTTCTTGATTGATCTCATAATAATTTCATTTGTTATGTTTTCAAGCATACTTGTAGAGTTATACCCTTAAAAATATCAATAGAAATTATATTATGATATGTTTAAAAACTCTAATGTCAAGTCTGTTCCACTTTAAACACACAATATTAATGAATGGTGGATATGCACCTTTAAATTTAATGTTTTGGGAATCATTTTTTATTTTAATTTGAATAATTTTATTGATAGATAAATGTTATATTGTGTAAAATTTACAACCTCTTGTAGTACTGAAATGAAATAATGGTAAATAGAAATTTTAATGTTATATGCTTGAAAATAATTTCATGCATGTGCTCTTGGTTAATGGATTTCTTCAATATACATGAAAAATTATACAACTAGAAAAAGTGTATTATTCCAACATCTTGTTTCGTTTGTGATTCATTAAATATGTTAAATTGGGTTCCCTAATATTGAAGTTATTTTGTATTGATATAAACTTGGTGGAGGAATGGATAAAGCATTGTTAGTTGAAAAATAATAATTCAATGGAAGCATGTAACATGTCTATAAATTTGAATGATTAGGGAAATAATATCAAATATAAAATGTTATATATCATTCCTAAAATATTTTAAATTTCTCCCAATTATCTATTGATCAAACATGAAACATTTTTATATTAAAGAAGATTTTGGATAAATTAAATTCTAAAAAACATAATAAAGTTAATTGATAAATTTATTGACTAGTTTTATTTTTTTAATTAAAAATGGAATGATTTTGGAAATGGAAATAAAATACATGGAGTATATTATCCTTGGAAGTTATTTTCATGATTTTTAATAATAATTATTATAACCCACTTGAAAAAAAATGTGCATAAACATTTATTAAATAAACTATAATATTTAATTTATGGAAATATCATTTATTTATTTTAATTTATTCAAAATTTAATCATTGTGTTTATTGAAATAATATTTTCATAAATACCATGTCATAAAAGAGTAAAAAGGCTTTCATTAAAAAAATTTATACCCTTCCAATTCTTGAATTATGAATTATTAATGAATATTTTAGTCAAAATTATTGGAAATTTTGAAATTATTAGTATGAACTATTGTTTGTTAAAATTATATATATTTTAAGAAATTTTATATGAATTTATTGTTGGGTTTTTAGAATATTTCTCTTCCCCTTGATGTGATTATGTGATCCTACTTACAAACCAAAGTCACACACACGCACATACACACATATATATGCTCAATAATCCACACAATTCAATATTTTATTTTTTATGATAAATTATATGAAATATTATTAACATAAAAACTATATTCTACTCTTTGAGGAATTAATTTATTAATTTCCTTATTCCAGATTGAGTGGTATTTCCCCTACGAGAGTTTTGTGATATAATTTTTTTATTTTCAATAATAATGTTAATTTTCCTTTAATGTGGATAATGTGTTCAAACTATTGTGGTCTCTTTGAAAAGTATCACACATTATGGTTGATTTATTCCACTTACATTACTTATTCTTACTTTTTTGGCATTAGATCTTGAGGACGAGAATTTTTGGAGATGTTTATAATATAGGGCAAAATTTCTTCATTATTACTTTTACATTCAAGTGGTTCTGGGGGTTCTAGAGAGGTTTCATAAAATATTAAATTTATATAAAGTGATTTTATACTTTATTAAATAATTATACAATAATTTTATAATTATTAATGTATCATAAAATTTTAAAAGGCTTGTTAGAAATTAATTTGGAATATTTTATGAATTTCAAATATTTCAGTAGACTTTTTGATTTTAAAATTGATATTTAACACTTATTATAATTTTTTTATAATTTTTTATAGTTAAATTAAATAATTTTATGTTTTTATACCCTTAAAAATGAATGTTCTTTATATATGGGTATGGATGAGTTTCCACTATATATGTAATTGTTTGGGATATTTTTTTCTTATGTATTAAATAGAATCAACTATTTCTCCTTCACAAAATATGGTTATCTCTATAAAAATATAAAGCATAATTGGGGTTTTTATGATATGTGTAATGGTAGAGATAATTTTCTTTGAGTTGATTAATAGTGGATCAGAGTTACTAATAGGTTCGAAAAGTTTACCCGAGGGTTATTTTGATCATGTAAATGTAATAGTACATAATTACTAGATGTATAATGATATTATCAAGATCATATAAGGTTAATAAAGAGTTTCTAAATATTTCATAAACATATCCATCCACTTAAGTGTAAAACTATACTGCTATTATGATGTGTTTATTTCATTTGTGTGGGTAATCTTTAAAAATTAAAATAAATGGTTTTCCCTACAGATATGTATTTGAATATTGTTTTAATCTATTTAATGGTTCTAATTTATGAGAAAAAATAAGTTAAATTTCTCTTAACTCATTGAAAATATTACATAACATTTTTATTTTTTTTAATGTATTCATAATAAATTTTTTTAGTAAAGAAAAAATTAAATGAGAAATAAAGAGGAATAATACATATTTTTAAAAGGGTTAATAAAAAACACATTCAACAGTTTAAAAAAATTATTCTACTCATCCACAATTTTATTTTTTCAATTTATTTATGTCTAAAAACCAAAAATCTATCCCATTAGGACTTTTCAATGCTCTTATTGGTTCAATCTCATCTTATGGAGTCTATGCCTATGAGAATCAGTTTTTCATCCCCTCTATATTGCATGTACATGAAAAATTATTGGCTTCCAACTAATGGATCCCCATTCTCGCATTCTTCTATGAACATAAATAAAAATTTTATATTATTTTATGCCTCTTGACAAATAATATAGGATGATATATTATTATACTTCACTAGATGAAATCTCAAATTTAAGGGATTGGAAAGTGTCTTCTATATTTTACCTGAATTAATCATGTTATATATTATTGTTTCCAAAGAATATATTGTTTTAAAAATAAATAATTTTTATCATTTTTATATCCTGATGTTTCAATCAAGAAAATTTAATTATTATCCTAAAAAAATAATGTGATTATCTCATGAATATAATTAATATTATTTCAATTTATTTTAAATAAAAATATGGAATTGTACACGATATTAAAATATATTTACATAGAAACTAAATAATTTAAGTATAATTATTGATTTATAATGAAGTTAATATTATTTTCCTTAAAAAGGGATTTATCACATAATTTTACTTATTTTGTGATACTTTTTTATGTATTATCCGTGTTTTCTTCCATTAAAAAAATAACGATTTATGGGGACATTGCTTTCTCTATGATTGATAAATATTTTAAAACCCTTGAGGTAGTTAATATATTAATATCACAATGCATAAAAATAGATAATCACTTATATATCTCAAATGAACTATATTCCCCTTGAAATCAAAAATTCTTTGAAAAATCCAAATGATAATGACAATTTAATGTTATTAAATCCCTTAAAATAGATTTTGGTATATAAAAAGATTATTTGTCTTGTTATGTGTTGATATTGGATGATATGTTCAAGTTATGATATATGTTTATTATGAGGGATTTTCAGATTATAGTGATAGATTTTATTATGGTGTATTGTTATGATTATTGTATTGGGGATGAAAAATAAATGACTTGTAGAAGGGATAATGATGTTTAATTAGGATATAGAATAATGAGATGTTAATGTAAAACTAGTTTGTTCTCAATGTGTTTAATCAAAAACTATGAAATTGATGTATGGTAATATGATTACAATAATTCAAAGGTAAACATATGTGTTTTATTAGTAAAAATGGATTATCTTTGTGAGTCATATTTAATGAACACAAAATATTTAGGGAAACAAAAAAATATTTTAATTGAATGTGGGATTCTTGGTTCTATTTTTGAATTTGTGCAATGTGATTCATTAGATATAATAGTGATGTAGGCATGAAATAATGGTGATGTAGATATTTTGTAGTTTTTTTTAAAACCCATAACATGGTATTTTGTAAAACCATAATACATATTTTATTTTACTTATGATTTTTATATGCACCCCACATGAGTTGTGTATTTACAGAGACAACCAAATTTTTTTGGAGATGCATTCCCAAACATCTAGATTGTGTGGAATATATGGATAGCTACTCCTTCAATCCCACTCACTCATATTGGTGAGTATGATATAGATATATTCTGATGGATAAAAGTCAAAAGTACATTTAAGATTATTCTTGATGAGAGTTTGTCATGGTTCAGGCTTGGGTCAATTATTATTGGATAAAATAATGTGGTTTATATCCTTCATGATCATGATACCGTACTACTGTAGTTTTAAGGAAGTGGTTTTGTGATGATATGGATATGAAGTGATCTACCATGTGTATTTTAGAGGGATGTGATTTGGTTTGCAAGGTGTCTTTCAGTGGCATATGTTGTTGTTTCCCAAGTGTCTTCATGAAAGATGTCATGTGGCTAAACATGTGTCTTTGGGGTTAATTATTTGGAGTGTATGGGAGCAATAGAACATATGATGTTGGGTCTTGAATGAAAAACATTAGTGGGGATGCGGTGGGGTAACCCATTTATCAATATGTTTCTTATTATATTAGTATACCTCGATGCATTATTGTGTGAGTGTGCCATAGTTAGGATAGTAATTTTTAGTTAACCGGTTTTGGTTCAAGTTGGTTTGGTGGTGTGTTCATGAGGTAATTAAAATTACATTATTATATTTTCAGGATATTCCTTGGGCATGATCATACTTAATATAAATTTAATTAAAAAATATGTATATTAAAACTATTTTCATCCTTCTAGGGGGACATCATAAATTGAGAAGGGAACCACTAGCATGAGTTTCATAATTTTTGACGAGTTTCCTTCATTGGATAGTCTTAGGTGACTTACACTACCACAAAAACAGTTTTTTTCAGTGCCCCCCTTTATCAGCGCCTGTTTAGTAGCGCTGATAAAGGGGGGCCTTTATCAGCGTTTTTTTAAAGTGCTGATAAAGGGACGAATTCAAAAAATATTTAAAAAAATATATTATTATATAAATATAGTTATATTGATATAAATATAGTTATATTGATATAAATATAATATTTTATTTCTAAATATATTTTAGATAAGTATAAATGTACATTTACACTTAACATACTTAATATATAAGATATTCCGAGAAAATGGCCTCTTAAAAAATTTTATAAAATATTTTTAATTAATAATTTGCTATTTATTATGGAGTAAAAGTAATTTAATAACAATTTGAGGACTAAAAAAATTAAAAAAATTAAAAAAAGATCCAAAATATGTTGAAAACGCAACTCAAACTTCAAAAGGCCATCACTTTTGATCTGTGAGTCCGTTTGAGCTCTACCACATATCAAATCAAATCCTGTGATGAGATCTACGTCGCTATAACCTAGGCGCACCCCGTTAAGGGAATTTCCGAGGCCAATAGAGGCCCAGAAGGCCTCCAAAATTGAGTTTTTGTCGGGGTACCCCGATTTTTTACCATTTTGTGGATTTTCTTCCTCGTTTATAAGGGTATTATTGGATTTTCTGGTGGGGACTGAATTTATTCCAAGATATTACATTAACATTGATATTATGTCTTTGAAATTTCATCATTTTTATAATGCACTACTATTTATAATCAAATATGTAACAATATATACATATTTTGTATATATTCACACCTAAAAATTTAATTATAAATATTAATAATAAAATATATTTACATATAAAATATATTAGATTTATCTAAATAATAACTAACATCAATTTTATTTAAAATACAAATATATGAATATGTATATACCTATATATTAATCTAACTATATAAATATATATATATATATTAATCTAGCTATATATATATTAATCTAATAACTATATATATATATAAATATAACTACATATATATATATATTAGTATTACTATAAATATATATATTAATATCACTATAAATCTATATTTTAATATCACTATAAATATATATATTAATATCACTATATATATATATATATTAATATAACTATATATATATATTTATATAACTATATATATATATCTTAATATAACTATATATATGTTAATATAACTATATATATATATATATTAATATAAATATATAGTACAATATGGATAAATATAACTAAATATATATATATTAATATAACTATATATATATATTAATATAACTATATATATATATATATTAATATAACTATATATATATATATTAATATAACTATATATATATATTAAAATATAACTATATATATATTAATATAAATATATATTACTATAAGAATAAATATAACTAAATATATAAATATATATATATATATATATATATATAGATATCATGAATTGGAAGACAAATAAAAATAGAGTAGTGGTAAAGGCTTAGGCGCGCATGGGGGAGGTCTCGAGTTCAAATCTTGGTGGAGACAGGGGCGCGCGCGGATGGGGGAATATGGGAGAAAGCGTCGTTAAAGGGTGAAGGGGGTGTGTGGGGAACTGTACAGAGGCAGAAAAGCATTGTAAGGGGGGGAGGCTCAAGCACTATAAAAGCCCCCCCGATTGGCA
This sequence comes from Viscum album, assembly GCA_963277665.1. Taxonomy (NCBI): domain Eukaryota; kingdom Viridiplantae; phylum Streptophyta; class Magnoliopsida; order Santalales; family Viscaceae; genus Viscum; species Viscum album. The sequence continues at coordinate 1,918,293,854 of OY728161.1, read as the reverse complement.
GTATTTTTTTAATTTTTTTAATTTTTTTAATTTTTTTAATTTTTTTACCTTTGATCAGCGCTTTTAAAAAACTGCTGATAGAGGAAGTGCTAATATAGGGGTCTTTTATCAGCACAAAAACAAAGCACTGATAAAGGACCCTTTTATCAGTGCTTTGTTTTAGCGCTGATAAAGGGGACCCCCCCCCTTTATCTTCGCCGGCTTTATCAGCGCTTTTTCTAGAGTTGATAAAGGCCATTTTTAGCGCTGATAAAAGTCGCATTTGTACTAGTGTTACTTTGAGAATTGGGTTTTTATTTGTATAAAATTACATGAATTTTGGGATATTCTATGTTATTCATTTTCTTTATGTTATGGAGTTGTTTTTTGGGGAAAAAGTATCTCTTAATAATTCTATTTCAATTAAGGGAAATGGATCATATAATAGTGACATTATTAATATGAAGAAAACGAGATATAAAAAGGATATATCATAATAATAATAACATATCATTAAATATAATATAATGTATTTGTTATCTTATAATGCGTAAAATATAATTAGTATATCTAAAGAATAAATAATGTATAATGTTTCTGTAAATATTATTAATTTTTATTCAAAATACTCCTCTTAAAGACTATTGGAAATGTTAATTTCATATTATAAACACCTTTATCTTTTTGATAACAATATTTATTACATAATGGGTAAGGGTTTATTTGAGCTTGGGATCTCTAGAAGGTGTAACAAAAAGAGCAAAGGGGTGTCCGTTTTTAGATGAATTGAGGGGAACTCATGTAATTTGAAAAATAATAAAATAGAATATTGTCACATTCAATACCAAATGGTTTGAATATAAAATGGATTAAAATATAAGAAGGATATGGTCCTAATATAATCATCCAACAAAGTTTACATGGGAATATATAACAGTTTAAACCTCATTATTTTGATTAGCACCCTTGTCAACCATTTTTTATGTTCACTATGATAATAATTGTTTCAACCTAAAAGGGTTATAATATTAAAAACAAGGTAAATATTTACTCATAAATGGAAAATAGAATACATTTATGACCATATATTATCGTACAAGTACTATTTCAAGTTTTTTATTTTTTAAAACTAATTTTATAAAATATTATTTTTCCTAAATAATCATTAATAACGTTTCTGAAATTATTTATTTAATATTTAATTAAACACTTAAATATAATGAAATAATTAGAATATAATTCATTATAAAAATGATAATATGAGATATTAATAACTATAACTCATAAAAAGAATTAGTTTTAGGGTTTTTGAAATCATTCCCATTATTTTTCTATTGCTTGTAGAAGCACTATATCAGTATTGCACAATATTTTAATATTATTATATAATTACTAATAATAGAACATAAATTACTGTGATAAAAAATTATTAACCTCTAAATTACAAATTTTTATCCAAACATATCCTATTATTATAATTTTATAAAAAAAATAAGGGATATTATAAACCAGAACATGGAATTTCAGAATTTCATTACATTAAAAGATATAAATGTCATTATTATTTGAAAATAGATACAAAATGTTATCTATTGAAAAATAAAATGTCTATGCTCATATTTATATCATAAAATAGAATATGTGAATGTTTTGGGTTGATTTTGACACCTAATCTTATATTTTTATACACTTTTTACCCCTTTTAGCATTACAGATGAGATAAGTATATATTGTAGTTACAATATTTGGTGACCCATAATAAAATGGATTTATTTACCCAATTTATACCTTCTAAATCCAAATATTGTATCCATTTTCACTATTTAATCATAATGAATATTACAAATCAATTTTAATTTAAATTCATTTAACATAATTAAAAATTGTTTTTATAAATATACAATCATATGGAAAAAATTATAATTATAACAATATCGTGAATATTATTTATTAAAATAGAATTGAATAGATATTTCAAAATATAATTGATCACATCTCACATTAATAAGAAAAAAATATAACAGGACTTGTAAATTAAATTATTTAATGAAAATATATGATTGTATTGTAAAAATCAGTATTTTCTACTATTCACTAAAAAATCAATCATTTCAATAAAACCCACAATTCCACCAAAAGTAAAATATGATATTTTTATTTCACAATATGATGTTAAATTTATAAAATAATTTTTATTAAATATGAACAAATTAATTATAATTTCATTACACAAAATTCAATAAAATTATTTTTGAATAAAATTCATTTTTTAAGAATAACATGAATTCACTAAAAAATGAGTGCTTATTTCCTAATATTTACAAAATAAATATTTATTGAGTTGGACCATTAATCATATATTTAATTATGAAGATACTCACATTCATAACTAGAAATCCAATGAATAAGACACTGTTGAAATATAATATTTTTATAATAAATCTCAATTCTATTAAAGCAAGGTGTTTCATGATAAAGAAGCTATATTAATTTTTAATTTTTAAAAGAAAATATCAATGTTGTAAATTTACACCCCATTAAAAAAATTTCCTTCTTAATTTTTTCATAGAAAAAAAAGGTTTAATATTTGTAAATTCCATTATTCAAAACGTACATCATACATAGGGATAATAAAACATCATTTAAAAAGGGGAAGTGATACATATATAGGTTACAAGAAATAACACATAATCTGATTCCTAGGTAAGGAGAAATTTGATGGGAGGTTAAATTACCAATATTGTGGAGAAAAGTATCTTCCAGTGATATATGGTTAGTTATAGAGAACATGTTCATGAGTAAGTTAACAAATATAACACCATAAATTAGTGATGGGTGAAAATACCAACAATTCATAAAAAACTAATTTATATGGAAAACATTTTTATTTCTAAATCCCTTCTCATATGTTGAGGTATTATTTTACTATCATGAAAGAGAAAAAAACCATCATACATGATTTATTTCCACTTAATAAGGATAATTTCATCTCATAATTATTCTTTGATGAATTTATAGTTTATCTATTATTCAATGAAATGAATATAAATGATGGATTACGCGTACCTGAAGAAAAAAACATTTAATATATGATAAGATCTATAAATTATGGATAATCCCTTCCCTCTTTTATTAAATATTTAACAAAACCAAAACGGTTAAAACATTTTATCCAAAATGGAAAAATATAATACTTCTGTCTATGAATCGTCAGCAATAATCCCCAAATTTCAACTTAATCCATTCCATAAATTTTTAACATTAATAATCATCCAAAATTCATCAGATCTGATTGGATTCACAAACATACGAATACCATGATCATATATTTTATTAAAACATGTTAATCACTATAAAAGATCAATTAAAACAAATATGATCCATAATCATTATCCCTTAAATAAAAACAATGTCTATTTTATATATTTAATAAATCAAAAAATAAATAAACACCATCAACGATAGTCTAAAATAATTTATTATAAAATCAATAAAAAACATCAATGTTAAAAATAATATCTAATTTACTTCATCAATTTCAATAATCTTTTTATCCAAATAAAATTTTGTTAACTCAAATTTAGAAACATACTAAGGGTTATATTTCTCTTAATCACATGTTTTAATAAAATATCACCTTATTACTAAAACATATTATTTCAAATAAATAATGAAAAACTAATCGATAATAATAATTAAACTTTAAATTATTATTATAATGATAACATAATTTACATAAAACTTCTAAAACATAATTATAGAATCCCAATACAAAAACATTTCAATCCTTTCACATCAATAATTTGAATAACATCGGACTTCACATCAACATGGAGATTACCATTTTATTTGGAAATTAATGGAGTCAATTTCCATGTTCCGTGAAAATAATAAATTGAATTATAAATGGAACCTTAGGATAAACCTCATAATCCTCTATTAAAATGTTAATTTTCCATTGGCAACTTCTTGTTTTATTCATTTCTTTTCAACATAGAAAACATATTCTCATTCTTTTAAGATTTTTATCAATGTTCGTATTCAAACATACGTGACCTATAAGAAACTGAATCATCTACTATATATGGTCTTCGCCAAACTCTTATTTCCAATTATTATATGTGTCAAGAAACACACCCAGTTTGATATTTTTAATCATATAATGTGATAGATGATTAGGCATGATCACAATGTTTCATCTTCCATTTCCCATTTCATTTATTTGATCATGAAGAAAATCAATCCATGGTTTTATACATTTATAATTAACATAATTCCTATTGACTCTAGGCATTTACTAGTGAATGCTAATAATTTGTTTTCTAATTTTATAAGCCATTTTATGGGTTTATGGTACCACAACATACAACCACAAAAACAAACAATTGAAACACAAACGTCAAACAACGCATACCAACATAGAATAACACATCATAAAAACCAGATTTATCATTGCATCCCATGTAAGAGTCATATTCTCCAGTAGCCAATTCCCATTCTGGATGCCTCCAAAAGCATTCACTTTGATCCTGACTCCTAAGATGATCAAGTAAAGAATGCTATGGGGATGCCTTCTTGACCATGCTACCCTTTTTAAAAGCGAAAGTCACCTCATTATTCCACTTTGAGGTAGATCTAGTCCTCATCGGTATCATATGAAATGAGTAATCCTTTCTTGGTTTTCTTCATGGTGTAGTAGACAAAGATCTGTCAGCTGTAGACATCATCTGATTCCCACTTTGAACAACATCACTGAATGAATATCTGACTAGACCAGTCACATTATCTTTCCCTCCCCCAAAAATCTCCCTTCCAATTCCTTATCACTCCCTCAAAATAGCATCAGTACACCAAGATTATTCACCCAGCCTCTATTCTGGAGTGTTACTATCCATCATGGGGAGACGCCTATCCTCTGTGGTAGCATTTTCCACAAAGGGTTTGATGTTATCCCCCGACCTCTAATCCATACTCTCCACCAAAGTATAGTGTATGGACACATTGTGGTTGTCTTCCATAGTCATGGAACCTGTTTCATTCACCAAACATTCAACCTGATAATCCTCCATGGCCTCCTCACCAACTGAAGCTGGTTCATGCCCCCTATATTCAACCTGATGACCCTCCAATTCCTCTGCACCACGATAACCTCCTACAAAAACATCCACCTCCAGTCATTCATCCAACATATCTTCATAAATACCTTAAAACCTGTTACTCAAATATATAAAAGGTTTATCTAGAGGATCAAGGAATTTAGTATCCTTAGCACTGGCCACGATGACTACCTCCAGTGTGCGGGAATCCCTTCCATCCCTAAATTGCTTTGAACCCATCCTAGCCATGGAAGTAGCAGTTATTCCTATGTCTTGCCTTATCCTTTGGAGAACCTCAGATTCCTTAGGATTAGACTGGTTCGACTGAACACCGGAATGCCCAAGATCCTAGCCTTCCTCAAAATAAACCTTATGAGTCCCAGATGAATTTCCATCCATAGCGAAACCAGACAAATGGGGGCCCATTCCTTCATCAATCGGCTCTATAGTTCTCAAGTCTAGAAACACCTTCTCACCACTTCTTGCACCATCCTCAGTGCTCACAGAAGAAAATTATACATTAAAAAGGACCTTCATCAGCTGTGAAATATGTCCACTTTGGCATACCTTAACTGAGAGGCCCAATCTCTTGCAAGAGCCACAAAACTATGTCCAATTTTCAAAAATAGCCCTCTGTTTGCATTGGTATTCCTCGACAATCGTGATCCAAACAAAATTAAAATTGATGTGAGACACATCCATTTCAACACACACACAGGGATTCACCAGATGGAAAACCACCTCTATATGAATATCAGAGTAGAGATATCTACCTACCAAGTTTCCCAATATGCAAATAACTAAAGTACTTTGAAACATCAAATGAAAAGTAGGGAAACTTATCCAAACCACAATATAAAGAGAGTCGCGATTCATATAATGATCGAAGGACCAATGTAAAAGTATAAAATGAGATCCATTGAAGTAGTGAGGAGCCCTCGACCAAGCTTGGATTAGATCAGCCTCTAATTCAATCCTAATCATGATTTTCTTGTTGTCGAGCAGGCCATCCACTGCTCTTTCATGACGATCCCATGATCAGAAGACAAATCGGTCGAATTCATCAACTAGAGGCCTCATATGCTTGAACCGAGCCACCAAGATGAGATTCATGAATAATGAGGCATCAGTAAACTGAGATGAGGAAAGATGAAGATTCAGAAATCCACCAACTAAAACAGGAAATTTAGGGTTTGACAAGGATTTCGTAAAAGGGGAAGTAACTCTGGGTTAGAGGAAGGCTAAATGGACCCAGATCTCCCATGAGATGAAGATTCCCCCTCCCCCACCAAGGGGGAGGATCCTGTGCAGAAGCAGTCGTCGTCCCCAAAAGGGAGAGTCCGTCGAGAAACAGCACTCTAGACATTTACTAAAAAATTCAATGTTTGAGAAACACGAGTCATAATTGAACGTACATAATCCTTAAAAAAATTAATAGGGTTTTTAAATAATGGAAAAAGTATTTTCAATATATGAAATATTAAGTTTAATCAAGGTCATACATTATATATATCAATTCAAATCCTTTATAAAGGTTCATAAATGAGATTTGGATTTACCCAATAATACAACTTAGGAGTTTCAAAATAGGTTCCTAGTAAGGGCACACTAACTATGCACTGGAATGATGGGTGTGATAAAGTAGACTAAATCTTTTCTTGTTCATTTCCCTTTTATTCATATATATCATAATCAAATCCCCACATAGCATCTAGATAAATATTTATTTATATGAAAATATAATAATAACTTATTTAACAAATCATATAGTTGTTATCATATACGTAGACATATCCATATATTTTTTAATAACATTATCTAATACTAATCTAAAAATATTAACTAAAAACTACTATCATACAAAATATAATGACCCATTCCTTTCATATATAGATATTGCATCATAATAAATTGATATTCATTACATAACATCATAATCCATGGAATAAGAGTAATGTATTATCATCAATGGAAACTATATACATAGACATATTATAACATAAATGATATTTAACAACCCCCCTAAAGATATTCTCACATCGTACTATTCATTAACATTCCCAACATAAAACCTTTCTTCATAACCTTGAGAAAGGAAACATGATAATGTCTAATATCAGATGCTCAGTAAAGTTATATAGTGATGATGTAATTAATCACTTAATCATAACATGAGAATAAGTGTATAGAACTATGAAATTATATTATTAATATAAATACCTATTATATTATATATATCATAATATAGGATCATGGAATAATGCATAGATGTTAATAAGGCATAAATTATAATGGAATGAATGAAATTGGTACATGAGAAAATAACCTAGGCATAATACATAAATTTTAGGAATACAAATAATAATATAAAATCATATTCCTAGTTAAGGATTACCACCATAGAAATAAAAGTTGATTATGTTCACTCACCATTAAATCATATCGTTATTCATGATTCACATACAAAACTATCATAGTGAAAAATATCACATACTAAACTATGTTCACTATTCATTCTAGTTCTTGTAATTGTAAAGAACCTGAACCCAATTACCCATAGTTTGTGCTTACTTTATTACATTACCATAAGTTACAAGGAATCATATCCCAATGTATAGAATTGTTTCATGGTCTTCGTAAACTAAATACATACATAGAATCAACATTATATTTTAAAACCTCAAATAAACTAAGAATTTCATCAAGTCTTATATTATTAACCCATTTGTTTAACCCTACATATCATTCATGATATACTTCTTCGAAACCTAGGGAAAATGAATCATATGAAAGGGGTGAGCTCAAATTCTCAGAAATGGTAAAAATAGAGTAGAATCAATTACTAAATATGACATAAATAATATGACAAGGTAAATAACAAAAATATATGTCACATTAATAATCAACATGATATAGGAAACATAACCATGGATATTATACTAGTTAAATAATCACATGCCAATCAATATCTAATCACACTATGATGGAATGCATAATTTTTGACATCTGAAACATTCATTCAAGGCCACATCCAAGACATCAATAAATAAGTGGTAAGGCCTCTACCAAATCCATATCTTGGTTGTCTCATTATACCTAATTATTTATAAATGTGATATATTTTTCTCCATCCTTCACTTAAAAAGTCCAATTATTTCCTCAAATGAGTATAGTGAAATATAAACAAAATTAACATTCATATTGAAAAACTAGCATACAAAATGTGAATACTTTAACGATAAACAATGAATGGTATCAAAATCGAAAATCCACAATAACACTGGTCATAAAATATTCAATAAAATACAGTAAATGATATCATAAGAGGTCAACCTCAATTAATATTAATATTCAACAAAGGGTGTTGACATAGATGAAAATAAACTAATAAAATCATATAAATATTATTTATGGAAAACTGTTATTAAACTCATTTGAAAAAAATCAAGTAAAAATAAAATTTTCTTTTTAAAATAACTATTTTTAATATGAATTATCCAAAAAAATACAAAAGGGTTTTTATTATTGTAAAATATGTAAAATTAAAAGTAATATATAAATTAAAGAATATTATTGGTGGTGGTAAAGCCATTAGCATCAAGTATATTAAAAAATAACATTCCTTTCATCGTTTATAAAAAAACTCCTTAAAAAAAATGTAAAAATATTGATTTTTAAATACTTTTAATGAACTTAAAATAGGGAAATAAAATTTATTCTATAACACTTTAATGTCTATATAAATAAATATTTAAAATAATTTCATGAATATTGACATTGAGAAAATTATTTGATGATTAATACATTAAACACTAATGGTGTGCCATACAACTTTAAACATTTAAATCATAAGTCCCATGAAAGTATAAATTTTAACATAAAATTAAATAACATGAAAAAAAATAAATAAATTACATTATAAGCCAATGAGGCTATATATACACCTAAAAAAACAAGGTTGTTGTATAATACCAAATTATGCCTCAATGAAAGGAGATTGAGACGAAGTCCCTTACCTTATCATTCATTTAGTAAAACACTCTTTAATCTCATGTTTAATTCCTTAAGGAATGTTATGAACTTATATAATAACCTAATTCATATTTATTTTATTGTATATGATATTATTAATTTATTTTATCACTCTTTTTATGATAATATTTTGTTGTTACCCTAGTATCAGGTGTTTTCTTGTTCATTTTCATATGCATGTTTTGTCATAAAATTATTTCTTATTTTCCATGGGTTATATATAATATATATACATATTTATATTAATGTTGTAGATATTATAATTAACCATTAAATAAATATTTATATCTATAATTTAATGTTTTATATAGAAAATTGATCTAAAAACTATGTGGAAACGGTAGGTCGTGCGTACTTGTGAGTGATAGTATCATTACCTTAATAAGTGAAACAATAAAGATATTTATATTATATTAATTTTAATAGAATAAATGTCATGTTATAATTATTATATATATTCCTTATTTACATCATTATACCCATCCCAGTAAAGTGGTGATGAGATAAATATTACACCATGGTGTGGAGACGATAAGTCGTACGCACACACGCAAGGTGCTTTTTCATTCATGATGATGGATGAAACAATGAATATGGTTTTTCCATTATAATAATAAAATAAAAATATTAGATATTCTACTTGATTTATTACTTTATCATGGAAAAAACCAATTAAGATGAAGTAGAAGGAGAAATGAACATGGATGATTTCGTAAAAATGATTACCACTACTTTGGTGGTCTTCCTTTTATCTCTTCCTAAAAGATAAAGGGTTGGTATTTTTGGAAGTATTAAACCTCCAAAACCTGGATTATAATGTTGTTAGGAGATATTTAATGTATTTGGTTGAGCCGTAATTATTAATGTGTTATGAAGAAGTGAGGGAGGAGGTTCCCTTTTATATTTGAAGTGATGAGCACTTTTGGAAACACTAAAAATATTAAAATAATATAAATTATTTGAAACTTAAAAATGAATCCAAATTGATTTGATTAAATTCTAAGATAACAATGGGTCTAAATCAACTCAATTTTTTTATACAAGTTTAGGTCACATTGTTACCATTATATTTTGGTATAAACCAGTATTTTTTCCCTTTAACTCTTACTATGTCTACATTAGTTTATATTATTTAATGGATAATATTTTTACTATGAAATGTCGAATGGGACATGAATGATTCATGGATGAAATTTTATACCATATCTTAATCATTCGACCAAATTTTATATTTTTGTGAATTTTATATCTTTTAATAAAATATAACCTATTTTAACAAATCATTATTGACAATTTTTGTACTAATCAATACTTGAGTTTTTGTAAATATAAAAAAATAATATAACTAAAAACCAAAACCTATAATAAATCACTAATATTTCAATGTCATCTATAAAATTCATGTCTAAAATTAATTATAGAAATTCAATTTATTTTAATATTTTTAATAAAATATATCATGTATGTCCTTCATGTAAACAATTACAACAACATCATTTTCAAGAATTTAATTTAATTATTTCTTCACTAAAAATTTAAAATAAATTATCATGACGAATATATAAATTTTATCATTCAATTTATTTTAATAGTCAATAATATTTTAGATTTCCATATATAAAGAAAATAATACTTATTAAAACCAGATTATGACTTATTTTCTCATATTAATAATAAAATACTATAAAAGTATTAAAGTCATCCAACTGGCTCCAAGAGGACATACAATTGGATAAAAGATTATTTTGGATGATACAATCTTATACAATAAAATTAGGATATGTTTTAAGGTAATTTTATGACACTTATTATAACACCCTAACCTTTGAATCCAGAAGTAGGTACATTAATTAATTACATTGGCATAAATAAAATATTCAAATCCCAAGGGACTGAATAGTTCAGTAGATTTAGAGAACCATATTAGATACACAATAACAATTAAATTTTTAAATATAAAATAAAACCTGATACATAATAAAATGAAATAAATAGTATCCTTGAATGATTAATCATATATTTATTCATTATATCCTATGGAAAAGAAACAAAATATGGGTGAGCCCAAATACTCAGTAAGGGAATGTGAAGAGGATGAAATAAAAATATTATATGTGTAAAATAACATGTAAAATTAAATAAATAATAATACATGTCATTAAAATAAACAAAATAAGGCATAATAAATATTGAATGGTGAGAAACTGAAACACATTCCACATAATAAATAAACTGAGAATAATATTCAGCCATAAATATGTTAACAAAATAATATCATAAATAATAATTATAAATGAATTTTTAATTTATTCAATGATTATTTATTGGATGTCATGCATCTGGAATAGGAACCACTACCATCAAGAACGTTCACAAAATGTTTTATGTGTGTGGGTTGAAACATGTCTATTCTTCTTGGAAAAAAACTCAAAGGATTTTTCTCCAACTAATTTCATCTCATGAAACAAGTTATTCATCGAGTGGCTTATATTAAATGGTCCCCATCCTATAATTATTTAATTAACTATCCACTAACTCGTATGGTATGCTTTATCTAGTCCCTAACCCATATAATTCATGTTCGAATCCTTCTTCAAATATTGATTAATCTATGTGCCTTATCAAATAAACTTATTGAGTAAAAGATATGGATGTATAATTTTTCCCTAGTTAATAAAATAAATATCAATGTAAAATTGTATTTAGATATTGTAAATGGTATAGGGAATAAAAATATCCATGATAAATTATATGGATAATTAGGGGGAATTCAATGATTAGTGATTATAAAAAATTGAATATTTGAAGGAGACAAACAATGGAAGAAAGGATTTTAATGTCAACATTATAATTTTTCGAAGAAATAACAAACTATCCAAAAGAATAATAAAGATGTTATAAATATAACACAACAATTTTTTTTTAAAAATTTAGTTTTTATTATGGAAGGAAATTATAAAAAAAATTATTTTTAAAATATTATTAAGGAAAATATTATTTTGATTTTGAAACATTTTTTGAAAATACTATTCAAAGAAAATAATCTTTGAAAAATATTTCTGTAAAAAAATATACATTTATGATTGAGAAGTAATATTTAATGAAATGATGGTGGGTTTATCTATAAAATCTATACATGGTAAGAGAAAAATCCTTTTGTAAGGTAAAAGGGATTTAAAATTTACTTCTTTAGAAAATGATAAGAATACTACTTTGAAAAAATTCATAAAATAAAAAATGGGTAATAATATAATTAATAAATAATTTTTTATTCATTGAAAATTTTTTTATTTTTTTTTTAAATATTGGGGTTTTGAATAAAATAGTTTCTCTAACTAAATAATGAAATAAATTATGGTATTTATAAAAACATAATATAAAATATATTTTTTACCAAAGTGTGAAAAATGGTATTATTAATTTGAAAAGGTCATGAATAAGTGTGTGATAAGAAAATTAAATGATGTATTATAAAATTTTAAAATAATTTAAACTAATGTTAAATAATGTGTAACCAATCCTGGACAAATTATTATTGTGAAATAAACCATTAAAATGACTATAACATTGATGTGAGAATCAATAATTTAATAGATTATGTGTCTAAAATTTATTTCCACCTAAAACAATTGAAAAATATAAAAAATATACAGTAAAATGTGACAATACACATAATCATATAATACTAATGAAAATAAATAAATAATATAGCCTAAAGGAAATGAATCAAGTTATGATATTCTTTACCACTTTGTTCCTTTTTACTCAAATACCATTAGAATATAAAATTAAAATATAAATAAAAATACCATTAATAAATAAACATTATGACATAATATATCAAAATGTGATGTAGATACACCTCACAAAATATTGGTCAATCTAACATTTATATCATAGATGTAATAACTAAGATAAAAATCTCGTGCCCTGATTCTAACATGTCACATGTTTCTTTATATACCTGAATAATAAAATTATTTTCATTATTTTCATTCCCCATAAGAACATTCATTTTTATCGTTACATTAATTTCAAATATTAAATTGTTTTATAAAAATATTTAAAAAATATCTTTACATCGATTGTTTTGACTATATACAGTTTATGTGTCAAAATGATTTTTATAGGTCAACTATGATCAATGGAATAATTATATAAACATATACTGAATAAAAATAATTACCTAATTATCATTTTTATTCATCAATTATACTTTTAATTCCAATCATGAAATATGGTTATGAAAAATGAAGTCACATTTCTAGAATGATAATTATGTAATTAATATAATATATATTTTATTTATTTCCAATAAATTTAATTAAAAGCATTATTTATCTTCCAATGGCCTGAAGGCTTTCATTTTATTTGGGTTTTTGATAATCCACCTTTCAAGGGGTAAGGTGGAACCCTTACAAGGCCTGTAGGAGTATGTATTACATGGCCTGTAGGCATTAGAGGAATTCATTACCAGTAGGCTTCAAACATTACATATAACCCAGACTAACTACTTAGAACTTCTCCTCCGCAGCATCTTCATCGTGAAATCAGCTCTCCACCATTTTATGTCTATTCGGTTAGGCATTCCCATGCATGCATAGGCTTGTCCCGATGGCTTGTGACATAACCTTTGATTCTTGTAATCTATTTAGCCTCTACTATGGTGAAAGTTCCTTACTCATCCTCCTTGTAGAGCTTGTTCCTTTTAGGTTGTCTGGTTTGCATCTGCACTTAAAGGTGGCCTGAAGGCCTTGAGCTGGCCCAAAGGCCCTACTGACTCGAAGGCCTGGGTGGCCCGAATGCCTTAAAGGACTCAGGGACCAAATCGGTGGCCTGAAGGCCACAACAGGGGCATATTTCCAGCTGCTACAGTTCCAAACAGTTCCTACTGCCGTTCCCGCTACAGTACCTGCTACAGTACTGCACAGTTCCCGCTACAGTACCTGCTACAGTACCCCAGAAATTCTACCTCCGCCTTGATTTTATCCCTGGTCGCTTGGATGCACATGTAGAGTACATACCAACCGGTCTAAGTCTCATGTGCTTAAAATCATTATTTATACATTCTATGTATTGTGTTAATATATCCCTTCACTTTTAGGATTGGGTAGTCCAAACTTCCACAAAAAACATTATTGTATTACCACAAAATGGAAAACATAAAAATATGTTATATAAAAAATTTCAAAGGAATAAATACATTATAAATTTCATATATATCATATATACACATCATTTCCATCATAATTACAAACCATTAATTTCTCTAATGGAAAAATTAATTATATCATTTTGTGAGGCAGTAGTTTACCATACACACAAATGGTATGTTCATTAACCTTTCAATGGAAGTGTTTGTAAGTGTGTATAAAAAACATAATATAAAAAAAAAATAATTATCTTTGGGATTATTTTGTTATTATTTATGAATATAATAATTATAAATGAAGGGGTTAAGAAACAAATAAAACACAAACAACTTGAGGAAGAATGATTCCTCTTATTCAAGTAACTCTTTCGGATTGCATCAATAGGAATCCTAGGATTGATTTATTATAGAGGTTAGGATTCAAGAATTAGGGGAGGGATTATTAATATATATTTTGGAAGATACTGTTTTATCCAAAGGGGATTTATAGGTGTGAGTAATTGGGAGTTGTGATTTAATTTTTATATTAGAAGGGAGTGGCACTCTGGCAATTTTTTGGTACAAGATTTCCACCGAAATTTTTCCTATGTAAAATGACTCCCATAGTGTACCCAATTAAATAAAATGTATTATATGGTAGAAATATGGATAGAAAATTAAGTTTTTGAAAATGAATAAGTTTTTTTGGCACTTATTTTTACTGATTAGTATTTTGTTAAGATTTTCTTTCTTTTAATCATTGTCACTAATTTTTAGTCCTTTCACTAATTCTATTTCTACAAAAATAAGTTGAACTTAATATAAATTATATATTATTATTATTATAAATATTTAATATATTTTTCAAATTATTAATTAAATATGTTTTATTAAATAATTAAAAATTAACCCCACAGACGGGTCATCAATGTGGGTTTTTAAAGTAAAAATGTTCAAAAGTTTACTATGTTTTGATATCCCATTTTAGAGTAAAAATGATTCCAATTACCAAAATTGGATTAATTTATATTACATTTATCTATCTAAACTTTAAAACTATTTAAAAATATAATTTATCCATATAAATAGATTTTAAAAAATGCGATTTTGAATCAAAATTTAGCATTTTTCACTATTCACCAAAAAATAAAACTTTCAAGAAAAATACCAAAACTTTATCCTATTATAATTTTTATGTCACAATTTCAAATATGATGTATTTTTTATATAATATTTATAAATGTTCCAAAAATTTGATTGAAGATAGTATATTCATTAAGAGGTAGTACTTTTACCTTTATAAAAATATAAGTTTTTATGTGCAAAATTGGGATTGTTATAGTATTATGCTTATCAAATCTATTTGATGAATGAAGAAAATATTTCATTGAATATAAGAAATATGTATATATATATTAAATAA
The DNA here is from genome assembly GCA_963277665.1 of Viscum album. Classification (NCBI taxonomy): domain Eukaryota; kingdom Viridiplantae; phylum Streptophyta; class Magnoliopsida; order Santalales; family Viscaceae; genus Viscum; species Viscum album. The sequence continues at coordinate 1,918,278,193 of OY728161.1, read as the reverse complement.
ATATAACTCAACAAATTTAATTAAATTAATTTATTAGGATAATATTTCTTCATGAGCATAAAATAGTTTTTATAAAAACAACCCCTTTATAATCATATGGTTCAAATAATCATTTCTAATTAATTTATAACCATTCAATTCAACTATAAATTTTCATAATTTTGTTAATACAATTCAGATCCATAAATTTAATGGCTATATCTTATATTATTATATTAAATGAAAATATTTTTAACAATATGTTATTGTTTGATAAATATCAGTTTTGAGTATTACACAAGTAATCAAGGGAAGGCATACTTGAATATAAGACAATCTAACCATGATTTCCCATGTAAGGAAAGGTAAAATTTATGTTGCATGTATTATATTCATAACATGGTGTTTCATATAATAAAATCTTTCAAAAAAATTATATATTTTTTAAATAGAAAAAATTGTAAAGTCTTTGGGTTTCATATTCTCTCCACATTTAATAAATTTCATCCTCACAATTCAAAATTGATAGTAGTAATGAAGTGATTGATATTTCTAATTAAACTATTATTTAAGAACCCACATGATGAATAAAGATAGAAACAAATATTCTTAATAAGAGAAAGTTGAAACTATAATCATCACGTAACTAGGTTCTATAGTAGGAGAACATATACATGGAATGGAATCATGGATACCGAAGAAAAATATAATAATAAAGTTTTAATGGCGTGTTATAGAGAAAATGTTATGCTTAAAGATGATTTCCATAAGTTTTTAACAATTGTTATGAAAAAGGTCATGTATATCATCAAAAATTATGATTAAATGAAAAATGTTTATTTGAAGACCATATTCCCTTTAGTTGAGGAATTCTTTCACTCTATTTGAATTTAAGTAAATATGCATTTTTATTTTATAAACATATTATTATACATTGTTTTTTCATGGAGTTATTTCAACTTAATTACTTATCATAGGATGCATCATATTGCGCGATAATAAATAAACCTCTAAAAACTCATCCAAAGATCAACTTAAACAATTTCATAAACAAATAAATTGTCCAAAAGAAAATGATCCAACACCTTTGAAGGAAGGTTCCTGAATTTCCAAAAAGAACTTCTCAAATAAAATAAAGTTTATTTTAATCACCATACACCAAACATGTGAATATGAAATAAATTGAATTATAAAAGAACTGTATTGAAAATATTCACTCGTTTTATTACGTAAAAATAAAAAAGATAAAAGGATATATTCATTAAATCCAAAAATGATTTAAACTCCATCAATGATAGCGTAAATTTTTTTTAATAAATTCTTACTCAGTTCAAAGGCAGTCATCACTTATCTGATTTATGTTATCATAACTAGTGATTTTGTTATCCAAACATCATTATATAAACATTAGAACCATATTAATGGTTCAAATCCCCAAAAAATATGTTTTATGATAAATATTATATTCTTATGAATAATTATCCTTGGTACTATTAATAATGTATTCTCAAATCCATAATGAAAAATTAATACAATAAATTCATCATATATTCCATAATTATTATAACCATTACATAATTAGTGAAATAATAAAATGATATAATACCTAAAACTAAACATAATAATATTAATAATTCATCATTGTCTGTTGTTGTATATTATTCTTGACCATGGTTAATTATCTGATTTTAGTGTATATTCCTTTGATGTAAGATTCATTGGTTTTCATAGTTTCCCATATCCTTACAGTGGAAGCACTTAACAATTTAATTTTCTGTCATTACCCTATAATTATAATCTTATTGGAATTTTCCCACACTTATAAAAAACATCCATTCCCTTCATGAAAATACGAGGGTGTTTCTTTCCATAATTATCTCATATGGGAAAATACTTCTTTCCCTTATCCAATTTATATATATTTTGACCTACCAACCTCTTATTTAATTACATTACTTTGAATCTATAGAAATTGGATAATTATTTACCCTACTTGATATCAAAAGATATTATGTCCTTATATGATGACAATTCTCAACCGACTATTTCCCTTCAAAATAATGGCCAAAGACCATACAAGATATGACCATTCTTACTCTATGGATCATGTACATTGTTTTGGTTCTTGTTCATTCTACTAGGCACTATTTATAAATGATGAAATACACTAAATTATTTTATATCATGGTAAAAAATATTTTATAATCCTAAAACATGTAAAATACTTTAGATTAATGGAAAAATTTATCCATAGCTAATCTAATAATAATAAACATGGTTTGTTTGGGGACATCATTACTTTTAAATCTTTTATAATTGTTTGTAAATAAATTGGTAATTATCATAAGTGTATCCCTTGAGAGTTTCAAACTAGGTGAAAATTTAGTTCTGTTGTCATGTACTGAGTTGCGCTCACTCGGTCCTAATGAACCTTGTTGAAGTTGTTACCCCTTTGTACATTTATTCCATATCCACATCCACTTTTAGTATCTAGAAAGGTATTTAATTCTAGGAATACTTCCCCAATATCTAGCATACCCAAATTCAAGGATGATATTTTATACTTGTACAAAATGTTTTTCTCATGCTTACGTTACCTAATCTATGTATTCTATATATAGTTTCCATGGTTCTGCAAAATTTTCTCTGATACCAATTGTACTTTTTAGAACCTAGAAGCTATGAACAAGGGCATTAGTTGATTACATTTTCATATACAAAACCTTAAAATCCAAAGGGAATAAAGAGTTTATAATTTTTTGAAAACTATATTGTATACATGATACCCATGAAATTTGAAATTATAAAATAAAACAAGATACATAATAAAATGAAATGAAAAATAGCCCTAAAATATTATTCAAATATTTTTATTCATAACCTTGGAAAAGTAAAAAAATAATGGTGATATATAATATTTATTAATGGTAAATGAAGGAGAATAAATTATGAATTTATGATATTAAATCAACATATAAGGGTAAATAAAAAATAATGAATACGATTTAAATACACTAGATTAGGTATACTTAATATGGAATGCTGAGAAACTGAAAAACACGCCTTTTTAATTAATAAACAAATAAATAAATGAATTAATAGATATGTCGATGAAATAATCTCATGGACAATAATAATAAATTAATTCTCAATAAAAGAAATGTTTAATTATTAGACTTGATGTATCTAGAACATGAACCACTACCATAAAGACCATTGAAAAAATGGTTTATGTATGTGGGTGGAAACTCAACTATTCTTCTTGGAAACAAACTCAAAGGGTTTTTTCCTACTAATTTCATCTCATGATAATATGAATTCAATATGGGTCTTACTATAAATGGTCCCCAACTCATTGGTCTTGTATTAACCAGTCCCCATTCAATATTTCTTTCATTAACCGATCATTAACACATATATTGCATTTCCAAATAATTCTTCATATATCTAATAAATAATTTTCCTTATCGAATATATGTATTGATTAAAATATATGAATTTATAAATTTTACCATGTTTATAAAATAAATATCAATGTATATATCATATGTAGATATTAATTATAGTTTTGAGAATGAACATATTCGTCCATAATGATACATATATGTATGGGAAATTAAAAGTTCAATGGTCAAAATAAATTGAATATTTCAAACAGAATAACAAAGGGGTAAATGATTTTAATGTTAATAATATCCATGGTCAATGAAATCATAATCCATTCAAATTATGAATAAGGGTTATATCAATATAATATATCCCAAGTGCTGTAAAAAATAAATGGTTGTTGTTGATGATGAATTGAATGCTATTAAAATATAATTTTAAAATATTCTTGAGGAAAATATAATTTTTATTTTCATTTTTTTGAAAATACTTTTCTTTCAAAATAATTTTTGGAAATATATTCAATAAAAATACACCGTAAAAACATTAAAAGGTAGATTCCATGAAATTCTGGAAGGTAATTTTGTACATGCATTAAAAGTTAAAAAATTATTCTTTCTTGCAAGGTTTAAACATAAGAAATGTTCCAAAATCGTAAAATGAAAGAAGATTCATTGGAAAAAATTTATAAAATTAAAAAGGGTAAAATATTAATTAATAAATTATTTTATATAGGTTAAAAACATTTTGGAAAATATTTTTAGAAAATATCATTTTTAGAAAAAAATAGGTTCTCTAACTAAATATTGAAATGAAGTCGGGGTTTCCTAATATCATTTTATAAATAAATTGATGTACCAAAGAGGGGAAATATGGTTATTTTAACTTTAATTGGATAGAAATAACGAAGGGGAATAAAATTATATTATTTATATAAAAATTATTAAATAATTTCTTCTGATGTAAATTTTCATGTAAACAATCTCAAACACCATGAGATTGTGTAGTAAACCCCTGAATGGATGATAAAGTTGATTTGAGAATCAATAAATGAATAAATTAATTTTTTCAACTATAAATCCACAATGAAACAATTGAAAATAAAATAATATACAGTAACAAATTATTATACACATAATCTTTGAATATTAATGACAATGTGGAAGTAATATAACACAATGAAATGGAATCAGATTATGAAATTATTTACCGCTTGGTAAATTTTATGTCTAATCACCATAGAATAAATAATTCAAATTGAAACTCAAAATACCATGAAGATAAAACAATTAATTCTATAATATATCATAATGTGTAGTAGTGCGCCACAAAAAATAAGTCAGTGGTTAATATAACATTTATCTCACATATAGAAAAAGTTAAATGAAAATCTATTACCTTGAGTTCCCATTTTCAAATAGGTATTTATATTCATGATTAATAAACATATGTTCATTGTTTAATTTATTAATAAAAATGTTCGTGCTTATCATTTCAAATATTTCACCTATTACAATGTTGTAAATTACAACTTAAATAATTAAGTTTACGTCAGTTTTTTCGACCATATCTGTTTTATGTTTAAAAAATGAATTTGGTAGGTAAACAAGGGTGTAAGTTTTAATTATATATTTATATATAGAATTATAATCACTAAAAAATTATCATATTTATACATAAATTATAATTTTAAAAACAATCATGAAATATTGTTATGAAAAATTAACCAACTTCACAATCATGGTGACAAAATGTTTTATGCAAGCATTAGTAATGTTCCCATTTTTAACAGTCTTTACGGGAAGAAGATAAGTAACATTATATATTTATATAATGTTTATTTTATCATAAATTCAATTTAACATAATCTTATATACTTTTATAAATAATTATTGTGACGTAAAAGAAATCACATCGTGTCAAGAAGGTGGTAGTCCACAATTTCAGAAACGATGTTATCACTTTTTAGTGTGTGAAATAGGTAATAATGAAAATGAAATATTATATTTAAAGGAAGGTAATTGAGTAATTAATGTACTATATATGATATTTATTTCACATATTATTAATTAAAACCATAATTTATACGTTCCATGTATAGATTGAATGAATTGCATCGCTTTGAGGAGGCGGTAATTCACACTTCCACAAATAACGTTATCATATTCCCTAGAAACGGAAAGCATAAGGTAATATTATATATAATAATTAAATAATATTAAATAAATTATAAATATCATATATAGAATATATAAATACTGGTTTAATCATAACTATCAACCATTAAATGTTGTAAAGGAAAAAACTGAAGGATATCATTTCATGAGGTGGTAGTTTATCATTCACAAAAACTATTAGTTCATTACCCATTTGATGTAAGTGTCTGTAATTATAGGTAAAATATTAAAAAAAATATAACTATATTTATGTAAAGACCCGTAAATTTCAAGGAAATTTTTTTCTTAATTTTCTTTGGAATTTTACAAGAGCGCAGTTTTTGACGGCACCTGATTACGAGGCCCGGTGTGCCCGGAATCATTTTCCGAAGACTGGCTCAGGTACGTTCAGTAAACGGACGAGCATGTTTTTCTAACTTTTGAACCGGTGCCTGGAATCGAATTCTGAGGGCACCGATGAAATCGCAGCGCCGGTATTTGCTTAGAAACGCCTCTTCCAGAATTGCGTTTGCTCGGGTGTGGTTTTTAATTTTCGGGCTTAAAGTTAAGAAATAAAATAATTTTGCGACAACTTTATTTTATTTCACTTAAGCCACTTGGAATCCACTTGAAACCACTTAAAGGCGGCTTGAACTGAGTTGAACCAGATAGGATGCTATCTAGAAATATCCTACCCACTTGGTAGGATATTTGTGAGGTGGAGCCCGCATGAGCCCCGCAGTTTCTTTCCGCTAAGAAATGCACCCGCGAAAACCCGTCTTTATGAAAGTCAACTGACGCGTTTTCTTAATATCTTAACAGACCATTTAATTGGGTGGTTTATTTCATGAATTAAATGAGCTATTTCTTTCATTGAATTAATTCAACGAATTGATGGGTCGTTTCTTACCCGTTTTCGTGTGTTGGCATAATAATAAAATAAGACCAACCAAAATCTTTTGGGGGATTACTCGTTGAGACAGAATTCTTGTTTCTTCTTCCTCCTTCGCGAAGAACGCGAAGAACGTGAAGAACGTGAAGAACGTGAAGAACGCCGAACCCAGAAATCGACGACGCTCCCATCTGAGACGTTCTTCCCCGCCCCGATCTCCGATCACCAACCATTTGAGGTGAGTGATTTCGGGTTTCCTCTAACAGTTCTTTTTGGTTTTAAACGAAACACAGATTTAATTATTTATAATTTAAATCTGTTGTTCTTGGTCCGTTGAGCTCGCGGACTCAACGCCGGATTCCGCGACGACGCGACTCCTTCCCGCGACGACGCGACGATCCCCCTCTTCCGCGATGAGCTTTTCCGCGAAGAACACCCGCGCGCAACGACCAACGTGGTAGGGATTTATTTTGGAAATTACCCCCTTTTTTTATTGTTCCCGTTTATGAAACAATTTTATTTTCATTAAGAATTGTTTCGGATATGCGTTCATGTGTTGAACTTAAATTCCTCCAGTTGTTTATCTCTAACGCAGAGGGTGCGGGCCAAACAAACACGGCCCGGTGACCCTCCACCGTTCTTCGTTTGTGCGGATTTGACGGGCGATGGAGGAAAGTGCCACAACAGATGTTTGACGATCCTGCAGTGAAGAACGAGTCCCGGGAGGAGCAATGGCGCAGACAGGAAGAGAATCGGACCACCGGAACGATCCCGGTGGCCCGCGGAACTCGCCGGCGGCGCGGCGGCACCGGCAGCCGGGAGCGGCGGCGCCCCCGCACGCAGCCGGACATGCCGCCGCGGCTGAAGCCGCGGCGGCAACGACACCCGTGGCCGCGTGGGTCCAGTGCCTTCGGACGCGGCTGCAGCCGCGTCCCGACTCCGCGTGGCCCCACGCGGGGGGGGGGGGGGGCACCACCAGGCCGCGAGGGTAGCGCCCCGCGGCGCCAGGCCGTTCGGCCGCTCGGCCGAACAGGACCAGGCCGCGCCCTGGCCGGACCGGGTCGGACCGGGTCAAGTCGACCTGGTTCGGGTCGACCCGGTTCGGCCGACTCCTGGGGGGGGGGGGTCGGGCCGGGTCGGCCCGGGCCCATACCCCCATCTTCAGACGGTCTTCGTTCAAATGGTCGTATCTTGAGCTACGAGCCTCCAAACGACCCTCCGTCAGTGGAAACGCGATCCTTGGATCGAGATGGTCGTTTTGGTATATCGCACTCAAGGTTTCAGAATACTTTGAGTTTGTACGGGTTGGTTCGTACACGAAACCAACCGGGCCCTCAGAGCGGAAACACTCATATCTTGAGCCACGGACGTCCGATTGACGTGCCGTCAGCTTCGTTGATTTCCTCTAAGTGAGACGGATCTTTTGGAACACTCCGACCGAGGTTTGGACGCAGGTGGAGTACGGTCGGGTTGGTTTTGCCTTAAAAACCAACCGGGCCCCTGGGACGAAAAAGCCAATAACTCTCAGACCGGATGTCTGATTGACGCGCCGTCAGCGACGTTGAGTTCCTGTTAGCGATACGGAACTTTTGGATACATCAACTTTGGACTTTGTGTCAGTTGATGTATCAGCCTCTCGGCTCGTGGAGCGGACCCTCCCGAACGATCTTTCTGTGTGCGGAACCCTAGTGCTGGCTGCGACTACTTCTTCGACAGCAACGACCATGCTGAGATCCTCAGTGGAATGCGACGACGACGGTGCAGAGATCCTCCATGGACTCCGACGACGACCGTGCAGAGATCCTCAGTGGACTGCGGCGACGACTGTGCAGAGATCCTCAGTGGACTGCGACGACTACTGCACTCAGCGATCCTACGTGGATCAGTGCTACAGGCCCAGCGTGGGCCCGGTCCTGTGTGGGCCCGATCCTGTGTGGGTCTGATCCTGTGTGGGTCAGCGCTCAGCGGTTCTGTGTGAGCCAGCGCCTAGAGGTCCTGCGTGGGCCTGGTCCTGTGTGGGCCCGATTCGGTGTGGGTCCGATCCTGTGTGGGTTAGCGCTCAGCGGTTCTGTGTGAGCCAGCGCCTACTGGTCCTGCGTGGGCCCGGTCCTGTGTGGGCCCGATCCTGTGTGGGTCACTGCGGGGGTTAGTACCTATCGATCCTTCGTGGGTCCGACGACTTAGATGGATCAGTGATCAGCTTTATCGTCATCCGAAGAAGTATACCTGTGTGACCTGAATCTTGTGTTTCTCTACTTTGTGGATTGTGTTGAGCTATCCTATGTGGATTTACTGTTTACTCTCCTTTGTGGATTGTGTTGTTCTATCCTGTGTGGGTATACGTTTGCTTTCCTGTGTGGACTGGGTTGTGCTTGGGCTCAGACGTTGGAGCCGAACAGGAATTGATGACTTAGATATATGTATGGGCATATACCTAAGTCGTGTCAGATGTTACTTCGTGATTGTATATTTCCTTTGTGGATTATCCTTTGTGGATTTTGGGAGACCTTCGGGGGTCTCGGGGTCCCTACTGAGTAGCTTATACTCACCCCTGCACGGGCTATGCCCGCACTACGTTGTGTTGGTTGCAGACGACGGACAGCACTGACCGTGGTGGAGGCGTGCGGAGCAGGACAGTACCTGGAGGTGGACCACTGGGCGGGACGTACTCGGAGCGGCCAGGTGGACCCGAGGAGTAGTGGAGGCTATATGTACCCACCCTTCAGGTGGGACTTCCATAGGACGGCTCGACGCTGCAGTTTTTTCCTTTTCAGTTGCTGTTTTTCCTTTCAGTTGTACTTTACAGTTGGGCTTGTATTTCCGGCCCCTTTTACTTCCAGCACAGCTTGTACAGTTTTTACTTAGTGTTTACTTTTCCGCTTGCTTACTCTGTGGTGCTTGTTTACTTTTCAAAGGCAATGACTTCCCTTTTTGTTGGGATTTACGCCTTGGTGCTAGTCGGCAGCCCCTGGCCTATGGAAGGTGGGCTTGGGGTAGTCACGGCACGGGCCCCGAGGACGGGTCGTGACAAATTGGTATCAGAGGTGGTCGGTTCTACCGCAAACTATGATCTTTCTTCTATATGAAGCAATAGTGTTTAGCGTATTGAATGTGGTTATCAGTCCAGGGAGTCCATTGTTGGTGCGGCGGCCGACGTATACATACACCAGGACCCTGACTTCTGATTTACGACTTAATGCATGAAAACATTGATTGCATGTGTGTTTCAAGTTTTCTTTGTGATTACTTGTGTCAGCTCACCAGGTATACTATTCTGACCGTGGCGCACTTGTTCCTTTTCAGGATGGCACGACGATAGCAGCCAGCTATGGTTCCTAGAGTAGAGCGCGACGACAGCCCGCTGAGCGACGAAGCCTTGGTACAGGGCCCGTTGACAGGAGAGGCACCGGCGGTACCTTTACCCACCGAGCCTCTGATGCTTCCAGCACTGGAAGCTGACGACGCACGATGCCTCGGAGCTCTGCACGAGTTCCAGCGCCAGCGACCACCCAGGTTCCGTGGGGAGTCGGACCCCTAGGCAGCCGAGGACTAGCTGGAGGCGGTCGTCCGAGTTTTCAGGTTAGTGAGGACACCAGCAGACCTCATGGTGATCCTCGCGGCGAGCCTACTGCACGCAGCAGCAGGACGATGGTGGAGCCTGATGCTCCAGGTACACGATGAGGCCACCCTCATCTGGACGGACTTCGAGGGTCTCTTCCGCTCAGAGTTCGTCCCGGCCACCCTCCATGAAGTGCGCATTCAGGAGCTTCTTCAGCTGCGGCAGGGCAGCTTGATGGTCGCTCAGTACGCGACGAGGTTCACCGACCTTTCTCGGTACTCGACAGACATGGTACGGGACCCCTTCTTCTGGGCCCGGACCTTCGAGCAGGGATTGAGACATGAGATCTTGGCATCTCTGATCTCCCTAAGCATCCCGACCCAGGAAGGAGTGCTAGAGCGAGCCCTCCTGATCGAGAGCTTCCTAGCTGAGTCCACAGCGAGACCTACTGTAGGGCGGCAGATAGCGGAGTCTTCGACAGCAGGTAGCCGACAGATGACTCAGGGTTCCAGGCAGACCAGGCCTTCCGGAAGATGACCTCGGGACACTGGCTCAGCTGTGCGGGGCACACAGAGTGGAGCCAGCCTTCCGAGAGGCATACAGTGCTACGAGTGCAGCAGGCAGGGCCACATGGCTCGTGACTGCCCGACCCGTCGTACCGAGGGGCAGCATACGGTGGAGGGACCACCCAGGCAGAGGCAGAGGGTCGACGGTGGCGGTCCGCAGGGAGGAGGCGGACGAGGCAGAGGAGCTGGCTGAGCAGCAGGTGGTGGGCGACGCTTTGAGGCTCTGCCACCACCACCACCAGGAGGCCCGCCTCGACCACAGGGAGCTGGCGGGCAGAGACAGGCTCAGCTCCAGGCAGCGGAGGCCTACGACCACGGCACACCAGAGATGATTAGAGGTACGATCTGTGTCTATTCCACCCTTGCTGCAGTTCTGATAGACACAGGAGCGAGTCACTCTTTCATAGCCACTTCCCTTGTTCGGAGCTCAGAGATTCCGACAGAGTCGTTGGCTCGATCCTTACGGCTAGAGACTCCTACGGGAGCAGACTCGACGATTACACACTGGTTCCGGCATTGTGAGCTTACTCTAGGAGGCAAGAGCTTCGGCTGAGATCTTCTTCTAGTGGCGTCGAGGCCTTACGATGTCATCTTGGGCATGGATTGGTTATCTACAGTCCATGCTCAGATTGACTACTTTAGGCGCATGGTGCGATGTGTGTGCACCGACGGGAGCAGGTTCACCTTCACCGGCGAGAAGGGACCCTTAGCAGCATATGATGGACTCATGCAGAGGAGAGGTCATCCCATCACTAATCAGTTGGCCAGCCTCATCCTGGGAGCAATTGACGTGCGGAGTCCCAGTTTTCCTGCAGTGGTGGATCAGTATGCGGACGTCTTTCCCGACGACGTTCCAGGACTACCTCCTTGCAGAGAGGTAGACTTTTATATTGACCTGTACCCTGGGACAGCCCCAATATCCACTCCAGCATAACGTATGGCCCCTGCTGAGCTTCGAGAGCTGTGGGTACAGTTGGAGGACTTGAAGGGAAAGGGGTTCATCCGACCTAGTGTTTCACCCTGGGCTTCCCCGATTTTGTTCGTGAAGAAGGCGGACAGGAGCATGTGACTGTGTGTCGATTATCGTCGCCTGAACCAGGTGACAGTGAGGAAAAAGTATCCTCTACCCAGGATTGATGACCTCTTCGACCAGCTCAAGGGAGCACGGTGGTTCTCAAAGATAGACCTCAGGTCAGGCTATCATCAGCTCAGAGTTCGAGACGAGGATGTGCAGAAGACAGCTTTCAGGTGTCGGTATGGCCACTATGAATTCATGGTTATGACTTTCGGAGTGACCAACGCTCCAGCATTGTTCATGAGCCTCACAAACAGGATCTTCCAGCCATAACTTGATCGATTTGTCGTAGTCTTCATCGACAATATCTTGGTTTACTCGACCACGGAGGAGGAGCACGCCTACCACTTGCGTGTTGTACTAGACACACTCCGAGAGCACCAGCTTTATGGAAAGCTCTCGAAGTGTCAGTTCTGGTTACGTGAGGTCCACTTCTTGGGGCACGTCATTTCTGAGGCGGGAGTTGCAGTGGATCCCGCAAAGATCGAGGCAGTTCTAGCTTGGGAGCCACCCAGGAGCGTGACGGAGGTGCGGAGTTTCTTGGGTCTTTCCGGATACTATCGGAGATTTGTGCCAGACTTCTCCAGAGTTGCGGCACCACTCTTAGCGTTGAAGAAGAAGGGGAAACCCTTCGTGTGGTCAGACAGATGTCAGCAGAGCTTCTAGGAGCTAAGGCAGAGACTGACCAACGCACCTATCTTGAGGTTTCCTGAGGAGGGATTTGGATACATAGTCTACTGCGATGCATCAGGGACCGGACTCGGGTGTGTCTTGATGCAGGAGCGGGCCGTGATTGACTATGAATCACGTCAGTTGAGGCCTCATGAGCAGAACTACGCTACCCATGACTTGGATTTGGTAGCAGTGGTCTTCGCCCTGAAGACATGGTGGCACTATCTGATGGGCGAGCGCTTTACAGTCTTTTCTGACCACCAGAGTCTCAGATACATCTTCTCTCAGAAGGACCTGAACCAGAGACAGCGGCGATGGCTCGAGTTCCTCCAGGACTATGACTTTGAGATAGTCTATACTCCTAGGAAGGGGAACGTGGTAGCCGATGCCCTCGGAAGGAGGACGGGCATCCAGCTACTTGAGGAGGTGAGAGAGAAGCTAGCCGCTTTGCAGATATCCTTCGTGGATAGAGACAGAGCAGCCTTCCTTCAGTCTCTCACAGTCTCTCCTCCACTTCTACAGCGGGTCAGAGAGGCACAGCGTGGGGACGCTGACTGTGAGACACGGCGTGCTCAGATATCCTCAGGACAGGCACCTGATGGTTTCTCCCTTGGAGCAGAGCACAACGTCCTTTTCAGAGGACGTACCTTGGTACCAGTCGCTTTACCAGAGGAGGTGCTGAGTGAGTTTCACATTTCTCCTTTGGCGGTACATCCTGGAGTGGCGAAGATGTACCAGGACCTCAGACGATAGCACTGGTGGTCGGGCATGAAGAAGGCTGTGGCAGAGTTTGTTTTACGGTGCCTCACCTGCCAGCAGGTGAAGGCAGAGCATCAGGTACCAGCTGGCTTGGTACAGCCCTTGGAGGTCCCAGAGTGGAAGTGGGATGGGATATCTATGGACTTCATGACTGGACTTCCACGCACTTCCAGAGGTCACGATTCCATTTGGGTGATTGTTGACCGACTCACCAAGTCGGTACACTTTTTACCCATTCGAGAGCAGGGCTCAGTGGAGAGCTTGGGGAGTCTCTATGTTCAGGAGATTGTACGACTTCATGGTGTGCCATCGACTATCGTCTCCGATCGGGACGCTCGTTTTACTTCCCGGCTTTGGAAGGGGTTGCAGGAGGCGTTCGGGACGCGGCTACGTCTGAGCACCGCCTTTCACCCTCAAACGGATGGTCAGACAGAGAGGACCATTCAGACTCTCTAGGACATGCTCCGCGCATGTGTCCTCGACTTTAGTCACAGCTGGGAGGACCACCTACCCTTGGTGGAGTTTGCGTACAACAACAGCTACCACTCCACCATCGGGATGGCACCCTACGAGGTGTTGTACGGCAGGCCTTGCAGATCTCCTTTGTGCTGTACAGACCCTGGGGAGTCATCACTTGTGGGACCAGAGATGGTCCGGGCCACGATAGAGAAGGTCCAAGTCATCCAGGAGCGGATGAGGGCAGCACAGAGCCGACAAAAGTCTTATGCTGACAGGAGGCGGAGGCCACTAGAGTTCGAGGATGGCGACCACGTCTTCTTGCGTGTCTCACCTCGACGTTGTTTGCGGAGATTTGGCTGAGGCGACAAGTTGTCTCCATGCTTCATCGGGCCTTTCCAGGTCCTCAGCAGGATTGGCGAGGTGGCTTATCACCTGGCTCTGCCACCTTAGTTGCACCGGGTGCACGACGTCTTCCACGTATCCCAGCTGAGGAGATACATGCACGACCTGACACACATCATTGACTATGGGGAGCTAGACGTGGATGATGGGGAAACTTTTGCGGAGGTCACAGTAGAGATAGAGGATCGACAGGAGCGGGTCCTACGTGGGCGATCAATTCCTCTTGTGCGCATCAGATGGTAGCACGGGAACCTCCAGGAGAGAACTTGGGAGCGGGAGGCTCAGATGCGTGCTCAGTACCCACATTTGTTTCCCTCGTTTTTGATGTATCTTTACGGGGACGTAAAGCCTTGAGGTGGGAGTAATGTAAATACCCGTAAATTTCAAGGAAATTTTTTTCTTAATTTTCTTTGGAATTTTACAAGAGCGCAGTTTCTGACGGCACCAAATTCCGAGGCCCGGTGTGCCCGGAATCATTTTCCAAATATTTGCTCGGGTACGTTCAGTGAACGGACGAGCGGGTTTTTATAACTTTTGAACCGGTGCCCAGAATCGAATTCTGAGGGCACCGATGAAATCACAGCGCCGATATTCGCTTAGAAACACCTCTTCTGGAGTTGCGTTTGCTCGGGTGTGGTTTTTAATTTTTGGGCTTAAAGTTAAGAAATAAAATAATATTGCGACAACATTATTTTATTTCACTTAAGACACTTGGAAGCCACTTGAAGCCACTTAAAGGCGGCTTGAACTGAGTTGAACCGGATAGGATGCTATCCAGAAATATCCTACCCCCTTGGTAGGATATTTGTGAGGTGGGGCCCGCACGAGCCCCGCCGTTTCTTTCCACTAAGAAACGCACCCGTGAAAACCCGTCTTTATGAAAGTCAACTGACGCGTTTTTTTAATATCTTAACAGACCATTTAATTGGGCGGTTTATTTCGTGAATTAAATGAGCTGTTTCTTTCGTTGAATTAATTCAACAAATTGATGGGTCGTTTCTTACCCGTTTTCGTGTGTTGGAATAATAATAAAATAAGACCAACCAAAATCTTTTGGGGGATTACTCGTTGAGACAGAATTCATGTTTCTTCTTCCTCCTTCGCGAAGAACACGAAGAACGCAAAGAACGCAAAAAACGTGAAGAACGCCGAACCCGGAAATCGACGACGCTCCCATCCGAGACGTTCTTCTCCGCCCCGATCTCCGATCACCAACCATTTGAGGTGAGTGATTTCGGGTTTCCTCTAATGTTTCTTTTTGGTTTTAAAAGAAACACAGATTTAATTATTTATAATTTAAATATGATGTTCTTGGTCCATTGAGCTCGCCGACTCAACGCCGGAATCCGCGACGACGCGACGCCTTCCCGCGACGACGCGACGATCCCCCTCTTCCACGACGAGCTTTTCCGCGAAGAACGCCCGCGCGTAACGACCAACGAGGTAGGGATTTATTTTGGAAATTACCCCCTTTTTTTTATTATTCCCGTTTATGAAACAATTTTATTTTCATTAAAAATTGTTTCGGATATGCGTTCATGTGTTGAACATAAATTCCTCCCGTTGTTTATCTCTAACGCGGAGGGTGCGGGCCAAACCAACACGGCCCGTCGACCCTCCGCCGTTCTTCGTTTGTGCGGATTTGACGGGCGACGGCAGAAAGTGCCGCAACGGATGTTTGACGATCCCGTAGTGAAGAACGAGTCCCGGGAGGAGCAATGGCGCAGACAGGAAGAGAATCGGACCACCGGAACGATCCCGGTGGCCCGCAGAACTCGCCGGCGGCGAGGGTCACCGGCGCGGCGGGGCCGGCAGCCGGGAGCGGCGGCGCCCCGGTGCACCGCCGGATAGGCCGGCGCGGCTGAAGCTGCGGCGGCGGCGGCACCCGCGGACCCGCGGCCGCGCGGGTCCATTGCCTTCAGACGCGGCTGAAGCCGCGTCCCGACTCAGCGCAGCCCCACGCGGGGGGTCCGCAGCACTACCAGGCCACGGGGGCAGCGCCCCGCGGCGCCAGGCCGTTCGGCCGCTCGGCTAAACCGGACCAGGCCGGTCCGACCGGCCGGGACGCGCCCAGGCAGGACCAAACCGGGTCGGACCGGACCGGGTCGGACCAGGTCGGGTCGGACCTGGTCGGGTCGACCCGGTTCGGCCGACTCCTGGGGGGTCGGGCCGGGTCGGCCCGGGCCCGTACCCCCCGTCTTCGGACGGTCTTTGTTCAAATGGCCATATCTTGACCTACGGGCCTCCAAACAACCCTCCGTCAGTGGAAACGCGATCCTTGGATCGTGGCGGTCGTTTTAGTATATTACACTCAAGGTTTCGGAATACTTTGAGTTCGGCCGGGTTGGTTCGTACACGAAACCAACCGGGCCCTCGGAGGGAAAACACTCATATCTTGAGCCACGGACTTCCGATTGACGTGCCGTCAGCTTCGTTGATTTCCTCTAAGTGAGACGGATCTTTTGGCACACTCCGCCCGAGGTTTGGACATAGGTGGAGTACGGTCAGGTTGGTTTTGCCTTAAAAACCAACTGGGCCCCTGGGACGAAAAAGCCAATAAATCTCAGACCAGGCGTCCGATTGACGCGCCGTCTGCGACGTTGAGTTCCTGTTAGCGATACGGAACTTTTGGATACATCAACTTCGGACATTGTATCAGTCGATGTATCAGCCTCTCGGCTCGTGGAGCGGACCCTCCCGAACGAGCTTTCTGTGTGCGGAACCCTAGTACTGGCTACGACTGCTTCTTCGACAGCGACGACCGTGCAGAGATCCTCAGTGGACTGTGGCGACGACTGTGCAGAGATCCTCCGTGGACTCCGACGAAGACCGTGCAGAGATCCTCAGTGGACTGCGGCGATGACTGTGCAGAGATCCTCAGTGGACTGCGACGACTAATGCACTCAGGGATCCTACGTGGATCAGTGCTACAGGCCCTGCGTGGGCCCGGTCCTGTGTGGGCCCGATCCTGTGTGGGTCCGATCCTGTGTGGGTCAGCGCTCAGCGGTTCTGTGTGAGCCAGCGCCTACAGGTCCAGCGTGGGCCCGGTCCTGTGTGGGACCGATCCTGTGTGGGTCCGATCCTCTGTGGGTCAGCGCTCAGTGGTTCTGTGTGAGCCAGCGCCTACAGGTCCTGCGTGGGCCCGGTCCTGCGTGGGCCCGATCCTGTGTGGGTCCGATCCTGTGTGGGTCACTGCGGGGGTCAGTACCTATCGATCCTTCGTGGGTCCGACAACTTAGATGGATCAGTGATCATCTTTATCGTCATCCGAAGAAGTATACCTGTGTGAGCTGAATCTTGTGTTTCTCTCTTTGTGGATTGTGTTGAGCTATCCTGTGTGTATTTACTGTTTACTCTCCTTTGTGGATTGTGTTGTTCTATCCTGTGTGGGTATACGTTTGCTTTCCTGTGTGGACTGGGTTGTTCTTGGGCTCAGACGTTGGATCCGAACAGGAATTGATGACTTAGGTATATGTATGGGCATACACCTAAGCCGTGTCAGATGTTACTTCGTGATTGTACCTTTCTTTGTGGATTATCCTTTGTGGATTTCCGGAGACCATCGGGGGTCTCGGGGTCCCTACTGAGTAGCATATACTCACCCATGCACGGGCTATGCCCGCACTACGTTGTGTTGGTTGCAGACGACGGACAGCGCTGACCGTGGTGGAGGCATGCGGAGCAGGACAATACGTGGAGGTGGACCACTGGGCGGGACATACTCGGAGCGGTCAGGTGGACCCGAGGAGCAGTGGAGGCTATCTGTACCCACCCTTCAGGTGGGACTTCCAGAGGATGGCTTGACGCTGCAGTTTTTTCCTATTCATTTGCTGTTTTTCCTTTCAGTTCTACTTTACACACTACTGGAAAACTAACCTATACCAACGGTTTGGAACCGTTGGTATAGCCTATACCAACGGTTTGGAGAACCGTGGAAAAGTAAGCCGTTGGGATAGGTATATACCAACGGTTTTGGGAAAACCGTTGGTATAGACCTATCCCAACAGTTTTGAAAACCGTTGGCATAGGTAATATGAAAATCTATTCAAACGGTTATAAAACCGTTGGTATATGTATTTCAAAAAAAATACATTCGGTGTGATTTGATCCCTGAACCCCTCGTTTATAATAGAACGACTTAACCACTAACCTAATATGACTTTTTTAAACATAATTTCATAAATATATATATGTATTGTAATAATTATTTAAAATTTAGATTTATATAATTTTCTCGGGCAGTAGACCTGGAAACAAAATCGAAGAACCTATCCCAACGGTTCGCAAAACCGTTGGGATAGGTGCATATTTTTTTTCGGGGTGTATACTGGATTTTGGGGCACCCTTTCCCAACGGTTTGGGAGAACCGTTGGGAAAGTTTTTGGTCTTTCCCAACGGTTCTGAAAACCGTTGGGAAAGGGGTGTTTTGAGCTCCCTTTCCCAATGGTTTGGAGGAACCGTTGGGAAAGACCCACCCCTTTCCCAACGGTTCTCCCAAACCGTTGGGAAAGGGGTGTTTTGAGCTCCCTTTCCCAACGATTTGGGGGAACCGTTGGGAAAGACCCACCCCTTTCCCAACGGTTCTCCCAAACCGTTGGGAAAGTGGTGTTTTGAGCTCCCTTTCCCAACGGTTTGGGAGAACCGTTGGGAAAGAGCCAACCCTTTCCCAACGGTTTGGGAGAACCGTTGGGAAAGGTTTGGGTCTTTCCCAACGGTTCTCCAAAACCGTTGGGAAAGGGGTGTTTTGAGCTCCCTTTCCCAACGGTTTGGGGGAACCGTTGGGAAAGACCCACCCCTTTCCCAACGGTTCTCCCAAACCATTGGGAAAGGGGTGTTTTGAGCTCCCTTTCCCAACGATTTGGGGGAACCGTTGGGAAAGTCCCACCCCTTTCCCAACGGTTCTCCCAAACCGTTGGGAAAGGGGTGTTTTGAGCTCCCTTTCCCAACGGTTTGGGAGAACCATTGGGAAAGACCCAACCCTTTCCCAACGGTTCTCCCAAACCGTTGGGAAAGGGGTGTTTTGAGCTCCCTTTCCCAAAGGTTTGGGAGAACCGTTGGGAAAGACCCAACCCTTTCCCAACGGTTCTCCCAACCCGTTGGGAAAGGGTGCCTATACCAACGGTTTGTAAAAACCGTTGGTATAAAAGTGTTGGGAAAGATCCGATTTCTAGTAGTGACAGTTGGGCTTGTATTTCCGGCCCCTTTTACTTCCATCACAGCTTGTACAGTTTTTACTTAGTGTTTACTTTTCCGCTTTCTTACTCTGTGGTGCTTGTTTACTTTTCAAAGGAAATGCCTTCCCTTTTTGTTGGGATTTACGCCTTGGTGCTAGTCGCCAGCCCCTGGCCTATGGAAGGCGGGCTTGGGGTAGTCACGGCACGGGCCCCGAGGACGGGTCGTGACAATTTAGGATACTGGAGTTATTATATAATCATGTAATAATAATAAATTAAGGTTTGTAGAAACAAATACAACACAAAGAAATTTAGGAAGAATGTTACCTCCTATACAGGTAACTCCTTTTGGTTTTCATCAATGGGATTTTTTATAAAGATTTATTCCAAATGTTAGTATTATAAGATGAGGCTAAATAGGATGAGTAAATTTTTTTGAAGATCTTTGTTAAGACCAATTTTTTTAGTGGTCTAGTAAGTGGTAGGGGTGAGTGCCTTTTTAATGTGGAGGGGAGTTTCACTCTTGTAAATTTTTTGAAAGGGAAATTATCCCACGTTTTTCTTAGGTAAAGAACCTCCTAAAATTGACCTAATAATGTAAAATTTAGAATAGGTTATAAATTTTTATATTAAATGGATTTTGGATAGTTTTCAAGGTCAATTTTTATATTTTGTTTAAGGATTAGATCAATGTTAAGATATGTATTCTCTTAATCATTGTAATTAATTTTATTTACATTCACTAATATTTTTAATAATAAAATTTATCCTTTTATAAATTATAAATTATTTTTATTCAAAATATGTAATCCATTTATCCAAATTCATATGAAATTAATGGATGAAATAAATATCAGATAAATCTCTTAGATGGGACGCTAATGCTTGTTTTTAAAGTAAAAATGTTGAAACGTTTTCTATGTTTTTATATCCAATGTAAAAGTGAAATACATTAAAATGAAATAATTTGTTTTTTATTTATTTAAAATTTAACTAATTTCATTTTTCAACAAATTAAAAATATAATTTAAAATTATAAATAGATTATATGAAAAAAAAATTGAATTAAAATTCATTATTTTTCATTATTCCTCAAAAAAATGAATCTTTGTATAAAAATTCACAAAATTCACCCTAAGATTAATTTTATGTTCATATTTAAAATACCTATTTATTTTCACATATAATATTTATAAAACATCCAAAATGTTGATTTAAAATATGTTCTCAATAAAAGGCAGTAAAATTTCTTTATAAAAATATATGTTTTATGTGTTCAATTGTGTCTGTTATAATCTCTTACCTATCAAATATATTAGATGAATATTAGAAAAAAAATTTATTTTAATATATATATATATATTATGTTAATATCACTCATTAAATTTAATGAATTTAAGTTATTAGTATAAAATGACTTGGTGAGTATAAAATAGTTTTTTATTAAAACATTACCTTTATAGTCAGTTCATTATTATATTCATTTCTAATTAATTTGTAACCAATAAATTCAACTATATATTTTCATATGTTTGTTAATACTATTAATAATAATCAATTTAATGACTAGTATATATACTAATATATTAAATAATAATATTTTTAATAATATATTGTTGTTCTGTAAAACTCAGCATTGTGTGTTACGTATGCCATTGAAGAAAGTCAGTATTTCATGTAATGCAATATAACCTTTGTGTTATATGTAGAGAAATATATAATACATGATGCATGTATTATAATCTTAACAAGGTATTTAAGATAAATAAATCTTTTAACAAAAAATAAATTTATTATAAAATGGAAATATTGTTAAGTATTGGGGTTTTACACTGATGTTATTATTTTCACACATAATTACTCAATTTATCCTCAACCATGGTAATTAAAAAAACAGTATACTTACTATTCATATTCTAAAAAAATAAACGGGAAATTTATACCGGATTTTATTATTCATTTTGCAAATATGGAATCCATTTTTTTAAATACATAATACATGGATGGATAAAATTAATTAAGAATTAATCCTACTGATGGAATAAGATGATAAAATTTTAATGTGAAAATGTTAAAAAATATTGTAAGTATTGTACATCCAAATTAAATGTAAAATTTATTTCAATGACCTTAATTGGATTAAATGATATAAAATAGATCCAATTATACTTTCAAACTAACCAAAAATATAATTTATCTCCATAAATTATTTTGAGGAAGGATATTTTTCAATTAAAATCGACTTTTTTTCAATATTAATATAAAAAAGAAACATGTTAAAAAAATACCAAACAATTAAACAAAGTAAATATATATTCTTATTTACAATTTAAAGTTTATTATTTCATATAGAATTTAAAAGTGTCAAAACTAGATTTAAAACCATTTCGTCATGAAAAGGTGGTAACACTAACTTTAGAAAAATATTTTTTATACGTAAAGGAGGATTAACTTTTATATCATGTCTATAAAACACAGAATATGAATTTTAAAATATATATTTATAATATATTTTATAAATTTCATAATGTGGTTAATAATAATAAATCACACTAGTTTAATGGATAGATTATAATATCATTTCATTATACATTTATGTTGGGTGTTGTGTTTAATATAAGATTTCAAATAGATTAATGTTATAGAGGGACATACCATAAAATCTAAGGGTGTTTCATTTTACCCTCCATCAATAAATTTCATCCTCAAAATTTGAAATTTCACATTCGAAATCAACAGTTGGTACTTCAAAATACTTTTATGAGAAATCCACATCAAAAATAGGGTTACTAAATCAGCCCCTTAATGGGAGGTAAATTGAAATGTAATGGTAATTAGAAATTTAGGAATATAAATAAGATAATATTAGATGGAAGTCAAAACTGTGATGCAGAATATATAATATTCATTCATGTTCTGATGGAGAGTGATAACTAAAATGGTCATCAGAAATTCAACCATAAAACCCTTCAATATATTATGCAATGAAGAGGGGAATGATTTCTCACTAATAAAATTAAATTATTAACATTTTTATTATAATTTAGCTTTCATATTATTGCGGGATTATTTTACTATATAGATAAACACTTGGGAATGTAAAATTAATTGATTATATTCAATTTCATGAGTGTAATTTTATGCCTATGTTGTTCTTTGATTTATTTTGACTTCATTTCGTACACCTGTATATAGATATTCAAGATGGAATTTTATGCCTAAAGCACTTTTAACAAATGATCCTTAAGTTGTTATTTTGACATTTAAATATTATCAAAACCAGAATGGGTTTCACATGATATCCCATATAATAAATCAAACATTTTCCTCAAATAAAAACATCCAATGTTCAACTTAATCCATTACAACATTAAGACTCATCGAAAATATATCAGACTCATTTTATAGTAAAAAAAGTCAATAAATAACCAAAATGAGACTTTATATTAGAGTCCTAAAAATAAAATAACGTAAATCTTATTGTAACATACCTCATATATTAATCCCTTGATCACTATAAATATATTAATGAAAAAATTCATTCTTCCAAATCATTAAATATGAAGTATTATAGTACAATCCTTATATATGTCATGATTTTTATATCCAAAGAAACATTGATTATATATTTCTTAAATCCAAATACCAAAAAACATTACTTATTCTACTTAATTACTAAATCATTAACTAATCTTCATCATCTTATTCCTTAATACTGTATTACTTTTATTTTTCTCTTGTAGTCACTATATCATCAAGAGGATAACCATTTCTTGCATTTCCTTACTGATTCTAACCATCAACGAAAACCCAAAGAATAATGATAGAAACACTAATCATAGTTTTATAATCATGAAGAATAATTTAAAATATGTCTTAATAATTAAATTTTTTCAATATATGAATCCTTATATTTAACCTAGGTTATCAACTGTCCTTACCAAATTTATTGGATGTTATCTTATACATGGAATTATCTTCAACATCATTTATATGGTTACTATTTATAATCCATGATTTTCTATATATCATTCCAATGGTTTCAAATAAAATTTCTAAGATTAAAACTATAATGACCCCAACATCATTCTCTATGAGTTGGTGTTTACATTATTACATTTCCATAATATATAAGAAATCACATATCAATGGACTGAATAGTTTTGTAGTGTTTTTAGAGTGGATACATACATGAAATTCATATAAAATTTTAAAATAAATTATTAGGAATGAATTTCATTGAGTTATTATTTATTTCCCCTTTATATAACCTTTCAATTGGTCAGAGTGGATACTCAAGAGGGGGGGGGGGTGAATTGAGTTCCAATTAAAATATCTATTAAAAAAACTTTTTTTAAATCCTCAATTTAAAATAGCGCATTCAATGAAGGACTTAGAGATATAAATGTTTAATTGGTCAACAAGTTTCTTTAAGGTTTATTAGTCCTCAATTGAATCAATGCAACCACTAATTCATCTTTTGAATCAATTTTACTAAATTAAGCATATATACACAATAACCAAAACCAACTATTAGGGTGAGTGTAAACATAGTTTTCGATCATTGAAAAATATAAGCAGCCGATTAAATAAAACAGAGTATATGAGGATTAACACAATTATATAAAAAAGAGGTTCAGTATCAAGCCAAGACCTAATCCTCTCCACTTAGGGATTACCTGCCACCATGTAGTTTATATTACCAATAAACATGATACACAACCTGTATCAGGATTTGAAACTATTTTTACAAACTTTCCATGGATCACACCCTCTACCACTATTCTTCATGGGAAAGAAAAACAACATATACCACACACGGTCTCTTACATAGTTTTATGTGGGAACAAAATGTAGGTGAGGTTTGATGTAAGGATATTCAATATCCTCCAGTTCTAGCACAAGAGACAGTGTGAAAATCAACAAACACACTTCTCATAAACGTAGAAAAGAAGAAACACAATAGAGAAATTATTATGAGACAGAGTTTAGAAGGCTCTATGTGTTTGCAGTTCATCACTTGAATCCTTGAAGAATTTGAATCTTGAGTCTATCTCTTAATTTTTTCTTCAAAATAGAGTCTCACAACTCTAGGTACTGGCTTTCAGAAATTGAGTGTTCTCTTTCTTGAGTTGAATGAATGATTATGAATCACATAAGGTATCCTCAAGTTTTTTTTTCTGAAATGATCTTCTTGTAGTTTTAGGGTTCGCAGTGAAGGTGCTCAAAAAAAGGGGTTTTCTTTTTCTTTAGTAGTTTCTTCTTTATGAATTCAACTTGTGAACTTCACTCTATATTTTTGTTTTTCTTTGTGCCTCTATATATATCTTCTTTTTCTTCGATATTTTTCTATTGTATTTGAGGTCCAACTATAGATGTACATACAACCCGTGCAATATTCCTCGTACCTCATACTGTCAATATATGGTCTCTAGATATGTCTACAAAAAATATTAATTAAGTCATAAGCATTAATGTTAGAAAATATGACTGTTAGAAAAATATCAGGAATTTGAAAAAGTAAGGGTATTGGTAGACTAGTAATAGTAGCCTTCGTATTGATAGGCTTGAATAGAAGGTGTACATCAGAAACCTTCAATAGTAACCTTCCATCGGTAACCTTCAGGAGTGTCCTTCAACATTAGGCTTGCATCGGTGAACTTGTAATGATGACCATTTATCAGTAACCCTGTATCAGTGAACTTTTTATTGGTGGCCTTGTATCGGGGACCTTGTACCAATGATCTTGTATTGGTGACCTTTGTATCGGTGACCTTGTATTGGTGACCTTGTACCGGTGATCTTGTATCAGTGACCTTTGTACTTGTGACCTTGTATTGGTGACCTTGAATCAATGTCCTTTGTACATATGACCTTTGTACTTAGATAAATTCGGCACTGTAAGCTTAACCAATCAAGCAGTGAGATTGAGAGTATATAAATATTACTCTATTAAAAAAGGAAACATTAATGAATTATAATTATCATAGAATGAAAACATGGTTCTCACTTAAATTAAAACAATATTTGGGATTATCAAAACATTATTAGGGATTATCAAATTGGTGGGTCCAACAATCCCCCCTTTTTGATAATCACAAATTATGTCATTGAATCATTATATTTGAGAGTATTGAATCAAAGTTAAACAAATATGCTAATGTCATCAGTGATGTGAGAATAAAAAAATATTATGGAGAAAAATACATTTAGGTCAGAACATATACAAACACATATAAACACTTCTTTCCCTGAGAGAATTCATGTTTTGAGTATTTTCTTCCCCTTGAATATCTTCTCTCCCTTTGTGATTAACAAAAAGCGTACAGAACAAATATATTGAAAATATAGGGTCTTTATTAATAAAACATGATTACATTATACAGAAAGAGATACAACAATCCCTATCAGATAAGACAATCCACACTCAATCCACATCAGAGATGTCCATTGGATCTTTGTACTTGGAATCTGAGTAGGTAGGTTCTGAAGGTGGAGGGATAGGCTGATGGATGGTAGTAAGTAGTGTAATAGGGGGATCCACTGAGGCATCAGTAGACTTGTAGTGAGTAGATCTTTGAGGAATCATTTTGTACAAACTTATGATGGCCTGGGTAGGAGTCATCAAAGGAGCTATACTGGTGGAACCTGAGGTAGCTGAAGAAGCAGGTAAAGAAGGAGGAACAATTATGGTAGTGCAGTCCACAAGGAGGAAAGGAAAGAGAGGATTCATGAAGTCCATAATAATGCTTCCCACTCTTTCTATGGCAGAAAATAAAATCATCCCTATTATCCATGAATTCTTTCAAAGCATGAGTCAGCTCCAGAGGCTTGCTCACTTGATCCTTAAATGCCTGAGTGACTGGAGGAACCCTCATGTTCTCCCCCAAAAACCTCAAGTGGCCATCCATCTGCTGATTAGTATAAACCCATTTGTAATAAATGTAATCTTAGTCCATGATGGCCTTATAATCTTTAGAATCTTCCCTTGAATAATTTACTACAATGTTATGAATTTCCCTGGTGATGGAAATGACCTGATATTCATAGGTATTAGCACTAGAATACATTTCCACTTCTACTCGAACAATAGTTCTTAAAGATTCAATGTCAACTAGAGGAGAGGCTAATGTGGAAGCAAATACACCCAGGGGTGCCATAGAGAAAGATACAGTCTTCTTAAATGATTTGGTCAGCCCACTGATCAGCCTTTTTACATCATCATCTTGGCCTTTCTCATGTCTTTCCACAGACTTCTTAAAATCCTCAAACATTGTGACTTTTTTCTGAACCAAACTTTTAAAATATCTAAGGTCTTTGTCCACCTAAT
This sequence comes from Viscum album, assembly GCA_963277665.1. Taxonomy (NCBI): domain Eukaryota; kingdom Viridiplantae; phylum Streptophyta; class Magnoliopsida; order Santalales; family Viscaceae; genus Viscum; species Viscum album. The sequence continues at coordinate 1,918,251,783 of OY728161.1, read as the reverse complement.
CTCTTGAAGAAATATCTGCATCTAAGATGGCAATATACTACTTTATTGATTCCATGGACTCTTTGAAATCACTTACCTGATTCAGAAATTCCTTTACCTCATGTAACATAGCTGAGTGAGTAGTAGAGAGTATCCTTTCCACTACAGATTCTTGGATTTTTTGATACTTAGCTATTGTTCTCGATATCTCTAAGTTTTTCTCATCAATATACGACTTATGTTATGATTTCAAAGAATCCAATTTATCCTTCTTTACATAGTGTCGAGGTAACAAAACCACTGGCTGCACAATAGTAGTTTTCGAGACAGTAGGAATTGGAGGGATTCTTATAGGCTGGTCATCTTCAGAGTCTCCATAATCTAGGCCTATAACCATAAATCTAGGAGCTTTTGTCTAGTCCTCTATCTCATGAGCAACATCAACTAATCATGTAGCAACAGGTTCATCCCCATCACTTGGATCACTATCCTGAAAAACCACACCTATCTCCATCTGACCTCCTTGATCAACTTCATCATTAGGAAGGTTCACTACTACTTCCTCCACAGAATATTCAACAACTTCTAGAACAAGTTCAGCTTCAAGTAAATCAGAAACTTCTTCATCACTACTTTATACACTTTATGCATTCCTTATCAATGTACTACGACTTAGACATTCCACTTTATTTTCAGTAGTTGCTATCTCAACGTCATCATGAATTGATTTAGAGTCATCATCCTCATCAGAGGTATCTCTAACTTCCCTAAAGACATTTTCAGTCCCTTATTATTTAATGTTTTCTTTATCACTGTCCCTTAGGATAGTCTCCCTTCTAGGTAATATCATTGGTAGTCTAGGATCACCAAAGGATACAGTATTCACATGAGTACTGGAGGGAAGGTCTGGGTCACTCCTGTCATCTATAGGAGAATCCTATCTTTCTTGCATAGTAGTAAATTCTTCCCCTTCTTCATCTGAATAAGAAGGGTATAATTCATCAGGATTAAGACTAGGGTCACTCTTATTATTAGGACTATTAGGATGAGTCAACAGAATAAACTCTTTATACACCTTAGCCTCAACATTCACCCATCTCCTCAGCTATAGATTCCAGTTAATCTTCAATATCTTACGGATCACTTTAGTGATGCAATAGTTATCTTGCACAACAACAGTTTCATCCTTATCTCTAACAACTCCTTTCACTTTCAATATAATGTATATCAACTTAGCATGGATTAGGTAATTGGGTTTTGAACTAGTTTTTTTCATATATTCTAGTTGAATTATTACCAGTATACAAAAGTTGATCTTATGTTCACGATTTAACAGATGAAAGAAAAAAATATCATGATACTTTAATGTTGTAAATTCCCCTCTCATGGGACGTAAAACATGTTGAAAAAAAATTAAAATAATCTTATCTTCTCCTACCTTTTCAGCAATAATGACTTTCCTAGGAATTCTAATCCTTGTCAGTTCAGTTAATGCTTCCTCATAGAAGAATAACTCACTAGTGGGAGGCACCACTTTTGAGTAAAAATAAAAAATCCCTTCATGTGGAACCCTCCTACATTCAGCCCATTCAGCAGAGGAGAAGCTAACACTTACTCCATTTACTCTAGAAATAATTCGGTGCTCATCCTCAGACTGCTAAACATGAGGTACTCATAAAATTCCTTCACTAAATTCAGGTAATATGATCCATTATTGTCTGAAAAACATTCAACACAGCCCTGAGCTACCAGTTCCTTATGTATTAATGATCAACTTGAAATCAACCACTCTGAACTTAACTCCTTCTCAACTACTATTTCCATCATTGATAAATGTGAATTCAGCACAATTTCCACTATCTAGATCCAACAACTCAAATTGGCTCTAGGTCTCTCAGGATCAGGTTCATCTCCATCATCCACAACTGATGACCTTTTGATTCTATCCACCAATCTGGAGAGGATCATGGATTCAGTAGTGGTTTAGGTTCTGATATTGGGGAGAAAAAGGTTCAGGAGAGGGTTTGATGTGGATTTAGAAGTGATCCGTGTTTTAATTTTATCATTTAGGGATAAAAAAATAAAATAGATAAGATGAATTAGTAATATACAGAAAAAGATTCAGATTATGGCTGAGAGCATAGAAATGTAAAGTCCCAGATTCAAGTTACCTATCGGTAAGTAGATATCGGTAAGGTCTAACGGTGTGGTATTATCGGTAATGTCTAACTGTGAGGTCTTATCGGTAAGGTCTAATAGTGGGGTCTTATCTGTAAGGTCTAACAGTGACGTATTGTCTGTAAGGTCTAACTGTGAGGTCTTACCGGTAAGGTTTAATAGTGAGGTCATATCCTCTTTAACAGTTTATCATACCTATCTCATTTTTGATGTAGTTTAACCTCTCAGAATTCAATGGATTTGTGAATATATCTTCCAATTTGTGTTCAGTACCAAGGAATTAAAGAGTGATATCACCACTTTGATAATGATCTCTTATGAAGTGATGTCTTACATCAATATTCTTTGTCCTAGCATGAGATACTTTATTTTTAGATATGTTAATAGAACTTGTTTTGTCACAGTTTATAGAGACTTGTTTGAAATGATATTTATATTCTAGTAATGTGTGTTTCATTCACAAAATTTGAGCGCAACAACTACCATTAGCTATATATTCTACTTCAGTAGTAGATAATGAAACAAAATTCTGTTTCTTACTATGGCATGATACTAGTGACTTGCCTAAAATGTGACATGTTCGAGAGGTGCTTTTTTCTATCTAACTTGCATCCCGCAAAGTCAACATCCAAATAATTATTTAAATCAAAAGGTTGTCCTCTTGGATAAAGTAGTCCTAAATTTATAGTATACATGAGAAATTTAAAAATCCTTTTAATAACATTTAAATGAGACACTTTGGGATATGATTGAAAATGGTCACACATGCATATACTGAACATAATGTTAGGACTGTAAACAGTAAGATTGGGCAGACTCCCAATCATACATATGTAATTGGTTTGATCCACTGATTCACCATTTTCATCAGCATCCAACTTTTAAGTGGGACTCATAGGTGTTTCACTACATTTAATTCAATCCAATCCAAAACATTTTAGAATATCCTTAACATATTAACATTGATTCAAAACAATACCATCTTTATTTTGATAAATCTGAAATCCTTGGAAAAATATAAATTCTCCCATTTAACTCATTTCAAATTCATTTTGCATTAGTTTTGAAAAATAAGTACATAATGAATTTTTAGAAGATCAAAAAATTATATCATCTAAATAAATTTGTACTATAAAAATATCTTTGGAAATTATTTTAATGAAGAGAGTATGATTAGCTATTCATTTAGTATAACCTTTTGAAATAAGAAAAGAGCTGATCCAATCAAACCAAGCTCTTAGAGCTTGCTCTAAACTGTATAAATATTTTGAATGTTTAAAAACATGATTTTGAAAATGGAGATTTGTAAAACTTGGGGGTTGTTCCACAAACACATCATCAACTATGCACCCATTTAGAAAATAACTTTTAACATCCATTTGATAAAGATTAAAATTCAGACGAGCTGCTTAATAAAGTAGTATCCTGATGGAATTTATCCTAGATATAGGTGCAAAGGTCTCCTTATAGTCTATTCCTTCCTCTTGAATATATCCTTGTGAAACTAACCTAGATTTGTTTCTAACTATATTTCAAGACTCATCAACATTGTTCCTAAAACCCCATTTAGTGCATATTGTCAAAGAGTCCTTAGGTCTTTCAACTAGTTCCCAGAATTTGTTTCTTTCAAATTGAGTTATTTTTTCTTTCATAGACATCCCCTAAAAATAATCATTGATAGCATCATTAATAATTTTGGGTTCAAGCTATGAATGAAAAGCTTGATGTTCAACCTAGTTTCTCAGAGAAGCTCTAGTTTTTGTCCCTCTATTTAATCACATACTACAACATCTAAAGGATGATTCTTGAGAGTTATAATACCACTAGAAAGGGTTGAACAAGACTCCGCATGGTTGTTTATAGGTTTAGACTCAACAAGTGTAGATTCTGGAAAATTACCAGAACTGGTTACTTTTACAGGGTGTTCACTATCATTATCATTATGGTCCAGAATTGACATATATTCCTCAATATATTAATGACAGGTTTTGGGTTCATGGGGATCATTCTCATAAAATTTTACATGAACTGACTCTTCCACACATTTGGATTTATTATTGAATAATCTATAGGATTTACACATGATTGAGTAACCTAAGAAAATTCCTTCATCAATTTTGGATGCAAACATGTCAAGATTGTCTTTAATGTTAAGAATAAAAATGTTACAGCTAAAAACTCTAAATTAGTTAACCATAGGCTTCCTATTGTTCCAAAGATCAAAAATGGTCTTCTTAAGAACATGTCTAATTAAGACTCTATTGATGGTATTACAAGCTTTATTTACATCATCAACCCAAAAATAAATAGGTAGATTATACTCACTAAGAATAGTTTGGGAAATTTCTTTAAGTGTCATATTTCTTATTTCTATGACTCCATTTTTTTGAGGTGTTCTAGGAGCAGAGAAATTGTGACTATAGCCATTATGTGAGCAATAAGATTCAAACTCTTGACTTTCAAACTCATGGATATGATGACTTCTCAAGGTATTAATTCTATGTCCACTATGATTTTATACGGACTTGGATTATTTGATAAAATAAGAACATGATTCAACTCTTTGTGCCTGAAACAATACCCATGTATAGCTATAAAAATCATCTACAAGAACATAAACATAGTGCTTCCGATTTAAACTAGAAACACTTGATGATCCAAAAATGTCCATGTGAACGAACTCAAGCGGTGGAGAAGTAGAAAACTCTTTATTTGGTTTGAAAGAAACTTTGTGTTGTTTTCCCATTTGACTAGGATTACACACTTGTTTAGAGGGAACTCCAATTTACGTATGTCTCTAACCAAACCTTTCCTAATCAGTTTCCTTAGTGAGTGCTAATTGCAGTGTCCTAGTCTTTTATTCCACAACCAGGATTCCTTATGAAACACATTTAAACAAGAAACATTTTTCATATCTAAAGAATCTAAATCAACAATATATACATTCTCATTTCTAAGAGAAGTAAATATTAAATCATTTTTACAATTAAAAAAATTACATGAATCATTTTGAAACCTGACATTAAAACCATCATCACACAACTGAGAGATAATCTGTAGATTTTATTTTAACCCATCATCAAAAAGAACTTTTGAAATTAATATATCATTAGGGTTACCAATCTAGCCTAAGCTGAAAATCTTCCCTTTAGCATTATCACCAAAAGTTACAAGTCCACCATAAACTTTGATTAGGCTCTTGAAGCATGATGAATCTCATGTCATATGTCTTGAACATCCAATAATCAAGTACCACTGAGTTTTATAGGAACACTTTAGATAATTTTCCTGCAAAATAGATTAATTGCAGTGTAACTTTTGTACCCCGATTTTCTTGGGTCCAGAGAGGTAAGAAAGTTCAACTTTGTGAACCCATAATTGTCTCACATATTTCCTATACTCAGAAGATATATTTTGAGAAAAAAACAATTTGTGTCATCCTTTAAAGAATTATTTTTCATTAAATGGTCCAGAACATGAAATAGTTGTGAATTGTCCATATTTTGGAATAAATTTAGTTTTAATGATCCTTATCTGTCCTGGTTGGTATCCTAGACTAGTTGTATATTTTGTGGAAATCTATTGTCCTAGAAACTGAGTCATGTTATCTCTACCATTAGTAATCTTCTTAAGATATCTCTTTAAATACTCATTTGTTAATTTGAGTTCTATATTTTCTTTTAACAGCTGGGCACATTTTTATTTTTAAATATAAAAATAGTACATATAATTTTCATTTAAAGCATGTTGTCTACTTAATGATTTATATTTTTCATTGAGAACATTAAAGGTATCCTTAATTATTTCACAGTATTAAAATAATTAATCCTTAGTCATATCTTCATCATTATGTGAATCACTCATATTCTTGGAATAATAGGAAATATGTATAGGATAATTAAGTGTTACCTCCGATGTTTCTGTCATGAAACATAACTTAGCATGATTATTCTGTTCACTATCAGAAGCATCAAATACACTAGATCTATCCTCTCAAGCACTACATGTAGCATTCATATCCTTTTGGTAACCCTTTCCCTTATCTTCATATTTTATCTTAAATTTTATCTTTGGGTAGTCTTCATTCACATGAAATTTTTGTTTTCAGTTATAGCAGATTATTTCATTTATGTTTTCATTACATTTACATTATTTATTCCATTGTCCTTTACTATCATACTCACCCTTGTAGTTTGACTTCCTAACGAATTTATTCTTTCGGTAGAAATTTTTTATCCTTCATTCTAGATGAGCCATCTAATCATCACTGTTAGAGTATGAGCCTTTACATGAAGAATTATATACAAGAACTTGTACTTTTTCATTGTCTTTTCTCTATGAGGTAGTAGACTTGAATGCTATTGACTTCTTCCTTGGTTCATCATCTACTTCTTGATTCACATTAAGATCTTCTTTATACATCATAATCTTGAAATTTGTTTCCTTTACCGGTATCTTGATTATGTCACATGATTCTCCATTAGAAACAGAAGTTCCCTTCCATCTATCGGGTAGGCATTGAGGCAATCTCATGATTTGGTCCTTGCTATCCACTGGTCTTCAATGAAGACTCATGGTGTTCACTACTTCATTGAACATGAGTTACATTTCAGATATAGGTTCATCAGAATTCATTTTATAATTATCATATTAAATAGTGTATGTATTTAATCTAATTTCAATAACATTGGTTGTTCCCTCACAAGAAACATTTAAAGTATCCCAAATTTCATATATAGTTTTAAAGCAGATATTCTATTGAATTAATCATCACTTAGAGAACAATACACGGAATTAATTTAAATACAATTATTACTATGTGTGGATTTAGTCAACTGAGGCCATGTATCCCTAGTAGTAGTAGAAAATACATCTTGTTCTTCAATCGTGTCCCATATTTTAGGTCTCATGCTCTTTAGATACATTTTCATTTTTAATTTCCACTAAGCATAGTTATTAAAATTAAAGAAAGGTGGAATGTTAGTAGCAGCACACTCAACTCTATTTTCCATGTTAATTAGAATTTTAAGAACTGAAAATTTAGATATGATAGAAATTTTAATATCTCTAATATAAAAATAAAATCATAGTTTAAGAATTTGGAAGGACTCAAAAAAGACCAGGTAAAAGAAAAACAAACTAAACCATCCTATAAACCAATTTTTGGTTGGATTGAATACTCAAGAGTGGGTGAAATGAGTTCCAATTAAAATTTTTGTTAAAAAAACATTTTTATTAAAATCCACAATTTAAAACATCCCAGCCAATTATGGAAGAAGTGATATAAATGTTTAATTAGTCAACAAGTTTCTCTAAGGTTTATTATCCCTCAGTTGAATCAATGAAACAACTAATTCAAATTTTGAAATAGGTTTACAGAATTAAGCATATATAGACACTAACAAAAACTATCTATCATTGTGAATGTAAAACAGTTTTATGACTTTAAAAAATATAAGCAGCATATAAAATAAAACAGAATATATGAGGATTAGCACAATAATATAAACAAGAGGTTCAGTCTCAATCCGAGACCTAATCTTCTCAACTTGTTGATCACCTGTCACTAATCAGTTTATAGTAGCAATAAACATGATACATAGCTGGTATCATGCTTTACAATAGTTTTCTCAAACGGTCCAGGGTTCACACCCTCTACCACTATTCTTCATTAGAAATACAAAAAACATAGAACACACACATTCTCTTGCATAGATTTACGTGGGAACAAAATGTAAGTGAGGTTTGATGTAAGGTTAGTCAATATCCTCTGGTTCTAGCTTAGGAGATAGTGTGTGAAGCAGGCCGACAAAATTCTCAGAAATGTAAAAAAGAAGAATCACAATAGAGTAATTAGGATGATATAGATTTTAAAAGGCTCTATGTGTTTGTAATTCATCTCTTGACTCCTTGAAGAATTTAAAGCAGGAGTCTATCTATGGAAATTTTATTCAAAACAAAGTGTTGCAACTCCAGGTACTAGCATTCAGATATTGAGTGTTCTACTTCTTGAGTTTATTGAAAGTTTATGAAACACAGAAGGCATCCTCAAGTTATTTTTCCCGAAATGATATTCATGTAGTTTCAGGGGTTCATAGTGAAGGTGATCAAAAAAGGTTCTTCCTTGTTCTTTAGTAGATTCATCCATATCTATTCGACTAGTGAACTTCACTATATAGTTTTTTTCTCTGTGCCTCTATATATATCTTCTTTTTCATCCATCATCTTCTTTCGTATGTGAGGTCTGACAATAGGAGTACGTAAATCACGAGCAATCTTTATCATACCTCGTACTGTCAAGATATGGTATCCAGATATGTCTACAACAAATATTAATAATGTCAGAAGCATTAATGATAAAAAATATGATCGTTAGAAAAATATCTGGAATTTGACAAAGTAAGGGTGTCGGTAGACTGGTAACGGTAGCCTTCGCATCTGTAGGCTTCAACAGCAGGTGCACATCAGCAACCTACAACTATAAACTTCCATCAGTAACCTACAAGCGTTGACCTTCAATAGTAGGCTTGCATCGGTGACCTTGGAACGGTGACCATGTATCAGTAACCTTGTATCGGTGAAATTGTATCAGTGACCTTGTACCAGTGATCTTGTATTGGTGACCTCTGTACCGCTGAACCTGTATCAGTGACCTTATACCGGTGATCTTGTATCAGCGACCTTTGTACCGGTGACCTTGTATCAGTGACCCTGTATTAGTGACCTTTGTACCAGTGATATTTGTACTTAGATAAATTCTTCACTGTAAGCTTAACCAATCAAGCAGTGAGATTGAGAGTATATGAATATAAATCTTTATAAATAGGAAACATTAATGAATCATAATTAGAATAGAATGAAAACATGGTTATCACTTAAATTAAAAACAGGATTTCGGATTATCAAAACATGATTTGTGATTATCGAAATAGGTGAGTCCAACACTTTAAAATAATTCATAATATAATTCATTGAATCCCGAGTAAAAATAAAACATTTAAAAGGTGTGAGATGAAATTATCAGTAAGCATAAGAGTACAAAGAAAGCAATGAGTAAATATTGAATAAACTATATGCCAATGTAAATAACTGAAACACAAGACATTTAGATAATCACAAACATAATCTTAGATATTATACTTGTTGAATTATCAAAAGGAAATAAATAAATAACCTCACAATGATGGAATGTATAATGATAGACATCTAAAACATAAGGCCAAGGCCTCGACTAAGACATTTATAAATAAATTTGTAAGGCCTTAGGAAAATCCATATTTGGTTTTTCACATGAGATATAATAATGAATATAGAGGCTATAGAGGGCCCCTCCACCACTTACTAAATCCAATTCATTCTTCATAGGAATGGGGAGAAACATAACCTAAAAAATCAATCGTATTTAAAAAATAGCATACAAAATGTGAATACATTAACCACAAACCAAGAATGGTATCTAAATAGTACATCCATAGTTGAAATTTATCATAAACCATTCCATAAAATGTATTAGAATATATCAAAATATATCAAAATCTATTTATCATAGGATTCAAATTTTTTTTTATTGATTTAGATGAAAATTAACCAATAAAATCATAGAAAAATAATTGAGGAAAGACTCTTGTCAAACTCATATGAAAATAAATTTCATATAAAAATTCCATTTAAAAAAATTCAAATAAAGATAACCCAAAAAAGTAAAAAGTTGTTTTCATTTTAGAAAATAAATAAGCTTCCAAAGAATTATATAATTTAAATAATAGTCATGATGGAGTGAAATTTATTGTCGTACTATACGTTAAAAAATAGAAGATTCCTTCTTTCATTTGTTAAAACATTCCATGAAAATCATGAAAAATGTTCAATTTTAAAACCCTATAATGAAATAAATAAATCCGTTATAATCATTTTTATGCATATAAATAAAAATGTAAAATAATACTATGAATATTGATAAGGAGAAAAAGATTTGATAATTAAATATTTAAATATTCAAGGTGTCCCATATCACTTGGAACATTTAACTAATATTCCCAATGAAAGAATATATTTTAAAATAAAATTAAATAACATAATAATATATTAATAAATTTTATGATAAATCAATGTGGGTTTATATAAACCTCATAAAATAAGGTGGGTGTATAACACCAAACTATGCCTCAATAAAAAGTGATTTAGATGAAGTAACTTACATTATGCTTACATTAGTAGAATGTTCATTAAAATATTATATAAAAATGTTAAAAAATTTATTAACGTATTGAATGACATTATTAATAGTAATTTTATCATATATGATATTATTACATTATTATATCTCCCATTTGTGGAAAATTATTCATTGTTATCCTTGTTTCAGGTGTTAACAAATTCATTTTCCTTTGCATTTTTCTCATGAATGTCTTGGTTTATTTATATAGTATATATATGAAACATCAATATAATCATATTAATGTTATAAATATCATATTTAATCATTAAACGCATCTTTTGAGTAATTAATCAATTTTTGATATGGAAAATGAATTGTATCACATCGTAGATACGATAGGTCATATGTACGCACGAGCGATGGTATCATGACATTATTAATTGAAAGGATAATTAATTTTATGGTATATTTATTTTTACAGAATAAATTTCATATCATAATAAGAAATATACTTGGATGAGATGATAAAAATTATTAACTCTTCTTTGGTATACTTCCTTTAGTTCTCTTCATAAGGGATCTAGGGTTGGTGTTTTTTGATGTCTAAGACCCTAAACACATATATGATGGTGTTTTTAGGGTAAATAGATAGGTTTTGGTCAATATTTAAGGATACCATTGTTTTAAAGAAGTGTGGGAGGAGATTCCCTTTTATAATTGTGGCCTAGGGCACTTTTGGAGACTATCAAAATACTAAATTATTATAAAATAATTTTCAATTAAAATGGATCCAATGTGATTTCCTATAATATAATATGATTATGGGTCTAAATAATATAACCAAATACGTTTAATATAATTTTAGGTCACATTATTACCTTTATATTTTTTTAACCCTTGTTTAAACATTTTGTCGCTTATAATGTCAACTTGTGTTTTTACTCTTTGAAGGTTACTATTATTTCCATAAATTTAGAAACGTACTATAAATGAGTCATGGATGGAATTTTAAACCTTATTCAAATTATATCGATGAATTATTTATATTTATGAATTTTATATCATTTAATAAAATATTATTTACTTTATAATATCATTATTGACAATATGAACACTATTCATTACATTTCTATTTAAAAATGCCATAAAGATAAGATAAATTAGAAAAAATAATTAATAAAACCCTAATATCTATAGTAATTATATAAATTTTTTAGATTACAATAATTATAAGAAGTTAAATTTATATTAATATGTTTAATATAATTTATTTGATATGTCCATTAATTTAGTTATTACTACATAATCATTGTGAATGTCATTAATTTAATTTTTTCTTCCTAAAAATTAAAAAAAATCAGGATGAAGATAAAAACATTATATTTAAAATTATGTTTTTAAGTCAAATATATCCTTTGAATAACTATATATAAAAAATTTTACAGTTATTAAAAACATTAGTATGACATATTTGACATTCATTATAATAATATACTATATAAGGAATCAAGTCATAAAAATGGATCTATGAGGCCATCAAAACAACCAAAAATTTGTTTTGGTAGATGATATATCAAAAAATAAATTAGGATATGTTTTCGGTGTAATTTTATAATACATATAATATTAATTTCACCCTAATTTTTCCGATTTACCCTCAACTATGGTAATTAAAAAAATGTATCAATTGAATCAATATAAATAAAAGAGACCTATTTACTAAATATTGAACTTATAAATAAAAATATTTAATCCATTTTTTAAAATTAAAAACACATATTTGGATAAAATATTTTTAGAATTAATTTTGTTTAATGAATGAGAAAATGGATTTTTAATATGAATACGTTAAAAAGATTCAAATTTTTTTATATCCAAATTCATTGAAAAATTTATTAAAATGAACTAAATTAAGTTAAATGATATAAAATTGATCTAATTATAATTTAAAACAAATAAAAAATATAATTAATCTCAATTAGTCATTTATACAAAAAATATGTTTTCAATTAAAATCCAGTAATTTACACTAGTCATAAAAACATGGAACATTTCAGAAAAATTCCAAAAATTTACCCAAAATAATTTATTATTCCACTTAAAATTAAGCATATTATATTATCATATATAATTTATAAATTTATAAAGAATAATATTTAAAATAAACATGTCATAAAATGTTGGAATATTTATTATTAAAACAATATAGATTTTTATGAATAAAAGTGGATTTATTTTTATGTCAGGTTTAGAAAACATATAATATTAGTGGTAAAACATTGATTTAATGAATAATATATAAATTTCATAATGTAGTTAATACAATTCATTCTTTCCAATTTAACAGCTAGATTATAATAACATTTCATTTTTCGTTTAATTTTGTTGTTCCATGCCACATAATATTTCAAAATGATAAACTTTAATAAAGGACATAACACAATTTTTTGGGTATTGAAATATTATAATGAGATGTTGATATTTACCCAATGAAGTGAAGGGAAATGTAATTATTTTCTCACAAATTAACTACTTATTATCCATTTATATATCTTCCACAAGACCATAAATCATTCATTTTAACAACATTTCACATCCTTCGGAAAATAAATAGGATTCGTTCACATCTCAATATTTCATCGTAGTGTAATACATTTAATTTAAGACGATTGCATAATGTTTTAATCATTTCTTTATTTATAATTGAGAATAAAATATTTTTCATAGAATCATTCTTAAATCATCATTATTATAAGCCATCCAAATAATGAAATTATATGTTATCATTGGATCATAACCCCAAGCATAACTAAAACCAAATTATGTTATCATAAATAAAAAATTCTATTAAAATATCACATTAACTTTTTATGAGTAAAATACCCTTCTCACATTGAAATCAATTATTTAAAATTTTAAAATTATAAAAATATGAAATAAAATATTTTCATTGAAAATAAACCTCTTTTTTATAAATGTAATCATTAAATCATTTAGTGGTTTTGACGATGGGAAATTTCACTCATTCAGTGTATGTAAAAAACATGTTTTTTCTAAATTTTAGTAAAAAATCATAAGGGACTCATTTAGAAAATCATTATAAGATTAATTTTAAACAATTATATTAAATGTAAAAAAAATAAAAAATAATTTAAAAAATAATTTGATAATAATTACTACCCTGTTAAAAATGTTCTTAGAAGACATAGATGTTGATGAAAAATGATTTTTGTTCGAAGAATGTAATAAAGACAGTTATCCTTAAAAACATTCTTTTGGTATCTTAAATTTATAAAGAGATAAAAATGAATTGAAAATATTTAATCTATAAAAATAAAAATATTATAAAAAAACATGTTATTCTAGAGATATAATTCATAAAATTCCATTATTGGAAACTTGATAATAAAAAATCCTGATAAACAATGATATTTTGACATAAATCACCACTTTGGTAACTTATGGTTTTAAAAAAATTAAATATAAAAACATATATGGATATGAAATTCAAATTAATTATCATTTTAATAATCTCAAATAAATTAATGGGATCTATATAATCCATATAAAATAAACAAATGGGAAATAGGGCATGTTTTTTAATGAAATAACTGTGAGCTGATAATCCATTAACTTAGGTTGCAATTATTTTAAAATCTCTATAAACTCATATATAATAAATTTAAAATTATTATAATTATGTAAACTAATCATTTAAATAATTTTATTATAATATATAACCCACTTATAACAATTCAACTCACATTTTTAATATTTTTTTAATAAAATCATCTTTTTCCTAGGTTAACTATTTCATTTTATAGGAGAGTTTCAGTAATATAGTTCTGATCTTTCTACATTGGTTAAGGTTCTGTCATCTAAATCACTTCAATTATGTCAAAATTATAATATATATTCATATATATTTATTTATATTTATATAAATAAGGTATATATAAAAAATTAATTACTCCATTCATGAAGATGGTAGGTCGTACATACACATCACCACTATTATCACCATTCAGTAGATGCAATGAAAGAATGTTAACTAATAATCGTGATTTATAAAATTGTTAAATTATCATATATATTCATTTAAAATATCTTTATTACCATAAATGTAAACAATAAATGGAAAAATTCACATTTCTTAGTGAAGGTGGATGTTTACACGTACACACAAACAATGTTATCGTTTTTCAAAAGATTTGAAGGTAATAAGATACATATGATATTAATAAAAAGAATATTTATATCAAAAATACCATATATATGTTCCTTATGAACATATTTAAATGAATCTATGTAAAGTTGTGATGAAAAAATAATTTCATCACTACATAGAGACGGTAAGTCGTACATACGTATGAGTGATTTTTTCTCTTATCATAGGATGAGAAAGATATGAATAATTATTTTATAATAGTCATAATAAAATATAAATATATTATTTATACAATTTTTATAATTTTATTATGTTTATATTGTATTTAGAGTATGTAGAAGAGTAATTTTTTTAATGTGTCGGAATATATTTTTAGCTTTTTCTTAGTAGACTTGTTTTTTATCCAATCGTAAAGTCCCTTGAAATGTTATGTTAAGAATTAAAACACCTCTAATTAATGTGTAGTTATTTTTAAAATAGAATTGGTTAGGTTTTTCCCATGATAATTTTCTCAATAAGGTGTAAAAAAACATATAAGGGGTGTCCTTTTATAAGTGATGGGAGGGGAACTATTGTAATTTTTCAAAATATTAAAATATAATAAAAAAATTAAGGCCAAGAGGTTTAAAAATGAAATGTAATTGAATAAAATAATTTTATTGTACTAATATAATCATATAATAAATATTATACAGGAATAATATCATATTAATCCTTATCCTTTTTATTAACTTGTTTACTAACCATTTTTAACTATAATTATGGTTACCATAATTTCAATCTTAAAGGGTTAGAAATTTACTAAAAGGGTGAAATTTGGTAGATATATGGAATCAATATGTGATATTATTCTATATATTATCCCTCTTGGCCTCTTTCAAATATTTATATGATTTTCAAATAAGTTTTCAAAATATTATTTTTCACAGAATATAGTTATACACTTTTCCCAAACTATTCATTTAATTTGACATTAAAGGACATGTGAAAAAAATTAAATAAAATTATAATACATTAACAGATACACAATATGATATATTAATCAAAAAATTAATAGTGAATGATGAATCATCAAAAAATATTACTCATTTCATTTTTAAAATCATTTGCATATTTGACTACAGATTACAAAAACATTGTGTCAGTGTTATGTAGGAACTGAAGGTAATTATTTCAATAAAATATTAAAAAAAATTCTTTTAAAAAATAAATTATTATTTTAAATAATTTTTTAATAAAAATTTTACCCTATTTTTATCCTTATAATAAAAAGTAGAGTCATTAAATTCAAGCGAGTGGCATCTTGAAATTTTATTTACATAAAAAAATATAAATGTCATTATTAAAATAAAATGGAATGAAAATAACATATATACACATTTTTATGTATATGTTATAATATTTCTCAACAAATGAAATAATATAATTTTTTTTCCTTATCTCATAGTTTTGAGGCATTTTAACCCATTTTACCCCTACCAAGGTGACAAATATTTATCATAGTTACTATTCATAATAACCAAAAAATAAAAGTGATCTATTTTCATAATTTTAATCTCTTGACTAATAATATGGTATCTATTTATTAATATTAAATCATTATAAGTGGTGGAAATCAATTCTATTATAAATTTAAAAAACACAATAAAAATAGTTTTTAAGGAAATGCATTCATAAGAATTTAAATAAGATTATATTAATATACTAAATATGGATTAAATTAGATTATTATTACTAAATTGGATTATTTTTCAATTTAAGATCAAATTAAAAATATAATTATTCTATTTAATATAATTATATAACGAAAATACATGCATGTATTTGAAAAAATATTTATTTTTAACTATTCAATTAAAAAACAATCATTTAAGAAATGACACCAATTTTTTCCATATACAAACTATTAAATTATGATTTAAAAAATAAATTTTATTTTATGAAATAAAATTTCAAAATGTGTTAAAAATTAATTATAATTTTCATATATAAAATCAAATAAATAATTTCTGAAGAAAATGTACTTCTAAAGAATTAAATGGATTCCTTAAAAATTGACCTCTTATTCACTAGGAATTAAAAAACTATTTTTTATTTTATAAAAATACTCAATATATATTTCTAAATGTAATTACTTATATTAATACCCACCTATTCAATGACTATGTCAAATTTAAATAGTTATTTTTTATAGTATAAATTAGTTTTATTAATTCACTCTTTTGCATGTAAAGAAAGGTATTAGGTTTAGTATTATATTATAATATTTTTTGGGGGTGATGTAATAATTTCATGCAATATTTATTTAGAATTATTTTTTAGAAACCATGGGTTTCAGCATATCGAGTTAGGATTTAACCATGTTTGGGTGTCGTTTGGTATGTTGACATATTTCATGGATGTGGGTCTAGACAAGGGAAAGGGACATGTTCATGATTAGTTTATTATTGGATGGTAATTGATAAAAAAATGGTTCTATGAATGGGGTTTGAGATTAGAGTTTTTTGTGACTCTTAGATTATTTGTTATTTTATTTCTTATATGATAATAACACAAAATTTATATAAGGATAAAATATGGCATGTCGTGCTTTATTATCATTTTTTGTATTGTTGGTAATTAATATATATCTATGTTGAAGTGGTTATATATTATTCAGTTATATTTGTTTGTTTTTTTACCATTATTATTATTCTAAACTGTATTGAAACTCTTTACTATAGGGTATAGTCTCTGAAATACATTAACTTTCCTCTACTAATCATAGGAAGCCTCTGGCGTACAAGGAGGATTTAGGTTTACTAATGACATGACTTGGTCACATAAGGGCATACATGGATGGGGAATTTATAGAGTGGTATAAAAGAATAAGTAATATCTATTGCGTTACTATTTTGAGAAGGTATATAGGATAATACAATGAGACTTTATATGGATATGAGATTCACTTTGGGGATAGATAACCCATCTGTGGGATAAACCAATGTTCCCTTAGATGAGATTAATGTTCATTATATTATTTTTTGTTGTTGTTCGGATCGTATTTTATCTCAATTGATGCACTTTTTGGGTGATGTTAGTATTTCATGAGATTTTACATATAAAAATGTATGAAATATAGTGAGTAATCCTGCATCATGGTATGTATATTGGGTAATGTATTGACATGTGATTATCATTTTAGGGAAATATTTTCCACATATGAAATGTCTATATATCTAATACTTGATTTGTATTCCCTTGATATTAATGATAAAATAGAATTAATGGAACTTTATAAAATCAAAATTAAACTATTAATCCGTGTTGGGGAGTAACATTATGTTAGTTGTTCTATATTGTTCTCTACACCTCTTGAGTTAGATATTATTTAGTATAATATTAAATAAGTAGTTTTTTATCATTATGTAGAAAATTACTCCTCATCATATTCAGGTTGTGTATTAGAGGAGTGGTAATCAGTACACAACTAATGAAGATGATACCAAAATTCCTATGGCATTGGGGAACCAGATAAATAATCATTTCTATGACAGTTTCTTTTTGTTCATGCAATACATATAATGGGAGTATACAACTATCGTATCATTGATTTATGATATGAAAAAAGAGTTCGGGTCATAGAATTCTCTCACACAGACTAGTGACAGTGGAGCCCAAGTAGTAGTGTTTTGGAGTGAGTTAATCTAGAATATCTTCAAGCACTATTTAATACATATGGAAAGAAGGGTAGTGCTCGATGATTTCAAGATATAAGGACTAACCAAGCACAGGTAGGACATCAGAGATAAATCTAGATAGAAAGAGCAGCTAAATCAGAAAGACATAGAGATTATGTTATTAATTCACTTTAATATAGTGATGTTGAGCGAAGGGTTGGATCAGGAGTTCAATGACATGACACCGAGGAGAATTAAAGTAATAGATTACACAATTATTTTTATCGACCTAATGATTTTTTTTCATATTTAGTCATAGTTGAGATATACATAGTGAAGAAATTATATGATGGGATTTTTTTAGTGTAATTCATAGGTGAACATCTTTCTCAAGAGAAACATCGCTGATGTGATGAATTAGGCTCTCATCAATTAAGGGAACTTAAAGAAGCACCCAAGTGTGAAGACTGCAGTCTTAATTGGATTATTTTGAAACTCATATTCATGAGACAAAATGAATCACTATGAGAATTACTTCAATGGAAGTGTGAGAAATATGAAACTTGATTGCCACTCAAACGTTCCCTAAGATAGGTGGTGCACATAGCCTCAAGAACATATCCTTGAATGATTGAGGATATCAACTAGTAAAGAGGTTTTAGATTTTCTCTATGGGGATAGAATGACCACATTAACAGAGTTTATCATAACTGGTAAATATTAAAAACATGTAAATAGTAGAATCCTAGTATGAACAGATGACACAACAAATAATAGAAAGTATAACACTGGACCAGTAACCCACCATAGTGAAAGAAGAAATAAATAAAAAATAACGGAATAAACTAATTATTATAATCAATGGTGATAACTGAATCATATATAAAATATGGTGATAATTAATGTGACATCTCTATAAAACTAAAAAATAGGTACACATGGTAGAAAGTAATACACACTATAAAAAATAAGAAAGAATAATAAAAAAACTATCCAAGAATCATGGGATCTAACTCATTCATATACTACCAAGCTCCTACTTAATACAAGAAAATAATATATAGATTCCAAGTTGGGATGCTTACCTTTTTCAACACTAGAATACTTGTAGTCTATTAGGGAACCAATGATGTCTTAGATGGGGTGTGAGATAGATCTCAGTAGTCCACTGCCAATTGCGTTAACGACATCGATTACATATAATAGAAACAAAAAATTGGTGCATCAATGAATATATAAATGTAAAGCAATGAAAAAATATAAATATACAATACCTTCTTCACCCTTAGCTAGTGTCTAAACATTTAACCATTTCACTTATAAATTATGTTCTTTTTTATAAAGTAAGTCATTTAAGGTATAACTAGCACTTGCATCATGTCCTGATAATAATAATAACAAAGTATCCATGGTATAACAAGGCATCCTATAATGATGATAATAGAGAAAGAAACAAGATCCATGGTAATAACAAAGGCATCCTTGACATCAAGGGTCGAACCAACTCAGTAATAATATGTAGCCTAGAGAAAAGTATAAGTGTAATCTAAGGGTCATAGTACATGGAATTTCATAATAATATGATTCTAACTAAGTCCAAGGAACTTTTACAAGGTAAATGATGATAAGAAATGATTGGAAGAAATGGGTGAATCCTTGGAGACTCATATTCGTAGAAATCTTGCTGAATCAGAGGAGTGTATCCAAGGTATCCTATAATTATAGTATTGGGACCCTACAACATCATTTTAGATATCCTATGGTAGATAAGGATTGAGTTCCAAGGTTGATAACAACCATTGAAATCGATGTCCTCTAATCAGAATGGCTTCCACGAGTGCTCAGATAATTCCTTGTAGAATCCAATGATATATTGAGCATTAACACTCTAATAATAATGAACAGGTACTTATGAAATAGTATTGTTATACATGATTCATTAAATAATTAGTCCATGTAATACCTATGCTATATAATAATTCATTTTGTTCAAGCTATTTCTATTCCGTAGTGTGAAAAGACTAATACAGAATTCAACCATTTAGTGCTTCTATTAATTAATTTTCTTATTGATTTATTAGTTTCACTCTGTTTACTTCACCAATAATGGTAGGGATTTATACACACATTCAACCAAACCATTTAGTTATATTCATTTATATATTCAATGTGATATTGATCAATATACTTTTGATTTATCTTTTAAAATATTAATTAATTAATTTGACATAGTTACCATAGAAGTTGTAAGTGATATATACATTTACTAATTGTTTATAACTCATTTATTTAATTAAAACAATTACCTTAGTCAATTTCACATCACATCACAGCGAAATGGTGGTGCAAATATGATTAACAATATACTAAAATAATATATAAGGGTAACACACTACATGGGATGTATAGAGTTGAGATTTTAAAATCCAATGAAATGAATAATATTTTTAAAGAAGATATATCATAAAATAAAAATGTTTATATGAAAATAATTTGACTTTAATATAAAAAACATTTTGAAATTAATGTGCACACAAAAACAACTGTTTATAAAATGGGAAAACATGATGGATCAGTCATAGAACAATTACCTCAAGGATATAACACTCTCGTCATCCAGTATCAATCTCCATTTTGGATTGGATTGAAAGAGATCTATAGAATAGTTCAACTCCATAAAAATAAGTTATATGAGTCTAATTATAAATTGCATCATCATGGGAAATAAGAACATTGAATATATTAAGTGGAATCACATACATACTGATTCACATCCAATGTGATAATGAGGGATGCAATCAAGAATCGAATTAATGTTTGGGATCTAAACCTTTGAAAGAGGATTTTGAAGATAAAAAAGGGATAAAAGGGGTGATACTATTTTCCTGAATGATTCAAGGATAATTGGGTGATTTAAACATTTCATTAAGGGAATTTCTATAATTTCATCCCCAAAATAGAGGCGTAGGGTTTGGTGACATGGTTTTACAAACCATGCACCAACCATGTGATTTATCTCTACTAAAAAATGCAGACATCCTGCATAAGTGTGCCTCCCCGGGTGCACATTTAGGGAAAACCATGTACCCTTGTTACTCCTCTATTAATCTCCACATGGCTAGGAGCAACCATGTTAGTTGGGATTCTCGGTTTCAACTAATATTGTGGCCTAGTTGGTTCACCACCAGTCAGGGTTCCAATATCTAAACAAGCCCCAAACACCCCCCCCACAACATTTATAACCTCATAGGGCATCCACAGTACATCCAAAAAAAGAAGTAGACCAAAATTAATGGGATCAATACCTGAGTTAATAAACAAATTCTAAACATCTCCCCACTTAAAGTAACTCTCCCTCAATATCACCTTCCAAGTGAGGTGGATAACTATTTTAAAACTCTAGCCACTAAAAAAGTAAGTCGACCCCCTACCATGTATCATCTTGAATAGTATTATTCTACCATTACACCCATACTAGAGGGACATGCCCTACATAGAGATAATTTATGCTATGGTCAATAATGTGCAATGGATACTCCAAAAAAACAACATCTAACTAAACCTCCTTAGGATCATGAATAAGATATGGGTCATCAAAATAACATTGAAGCTATGAAACATGTAATAATTCACGCAAGACACAGTACCTATGAGTTAATAAAAATACATAGGCTACCATATTTATTCTCTCCAATATCTCAATGATCCAAAAAATGTGTGGAAATATCTTCCCTTGCCTCTATATACGTATATGATCAAACACAGGTGATTCCCACTTTAAAACATGATTGTCGACCTTGAACTATAAAGATCCTCAATGGTGATCGACTTATTATTTCTATCTATACAAAGTAGTATACATACAGATCCTAATTTTATGTACCTACTACAAAGTCTACTGTATAAGATAGTGACCTAGTAGCGCTACCTATCCTACTTCTAATCAATAAATGGGTTATCTGTAAGGACTACTACAAAAATACTCAAAATGATCCATCATAATCATATCCAAAAATATATTTTTATAGGAGAAATCTAAGAGATAGATATGATTCTCTAATGATCCTTTTAAATCAAGGACACATGCTTAGATAATCTCTTCAAGAACATGTATCATTTTTTTTAACCGGACATCGGTCAAATGGTGAATGGTTGTGCTGGAAAGACATTTTGTGCTTATAGTTTCTTGTAAACTCTACCAGAACCATGATGTGAAGCGATAATACCTATATGAAAAGATGTTATTATGGAACCTATGTAGTCAGATAATCTCACAGACATATAGTCTTCATATCTCATCAATTGAGGAATAATCCTCGATAGTATGGAAGTGGGGTACATTCTTCACACAGTCAATGAAACCCCTAACTGTGTCATTTCCTCTAGGAGATCTCGGTAAAATGACTAAAAGTCTAGGAAATCACATTCTCATTTACATTTAGGGACTAAATGTGTCTATAACAAGCTAGATAGCCACTAGTTCTCTACCATTGCAGGCTGATAAGTGGAATACCTACTAATAAAACCTGTTTTTTGACATTTCCTCATATAAAACCGATACTTCTGTCACATATCATGAAACATTTTGGTGATTCCTTGATGAAATTACAACATAGAACCATAGGTCCAATTCATCAGATGCTCTCTCAAATCTGTAGACACATAGACACATACATTTAAACATAAGATGCCATCTTCATCCATAAACTAATCGAGAGGATGGTATTCTCTATATATAATCTTCGAGAAAACCAAGACATCAAGATCAGAAAATTTCCTACTCTTAACCCAATTATGGGGGGAGATGTAAATAACAAGGCTGGGAGATAATAATTATTGTGAATTTCATGAAACTTCAGATGTAGCTTGGAAATATGGGCCAATAATTGTCACTCATCACTAGCTTCTAGTATGATCTATGCCAATTTTTTCTAAATCAACACATATGTAGCCACAATTCCTTTTCCAGTTATAAAAGCATGCTCAAAATCAATGAAATATAAATTTTTTAGCCTTATCCACTATCTGAGATTCATCTCACACTATGTAAGGATATACTTTAGGCTCTTATTGACCCTCTCCACTACAAACCACTCACTCAATAGATTGTTTTTACAGTAATTTATGGCATGTAAAACTATTACTAGATCTAAGTTTCACATATGGTTATTTATCATCTGAGGCCTCAACTGTCATGATTTTTACCCAACAAATCTATCCTCTTCCATCAGTACTGCACAAAGACCAATGATGGATGAATCAATGAAAACTGTATAGCCTCTTGTAGGATAAGAAAGAATCAGAATATGGGCCAAAAAATTCTTCCTTTATTCTCCTAAAATGATTTATCACATGACTTTGGCCATAGTAACTTAACAAACATATTTTTTAGAATAGTGATAGGTGAATAATGGTGTGATATTTCCTTTATGAAATTATTATAGTATCCACTCATCCACAAGAAACTGTTTATGTCAAACATGTAATTAGAATGCTCTTATAAAACCATGGCACCTAGATTCTCTAGCACAATAGACACTCTTGATTTACAGATAGTATGGCCAAGAAGTGAAATTTATCAATCCAAAAGTGGAACATAGAAAGTGTGGCATAATTCTGATGCTATATTATTATATTCCAAATGATATAAAGGTTCCCATCATGGCCTAATTCAGACCTAATGATAGTATGACCATAGGTCGGTCTTCAAGAATTCCCTAGATCCTAGGATCTGGTATATGATATCATCTATTTGTGGTAGTGGATATCTATTTTTTACCATAAGATGTATCAACCATCTATAATACACATATAATTAAATTTTTATAACCTACTTCTTGATAAAAACCATAGGTTAACCCCACGAAGAATTGGTATTCCATATAATTCATTTGGCCTCTAGATCCTCAAACTGTTTGTTGAGCTTATGGAGCTCAGTATGTGCCATCGTGTATAAAGGAATAGGCAATGGATATACTCTGGGAATAAATCCAACCATGAGATCTACCAATATCTCAGGATTTAATCCACAAAAATCATCAAAAAATGCATCCTTGAAACAATATACTTTGGAAGGAAAATATAAACGGTGTACTCTTCACTCCAATATTAATGGATTATAAATCTAGGTGATCAATTCACCTAGTATATGATTCTCTGGTCTATCACTACTATCCTGGACATCCCACCCACCATTTGTAGATACCAACTACACTCTTGTGATGTAAACGATACCATACATTGATATTAGTCAACAATGTTACGATATTGGACAAACCAACCCATCTTGAGAACGAAATAAAATCCATTCATCTTGGGAAAAAAGATGTCTAATAAGAATGGGTAACTTCCTACCTCAAAGGGACAGTCCCTACATTAGAATATCTTCCCTGAAAATACTTCCAATGGTGTAACCATGGCCATTACACCATTTTAAAACTAAAATTACTACCCTGAGTATCTTTAAATTTTTATAGAGATGAATGAATTTTATTCACCTATATCAAATAAGCCATATACTTAAATGGACAATACTAGAATAATACCTCGTACTGTAGTTGGTCATGGACTCTGATCCTCAGGTATCAAATAATATTAATGAAAATGGACTAATGCATGACACTATGGTATATCTATAATAACCATAGTATGTTCACTATATCAGAGCTATTGATCATACATCTTTATACCATAGCCACAACCTCCTCCCTACCTAGTTTAATCAATGCAACACCAACTCCCCTCATAAAGCATTGTAAAATATCATCACCCTAATGGTGGATCTAGAATGGATCTTATACCACCTGAAATATATGGAATGGTAGGAAGGAATATCTAAATATGCCTTATAAAGTTATAATAATGATACTCCATCATGTCTCTATCACATTGGGGATTTAAATTCCCTAGTTTTCCAGACTGATGGATTATAAAGGAGCTACTAGTGCAGTTACTTTGACCACCACTACTCTGACATGAAATATCGAGGGAACATTCCTACTAGAGAAGGAAATATTGGAATTCCTCAATACTAACCCTCAATTCCTGGTACTATCAGCTTCCCTTAGGTTTCTCTCAGTTATAACAACCTAATTAACAAAATTAAAAATGTGGACAGGTGAATAACGTTCACCTAATTAAAAATGAATAGATCCCATCGTAAACGTGTATAAAATATGATAGATCATCACCTTCTAGAAATAGTGAATGTAATTGTAACTAAATAAAATGTTATGAATAATGCATAATTAACATAGCACCCTCCTCGAGATACTTTATCTCTCTATCTCCATCAACTCCCAATGCCTATGGAATGAATTGATCATAGAAGGTAGTTTAAAATCACCATTGATCAAACATGGATGATGACCATCCTATATAATCACATCCTAACATATCTCTTGTGACTGATATAGTATATAGGTAACATGAATGACCACTTCTTTGGAGGTGTATCCAAATACACTAATATAGATAGTGGGGCCTCCTTCCAAGACTTAGTAGCCAATGGACCACTATCTGATGAGAAGGTGGGTGGATGATGTTGCTGGAACTCACATTTTATATTAGCCATTTTAGGAATAAGTAATGGATCATTCTATAAAGAGTGTATCAAACATACTAAACTCTAAAGAAGCTGGGCCTCAGTGACCGTATCAACTATAGTATGTAGTGTCACTCCAAGTGGTAACACCAAAAGCTTAGGGCCCACCATAATTGAAGTATGGTAAATTCTACCCTCATGACATATGACAAGATGATATCATGAAGTTATTGGTTGAAAAATTCCATGAACATTCCTCAGAACAAGAATAAATCATATAGATACACTAAAATATGTAAAATGTATGAAGAAGGTCTCACTACCCAAGGTATACAACCCCAACTACCCACTCAGAAGGCTAAGTATTGGTATGTTGTCATGTTTAAATTACATGGGATCCAATAGGTGAAGGGTAAAATATATCATTCCTCTTCATTTATTGTAAACCATTTTATTTTATAAGTCAATATTTACTTTTTAAATTTAATTTTTTTATAAACATACAAAGAAATTTGATTAAAATGGATTATTATTTCCATTGAATTTGGGCGAAAACTGTTTGTCACTGATATCAACCCCAATTTAATCTCAATTTAACCACGTCAACATTTGATCTTAGAATGAAATGTATAACATATAATGTCTTGACTCGGTAAAATACTCATTCTAATCAATGGGGTATCAAACACCTCATGGATTTAGATTGGAAATCACTCAATCAAAGCTGAAAATAATCATAGTTATAATATAACTACAATAGAATTAATCAACAATAACAAGAAAAAAATAAATGCAATAAGTGGAATACACCTATATGTAATGACATGTGAATGGAATGTGAATTCTAAGTTCCTATAATGGTTCATGATTTATGATAATTTCCATTATCACATTTGTCCATGGATAAAACAAAAACATCCACTACCCCAAAAAAGGGAAAGGCCAGTGCCAACCTTTATCAGCGCAAACTAAAAAGTGATGATAAAGGGGTGTACCTTTATCAGCACTAAAAAAGCGCTGATAAAAGTACCCCTTTATCATTGCTTTTTTAGTGCTAATAAAGGCACCCCATTTAAGAGTGCTTTTTTTAGTACTATTAAAGGGTCTACTTCCAAACAAAATTCATTAAAAAATATTTCAATATTTTAATATATAGATATACTTATACTGTTATAAATATAATATATATTTTTTAAATATAAGTTTAAATATATATCAGATAAGTATAAATATACAGTTACACTTAATATATAAGATATATAGTGAAATTTTCTTATTAAAAAATTAAAAAATATTTTTAATTAATAATTTGATAATTATTATGGAGTAATAGTCATTTAATAACAATTTGAAGACTAAAAAAATTAAAAATAAATTTAATAAAATATCCAAAATATGTTAAAAATGCAACTCGAACTTCAAACGGCCATAAATTTTGATCCGGGTGTCTGTTTCAGCTCTACCACATATAAAATTGAAACCTACGATGAGATATATACCCATAAAACTTGGGGAACCCAATTAAAGGGTTTTATGGCCAAAAAGGCCCATAAGGCCTCCATAACTGAGTTTTTAGTCGGGATACCCTGATTTTTAAACATTTTGTGGATTTTCAGCCTCGTTTAAGGGGGTATTAATGGATTTTTTGGTGGGGACTGAATTTATTACAATGTATTACATTCATATTGATATTATATCTTTGAAATTTTATCATTTTTTCTAATATAATGCTATTTATAATCAAATTTATAACAATATATACATATTTTTTATATATTCACATATAAAAATTTAATTATAAATAAAAATAATAATATATATTTACATATAAAATATATTATATTTATCTAAATAATAACTAAAATCCATTTTATTTAAAATACCAATATATAAATATTTATATACCTATATATTAATCAATCTATATATATATATATTAATATAACTACATATATATATAGATATAACTATAAATATATATATTAATATCACTATAAATATATATATATTAATATAACTATATATATATATTAATGTAACTATATATAACAATATGAATAAATATAAATAAATATATATATAAATAAATAGATATGTCATTAAATGGAGAGCAAATCAATATGGGAGAGTGGTAAAGGCATTAGGCACGTAAGGCGAAGGTCTCGAGATCAAATCTTGGTGGAAGCAAGGGGGCACACATGGGGGTGGATTTGAGGGTATAGCGCTGATAAAGGGGTTATTGTAGTGCGGATATAGGGTGGAGGGGGGTGCGTGCGGGTGTTGGAGGGGCTGGAAAGCACTGTTAAAAGGGGGGCTCAAGCACTATAAAAGCCCACCGATTGGCAGGATTTTCACTACTTTTTTCTAGTTTTTTAAATAGTTTTACTTTTATCAGCGCTAAAAAATCACCGATAAAAGGGATTTTTTATCAGTGCTAATAAAGGACCCTTTTATCAATGTTTTTTGAAGGGCTGATAAAGGGGACCCCCCCCCCCCGTTATCTTTGGTGGCTTTAACAGTGCTTTTCTAGAACTGTTAAAGGCCATTTTTAGTGCTGATAAAAGGGGTATTTGATGTAGTGACCAACCAAAATAATAATACTAACCATTACACGACATGTGAATCAACCAATGGTGAAATTTTATCAACTATAATAAGTGAAAATAGAAAAAAATATTATTCAA
This sequence comes from Viscum album, assembly GCA_963277665.1. Taxonomy (NCBI): domain Eukaryota; kingdom Viridiplantae; phylum Streptophyta; class Magnoliopsida; order Santalales; family Viscaceae; genus Viscum; species Viscum album. Next base: position 1,918,223,414 of record OY728161.1, on the reverse strand, counting down.
TAAATATAGAATTTACCCAGATCATGGGTTAGCTACACCTATGCATATCCAATATAAAAGTACTAAAGTGTCCCTAATATCATTTCAATTAACTCAAAATAGTAAATTAATAAAGGAAATGCTCTGATTCCACATTATAATGACTTTAACCCTTATTCCACTCAATGGTTTCCTAAACATAGTTGGTCACATGGCCTGCTATGTATCTCTCGAAACTACATAGGATATCAATTAAAAGTGAGGGCCTAGAGTGTGTCTATGGGAAGAATATTCCCTCATTACCAAAGTGGACCATAATATATAAATATAATAGTAGTTAAATAGAAGAATCATAATATGAACATATGGAATAACATATAATAGACACTTTAACACCGGACCTGTAATCCGCTTCTATGAAAGAGGAAATAAATAATAAACAACTGAAGTTACTTATAATAATACTAAAAGTTGAAGGCTAAATCATATTCTAAATTTGATGATAATATGTGTTATGTCACTAAAAAATTAAAAAATTGGTTTACATGGAAGCAGTTAATACATGCTATACAATTGAATTAAAAATTACCCAAAAACATTCCACACATCATGAGCTTTGGCTCAGTCATCCTCTACTAAGATCCATCATAATCAGAGAAAGCAATATAAGGTGTCTATGGTTGGAATCATTCTTTTCTCAAGACATGCATACATGTATTTTGCGCTGGTACTAATAGTGGACTAGATAGGTTGTGATATATGTCTCACTAGGTTACCAACAATAGTGTTTATAAATTCCATTCTATGTAACATACATTTAAATAGTATACGTGAATTCATATATAAAATAAAAGTTGTACAATAATGTAAATACTCATTACTTGCATCATTAATTTCTATTTTCTGAATATATAACCGTTTGATTTATTAATTATGATTCACATTATATATTTTGTCACATTAGGTATAACCAACACTAAAATCATTTCATGATAATAATAATAAAGGATCCTAGGTATAACAAGGAATCTTGTATTGATAATAATATAGAAAGAAAGATGATCCAAGGTAATATTAATGGAATACTTGACCTCATGGTAAAGAAAACATTGTAACAATATGTAGTTGGGCTAAGGGGTTTGTGAGTAATACATGGGGAATTTTCCAAGGCATTCCATTATAATATGATTCTAACAATGTATAAGGAACTCTTTTGAGGAAAACGGGATAAACAATGACTATGATGAATAGGTGTATCCACGGAACCCCATGTCTATAGACATCGTGCTAGATCCATGGATTATATCAAAGGAATCCTATAATGATAATGGAGGTATCATATAGAGTTATGTATGGCATTGACTAGTAGACATGGAATGAGTTCCAAGGTGGGTATCATCCCTAGAAACTGACATACATGAATCATAATGGAATCCATGAGTTCTCAAGGAATATCCTCAAGAATCCAAGGTTATATTGAATATGACCACTCATATAACAATTAATAGTTCTACATCAAACAAACATCTTATAACTGATTCATTTGTTAATTTGTCTATCTAATACTTATTTCTTGTAATAATTCATTTGGTTCAAGTCCTTAACATTCATTAATGTGATAAGGATAATATGAAAATAATCCATTTAGTTATTTGATTACATAATGTCCTTATTCATTTAAAAGGACCATTCCATTTCCTTCTATACTCATGGAAAGTTGTGCAATGGACATGCAATAAAACCATTTAACTAAATTCATTTAAATAGTCAATCTAATATGCTTCAATATACTTTCCATTTATCATTAAAATTATTCATTTATTAAATATAAACACTAACATTAAAAGGTTCAAGGGACACATACATGTAATAACCATTTAGAGTTGATTCATTTAATTAAAACAATTACCTTATTCAAGGCCAAGTCACGGTACACCTGAAGAGTTGCAAAAATACGCTTAACAAGATACTAAAAGCATAATTAATGGTATCACCCTACTTGGGATAGATATTATTTCAGTAGTAACCCTAATTAAATGAATTAAATTTATTAAATATTCTCTAAAACATGAGAAAAAAACTATAAACAAGGAAAGTGAAATTAATAAACAACACCCTATGAAATTGACGCATGAAAAATGATGAATGTTTACAAAAATCATGAAACATAAGGGATTAGTCCTGAAACACCTACCTCAAGGCTATAAAACACTCCACATCTAGTATAATAATTTATTTTTTCCTAGATTATAAGATATTTGGAGAATGTATCAAAGCCTTTAAAATTGGGAATATGAGATTGAATGCAGATAATATTGTTGAGGGAATGAAGAATGATGAATGAATAAAGAGGAATTGAGTAAATACCAATGTGAATACAACATTATGAATGGTGATAAATTTTGAATTATAATTATATATCAGTATCATAACATAAGAAAGAGGGATGGGGAGATCTAAAAGGGAAAATTAGGGAGTTGTGGTTTCTATAATGAGCCACGGAGGAAGGTGGTGATTTAAAAAACTCATTACGTGAATTTTCATTATTTCACCCAGAAAACAGAGGTATAGAATTGGGTGGTATGGTTAGCCAAAAAGTCTTCCAACTGTGTGGCTCACTGGTTAAGGCGGGTACACACATGATTAGCACATACGGTTAGGGAAACTATACACCAACTATGTGATACTACTCAACTAAAAATTATAGAAATCACCCATGGGAGTTCATCCCCTCGCACACCGATAGGAAAAATCATCCCCCCATATTATCATCTACCCATCCTCGCATGATTATGAGATACCATGTTGGTTGATCACATGGTTTCTACTTACAAAGCCCCTAATGATTTTCTCCACCGATTAATGTTTTGAGCTCCAAAAAAGCCCAAGACACCCCCAAAACCATTATAACCATATAGAGAATCCATAGTAAGTAGAAAAAATAATTATACCAAAATTAAAAGGAAACACACATGAGTGAAATATTGGGTTCTTGAAAAATGGTAAGCATAAAATCAAAGGGGAAGAAATGTATCTTAGGAATCCATCCCAGGGACGTATTTTTAGTGTGACAGGGCTATCTAAATTAGTATTTAGTATTTTTTTACTTATATGGGTTATCACAGAAGACATAATGTGATCCATTTATTGGGGTTATATAGGAAATTTCAGTATTCAAATAGTTGTATGGGTTAGGGAAGGCACCAATGTTTGGGAAGCGATTAGCTACCCCTTATAAGATAGGTAGCTAGAGTTGCACCCAATGCTCAAGCCAAGGTAGGGGATATAGATTCATAACAAAAAAAATGAGAATAAGAATGATGTAGATTATGAAGGGATAATACTATATCCCATTGATGTGAGGTGATTCAGATGCATGATATACATAATTCTTTGACCTGTATGGATATAAGAACTTCTATAACCAATAGCATGATTCATTTGTCATCTACACTTTCATGAATTTTTTCTGATATTGGATATTCATGTAACATTGTACCTTCCCAAATTTTCAATATCATATGATTATTTGTGGAGTATTGGATGGTGTTATGACCATCGACAAACCATCAGGGGTGTGGTCAGAGATTATCATGCACTGTCTAGTGTGATCTCTGGAAGTTAGTGTTTAACACCTTATTTTGAAGATGTTTGTGATATAAATTTAAGGAATCAATTTGATAATTGGTATTTGTTAGAAAGTAATATACATTTATTATATTGAAATTTACTATAGGAGAGTTAGTGTCCACTTTCTAGAAAGGGGAAACAACATTCACCAGGTTGAATGAGAACATAAGGACAATCACACTAGACAAATTCAATTTACATTACACTATCTCATGACCTTGTTAAAAATACATCATATAATTGATGGAGAGATGGATTAAAATGGTCACAATAAATTATTGGACTTATTTATTTATTTTTTCCTACTGTAATTTAAAACATACAACCTTAAAAGGAGATCGAGTTCACTATTGAGTTGGTTCTAAAAGTCAAACTGGTTTATATCCTTCCATGCAGGATGGTACCTATAGACAATCTAGATTTGAAGGTATACTTTTATGATCCAAAATATAAGGGTATCTCACATCATAGTATTTCACTATGGGGTTCTCCAATGATGATATCAAATAAAGACTATAGAAATTTACACACATGTGTTTCTTATTATAGGCTAAACAAAATAATGGTCAAGAATAATAGTCCACCTTCATATATCAAAAATCTATCCAACTAGCTGAGGGGTGCTCAGATTTTCTCCATGATATACATAAGGTCAAAGTAACATCAATTCAGGGTCAAAAAATATAACATTATCTAAAATTATTTAAGGAGTATTTATGGATTTTATGAGTCTATAAAAATTACATATGGCTGGATGAAGACACCAAAATAATTCATTTCCTTGAAGAATAATATATTAAATCCATTGCTATATTTATTTGGGGTGGTTTTCATAAAAAAATCATATTATACTCCCATTATATAGATGACTACACCCAAAAACATGACATCCTCAAATGTATACTATGGTAGAATCAACTATATATCACTTTTTATAAATAAGATAAATAGAATGAGAAAGTTAAATTATTGGGTCACATTATCTTAGAGGTTTGAGTGTTATTGGTCCCTAATAAAGATTATATCCATGGTATTCTGGGAGTGAACTAAGAAAATATTACAAATTCTTCAGTCAGATTATTTGAAGATACCTTTCAAGGATATGATGTGAATGTTGACCTAAACATTAATCATGAAATTATTGTAAATGGGTAAGGATTGCTCCATGTTCTATGATGCATTAAGAGTCGAGCTCAAAATATTCTTGATGTGGGTGGACATATTAGATTATTATGCCTCTAGAAAAATATATCCATTGATGAAAAATTATCATACTCATTTTCATGATTTAGATGTGGTGGTACAATACCTGAAACACCGATAATTTTATATTTTGGGTGAGATGTTTTTAAGAAACATAGACCAACAGATCCTTTTGTAAATCATTTCACATCGAGACCCAAACATTCCGAAGTAGAGGTGTGTTTAATAATTCTTGCATTGTGAATTTTAGTTTGAATTCACATCATGGAATGGAAACAACATTATTGATTCCATCTGTAGGAATACATAGAATGATGTAGTGCTTGAATCCTCTAATGAGTTGCAACTGATGTAAATGTTTGAAGATATACATTTATATGGTTAGGAGTCCCATAAGTGATTAAATATGAATTGGATATCTATTTTTTCCATTATTTTGTACCATATGAAGAGTTATTTAATCTGACCTAGATGGATTATATATAAGGGATAACATATAAGATGGGATCCTTTATCTGGTTGGTCACTTTATAATAGCATCACTCTTCTTATCCATGGACATGAATGGCTTCTCAAGTGATTACAAGATGTTCTAAATATATTGATTCATGATTATTAATGGGCAGTGTATCTTGGTCAGAAAATAATTTATCATGACATCCATAGAATATAATGTGGTCCATGAAAGAATAAAAATATAACGGGCATTGTTGTGAGATGTTTCACATATTTTTATATAAAGAACAAGCATTATAGAACCTCTAGTTTTTTGCATCCCTTTTTCATTCTGTAATGTAAATTGGGTGATTCTACCATCAACATAATAATAATATTTACCATGAAACCGTTGAAAAATTAAATAGCTTGGTAGATCATGTATCACATAATGAAGCTATCCCAATTCTTTAATATTTGGAAATATGTCACAATCAACGATCTTAATGGAATTTTCATACAATAGATAATATGATTTCACATTATTTCAAGGATTATGATTTCAGATCTAGATCCCATTTTGACAACATGGTTCTGGAAGGGCCTATAGAAGGAATTTGGATCTCTTTTTTATCTAATTACAACCTACCATCATCAAATTGGTGACCAATAAAAATGGATGATTCAGATTCATTATGATATGTTTTGAGTAAGTGGTTTTTAATGTTGTGGTTTTTGGGAGTATCATCCAGCACTTGTGGACTATTCATATAATAATTGATTATAGGAATCAATACAAATATTCCATTCAAATGTTTTTATGTATGGAGGAATTTTTCACACTTTTGCTCGTTAGAATTGAGTGAGTCGGGGATTTTTTGACCTAGTCTAGGGCATAATATAATGGGGTAGGTTTAGTTGATTAATATATAGTTTTTAACCACAAAGAGTAGACATAAAATATATTACAACCATTAGATATATCCTCTAGATCACAATTTTATCCATTATGTACATCTTTAACTGTCACCTAGGCTTCTGTAAAATTGTATCAGGATGTAGGAAAAGATATCACCCTGTTTGGTCAGGCCATATAAAATATCAGAGAGGGTTGGCATCTAAGATTCCTATGTGGACCTTTCGTGACAATACATTTACATTCATGATCTATTAAATGTATCTCTATAACAAATTTATCACCTTGACACATATTTGGTGATATATATTGATAATGTCGATTATTATGTTGATATAACCTTGTAATAGTATCTAATTAATATCATAGACCATAATGATAAGAATGTATACTGAATGACCATTCCCCTTGTGCGAGTGTTAGTGTGGCATAGTTGTGTGAAATGGTAGATGTAAGATAGGTAGTCTTATATTTTAGTGTAGTGGGTTGATTTATTCTTAGATAAACCATATTGATTATTTGGAGTATAGCTCAGATATTTGATGTTATATAATGGGAATCTATTAAGATCATGTATTTATCAACTTTAGTTCCCTTTATGTTTTCATTTGAAAAACATTGAGTTTTTTAAACTCTATTAGGCATGAATATTATGCCATTTTATTTTTTAATAATGTTTTAGAGGTTTCGGAAGGATCAATGAATCCAAACTATGCGAGGATCACAACATCTAGTAGTGGTTTTCATACCTGGGCAAACTGAAAAGCCATTAGTGATATGGTATAGTTCATTGGCTAGCTAGTGGATCAATGTAGATGGGGTCTCATTTAGGAGACCCACTGTCCACTTGATCAAAACCCACCAGACAACTAGTGGGGGTTGAATTTTTGCATACACATCAGTGGACACAATCATCTTTCCATTGGCCCCTCACTACAAGCTAGCAATTTTATAGGGCATGTAATTGGGAGAATTTGATTCATTTTTAGAACTGAACCCTCAAATTACCAATATTAATCCATTATTCGAACCCTTATATGGGATTGGAGACTATTAAAGGATCTCCAAATCACAAAAAACTTCTTCAATATCAGATATTGATCTTTTAAGCTTTGGTTTGATCTATACATCATGAATTTCGTGGGTAGTTCAATTTTTTAGAAACATAAGATGGTCTTTTATCATGAACCAACCCATGAAATCCTTATACTTAATACCCAAAAGGATACATCATAAGGCCTAAAGGGCATTCCAAATCTCCATGGGAAATCATAAGTTCCTAGGAATCAAGGAATCATAACATCATAATAATTTCACCCAAAATAAATAAATGTAATATTAAACATTGGAAATTAAATAAAAATATAGCATGAACCATTCATAAATAAGATGTTAATTTTAATGATATGAAGCCTGATAGATGCCCAAATATAAAAAATAGGAAACCATTGTGACAAAAATGAAACCATAGTGAGCACTAAAAACCTTTTTCACCCTCTAAGAACCTTCTCCTGCATGGTAATGGTACCCACATCCAGTGGCTCTTCTTCACCCACTACTAACAATAGCTACCATGTATCTATAGAAATATGTAAAAGAATAAGTGAAAAATTATGATAGAATAGAATGAAATAAAAACTAAAATACACACATTCCATTATCCATGTTACTATACAAGTTATCTCCAAAAAAACAAGAACCAGACCTCGCCCTAGAAAACCAAAAAGTATAAGACTAACCTTCCACTAATAAATGATAGAGGTATTGTCACAAGCATAAAAATTTATAATAGTAATAAAAAAAATAAAAAACCACTATATTCATTACATTTAATGAGAAAATAAATTCATGATATTTTTAAATTATAAATATAATAGAACAATATTTTCCATTTCATTTCAAGACATGTAACATATTTATTCTTCTAAAAAATATATTTTTATTTGTTTTCAAAAACTATTTTCCAATGAATGAGAGGTCCCCCAAATATCAATTTATAATATAGGGTGATAAAATAAGAGTCTCAGTAGAATAATATTATTAAATATCATATCATCATGTTCTATTAAATTGAGGGAAGTTAAATATATTTTTTTATTATTTTGGACCTGTAATGGAAACTATGAAATTGGTAATTTAAAAAAAGTTCAATAAAAATATAATTAAATGTGATAAAATAGTGTTGGAATTCGATAAGCATCAAAATGACGTGGGTTTATATAATCCCCATTCTCTCCATGATAACTCATAATTAGAACAAACCACATGCACAAGCTTCTAGAGAGAAAAAAGCTAATGTTTATATAGTAACCAAAATATATCATTTGATTTGTTAGTGTTGCAGTATAACCCTTTCTAGGAGACTGGATTAAACCACTACCACTTCACCTACTATAATTTTACATAATCCACCCTTCTAAAAACCCAAGAATCCAATGTGCCATTTTCAAAACCAAATTACATAAGCATGGTGGAGTAGAAAATCATAGTCTCAATCACACAATAATGAAAAGTAATAAAACAATTACACCTAACCACATTCACTATAAATGAAAATCCACATATTTTATTAATATACCAACCTAAAAATCATAACAATCATATGTCTAAAAAATACATAAAAATTTATTTTTCCATTAGAGAGTATGTTCCTTTTCATAAAACATTATAACGTGACAACAAAGCCTTATTTATTATATGTAGACATTTGTTATTTGTAAAAAAACTTTATTAATTTAATATCATTCATTATTTAAACCACACTTAATTATTAGATACATAAACACCTTGATATATATATATATATAAACCACCGTTTACCCAATTAATATATTCCCAATTCCATATGTGAATATATACAAAGAGGGTATATATATATATGTATATAAGTAACTTATGATATGAAAAACGGGGTAGAAATCTATTGAAAAAAATTTATAAAACTAAAACATAGAATTATTCTTTTATAAAAGACTATCCAAAAGGAAAAAAATTATTACATTCAAAATCACACTTTTAAAACATTTGGAGAGTAAGTCCAACAACCATGGTTCTTGGAATTTAAAAATTGTCCAATAACATTATTTAGTGATGTAAAACCATGGTGACATATTTGGATTGTTATTAATAACAAAACAAGAACTCATTATAATCATACTAACTAATTTCAATGACATATAAAGATTATAATATAATAAATAATCCAAAGAACCATGAAGATATTATATATATATAAAAATTTCAAACATTGCGTATCACACAAAAAACCAAAAAATAAACCTACTACCATTGATGTGTGATACGTAGTCCCACATCAATCACATCCAATGAACTATAAAAAAGAGAAAAAACCCTTGATGAAATTATTAAACAAAAAATCACACCATAATAAAATTAAAGGGTTAGAATTGAAACTATTTAATGTTAGTTTTTGTGAATTCCAATGGTATAGACACTTATGTGTTCCTATGGAGTTTGAAAAGGACAAGGGGATAAGTAACCATGTCATATAACGTGATATTTTTATTCCCATTCTAGGTCCACATATGATTTCTTATGGAATAGTTTCACGCAAATGAAAAATGTATCACTGCACCCTAAGTGAATTTTAGTTTCAGGGATACTTACATTCTTGGAGGACAACATATAATTTAGAAATTCACATTCTAACGATGATTTTACAATTAACCATAACAAATCAATGGTGAATTAATTACAATTCATCAAACATGAAAAACTTTTGATCATAATTCATATTGGTTTATTTACCCCAATTCGAAATTATCAAATTTAACATTCCATTAGTCCAATTTACTAATAATAAAAAAATTACAAAAATTTTATTTCGGATATCTTATATTCCAAATACAATTTCACATTCCATTAAATCAATATTCTATCATATTATCATGAAAAATCTAGTTACATTACATTTAACCACATTCAATCCAATTATTAAATTGTCAATCCAATTATCACAATGTCAATGTTATGTCAGTTACATTTTAATCCAAATCATATTTTAATAGTATCTATAATATTAGATGACAAAGGGTAGGCACACCATTTTTATGGTTTGAATTCTTGTCTCAAAACAATTGACCCAACACAGTGTGGGGTTGGTGAATCCACATGGTTTCATAAAATTCAGGGGGTTACCAATTATGTTATGTTTAATTCATGAAATGTTTGTGTGATTACAATTATTTTACATACTTGTAAAATCAAAAAAAAATTGGGATCTATTCTAGACCACCCAACTCAAGTAATATAGTATATGTGACCAAGTATAAACTCACATATCTATAAGAAACACTATGATTCATTGTTGAAAATGATTTCAACATATATTAATGGTTTTAAAAAGTTGATCGAAGAAGAAGATCTCATGAACTGACTCGGCCTATCTCTTCATCGAATACCTGAGCCAACCAATGGGAAATAATAATTACCTTTAATCCCTATCATGAGAAAACATGGGAATTTGATAGAGATACTACTCTGATTGGATTGTGATCTCTTCTCTTTATATTTTCTCCCTACAACCTTGATAGTGTGTACCTATCATTACTAATAATGAATCAGTGAATTTCTTGGAGATCCAAGGGTTTGATCGTGGTTCCACCTCTATTACTTGAGGTGGGTAGTTTAGAACAATTCTCTAATGTCACATTGACATTCCTCGTATATTTAGAAAGGGTAATTTCACTATAATATTGTGTACACAACCAAAAATGATAACTAACCCACTGAATTTGATTAAAGAATGTGATTTCCTCTCCCTTAGACCTAGTTGGATCCTTTGGAATTAAAATGGACTTACATCCATCCAAGAGGTGTACCTATCCTTGATCCTATAATATCATGGATATTTGTAATTGGTGAATTAGATTAGCATGTAATTGGTATAGATTGTTAATTTCAATAATTTACTTGAGAATGTAATTATTATATTTATTGTATAAAGGGAATGTAATTACATTTGGCATGAAAATATGATATAATATGAATTTAATGGAAAGTGAAATGATATTCATAACATAATACATATGTAATGAAATTGTAATATTTTTTTTGGTATTTAGTAATTTGTCTTAATAGAATATAAAAGTAGATAATTGGTAATTTTGATAAATTAATTAATAGGAATTATGAACACCTGTTTGAAATTCCTAATTAATTATAATGAATTGTAACTTGGTTTAATATGGTGAACTTCAAAATTTGAGTTATCATGGGAATTAACATTAGGTCTGATATCCTCCCATCATTTAAGTGATACTAACATGAGACATTTTACATGGAATATTGAAAATTCTCTATTATTAATGTACTATTCCATGGGAAAAAATAATTGAATATATTATAATAATTTATATAGAGTCTATTATGGCATGGTTACATATTCCATTGGAATGGTCTCACGCCATGGAAACATGTAAGTGTCTCTAACATGGAAATTTTCATAATTATTAATACGACCCAATTACCTTTTTTACAATACCATGACCTTGTTCCCTTGGAACACATAAGTGGCACTCATGTGAAAATTTACATAAATTATTATACTTATTGGTTAAATGATGTATTAGAGTTATATGATTTATTTCTTTATATGATATTGGTGACTCATCCTCGGGTGGAGATTCCACCGACAATATTATTGATTCAACTGAGGAAGAAGAATCAACCAATAAATTGAGATATATCACATAATGACAAAGTTGGTTTGGATGACACCGTGTTTCCACTTGAATATCGAGGGTTGGAAGATTATTCTTTATTATGTATTAATCCCTAATTTAATTACACTTTTTATCATTCTTTTTCATGCACTATTTATATAGATTGGATTTTTTCTGACATGATGGGTGTCAACCAACTATTTTAAAATCCTACTCTATCTGGGCACTGTTTAATAACCGGGCCAATTTAATGGATGTGAGTATACAAAAGGAAAAGGGACATATGATTGATTTATTTCTCATAAGATGGGATTAGATCACAGAGATGGGACTGGGCATGGGGTTTGAAACTATGGTCTTGGTTGTCATTATTTTTCTAAATTGTATTTTAGTTGGAATGTTATATGAAATCAACAAGACATTTTTATTTCCATACAATGTTGAAAAGAATGTTTTATTTTTATTATGTGAATTTGGGGTTATTTATATATATCTAGGTTTATTTGGTTTTTTTTCTTATATACTAGTTTATTTTATTGTTTTTTATTTTTGTTGTTATTGCAACTCTGTACCTAAGGATATTATGTTCTTATAATACTTTGTACACCCTCACTACTTTTATATAGCCTCTGGCATAAGAGGAGGAAATATTTAGGTATTTCATTTACCAAAACCAATAAATTTATGGATTAATAGTAAATAGAAGTTAAATTTTCAATTGAAATTTTAGAATAATAAATTTATATAGTCTATCATGACTACTAAACTATACAATCACCAAGGATGGAATCCCTTATATCATATAACACTGTAATAACGTCCCCACCTTCTCTAGGATACTAGATTCAAGGTTTCAAATTTAGTATTAGATCAATTTGAATAAAAAACATGGAAAATTGATTTTGGGAATAATAGATTTGATAACATAACATTTTGAGGGACTTTATGGATAAGTATAACTATAAGACAACATATTGAATTTTTTTAATGTATATAGTGTATGATTTTTTATAAATGAAATTCAATCCTGGATTCTGATACTATATATTGGATCCTATATAGATGTACCAAGGGGTACTATTCCTTAAATCGATATTAGAGTATTAAGTCATTCATCACCCAACGCTTAATAATGTGGTCTAACTATACACCTAGTTTGACACTCCTAGAAGTTATGATTTGGCCATTTCATATTGTCTTTACACATAATTATGATTTATTTTGAAATATTTTTATGATTTCAATAAATCTAAAATAAAACCAATTATATTATTATATGATTACTTAGGAATAAATTTTTTCCTGTTATTTCTTATACTTGATTTATTATTATATACTACAAGTTAAAATTCATAGTGATACAAACTAATGCAATGCATTGCACTATTTAAAAAATTAAACATAATAAATGAAACCAAAAACATATCAATAACCCTAATCTATATATTATTTTCCTATAAAAATATGTTAATCAATTGAAATATATAGTGCTATAATTTAGTATATTATAGCTATATTTAACAAGTTAACTCAGGTCATGAATAATAACATTTCTTATATAGAGAAACCAACTAATCCCTTACATGGTTTAGTATTATTAAACATCTTTATTTCAAATAACCCTTCATTATTAAATGAGACTAATAATCATGTATTATATGAGTAATAAATAAACTATATAGAGAATATATTTATTATTTTGGGAAGTAATTAAATGGAAAAGGTTATTGTGGATGTTTACAATCAGTAGTGATATCTTGATCAATGGTAGACATTAATTGGGGATATTAACAAGTAATTAAAAATATAGACTATGGAATGTAATACATTTAAGGATAAATTTATTGACAATTAAATTCGTCTAGAATAATTGAAACACCTAAATATTTTTGGGTATATATTTTTTTAAATAAATTTAATCTCTTTGATACCTTACATTTTAGAAAAAATGATCTTAACAAACTCTAAAATTATTTATTTTAAAAAAACTGTTATCACCTAGATATTGGAATTGTGGGAATGAATGAGATTTACTAAATTATGAATACTGTTAATACATGTGTTTATAATAAAAATCCATTGGATACCAATTATTTATAAAAGAAAATACAAAAACCAATCGAACATGAAGAATGTATTTAATAAAAACTATTTTTATGTCCAAAATGATATTTTATTTTAATAAATTAAATCAATAACTATTATTAAAATATATTAATTAAATTCAAAAAATTTATATCAATTTTTTTTCAATTCATATAATAACATTGATATACATAAGATAAAAAATAAATCACTTTTTAAGCATTAAAATCTATATTTTTTCTAAAAAGAAAATTTACCGCCATTTAATGGCATATCTTTTTAAAATATAATTTTTGACAATTTTTTTACTACCCATCCCCTATGTCCCGTGCCATGGCATACCCCATGATTTCCTCTCAAAGTCCCGGGGTTAGTGACTAGTGTCGAAGGCATCAACTAGCAAGTGAGAGGCATTTTCCTAAGTATCTGTATGCACACACATGCCCAACCATGTCCCAAAAACTAAAAGGGAAATACAAGTATACTAAAACAAGTGTTGGGTACAAGCAAAACATAAAATAAGTGGGCGAAAATAAAAACCCAATAAAAGAACTAAAAACGGAAAAGTAAAAAGGGACTCAAGTAGCCATATTCTTAAAGCACCACTTATTGGTTTGAGTAGTGTAGCTACTGGAATCCAAAGTAGTATTTCATGTATGCCTGGTCCTACTGACCCCACCGACTCCAAGGAAACCAACTCCTCTGTTAATATGTATGTCATATGCACAAGACACAAGACGTGTAGGAAAATACCATGCATGGTTAGTAACGAAGTACTCTGTAGGGGACCCCAGTCTATTAAGGAGAAATACCACAAAGGAACCACAATGAAAAAGGAAAACATTAAGGGAAGATCACAATAGGTGTAATCTAAAGCATAGGAAAAAGGTTAATTATCTATAGTGATGAAAGTTTCATACTATTGAGAGACTCATCCCAGATGAATCGTTGCTCGCCATCCGGTTCACTAAGGATCCACAAATGTGATGCTCATCTGTCAGGCCACTAAGCATCCAGATGGATGTTGCTCGTCTGATGGGACAATAAAGATATACCTAGATTCCGATCAAGCAATTAGTTGTACCTCAACCAAAATTTAGTCACACTAATAATAATCTAATGGTTTGTATCATTATATAGGTCGCAACGCAACAGACGATGCGTTGAACCGACACCCGACCTGTAAGATATAGGAATTTTGGTAAAAAAGGTCTGGTCGGATCGAGTCTGATCCCACCTAACCATATTCCAACCCCCTCTAAAGCTCTTTTAGATTATCGCAAATGGAAATTATCATCTAAAGGGTCCTCATGCTGCAGATGGCATGTTAATCAAACACTCTGTCTACGAGTTATTGATGTTTCAATGAAACGGGGGCTGGTTGGGTTTGGGTCCAGTCTGGAATGGGTCTGGCCCAGCCTGTTACGGTGGGTCTGGCTCAAGGGGATGGCCCATGCCTAACCAATTCCGCAATGGATAGACGGTTTTGTCTACCGGGCCAGGATGCAGCCGGATGCAGCTTCAAGCCTCCTGCTTCCCTATGGGTCCCTATGCGGGCCCTTAATTTTTTTGTGAAATAGACGCGGCTTGGTGCTTAAGCGACCAACCAAGCTAAACAGTTGAAATTCCTACAAAAAACTGGATTCCTTGTGCCACTGGCAGGCCCGAGTAGCCTTGACATGGGTCGCACCTCCACACGGTGATGGTCAGCAGTGCGTCTCAACGCTGCCGTGGGACGCCGACGACCACGCTTCCTCCCTCCACCCACAATCGCTACTGCAAGCCACCATCGGCCTCCACCGGTGCTAGTGGCTAATTCCGCGGGACACTAGATTTTCATTGGTGGTCCATTTGTTGATCATCCTACACCAATGGGCCTCTCGTGTTTCAACCATATCTACCATGTCCCTAGATTCCTCTAGTCACTGATTTAAGTATACGACCACAAATAATGCATGCACAGAGGGACCCGAGTCTTGTTTGTGTATTCCCTCACCCTCAGCATTAGATGATTAAAATATGGTAAGGTCTGTGGATCACAATTCTACCAACAATAAATTTAAACCTGAATAGAAAGTGAAAGAATGACACTCTCTGGTAGGAATGTATGATCAATAGATTAAACAGTTTATGGGTTAACCCACATTCATTTATTAGAAAAAGAATGGATAATTCATAAAACAAAAATGAAACACATACATCATTGACATTAATTGTCGTACCAATTCCTCCTCGACGTTCTAAGAAGACGATGGTGTTCGTTGTTCTTCGAGGTATGCAGAAGTCGATGAAATCCAATCAAAGTTCATCATTCCTCATTGGGGAGGAAAATCTGTCAGTGGTTCATTAGAGAATCCTCACAGTTTAATCCTCATTCCAAAAAAGAGTCAAACTTTTAAAAAACATATCACAATGTTTCAGTTAAAATATTTCATTTATGAAACAACATCGATGTTATGAATCATTAAATTATTTTTACGTTTCTTGTTAACAAGCCATTAATGAGATCCATTAATGCATCCCATCATTTCCTCATCACTTCACCATCGTGTCATTTTATTATTTCTCATTAGTGAGAAATAAAATAAAATAAATTTTTATGTTATTTTATTTTTTTCTCAATAATTACAAAAAATAATTTTTTTTGGCCCTTACTAACCGAAGATAAGTCCATTCTAGGAGAATCCTGAAATTCTGAGTTCAATGGTGCTCTCAGGTTTTTTTTATCCAAACACTGGTTCAAAATTTAGAAAAACATGATTGCATGTTTACTGAACATAACTTAAAAAGTTTAAAATTCCACCCCAGGTGCACCAAGCCCCAAAATCACATTCCCCCAGAGTGTGTGGTCTCAAAATAATTCCATATAATTTAAAAAAAATACATGGAAATTCCAAGAAATCACTTTCCTCCCACCATAGGGATTTACATCCCCAAAATCCAAAACAAGGGATATCCAAAAAAATAAAGGTACTGAGCAAGAATCTGAGCCTCCTACTCCCATGTCCCCTCCTAGATATTCGCATGCAGCCACCAAATGATCTCCTTAGTAATTGACCATACACAAAGGATCTGATCCTATTGATCCTCTATCTCCACCAGGAATTCCACAAATGTCTCCCCATTGTCAATGGTCATCTCACCCCAGATGATGACATGCGATGGATCATGCACCTACCTCTGTAGTTGTGACTCTTTAAAAACACCATAAACGCAGTGCATCTGTGGTAGAAGATCTAGGTGGAATGCCACCTCGCCAACTCTACTGAGAATCTGGAAAGGTCCAATGAATCATTGAGATAACTTACTGACCTGGACAAATATCCACAATACAAATCAGGGCAAGACCCAAAGGAAAACATGGTCTCACTCCTAAAACAGAAACGACATCATTCTCCTATTGTCAAAAGACATTATCCTTCTCTGTGAAGTCCTTATCTGCTTCTGGATGATATACACATTCTATGTGGAAGTCTGTACCAACTCTAGACCCATGAGTGTCGAGTCCCCTAAGTCTATCCAACATTGGAATGATTTGTAAGGCTGTCTGTAAAACGCCCCGAACAGTACCATTCCAATTGTGTTGTGATAGATGTTGTTGTCTGAAAACCCAACTAACAAAATATAGGACGCAATAATGAACCATGTCCTCCAATGTCTGTACGGTCAACTATATCTGACCATCTGTTTGGGGAAAAAAGTTGTGCTCAAGAACACCTGAGTATTGAATGCTTCATGTAATCACTTACACAACTAGAATGCATTGTATTCATCACGGTCTCATGAAATAGTCGAAGTCACTCTATGAATCCACACTATCTCTGAGATATAGAGGCATCCCAAGCCCTCTACTGGTCCCTAATCCCGAATAGGTTGGATGTGAGCCAACATGGTGAGTTGGTCAACAATCACTTAGATGGAATCATGGACTCTGGTGTATGTGGTAACATCATCAAACGTTCCATCGAGATACCATCCCATTTTCTCTCTGGTACCTCAAGTGGCTGAACCATACCTGTAGGAACTAGATGCACATCATTCACTAGCTGACAAGTGATGAATCATCAGGTGAACTAGACCACTGATTTTTTCATTCCTTGAAACTAGTACCAATATCAGACGTCCTAGAACATATTCTCCACTCCAGGATGTAACTAAAAATGGAATGTATGGACCTCCCTCAACACCTCCTCCAACAATGCCATGGTACCATGGTGTGCCCTCTTGAAGATGATGATGTTCTCCCCACCTATCAAAAAATCCTCCAAGAGCATGTCCTAAGGATAAAATGGCACGCCGTGCCTCGTAGTTGATTTACACAAGTTTTGACTCCCTGACTCGCTATATGAGTGGTAGAGTAATATTCATCTACTGAAGGTAATCTTCTCTACCATCATCCACAAAGGATATCTACATCGTAGCTAGCTGCTCTTTCACATCACTCAGCAGCTGCAAACCGGTCATCTGGATAAGTTCATCTTCTACCATGTTCCCATTACCAAGAGTATAGATTATCTCAAAGTTATAGTTTGGGAGGCTCTTTGGTTTGTGCCAGTATCTCAAATTTGGGTCCTTCTTTTAGATGATATACCTGAGACTCTTGTGGTCAGAGTAAACTGTAAATCATTCACCCATCAAGTAGTTCCACCACATTTTAAATTCAAATACCACTGCTGCTAAATCCTTATTTAGGGTCACATAGTTCGTTCCATACTGCCTCAAATAGAATGAAACATATTCCATCACCACTTTCCCAGACATCAGGAAAAGACCTCATTATGTCCCAAACGTGTCACCGAAACCGATATACCCAACAACCTCATCATGTAGTCTCAAGAAGGGGGAACTCTTCAGTCTCTGCCTTAGCTCCTAGAAACACTACTAGAATCTATTCATCCACACGAAGAAATACCCCTTCTGTGTGAAAGCTGAAAGGGGTGCCACTACTCTAGGAAAGTCAGACACGAACCTTCGGTAGTACCCTACCAATCCTAATAAACTCCAAACCTTAGTCACGTACCAAGGTAGCTCCCAAACTAGCACTGCCTCTTTCTTTTCTAGGTCCACTAAAACTGTAGCCTCCAAGATGATGTGTCCCAGAAAGTGGACCTCTCATATCCAGAACTTGAACCTATGGAGTTTACCATAAAGCTGGTGCTCTAAGAGTGTATCTAAGACTATCCACATGTGTATAGAATTCTCCTCGTTTGTCACTATGTACACCAAGATTTCATCAATAAAGACAACAATGAAACAATCTAGGTATGATAGGAAGATATATTTCATGAGTCCCATGGACAGAGATAGGGTGTTGGTCATGCCATGAAAATAACCAGGAACTCACAATATCCATACCGACAATTGATTTTCATCTTTGGTACATCTACATATCATACCCAAAGCTGATTATAGACTGATCTGATGTCTAACTTGGAGAACCACCTTGATTCCTTCAGTTTATTGAAGAGATCATAAATCCTCAAAATTTGATACTTTATCATCACAGTCACCTCATTCAGGGGCTGATAGTCCACGAATAACATGAAACTCACATCTGACTTCTTGGATAACAATATTAGGGATATCCATAGTTAAACACTGGGCCTTACGATTCCCTTATCCTATTAGTCCTCTAGTTTTACCCTCAATTCATGAAACTCTACACGAGCTATTTGATATGCTGGTGTGGATATCATTGTCATCCTAGGGTATGGATCAAAGAAGAAGTTCAACTCTCAATGGAGAGGTAAACATGGAACATCTTCAATGGAGACGTCCTTATACTCTATTGTCACTAAGGAACATGATGACTCATTACATTCACTATATTGAGGGTCCAACTTTCCAACTAAATCATAATTGGATACACCATCTATTTCTTGAGTCCATCAAGAGCTATATGGATTTCCCCTCTACCGATAAAGGGATATCTAGTTACATCTATATGGATGAATCACATACTTTTCCTAATACAGTTAATCATGGAAAGAACAGTACTTTTTGATACTAATATTGGCGTCGTACGGCCTCCATTCTAGTACCAAGAGATCCCAATTGATACTATCACCTCCATGAGTCTGGGGAAACTATCAACTACAATTTTTGTTCATTGGGTCTCCCCTAATAGGACCTCTAAAAGTTAGTTTCATGTCAATGGGATTAATAAGAACTTGACGGTATCAAAAAAAGAATTGGTGGAAAAGGAAAATCACTGGTACAAGTGTCTATCAATATAATAGCTAAAGTAGAAAGACATGCATCCTTCCATGATTCAACCCTAGAGTCATGGGGTCATAATCCTCGATAGTCTACAACTATCTCCTCTCATGCCCTACACCATGAATGGTGGGCCAATCTCACACCAGATGTCCATTTTCACCACAAGCATAACAAAGCCTACACTTCTATAGACTAGAATGTTATCCACTATAAACCCTCTAGTTATATGGCTTACATTGCACACATAAAATCCATAGGTCCTGCTATCCATCTATCTTGAGTCATCATTGCCTCAAATGCCCGTGACACACAATCGAACCTTGTGCCTCATCATTAAGTGCCAAAAGAGTCATCCAAGACTTGTTCTAGCAAGATGCATCCACCTTAACCACTGTAGGTTGCCCTGCTATTTGATCAACAAGTGGTGGTAACACCGGTATACCACCTGGTGGGGCCATCTCTAACACTGGTCCTACAAAAGATGCCTCATCGCTATGTGGTCTACCCTCACAAACACATATCGAGAAAAGAGTTGGATGTGTACATGGTGGATTCCTAAAATAGACCATGATGGACAATAGTCATTAGATTATACCTGGTAAACTAACTCTTATAAAAAATAACTTAAAAAGAAGCTTATGTAACCAGTGTTTTCAAGTTTAGAGCCAAAAAGTAGAATTAAGGGTCCTTGTACATATATATGTTGACCACTGCACCAACACTGGACTCCCTAGATTTAAATTTTGATCTCGAGAAACTCAACAATGGTTCACAAAAAACAAAACAAAAGGCTCTCGGTATTTGAGGTATAATCAAACACCTGGAATAACACTTTTTCAGGGCCCGTCCCATGGGGCCCGTGTCGTGACATACCCCATGGCCAATGCTCGATGGCCAGGGGACGGTGACTAGAACCAAAGGTGTCAACCTTCAAGTGGGATGCAAATTTATGAGTACATTTATGCACAAACACATCCAACCACATCCCAAAAACATAACAGTGAAATTAAGTATACTGAAAACAACTGCCGAGAACAAGTACAACTGAAAAAAAGTGGGCATGAATACAAACCCATCAAAATACCTAAAAACAATAATGAAAAGAGGGACTCGTGCAACCATCTCATGAAATCCCCAACTAATGGTATAAGTAGTTTAGCTACTAAAAGTCGAAGTATTACTTCATGTCTGCATGGTCCTACTGAGTCCCTCCAACTCCTAGGCCACCAAGTCCCCCATCGAAACATTTTTCGCATGCACAAGACACAGCACAAGTAGGAAAATCCCATACAGTGGTCAATAACATAGTACTTAGTAAGGGACCCCAATCCACTGAGGATAAATACCTCAAAGAATCCATAAAGCAAAGCCACAATGTAAAGAAAACTCACACCATGTACAATCTAATGAATAGGAAGAACGTTCATCGAATATATAGTTGAAAATTTCTTAATGTTGATGGAATCATCCATGATGAGTTTCTTATATTCTACTAGGGAAAAAAGGATCCACATGGGTTCTTCTTGTCGGTCAGGCCACAAAAGATCCACATGGCTCCTGCTCGTCATTCAGGCCACTAAGGATATACAAGAATTATTCTCGTCTATTAGGCCACTAAAGTTCAACACTGTGACTAGTCAAGCCATCGATCGTACATCAACCACAATGATGTTCCACCAATAATTAACCAAAGGACCGTCTCATCTTAATGGTTCCAATGCAAAATACAATTCATCGAATGGATGCATGGTCAATAAGATATGGACATTTTAGTAAAAAGGGTCATGTTGGATTCAAGACTTATCCAACCTGGACATATTAAAATCCCTAAAAAACACTTATAGAGTATATTAGAAGGACCTCCACATTTAGAGGGTCCTCATGCTGTAGAAGGTGCTTCAATTGGAAACCCAATCAGTGAGTTGTCGGTGTTTCGGTGAAACATGGGCTGGTTGGGTCTGAGTTCAGTCCAGTATGGGTCTGGGCCGGCTGGCCCGCTTGGATCATGGGTTCGAACCGGCCTGGTAGAGTGGGTGTGAACTAAGGGGGAGGCCCAATCATTACCCAGATCACTAGTGGTGGACCTATTCATTTTCCTAGCTGAGACGTGGATGGATGTAGCTTTCATCCTTTTACTGCTTCACGGGTCATGACCATCGCTATTTTGGCCCTCGATTCTTTTTATCGCCAATTTGAGGATACGACCATGAAGATTGTATGTATAGAGGGACCTGTTTCTTGTTTGTGTTGCCTCACACCCTCCACGTTATAGATTTAAAATAGTGGAAGGTCCAGGGATTACAATTATATCAACTATAAAATTAATCAGAAAAAGAAAAACACAAATGGCACCCTCCTACAAGAATGCATGATCCATAGATTATCCTATTCCAAGGTGAACCCACATCATTTGTTTAGAAAAAGGATGGGGAATTCATAAAACCTAAATCAAAATCCTACCTCATTGACATTCGTTGTTGTAGTGCTTCATCCTCAAGGGTCTTAGAGTTCAATGGCATTCTTCGTTCTTTGAGGGATGTCGAAGTCAATAATGTTCCACCGACGTTCATTGTTCATGGTTGGGGGTAAAAATCCATCATAGGTCATTTGAGAATCCTCATACTTTAATCAATTTTTAAAAAAAGCTTCAATGTATTAAAAATAAAACATGGCACACCGTTTCTGTTATTCTGCGATGTCATGTCGTAACGGTGATTTATTTATGAAACAACGTTGTTATCACGTTGTGTGTTAACAAGACATTAATGAGCTCCATTAATGCCTCTCATCACTACATCATTGCAACAGGAATGCATCTCCGCATCATCACTCATCAGTGAGAAAAGAAATAAAATAACTTTTTAAGTAATTTTATAGTATTTTTCAAAATGTCTTCAAATTAACATTTCCGTTCGGCTCATGTTACCCGATGTTATGCCTTTTCATGGGTAATCCCAACACCTTTAGTTCAATGGTGCCCTCAAATTTATGATTTGAGCACTGGTTAAAATGTTATAAAAACCCACTCACATGTTTACTATATGTATCTTAAACGAATTTCAAAATTATTTCCTTGGAAAACTAGGCGACATGATCATGTGCTGTTAGAGCATATGGTCTCGAAATAATTCAATATAATATAAAAAAATTACATGAATATTTTAGTCCATTAAAACTTTTATAAATTTTTTATTAAAAAATAAATTTGTTTTTTTAAATAGTAATATAAAAAATATTTTAGTGTGATTTTGTTTGTAATTTTTAGTGAATTATAATTTTTTTAATGACTAGTGAAAAATACAACGTTTTAAATCTAAACTTACATTTCATAAAAAAAATTTATAATGATAAATTATATATTAAATTGGTTTTAAAGTAAAATTATATCAATTATACATATTTTTATCTAATTTAGGTAATTTTATTCATTTTCATGTTGAATTTGTACATAAAAACATTTCCAACTTTTAATCATTTTCACTTTAAAACACTGATTTTTCATCCTACCACCAGAATTAATATCGAATATAAAATTTCCATTTATGTGAATTTAATTTGTCAAATTTGAATCCAATTTTTGAATATTACATACCAAATTAGGTTTTAAGGCCATTTTATTTCTTATTCATAAACAATTTTTCATTGTAAAAAAATATTTACTCATGTTTATGTAAAACAATGAAACATGTTAAAGTTAAATTGTAAATTATTAAAATAAATTAAAATACAATTTTAACTGAGTGTTTTATATGTTTCTAGACCATAAACATACCTTAACAAATTAATTACCAATCTAATTCATTGGAATTAATTCCAACCATATGTGGTTGGTTTTAAATATAAAATAATAAATATTTAATAACATAAAACCACCCCTCCCAATTATAAATACCACCCTCTTTCTACAAAAAACCCTTGATTATCATAAAATATCTTCCAAAACCTCCCTTATACACTTTCTACACATAAAATAATTTCTAGTATCACAAGAATACCAATTTAAATAACTTTATGGGATCCTTCAAGGAGGTGATATTCAAGAGGTAATTTTCTCAAAACACATATCTTAAATTAGTTTCTTCTTCTATTTTCACCTCACTTCCTTCATCCATCCTGTAAAAAAACTTTAGTATCACTTATATACTATAATTTTATTTATGTAATGTAATATATCATATACATACCTTTTATTAGCTCCTCTTATTCAAAGGAATGAATTTTTTTTTGAGTTATGGAACTTTACAGTCTTTATGAATAATGATTTTTCTTGTTTTCCATTACCTCCTTCAAGGCCAGTCCGAAAATTATAATTATCATTAAATATTATATTCTAAACTATTTCATTTTTTAATTAATATAAATAAATAATTAAAAATGAAAACAAAACTAGTTCATGTTGGTTGAAAAAACTACCAAAAAAAAACAAAACTTTTTTGTTAACATTTTATCAAATGAACTGTCTTCATAAAAAAAGAAAATGACATATTATACTGTATAAATTTAATGTATTTAATTAGTTACATTTCATTTCAATTTTAGAGTTTTATTTCAATTTTACATGAAAATCCACATTTATAAACAAGTGAACCGATCATGAAACCATGAAATGAACACACCCAAAACCATGAAAATAATGAAATATTATTAATGAATGGGTCATAAGATTTTATAAAATCATCACATAAGGTATTATAAATATAATTATAGTTATTTAATCAATTAATAATGTTTTTTAAAAAACTTTACAGGTTATTAATGGATGAACTACTAAAGGGAAGCGTGGGGTAAGTGTTTCTCGCATCACTTTTTGTTCTGTGAGATTTACGACTTATTCAATAGTTTCTTCATGTGTATAGTGTATATATTACCAATTTATATATAATAAACTATATATAATTATATTTGTTTTATTAAATGCCTCATATTTTTAATTATTAGTTTTATGGTGTTTAATATTTGACTGATTATAATGTGGTAAGGGTATTCTTAACCAAATTTTCATTTTTTTGGTTAACCTTGTACTTCATTGATTATGTAATATTATGATTATGATTCAAATTAATATTAGTTATATTATTTGTAATTTTCTACTTTTTTAATATTTATTTACTATGAAAAAACATAATATATTATTTATTAATTTACAATTCAAATATATGATATTTATAACCGATTTTCTTTAAAAAAAGAATCTTTTAAAAGGTTCTCTTACAAATATTTTTTATTTTATGACCATGTTTTTATAAAATTGTTTCCAAAAATATTTTTTAAATTCTGTTATTATTTTTAAAACTTAGTTTTAATCATGTTTTTATTTTTTCAAAATCGTTTAAAAGGATTATTTTGGTCATTTTCGATGCAAGGTTCTTTAAGAAATTTTTAAAAAAATAAAGAAGTAATGTTTTAAAAAAAAATAAAGAAGTAATGTTTTTTAAAAAAATATGACTTGAGAAGATCTTACAACCGTTAATATGGTTAAATTAACTAATGATTAACTTAAAACCTTAAAATTTTATTTTCAAAGGAAATGTTTTTATTTATAAATTTGTGACATTAAATAAAAGTTGAACCAAATAGATATTTTCTTCAATAATTATTCCACCTGATATTTCAAAATTAATTTTCATATAAGATAACATTTTTTTATGTTACTTATTATTTACAAGAGAAATTATTCATGGATAATATCCTATTTATTTTTAATACTGGTTTATTTCCATTATGTCATGTTATTTAGTATACCCAATTTCTTTTCATGGGTTCTAATAAGATTTCGGTTCATCTGGAACACATTAGTATTGTTTCATTATGTGTAGGGAGAGACTTATATCTCCACCAAATAATTGGGTAATAATGGATATATCATACAAAAATTATAGATTAAATTCGATAAATTATCAAAAAATATATTCATGGACTATATTGCATGTTCACAAATGTTATCCGTGAACCATATTAACATGTTCACAATGTTAAGCGTGAACCTGATTACATGTTCACAAATTTTTTGCTGACCCTGATTATATGTTCATAATGGTATGAATGAATTAGACTACATGTTCACAATATTATTCATGGAACTATCTTTCATTTTCATATGTTTATGCATGGACCTAGGCTCATGTCTATATGTTTATGCATGGGCCAGATTTCATGTCTTAAAGTTAATGTGTAAACTTGTTTCTATTTATACATGTTCACAAAGTTATAGGTTTATGTGTACAACACATTTACATGAATTTTATAGTGTTATTATCTTTTGATTCATGTCTTATGAATATATATGATTTATTTCATTACTGATAATTTTGATCTTTGACTTGTAGGATATAATTTTCAACTGCCATGTTCATGTCCTTATGCCCTTATTCTATGGTTGATATCTCCCTTGTTTACCCTCATTTCACATCTAAGCTTTACCTTTCCTTATGCCTAATTCCTTGTGTTATTAGGAATAATTTTAAATGACTTATTATTAGAAGGAAGTCACATGGATGATGTGGTCGACCTATTGAAAAAGTGAATTATAGTTGGAGATAATGTTAATCTTTATGAGAGATTTCTCTATGAACACATGTTGTTAAGAGTTTATCGGAATTATCTAAAATTATAATCCTAAAATTTCCTTGGGTATGTATGTTATCCATACTTTTAATTATTAATTTTTTTTATATTTAGAAATAATTGGGCCAGATTTATTAGTATAATAGTCTAAAATATAATTTTTTTTGAAATTGATCTAGATGTGCAGATTATGGGTTATTATAGTAAGTGTTAGAGAATAATTTCAATAACATTGGATATTTGGTTGATTTCATAAAATTTATGGATATAATACTGGGTTTATAATTTTCATGTTGATCATAATGTCAGTATCTTAGAAAATATATTTTAGGCTTTCTTTTATAAAAAATTAATTAGACTAATGATATTTTTGGAGACATTTATTTTTGAGGTGATTATCGATTATTATATTTTGGGATGAAAAATGAAAGGTATGAGATAACCGTTGAGGTTAAAACATATAAATGTTATTTATTGTTGATGAATATCACACATCAATTTTTTTGAAAGGATTATAATAATATATTTTTAGGAAAAGGACATCCCATACGATGGGTTATAACCCATCACTTCAGGAAAAGTTGTGTGAATTGAACCCCCAACCGAAGTGTGTAAAGGGTACATCCCCTACCATTGGATTACATGATATCCTAGCTTAAATGAATATTTTTTTATTTCAAATATCTGATTGATAAAGTTAAATTTAAATATTGGAAAATATATTTTACAAAAAACCATTACATTGGAAATGATTTGGTGATTAAGTGATTTATTTAATTTTCGAATATTTTCACATTTTTTGGAACCCATTATGATTAATTAAAAAAGAATAATATAGGATTTTAGTTGAGGAATAATGTTTTATTTACATTATGTAATCATAAATGATTTTATTATTTCTTCATCATTAATCTCATTATTTATGGCAATGGTTAGCATATTATAGAGATTATGTGATTTAGGTGATTACATTTTGGTATGATACTTTAATAGTGATTGATGTTATCTAGAGATAAATACTAAAATCTATATGGGATATTTATGAGATCAAATCCTTATAATTTGAGGATGATGAATGAGAACTCAAGGATGTGACATGGAAGAGGTAACCTCATCTATCTATATATAAGGAAATAATTTCGATTGAGAAATTTATTTTATTGGAGTATATTATAACACTGCAAGATTTTATGTTATGTATTTTTTAAATAGATTTAATCTATTCGATAGCTTAATTTTCAAAAAACATAGAGCATAAACAAACTAAAAAATATAATTATTTTAATATAGCTGATATCACATTACTGTTGGAATCGAGGAAATTAATGAGATTATCTAAATTATGATATTAAAGATGAAAATGTTTAAAAAATAAATTCATTGTTTAAAAATTAATTATAAATCAAAAAAACAAATTGAACATAAAGGTTATAATTTTCTTAAAAAATTACTTTTATAATCCCAATGACATTTAATATCAACAAAATAAATTAATCACTATTTGTGAAATATATTAATAAAATATAATTTTTTTATATATAGTGAAATGTTTAAATTCTTTCAATAAGTAGTATAAACTTAAGATAAAAAATAAATCAAATTTTATACATAAAATTATAGTTTTATAAATAAAAATTCTATAGCCTTTAAATGGAACACCTATTTTAAAATAAAATTTTGTAAATTTTGTAAATTTTATTTCTAAAAATAAACATCATTTTTGAAATATCAATATAAGAAATGTTTTATGCTGACTTTTTTGTATTTCTCTAAGATGTTTTATTTCTTGACGAGTAGTGAAAAATATGACATTTTCATTGAAAACTGCATTTTCATCTAAATAATTTATAATTCTATGTTATATTTTAAATTGGGTTTAAAGTAAAATTAGATTAATTATAAATATAACTATCAAATATATCTCATTGGAATCATTTTCATGTTTAATTTGTATATAAAAACTTTTGAAACTTTTGACACTTTTCACATTAAGACCCTTCTATCTCATCTTATCTACGACATTAATTTTCAATATAATTCTGACAATTATGTGAATTTAATTTGTTAAAATTGATTTCATATTTGGAATGAAAATTAAATATTTATGTTTTATGTTCATTTTCATTTTTAGTCATAAAAATTTTACTGTTCTAAAAAAGATTTACAAAGATTTACCATAGTATATGTTAAGTAATGAAATAAGTTAATGTTAAAAGGTTAATGTAAAAAATAAAAAAACATTGAACATTAAAACTGTGTTTGAATTGTTTCTTAAATATCATTTAAAACATTAATTATAAATCTAATTCAATGGAATAATGCCACCCATATGTGGTTACCTTTAAATATAAAATACTCAATATTTAATCACATAAGCCCACCTATTCTCAAGTATAAATACTAGCCCTCACCACCCCATTTATCCTAAAAAGCTGTTAAAATACAAAAATATATACCAAAACATATAATATACACAATTAGTTTGTAATATTTCTTCTAGTATCACTAGAATATGAATTATGAGGACTTTATGGGATCATTCAATGAGGTGATATTCAAGAAGTAATTTTTATAAAAAAACATCTCTTACATTATTACTTTATTCCAATTTCATCCAACTTCCTTCATCCATCAATCCAGAAGAAATAATTTACCATGTATATTATTTAAATTTATGTTTAAAAGGTTATTTAATATATCCATCACTTTTATTTAATCCTTTATTCAAGGAAATGAAACTATTGTTCGGGTTTTTGCAGTTAATCATCTCCACAAATAATGATCTTATTGGTGTTCCATTACTTCTTTCATGTATGTTCAGAAAATTTTTATTCTGGTTAAATGTTATTTTAAATAGAATATTATAACCTATTTAATATTCTAAAAATATTATATAATCATAATAAAAAATGTACCTTATTCGGGATGGTTGAAGAAACCACTAAAATAAACAAATCATTTTTCATTTTCGTTTTATCGAATAAGTCATCCTCGAACGAAAAAAGAAAAATAATAGATGATAACATTTATATTTTTAGAATTTAATTAATACCATTTCATTTCAATTTTATTTTATTATTTACATTTTA
The DNA here is from genome assembly GCA_963277665.1 of Viscum album. NCBI lineage: Eukaryota > Viridiplantae > Streptophyta > Magnoliopsida > Santalales > Viscaceae > Viscum > Viscum album. Next base: position 1,918,193,610 of record OY728161.1, on the reverse strand, counting down.
CAATAAAATTCATATTTATACACAAATTAACTTATCATGAAACCTTCAAAATTAACGCACTCAGAACCATGAAAATAATGAAATATAATTAATTAATTAGTCATAAGATGTAAATAAATAATAAAATATGGTATTATATATATTATTATAGTTCTAAAATTAATTAATAACATTCTTTAAACAATTATATATGAAGATAAAAAATCCACCACTAAAGTTATGTGTGAGTAAAGGGTTTCTTATCTGACTTTTTCTTCTATGAGATATATTCATTATTTACTAATTATTTATTGCATTAATTGAATATACTTTCCTTTGATATAAAATATCATTAATATAATTATATGAACATTATTCAATAATTAATTTGATATGTATTAATTTAATTGGGCATACGATTCAACTGATTACAAAAAGGTAAGAAATTTCATAACCCAGCCTTCATTATTTGGGTCAGCCTTCCCCTTCAATGATTATGTCATGTTATGGTTATATGCAGGATTTATTTTTATTATATTATTTTTCATTTTCACTTGTTTGAAGTGGAAATATAGTGAATACACATAATCGGTTATCTTTTAATGTTCACATTAATCATATAATATTTATATGGGGTTTTCTTTTTAAAAAATTATCTTTATGATGTTTCTATTAAAACGCCATTTTTCTTCAATGCCCATGCTTATCTAAAAAATCAAAATTTTTCTATTTTATTAGGATTTATTAATTTCACTTTTAATCATTTTTAAAAAAAATTATTTGAAAGGATTATTTTTTTAATATTCTAAGTGAGGTTTTTATGACTTTTCTGAAAAAAATACAGACGGGATGTTTTTTAATATATATGGCATGATTGGATTTTCTCGATGTCATGGAACATTAATTTATTGAATATTACCTTATAAGATTAATTTCAAATATATTTTATTATAATTGACCGACATTTTAAACAAAAATAAAAAAATGGATATTTTCCATAAGAATTATTTCAAGTTATCAGGAAAAACTACATTCCATTTTTGATAACATCACTTGATGTCACCAATTGTTTATTGGGGATATTATTATAGGATATTACCCTAGTTATTTTTATATTTGTTTTATGTTTATGATGGCATGGTATTTTTGAAACCAAGTATCATTTCATGCATTCTGACATGATTTTCATTCTAATAGAACACATATGTATAGTTTCATTATGTGATGGTTGGGACCTGTATATATCTCTAATTTATTGTGTAATGATGTATAACTAATGAGTTAAAATTTTATACATGAACCTGATTACATGTTCACAAATTTTATGTGTCCACTTGATTACATGTTCACAAATATAATGGATTCACATTATTACGTGTCCATATGTTATATGTGAACCTGAGTAAATGTTAAAAAATGTTAGACATGGACCTGATTAAATGTTCCCAATAGTATGTTTTAACATGATTACGTGATCACAATTTTATATATGTACCTATCTTTTATGTCCAGAAGATTATGTGTGGACCTGGTTTCTTGTCCGTAAGATTATTTAAGGGCATGATTTCATATTCGCAACATAATGATAGGACTTATTTTTATTTAAGAAGGTTGACAAACGTATAGTTTTAGGTGTACAACAAATTTCCATGTTTTATTCCAATTTTATTTTCTTATGGTTCATTTAATATGAACATATATGATTTATTCCATTAATAAGTATTATGATCTCTGACATGCATGTTACAATTTTCATGTGTCATTTTAATGTCTGTATGCCCTTATGATAATATTGAAATCTCCCTTATTTACCAATACTGAGAATCTGATCTCACCCTTTTAATTGTGTTGATAATAATTTCATAGCCATGACATTAATGACCTATTTTGAAATCTATGTATAGTCATAGATATTGTTAATCATTTTGAGCTAGTTATTAACAAAACCTTGTTTTTAATATTTTTTCCTAATTCACTAAAATCTAAAACAAAAATGTTCTTGTGTGACACCCCAGGATTTCATAGTATGTTAGTTCTTCAATGAAATTCAATAACTTACAATACACACAACATCGAGTTCATGCGCATCATGACTTACCAAACTAGCCATTCAAAAGTGGTTATGAATAGTATTAACAGAATTTTGAACTTTATATAACCCTTATAATTTTAGAATCCATATTATGAGTTTCTTAGACATAATGTAAGGAAAAATTCATTATTTTCAGATAAAAGAAAAATTATTCAAAAAATGTAATTTTTCATTCTTTTAATGGTGAACCATTTTTAAATCCAACATTTGAATCATTATTATATTCAATTTTAAAAAATAAACTTTTTCTTTGGGATCGGGACATAATAATTTAGTTTCAATAATTTTTTGGTCTTTTTCTGATAACTTTCATATTTGGGTGAATAGTGAAAAATAATATGTTTTAATTGAAAACAACTTTTTTAATCAAAATAATTTATAGTGTTCAACTATAAATGTGAATGGTTTGGATATATAATTAGATTATATTTTTACCATTAAATAAAATTTTGGTCATTGGAAGTAATTTCAGTTTGAAATTGGACCTAAAGAATTGTTAATCTTTTAATAGTTATTACATCATAAAAATGCACTTTTTGGTTTTTGAAAATGGGAAATAATTTTAAACTAATAAATTCAATATCTATGTTTTTAATTTGGTAAAATATATTTCCTTTTTGAATTAATAATATCAAAATTAGCATAGGGTGAATTTTTGGTATGTTTCCGAAAACTTTTAATTTTTGACGAATAGAAAAAAACACTGAGTTATAGTTTAAAACCAAATTTTTATTTAAATAATTATTTTTCATATAGAAATTTATTTTACGTCAAAATAGATGCATAATACCTATATAAGTTCAATATACTTCATTGGATTCAGTTTATAATAATTTTAGATATATAAAAATTTTATTGAACTTTTCTCCCTCTTTTACCCACCCCCTAGTAGAATTTGAAAAATTCACATAAAACATAATTTTACAGCTTCTATGAATGAAATTTCAAAAATCTGAGAGACATGGTTGATATCATTAAATAAAACGTGGTTCAATAAGATGAAAATAATTTTTGGTGAATAGTAACTTTTTACTTTTATTTACCACAGTTAAAAGAAAATAAGGTACTTAAGGGTAAAAATGAAATTTTTATTACCCTAAAACATATCCTAATTTTATTGGATAAGTATAATTCGACCAAAAAAAACCTTATGAATAAAATAAGAACTTATTTGGTCCACCTGGATTAGATTAGGACATTTATTTTTTTTAAATAAGAGTTAAAAGAGTTAAAATAAGTGTTTAATAAATAAATCATGTGTAATATAGGGTTACACATAAGATAAATTAGACTATAAATATTAATTATAAATATAAAAATATTTACTACATAATGGAATTATATATATATTTTTTAGACATTAAATAATTTAATTTATTAATTACACAATAATGACGCAGTAATTACCTAATTAATGAAATATTAAATTAATTGAAACTATAAACCTACAAATAATTGTAATTTGATACTTTTTATGAATTAAACTAATTATATAGGTTAATATGACATATTTGGGTTGGTTAGAAGAATTTTTTTCGATGTAATAATGCTGTTATGAATTTACCAAAAATAGAATACCAAATAGAGTCAAAAATGACATAAAGGAGTTTTTAAAACAAATATTATATTATTAAATGATATTCCATACCTATAAATATAATGGTCAACAAAAATACTTATATAATGATTGTTGAATAATTAAAGAACCACTTGGGGTTCTATTGTATGTTTATAGTAAGTCTATTAACCATATAATATAAAAATACAAAGAGACATGGTAAATTTCAAACAATTTAACTAAGAGGTAAATCTAAAAGATAAAGTTAATATAATGACCCAAAACTAACTAAAATCTATTGGTTGAGTGTTTTTGACCCATAACGACCTTATACTTTAAATAATAAATTTTTTATCCATTATAAACTGAAAATTATTTTATTAAAAAATAATATTTCTATCTTTTCCTAAGGTGCCCCTCACCCCTCTTATTAAAGGGCACTTCCTCTTCTCTCTGATTCACACCATCAAAGCGATTTGGATGTCCAAAACCTGCCCAAATACCCTCTCAACTATCCTCCCTTCATACTAGAGGCCCTCATTTATTCAGAAATCCACCCTATAGAGCCCTTTTTATCAAATCAAAAGGAAGAACCCGGCGAAGAGGTAAATATTTCTTCACTATTTCAAAGTTCCATTAGTCTTCCACTTCCTCTTTCTTTGTTGTTTCCATTATAAAATATTATCTCCAGTATCTTTTATATACTACGATGTTATTATAAATATGGTGAAACTATATTAATTATTCTATCCATCCTTCGAATGACATGTCACCATACGTGTTCACGTACGACTTACCATCTCCACGTCGTGGTGTAATTGTCATTCAATACATTATTATTTGGATTGGTAAAATAATGATGTTTAATTGATGTAAATAAGAAAAATAACATGATAATTATTCTTCATATATGATATACCATCCAATTATATATTATTTTAATATCAATAGAATTATATTGTTGCTCGTGCGTACGTACGGATTACCGTCTCCTCAAACGCGATGAGATTAATTCTCTATCATATCCATTAAAGAATAATTTTCATATTATGATTAAAAATAATTTTTAGATACTTGAAATCATTCTAGATATGAATAATATACATCTCATCTATAATAAATATGACTCACATAACAAAGAATATAATGGAAACCGAATTCATTAACACCCAAAACGACGATAATACTAAGATATTATTAACAAAGAAATATTAAAAGATCATATATGATATCATATTAATGTATATGATTCCTTTATAATTTAATAAAAATTATTTCACCATTATAGTGAATTTTAACATACCCTCTACCAAGGAAAAAGTACAAAGTAAGGGGTTTCTTATCTCACTTTTTATTCTGTGAGATTCCCATTGTTCGCCACTTATTTATTGCATGTGGTGTATTGTATAATTCTATTTGATATATATTATCATTATTTTCTTCATATTTATTTTATATTGTGATTCATTTTGTGGTTATTATCATTTTTTCATATTATTCGATTGATTACAATGAAGTAAGGGTTTTTCATCTCACTTTTATTCATGTGAGATTCATGTTATATTTGCCACTATTTCCTTTTTTGTAGAGTATATACTTCCCCTAATTGTATTCATTTTATAATATAATTTAATGTATGGGTATTTACATACTAATTGGAAAATAATTCTTTCATGGGGTGCATGTGTTATATGTTACCAAATCGGTAAGGTAATTTCAAATTTCAATTTCCACTCATTGGGCTTTACGCATTCTTCATTGATTATTTTACTCCATGAATAAGTGTATAATCAATACTTATTATTTGTGTTGTAATTTAAACTCCCCTTTCTGTGGATATACATTTGATACAAAAAATAACTCCATTGATAATTTCTCAAGTCATCGATATGAACTTGACAAGAGTAATTTTAACTCAATCTCTATTTATGGAGGTAAACATCCAATTCATTGGGGTTGTTTTTACAAGATTATGTGTGAATGTACACTGATTAATTTAAACTAAATATCCATTAATATTGAGTTTATTTATAATTTTCACACATAATTATGTCCTTGGTTTATCCTTAACCGAAAGATATATTCTTTATAGGATATTTTATCTCAATTTACATTCCATTGAATCTTCTTCGTTGTTATACACCAATTCACTTTTAAATGGAGTATATAATGTACATTGACCTAGTATATCATGAATCCCTTCATTCTCGTGATATTATAATGTTTTTATCACATCGATTATTTGTATTCAACTGTCACTCTTTTGGTTAGGTACTCTAACTAAAATATCATTTTAAATGTTTTAATGATTTATTATTCTAAATATTTATCATTAATGTACATGTTTTAAAAATGGTTTTAAGGATTTATTTATATAGACATTAATGTTTTAAAATTAAAATTCCTTTTAAATGTTTCAATTTGGTATAGGACACTCTGAATCAAAAATCTATTTTTAAATGGATTTTTAACAAATAGAGTGACTTTTAAATGTTTTCAAGAAACATGGAGATATTTCTCTCAAATAGTTTTGATGATTATTTTCATCTATGTCAATATCATTCATTATTCATGAATGAGGTTCTTCTATTACAAAAAAATCTTCCATATTGTATTGAATTTGTTATGTTTGACTGTGGATGTGTTATTTTTATACCATTCATGGTTTGTGGATAATGTATTGACATTTCGTATGGTAGTTTTAATAAGAATGTTTATATTATGTTTCAAAATTTTCATATGAGGAATGCATTAGACTTAGTAAGTGATGGGTGGAGCCTGCTATAGCTCCTCTATGTATCGGTATGCCTCATGAGACAAACTAGTGTCTTGGAACAAGGTATTAACAAAATATTATTTGTTGTCTTAGCATAGGGCCTTGACTATGTAGTTATGAAAGTCTGCCATTATGCATTCCATCATTATGAAAGTGGCTACTGATATTTCATGTGATTATTCGAGTAGTATAATATCAATGTGAATAAGTAAATGGAATTATTTGATTTTATCTTTTCCATATTATGCTGAAGTTCATGTTTAAAATCCTTTTGTTTTATTCCTATACACTGCCCTAAATGTTTATGCTTATTTATGAAAGATTCCACTATAATGTTATCCTTACTGAGCATCTGAGCTCACCCCTTTATATGTTTTATTTTCCCCCGGATGCAAAGAAGTATATTATGACTGACTTGTAGGGATAGTCTATGGGATCTCAGTGTTTTCTATGGAAACAATGTTTTTTAGTTTTCTATTTTATGATGTAATGTAAACCTTTTGAATGTATCTAGAACTTCCAAGGCTACTAAAAAATTTGGTCTTTTATGAATTGATCTTTTATGATCATGCCAATGATACATAATAATGCACTGAATATAGGCTTCTGGGGGTGGGGCATTACAGTTGGTATCAGAGGAAGTTTAGTAAAAACCTTTGAAACTAGATTTAGATAAACTCGGATTAGAGAACATAGCACTGAGATAGAATTTGAGGATTAGTATATAGGAACTTCCTAAAATTTTGGTATTGGTGTGATTTTGCGAGTTTTCTAAGAAATACATTAATTTCTGGATACGAGAAGGTATAGGCGGCACTAGAACAGATGTACCTAGGTGTAAAACCCGAAAACACCGCTTTGAGCTAGACTCGAATGAGAACTGGTGGACGATAATGGGCCTTGCTGCACTCTTGGTTTCGACACTCCCGAGGAATATTCATAGAATAATTGAAATTTTCATTACAAAATAATTGATTTATTTTCATATAAGATGAGAATAAATGACCTTGGATAATTCAAAGGTTTTTCAAATTGAAAATATCGTGTCATGATATTCTCTAAATGATTTTATGACTACTGTTACTCACACAATGATTTCTAGTTTTAGTCAATTGCTGTATTCCAAGGAAGCCATTGTAACATTGAGAATGATGTAAAAGGTGGGAACGGTGGTTGAAATGATAAAAAAACTGGAATATTGATAAGAGTAAAACATATCGTGTTCATTCCAAATCAGTATTCCAAAAATATAATCAACAACATATATATTAACCAACTCTCGGACTCCAAAAAGATGAGAAATGTGATGAATGATAAGAGCTCCAGCAGTAGAGACCATGAAGAAAAGAATCCTCAATTTCCATCATGCCAGAAATTTGGAAGGATACCCCCAAGAACGTGTCTCAATGGAACAATGAAATGATTTACATGTGGGAAAGAAGGATATAAAGGGAATAATTACTGAGTGAAAATGAAGAGTACTATTGAAGATAATAAATATGGTCCCAACAATCTATTTACAGTCCTTTTCCATAAATGTAGGGGACATGACCATTACCAGAGTGAATTCCTTATTATATAGGATATATTCATGGTCAAAGGAGAAGCTATGTGGAAATAAATGGTTGGATAAATGTTTAAAAGTATTAGTGCTCTTTTTGATGGGATTACTTTGGAATACTTTTATCATATAGTTATAACCCTACAGTTTGTCATGTGAAAATGATATTTGAGAAAGAATTATCATTTCTCTTGTGGATATAGTTATAAATTACCATTTGGGTTTATATGATCATTGGTTTTAGGAAATTACAAGTTATTATATTTTGGGATGAAAATTCAAGGTATGAGATAACAATTGTGGTTAAATTATGTTATGGTTTTTTGAGGAATTTATCTAATTTTGGTAATGTTATAAAATATAGTTTTTCAAAAAGTACAACACGCAGAATGTGTGATAACCCGTCACGTTGAACAAAGCATTGGGAATTGAACCCACAACTAGAGTGCGATTGGGATTTATCTCCTACCATTGGACTATGTGAAGTCCCTAGTTAGTGTGACTATTTATTTTTAGTTATATAATTTTATTGATCAATAATAAGTTGATTTGGGATCTTAAGTCTTATAAAATTAACACCCATAGTATAGGAAAATGATTGAGTGACTAAGTGATAAATTTTATTTTGGAAGACGTTCGCTTTGTTGGGAACACTATATTCCCATTGAAAATAGAATACTATGTGATTTCATTTGAGGAGTAATGGTGGATTTTTATCTATGTTTTTATTGTGGATTAATCGTCATTTGTGTTATTTATGGAAATTATTAACCTATATTAGAGAATATGTGATTAGGTTAATTACTTTTAGGTATGTGACTTTAAGCGGATGATGTCATATGGACATACAATTTAACGTGGAAGACTACATAACCAAATTCTTCTTATGTTTTGGGATTCAATATTAGTTTGGATTATATTGAAGTATTTTACTTAAAATTGTTTATTGAATGGTATTTATTTAACATTGGGGTATTTTTGGTTTAATTTTAGAAATTAATATTAGTGTTTCTTTCTCTAAAGGAATATCCTTTTGGGGGATCATCGGATCTTGTACTAACCATTTTGGTTTTGATTAATCTCTAAAGACAAGGTAAATATATAGTTTAACTTTTTTGGATCATGTGATTCTCTATAACTTTATTCTAGCTCTTCTGGTGTGACCAAGTCTTCTTGGATACTCATCGTTTAAAAAAAAATGAGTTTGTGGAAGAAATTTATTAAATAATGAAACTCTATATAAAAAGTAATTATATCTCTTTATGTTCTTAGTCAATCTCCTAAATAAATTACTCATATTTATGAAATATAACTTCAAATGAAAAAAATGTTGTCTGGTTACTTTTCCTACTGGGAAACTAATGACCATTTGTCCAATCACAAGTTTGTGGTTTTCGTATTGTTAAATTTCTCCTGATCATGTTTTCTATTACTCTCTATCAGAACTTGATGCTTAGTTTATCTTTTTTATCCATATTTTCCTACATGGAATCCTATTAGGGGTTATCTTGGGTGACCAATGTACTTATCTTTATTTCATTTAAAGTGATAGTTTTATTGAATCTTTTTCCAATGTGGGACTTTCCATTATATTCCAAATCCCAATTTTAAAAATTGATAGGATAAAATTTATTGAAGGAGGGAATAATGTGACACCCCAATATTTCATAGTACATTAGTTCTTCAATGTAATTCAATAACTTACCCTACACGCAACATCGAGTTCAAGTGCACCATGACCTACCAAACTTGCCGTTCAAAAGAGTTTATGAATAGTATTAACATAATTTTGAACATTATATAACCCTTATAATTTTAGAATCCATATTATGAGTTTCATAGACATAATTTAAGGACAAATTCATTTTTTCAGATAAAATAAGTATTTTTCAAAAAATGCAATTTTTCCACCTTTTAATGGTGAACCCTTTTTAAATCCAATATTTGAAACTTTTATATATTCAATTTTGAAAAAAATAAACATCTTATTTTGGATCAAAACACAATAATTTTGTTTCAATAAATTTTGGGCGTTTTTCTGATAACTTTCATTTTTGCGTGAATAGTGAAAAATAATATATTTTAACTGAACACAAATTTTTTAATCCAAATAATATATAGTGTTCAACTATACATGTGAATGGTTTGTAGGTATAATTAGATTATATTTTTACCATTTAATCCAATGTTGGTCATTGTATGTAATTTTACTTTGAAATTGGACATGAACAATTGTCAATCTTTTGGTAGTTATTATTTCATAAAAATACGCTTTTTTGTTTTGACAATGGGAATTAATTTAAAACTAATAAATTAAATTTCTATGTTTTGAACTTGGTAAAATAGGCTTCATTTTTGAATTCATAATATCAAAATTAACTTAGGGTGAATTTTTGGTATGTTTCTGAAAACTTTTAATCTTTGATGAATAGTGAAAATACTGAGTTATAGTATAAAACCGAATTTTTATTTAAATAATTATTTATTTTATTTAAATTTATTTTAGGTCAAAATAGATAAATAATACCTATATAATTTCAATATAATTCATTGGAGTCAGTTTATAATAATTTTAGATATATAAAAATTTTATTGAACTTTTCATGGTTTTTTACCCACCTCCTAAGAGAATTTTTAAATTCACATAAAACATAATTTTACCACTTCTGTGAATAGAATTTCAAAAATCTGAGAGACATGGTTGATATCAATATTTACAATGTGGTTCAATAATATGAAAATAATTTTTGGTGAATAGTAACTTTTTACTTATTTACCACGGTTAAAAGTAAATAGGGTAATTAAGGGTAAAAATGATATTATTATTACAATAACACATGTCCTAATTATATTGGATAAGTATAATTAGACCCAAAAAAACCTTACGAATAAAATCTTAACCTCTTTGGTCCACTAGGATTAGATTAGTTTATTTATAATTAATTTATTCAATGAAGAGATAAATGAGTTAAAATTAAAGTTTAATAACTAAAACATTTTTAATATAAGGTTAAAAATAATCTAAATTCGACTATAAATATTAAATATAAATATAAAAATATTTTCTACATAATTGTATTTTAGTTATATTTTTTAGACAATAAATAATTTAATTTATTAATGACACAATGATGATGCAGTAATTACCTAATTAATGAAATATTAATTTAATTGATACTATAAATATCCATATAAATGTAATTTGAGACTTTATATGAATTATACTAAATATATAGGTTAACATGACATATTAGAGTTGTTTAGTTGAATTTTTTTGGAAGTAATAAAACTTTTATGAAATTAGCAAAAACAAAATACAAAATAGTGTCAAAATTGACATAAAAGAGTTTTTAAAACAAATATTATATTATTAATTGATATTCTATTCCTAAAAATATAAAATTTGGGACAAAAGACTTATATAATGATATCTGTATCATTAATGAACCACTTGGGGTTCTATTGGATATTTATAGTAAGTTTATTTACCATATAATATAAAAATACAAAGAGACGTGGTAAATGTCAAACTAGTTAACTAAGTGTTAAATAAAAAAGATAAAGATAGTATAATGACACAAACCAATTTAAAACCTATTGGTTGAGTGTTTTTAGACCCATACCCACCTTAGCATTTATGTAATCAATTTTTGAGCCATTAGAAACCGAAAATTATTATATTTTAAAATAATATTTCTAGCTTTTCCTTTGGTGCCCCTCACCCCTCTTGTAAAAGGGCACTCCACCTTCTCTCTAATTCACACCTTCAAAGCTATTTGGCTCTGCCAAAACCTACCCAAATACCCCTTTAATGGTCCTACATTATTCCTAGAGACCCTCCTTTAGTCATAAATCCAACATATGAATCCCTTTTGATCAAATGAAAAGGAAGAACCCGAAAAAGAGGTAAATATTTCAGCACCTCTTTCAAAGTTAATTTCTTCTTCCACTTCCTATTTCTTTGTTGTTTCAATTCTAAAATAATAAATCCAGTATATTATATATATTGTGATGTTATGATAAATATAGTACAGCCATATTCATTATTATATCCATCCTTTGAATGACATGTCACCAAACATGTGTACGTACGACTTACCGTCTCCACGTCGTGGTGTAATTGTTATTCAATAAATTATTATTTTGATGGGTATAATAATGATGTGTAATTGAGGTAAATAATAAATATAACATGATAATGATTCTTCATATATGATATACCATCCATTTATATATTATTATAATATCAAAAGAATGATATTGTCACTCGTACGTATGTATGAATTATCATCTCCACGAACGTGATGAGATTCATTCCCCATCGTTTCCATTCAACACTAATTTTCATTTGATGACTAAAAATAATTTTTATAGACTTGATATCATTCTGGATATGAATACGATACATTCTATCCAAAACAAATATGAGTCACATAACAAAGAATATAATGGAAAACGAATTTGTTAACATATGAAACGAAGATAATACTAAGATATTATTTACAAATCAATGTTAAAATATCATATATGATATCATATTAATGTATATGATTTTTTTATAATTTAATAACAATTATTTAACCATTATTCTGGAGGTTAACCTACCCTCTACCATGGAAAAATTACAAAGTAATGGGTTTCTTATCTATCTTTTAATTCAGTGAGATTCCCATTGTTTGCTACTTATTTATTACTACCCTTTTATATATATTATCATTATTATTTTTATATTCATTGTATTCTGTGATTAATTTTTTTGTTATTAACTTTTTTTCATACTATTGATTGATTAAAATGAAGTAAGGTTTTAACATCACATTTTATTCCCGTGAGATTCATGCTTTATTGGCCACTATTTCATTTTGTGTAGAGTATGTACTACCCCTGATTGTATTATTTTTGTAATATAATTTAATGTATGGTTACTTATATCCTCATTGTTTGACCCTTCTTTCATGGGGTGTATGTTTCATAAGTTACCAATTCGGTTAGGGATTTTCAAATTTCAATTTCCACTCGTTGGGCTTTATGCATTCTTCATTGATTATTTTACACCATGATTATGTGTGTAATCACTATTTATTATTTTTGTAGTAATTTACAATCCCATTTATGTGGATATACTTTTGATAAACATAATCACTCCATTGATAAATTCTCAAGTCATTAGTATGAACATGATAAGAGTAATTTTAAATCAATTTCTATTTATTGAGTTAAACATCCAATTAATTGGTGTTGTTTTTACAAGAATATGTGGGAATGTCTTCTAATTTATTTATACTAAATATCAAATCATATTGAGTGTATTTATATTTTTCATACATAATTATGTAGTTGATTTATCATTAACCTAAGGATAAGGCCTTTATATGAGATTTCATCTCAATTTACATTCCATTGAGGAATCTTTGTTGTTATACACCAAATCACTTTTATATTGCGTATATAATATACTTTGACATAGTATATCATGAATCCATTCATTCTCATGATATTATAATGTTTTTTAGCTCAATTATTTGTATTCATGTGTCTCTCTTTTGGTTAGGAACTCTATGTAAAATATCATCATAAATGTTTCAAATATTTATTATTCTAAATCATTCACATTAATGTCCATGTTTTAAAATGGTATTAAGGATTTATTTATGTGGACATTAATGCTTTAAAATTAAAACTCCTTTTAAATATTTCAACGTGGTATGGGACACTTTTATTCAAAAATCTATTTTTAAATGGATTCTTGACAAATAGTGTGACTTTTAAATGATTTCAAGAAATAGGGGGACATTTCTCTCAGATAGTTTTGTTGATTTTTTTCATCTATGTCAATATCCTTCATTACTCTTGATTGAGGTTAATCTGTTACAAAACAATATTACATATTTTATTAAATGAGTTATGTTTGACTATGGATGTGTTATTTTTATACCATTCATGGTATGTGGATAAAGTATTGACATTTTGTATGCTAGTTTTAATATTAATGTTTATGTTATGTTTCAATCTTTTCATATGAGGAATTCATTGGACTTAATATGTGATGGGTGGATCCCACTATAGATTCTTGATGCATCGGTAGGTCTCATGATACAAACTAGTGTCTTGGAACAAGGTCTTGATAAAATATTATTTGCAGTCTTGGAACAAGGCCCTGACTACGTGCTTATGAAAGTCTGGCATTATGAATTACATCATGATGAAAGTGGCTATTGATTTTGAAATTGATTACTCGAGTAGTGGAATATCCATGTGAATAATTAAATGTAATTATTTGATTTTATCTTTTCCATATTATGCTTAAGTTCACGTTTAAAAGGATTTTTTTAGTCTTATACAATGCCATAAATTTTTATTCTTATTTATGAAAGTTTCTACGATAATGTTATCCTTACTAAGAATTTATGCTCACACCAATATATGTTTTATTTTTCCTAAGATGAAAAAATTATATTATGACTGACCTGCAGGGATAGTCTATGGGATCTCAGTGTTGCCTGTGGAAACAATGTTGTTGTATATTTCTATTTTATGATGTAATGTAAACCTTATGAATGTATCTAGTAATTATAAGGCTACAAAACTAATCATTCTTTCAAGAATTGATCATTTATGATCATTCCAATGATACGTAATAATGCACCAACTCTGGGCTTTTGTGATTAGGGCGTTACAACTGGGGTATGTATGTGATCCAATATTTCAATTTGACATTGGTGTTTTGGATGGAAAAGGTCACATTTTTCAGTATCAATGTCAGAAATGTATTGTTTATGTTTTTAGAACTGTATTGAATGTGTGTATTTTGGGATGTTATAATAATGAGATGATACATATATATAATTCATAATCTAATGGTAAAAGTAAGAGGATAATGACATTATATATTATTCTATCATTAAAAGGATAGAAAATTTTATGTGTATTCTCCAAAGTGAACTAGTATATAAAATATTATTAGCATATGAGGATATAGTATCATGTTTCAAAATGATATGGAAATAGTTTAATGAGTAGGAAATTTTCTAGGGAAACCAAAAAATTAAGGTGGAAGGAGTCTTTTTTTCCTCTTGTTAGAAAAATGTCACCATGTTTTTTAAGTAAAGGTAATGATTAAAGCCTCTAATTTTTAATGATTTAACTACATGAATATGGAGAATTATTCTAATGAATGCCTCAAGAAATAAATTTATTTAACTATGAAAATCCCCAAGGATAATGGATTATAGTTTTTGATCACTATAACTACGTATTAAGTCCTAAATGACACAATAATATATACATTGAATATATACTAATTTCAAGATAATTATTTATTTAATTCAGGATCTACACACTCTTTTATGTCTTCTATGTTTTCTAAGAACATTAAATTGGACCCAAAAACTATGAGTTAATAGTTTACAATTAAAAAATTATTGGTAATATTATTGAAATAAAAATGTATCGGGAAGTATTTCATTATATTCCAATATATTCCCTTGTCAAATTATTTATTATCATACATATGATTTTATTTTACATAATTATCATTATGTATTTCCCTTAAAATTATAATTAAAGATTTTATTATTAAGAGACTGTGGTTACTCATTATGAAGGCAAAAGAGAGTACGCTATATTAAATATATAGTATTCATTATCTAAATATTTTATACAAATTCCTCTATTATATCACCTAAATCAATTCCTATTATAAGATATGGATAAACCACTATGGATGGAAAATAAATTCTTTAGAATGAATAGATACCTAAAATTTATGAATACATTGATGCATTTCCTAAATAATTTCAAATAATTCCATCTAGGAAATAAATTTAGTTCTCTTTTGATATCTTCACTAATGAAAAAAATTAATCCAAGGCTCCAAATTGAATCGAACCAGAAGAAATTTGGTAGTTGAAGAAACATCTATAATAGTTGTATAATAAGGTATTTTTACACCCATATAGTTTCACAATGGGGATAACCAATTTAATTTATAAAAAATAAGGGTTGGTACATATGGTTTTTTACTTATTTTATAGAGATGAATTCCATTACAGTGAAGAAAAATTATTCTTACAAATAAATAATTTCAAATTTGGTCAACTCCATGGTGCTCAATATTTTTTAAAGATCGGTCATAATTCAGATTATCACCAATTAAGGGTTACAAATAAGGATATTCCACAAGAATAGTTGATATGACTTATGTGCATTATGGATTTATTGTAATGGTGATCTAGTAGACAAATTCACCATCATTTTTTATGAATATGATGAAAATATTATCCAAGGATTATGTTGATATTGAAATGGTGGTATGAATACATGAATATTTGATATAATATCCAATATTTGAATTGCAAGAGAACTGTTTTTGAATAATTCTTAAGACCCCTAGAGAAAAAGAAATAATATATTAAACAAATGATGAGTGAATTTTATCTCCATGATACCCCACATATATTACACATAAATCTTATTTGGTAAAAAAATAAAATTAAAAATCCATATAATGTAAAACAACAATATTGATTATTTATCCATAGTCAAACAATTTATTATTATGAAAAATATTTCCAAAAAAGTGGGTTTTAAGTGTAATATGATTTATATTAATATTAATATTTTCTCCCCCATGTAATTTTTTTTATAAAATTTCATCCATATTTAAAATCATAATTTCTAATTTATTCAATATGATTGTTTTCATTTTTATTAACAATAATTAGGTAAAGATTCTAAAAATATTATTACCATGGTAAATGTGAATTACTGTAAAAAGAATATTACAATGTTTGAATGATATAATAAATTTAAAAAAAGTTTGTTTAATGAATATTTGATGTTTTAAGAGGATAATCTATATCTCACCACTATTATATTACACATTGTAATATAGATGCCTTGTAAATAATGCATTCCTTTTATATTAAGGGGTTATATTTATGAAATTTACATTTCCTCCATAAAAAATACCATTCACTACCCCTTCAAGGAAACTATTAAAAAGTGAATTAATTTTCCATAATAACCATTATTGCTTCCTCATGAATTCTATTCAGTTTTCCCATACTTCCAGTCACATGATGTTGTCATAATCCCTCCATTTTATAGAATTGATTTTTGAAAAGTTTAAGTTATCAACATAACTACTCATCAAAATATAATAATTTTTACATCTATATAATTATCTTAAATCCTATCAAACTAATTATAACATTATGATATAATTATTATTTTTATACATAAATATTTATATGTTTATATATTATAAAGTATATTGCATTTACTCTTCCATATAATAAATTTAACCCCATTAAGAGTACATGTCAACTACTACCTCTATAAAATAAATATTTTATTTTTCATATATTACATATTGGGATTTTTAGAAATCATATTTCATGAAATAATATTTTATTTATAACATTATTATAATTATGAGAACATAAATCGTCTCTGATATTCCACCAATTTTATGGAAAATGAATAAATTATTTGTGCGTACATGGGGACTACCGCCTGAATATAGCAATATTTTTTCATCATAAACCTACAAGGATTATTCCAATATCATATTTAATAAATTAAATTGATTTAAATATTATTTTGTTCAAAGTAATTTATTAATATTTTACTTGGTCTTAATATAATATATTTCATTTGTTAAAAATTATAAAGATAAACTCTTCTCCAACTCCATATACATGAATCAAAAATAAAATACTCAAGGAATAGAATTTAAACATCAGAAAACAGTATTAAATATCTCTTTCATACCATATTATAAGTATCGATGCCACTATTAAAAACCTATTTATTTCAAACAAAACTACTAACATATGATGTTGAAAAAACCAATAACTAACAAATATATTAATAATGAATGATTATAATTTATATTTTTAAATAAAATTATACATGCCAAATGTTGTCAAATAATTGATTATGATAAATAAGTTTATTATATATAAGTTTAAATAGAATTCATGAAAGTTGAATGTAAATGGTAAGGGTTTTAGTTAATATTTTCATTCATTAAGGAATACATTCATGTTAAACACATATTTTTATTTTATATGGTGTTCCTAATACCCCATTGGACTATATAATAGTTATTATTTATTACTCTATGGATTTAAATATTTTTTATGAATCCTATAATCTCATTATCATGATCTAATTGTTAACAAATTCATGATGGATCTATAAATAAAATTATGTTTCTTTTAGTGTTATGCCATATCCACCACATTTTGGGGTTTGTGGTGGGTATAATTCCATATGTGTTTTTTCATAATAATTTCATGGAACTAAAAGGATTTACCAATACATATTATATTATATTTTTATACACTTTTAATTAATGTGTAATTAAATTCATAGTAGTTTCTTTCCAATCTCATTTTCAAATCGAGAATTTTAGTATTGAATTTATATCTAGGGAAAATTTATGAGTAAATTATCTATAAGACACTGGGAAATTTTATCTCTTATGTTTGTTATCGATGTTTTATATTTCCTCAATGAATTTTTTTTATATTAATAATTTTCATGATGTGACATTTATTTGTAAAACCGACTGACAACTTCTTTATGGTTGTGAATATTTATCCACTATATCCGCATTTAATTTATAGATTTCCTCATCCATTCAACAATAAGTGATTAATTTAATTTTATACTATTTTAGTTTCATTAAAGTATTTTTAAAATAATGTTTTATCATTTTCTACATGTATAATGTTAACACAATATTCCCTTGTAACATTCTGCATGCAAAAAAAAATCTTTTGTTAATGTGTTAATTTTTCCTTATAATGAATGATTTCCTTGTTATGGATTAGTATTCAAAGTTATTTTCATTCTAAATAATTTTCAAAATAAAAATAAAATTTTGTTATATTATTTCAACATGAAAAATATGATTTCAAAAAGGAATTATTATTTTCTATAAAATTTTTACAGGATTATGTTTTTAAAAAATAATTTTTTCAAAAATACTGAACCATCATTATGTGTTTATAAAAGAATTTTTCATTTATAAAAAATTATTGAGAAAATTTATTTTGATTTAATTGTTTTTTTAAAAAAATTATTCAAGATCGTATCATTTTATTAAATAGGGAATATTTATAGAGAATTCGGGAATGTGAAAATAGATATTTCCTCATCTACATGAAATTAATTTATTCTAAAATCATAAAAATATATTATTAATCTATTTAAATATCCATTTACATTCCTTATGTAACACATATTGAACTAAAAATTAAAAAAATACTACATATTATTAATAGAAATATTGATTACATATCCATGGAATCTACAATCTACACCTATATTTATCCATAAGGGTTGACATAATAGATATCAATCAATGACTATTAATGATCATAAGATATGTACATGTTTCATATAACATGAGATAAAAATAGGGAATCATGCCCATTAATACATAGATCATAACCATCAATCATGGAATAATGTTTCATAAATCAAAATACAAAATATTTAGTATTACAGAATCATAAATAGTTAATCATAATCCATGAGAACATATCATATAGATAATAAATAATTTTTTTTCATGAACATAAAAAAATAATACTATTTAATTATTTAAATATCACATCCAATAATACCATTGAGTATTATGATCAGTCTCTATTCAATCCTTTCATTAGTCAATGTTCTATCTTAAGACTATACAATTAAGAAATGTAACTTACTAAACTAGATTAAATCCTCATTATAGAGCTTATTATATAATCAAATATCAGGAATCAAATTATCGATTGGAAGACTATAACAATATCGTCCCACCATTAACATAATAATATATATATATATATTTGTTCTAGAATATCATAATACATTCTTCATATTATCAATTCATTACCCATGGAAAGGATATATATTTCCTAAAAATTTCATCATCATAATCATAAAATATCCATATAAAGAATAATTATGGTTACTATAACATACCATAACCCTCATGTCTGGATCTGGTATAAAATTTATAAAATTTACATTTTCATGATTACTACCAATAAATTTGACCCAATATTTTTCCATCCATACCATACTACATCAAATGTAAAACATGGATCTATTACACTATCAAATCCCTTCTATTATTATTGTTTTATATAATTATAGAAAACCCTTACATAAATAAAACATATTTCATTAAACGATCCCTTCACCCAATTAACCCAAAATTTTTCACAATAATTCATTATCGTCAGTCATATAAAATCCATTCTAGGCATAATTCATCCAACATTATTTTATTAACAAGGGGAAAAACATATGAACAGTAAGATCAAATTATCTACTATAGAGAACATAATAATTTACAAATAAACATAATTAGTAATCATAATAAGAGTAAAAGTGTGTGATTACATAATAAAAGTGAATCATTATATCATAAGAATATCCAGGCCAATCAATACCTAGATAATAAAATACAAAAAAGTGGAATAGTGATTTAATAAAGGCATTTTAAAAAAATTACACATGAGCGATGTGATAACATTATTGATCAAAGGAAACATTATAATTCTATAGAAATAACAGGGAAAACGTTTTATTATCTTTGGACATCATCTTCATATAATACTTATAGAACCCTTATAGAAACCTTGAAATTGGAATACCTATACCCCTGACATCAAATATAATTCTCTGGATTACCTAAGTATTATCTAATGTATTAGAATTCTATCTAAGATCACCCATTGTATAAGCTATATGGGGACCACCTGGTGCTATCTATTTGTATCCATCATTTATAATGCCCAATAACTATAAATAAAGTATAAAGATCTTTCACTTTAGCATAAAACTCATTGATAAAATAATTTTTTGTTTTATAACATGATTATCCCATAAAGAAGTTAATGGGTTTCTTTATAATATTTTTGTGACATGATTAAATCATGTAAAACAAAATTTTTCTAAAATAATCTTTTATAAACATGATAAACCCATAAAAAAGAAATGGCTTCCAAAATAGTCTCTTTGAAATAATCTTAACCCATATAAAGAAATAATGAGGATGGTATCATTAGAAAATATCCTCATTTGATCATTTGTAAAAAAAGGTTTTTATGTTGATGAATATAAATACCTTTAAAATATCATTAAAATACTTTTGATTAAAATACCCTTTTATTTTAAAAAGTAATATTTTAATCATATATCATTTTTAAAATTATTTTTATTGAAAAAAAATTAAAAACTAAAAATTTTAGGAATATTATTGAATAAATTTATTTATAGATATACTTTTAAAATTTTAAATAATGATTCAAATAAATTATGGTCATGATAGTTGGTAATTCCCTACATATTTTATATGTTAAAAATAACATTCTATTTTCATAGTTTAAAGGTTAGGAAATTTCTTTTTTTTGAAAATAATAATAATATTCCACTAAAATTTTTATAAAATAAAAAATGTGTAAACACTTCTTCAATAAATCATTTTTATGTGGTTAAAAACATTTTTTAGACATTTTTAGAAAAAAAAAATTAAGTAAGAAAAATTATTTCCAACTGAAGAGATAAATAAAGTCAACTTTTTGAAGAGAAGATTCTAATAAATATTATGTTACAAAGAGTGGAAAGTGGTAATTTTACTTTCTTGATATATGGTTCATAAATCTCACCCCTGGACACATAATTATAAATTATATCAATAAATGATGAGATAGTAACAAAATACTCTTACAAATTTTATAGCGTTGAAGCGTAATCGCAATGAAAACAATATTATAAATTAAACATAAAATATT
Source organism: Viscum album (assembly GCA_963277665.1). Lineage (NCBI taxonomy): Eukaryota > Viridiplantae > Streptophyta > Magnoliopsida > Santalales > Viscaceae > Viscum > Viscum album. The sequence goes on along the minus strand of OY728161.1, from coordinate 1,918,171,842 downwards.
TTTAAAATAAATATACTTATTATATAACATTTAAAATGGGAATTATATACACCTCATAATAGAATATAGTTATATAATATAACTAACATATCAAAGAAGGTAATTGAGATAAAAAATCGATTACTGTTTAGTAACTTGGAAACTGCAAATGAAATAAATTATAAGTACCCTAATGGGAATTTAAATACCCATAAATTTATTTATAATGATTATAAAACACATTAATGGTATTTTTATAAAACAAAATATACAAATATGTGATGAATATAGCATATTTCTCACAAAAAAGAAAAATGTGATGAAAAAAGCCTTACCTTGACTTTGATTCATCGTATTGGCTATTAATCATCACAAATAGCAAAAATATATTAATTAATTAATTAATTAATTAAAATTTTTATGTTAAATATTTCTTTTATTATACCTATTTTCTTTTTTATATGATTACTCAATCATTAGGTTTATATTGGATGTTTCATCTATATTAAACTTATGTGTGAAAAATGAATTTGTTAGGTTGAAATGGTCAATGAGGTCAATATATAAACTATTATAGAATAATAATAATGAAATAATTATAATATTTATACATAAATTACCCTTTTATAGAAAATCATAAAATATGGTTATGGAAAATTATCCAACTTTATGATCATAGTTAAGGTAGGTCGTATGTATGCATGAGTAACATTTCCAATTTTTAATGATCATTATGGAATGAAATTAACATAAATTTTACCATTAAAAAATGTCCATAATATACTAAATAAGATATTATATAATTATATAAACATATATATAATTCATGTGATGTGGTGATTAAAAAATGAGTCGCATTGCTTCGTGGGGTTGGTAGTCCACGCGCCCATAAAAGATGTTATCATTTTTCAATGAGTGAAAAGTTAAGAATGAAATGAGTTATTATCTTCTCAAAAATGATATTTATTTCCTTTATATATTAATTATCTAATTTAAATCTCATATATTCATTATTTGTACCTTTAATACCATATATGTAATGCGTTAGTGAAAAATGAATCACATTGATTTTCGAGGCGATAGTCCAACGTACACACTAGCGATGTCATCATATCCCCTATAGAATGGATGGTAAATAGGTTTTATATAATATAATGATTATTTATTTATATTTATGTTTAAAATAACATATATATACTTTTTATAAATCATCATACCCATCCTTGATAGGTGGTAATGTGAAAGTAAATGATATCGGTTCGTGTGGCGTTAGTTCACCGTACATAAGAATGAGGAATGTGTGAACAATTTGATGAAATTAGATAATTAAATAGGTTATTATATTAACATAATAACATATCCTCATATTATAGATACTTATTTTGTTATATAATAAATTTTTAATAATATTTAAATCAGGTGAAAAATTAAATAAAATAACAATACTCATTAAAGAGCATTACCACTTCTTTGGGTATCCTTTTTAGGTTTGACACAAAGAATTTATAGGATGAATTTATTACTAAATTAAGGCTTCTATTACACGATTACATAATTTATAATGTGTTTTGGATTGATATATTTCAATCACAATGGCATGAGTTGTTTTTATAAGTGAGGGGAGTGAGATTCCTTTTACAGTTGAGGAGTAGCCACATTTTTTTAAATACCAAAAATTATTCACTATTTCTAGGTATATATTACCTAAAATTCCTCCAAAATAGATAATTAAAGGTTTTGGGGGATTATATGGTCCATCCGAACCTCCAACATAATAATAAAACACATTTTTCAACATTTTGGTTCTCAACATATAGGTTTCCTTGTTTTTACCATTTTGGTTTTCCCTATGGTAACTAGTTTTCTAACCTCTGTAATTTACCATTTTTGATTAAATAAATGTGATAATTGTGGAATAATATGGACTCGCTAATTCTCTTTATTATTTTCATTTTATAAATATATTATTTAATGGGTATTGATAATTTATTTTAATACAAGAGCATGTTCGGGAAAAAACACCGCTATAACCATTGCTACGCTAACATAGTTTTTTTTTTCTATTTAGGGGTCAATATATTCCTTATAAAATAAAAATTTGTAAATTAATGGAACATAACGTAAATTTATTAATATACATAAATCAATTTATAAGATATCAGATTTTTTTCATTATAAATCATGTAATAAATTTTTTTTAAAAAAAACATTTTTGTTGATATTCAAAAATTTTAATTAAATGTGATCTTAAAAAACATCAATACAATAATGAAATTTGATTAAATTAAGTTAAAAACAATTTAAAATTATATATTCATATAAAATTTAATGTCAGATAATAATTCACTCAATTTAATTCATTTTTATTATTTATAATATCATGGATTTTATCTAATCATCATCTGAATAATTAATGTGTTGGAATTTCTTAATAATTTAAAGTAATTATATCTTATATGAAAATAAAATATAAATTTTTATGTTGAAAAAATTCATTTTTATTTCAAAATAATATATGTAACTAAACCCAGAATGTTTTCCCCTATAGTAAATGTTTATAGATATGAAATTAAAGAATGTTCATTTTCTATTTTTTTCTTTACATAACTTATTATATGAGTGATATTAAAAGTCAAGTGGAATGACATTGATGTATTCTAGATAAATTAAATTAAATTATCAAAACATACTCATATAAATAAATTTCAATAATATTTTAGGTCATATCCATAATTACGATTTTAGTTTAACCCTCGGTAAATCCATTATTTCTATAACCGTGGTAAATATGCTTTTACAAATTTTATAATTAATTTTTGACAATAAATAAGTATAAATTGTTATAAATTGATAATTATTCTGTTTCCATATAAAAAATCCAATTTTCAAAATTTATTTCAATGAAGTTTAAATGTTTAAATTAAAAGTAATCCTAGAGACACGATGAGAAAGAAATGTTTTAATTAAAAAATGATCAAAAGTTTATAGTATTTTTATATAAAAAACTGATATTATAATGATTTAAAAGAAATAATTAAGATTAATTTATATTAATTTAAAGTAATATTACATTAAAACTAATTATAATTATAATTTTATAATGTTAATTACATAAATGAAAATACAATTTTCTTTTAAAATTCATTATTTTTCATTATTCATCGTAAAATGGAAATTTTAATAAAAATAAAAACAAATCACCCTAGATTAATTTTTGTAATATTATACACAATATTAATTATATTATTTAAAATAAATTTTCTCAAATCGATTAATCTAAATATTAAATTATATGTGGAAATGGGACAATATCATCTTTTATAAAAATACAGTTTTTCTAAAAATATTTATTTCTATTCGAAATGATTAATATATTATCTATAATAAATATTAATTATTTAATATATTTTATTTATGTTTATAAAATTTTAAAATTTTAGTTTTTACTATTCCTACCCACTAATTTAATGATAATGTTGTAATGAAAATTTTTAAATAATACTTTTTTATACAGTATCATGTTTCATTCAAACCCATTGTTGTGTGAATTTTCAAGCTATATAATATATTATATTTATTTTAAAAAATATATATCTTAATGTATCAGGTTGTTATATATTTATCTAAGACCATTTTTATGTCATTTATTCTATTGAACATAATTTTCTTCCATTAAAAACATGGGGTCTATAACCTCTCCCATTAATAAATTATGTCCTTTCAATTTTAACTTTATATCAGTAATAAAATTAGCGATGTTTGTGAAATTTTTTTTGGAAACCCATATAATAAAAATTTATATAAAAATATCCTATTGATAAGATAATAATAAATATTTTTAGGTCACTTAGAATATAATGTAACATAGTTTCAATGTAGAAGAACATAGGTGAGATGTAAAGATATTGACATGGAGGAAAAGAATAAATAATTATACACAATAATATAGGTTATTTATGAATGAAAGTGAGTAATCAATGTAATAGTCATGTCACAAAAACTATAAATATGAGATGATCAAAATGATTGTCGGTTCATCATATATTATGGTACTATGAAAACATTATTGTTTAAAAACTATTCCTAGAGTTGAGGAATTACTTAAAAATAAAGACTAATAGAATATGGAAATATACTTGATGATTATAATTACATCCTTCAATCAATTTCCATCCAACTCTAATTTTCTAATCCAAATGATACACATTCAAGGTGAATTATTCATGTTCAATGTATCAAAATAAACATTTGAAGGACCACATATTCTCTAAAATCATAAAAAGATATTCCATCTATATTTAGAAATTAATAAAAACAATGATGTATGACACATAAAATTTAATTTCTAATAAAATAAACCTTGATGCATTAATATCAAAATTTTAATAGTAATACCCAATGTTCTTTCCAAATCATTATATAAATAATTATCATTAAAACCTGTCAAAATATTCCTGACTATGTTCAAAACCCAAGTATTAGAATTATTTGATCACATAATCTTAAAATATACATCTACCATTATTAATCGAATAATATACAAAAAAAATTCCAAATTGAATAATAAATTTACCAGTAAAAATGCCATTCTAACAGGGATATCATGAAGTCCAGTAGTAAGGGCTACACCCGTATCTCCGTTCGGTTGTGGGGTCAAGCACTACTGCCTTGTTGGATGCGTCAAGTTTTCACATGGCCTTTGGGTGTTATTTATTCCATTAAACACAAAAAAATCCTCCTTAAATAAAAATTCTTATTTATCCTAGGGGTTATAGATACATCAAACCGAAAAAACATATCCCAAAAATTTGTTGATTAACTCAAAAGTTTTAACACATAAAACCCTAAATGAGGATTCTTAAAATTTGAACCTAGGATCGACCTTAATCAAAGAGACATATGATAGACTCTATAAAACATATTATAACCCAAAATTAAACCATCTTAATAAAAAAAATTATTTATACCTTTCCTCTAATACTAAATATAATAGCATAAAACGTTCACTCACGAATCTCGTTCTAATTTTATAAAACATACATTTCATAGAATTGACATTGATAAATGTGACCCAATATTTTTCCATCAATACCATAGAACATAAAAAATAGAACATTGATAGGATAAATTTTCATGGAACTTTTATATTTGGAGTTTTATATAATTATGAAAAATCTTTATATAAATCATTCCAATGAAATTAGGTTATCATTTGTCCAACTTAATCAATATTTTTTATCATTCATTCATTATTATAATCCATATAAAACCCATCCAAGAAATAATTTTCTTAACATAATTTTTTATAACCTAGGGAAAATGAATCATAAGATGGGTGGGCTCAAATGATCAGTAATGGAAAACATAATAATTAACAAAAAAACACCATCATTGATTATAAGAAGACTCTAAGGGCGTGATTACATAATCAATGTGCCTGAGTATTAAATAAGAATATTCCTATCTACCAATACTTGAAGAACCAAAAATGAAAACATGGATTAATGATTTAATAATGGAAGGAGTCATAAGAGTAAAAAATAATGTCCTTTTTAAAAACAATATTGATCAAATGAAACATTATAATATCATAATAAGCATTGATAAAACATGTTGGCATCTTGGGGTATCATCTTTACAAAAAACTTAAAGAACACTTTCATGACCCTCACAATTAGAATAATTATACAACAGACTTCCAATATAATTCTTTATAGAAAAAAATAATTACTCAACGCATTGTGACTCTATCTGGGATCAACTATCATTAATCTATATCAGTTTCACCTAGTGTTATTTGGGAACACCCACGTTTTTTAATATCCACAAACCAAAGGTAAACTATATATATTTTATATCTGTATTAAAATCATATAAATTTTAATTATTTATTTTGTAACATAGTTAACCTATATAAAAAGGATCCAGAAAATCTATTTGAGACATTATTAACACATTAATAATAAATGGGTTCCATAACAATCTTTTTTTAAACATGTTTAACGCATGAAAAAAATGATTTCCATAAAAATATCACTAACACCATCTTAAAAAATCATGAGAAAAAACGAGGATTCTATCATTGAAAAACATATCTATCAATGAATAAGTAAATAATATGATTTTTTGCTGTTTATTAATGGAAATAACATAAAATATCATTTAATACATTTTGAGTATAATACCGTTTTCATTTTTGAAACTCACATTTTACTCTATAAAACCTTTTGAGAACAATTTTCATTAAAGAATATTAAAAATTATTATTTTCATAACGTTAGGAATGATTTTTTTATAATTATATGTGTACAAATTTAATGTAATCTTAAAAGAAATTATCATCAATATGTAAGGTAATTCTGTACATGCCGAACTAGTTTAAAAGAACAGTCCTTTTTCAATATATAAAGGATATAAAATCTAATTGTTTATAATGTTATAAGAATAATCCTTTAAAAAAGATTGTAAAAATTAATAAATGGGTAATAATTTATTTAATAAATCATTTCAATAGGTTATATATATATTTTCAAACATTTCTTAGAAAATATTCTTTGGTAAGAAAACATATTTCCACAAAAGGGAGAAATATAGCTTGATTTTCTTAAATACATTTTATCAAAAACATTAATTACAAAATATTTAAAAAAAATATTATATGTAAATGTAATTAATAATAAATTATTAAATGAAAAAATATTATATTTATTTATGGATCATTATATCTCATCATTGGTATCATAATCACAAACAATCTCAATAAACGGTGAGATAATAATAAAAGACTCTTACCACTTTTGTAACTTTGAATCGTAGTCCCCATTAAAACTATTATTTTATAGAATTAATAATATAATTAAAATAATTAATTTCATGAAATAAAATTTAAAAATGGTAGTGTATACAACTCATAAATGAAGATATTTTTATAACATAAAATTCATCTCTGAGAAGTAAATTGGATTCAACAATACCTTTCCACTTTGGTGACATGGAAATCATACACCCATGAAAGATAGATCCTAAAATGGAAATTTAAATCCAAATAAATTTAATTATAATAATAATAAATTAAATTCATAGAAATTATATACCCCTCATAAAACAATAATTTGTGAATTCAGAAATATCTCACATAAATAATAGTTATATGAAAAACCCATACCCTGTGTTTGATTTGTAATGATCTCTATCTATCTTCATAAATGATAAAAAAATGTTTATTATTTACATTATTAGGAACCTTTGTCACATTTATTATTAATTTTATTTAAATTATTACCTGATTGTATATTATTACTAAATCAATTAGGTTTATGTCGGATTCCATGACCGTATTCGACTAATGTGTAAAAAATTTATTTGGTAGGTTGAATATGGTTGAAAGGGTAATTATATAAAAATATATAAAATAATAATAATTAAATATTTATAATATTTATACATATATTATTATTTTAAACCAATCTAGGAAGATGATTATGAAGAATGATCTAACATTATGATCATCAAGATGATATGTCGTACGTACACAAGAGTAATGTTTCCATTTTTTAATGATCATTATGGAAAGAAGGTATATAATATTTTATCTTTATTGAATTATAATAATATCATCAATACCATATTATTTAAAAATTCATACATATATATATATATCATTATTTTTATGTGGGGATAAAAAAACAAATCGCTTCACTTCATGGAGGTAGTAGTCCAGAAGTCCCGGAACGCTGTTATCTTTTTTCATTGAGTTAAAGGGTAGGAAAAATAAAAAATATATTTTCATTTAATAATGATTTTTTTCATTAATATAATAATTATTACATTTTTATAAAATATATTCATTATATTTACCCTTTTTACATTCCATATAAAGCATTAGTGAAAAAATGAATCACATCACTTCGTGGGTTGCTAGTCCGCCACACACACGAGGGAAGTTATTGTATCACCCATGAATTGGAGTATAAATATTTTATATATGATATAATGACTGAAAAGGTGTATTTATATTATTAATATCATGTATATACTTTATATCTATCATTATACCCAACAATGATATGTATTAATGGAAATAACAAATGACATCAGTTCATGAGGTGGTAGTCCACCATCCACACGATTGACGATTTCAAATGCCATTTGATAGAAGAGGATATTGATTTTGGTAATGAAATTAAAATAATAAAACCTAATTATATTTAATATATTTATTTTATTATATACACATGTTTAATAATAATTTAAGGTGGCCGAGAATGAAATAAAATAATTATGCGGGTTTAAGAACATTACCACTTCTTCATGTATCCTCCTTAGGTTTTCACCAAATCCATAATAGGTTAGATTTATGCCAAAAAATAAGACTTATAAGACGATATTATGTAATTTGGGAAGTTATTTTGGTGTTTTTGGTTGAAATAAATGCCTTTATAGGTGTGAAAAAAGTCAAGGGAGTGACTTCCCTTTTTTAATGGAGGAGGAGTGTCATTTCATTAAATATACAAAAATATTCATTATTGGGTGGTCATCCTTTCCTCAGGTGGATCAAAAAATGAAAATTAAAATTGAGGATGAATTATAAGGTCCATTAAAACATTTTACACATAATAAAAAACATTTTTTAAACATTTTTTCATTAACATATAATTTTCCTTATTTTTATCATTTTGGGTTTTCACTATGGTAACTAGTTTTCTTACCTAGAGAATTAATCCTTTAATACTAAAATAATGTAATAATTGCTAGTTATGTTTTAAACACTGATTCTATATATTAAATATAATTTATCAAATAAATTTCATATGTTTTTTGAAAATTTATTTTATCATTAGCGCATGTACTTGCAAAAACACCATTTCAACCATAACCTTTCAAACCAAGTTTTCTTATTTTTTAGGGGTCAATATAGTCATTATAAAAGAAATATTGATACCTGTATAAAAAATCATTTAAATTTATTAAAATTTATAAATATATTTTAAAAATATAGTACTTCGAGACATTTTAAATCACTTAATAAAATATCAATTGTTATGAAATAACATTATTGTAAATTTTGAAATTCTTCATTTTAAATGAATTTAAGAAAATGTCAAGATAATGATTGAATTTTAATATATTATATCAAAACATTATTAAACTGATATTTTAATATAAAAAATAATTCAATACAATAATTCACTCAATTTACTTTTATATTAATATTTTTACTATAATTTATTTTATTTTATTTTATCTAAATATTATTATGTTGGCATTTTTTAAGAAGTTCATGTTATTATCTCATATCTTAATATTAAATATAAATTTTGATTATGGTAAAAAATATATTTCATAATAATATATAAAAAGGAACATAAGTTATTTCGACTATCCCAATGTGTTATAGTTATTAAAAGCAATGGAGGTACATTTGTTTCATTCTCCTTACATGACATATTATATGGGACATATTAAAAGGAATGTGGAAACAAATTCCTATATTTTAGATAAATTAATGTCAATGGACAAAATATACTCAAAAAAACATATTAAGAGAATAGTTTTGGTCATTTCCACACCTATATTTTTAGTTTAACTGGTAAATCCATTTTTACCTTAAACGCGCTAAATAATTTCATAATTGTTTTAACTATTAATTTCTGGAAAAAATAAAGTTGGAATTATTAAAAATGATAAATTATTATGAATAACAATATTTTTAGAATTTTTTATAATTCAGTTCATGTAATTGGAGAATTTTAATTTAAAATTAATCTTATACATGCCCTGAGAAAGTGGCATTTTAAAGAGAAAGTTTTTAATATCTTATCATGTTTTTATATAAAATTTCAATATTATAATTATTATAATTACATAATTTTGATTAATTTATATAATATTAACTAATAATATATTTTAAAAATTAAAAAAATAATTTAACATTGTAAATTATTTAAACCAAAAGGTGGTTTTCAATTAAAATTTAGTATCTTCCACTATTCATAAAAAATCATACTTTTTTGAAAAATACCAAAAACTCACCCTAATAAAATTTTGGTGTTCTGATTTCAAATATGATGTTTATTTTTTCAAATAATTTTTCTAAAATTATTATTAATTAAATTATTAATTATGGGCGCAAAGCCTGACTAAATCATCTATTAGAAAAATAGTGTTTTTCCAAAAAAAACATTTCTTTCTGTTTCAAATGGAACTTTTTTTATTTACGTTCAATACAAATCAGTTGATTCTATTTTACACATGTTTTCAATAGTTTAATAATATATTTATTATTATGCATACCTTCAATTTTAATTATTATGCTATAATGTTAATGGTTAAATAATTTTTTTTTAAAAAGTTTTTCATTTCATTCAAATATAGGGTTTCATGACATTCCAAGCTATTGAATAGATTGAATTATTTCTAAAAAAATCATAAAGTCTATGGGTGTAAAATTATCATTAAGCTCATTATTTTTTGTTGTTTATGCTGCTGACCATTATTATTTCCTTTTAATAACATTGAATTTTACATCATCTGCTAATTAATAAATTTCATTCTCATAATTTGATCTTCATCTGAATAGTCAAAGGTTAGATAATTGAAAATATTTTTTTAGAAACCAACATTGTAAAAATAGTTAATAAACATTTTGATAAGATGGAAAAGGATATTTGAAGGTTATATAGAATACAGTGTAACTATATTTCAATGTAAGAGAACATTTATAGGTAGTGAGATATGTATATGAAGGAAAGAATAAATAATTATACAGAGTAATATAGTTATTTTACCAAAATAATTTAAAAGATAAATGGAATTTTATGGTCATAAAAACCATAAATCTATGATGATAAAGGAGTCTATCAGTTCATTAGAAAATAAGGTACTAGGAATAAAATTCATCAATATCCTTTTCATAGAGTTTTGGAATTATCCCTCCATTTAGACCAATAAAATAAAGAAATATATTTACCAGATGAATATAATTTCATCCTTTAAATAATTTTCATTATAATATCTTCTTTTTCTCTAACCAATGTGAATTAATGATTAAAATTTTGTTCATGAATCACTAAGATAATATTTTAAAGTAACAAATAATCCCAAAAAGTATAATAAGATATTCTTTCTATATTTAGAATTAATGAAAACCAAAATGGTTCGCACATAGTAAGATAATTTACAAAAAAATATCCCTATATAAATTAATTTCTAAATTTTAGTAGTAATTCCCATGTTTCTAACCATATTATTCCATAAATAATTATACATAAAATTTTTCAAACATTTCGAAACTATGTTCAAAACCCAAGGATTTGAAGAATTTGATCATATATTATTCCAAGATAAATCATCAATTATTTTCTCAATTAAAATCCCAATTGTTTTCAAATAAAACATAATAATTACCTTTATAAATTTCTCCCTAAACAATATATCATATATCATAGTGGTAGGCGCTACACCCTTGTCACCCTTCAATTGTGGGGGTAAGCCATGAGGCCTTATCAGATGTGATGGGTTATCACCCGACAATCAGTTTGTCTTTTTTAAATTAAGCATAAATTAATTTTTCCTCTATATATAAAAAATTATGTTGATCCTAGGTATTAAATTTCCCTCAACCCAATAAAGACATCTCCAAAAATATCTTTAATAACGTCAAAATGATTACTACATAAAACCATAAAATATGGTGTCGAATAATTTGAACTTATGATAAACCTTAATCACATAGACCTATAATATTATACCTAAATATTAATATAACCTCACATAAAATATCCTAATATGAAAATTTATCTTAACCTTTCCTTTGATACCAATTATAAAATCCCAGAACATGCACTCTCAGATATGGTGCTCAATTTATAAAATTTACATTTCATCTTTCCTATCGAAATATTTAACCCAATATTTTTCCATGCAGAGCATTATACATGAAAAGGAAAAATTGGTTCACTTACATTATAATGAATGTTTTAGTTTTATAATTTTATAAAAATATGATAAACCCTTGCATGAATAAAAACCATGTATTTAAAAGATCATTTCTCCTACATAACTCGGTTTTTCCATAATAATTCATTATCAACTATCATATCAAAAAATCTTCTTGACATGATATGGCCAACCTAATTATTTAAAACCTAATAAAAATAAAACATAATAAGAGTGAGATCAAGTTCTCAATATTGAAAAAATTAATCATTAAAAAATGAACATCATCAGTAATCATAATAAGATAATAATAGTATGATTCTATAATCAAATATCAGGATTATAATATATAAATATTCATAACCCTAAAAACATGGGTCATCAAAAAGGAGAAGATATAATAAGACATTAAAAATGTTAATATTTAGAATAATCAACAATCATGGTACATTTAATAATATTCTTGATGAAATGAAATATTATAATCTTATACCAAGCGTTTAATTTTTTTGGTTATCTTGGGACATCATTTTCTCAAAACAGTTACCAAACCCTCAAATTAAAAGTTTCATATAGTATAATTTCAATATAGTTATCCAAAAAATATAAACATTTCCCAGTTAATTGGATTAATATCTAGGTACACCAATCATATAAGCTATATCGGGATCACCAAGTAATAATAAAGATCACCCACCATTTATAATTTCTATAACGCATAAATATATTATATTAATCATTAATTTTATGTAAAAATAATTAAAACAATCAATATTCATTTATATCTTGATTAAACATTATAAGATAAATTGTATCAAAAAATATCTCTTTCAAACATGATTAACTCGTGAAAAAAGAAATGGGTTCCAAAAAAATATATTTAAAACATTATTAATTTGACGAAAAGAAATGAGTACCCTAACTATACCGTTGAAATAATATTAATCCATTTAGGGAAATAATGAGGATTATATCATTATAAATTATCCACATTGGATAATATTTAATAAAAATGATTTTTGAAGTTGATGAATTTAAATTCCATTAAAATAGCATTAATGGAATTTTTAGGAAAATACCATTTTCATTTTTAAAATTACTTTTTAAAATATAAATCATTTTGAAAATAAAATTCCTTGAAACCAACTTTTAAATAATATGATTTTTCATAATATTAGGGAATTGTTTTTCATTAAAAATATTCATGTAAAAATTCAATGTAATCATAATGGAAATGATTGTTAAAATGGAAGGTAATTATGTACATTCGATACAATTTAAAAGGAAAATTCATTCTCACTATAAAAAGGATAAAAATGTGTATTTTTCGGAAAATGATAATAATACTAGTATAAATTATTTTTCTAAAATGTCAAAAAATTGTAAATGTTTTCTGTAGTAAATTATTTATAAGTGTTTAAAAATATTTTTAAAAATTAATTTTTTTAAAGAAAAGATATTTATTCTGGAAGAAAGAAATAAAGTTGGATTCTCATTAAAAAATTTATAAACAATTATATGTACCAATGATTTGAAACCTGAAACAAATACATTAAAATATAATTTATAACCATATGATAGGAAAAATAATGAGTTAATTGAGATATCGATCATAAGATCTCATCATTGGAAGCATAATCATAATGAATCCTGATAAATGATGATATTATAACAAAAGACATTTACCATTATTGTAACATTGAATCGTATTCCCCATAAAATATTAACTTTATATTAATATTATAATATCATGAAAATAAGGATATTTATTACATATTATATCAATAGGGTAGTATATACACGTCATAAAAGAAGATTGGTGTATAGAATAACATATGTTTGAAAAAAACATTGAGACAAAAATCCCTTATCTCATTTGAAACATTGAAAACATAAACCCCCTGAAAATAGCTCATCATATGGATATGTGAATCCAAATATACTTATGGATAATAATCATAAAGTGAATTCGTCAATATTATATATAGTACATAGTAAATATAACTATGTTAATATCGAATTTATCTCACACAAATAAAAGTGAGATGAAAAGACCCTCAACACGAGATTGATTCAGCATACCCACTCATTATCTTTATAAATAAAATACGTATGTAAATTAATTAATTTATTAAGAAACATTTACATTTTATTATTACTTGTATTTACCTATTTCCAAGAAATATATTATTACTCAATCAATTATGTTAACATCAGATGGTTTAACCCTATTCGGCTTATGTGTCAAAAATTAATTTCGTAGGTTGACTATGGTCAATGTGGCCATTATATAAACATTTAAAGAATAATAATATTGGAATAATTATTATATTTATACATAACTTATATTTTTAAAACCAATAATGAAATATTGTTATTAAAATTTACTAACATTACGATAATAAAGACGATATTTAGTACTTACACATGAGTAATGATTCAATTTCTCAATCATGTTTATGAAAATAAAGACAGTAATATTTTAAAATTATAGCATTATAATCATATAATAAATACCATTTTTTTAATTATATATTCTTAAATATATCATTATTTTTATGTAGTGATGGAAAAAATAATCACATCGCTTCACAGAGATGGTAGTCCACATATCAATGAACAATGTTGTCATTTTCCAGTGAGTGAAATGGTAAGAAATAAAATGATATATTATATTTTCATAATGATAAATATTCCATGAATATAATATATATCCCTTATATCTCATATATTAATTTTATTTATTACCATCGATTTAAAGCATTATTAGAAAACAAATTGTGTTGCTTTGCGAGGAGGTAGTCTATTGTACACACCAGTGATGTTATCATATCCCGGAAATAATGGATAATAAAAATGGTATATATTATATAATTACCCCTAAAGGAAAAGTTATTTTATAAATATAAAATACATACTTTACATCCATCATCACACACAACAGTCATATTTTGTAATATGAAAATGAATGTCATCGATTTGTGAGGCGGTAGTCTACCGTATACATGAATGAGGGTCCCATTATCCATTTAAAGGAAGAAGAGAATGATTAATTTATTAAAATAACATAATAATATTTTATTATATCTATTATATATATTATACTACTTATGATTTTTTATGATGAATTAAAGGAAGTTGAGAAAGAAATAAAATATTGAAGCTCATTGAATAATATTACCAATTCTTTAAGTAGCGTCCTTAGGATTGAACAAAGTCCTTCCTATGATTAATTTTTTCCAAAAACAAAGACTTAACTAATGATATTATTTATTATTTAACATTATTTTGGTAGGTATTGGTTGAACCAATTTTTATTAGAGGGTTGTAGAAGTGAACTGAGTGTGTTCTCTTTTATAGTCTAAGGGGTGACTTTTTGTAAATACCCAAATTTTTTAACTACTGAGAGGTTAATATTAAATCAAATGGATCCAAAAGTGATAATTAAAGGGTTTTAGAGATTATATAGTTGATACATGAATCTGAAACAAAATTATACACATTTTTTATACATGTTATGGAATAATTTATATGATTCCTTATTTTTACGACTTTGGTTATTCACTATAGTAACTAGTTCTCTAACTTAGGTAATTTATCATTTAAGGAAATATTAAAGTTCACATTATTAAATAATTTTTAATGACTGATTTTAAATATGAAATCATATTTTTAAAAATAAAAATTCTATATGCTTTGAATATTTATTTTAATTCAATCACATGTACTTGAAAAAACACTATAATTACATTAAACAAGCTAACAAATTTCTGTACTATTTACAGGTCAATATAATCATTATAAAAGAAAAATTCATACATTAATGGAAACTAATTTCTTTTTATTAAAAATATAAATCTATTAGAATAATATAGGTTTTTTTAATTTTAAATCATTTAATAGAATATCATTTGCTATGAAATAACATAAGTGTTTATTTAGAGATTATTAAGTTATATTGAATTTTAAATAATATCAAGTAAATCATGAAATTAGAAAAAAATTTATTAATGCCTATATATCAAGGTATATACATTTAAAATAAAGATGTAGAAAATTATTATCTCAATTTACATCTCTTTTATTACTTTTAGTATCATTGATTTTATTTTATTTTTTACTAAATTATTTCTGCATTGGCATTTATTAATTATTTTTAGTAATTATAACATCTACAGAAATTAATGAAAAATTATTATGATGAAAAAAAATCATTTTTATTTCAATGTAATATCTATTACCAAAAATATATTGTTTTTATCTCTGTCCTAATGTATAATATATATTAAGAGCATGGATGGTTTTTTTGTCTCTCTATTTACATAACTTATTATATAGGTCCTATTAGACGGAATATTTCAATAAATTATCTTCCTTTAGAGTATATAATGTTAATATATTAAATATAGTAACAAAAAATTATTTTAATATATTATTTTAGTCTATTTCACTCTTATATTTTTAGTTTGACAACAAGTAAATCCATTTTTATCTTTACGTTGGTAAATAATTTTTTTATTATCATCTTTATTTTTTTTGGTCAAAGATAATGTTGAAAATATTAGTCATTTTAAAATATGATGATTCCAAATTTGTAAAAAAAATTCCAAATTCAACTCCCATAATTTTATTAATTTATTTTAAAATCAACCCTGTAAATGCAATGAGAAAGAAGGTTTTTAAAGCCAAAATGTTCAACAAAATAAAATGTTTAAATATCAAAATTCAAAAAGTGAATAATTAAAATGACATAAATTGCATTAATTAATATAAAATCGAAATAAAATTACATTAAAACCAATCCAATATAAAATTTAACTTTTTAAAATATTTAAACTAAAAGTTTTTTTTTAAAAAAAATTTGTATTATTAAATATTCATTAAAAAATAATAATTTACAGAAAAAATCCAACTATGTAAATTTTAGAATTTTGATTTAAAATATTAATTATATTTTTTAAAATAAATTTTATAAAATTGGTAAACATAAATTTTAAATTTTGAGCACAAAGCGTGATAAAATAATCTTTTAAATAAAATTGTTTTTTAGAAAACATTTCTTTCTAATTAAAATGGTTCTTATTTTATTTATAATCAATATATAACCATTGAATTGAATTTATACATGTGGGTAAAATATTAATCATTATGTTATTTTTATTCTTACTCACCAATATAATTTCTAGGTTATAATGGTAAGGTTTAAATAAAAATATTTTAAGAAATTATCATATCTCGGTCAAAAAAAATGTTGTGTGCATTTGAAAACAACTGAATAAATTGAATTTATTAAAAAATTAAATATATTTTAAAGTCTTGGGGAATAAATTCTCATCAAAGATTAATATTGCGTGTCATTTACACTATCAAATATATTTTTATTCTTTTAAAATATCACATTGTTATTGTAACATTAGATCAGATCATCAATAAATAATATGAAACATAAAATAATATTTTATAGGTAAACATAGCTATTGATGATCACTAGAAAATTTGTTGAGTAAAATATCCTATTAATTTTTAAATAAAAAACATAATATTTAAAAATCTATAAAATTTTAAATAAACAAAATTTATTTTATAAGATCCAAGGATACATATGAAGGAAGGTTCAAGTTTAAGAGTATTGTTGGTGTTGGGGAATGGGGTTTATGTTGAGTTCCCTAAAGTAAAATTTTATTCATATTATTTTAAACAATCAAAAGTGGGATGTTTGGAAAATCATACAAAGATTATTTTTTAAGAATATTTAAATAAATTATTATACAGTTAAAGAAATTAATATAATTATTAGAATAGAGAAAATATTCTAATAATAATTTTAGATTAAATATTTACATGGAATAAAAAAATTTACTAACTATGCAGTGAAATGAAGTCATCTTTCCTTAAAAAAATCTTCCAAATTATTTAGAACATATAGAGAGTAAAATTATATAAAAAATTTCATCTATATAAATTAATAGATTATAAGAAAATATATATAAATTTATATAGATAGTTCATATAGTTTTACAACCATAAAATTTCATCATAAACATTACTAGTAAAAATTATATTCTATCATAAAACCCTTACCTCATGTTCATCATGAATTATATGTTATTTAAAATAATATATAATTAATTGATATTTATTATAATTCTATGTTCGAGCCATAATAATTCCTATAATAATTTATATCGCTTACTAACACCATATTATAATCCATTCATTGACAATAATTTATTATTATCATCATTTCGTATCTTAACAGCTTTATTTTCAGATATTTTTTTATTTTGGAGGTTATAGTCCGTGTACATTAATAATGGTTTCTTTATATATATAATTTTAGTTATAATATAAATATATTATATATAAATTATAAACATATTTATATCATTTCATATAAAGTAGTAATGAAAATTGAATTAAATCACTATATGAATATAACAATCCAAACGTACACATAAGTGATGTTTTAAATTTTTGGTGGATGGAATAAAAGAAATATAAATATTTTTTAACTTTACCACAATCATTATTAGATCATAAATATTATATATATAAATTAAATTTTACATATGAACGATATAGTAAATATGGAGATATGAAATGAATCATATTGTTATATACTGGAGGTAGTCCCCACAAACGCACGAGTGATACATTAATCAGTCATTTTTTGAATAAGGGGTGGTAAATGGTTGTTAAATAAACATAATTACATCTTATTATATTTATGATACTATATTTGTCATTTTTATATGGATAAAAACAAGTTTAGGGGATGTAGAATACAAAATAAAACTAAAAGATATTGTTTAAGATATATATTTATTCATTGAGAGACCTCCTACGGATAACTCATTAATCAATGAATGATTGATCATAAGATAATGTCAGAATATCTAGAATAAAGATAAGGCTTTTAAAAAAGAAATATAGTAGGTATTATTTTATTTAAAAATCTAATATGAACTGTATAATGAAGGAAAATAGGATCCTTTAAAATTAGGAAATGAACACATACTGAATGTCATAAAGGATTTCAATTATATACAGTCATATTCAATGGAAAAGGGATAAAAGTGGATAGGTATTATAAGATAAGAAAAGAAAATGTGGAAATATCTTTAAGAAATAACAATTTTATTAGTTTGAGTGGAAACCATACCATTATATATTGGTTTAAATATAATTAAACACGGTTTAACCTTAAATATGGTAATAAATTCTTGTTATTTCTACTATTCACAATAAC
The DNA here is from genome assembly GCA_963277665.1 of Viscum album. Taxonomy (NCBI): domain Eukaryota; kingdom Viridiplantae; phylum Streptophyta; class Magnoliopsida; order Santalales; family Viscaceae; genus Viscum; species Viscum album. The sequence continues at coordinate 1,918,152,677 of OY728161.1, read as the reverse complement.
ATAATGATATTTTAGGATTTTATTTTAAAAAAAATTGATATTTACTATATTATCTAATAAATGAACAATAATTTTATATTTCATTAAATTATAAATTAATTTTATCATGTGTAATATGTAACACTGAGTGTAACTAGCGATACATGACACACAATGTTAAAAAGAAACATAACATACTATTAAAATATTAATGTATAATATGATAATTATCACCTAGCCTTTGGAATTCCAGGTATGAATAGTAAATACTAATTAATAAAAATATAAGGTCTATACATATATATATAAAATGAATTATATTGTGGCTAATTGATTATAAATAATAATAAAAACTATCAAGAAATAAAGGAAATCTTTTTCTAAAAACATATTTTTATGCACATAAACAAATTTTAACTCAATAAAAAAAAATTTAGGATATTTATTTTATTGAAATTTATATATTATATATTCACTAAATTATTTAACATTAATCATATGAATTTTCTAGATAAGATATAACAATTAATCCAATGTTATGTTTAAAAAAAGTATTATCTATTAAAAACGTTTTGTATCTTTTTTTCACACTTAAATTAAAAATAATTTTTTGAAAATTGTATAATATTTATTATAAAAAATAATTTTATTTTTTAAATCCATCAGTAAAAATAATCCTTGGTTGAATTTTTTATAATTTATAGAATAGATTAATTTTTTGATGAATAACTAAGAATAGTGAATTTTATTTGAAAACTACCTTTTCATTTAAATTACTTATAAATGTACATTATATTTCAAATTTCATTTATATTAAAATTATTTCAATTATATATATATAGTAATCCAATTTATTTCATAAAAATAATTTCAAGTAAATATTTTATATAAAAACCTTTTACACTTTTAATCATTTTCTCTTTGAAAACCAACTTTCCCAACAAGACTTTGGGAATAATTTTAAATTGAAATTTTCTACCTCTATGAATTGAATTTTAAAAAATGCATTCAATATTTTTAATCATAAAAATTTATATTATATAATTCATTTGACATTAGTTTTGACCAAAATAAATAGTGAAAACAATAAAAATTAATTTTCCTTAGTTAAGGTACAAATATGTTTACCTAGGGTTAAACAAAAATGATCGTTGTTAATATGACCTAAAAATTTACCTATAAATTTATTTATGGAGAGTTTTATACTGAATAATTTATAATTATTTATAATAATTAATTTTTTACCCTTTTTCTTGTTAAAAACATTAGTACACCATTTTCTTCTAAATAATTAAATTTGGGACACTCACATCACTTAAAAAAGTCCTCCATTTATCCTTCCTATTAACACAACAAAACCATTTGGGATTTGGAAATAATTGATCCAACCACATAAAAAGATCCATAATTTCTACCTATAACCCTTTGTTTTTTCCAAAATCTATCCTAGGAATGATTTTGGGGAGAAATGTATGTAGGTTACCCAAAGAAGAGGTAATGTTCTTCAATAATCATTTTTTTATTTCTTCCTCCACCTCATTAAAAAATTAATAAACATTACGTTAAAATATATTAATTATATTGAATTTTATGAGATTTTATTATGTTTATGTAATGTCTTACAACCTTCTATACTTCTATCAATGGGGTTGTTAAACCGTCACTTGGGTTTATAAGGGATTATAGCCTCGGGAACCCATGTAATTTATTTTCAAATTAAGACATCCCAAAATTGGGTATGAAGATGGGTTTAAAGTATATATAAGATATTTATAACATAATTATAATTATTTAGACATTTACTCTTAGGTAGATTTTTTATTTCAATTCTGTTTGATATATGATAATGTTGCTCATGTGTATGGCATAATTCCACCACATGAAGTGATATGGTTATTTTTCACTAACTTTTTACAAGGAACATAATAAAGACAAATTTAATTAAAATATGTGACATAAATGAAATAATTATGATTTTAATTACATATATATCATTATTAAAATACATTATATCACTTTTTTTCTTACCATTTTTCTTACTAAAAGTTGATATCATTGTTCGTGTATGAGTGGACCACCCCCATCCCAAAGCGTTGGGACTCTCTATTTTCATCACCAAACTACATGGATGATATTGATATATATATTTAGTAAAATAATATGTTATTTGTGATATTAAGATAATTCTATCAGGTTGAAATATTACTTACCAAATTTCCATAATGATCATTGAAAAATTAAAATGTTTCTCATGTGTACGTACGCCCTACCATCTCTATGATCGTAACATACTTAATTTCTCAAAACGATATTTCATTATTAGTATTAAAAATTTAATTGATGTATAAATGTTATATTTATTTTATTATTATTATTATGGTTATGATGGAACCAGAATCATCATAAGTGGACTAAAAATAAGATATCAAAACCTTTCTTAAATAATCCAAGTAGTTATTACACAAAACATGATTTTAACAATGAAATAGAAATAAATGGGTAATAAATGTTCATAAAAATTTCATATATGGTATAATATATATGAATATTTTTCAAAAAATATATTTATAATAAACGTACATTTACTTTATAGGATGTTTTAATGTCTAGGAATGTTGTTGATACTTAAGGTAAGGTATATTTAGAATCTATTTTATTTAATGAAAACATGTGAAATATACACCACTTGTTATATTTTTGTGGGGTATATACTACCAATATGAAAATTTATATCATGGACATTTTTTAAATTATTTTTTAATTTTAATTTTTTTTATGATTTATTGGTGATTACGATTCAAAATATTATTAATGTGGTATGGTATTTTTCATCTCACTTTTATATCCATGAGATACAATCCAAAATCACCATTTTTATCATACATTGTGTATATACTATAAATAAATTTATTTTATATTCATTCTCATTAAAATAACATGGATTTACATATCCATTTTGTTATCTCTTTTTCACTTGGTTTATGGTTTAAAAGATACCCAACTGATAAGCGATTTTTGTCTCAATTATTCTTTTTTTGAGACATATGTCATATTTTCCACCTGTCTTCTTTTATGAAGTATATATACAGCCACATTTACAAATAATATCATGAATTTATTTATTCTATTTATATTTTTTGTTTCATTTAATGTTAATTTTTCATAAGGCTTGTGATTCAAATTTACCAATGGGGAATGGTTTTTATGTTACAATCTCATCATTTAATTATATTTCTCATGATTATGCTTACGGTAATAAATATTATGATCTAACTCCAAATAAACTCATTTAGTTTCCACTAATATGGTTGTTTATATAGAATATATGTTTTCCATTCAATTTATTCTCTTTATATACTAGAGAGATCAAAATAATATTTTGTGAAAAGCATATTTATTTATATTTTCATTAAAACCCCATTTTTATCCTTAAATAATGTTTTTATAGTAATATTTAAAAAGCTTTTTAATATTAACCAAATAATTTATTATGAAAATTTTTACCCATTATTTAATTTATTTAAAATAGTTTGAAATTAATCTTCATGTAATGTTCCAAACAATTCCCTTTAATATTTTCCCAAAAATTTAAACGGATTATTTTTATAATTTGTATGACATGAATAAAATATCTCATTGTCATAACCATTATTTTTTATTGATGATTACTTAATAGGATTTTTGGGGTATTTAAAAAATATATTTTAAGAAGGAAATTATGTTTTAGGAAGTATTTTATAATTTCGAAATGATATATTCCTCGGGAAATGTTTCAAATTATTTTTAATATTATCTTAAAATTTGTAATTATTTTTTCAATATAAAGGATTTTAAAAATATTTTCAATTTTAAAAATAATTTTTCAAATATAAAAGTAAATTTATCTCAATAAATGTTTAATTTTATTTAGTAATATTCGTTTATATGTTTTCAAGGTTATTTTAATTGAAAATTATTTTCGAAATGTTTTATGTTTTGAAATGTTTTTTTAGTGTTGAAAGAATATTTTCCTCATAAAATGTTTTAAATTATTTTTTAATATTACTTTATAAATTTTTCATGTTTATTTTAAAATAATAAGATTTCTAAAATATTTTACGATTTTTTAGTTTTAAAAAGTTATTTTTAAAGATTAGTTACCTTGTAGAAGAAAATTTCAAAGTGATTTATATTTACAAATCATTCTATATATAAGATGAATTCTTTTGATGTAATTTTTTATTTTTTAGGGATATTAACCAAAGATTCCATTATTATTGTTCATATATATATTTAATGATTAAAATAGGTTTATGAAATACATATCTCTTCCACATTTTATACCCTGATTAAATTATTATAAAATTAGCCAATTTTTACATTGGTTATGCTATGATGAAATGGTGAAATGATTATGAAACCTATATATTTTGTAATGGTTATGATATATTGATTTTTTTATAAAACCCATTTGATATTTTAGGTGAGGATTTAATGAATGTTTCATGATCTCATTGGAAAAATATTTATGATTTCATTTTTTGGGAGGGAGAGGCCTATATCTCCCTCCAATACATTAGGTAATGGTTTATAACTAATTAGATAGAAATGAATAGAATGAGTAATAAACTGGGTTCATTAAGGGATTTTTAGTATATGATAGTCTAATGATTGAACATTAAATATTATGATGGGTTGGGGAGTGAACCGATCCCACGATTATATACTCGTTACTGATCCTCGACTACTATCGAATTGATTTCCAATACAAAAATGTATAAGAAAAATAAATTTATTATGACAATTATACCCAATTGTGGATCATGTTCATTGATTCTATTATGAATATTTTCATTTGAGCATCTAATATTAATGAAACAACATAATAATATGATCATTGATATGCATGGTATGGTTTTTAATTGTGATGATCTTGTTATCATAACCTTATTAACATGTTATTAGTATGTATCTCTCTTGTTTACCTTTAATGAGAATCTGATCTCACCCTTTATTATGTTTTCTTCCTCTATGTTATAAAGAAATGTTTTTAGTAGGTTATTTCATTTGGAGAGTACTAATGAGGGAGATCCTTATAGAGGATATTGAAGATATTTCAATATATTAGAATATTATGTTTCTAGTGTTTGATGATAGTAAACTATTACATTCCTTAGTCATGTCTGTTCTTAATTAATTGAATATTAAAAAAATGTAATATCTATGTATGAAAATAATGAGTCAAAATAGGTTGAATAATTAGAAATCATTAGGTATCCAGTGGAAACTAGGATAATAAAACATTAGTGAGATCCCTAGGAATATTTATAAGGATATGTCTAGGGATACATCTAATGAAAATTCTAATGATGAGTCACAGTATATGAAAATTTAATTAAATTTGGTTCAAGGATTGAGGAAGTGGTTTCCAAGTAATTAAATATATATATATATATTATATAAGTGGATGTGTATATGGAATAGAGTCACATAAGGGTCATAACTCTAAAAAGGGTGTATTATGATAGACTAGATCATCACCTGGTGCATGACAACAAGCCTTATATTTCACACATTATTTGACACAACTAAGGGATATATTTTGAAATTTGAAAATTAATTATGAACCATCATGATGGGTTTAAATAGATGATTACTATGAACCACCTAGGATAAAACTATGGTTTAATTTATGAAAAAGAATTTTTTATGATTTTGAAATCTTATTAGTGGTTTTCTCTATTTATGTGTCCCCCACTGTGATTTGTATTTCTCAGTCCTTTAGTTTTTATTTAGTCAATATACATGACCCTAAAGAACCATTTTAATGCCGAGTGTAGGGAAATTTTCAATAATTATCCTCCTATGAAGCCAAATTTTATGGGAGATAAAATAAAAATATCATTAATATGATTAAAATAATTGCTCATGATATTAAACATGATGTATTTCCCAATGCAGAAAAGAGGGAAAACATTTATTTTTAGTCCTTTATTAGGAAATTTACACCTTAGTTTAGTGTGTATTATGATCAATTATTTGTTGAATAAATTATTTTCACAACTAAAAATATATTTTCCATTTCCTAGTTTTTCATACAAGAAAATTAATTTTGATTTTCTTTAATTTGGATGGTTAAGAAGGTTAATGATGGACTCTTATCAAGAATATTAGGAACGATGATCAAACTGAATATTTGATTGAGATGAGTTCAAGGACTTATTTTTCAAATATTTCATTCTCTGTAGTCCACATACAAATATAGGGAAGGAGTTCCTTGATCTAATTAATGAAATATGATGATTTTGTGACTTCCAATGAAGAGAATTTTACAAGACATTTAAGGTATGATTCTAGTATTAGCATTAAACTGAAACATAAGGATTATTAATTGTTTAGTGGCTTTAAACCAAGTAACCTAAGGTAATTATCCATAATAGATTTTAGTAGCTATGAATATATTTTTTGATGTGCCATCAAAGGTGAATTGGAGGTTGGAGTTACATATCAACCTCATGGTCTTGTTAGAATGAGAAAAATCGAATTATATTAAATATATAAAAAACATATAGGGAAGAAGATAATAATTCTATTGTTCTCAATGTGTGGGAAGAAGCATTGAGGAAATTATCTTAAGTTTACAAGTAAAATTTTTATGTGTGGAAATGATGTTCATGAAGTAGTTTAATACTAAACTGAGGGAATGAAGTTCTCTAATAATGAAAATACAGATAAATCATCATAGGATTTACCACCCACAATATAGAGTTTTGAATTAAAGGAGTATAGGTATTATGAAAATAAGTACCCCAATATAAAGGATAATGAATATTATAAGACACAAAAACCATTGAAGACAAAGGATAAAGGTAAATCATATATAATAATGGTGAGTGAATTGAATCATTATAATTATGGAACACTTATCCTCCATTTCACTGTAGAAAATATCATGTTTAATTTTTTATAAATGAGACCTATTAAAATCATATTGTTCATCCTTTATTGAAATTTCAACTGATTTTGAAAATTTATTTTCTCCCTCTATATAGATTATGGGAGAAATTTAAATATGTAATTATAATGGTTCAAGGTTGAACCCAAGATTCAAATGGAAGTATTTTTGTATTATATTAGAACATATTTAAATAATGAATGCTGAATTGTCATTTGGAAGTATGTATGACTCTATGTATTATTAAATTTTTTGTTAACAATACCATCATGGGTTTATGATTTTAAGGCTAATCAAAAGATCCAATTCATTAACACAGGTTTCTTAGGTTTCATGTGATGGATGTTTACCAATATCAAAGATATTATAAAAGGCATATATTATAATATAATCCTTTTTTTATATGTTTTAGTGAAAAATTTATTTTTAGAGGTGTGTCTTTGAAATTATTTAATATATTAATACTGTTACCGGTAACCTTTTGGGTTAATCTTATATTTGATGTTGAGGTAATTATGGGTTTTATTTTATCACCGAACAAGGTCATCACACTTCACTACAATTAGACAATATTTATATCTGGATCCTCTTAATTGAATATACATGACTGAATTGGTAATGTTTCATATGGTAACACATTAAATTATATCATATTGGGATCTAGATTTCAGCTTGATGTTTTGGTGAAGTATTAAAAAATCTCTTGATGAATATTTATATTTCATCATTGTAGATGGCCAGTATAAGATACCATTAAAACTCTATAAGATATTATAAAATCATTTTCTATGGATTTCAATGGTGGTAGAGATACAAACATTCCACAAGTGGAATTATATTATTGAAAAATCAATCACTCGATCATTAATATGTATCCTTATAAATTCTTTTATAGAAATAAGTGTAGAAATATAATGTAAGGGAATAATGTTACATAAAAAATATTTTAGGACCTATGTTAGCTAATAGAATTGAATAGATGGTCAAATCCATTTATTAACACAAATAGTAAAAATTAAATAATTTTTTTGTACATAATCATATATTTGATCTATAATTTGATTTTATTGATAAATTGTTTATATTAATTTCTTCAACGAATAATTAATGAAAAAATAATCCCTAGGTATATCGGTCCCTTTAAAACTCTTAAACATATTGGGACTGTATCTTATCACATTGTGCTTCTATTGAAACTCTCTATGGTTCACTATGTGTTCCTTGAATCTCTCCTAAGTATGTACACAAATAATCCATAACATTTACTAAACTCATAGGTTATACCATAGGATCTTGATCTTCCTTATAAGGAATATTCGAATGCGATTCTAGATCAGACAAAGAAGGTGATATGAAAAAAAATAACTCACTCGATTGATGTTTTATGGGGAAACGACCAATGTGAGGAAAAAATATGGTAACCAGTGTGTTTAGGGATTCTAAATTATACATTGTAATTTGTAACAATGTGCTGAATTTTAACGGTGAAATTCATTCTATGGTGGGAAGAAATTAACTCCCTGGGATTTTATGAAATATATTTTTTCAAATAAATTTAATATTTTTGAAATTTTTGTTACCTGTAACCCTGATTTAATCATTTATTACATGAAATATTGAGGTTATCTTTCATTATATAAAACACTAAGTGTAACTTTAAAAACACACTAAACAAATTTTATATGAAATGCAATATGATATTTTAATATTATTATTTAAAAATCAAGTTATCAATTTTTTGTTGGAATTATAGGTATGAATATAATTAACAAAATTATAAAAATAGCAGGTCTAAACATGTATAAAAATTTAATTCTTTTGTTAGAAATTAATTATAAATTAAAAAACTATTTGGAAATAATGGAAATATTTTTTTGAAAAGACTATTTTTATTCATAGAAACCCATTTTACCACATTAAAATAAAAATGTAACTTTTGGAAATAGATTTCTATAAAATTTAAATATTATATACTCAATAAAATATTTAAAAATCATCCATTGTGTTTTCTAGATACGATATAAGAATAAATTAAATTTTACGTTTAAAAACTATATTTTTCTCAAAAACATTATCTCACATTCCATTGCACATACTTTAAAATTAATTCATGAAACTTTTAGAAAAAATATATTATAAATAAATTGTTATTTTTTATATAATTTTTTCATAATTATCAGAGATTTAATTTTTTATCATTCTCTAAAAAATAAATTTTTAATATATATTTCTAAAATACTAAATATTAATTGAAAGCTATCTTTTAGTTTTAATTATTTATAAAATTATATGATATTTTAAATTAGATTTAAAAAAAAGTTTTGGAATAATAAATATATATATCTAATTTATGTTATTAGAATCATTTTCCTATTGAATTTGGATATTAAAAAATTGTATATGTTTGAACATTTTCACTTGGAAAAGTCGCTTTCTTATGACGCATGTGGGATTAATTTCATATTAAAAATTTCAACTTATTTTAATTGAATTTAGAAAATGGATTAATATTTGGAATAATTATAATTTATATTATAAATATGTTAAACTTAATGTTTGACGAAAATGAATAGTAAAATGATACAAATTAATTACCATGGTTAAGGTAAAAATGGGTTTACCGGGGGTCGAACTAAAATGGTAAAGGATTAAATGAACTAAAAATTATCCTAAAATATATTTTATGTTAATATTTAGACCCTATAGTTTCTTAATCTTGATAATAATCTAATATTATCTTTTTTCCTGTGAAAAAGATGGTATACCTTTTTCTTATCAAAAATTAGAAATGTGCCACTCACCTCAATAATAAAAGGCCACCCCCTCTCCTCTCCACCTGACACCATCAAACACTTTTATTTAAATAAATATATTCCCAGATAACTTCCCAAAATCCATAATATCATCATATATGGATTATTTTGTGTATAAATCCATCTTAGGATGGATTTTGATGCAAACCTATAGAGGTTACCTAGAGAAGAGGTGTCGTTCTTCCATGATAATTTTTGTTTTATTTCATCCTCCATGACCTTAAATTATTATTATAGAATTTTAGTATAATACAATAATTATATTATATATAATCATAGTTTTTATTTTATTTTTATGACCTATAACCATATCCACTTCAATAAAATGGGATACAAAATTATTATTTGTATGTACGACATACTACCACCTCGTGAACCAATGTAAATTTTTTCGCTTTCCACCTCCCATAGTAGGATTTGAAGATATAAATAAAGTATATATATGATATTTATAACATAATTATACCTATGGTGTCATTATTTGATATATAAAATTATAAATTCCATTCCATATGAGATATGATAACGTCACTCGTGTGTACGGTGTACTATAGACATGCAAAGAGATGTGATTAATTTTACACTAACTATTTCCATGTAATTTAATAAGTATATATTTAAGGAAAAAATGTGATATAAATTAAATTATTATGATTTGAATGAAATATTTATCATTATTAAATTATAATAAATCATTTCTTGTTTTGACGTCTTCACTCATCGATTGATAATAATGTAGTTCGTGTATGTGTGGACTACTAGCTTCATGAAGTGTTGTGACTCTCTATTTTCCTAACGACACCACATAGATTGTATTTATATGTATATTTAAATAAATAAAAATTTATGTATGATATTATTATCATTTCTGAACAAAAAATATAACTTTTCTAATTTCTATAATGATCGTTGAAGAATGGAAATGTTACTCATGCGTATGTATGTCCTGTCATCTCAAAGATTATAACGTAGTTCACTTTTGAAAATAATCCTTCATGAATATTATCAATATTATAATTTCATTAAAATTAGATAATTATATCATTATGATTTTCTTATCGATGATGTTACCATGATCAAATTTACAGTAAAATGAAACATTTATTTCCCAAAATGTGATTTTAACAATGAATTGGTATAAAATGTTTAATAAATGGTCATAAGTAAGTAATATAAAGTATAATATATATAAATATGATTATATAATAGATTAAAAATAAATATATATTTAGTAAACCCGTGTTTTGAACACGTATTATGGAATTCAAGACTTAAGGTAAGGGATCTTCACTCTCTATTTTATTTCTTCTAGAAAAGTAACATATTCATTATTGTTTTATCTTTGTTGTGTAAAAACTGAACCTTTTAAATTTTATATCATGAATACACATATTTTCATTATATTTAATTATTAATCTTATTTTAGGGTTCATTGGGTCCTAATATTCCAAAAAATACTAAAGTGATAAGCGGGTTTTCATCATAAATTTATATCTTTTAGATATTTTCCTTATTCACCACTTGTATCTCATATAACATGTTTATACTATCAATAAATTTATTTTATACTAATTATAATTAATACAATATGTATTTAAATATCAATTTAAGTATCTATCATTCATGGGGAATGTGGTTTAAAATATTCCCAATTGAAAAGGGATTTTTGTCTAAATTTTATTTCTTTAGAACATATGTCATGTGATGCACCTATCTTCTATTATGAGGTGGATATCAATCCCATTTTACATGTAATAACATAAATTTATTTATTATTATGACATTTTCAGTTTCATTTATTTTTTTATTTAATGAGTATTACATTTCAAATATACCAAAGTTGTATGGTTTTTATGTTGCAATCATCTTGTTTTTTAGGATTTCACATTATAATGATTCTAATGATAAAATATTATTATATACCTCTCAAGAAACTAATAAATTTTCCTTCAATTTATTTTATTCTTGGAGAATACATATTTTCCCTTTTTTTACGCTATTTATTCAATCAAGAGTTCAAAATAATGTATTTAGGAAAAAGCATCTTTATTTATATCTTCAGATAAAAATATTTTATCATTCAAAAAATCTTTTTATAAAAATGATTTCAAATTTATTCTTAAAATTGTTAAACATAGTAATTAAAGTCTCTTTTACACATTTTTTAATTATAATAAAATATTTTGAAAGGAATATTTATGCAATTTTCCAAAAATTTCCTCTTTGGATTCTATCAAAAATGTGAAAGGAATCGTGGTTTAAGGTGTAAAACATTAAACTAATTTCCCATAATTATGACCATTATATTTATTGATTCTTGTTTTATATGTTTTCAGGATTATTTTCAAAATAATATGCTTTCAAAAACAAAATTTCTTAAAATTTGTTTTTTGAAGAAAAAATTATATTTTTCTTTTAGAAAATTTTTAAATAATTTTTATATATTTCCATATAAGTTTTTAAATATATTTTCAGATGTAATAATTTTAAAAATGTATTTTGTTTCAGAAATTCATTTTTCAATGCGTAAAAGATATATTCTTCCAGACATGTTTCAAATGATCGGTAAAATTTCCCTAGAATTTTTTTAAAATTAATTTTCAATGAATAGGAATTTTAAAATCATTTCTGTTTTAAAAAGTATTTTATAAGGTTTAAAGTATAATTTCCCCAAGTAATTTTTTATATTATTATGAAATAATAATTTATATGATTTCATGAATATTTTCAATGAAAATATTTTCCAAAATATTTTATGAATTTTTAATTTCGAAATGTGATTATCAAAAAAAATTATCTTCTTAAATAAACATTTCCTATGATTTATCGTAAAAAATGTTTTTCTACATAAGATTAAATATTTTGATGTAACTTTTGATTTGTTGAGAAAATGAAAAGTGGATACAATTCTTATTTTTTTTAATTAATTATGATGAAAATATGTTTTTAAAAATGATTTCTCATCCAAAAGTTAAACCACAATTAAATTTTTATGATACATGCTTCTTTTTTTCATGGATTATTCTATGATGAAATGGATAAATAATTATGAATCACATATATTTTTTATTGGTTATGATATTATGAAATTTTTGTGAAATCCATTTCTTATCATGGGTTATAAAATGATGAACATTTAATGACATCTTGGCACACATTAGTATGATTTTAATTATGTGATGGGTGGGACATATATCTCCCCCAAATGAATTGGGTAAAATTTCTATCTCATGAGATAATCAGGACTAGAATGTGTAATAAACTCAGTTTTATAATGGAATTTATCCACTGTGATGTTCTTGGGTGTGAACCTTGACTACTATGATGGTTCGGTGAGTCAAACCTTCCCCTATGATACCATTAGAAGTGATAGGTGACTACTATGGAAATGATTTTATTTCCTTATGTGTATTCCATAAATAAATAACTTATGTCAATATTATTCTCTCACGACTCATGATATTTGATTATGTTATGATTAATGACTTTTAAATATCCAATACATATTCCTTGACTCAATATTATGGCCTTTTACATGTAGTTTATGGGTTTAAAATTTTATTATCATATTCTCATACACTTCTATTCATTTTATACATATATTTCACTATTTTTTACCATTACTAAGAAGTTGAGCACACATTTTCTTATGTTTTCATTCCCCAGGTTATGAAAAGAGTTTTTAAGTAGGGTATATTTCTGTTGAGTAAAAAAGAGGATGATATTTATGGTATATTTTTAAAATATTTCAGCAAATTATAAGATTATGTTTCTATCATCCAATTATACTATACCATTATGATCCTCATGCATGTGTTTGTGTAATTAATTGGATATTTATAAAAAATATGAAATGTCTATGTATAAAAAGATTGGGTTTATCTATTCATAGTAAAAAATTGAATATAACCATATATATTATATAAATAATACTAATTACAATACATGAGTACATTTTACTAGATTAAATTTCTATATGTGGAAGACTTTACTTTTAAATAAGCACACAACCAGGAATGAAAACCCTTCATATAAAAATAAATCTTAATAATAAACTATAATTTACAAACATTGTGTGCCTTTTCAAATCTATCAAATTTATGATAAAGTATATGATATAACATTTAATATATAAATTTCATTAAAAATTAATAAATATAAATTAATTTAATTTATTTATATAAAAACACATTCTCTACCTAAAAATAGTTTTTTTGAAAAATATGTTTTTTGGGAAAAAATAAATTTTATTAAAATAAAACAATATGATGTTTATTTTATAATTATTTTTATTATTTATTGAATAAATATAACTCTGTTACCTAAAGATGAAATTTAAATATTAATGGTTTATTTTCGTGGAATGAAATTGTAGTTTTAATAGAAATTGGTATTTTTCGCTATTCAATGAAATGTAAAACATTTTAAAAATTATCTTAAAGATTATACCTTAGATAAAATTTAAGAGAATATTTCTAAAATGTTTTTAATTTAGAAAAAAAATAAATTTCAATAAATGGAATAAATTAATTAACATATTATTAGGAAAAATTCAATGAAAACTATTTTGAAGGAATCATATTTTTGAAGAATTAAATTTATTTAAGGAAAATTAATTATATATTTATTATAAATTAATAAAAACATTTGAATTATATAATCCTTTATTCAGGTTTTCCACAAATTTTTTAATCATAATCAATCAACCCGATTTAAAAACATTTTAATAAAGGTTTACTATATTGAAGATTATATAGACTTGTGGTTGTGTATACGGTAAAATATCAAATATTTCATTTGTTATTTCACAGTAAATAAACATAAGATCTAGTTTTACTACATTATAACCCACCAAAAATTATGTTATACCTATATATTACAATAAAATGGTATAAAATGTTTATGATATCACTCATTCATCTCATCCATGGGTTATAATATTGCTTCCTTAAATTTTGGTGTCCTCCAAAGGATGTTAACAAGTCGAGTAGTCTTATCCCATAGAACAATATATCTATGATTAAAAAATTATATTTTTTATATCTTACTTTATTTGGGATAAAATAACATTAAACACGCACACCACACACCACACACACTGGCCTGAAAGGCAAGGCATAATTGTTTAAGGATAACCCACCCATCAAGCCTTTATTTATTCAATACATGTCCCTATGGCCGAGTGGGCATAAATCCCAGTACATGAATTCCACAGATGATCAAGAATATATAAGGTAACAATATACCTAGGACCCAACATCAATTATTTATGATTCCAAATACCATATTCCATTTATAAATTCATCAGAAATACATCTCACCAACCTTAAATTACTAATCTCAAGAATTATTTCCATTATAACTCTTTTTCAACATCGAGATGCATTGATGTTATAAAAAATGGATTTAACCTTCTATGATATTTACTTCTCTAGATCAAGTCATAATATATTTCCTTCTTGAACATCATCAATATATATTGTAATTATAATCATCATTCCTTTGTGATATTCATAAATGTCCATCTAAATGCTTGAGTGAATGATTTTTTAAGAAAACTCAACATTAAGAGGATGTCGGTTGCAATGACCTTTGAAATCAAGAGAACATGATTTCAACATATCATCTAAGGTTTTAATAGTCCTATAAGACTGACTATGTATTTAAGTATGATAATAAGTGCGAAAATGAAACTCTCTATCTAGTTACTAAAAACATTTCCAAAACATTGAGGTTTAACTTAGATATCATTCAAATGAAATATATTATGGTACACAATTATAAAATAATAGATACCGAATGTACACCTAAAAAGATAATCAAGAAATACTTTTTTTTCTGATAATTATATAAACTTTCTTTATAAGGTGATTGAGTATAAACCATATAGTATTATGAACGTTATATATTTTTAGGAGTCTAATGGCGAAATCCATAGTGTTGTTTTCCATTTATATCTTGGTATAAATAATGTATGAAACATACCATTATAATTCCTTGGATCAAACATATTATTATAACCTACTAAAAACAATGATACATACTCCATAATATAACTCTTAATGTTTTCCCACAAGAAATACAATTTCAAATATCTATACATCATTATTCTTCTAGGATGAATAGATTATGAAGAGTTGTGAGATTATTCAAATAGTTACTTCTTCATGTTTTGTAATGGTGGGACATATGCACAGTTCCAAAACCTTCTCATTTTTTTATAATCAACGATGAACTCAAGAATATTTCTTGCCTTCTTTAGAATAACGATATACTTCTTCTATACATCTCTAATTTTAACATGCATAGTTGGTTGAACTATATTTTTTCCAATATATTATTACACCGCTTCAGTTTTTATTTTTAGTAAGTTCCATTAATAATCAATAAATATTAGATTTTTTTTATCCACATTAAAAATAATCAAGAATGATTCTTTATACTCAATTCATCGGGAACCTGGTTTGCTTCTGATAGTGGTGATCTATTGAGTATTCATAGTCTTTAATCAACTCAAACCATATTCTATATTTCATATTCAATTTTTTAATTTTAATATATACTCTATATATTTTTGATTAGTATATAGTTCCCTCAGTTATATGTAAATATAATTTCTCTAGATCCATGTTAAAAACATTAGCAATTGTCGCATTAAATATTAAGTCAGTTGATTTTTCTCATTAACCTTCAATTGGCATGAGGCACAAGATATCACCATATCAATCTATATAAGAACACACTTCAACCTATTTTTTGATACATCATTATAAATCAGAAACCATTATTCACTAAATGGTAGTGTTATAAAAGCAACACAGAACACCATTAGCATGATTTTATTGAAATTGTTTTCACACTAATTAGTCGAAAGGAACCAAAAACCCTTCTGAGTTAACATGTTGATCAGAATAGATAGTACTAAGAAAAAATACACAAAGCATCAATAATATCAATCTAATCTAAGTAATATATGGATCTCAATCACAAGGGTTAATTGTGGATAAGGCTTAATAACTTACATCTTTGATGGATCTACCGATATACCCTCACTTGATATTATATGAAAAAATATACAATAATATTTTTCCAAAATTCACACATGGATAATTTTTCATACAATTAATCTTTCCTTAGGTTCTTCAGTACAATCCTCAATTAATATTTTTTCTCTTCATTTAACTTTAAATATAATTAAATGTTATCATTAAAGACTAACAAAAACTAATCATGGAAATATTAAATGTCTTTATTAATTAAATATATATTTTTTAATTTGGAATTAGTAACACCAATTGGCACTATTATAAATTCGTAGTTTTCATACATTGAATTGATGGTTTTCTTGGGTACTTCTTCACTTTTTACACTAAACTAATATTATCTGTGTGAAAGATCAATCTTTGAAAAATATTTATCTCATCACAATTGATTAAAAAATTAATCAATATTTGGTTAATGATACAAATTCCTGATCATGATCTTGTTAAGTTCTCGATAATCAATATAGAGTGGAATTGATCTAAATATCTTCTTAAAAAGAATAGGTGCAACCAATGGTGAATTACATATAGTAATTAATCACTAATCATTATTCCACTAGAGTTTAATTCTTAAATACTAAAACCTAATTAGTGTTATTCTATATGTATTCTTTTAAATTTGTGTAACATCATATATGGGTTATATTGAGAATTAATATTCATTAATTAGATAAAGGATACATAAATATTCTATAAAGATTTCAACAAAATAAATTAGAGTAGAAATGTTTTGAAATTTAGTTTTTCCCCAACCATTGGGGATAAATCACCCCATTTGACTAAGAATCATGACCCATTCAACAAATGTAATTTCATTTATTATGTTCACAATTATACTATCACAACCTAAAAATCATATGTTACATTGTAATATCAAATGTTGAATCTATTACATAGTAACTGATATGGTATTTATATAACAAATCTATTCTGTGGACCGAATCACATGAAATTCAACTAGGGGATCTATACAAATATATACAAGGATAACATTCCCATAAACATAAATTGGGGATTATTAATATTTTTTGGATGTGACCATCGTAAAATTATAATTTTTTATTTTAATTTCAACATATAATTTTTTATGTGGTGATGTGATATGCTTAAAAATAATTAGATATAAAATAGTGGATGGTAAGTGTACCTTTAACAAATTCATTATCACACCCCACATTAACAAATATTTATTTAATGAGATTTACCTCTGTCACCTAGATTAAGTGATTTATGATATTGATATTCATAATGAACAACTGGATTTTAGCACTAGTTAGAATAATGGCTTTGCTCATTAAAATTATAACATTAGAGTGTGGTTGGTGATTTTTATATAGATTTCTCTACATTTTCATCATTAGATAACTTAATACAATACATTTTGAATATTATTAACTGATGTCATTATTTTTTAGATATAAAATAATTACCAGTACACTTAAAAAAATTTCCATTGTTCTTCTTTCCATACATTTTCCACAAAATTAAACACATATTCATCCCTCCACAGTCTTTTTAATTATAAATTAATTTTAATTCCATATTTTTTCCTTATCAAAGCCATGCTATTTTTGGGTGAATCCCATCACACTTTTCTCCTTGATATCAAATTGATCAATTTTATCATTTACACTAATGTTTTTTATGGATAATTACCTTTAGATACCTAGTTTTACGCCATTGATGATATGATAAATATTAAGTTTTTGTTCAACAGTAATACTATAAATATGAATTAGAATTATTAAAAAAATCCCTCATAGGAACCAATAAATTAATCAACCTTTTTCTTAATCTAAATGAATTACTTCTCTATATTCATATAAAGAATACATGATATGTACTTATTAAAAAATAGTATGATAATCTTATCTCAATCTATAAATTCAATTTCATCCCATTACCTTGTAATCTTGGAAAGATTCCACTATTGATCAACTTAACCATCTAAATAATAAAAATCCAAGTTAACCTTTTCATATTATTAGAATTAATGAATGTAAAAATATCATATTAGTGGTACTAATTTATTTTTCAAAAATCAATTGATCAAATGATCTACTAAAATATAGAGGGTGTTTTCCCATGTAGGACTTAATATTTTATTATTCATTTTCTCATTCCAATGGTCATCTTGATTCACATATTGAGAATTTCTTCCATAAATAAAATATTAATTTCTATTCCATATCTCAGAACATTCAGTTTCAAAAGGGAAAATACATTTCATTTTTCATCACTATTCACATTAATAATGATCCTTTTCATTCTAGCCAGTGACTAAAACAATAAAAACATTTTATAGGAAACAATTATCAAATTAGGAAATCTTATAATCATGAAAATATATTATAGGATGTTTAAATCACGAATCCTTTTTTTTAACGTATGAACCATAGATTTAACCTAGGTCAACTATAGATATTATCAATTAAAATTATTCATAATGGATCTTAGAGAAAATTTGAATTTACGAAAACATATACCATAGTGTGTAAAGTTGTTGGCTGGGTAACTACCTTTTATATATCCACAAAAATGATGGACATAATATACTCAGACAACTCTTTTTGGGGTTGTCAACCCTAGATAAAACAATTACGAAAAGACATCCAAATATAGAATATAGAGAGGGATTTATATTATTATTTAAACCACACTATTTTATTTTCCCTATCATAGGATGTTCTCTTATGAAAGGTATTATCATAATTTTTACCATGAATGTTTTTCTCGTCCTTATTTACCAATGATATTAGACCTCTCTCTAGTACTCACTATAGTGACCAAAATATTATATACATAAAATATATATTATATTATTGGTAATAATCATGACATATAAATATGATCCATGCATGAACACTAAATTTTTAGTGACTTTGTAAAATTTTATACATAAAAAACTTGTATATAAATGACTTATATTGTTTCCCATTATGTTCATCCCAAAAAGCACCATTATTTTCCATAACATACATAAAACTATTTACTATAACCTTGGTAAGGGAATCAAAAGAAATTTTGAGATAAAATAAATAGAAAGGGTAAACATAAGATATATCAATCAGTGATCACAAGTTCAAATAATATTAGAATAATGGTATGATAACATGGGATTAACAATATAAAATTATACCAATCAATTCATAGATCACATTCATGAAACATGAAAATATTTTATCAGTCCAAATCCATAAATAAATGTCTATATAATGATAAATAATCTGTAATGATTCTTAATAGAATATCAAATAAATAAGAAATAAGTTTTTCTAATTTATATAAACATAAAAAATCATTTCCTAAGTTACGGTTCACTACATAAACTATCATTGTGGAAAAAGTCCCTTAGTAAACTAGTTTCACTACCCATTCCAATAATTTTTATATAGTTAGATATCTAAATTTACCAAATTAATTATAGAGATATATAATTCCATTCATAGTTTCTATATAATTAAAACCATACATATATGGGCCACAAAATCATAAAACATTCATTATATTATCAAATCATAATATATGGAAAAGATAAGGGTTTTATTAACATTTTATCCTCATAATCATGAATCATATAGAAAATTAATAAATATGGTTTCAATGGATCTTATCAGAAGTAAATAATTACTACATTTCTAAGGATTTTTTACATGTTAAAAATACCTTTAAATAATCTCTATATAATTTCCAAAAGAAAATACCCTTTTCATTTGGAAATAACTTATCGAAAACATAAAAATTAAAAAATATTAAGTATTAATTTTTCATTGAAAATAACTAAGTAATAATATGATGTACTATTCAAGAAAAATATTATTAATTATTTCTAGTAATGATTTTCATGTGGTGTTCATTAAAAAAATTATCTTTCTTATTTTTTGTAATTAATTTAAAGTACCATATTTTAAAATTATAAAAATTTTAATTTTTAAACCATTCCAAAAAATTATAATAAAATAAAAAAATTAAAAAAAATAATACTTTTGTACTGTTATATAAATTCATAGAAATAATTAAATTAAATATGTACATGATAGGAAATTATTAATGAAAATAGAGAGAAATAAATTTTATTTTCATTAAAAAATCATCTTTCAATTTCATCTGCACATAAAGATAGAAAAATGAAAGGAAAATATTTAATATCAAAATGTAAATAAAGCGGAAAAAATATGGCTTTGGAGAGATATATCATATAGTTTTATCATTATAAAAATTAATCATAAACAATCCTATTAAAAATGAGATTTTTAAATAAATACCATGACTTAAGTCCAACTTGTTTCATCATCACTCTAATATCCTGTATAATAAATTAAAATTATTTAAAATACATACCAAAACCAAAATAAAATAAAAAATATCATACATGGGTTACTTTTAACATATATTCTCTCATTCATTAATAATCTTTCATTACTCTATTGATTTTAGTTGTTAACTTCTTTCTCTTATCTTATGTTTTTGTTTATAAGTTATGGTCCTTGCACATTGATAATGGTTTATTAATAATCAAAATTATAATAATGATATAAATATCATATATATTTATTATATAAATATATATACATTCACATAAAGTTGTTATGAAAATAAATTACATAACTATGTTAAGATGGTAGTCTACACGTATGTACAAGTGATGTTTTCATTTCTTGATGGATGGAACAAAAGAATGTAAAATATTAATTAACCATAATAGTGTAGATATTATATAATAAATATACCACACACATATAGATATTAAATATAAAATAACAACTAACTATGAAATATGGATATGGAAGGTGAATCATTTCATTATGTGGAGGCATTTTTCTACACATATGCATGAGACCGATTTGATGGATAAGTGGTGGTAAAGTTTTGCACCATAATAAAAATAAAATATCAATAAATTGATGAAATTTAATTCATCATTTTTTAGGGATACATAATTTTTATGTTTTGTAGAAGAAGAAATAAAACTGGAAGACCATGGTTAAGATCTAAACCTCTTCTATGGGATATTTCCTTTTGATTACTAGATAAACCATTAATAATTAGTATTATGTAATGAAAATAATATATAAAATGTATTGAAGGATTAAAAGATGGTTTTGGATCTAATGTATTCCAAGATTAAAATATCAAATTGTGTGAATAAGGGAGGATAAGTGGTTCTCTTTTATAATTTTTTGGATAGATACACTTGAAATTTCATAAAAGTTTTCAATGATATAAGTTAAATTCCAAGGGAATTTCGTCAAAATATATTGGGATTGGAATATAATATAGTATATGATTGTAATATCTTCTAAAAATAATAATTTTATTGGTGTGGGTGACAATTCGACAATTATATCTTGGTTTTACGTCTCATGTACACCATTTTAAACCTTAACTATTAAAACAAAATTTTACTAATTTTACTATTCAATATCAAAAAATTAATATTAACCTATATGATTATATTTACTATTTTTATTCCAATATATGAAAACCATTTGAATATATTTAATTTATATTATTATTAGAATTTAATTTTATATAAATGTGCATTCCGCACTAAAAACTTATTTTAAATGAATGAATCTTTAAGAATAATACATAATTTACATATAGGTCCTTCAATGTAAAGACACATAAATTAATATTAAATTATAATTTTGAATATAGAATATATAAATTTTATTAAAAATATTAATCAATCTAGATTAATTTAGTTTATTATGATTTAGACACATTGGTCACATAAACACAGTTTTTTGAAGAACATGTTTCAAGCCTAAAATATGAACTTATATAAAAAACTATAATGATTATTCACGGTTAATTAAATAGATTATTTATAATTAATTTATACTTATAATACTTTAATATCAAACTCAAACAAATTATAAATTTTACATGAATGGAAATGACATTGTTTATAAAAATATATTTTTTCACTATTCATTAAAAGAAAACCCATTTTTAAAAATCCTAAAATGTCACCAAAAGTGGATATTAAAATAGTTATATTAAATTGATATTATTTTTACAATGTAAAATTTATTAAAATGGTATAAATTAAATATCATATTTTCCTGAAATATTTGATAAATTGTTTATCAGAAAGAAATATATTTTTGAAACCTAAAATGACATTACTGGAAATTTAGTACTTATTTATTATGAGTTATACAATAAATTTTAATTTTTTTAACATTTATTCACATTTATATAAAGTTGTTATTGTTATTCAATCATTAAAATTTTATTAAAGGGTTATAATGGTTTATAATATCACAATACATATAAACTTAGGGTTGCGTTTAATGAAATCTTGTGAATACATCAAAATTTTATCAAGGAAATGAATATAAAATATAGGGGGTTTTACATTACACAATAGATACAATATTAAGAAAAAATATTTCATACTTATCTTTATGGATTATTATTTAAATGTTTAATTAATTCTTCATGAAGCACGTTTCTTTCCGACTAGTTGTTATCATTAAAAATTCAATCCATATTCTTTCTCTAGATAGATTAAGGTAATGTTGTCCATATTATTGACTGGAGAATATTATTATATTTTTTATATGTTTATTTTAATATTGGTGCTTATTTATTTCTAAGGATGGAAGGTTATGTGTCGTATTATGATTCAATTATTTTATATGGTGAATAAATTGGGCATAGTATGTGACTGTTGGGGAATTATTTTAGATAACCACTCAATGTATTAAGAAGTCTCATGAGATAATAATTCTTTAGTATTTGACATATTCCATAGCGATTCATATATGATTTCCTGATGCTATATCTAAACAGTAAGATTATAACTTTTAGAATTATGCATTCTATCACTATGAAAATAGCTATTTCTATCCATGTTATTTGTTTTTATTATATCTTACCTGGATATATTCCACATTAAAAATATTACCTAAATGTAATATTTTATTATTTTTAACCTCATTTATATTATTCCTTCTATATTTATTCTATGATAACATTTATTTTAGGTTTTCCTTTTCTATGCATCTGATCTCAACCCTTTATTTTTATTTTTATCCTTAGTGTTCCAAGAAGTAAATATTGAAATATTTACAAGATATGATATTATAAATAATATAGTTCCCACTAATTTTTAAATAGAATTTCATGTTTCCAAATGTGATTAGAGAATCATGTATATATATCATCTCTCAATAATACTAAACTTATTAGTAAAATGTGATGTTTTCACTTTTATCTTATACTAATTTAATAAATCACCCAAAGGCATTAGGTTACTAGAGTTGGGGATTCTATTGAAGATATATAAAAAAGAATTATACTTTTACATGGGATTGTGAGACATGATTTATTCACCATTGGATTAATTTATCTAGACCATAAAATATACTATATTAGAAAATTGTTATAAAATATCTACATTATCAATATAATGGGGAAATTATGTAACCATTTATTATGATAAATAATCCAAGGAAATTATAAAATAATATTTATATAGTGTAATAATAACTATGGGAAAATATTAATATGATCTAGTAATTGAAATCATAATATTTTGGTCTAAGGAAGAAATCTAATGGGCAGTTCATAGTGTGGCCATCCTTACCGAGGACATGATTATCAATGTAAAAAAGGAAGTCTCAATCAAGTAAACCATTAGTATAGACTCAAGGGGTTACAAAAAAAGTATTTAGTAAAATGTTTTATGATAGAAAATTTATTGCTGGGTATAATAGATTGGGGATTAATAAAACTAATAGGTTAGGGTTTTATGTAATTACACTTATTCACCATGGGTTTATGAAAGTATGTTAATTATGGGGAACCCCAAAAAAAAGATAAAATGAATGTGGTGCACATTTTTTACATGCATTGACATGCAATGAGAATTAGTTCTCGACATTAAATGTAGTTTTTTAAGGACTGTCTATTTCCCCCCTTTGATTCCATAATTATAAATTAAAAAATATTTTTCTATTATTATCAATTTATTTATAATATATTAACAATTATATTTATTTTAAATTATATATTATTACTCTTATAATATTAAATATCTATGAGTCCATTTAATTATTATATTGAAATTATACTTATTTAGAGATCAAATTTGATGAAGAAGTAGGGAATGAATTTTTTTAATTTTACCAATTTCATTAATTTTAATATTGTTATACAATTGTGTACTCCATTGGGTTATTATGAATTTATAGCTTCAATGGGGACATCACTTTTCAAGATACAATTAATATTATCTGCAAAAAAATACCCTTATATAGTATATAACTATTTTTTAAAATTAAAAATAACAAAATTAAAGAACATATCTTACTTTATTATGACATGAAAACCCTATGATACTATTCCACATTATAATTATTGAGATCATATGGAAGAAAAAAATAAATTATGGCCTTCATTTATAGACTTTAGTTTTCATTAATCACATAATTATTTTGAATGATTATCTCTTTATAAGTAGAATTTTGTGTTAAAAGATAATAAATGATGAGAGATTTGATTTATATTTTTAAATTTAAAGTGTTAAAAAAACAATGATTTTTTGTTTGAGATTGCATTTATATGTAAAAATGTTATTACTTAAAAATTCCCATAATATCAATCATTTTTCAAATAGTTATTATTTCAAAATCTCAAATGTCTCAAAATGATTAATATAATAACCCACATTATAAACATTATCCATCATTTGATTAATAATAAATGAAATAATTAAAAATAATAATTTTATTAAAACACATTGTAAAAATTACTTCTCATGAATTGTAGACATCATTGATGGTCTAGATAGTAAACATGAATCCTTTTAGGGCTCATCAATATATTTCAACTAACATTTCACTAAACATCTATCCTTAAGTGTTTCGTTAATCACCTATGTTTCTCTATGTGTATCAATTATTGATCTATATATTTAAAGAATACATGATTCATGATATTTTTCATTATAATAGAACTATTAAGAACTGTTTTCAAGAATGTTTTCCTATGATAGGGCATGGATGAGGGATTCTGGAAAAAGGCTATAATTGGAAACATAGGTAATATTTAACATATTATATTATTTTAATGTGAAATAAGTATTTTACTTTCAAAAATATATGAAGCATGTAAACCAACAATGTAAAAATAAAGTGGGACGGTTTTTTTACTACTTCTACATTGATGGCGGATGATAAGGTTGATCTATCTCAAGTGTTTTTTGGAGTTTTATAATGATAGATTATACCAAAAAAATAAAATTTATTACAAAGTACCAAATTTTATCTAGTGGATCATATTTTTATTTTATCTACCATGAATAATAAAACATAATTTACAGTGGTGTAGGTGTTGGTTGTTCTATAGAATGGAAGAACACTATATAAAATTGTGGTTCTCCCTAGGAAGATTCAAGGAAAACAAGGTGGCCTAGTTATTGGTGGATGTGGATGAAAATAAAAAAACTAGAGACCTAATATTTATGAGATAATCATTAAAATATTGAAGGTTTAAATAGTTTTTCTCTAATGATAGATTTTGAGAGTAAATTTGGAGTGTAGGTTGACTATGGTTATAGGGTTGTAGATTCAAATCCTATTTCTAACTAAATTTCATTAAGATGTCTTGGGTATCATTATAATACATCCATACATGACCAACTAAAATTATTGGGAATAATTAGGGAAAATATCATGAAATTTAAAACCTATAAATTATACTCATCATCACATCTAGAAAATTCGTTGTGGATGTGATAAGAAGAACCTGAAATTAATTTATCTGTCAATCATATTAATAGTTATGGATTGATTTATATTTAATTTTTGAGTTTTAAATTTTTTTTATACAAGGGATTGAGTGTTTATGTAATGCATTATAACTTAGTTAATTCTTCTTTCTAGAGAATACTATAATTTATTAACTTGGATATCCCCAATATAAGAATTTATTTTTAATAAAAATCTTTAATAAGAATGAAATTACAATGAATATAATTATATGATATTGTAAAAAGATATGTGATGGATTATGATGAACAATATATGTATTCGAAAAGTAATATCATTTAATGGATACACTAACATATAGTATTCCGTGATGATGTAACCTTCACTAATATGTGGTGTTCATTATCATAAACCATGAATTGGTGATCTCTATTACTTTGTGGTTTTTATTTAGTTTGTATTTAGTTTTTAGTATCTCACTTCTAATAATGATTTAATGTCATTATGTATTTTCAACAGACATGATATCACATTTAACAACATTTATCAATATATCCAAAAACATTTTAGTATATTTTATTAAAACTACTTTTAGTGAATCAATTATTATAATAATATAATATACATACAATCATTTTATAAGAAAACATATTATTATTCACATAACAACTTTGTGGGATGTCGTAGGTCATTGGAGCACTATCAATAACATTGAATTATCTATTCCATAAATTTACACAATTAGTGGTCAATAGTATAAAATTTATTCAGTAAAATTTATTTACGGATGTGACATGTTCTCTTTAAAACATAAATATCATTATTGTCATTCTAATATAATTTAACTCACACATCATTCATAATTAAAAATTAATGTTATTCTTGACATACAATTGACACATTACGTAGAGTTTATTATCCTTTTATATGGAAACTCATACAATCATTGAGCTTCATTTAATGACTGAATAAGATATATGGGAACATCTAATAGTTGTCCTCCATGTAGGGAAAAAAAGCATAATCCTCTAAAAAAAATCGAAATGTAAATCCCTTGTCACAAATATATTTACTTTTATACACTTTATTAGTAATTTTCAATTATTGTCACATATTTTATTGGTGTTATACAAGAGTAAAAATATTATCTCTATTAATAAAAAATAGAACACAAAAATAACAACACACTAAACCAACCCGTGATTTTTTCAACCTCTGTACCTTTGTTCGTAAAGAAACAATGTAAGAAGGTTTAAAAATAAGAGTATGGTGATGTCCTAGGCCTGAATTCTACTGAAGGTGAATGAGAAGAGTTGGCTACATGGGCTGAAATCATTCCCTCGAATGTCAGCGGCTACCTACTAATAGTGAGGGCCTAGGGTGTGTTTGTGGGGAGACTATTACTTCATTAACATAGTGTATCACATCTGATAGATATAATAATATAAGGTAAATAGAATAATAAATATATTTGGAGAGCTAAATAAAAAAATTCAAGGAGACTAGATCATCCAAAAAACTGAAACAACTATATAATGTATAAACACATAAAAAATGTTGATGATATGTAGTGTATCTAATAAGCTGGAAAACATGGATATAATAATTATCCAATCATTATATAAAAAATTATAGAAAAATGAATATAGATACTATCCCTTGCATGATAAGCTCCAACTCAGTTCTCATCTACTATTTCCATTCTAATACAGTATGAAAATCAAGTGCAAGAAGTGATGCACTTCCCTTTGTCAAAAACATCACACAAATAGTCTTCTCTATAACTAATGGCTCCTATATAGGGTGTGAGATAAATCTCAGTATTCCACCAAATATTTAATCAAAAATAATATGGTTTGTGTAATATATAGAGAAATATTTTACAATCATGTATATATAAAAGTAAAGTAGTATTGTAATCTAAATTCCCAAGAATATGCTTCAACCCTAGGTGAGTGTATGAACACATAACTAGTTCATTAATTATTTAACTTCCAGATTACACAAATAGGGAACGTGAGTTATATATAACATTGAAATTACCTTGTGATAGTATTAGTAGAGGTTCCATGACGTAAATGGTAAAACATGATGAAAATAATAGAAAAATGGAATCATGGTAATAGCCAAGGAATCCTAAACCTCAAGGGTTTCTAGCCCAGTAATAACTACAGCCTAGATAAGGGGTAATAGTGTTATCTAAGTAGCATTATACATGGAATTCCAAAACAATATGATCTAACTGAATACAAGGTATAAATCCATTTTATAACAAGATCAGTTGTGGTATGACCAAGTATATAATTGAGGAACCACATATCTATAGAATCCTGGATGGATCTAAGAAGTGTATCCAATGAATCCTATAATAGTAAAGTATGGATCCAATACTGTTAGACTGGGCATCCACTAATAGATAGGGATCAGTTTTAATGGTGGATCTCATCAAAGTAAATAGTTATCCTTGAATTTGAGTGGAATCCTCGAGAGATCAGGGCCTTCCCTATAGAATTAAATATGAGATCAAGTCAAACCAATCTTATAATAGGGTTAAATCCATTGCCTTTAATTTGTGTGATAGGAGATATTGAGCATGAAACCATTTAATTAATCCATTTATGTCACATTTAATTCCATAGGTTCATTCCCATACTTTCCATTATAAGTGGGAAGGGGTTATATGGCCATGAAACTGAACATTCATTCTATTAGGACTTTTCATATATTTACCATATACTTTCAAATTTATTTTATATTTAATTAATCATGTTGAAGCATTTACCATAGGTGTGTCAAGTGTTTACAATACGTGGTAATTTCCATAATCATCTTGGTACTAGACATTTTACAATTCAAAATCTATATTGTATATGGATCCTTACCGTTATGATGGTCATTCTCAAGAACACCTGAATGATGGATCAAATGTGTCAAAACCCTGAAAACATAGTTATGGAGCATCAAACTACATGTGGTGGTTGACGTTATGGATGTAACCACAAAAAATGATTAAAACATTTGGAAAGGGTCTTAGAACATTGTCCTAAGGAATATATTCAAGGAATATAAATTCAACCAATGATTCCTGATGAAATCGTCTTGATGGAATGATAATTTATAAAATGAAGGAATTTGTGGAATGGTTTATAAAACACATACCTCAGGCTTGTATGAATATCCTCATATATTATCATCCCTAATATTGGCCTATTTTAGAGTATATAATAATAATGGATCAATACCAAGGAATTGTGGAATATGAGCCTTCATCTAAATAGCATCATTTATAGGAACAATACTGATGAAATATTAAAAAGGAATCAATAATGTATTAGGAAATATCCAATGAGACAAAAAATTATCAATTCGAAATCTGAATGGATGATTGATATCAAAATAATTAATAGATTAGTTTTTGGCATCAAAAGGGAAGAAAAATGACTTTATATCTACTAAATAATCCAAAGGGGGAGAGGTTTAGATTTTATTATATTTTTTAGAGAAAAAATGTCTTCCTATACAAAAATTACCTTTGTATAGTTTCCTGTCATGGAATATCCAAACCATGTGGAAATCAGGAATGAGTAGTTTTAGAAAGGAACATATGAACTATTTGGTTTCATGGTTAGAGAAACTATGTGATAACCATGTGAAATACCTCTACAAGGTGTATGTAATTTTTTGAAGGTCCATGCGGCCCAAGTCGCACTGTTAAGGAAAACTATACACCCTATTCTAGCCCATTTTCTATCATCACATGGTTTAATATAACCATGTTTCCTCTCTATCATGATTTAATATACACATTAAAAATTCCATATTCTCCCTAAAATATAGGTTTTGGACTCTAAATAAGCCCTAAACACACCCTGAGACATTCAGTTACTCATTATCCATTCGTCTAAGCTTGAAAAATAAGAAATTAGATCATAATTTAAAGGATCTATACCTGAGTGAAGAAATGGGTTCTTATAAACTTACCCCATAATGTAACTCATCCTTGATTTAACCTTCCAATGGAGGTGAAACACTGACTAAAAAAATCTGGCCATGTGCACGTACATCGATTTCCCACTCCCATGTATCGTATTGTACACATATGTGATATCATAAAACCCATAATAAGGGGAAAGAATACCATCAGATATCCTTCATTGTCATTTTAATAATGCATATTGGATACTCCTAAAATGAAGCATCAACACCTATCTTAAAGTCCTTGTGATCAAAAGAATGAGATAGGTCAACATGATATTAAAGAAGCCATGAATCATAGAAGATTTTGTGCAAGGGATGATACATATTAGGAAGTATAAAATGATAGGCTATCATACTAACCCTCTCCAAAATCCCAAAAAACACAAAACCCACAATGAAATCTTCCATTGAATCTTTATCCATATATTCCCTACTATGTGTGATACCCTAAAAAAACATTATCCATCAACGAAAACACCATAGGTCAATAGTAGAATTTGAAATATGATTTCTATCTACACTGAGCAATAGAAATCTCATTCTAGATGAGTTGAACCTACAATTAAGTATACTGAATGAGAAGAGGATGTTGTATGGTAACCTCACCTACCTCCATCCAGCACATGGGTGAACAACATGGCCTACCATACATGACGTAAAATGGAGCCATCTGAATTTTCATCTAAAATCTATTATTATAGTCGAACTTCACCATAGGGATATGTTTCTCCCATGAACCTCTATAATCATGGAAACATATATAGATCATTTCATCTAGAACATGTATCTTCCGTTCTGACTGTCCATTGTTTGAAGGGTGAAAGGCAGTTCTCAGAAGAACTTGTATACCCATAGATTTATATAAACTCTCCCAAAATAGTGAGGTGAAATACGAATCCTTATCTTATTCAATCGTAATAGGGACCTCATGTAGTTTAAAAAACTCATGGTCATATATTTTCACATTTATTCAATAGAGAAAGTCACCCTTATGGAAATGAAGTGGGATTCCTTCGTCAGTCGGTCAATGACAACCCATACAATTTTTCTACAATTAGGGGACCTAGAAAAGATAACTACAATGTCCACGGAAACATATTCCCATTTATATTCTAATACTGGAATAGGTTATAACAATCCTACATGTCTCTAGTGTAATGCCTTCAACTTCTGAAAGGTGGGACACATAGTGATAAAGCATTATATGTGACACTTTATCCCATGACACCAACACCAGTGTCATATATCTCGATACATACAAGAGGTTCTTGGATAAAATTCCCACTGAGAAGTGTGGGACTATTGAATCAAATTCTCTCTCATGTCTTTATAAACCCATACATTTCAATGTATATAATGAATTTCTTCTCTTTCCCCAGACCAATTCGTAGTTAGATCATCTCCTGAAATACTCTCATGGAAAACAAAGTCCTTGGGACCTAAAAATTGCCTATTTTTCAAGTTCTCAAGGAAGAAAGAGGTAAATTCCAATGCAGAGAGATAGGACAACTTTTTTACTATCATGAAACTCTATATATTGATCATAAAATAGGGACATCAATTGCTACTCATCACTTGCTTCTTGTATGAGATTATCCATTGTTTCTTAATTCAATGTATCAACTACTAAATTAACTTTTACATGAATATAAGCATTCTCAAAATCAAAGGACATGAGATATTAATATTATATTCACTATCATAGATTCAAATAAAACTATAAAATATAAATATTTGACTCCCTTGTGGTTTGTATGCACCACAACGCACTCACCCAACATATAGTGTCTTTAGCAATCAATGACATGGACAACAACTACATATTGGGGTCATGTGTCGGTTAATTTCTCTTATGATGCCTTAAATGATGAAGCTCATATATAATTACTCTATTGTATTATATCATCACTACTCCTAGGATGATACCAGATGCATCATAGAAGATGGTATAGCTTGTTCCAGCCCTTGGAAGAGTCATTATTAGTACTAATACAAGCCTGCCATTCAACTATTGAAATGACTTCTCACACGCTTTTGAACATAGGAACTTCACATCCTCTATTTAAGACTACTAAGATGTCAATTACTGTATAATAATTTCTATATTAAAGGAATTTAGTAAGAATCCAGACCGAATAATGTTCATATATCAAACTTGTTCTTGGGTTTATCTAAAGAAACCTAAATACAAACCTTCTTTAGGTCAATATAGAATCCTAATTCTGGGATAATATGACCCAAGAAGTGAAATTCATCGATATAGAATTGTCACATACAAAGCATGGAATAGATCTGACACTCTCTTAGTTTACAAAAAAATGATATCAAGGAACTTAGAATGGTGTATAAGAGTATTATAATGCACCAAGATGTTATCTCTAATGACCATGACCAAGGATTCTAGAAAGGGGTTGATCACCTTATTCATAAAATCCATGAAAATGGAAACAACTTTAATAAGACCAAATGGAATAAAGAGATACTATTACAGACAACACCTACAATGAAAGGTTGTACGAGGTATGTCTGATGACCTAACTCATATAGAAAGATAGCCTTCTCTCAGTTCAGTCTTATATAACACTCTAGATCCTCTGAACAAGTCAAATAGATGATCTATTAAAGGTAGTGGATGCCAATTCTTGACCTAAATCTAGTTCAACCATTTTTAATCCACAAATCGAATCGGATACCATCCACCTTATTAGATAAAAGCATGGGAAAACACCCAGATGAAGTGATATGCCCTATAAAACGTTTGACCTATGAATCCTCTAACTAATATGTGAACTGCTAAAGCCCATTAGGTTTTATCATATATGCAGTAGTAGACTATATAGCTTCTAATATAATCAGATCAATCCAAACTCTACCTATCTCTTAGTAGTTAATCTAGAAAAATAATTGAGAGATAGTTCCTTGAAAAGATATACTACTAGAGGGAATTAATCCGGATATAATCCCTGATATTCCATGAAGAGATTAGAAATATAGTCGATCACTCCACCTATCCCATGATGATATGGTCTATATCTTCTACTTTAGACATCCCACTCACCCTTCTATGGATAAATACTTCCCTCTGGTGATATAAACAACTCCTTTTGGTGATACAATTCTACAAATGTGTGATATGGAACAACCAATCAATCCCAATAATTTCATCAATGCTCGTAATCATGAGAACGATGAGGTACCATAAAAATGATAATTTCCTACCATAAGTGGGAAGTGCTTGTATTGGAGTAATCTCTCAGGTAATTCTCAAATTGGTGTATCTATGGTCATTAGGCCAAAATAATACTAAATTTTTATCACAATGATTTTCTTGATAGATAATGAGATAAAGGATTGTGAGGTAGTTATATCAAATAAAGAATATACTATATTGGAGGCCATTAGAATAGCACGCCATACTATAGATTGTTATGCAGTCAAATACAAAGGTATCGACGACTAATAATTAAACTGGCTTACTCCATGGCCCTATGCAATAGTAGGACAACTATGATTAAAATAGGTCTTTTGGTGTCGTTGGTGGTCAGGAGACTTGAAACCATGACCACGACCACCTACTCGACTAGACCTTATAGGGCTACACCAATTCCGACCTAAAGCGGTGTAAACAAACCTTCTCTTGAGGGTGAATTTGGTTTAGATATTCTCCCACAAGATGTTGATGGGATGGTATGAAAGAATATCTACAAGTTTCCCATTAAGCTAGAGGGATGATACTCCAAACATCCTCTATCACACTAAGGATTTTGGTTTCCATGTTTTCCAATCTGGTGACACACCATGGAGCTACCAACATGGGTACTCTTGCCACTACTTCCCTGATGAAAAATCTAAAGAGATCTCTTCCCTCTACCAGAGGAACTACTATCATTCCTTGGTACTGGTCCTCTATTCCAGTTACAATCATCATCTCATAGGTTTCATTCACTAATAAGAGACTAACTGACTATTTCATAAATGGTCGGTAGGATAAATGCATTCACCTGAGTATGGGTGGCGTACATAATCCCATTCTCGAAGCGTCTACCACATGAAATATCATCATCAGGTAGAAGCTATGAAAAGTGCTATATCTCAATGAAATGTGATGAATACTCCATAACTAACATTTAAACCTACTCAATACACACAAACTCTATAGTTTAATAGGATCTCAATATCTAATGAACGAACTAATCATATAAGGATGTTTGGAAATCAACACATACCATGCCCTACTAGTGACTAGCCTAGCTAACTACATTCCACTAACGCTAAACCAAATCACATAGTGTGAATGTAGAAAGCTTAACCATTCCCTTTACACGTGTCTCCAAATTCTAAATGATTACCATGGTTGCATCTAGCCAAGATTATACTTCCAATAGACTAAAATTTCCTAAAAAGGTAGGAGGATTATATTTCTGGTACTTGCACAGCATATTTTACTTCATAGGTGCAGCTTACAGAGCCCCATACATAAAATCCATTAAATGTAGGAAACTATCTCTTACATGATCATTAGTTCCATAATAATTTACAATGGGAGGTTCTTCATGGTGCACTTTTGGAGGAAATAATTTTAGTTGAAGATCCACCACATTAAGAGAATGGTTGTCACCACCCTCTCAGAATAAGACAAAAGGAATTCATTGAAGAATCAGTCTACAAATTCCTAACACAGACCACAGAACAAGCTAGAATCAGATACATAACAACACTAGCAGAAGGCAAACATAAAAATGGCTCACTACCAAAGGCATTCAACCCCAAATACCTACTCAAAAGGATAGGTATTCATAATTTATTATGTATAAGAATCAAAGGTTCCAGTATATAAAGGTTTCATAGT
Source organism: Viscum album (assembly GCA_963277665.1). Lineage (NCBI taxonomy): Eukaryota > Viridiplantae > Streptophyta > Magnoliopsida > Santalales > Viscaceae > Viscum > Viscum album. The sequence goes on along the minus strand of OY728161.1, from coordinate 1,918,117,356 downwards.
AGCTTGCCTCATCAATTACTATAAACCATTTCATTAATTTTTTATTTTATTATTAAGGGTCAATATTTTACCATTCATGAACATGACAAGGAGAGATAAAAACATTACACAATTACCTTTTAGAATACATGATTCACTTTTAAGTTTTCATTTTCATACAAATTATAACAAAATTCATTTAAAATGTATCATCATGGGCATTAAATCAAGTCACATACACCTTATCACTCAAAATGACACCCATTTGATTTTAATTTAATGTCTCCACACAGTAAATTAGAAATCCCAACACATTAGTGTCCTTAAAACCCTATAAATTGTAACTAAGAATCACTTAATTCTATCCAAGGAAGTGTACATTCATAATTTAACTACACACCATAACACAAAATTCATAGACATATCAAGCAATAAAAGGTGTGAAATTCATCCATTTGGCATGAAAATATTTATTTCATTTGAATTCTAGGTTCCTATGATAATGAATGTAATAATGATCATTTCCCTTAAATCATTGGTCCGTGAATGGAATAAAATTTCAATCATAATAATAATCAACATAGAACATAGCATCTGTGCCACCCAATAGGGAAATCATATCTAATGTAATTGGAAAAAGTATAACAATAATTATAATTTAGGAAACTCAACTTTTACATCAATCATGGGTTCAAAATGACCAAGCACGACTTATAACCAATTTAAAAGTGTTCCTAGTCCTCAATGTATTGTCTCCAACTAGTAAAGCTATAAATTCACCCATATGATACAGCTTTCTGATGTCCTGGACTTAAATTATACTAAAGGGCCCCATGCATAGTTAGAAACCTGGCCTCATGCATATCTCCCTAAACAACAGAGGCCAATTCAGAATTAAGTGAATCAGTTTTGTTTGTGGGGATATTATTCCCTCATTACCAAAGTGTATCATAGATAATATATATAATAAAAAAGTTAAACAATTGTAGCCACATAAGTAAATAGGAATATGGAAGCATGGAAATATGAAAGTTCGATAAAAATTGAAACAACAAGATTAACTAATAATCACATAAAAAAATGGTTTTGATATGTCATGTTTCTAAGAAGATGAAAAAATGGATACAATATGCATACAAGCTTGCTAAAAAAAGTAGAAAAAAAGGAATTCAACAACTATCCCAATAATTCAAATCGTCATCTCGGCCATCTTGTACCAGATCCATCATATTATTGGAATAAAATCATGTGTCTAAAGCGATATAAATAAATTTTTCAACACCTATACACATATTGTCTCCATGGGTACCGATGGTTCATAGATAAGGCGTGAGATTGATCTCAGTAGTCCAACACCAATTGCATTTATAAAAATGCAGTCCATGTAATATAAACAAAAACAATTTGCAGTCAGGCAATACAGAAGTAAATTAGTATAGTAATGTAAATACAAAAGTAGCTATATTAGTCCTCATATAGTGTCTGAAAAATAACTAGTTCCTTAATTATTTATATTCAAGTTTAAATAAATAGGTCACGTGAGGAATATCCAACACTAATATCACCTCGTGATAGTGGTAGTAGAGGTTCCACGATGTAACAAGCCCATATTAATGATAATAATAGAAAAACTATTCTAGGGTAATATGCAAGGCAGCCTAGACATCTAGGTTCACCAAATGAGTAATAATTATAGCCTACATAAGGATTAAGAGTGTAATTAAAGGATCATCTTCCAAGGCATTCCACCATAATATGACCAAACTATGTCTAAGGAATACATCCAAGGTAATATGGGATAAGCTACGGCTAGGCCGTAAAAAATAACTAAGGATACTCATGTCTGTAGAAGTCGTTATGAAAAAAGGATTGTATTAAGTCATACTATAATAGTAATTTTAGGATCCTATGGTTTCATATTAGGCATCACCTAATTGATAAGGATCAAGTTCCACGGTGGGTCTCAACCTAGGAAACTGGCATTCTTGAATCGAAATGGCATCTTCAAGGGCCCAAGTAATTCCCTCAAGAATCCATGTGGAGATCAAGTCAAACCACTCAAATAATAATGATTTCCTAATCTATATACAATGAGGAACCATACATTCAAATTAAATTAATTAATTATTCCCACTAGTAATCAGTACATCTAAAATATAATAGGACTCAATTCGTTTATTTTGTTAGTGTGATAAGGAAAATAGAGCATGAACCTATTTAATTAATCTATTTAATTCATATTTAATTCTATAGGATCATTCATCTACCTTCCATCATAAGTATAAAAGAGTAATATGGACATTAAACCTACCACTAATTACATTAGCCTAAGTCATATATATACCATATACTTTCCAATACCTTTAACAATTAATTATCCAAGTTCATGAACATAAAATAGGTGGTTCAAGTAATTAAAATACTTTCTACATTCCATTTTAAAAAAATTTCAGTCCATATATCGATTAAAAATCCTTTTAGTATAAGCAGCCTTTCCATTATGATGGTCCTTCTCAAGCACATAGGAAGATGGATCAAAAATGTCCAAACACTAAACACTTAATTAGGGTATATCTCCCTATATGGGGTTGTTGAATTTATAGACATAAACACAAAAAAGGATTGAAAAATATGGAACTGGTCTTAGAAAATGGCCTTAATGACTATAATCAGGTAATAAAAATTTAATCATCAACATCTAATGAAATCAACACTCCAACATGATAATTTATAAAATGACCTAAATTGAAGAATGAGTTGTATACTACCAACCTTATTCTCGTACGTCTCTCCTTTTCAAGTATCATCCGTTAGTTCAAATTGGATTGGATTAGATATGAGGAATGGATCAATTACCTTAAATTGTGGTATATGAACCTACATAAAAATAGCGCCGTTGATAGGAGTAAGAATAACTGAAGATTGGAAATAAAATGACAACATATTAATGCATATCCAATGAGATGATTGGTGGTAAATTCAAACATCAAATGAATAAACTAGATCAAAATCATGAATAGATAGGTTTTATGGACTTAAAAGGGAGTATGAAGGGAGTCATTTGTTCCCGAAAAACTAATGTGATAGTGGATTTGATTTAAATATTTATTTGTGTAACAAAACATATTTTTAGAAATAAATATGTTTTTTCATTAATTGGACACATGGTTTGGCCAAACCAAAAAGAAATCATCAATTAATAGTCATAGGAATGAAAATACACCTGGTTAGGTTTCATGGTTAGTGAAATGTTGTGCCATCCATGTGAAATGCCTCTGTAATTGGTATAAATTATTTTTCACGTTCATTCTGTCCAAGTCAAATAGTTAAGTAAAAATCTCCTCCCTATACCATTCCATTATCCATTCTCATATGGTTTAATATAACCATGGGGAATGCCTCACATAGTTTATTCTAACCATGAAACATGCCATTTCTTCTCCAAAATCTTGTTTCCAGGATCCAAAAAATCCTCAAACACCCCAAGACCATCACTAACACATTATCTGTCTGAATGATGTAGAAAATGATGAAATATTCCAAACATTGAAATATCCATACTGAAGTTAAAATCCATGTTCTTACAATTATATTCTTATATCATATAATGGGATTACTCTAAAATATAAATACATAATATAATAATTAAATATATATTAAATTTTTACTATTTTAAAAAGTGTTTCATTCATTACAGAAAATATATTTTTTAACTATTAAGAATTTTTTATATATGTACAAGAGTCCCAAATGATATTATTACTTACATGTTGTTACAAAACATCAATCAAATTAAAAACCATTAATTATAGAAAACATAAATTCGTAAGTGGATGGGTTAATTATCAATTCCTTCTGGGAAATATCTAAACCAAAAAATGAATGGCAATGAAAAGATACCTTTTTTATAATAGAATATCTATAAAAATTAGATTAATTTATGAATAATAATGAAAAAAAATCAATATTTACCATATAAAATATGAAACACCACTAAAATAACAATATCATACTATATTATTTTTCTTATTAAACATGTTTCATCAAATAAAACACTTGTCACATATTTATACGATACCTTCTATATCATTGTGTTTCCATTAGGAAAATTCACCCACTAAACACTTTTAGTAAAATACAATCTCAAAACATATTCTTCTAATATTATATATAATAATATTCATGAACTTTTTATTCAATAAATAATATTTCATTAAAATATAACATTTTTCATATAATAAAATTTTATAATGATAATAAATATTATTTATTTAAATACATCAAACACATGTGATATTTAAACTACTACTATCTTTAAAATGTTTTAAAAATATAACTTTTTTTGATATCATATGATAAAACATAGAAATGGTTCAACTAAAATTAAGAAAATTATATATAGAAATATATAAAAAAAATTAGGATGAAATTTTAATTGTAAACCAACTAAGCTTCACTGTGAACACGGAATCCAATCCGGTATTTGGCATGTTCCAAGAGGTGTTACCGACTCTCCTATGCTAGAAACTAGTGTCGGGAAACAATAATAATTCAATTAGAAAATATTTATCCAACTAAAACAAGAAAATAAATAAATAAATAGAATACTAAAACAACATATTTTAAGTTAAAATAAAAAAACCAGACCTGCCTTTATGTTACCTCACTAGTCTCCACCAACCTGAAAACCATTGTTGCTCCATCATCAATCCTAACTTATGGTAACCTAGAACTAAAATATCATACATATTATAGGGGTATACATTTAAAATTCACAATATAAATGATAATAGTTTTCAATTTTATTCTCTATTCCTTTAAAGATAAATCCAAATCATGCAAGTTTGAAAATAAGACATATAAAAATAGGGTTCTGTATTATTTTAAGAAAATATAAAATGTATCCTTTTTAAGTAATAACACTTTCTATTTTGTTTTAAAAATATTTTCCCTAATCATGAAATACATTTATCAAAATTTATTATGATAGATAACCACATATAAAACATGTTTCTATATATACATAACAAAACAAAAATATCATTCTATAAATAAACTTGGAAAAATAGGAATGTGATGCATAATTTTTCTTATTTCAAACCTATAATAGAAAATAAATGATATTTTTTAAAAAAAAGTGGCATTCCAAAAATACCTAACAGAGAGAAAGAACCATTGAAACTCCATATGTATATTGGTTAATTGGGTCCATGTGTTCCTCAAACCCTCAATGGTAAATCAACAATTAATGTCCTCATGCACTAACTATTGGAGATGTCAAATCCAATGTTGTGGCGGTCTCTATAACATTATATGTTTAGTTAGTGTTACAACATAAACCTATTAGGATGTGTGGGCCAATGCCCTAGAAACTTGTCAAACAAATGAGTCCAGAGTCCCCCAGCTTAGGAACATAGTATTCCATTATTTTATGATCAAATATGGGTGAGTTTTATCAAAATATAATATTATTATATATAATACAATTTTAAAAAACAGAAATCCACTTTCTTGCCTCCAACCTCCATTCAAAAGCACAACCACCACTTTTTTGAGTCATAAAAACCAAGAACAAGACTCTTCGCTAGGAATATATCCCATGTCACACATTTAACACATACACCACATTTCCAAACCAATGGGTATTCTTTAAGAGGGGTCTTCTATTATTATAAAACATGTGAATGAGACAACTGGACCTCATCATTTTTAGAAAACACTTCACGTTTCAAAATAATTTTTAATGCATTTTTTAACAAAAATCCCATATTAGTAGCTTCTTAAAATCATTAAAAATAAGAGAAAATCAGTTTCCAAAAATCAAAACTAATTTTTGTATCTTTTACACATTATATAGTAATAGAAACATTTTTTAGAAAAAAAACAATGATATAAATGAATTCAATTTAATGTAATAGATATATATATAACCTAACTCAAATCATGTTTCATTTAGTAAAGACAACATAAATCCACTTCACATATATAAACTGGTACACCTTCACAAACACACTAACACATATAATCCTTAATATATTTATTCTCAACACATGATGGGATGATGTATAAAGAGAGTAATACTAAATAAATAAATAAATAAATGTTTATATTTACCAATTTATATTCGTGAATGATGTTTTCAAGGAGCCAAAAGATGGAAAAGTCACCAATGGAGGCCCAAAACTACTTCTAGGATATCCAAAGTACACAAGAAAAATAAAATAAACTCATAAATCATAGAACCCTAAAAGAAACATGGATAAAGTTGGAGGAAGGGAGAAAACATACCTATAACTAATAGAAAAAATACTACCTTAAGTGGTCATTTATAGAATGAGACTTAATCGAACTCTATACAACAAATAAAATAAGAAACTGTGAATAAAATTAAAAAAATATTGATTAGTTTGAGGTGTAAGGAACACACCATAAAGTAGGAAAGATAATATGTGAAATAGAGAGATAAATATGAGGATGCTAATAAGAGAGAATTACTGGATGAGATCACACCAAAAAAACTAAGAGGAATGACAATGAGTGGGTGAAACATGTTACTTAGATAGATCTTGGGCATGGGGTGTCATGTAATATAGAGAGGAAGATGGGGTGAGATTCATTTTGTTATTATTGGTGTATATTATTATAAGAAACTTCAATTAAAATATTATTGTTATTTAATCATTTTTAATGTGTGGGGTGACCACATGGTTTGGATGTACATTTAGCCAAACCATGCAATAGTCATGTGTGGGGTACTACCCCCCCCCCCCCACAGGTGGAAGACACATGAGATGAGGGGAAGGGGGTAGAGCATAATTATATTCCTGACCATGATTCTTGGAAATAACCACTTTTTAGAAAATATGGGTTTCCCTAGGCTAGCACAAGGTTTCCCCTAACCGTACGCCCGTTATGTTCTAGACACCAACCATAAAAATTTCCAATTTATAGGTGAATCATAAGGAACTCAAAATATCATGTAAAACCCCAATATTTTATTCTGTTTATCTTTAAAAAAAACTTAGTCTCTTTGATAACTTAGGTTGCACAGAACACCGATCATAAGAGAAATCAAAAAAATATTATTATTTTTACATGACCATCCTGACCTAGTTGTTAAATTGGAGGAAATATATATTATTAACAAGATTTTGAATTATATAATTATAAACTAATGTTTAATATATTAATTTATTATTATTAATTAAAAATAAATTTTTTAGTAAAGTAATTTTATTCTTAAAATTTATGGTTTCTTTAATATTATATTTTAAAAAATATATATATATATATATATATATATGAGAAAATAAATATATTAGATTTTTTACACTTTTAAAAAATATATTTTATAAAACTCAAATTATTTTTGGATTCAATAAATAATGCGTATTTTATGACATATTTTTTATATACATCTGAAAAAGTTAATTTCTCAGTGAATAGTGAAAAATAATGATTTTTAAAAAAATGTCATTTCATTGAAATAAATTAATAAATTTAAATGCCCCAAAATAATATTAATATTTTTTAAAGTAACATAATAATTATTTATTTATATTCCATCCAGTTATATTATTTTTAATCAATATTATATTTAATTTTAAAAAAAGATAATTTTTGGGTTGAAATATGAATTTTTATTGAAAATAATTTTAATGTACATAATGTTTATACTTTTTAATTAGATAAAATAATACCTAATGGGGAATGTTTTAAATTAAATTTATATATTATATATCATTGACTATTAATTTACTTTAATATATTGCTAATTATTTTTCATATATTTAATATAAAATTATCTTTTTCTTGAAAAAAAAGAACTTCTTAAAAACCATGTTTTTGGTCAAATCTATAGGTATTGTATTAAATTTAATTTTTCCAATTATATCAATTTATTTTATTATAGATGTTAAATATTTTATTTTAATTTCATTTTTCTTTTTAGGCATAAAAAATTCATTGTGGTAAATAAATATTGACAATAGTAATGGTAAAATAATGAAACAGGTTACTTTAAAAAGTCAATCCATAAAAACATAAAAAACTAAAACATTAAATGGGTGTTTCAATTGTTTATAAACTATAACCTATCTTGAAAAAAATAGTTATCCAGATTATTTTTTTTGTAATTAATTCCACCAAAATGTGTTGGTCTTTAAATATAAATAATCATTATTTAATCACTTTAAATAACCCCTCCTCAAGTATTAATACCACTCCTTGCCACCCCATTTTTTCTCACAAGAATTGAAGATATTAAAATCTCTATAAAAATATCTCCTCCCTAATATCTCCACGTAAAAGTTCTGGTAGGCACCCTAAAAATGATTTCCTATGTCTTTAAGTGATTCTTCAAGGATGTGATATTCAAGAGGTAAATTTCTCAAAACACTCATCTCGTTTTCCATTCTTCATTTTCCCTCTCATAACATTCTTCAACAATAAAATAATAATAACTCTATAATATGTTAAATACCATAATGTTATGTTCATAATGAAATATTTTATATCCATCCATTTTATTACCTCCACTTTTTTAATGAAATGAATCCATTCTCAAAATTATGGCGGTTAATAATGTCTATGAATAATGGTATTCTGTTTCCAATTACCGCCTTAAAGAATGGTCATAAAATAATTTTCCGGTTAAATAATAATGTACTAGGTGTATAATTACATATTTACTGTTGTGGAACTAATATATTGAAAAAATATTAAATAAAATGAAACTAGTGTGTGATGGTCCAAAAGGGTCAAAATTAAATAAAACATCCATCATTAACTTTTTATCGAAATAATTATATTTTTCTATGAAATAAATAATTTATGGGACCATTTAAATTTTTGGAATTGAATTAATACCATTTCATTTCACTTATGGTGTATTATTTCTATTTCACATAAATTTCCATAGTTATAGACAAATGACTTATTCATGAATCAATGAAACAAACACACTAAAATATTGAAGATAATGAAATATTACTAATAAAAATGTTGTAACATGTTATTAAACTCTCATATAAGGTATTATAAATATGATTATAGTTATTAGATGAATTAATAACCTCATTTATACTTTGATATAGGTGGTAATGCGAGTTAAACTAAAGGTAACCATGAGGTATGCTCTTCTAGTCTCACTTTTACTTCTATGAGATATATGTCTTATTCACCACTTATTTCTTGTCTGTTGTGTATATATACTAAAATTTGACATATCATATCATGAATATCATTATATAAATGGTATTAAATGTATCATTTGATAATTATTACTTCTATGGGGATTATGATTTGACTGATTACGAAGTGGTAATGTAATTTTTAACCCAATGTCCATTATTTAGGTCAAATTCTTAATTCATTTATTATTTCATTCTATGATTATGTGTAGAATGAATATTCATTATCATATTAAAATATTTACTGATCCATTAAAGGAAATGAGCCCATAAGGGCAATTCCCGCTAGGGTTTTTCTCTATTGCTGCCTCCCGACTTCTACCTCGGGTCAACGATTCTTCACTTTGACATGTTCTTGGTGTGATTGTGGCGGTGGTTCTCTTTCATGGAAGTGTCAACACCTCATGGGATTATTTGGCTCAGTATTTCTCATCGCTAATGGACTGGTCTTACCTCAATCCATTATCTCTGGATTGGGCTTCTATTGGTGGCCAGATGATTCTCCAACAGTCGAGACCCAGCTCCCGTAACTGAGGTTTGCAGCTCGTCTCCTTGGTGTGCATTGTGTGGTCTATTGTGATCTCCAAGGGCATGTAGTATGGCGGATACGGGACTTGGATCTGGTTTTAGCACTTGGGTGGCCATCAATTTGATGAGGTTTAGAGAAATAAGGACTCGTCTTCGCATTCTATTTAGATTTAGAAGTTCAAGAGGGTATAGATTTGCCATCGATTATGTGACTGTGCAATCCTATATGGGACAACTATCCTAGAGGTTATGAGATGGTGATGCCTTTTCAGCACGATGTAGTCACTAGGAGTGACATATATTATAGTCTTGATTTGGGTTTTCTTTTTTGACGGTGTTTATTGGTTGTCATGTTTGATATTGTGGTTTCTCACTTTTTTCCATAAAAGTGTTTTTTATAAAAAAAATTATATATTTAAACTTGTTTTATGTATATTTACATTAAATATAGTTAATAAATTAATTTTGTTAAGTCTAACATAAATTATTTGAAGTTTATAAGGGAATATATTTTAAAAATTATCTTTTTAATGTTTCTCAAAACTAAATTTTTATTCCATAACCATGTTTTCTGAAATTGAAAAAATTTATTTTTTTTACTATTCCATTATGAATTATCAAATTAATATTTAATCATGTTTTACTTTTTAACAAACAATTTAAAAATGATTTATTTTTTTTCAATTTCCATGTGATGTTAATTTTGAGATTTCTGACAAAAAATATAGAAAAAATGTTTTTTAACTTATATGTAATGAAAATATTTTACTAATTTTATGATGAAATAATACCATATATATTTCATTAAATGTTTATAAGGTTATTTTCAAGTAAATATTTTCATTTATAATTGTGTGGCATTTAAAAAAAATGTTTTCAAAAAAGAAAGGACACTCTTCTCAAGAATTAATTCAAGTTATCCTTCATAAAAATCATATTCCCATCTCAGATAATATTTTTTTATGTGTCTTATGATTTTGGGGTTATTATTTAGGAATAATATTATTATTCTTTCTATGGTTTTTTCTGTATATAATGGCATAATGTTTATGAGTCCTGTTACTTTTCCATGAAATATGCTATGATGAAATGTTAATGAAAACCATTTCTTTTCATGATTTATGATATGACAAATTATTTAGGTTATTTTGTAACACATAGGTATTATTTCTATTGTGTTACTGGTGGGATCAATATCTCCCTCTAATACATTGGGTAAAGACAGATAACTTATGAGGTAAATGTGCTATGAATGAACTTAATTTCTTGTTCATAATTCTATGTGTAAAGCTAGTTTTTATGTCAAAAATATTTCTCAGGGACCTAGTTTTATGACCATAAGTTTATACAAAGGCCTAAATTCATGTCCTTAACATTATTAGTGAACCTGATTCTATTTATACATGCTCACAAAGTTATATGTTTATGTTTTTTTTCATATATCAGTATCTTATGCCAAAGTTATTCTCTTATGGATCATGTTATCTTATTATTCATGTCTTATAGACATATATGGTTTATTCCATGACTGAAGATTATGTTCATTAATATATAGGGTAAAATTTTCAAATGATATATTCATGTTATTATGCCTTTATTATAATGTTATGATTGATATATCCTAAGTTTCACATCACTGAGCATCTAAGCTCACCCATTGTGTGTTTCCTTTCCAATGATTAGATTATGTTTTTTATGTATGATATTTAAAAAATCAGTCTGGTTTTGTTGGAATAAGTGGGAGATGATGTCGATGTTTCATGAACCAGTTGTTTATGTTTTGAAGTTCCCAAAGACACTAAACCCATATGGTCCTCACATTGTCATTTTATGATATGTAATGAGCATTTAACTATTTAGAATCAATATCTTTGTTTGAAAAGTATTGATTTTTATAGTTATTATTAGATAATGGTTTATTTAACCTTTTCAACTTAGGATGTGAAAACCTTAAGTAATATTCCAAAGGATATATCTAAGTATACTATACAATACTATAATTTTGGTAATGATCATGGATATCCATAGATAAAATATAAGGTATCATTGATTGAAATTTTGTAAATAATTTACCTTGATTATGTGGTTTTCCAACTATCATTAGTTTTTATCACACAGTTCTTTTTGGGTTTTAGGCAACGATAAGAACCAGGAGGATTCATGTTAATAGTGAATGTGGTAGAAAATGGAATGATATTCCTCATATGAAACCAAATGACATGGGAGTCTGAAGGGTAACTGTGTTATTATTCCTAATCATCAGTTTCATCTTATTCTAAATACTTAAACCTTTTATTTGTTTCTATGACCATATAATAATAGAAATATTGTGTTTGAAGGTGACTATATAGGAATGAATGTTCAATTTTTAATCATGTAAATCATGTGGAAGTGGAATACGGGAGAATGTTTCAACGTAACTAGTAGATGATTTGGGTGTCGAGAAAAAGGTTAAAATAGAAGTAATTTAAGAGTTAAGGTGAAAGTTCAATTTAATAAAATGGATGAGATTAATTGTACTCTTAAGAAATAATCGATAGATAAATATTTAAATGTGGAATGTATAGGGATTGTGAAAATAAATACCCTGGGGGGAAGTACAATGATGAGAATCACTATAGTTGTAAGAGTGATTCATATATTGATGATAATGAATATATTATATATGAAATATGAGATGGAATAAGTTTTAAGGAATAAAATGACATATCATGGATAATGGTTTAAGAAGGAAGTGGAAAAATTGAGTGTTTAATTATATGAATTCAGGAATAATGTTTTAGAAGTAATTTTATGGTTTTATGGAATAATGAAACATCCATGTATTATTACATTGTAGTTTTTCTTTAATTATTTAAATATATTTATTAAATGGAATAGGTAACCACGATAAGTGATTGAGGTGGTAAGATGATAGTATTTGAGAACACATTATTAATGGAAAGATAAACCTTAATATGTACATGATGATGGGATAATGATTAAATAAATATATTTTTTAGTGATAAAATAATTGGGATATTATTGATTACTTGTAAATGGTTATTAAAACAATTAAAACTTGGTTTAATGAATGATCTTGTAGAACATTATGATTTATGGTATAAGGGAACAGTTAATTTTTTAAAGCATGGATGTTTTCACTGTGGTTTTATTATAATTTTGCATATTACCATGTTTAAAAAGAATACATGATAATGATATTCACATTATTTTTGTGTTCTAATTAAGAGTTAAATTATATTGTTTGATTGATTAATGAAGAGTTTATTTTTAAAATATAGTGATATTTGATCCAATTTTTTTATTTTTTATTTTTTTGAATGTTCAATGGGGTAAAAATGTATGAAATAGATTACATTGAATATTGGAAATTATTTTGGAGATTTATTTTTTACATGACCATATGAATATTTATTCATATTATAAAATATGTGTTAACCATTTTTATGTCTTATAGAGATAGAAGGATTTGTTTTTTATCTCATTTTGGATATTATTATCTATTGCTTCTACCAGCATTAAAATTTATAATTTATTTCTTAGAGTATTAAATCATGAAAATAATGACCAAGGCATAAAGAATTAGGGATATTATACTTGTGAGAAGAAATAACGTAAGTATACCCGCTAAAATAATTTTGAAATAAAATGTTATCCTATTACAATTATTTCGGATTATATCGATGTCCTTTTTCAAACCTATTTGGTCAATGTTATTGTGGTCATTAGCCTTTTAATGACCATGTTATCTACAACTCTATATCAAAACAAGATAGTTAGAGTTGTCTTCCAAACCCTTATTTTCACTTTATAATAATATTCATATAATCATAATCCTAGTAATTTGTTGATTTTCATCTTTGGATTTCCACTTTTTAGGAGGTTGTTTTATCGATCCTTTTTATGATGTTCATTTCCACAAAAGAATATTCCAATGTCCACCTTATACATTCATTGTGAAATTTAAAATTATTAGGGCACATGTTTTTTGGTATTATTGATCTTATCATGATGGTTGCTTATAAATTATAGATTCCACTGAATCTCTCTCATTTTTGTGATGTGTTCCTTGTATCTCCATTGAGGAAGTAAATACATTATCAAACACATCAACTAAAACTAGAGGTCATACAACTAGAGAATGATAATTCATATAAATAAAAACACTTTGATATTTTGTATTTTGGGGACAACATTATAAGAAATAGGACAAGTCCATTGTTTGATGTTTTTTGGTGAAACCAAAAATATGAGAAAGCTATGTAGGAACATGAGGATGTGATGAGGTAGAAGTATCCTCATCTATTTTTACACTAGTAATGAATTTAAATGGAGGTATTAATTTTAATGGGGGTGGAATATAACAACCTCTGATTTTATACTATGTATCTTTTTTAATATAAATTAAATCTCTTCGATATCATACATTGCACAAATCACTGAGATTATAAAATCGCCAAAAACAATATTTTTAGTTTAACAAAACCATTATAATCCAGTCATTATATTGGTGGGAATAAATAGTACTTACCAAATTTTTAATTATATAATTATCAAAATAATTTAAATTATATTAATTTATGATTAGTAAATAAACACATATTTTTTGTAATGTAATTTTTTTCTTCAAATATATGTTTTCCCCAAAAATCAATTTTAATTTCTTTCTATGATAAATAAAATATAAATGATTTTTAAAACTTTTAGAAAATGTATTCAATAAAATTAAAATCATTTTTGGATTCAAAATTTCATAATTATCATAGAATAATTTTTTTTTAAATATTCTGAAATGATTAATTTTTCATGTATAGTGATAAAACTAATTTTTTTTAAAAAAATCAACTATTTTATAAAAAATTAAGAAATTTAAAAGAAAAATTATTTATTGAATATTATTTTAAATAAAAGAATTTTTATTTAGTTTTATTTAATTCTTTAAATTTATTTTTAATTAATTTTAAATTTTATTATAGAAAAGATTGTTTTTGAGTTGAAAAACGTGATTTTTCTGAAAATAGTTTAAAAATACCTAATGTTTCCCCATTTTAATTAATTAAAATAATAACTTCTGAATAAAAATTAATGAAATTTATATATTATATATTAATATATATTAATTTAGTTTTATAAGTATTTAATTTTTAGTCTTAGAGTAAATATGAAATTCTATTTTTCTTGAAAAATACAATTCTTGAAAACTCACTTTTCATCAGGTCAGTGGGTTTTGTTTTAAATATAATTTTGAAAATTATGTAAATTTAATTATATATTATGGAATACATATTTTTAATCATAATTTTCTAATTATTTTTTATGTTCATTTCAATTTTTAGGCCTAAAAAATTTATCACAGTAAGAAAAGATTTACTGTAGTATGTGTAAAATAATGAATCTGGTACAAGATAAATGGTAAAATCAAAATATAACGGAATATGTAAAATAAAAATGGTTCATTGAGGTCTTGATTGACCAAAATAATTCTTTAGGAAATAAAGTATCTGTTTAATTCGTTTCAATTAATTGGACCAAAATTTTTATGGGTTAAAATATAAAATAATCATTATTTAATCACCTACGACAACCCCTCCTCAAGTATAAATACCAATCCGCACCACTCCATTTCTCCTATAAATAATTGATGATCCTAAAATATATTGAAACCCATATATAAACCATTATCCCCACTTACATGTGCTTTTGGACTCACCAAAAGTCCAATCCTATGATCTTTAAGGGATTTTTCAAGGAGGTGATATTTAAGAGGTAATTTTCACAAACCACCCCTCTCATTTTATTTTCTTCTTCTACCTTCTCCTAAAACCCTACATCCATCAATGAATAAAAACTAAATAATCATTTAAATACTTAAATTTTATGATTCTAATGTAATATATTATATCCAAGGCTTTTATTACCTCTACTTATTCAAATAAACAAAACTGTTGTCCGAATTATGGTGGTTATCAGTCTCGATGAAAAATGATTTCTTCACTTACCGACATCAAGGTTTGTTATAAAAGTATTATTATGGATAAATAATGATTTTATAGTTATATTATTAATTATATAATGTTTTAAACTAATATATATATATATAATAAAATAAAACTAGACTTTTTCATGATAATTGGACAAATCTCCAAAATTATACTAATTTTTTTCATTAACATTTTATAAATGAAACAATACTCAACTCCAAAAAATTATTATGTTGGACCATTTAAAGTTATGGAGGTTTATTAAACTAGTTTCATTTCATTTCTATATTTTTATTCCCATTTTACATGAAAATTCACAATTATGCCCAAATGAAGTGATCATGAAACCACGAAACTAATGCACCTGAAAAATGAAAAAAAAGAAATATTAATAATGAATGGGCGGTAAGTGTTAATTAAATTATCAAATATGATATTATAAATATGATTATATTTCATTAATAAATTAATTACATCCTTTATACTGATATACAAGTTATCAAATTAGACAGAACATAATAGATCTTTACTGCAAGGGCTTCTCGTCTCATTTTTACTTATATGAGATGTATGGATTATTCAGTACATATTTTTGTATATATTTTATATATAATTTTATTTGATATAAAATGTAATCAATATCATAATCTACATGGTACTCAATATTACATATTATAATTATTACTTTTATGTTGCATGTGATACAACTTATTAAAAAGTATTAAGGGAATTTTTACCCCAATTTCTATTCAGTTGGTTAAATTTCTACTTCATTGGTTATGTCATTATAATATTATGGGAAGAAAGGATTTTTATTATATTTTTATTGTATTTAAACCTTTTTAGTGTATTTATAGTGATTTCACACAATCAATTTTTATTATAATATTTTTACTTCAATGATATCTTATTTATAGAAGAATTCCGTTTGAAATTTATCTTTTTTATGTTTCCCATAATGAAGTATTTTTATTCTATGACAATATTTTCAAAAAAAATACAAATAATATTTTACAATTATCATATGATTGTTTGAAGTAATTCTTTCTTATGTTTGACTTATTATAAAATGGCTTGAATGGATTATTTCTTTTACTTTTCTAAGAGTGTTTCATTATGAATTATTAGATGAAAATACAGAAGGAATATTTTTTAACTTATATTTAATGAGTGGGATTTACCACCATAATGACACCATATTATCTTGACTATTACTTTACAATATTTTCAGGTTATTTTCAAATAATAATTTTAATTTTATAATTTTATGACATTTATGTTTTTTCTAAAACCAAAAAGTTGTTTTCCTCAAGAATTATTTCATGTGGATGTTAAAAAAATAAATTTCCCATCTCAGATAACATTATTTGATGTTTCATACTTTTTAATGTGATTATTATTCAAGAATACGATTTTTATTCTTTCAATGGTTCTTTTAGGTTTATGATGGCATGATTTTTATGAATCTCATTACATTTACATAATATATTCTATAATGACAGGTTTGTGAATACAAGTTCTTTTCATGATTTCTTATATGATGACTAATTTATTTTTAGGTGAAACACCTATGTATGATTTTAATTATATGAGTGATGAGACCTATATCTCCTATCAATGCAGTGGGTAAAGATGGAAAACTCATGTGGTAGATGTGTTACTTGAGAATCAGATTTCATGTTCTAATGTTCATATTTATAAGATTATACATGGACCAAGTTTCATTCCCATCAGTTTATATAAGGTGCATATTTCACATTCCTAACATAATGAGAGAATTTTTTTCTCTTTATGTATTTTTACAAAGTTATAATTTTATGAGTATGATACATTTTTTCCTTATGAAAATGTTATTCTCTCATAGATCATGTCCTCTAATGGTTAATGTCTTATGAACATCTGTGATTTATTCCATGGATCTAGATTTTAAACTCTAATATGTAGGGTATATTTCTCAAATGTTATGTTCATGTTCTTATTCACTTATTCTCATGTAATAATTGATATCTCCACTATAAAACTATACAGAGCATCTAAGCTAAACCATTCTTATGTTTCATTTCCCAGGATATGAAAAAATGTTTTAAGTATGATATGTCAAAATGGTGTCTAGTTATTAAGGAATATGAATGAGATAATATAGTTATTTTATGAACCATATTTTTATGTTTCCATGTTTACAAAGACACTAAACGCATATGGTTCTGGTATTGGTTTTTATGACATAAAATTAATGTGCATCTATTTTGAGGCAATATCTGTGTATAAAATTTGTTGGTTATTATAAAGAATCCATGAAATAAATAGTGGAAATGAAATAAATAAAATTAAAAAGATAAATGCTGTTGAGTTATTATATTAATCTCTAAAATTAAAAACATTATAATACTACAAAGTCCTTGAACATAACATAGATAAAGTATTGGGGCCCTTGGATCTAGTATAATAGATCCCTTAAAAGGAACACTCAAAACAAAACCCAAAACCAAATAAATCCCATATACTAATGAAAATACTAAAATAATCATGACCTTTCTTCTCGAGAAGTCACACTTGACCATCTCATGATAAATCACATAAAAGATACATTAGCGGCCTTGAAATTATATAAAATCCTACAAGCATCAACTGAACCCCAATACAGGGGGTCCCCAAGGAAAGAGAATAAAAAAAAAATATTTAACCAAGAAATATAATTTCTTAATGAAATAAGCATCGTCAATATACACTACTAGGAAACTAGAACTGATTTGAAGGAAGGCTAATCAAATAGTAGGGCCCATCCAAAAGGCACAACCACATGAGTACAAAGAGAATGGGATCACAAAGATATCTCAACAAGAAATTAAAAGAAAAATACCCCAGTATGGGGAATTAAAAACATCCACTTTGACATTATAAACAACATTTTTGGTCAACATATAACTAACATTAAAACATTTCCACTATGTTAAGAGCTTCACTCTAAGTCATATTGTTTGATCCTTAATGTCTTGAATCATCTTCCACCCCAAAATTAGGTAATGAAGACATTCAAATAAAAGTTCTCATTTAGGTAGTGTGACTTATATAACCTCTCTAAGTGTTCTACCAATCCACACTGACATTAAGTCTTTAGAGAATTATAGAAAAATTTATTAGAATAACCAAACCAACTATACAATAAGTAAACAAATGATTAATCTAAAAATAATCAAATAAATAAAACAAAAAAATCATTTCTAGAATAGGATCCCCGATTTCACACCCCCATAAGATATGGAACTTTCCTGGGAACCAAGAGAAACCATGGTACCAACCACTGTACGATTCTCTCTAGAATCCATCTCATATAGATCAAGTAATTTATAAAATTTCAAAAACAACATGCTCTGATGAAAGAGTGCGATCAATAATCTATGAAGAGATACCTGACATGATAAAACGAGGAATTAATAGATTTATAGATACTATTTTGAATAAAGGGAAACCAACTCCATGAAATGTTTAATGTACCCATTCGCCATTTGTTAAACTGTCTAAGAATCCATGAGAATTTTCTAGTTCTTAATCATCACCTCCTATGGAAAAAAACAATAAATGAAAGTGGTATTAAATATCTCTCATGACATCCCATATTTTAGTGATGGTAGATTGAACACCTTCTAATAGTCTAAACATTGTTCCTCAAATAGACACAAATAGCTCACGCCCTCATGACATCTGGAGTTCGCCAAGATCTAAAAACATGTTCTCATTCTTCAAGACAATCAACATACTTTAATACAAACTGATCAACAAGGGAAAGAGGAACTTATTTATAGAAACTAGAATTCACAGCTCCACCAGTAGTTTGGGCTCAGCCAACAATTGAAATAGACTATTTAAAAACCTTCTAGGGATTCTTTGGTTCCATGCTCTAAATAACAAGATCGCACAATGACACACTGAAAAATTAAAAAACTAAACTCAAAAAACAAACCTTATAAACCAATAAATGTCACATAGTATAATTAAAAACCATTTCATAATCAAATTTCAATTTAAATTCATATTATATTTTTAAAAATCAGCACATCCCATTTAAAATTCAAAAAAAAACCACTCGCTTTTCCCTTGGAAATGAAGAATCCTGTTATAAAATAATTCTATTTTTTAATGGAACCCATTTTCCTTTTCAAAAAATATAGGTAACCAAGTCAAATATTTGATTTTAAATAATTACACGTGGTTTTCTATGAACCATCACTTCTGTTTTAATCCTTAATTACTCTTATATCCATCCATGCATATGTACCAATATACACTTTCCACACACACACTCATGTGAGCATCCATAATACATACCAAGGGTCACTAAATCAGAAAATTTATATATTTAATCAAGAATATAACAAATTTTAATGTAGAATCTCATTTCCAACATTGGGTCACCAAAAGAAAACATTTACCTATTCCCAATTTACTTTTTAAACCACATTTCCACAAAAAATTTCAAAATACATAAAAAATATCACATTTTCAAAACGCATACCATTTTTTCAATAAATAAAATCATTAATTTAATAAATACAATTAATGTTCAACAAAACATAACTTTTAAAATCCATGGGTATCAAACATAATTTAAACCCAAACCCAACATAAACCCAGACAAATAATAATTAAAATAAACTCAACACTCACCAAATAAAAATTCAAAAACATAAAATCACATATTATATACATATCATGGTAGCTTGGTATTTTAGATTGTGTGTCAATATTGTAATTAGACTGGAGGAAAATAAAAAAAAATCATAGTATATACATATTCATCTGTTTCAGGCGTAAAAACCATGAACCCCCTAAATCCACACAAGACTCATCACTATCCTATGGTTGTTTCTTAGAAAAAATTATAAATTCTAAATTCCAATCATAAACAGTAATTCAAAATATCCCCAAAACAACCAATGGTCAAGATTATATTGTAAGGAATAACCATCTCATACCACTAAGTTCATTTAAGAATCCTTCTAGAGAGATGTTGATCAATAACCCACCTATGACTAATTAATTAAATTCAATAAATAAAATATCCAGACTACTGGAAAACAAAAAATAATATGGAATATATTCTCTAATAACAATTTCCACGAACCAACCAGGGCTGACCCTAAAACTAGAACCAGAACCAGTCCATGACATGACCTAAGAGGTATTCCCAATCCACATGGGCTGATAACTAGTGAAATAAATCAATCTTAACTCAATTTGAAATAATTTTTTCATCAAAAAGAAAAAAATAAATAAATATATATCAAAATAAAATAATTTAATAATTGTGGAAAACAAATGAAAATAGGCATATATCAATGAGACCTTACATGTCCCCACCCACCATAGATACATATTCGATCTATGAGAAAACCTGATATAAGAGAACCTGTAACTGAAATAAAATAAATAATATAGGAATGTAAATTTCAAATTCCTTGTAGGAATTAAATGGTTAAATAATGTCACATCCCTTACCTTTATAGAGAAATCCAATTCATTTTAGTTTTGAAATAAGACATATATAAATAGATTAATCTATTATTTTAAAAAAAAACTAATGAAAAGATTTTATTTTATGTAAAAATACGTTCTATCATGTTTCTATTAAGGGTTTTCAAATAATGAAATAAAATTTGAAACATTATTTATAAAAGATAACATGTGAAAAAATAGGTGTCACTATACGGAGAAAAAATATAAATTTTATTCTGTAAATAAACTAGGTAAACAAGGAAAGTGAAAAATGAATTTAATTATTTCACAATTGAAACGAAAACAAAAAAAAATTTAATAAAAAAAATTCTATAAAAATTAGTAAATGAGAGAAATTAATATGGAAAATACCTAATTAGCTTCATTAATTTGGTTCTTGGGATCCTCATACCCATGTCGATTGATCAAGAATAATCATCTCATTGAAAATCCACTATAGAGGCCAAATATAAAGTTATATTGGTCCCCATAACATTATATGATTAGTCTGATTTGTAGTTTAAAACAACTGGGGAGATTTGGAAAAGACCCATCCAATTGATACAAGACACTAGTGCATATTCAACCAGTTTGGGAACCCAGGATTCCCATGTTACTTACTTAAATGGGGGTCAATTTTATCAAACTAGAATATTTAAAAATAGCATACAATTTTATAAAACAGAAATCAACTTTTAATATATTATATACCTTTATAAGTACCCCCCCCCATTCGAGTCACACAAACCAAGAAAAATTATATTCATCAGGAACATATCCAAATTCACATATTTAACACATACTAAACATTTAAAAACTAATGGTAATTTATTAATAAGTGTTTCAAACTTTTATAAAACATTTCAAAGTCCCATACAGACCTCATTTTTTTAGGAAAACACATTATATTTCTAAATAAGGTAAAAAGTAATGTTTTAACATGAAAAACACATATAGGAAGTTTAATAAAATCATAATGAATAAGATAAAATCCATTTCCAAAAGAAATAACGAATTTGTATAGATTTTACATGTTATATGGTAATAAAATAATTATTTATAAAAGACCCAAATAATCATGTAATTTAATTCAATGGCATGTTCATAGGGAACCTATCTTAAAAAAATATTGAATTTGAATAAAACAACTCAAATACACTTCACACTAATACACATATACACCTTTATATACAGATAAATATAGGCCTCAATGTATATGTTCCCAATGCATTATCAGAGGATGTTCCAACAGGGTGTGTGTGTGTGTGTGTGTCGATGTTAATGTATAGAATCTATCTTAAAGAAACCACAAGACCCCTAATTTATCAATGATGACCAAACACTACCTCGAGGAGGTCCTGGACTCACTAGAAAAAATACCAAAAATCAAAAGTCACAACAACCCTAAATAAATTAATGTTAAATGTGAATAATGGATGAACAAAGACCCAAATAAAATGATAACTCACCACCCATAATGGCCATCGCTAGTAATGACCATAAACATACCTAGAAAACCATATGCACCAAGAACCAACAAATAAAATACCCAAAATCATGTTAGGGTTTGAATGGGGTACAAGAACAACAAAGGGTAGAAATAGAAACCATGAAATATGAAGAGAATTTGGAGTATGAGAAGAAGAATAAAAGCCTACCGAAGGATATCACACTAAAAAATTTGGTATTGAAACATCCAATCTGAGGGTAGAGCATGTAGTCAATAGGGCTCTTAGGTGTGGGGTGTCATGTGATACCAATAGGAACGGGTGTATCATGACAAGAGGAGGACATGGGTATCAATAAATATATTAATAATAATAAAATCACTAATAATGTTGACAAATATAGTAATAAAATTATTTTTATAAGCATAATTATTTTTAAAAATAACTTTTTATAAAATCATGGGTAGGCTACACAGTCTTCTAGAAATTGTGCCAACCATGCAGAGGATTCGGTTCCCCTAGTCTAAGTCGTGCATGGTTCATGGGTATAGCACACAGTCGTTCACCTGACAATGTAGTTTGTAAATATCCCTTATCTAGTAACATTATTTTCCCTATGATGGAAAATAGTTTCCCCTAATCGTGTGCCAATCTCCCACCACCCTCTAGCCCACCAAAATATTCTAATTCTGATAGAATAATTCATGGAACTCAACTGAGGGGCCATTTAAAAAAACATGGAATAATATATAAATATAATAAAAAGGAAATTTGGTTGAGGGAGTGAAAATGCGACTTTCAATTATATTTAAATTATTATAATTATTTATTTATATTATTTAAAACATCCACTTTTTAAAATATAATCTTACTACCCCCTAATAAAATATATATTCCAAAATATATTTTCTATGATACATGTAGAAATTTTCTAATCAAAATTAAATTTATGAAATTTAATTATAATACTTTAAAAATGAATAAAATTTAAAAATAACTCACACATAATTTTTCTTCATCAAGTGAAATATCATGGAATATAAAATAAACCATTTATTAATATTATATAACTAATTGATAGTGGGAACTAATTCACAAATACCATACTCGATATGATAGAAAAATATTTTTTATAATAAAAAATATATTATAATTTATTTTAAAAAATTACTATAAAATGGAAAAAATCCCAAAATTCATGTATAAAACCAATGCAACATTTCAGTAAAAATAAAAACTATTTATAAATGAATGGCCACACCTTGAAATTTTTGAAGAGGAACATCATATTTGATTCCATATATGAAACATAACACTAAGATTATAAGGGAATGAAACACCCATATATTTTAATAAACTTTTTATAAAAATATTAAATCTATTTAATAGCTTACCTATATGAAAACCTGATTTCAAACAAAACACATTAATATATTAAAATACCAATATTTAAACATTAAAATTATAACTTAGCTAAAAATATTGTGTTAATGAATATTAATAACTAAATAATAATTATTATATGGTCAAAACATGTATAAAATAAATTTAATGGTTATTTATGTATTAGATATAAAATAAAAACCATTTGAAGTAGAAGGAAATGTTTTTAAAAAAATTGTATTTTACTAAAAGGCGATATATTTGAGCCTCACACACATAATTTAAAATCAATATATAAATGTTTTTGATAATTTACATGAAAAAATATACATAATTTTGAAATATAAATTTTAAAATTATCTTTAGTTGAATTTTTTTGGGATTTATCTGAATATATTATTTTTTTGTTGAATAGTGAAAATAGTAAATTATTTGAAATCTACCTTTTCTTCAAAATTAAATACAAAGATAAAATATATTTTAAATTATTTTACAATAAATTTATCAAAATAATATAAAAATTTAAGGAACATAGGTTATTGGAATCAATTTCATATTGTATTTTGATACTAAATCATTCTATTATTTTGAGGATTTTTTCTTTGGAAAACTACTCTTCTCTCACGTATGTGGAATAATTTTGAATCAAAATCTTCCATTATGTGAATTAAATTTCATAAATTTATTCCATGTTTCAAATAATAATAATTTATATTATTTAATAATGTATAATTAATTTTTGACAATAATTAATAGTAAAAACAATAAAAACTAATTACCTTTGTTAAGGTAAAAATGGGTTTATCTGGGGTTTAAACTTTGAAGGTAATTGGTAAAAATTACAAAAAACATGTACAAAACCCATTTTAGTATCCAAATTGGACCCTATAATCTTTAATTACTAATAATTACCCATTTTGTTTCTTTTATAATGATAAATACGTTGGTATGACTTTATTATATCCAAATTTCCATGTGTGACCTCAGCCACCCTTATAAAAGATAAACCTCTCTCCTAGCCTCTTTAAAATTCCAAAACATTTTTCTTACAAAAATACCAACCCAAATGAATTCATAAAAATTATACCCACATCCTAAATAAATTAAATTGATTTTTAACCCCTCATATGAATGCTTGTGGTATAAAACGGAAGAGGCTCCTTGAGGAAGAGGTAAAATTCATTAATGTATGTATTTGTTTTATTTATTTTTCCATATAATTCAAACAATTTTAATATATGATTATATAAAAGAACAAATATATCATATATACAAGGATTTAATTATGTTAATGCAACAACCCATATCTGTCTCTTCTTTAATCAAACGGGAAATGAAATTGTCAGTCATTTGTATGGTAGGCTACTGTCTCGTAAACCGATGTAACTTTTTTCTCATCACCACCTTGAATGGATAGATATAATAATGGAAATAAAATTTTTATATGATAATTTTAACATTATTATGTTTCTAGATTTATAATATCATATATGACTTCTTTCTTTTCATTATGTGTGGGATACAATAGTGTCTCTCTTGTGTAATGCTGACTACCGCTTCATGAAGTGATGCAATTAATTTTTTTCTTCTGATTTACATAAATGGTAATAAGGGTAAAGATAATTAATATATTAAATAGTAATGATCACTGCATACTTTAAAATTTTAATATCAAATATTAAATTTTTTATTTACTTCTTTTGGAAAATAATATTATCTCTCCTGTAAATGTGTGGACTACCACCTCCTTGTTAACATGTAAAACAAAATTCATTTTATTTTTACATGGACTGTAATAAGGATGTATTTTATTAACATAAAATATATATATGAAATAATAATTATTCATTAAGGATTAATCAAAATTTATTATTCTTTTATTCCATCCATCGAGAAAAATGGAAACAAAGTTCATGTGTGCGTACGACATAACGTATCCATGAAGGATATTATCCATTTACACCAAAAACTTTATTACATTACTAAAAATATATAATCAATGAATATATATGATATTTATCTTTTTAAAAAAATTAATAGAATAATGTAAAAATTTATTATAATAAAGTAACAAAATTACTAAACTAAAATAGAAATAAAATCCAAAGCAATTATCACCCAAAACAGTGATTTTAACAAATAATTGTCAATAATCTGGGGATAAAATTCTACAAGTAAGTCATATATGTTATGGTATATATGATTAAGGTTCTATAATATATTTATAATAATCATATATTTATTTTATGCGATATTTGTTCATAAATGTTTGAATCCATATCAAAGATAATGGTTTTTTTTCTCACTTGAACTTTTGTAATCCATATTATATATTCACCAACTATTTCTTTTTGTGGGGTATATACTACACCTTTTGATATATTTTATTGTGAAAATATATCTCTTCTTCTTATTTAAATTTTTTTGAAGTTAATTGTTTCATGGGGCACATTATTCATAAGATACAAATTTTTTAAAGGTTTATTTCAGAATCTCATCATTAATGAGGTTTGTTTTTGTTTAAGTCATATTTAGTGGAATTATTTGATATTTATATATTAAAATAGATCTATATTCTTCTTATAATGTTATTCATGAACTGTTTAAATTAATATTAATTTTTTCTTCTATTGTTTACATAAATTTATTTGGATTTGGTGTAGTAAATTCTATCTTCGATTCCCTCTTTTTCTAAAAATCATTTTCCATCAAAATCCTCGTTTTCTAAAAATGTTTTAAAAAAAATTAATGATTTAAAATTTATTTACTGAATAAATTTTAACAAATTTTTAATTTTTAAATATTTTCTCAAAAGAATCATCAGGTCATTTTTAGAATAAGTCATGTTTGACTTTTATCAAAAATTTGAAAGGAATTTTTATTTTATAGTATGAAGTATGAACCAAATATTCCACCATATTGAACAATAAATTTTTTAAAGAATATTTTAAATTATTTAATTGTTTATTTTAAAATATTAATTTTTTAAAAATATTTTGTGAACATTCTTGTTTAAAAATATGTTCAAATTGAAATGGTTATTTTCGTAAAAAATGATTTAAATGACATTTTGTGGTATTTCAATTCATTAATAACATCAACCCTTTATAATAATTATGTTTAATTAGTACTATGTTATGTTGAAATAATATTTATTTTTTATGTGAATATTTTATGATATTTTTGATTGAATATGTTCAATTTTATAGTCATTCTCTGTATTAGTCTGGATTGTTTATTATTATGTTTATTTGATTTGGGTGTGTATTAAAATTTCATCTGTTAGTTTTTTCAATACGAATTTTTATGTTAATCATTTTTTATCCCTTTTATAAGATAAACACATTTGAATTAGAAAGCTACATATGGGGACTGATTATAGATAGCACATTGACATGTCGTCTTGTCTCCAGAGACAAATTTGTGGACCAAATTAGGCATTTTTACACATATATTTAAACTATATTGTGAATGGTAATTATTGTTTCAAATGTATGAAATTACTCATTCTCTCATTATGACATCATTTATTTCTATTTGATTATTTAATTTTGTTAGAATATCCCATCATAATATTAAATTATGTATGATTATTTATATGGATTTTTTTTTCATAATTTATTTTTTCTATATAAGTATTAATTTATTGAATAAATTTTATGTGTATCAAGTATTTTCCTTGAAATATTGATTATACATATTTTTTAATGATATCTTCCACTATACTATACCCTCACTTAGTATCTCAAACCTCCCCTTTCTTATGATTTATCTTCCCTAGGATACCTAGAAGATGTTTGTGGTTGATATGTTTGGATATTCTAAGAAGAATAAAGAAATTCATAAAGAAACTCTTTTTTGGTTTTATGTTTAAAATGTGATGTTAATTACAAGAATGTAAATAGTTTACTAGTAATAATAGTCTATTCAATCTTTTAATATGTGATACCTTGTATCTATTATGAATTTAATAATGTAGACTCCAAAACTAGGTGATGGGACTCAAGTTCATACAATTGGTATTAGTGGAAATTTTATCAAATCAGTGGGAACTCGATTTAGGAAAACATTGATTTGGGAACATAACCCTATAATTCACATTGAGGATAAGTACTAAAGAACATTTTAATGATTTGTTAAGATGGTGATCTAGTGGTTTTACCTATAAATACGCCTCTATATGTATACTACATGTGGGAATGGTTCTTGAACAAATATACCTAGGGGTAATAACTCTAAGAATGGCACATCAGTACTGACATAAGTGTTTATTAGAATATGAAAAATTCCTTACTAGAAATCTATTTTAACACTTGGGTGGGATATTATTAGAATAATTCACATTTTATACAAAAAACTATGAGGGATTTGAAAATATTTTTATGGTTTATAAAATTTACAAATGAAACAAGGTTTATGATTATGATATTATCTATGGAATTTTTTTTTTAATTTTTTTAATTTTTTTCACTATTTTTATTATAAAATATATGATACATATTGTTATGATCTAATATATGGTATGCTTTTTTGGGAATGTAATCTACAAGAAGGAATGTGAACCATATTAATGAAAATAATCCAAAGTGTAAGAATGATAATTTATTTGGTCCGATTGAGCCAATACATTGAAGGGAACTAGTCTCCAAAGAAATATTATTAAAAAGGGGAATAATATCATGTGAAATAAAAATAAATAAATAATTATCTAGATATTATTGATTTAAGGGGATAGAAGAGAAGACGTTTATGACCATGAATGAACTGGTAAAGTGAAGAAGGGATAAAAGGGTTTTCCCGCATGTGATAATTGTGGAATGAAATATGTTGGTACTTCATTTAAGGGAATAATAGGTTTAGAAAATTGTGGAGATAAAATACATTAATATTTAACTGGAATGTGTAACAAATAAATTGATAATGTTAAATTCTTCTACTATAAAGATATGAGGCATTTTAAGAACTAATTCCCAAAGCATCATGGGAATATCCCTCAAATTTAGAAAAATGATAATGTTCTAGCTTATAATATTACCCAATCTGATTTGGAATGATTAATGTGATTTTGTTTGGACTTCTGAATTATGTGATAAGAGTATTTTACCAATGATATTTGGGTTATAATAATAATGAAATGTATAGGTATTGTACTCCATCATTATTTTTTAAAGTATTTCATAAAATATGTTGAATGGTAATGATTACTACAAAATGTGATTTTGTAAAATGTTGATCCTCTTAAAATCACTTGATTAAGAAAGGATAACCCATAATATGTTCCTGATGTTGAGACAATAAGAATATTATTATGGGATAGTGTTGGTAACCAAGAAATTGGTCAAAGGTTTGATTGTTCATGTCTTATTTTTGGTACTTTATTACAAGTATTGATTTATGGAATATATTCAAAAACCTGGAATTTTATTTTTCTTGGAATGCATGTTTTCATTATGGTTTTATGGTGGTCAAGGTATTCGAATATTTGGAATTTTTCATCAATATTTACTATATATTCTCCAAGGAATATAATTTTGACTTATTGATATTGCTTAAAAAAATTGGACTTTGAATTTGGAAAACCATATTTTGGATTAGTCTTATACTTAAATATATATGAAATGGATTAATTTATATATTATATGTTTTTGGATAAATTTTTATAAACATTTTGGTTTTGAAAAATATCTAGAGACAGAAGTAATAACATTTCATTTTGTTGATCTGTTAAATGTGCTTCAAACAGAAAAACACATTTTGGATATTCACTTCCTATAGTAAGATATGAAGTGGTAATTGATAGAAGTAAAACATAAGGATGAAATTATTTCTATGAAATATAAATATATCATTTAAGAATATTTTCATACGTTGTTAGTCTATATGGTAATGTATTTCCTCAACTCTAGGAAAAGGATCATGACACAAAAAATGTATTCCTAATACTTTTATTTCCAATGAAAAAAATAAACTATTAACTCATTGCATATTTATTGTATGATGGTTTTTAAAATTACCTTACCCATTAAACTTCATATGACCAATGATGATTATCCCCATCTATAATTATTTTATAATTACAATATACTTTTATGAACATATATTCATTTCCAAAAAAATTTATCATGCTTGGATACTTATTCATGTTATTATACTAGATGACCTTCATACTTCATTTTCCCTCTAATGAACAAGTTTTATATTAGCCCATCGT
The DNA here is from genome assembly GCA_963277665.1 of Viscum album. Lineage (NCBI taxonomy): Eukaryota > Viridiplantae > Streptophyta > Magnoliopsida > Santalales > Viscaceae > Viscum > Viscum album. The sequence continues at coordinate 1,918,087,139 of OY728161.1, read as the reverse complement.
ATGATGTGGTATTTCAGAAATGGAATTTTTAAATTTAAAAACCTTAATTATTGATATAGGATTACGTTGTTGAGATATAATTTCATTATTGGGGTACAAAATAACACCTTGATATTTTAAAATATGAACATAATATTCAATAGTATAAATGACACAAAAAAAATACTAAAATAGAATTATATACCCCTAGGTATTTTTTATATTTTTATTTTTAAATAAATTCAATCTATTTGATAGTTTTCAATACATTCAACATCGAGCTTAAAGAAAACATGATACTCTTTAAAAAATTTATTATTTAAACATGACCATTATACCCTACTGGTAATGATAGTTGGTATGAATAGTAATAGAAATGTTATTAAAAATATATGAATTAAAAATTTATTAAATTAATTCATTGGTTATATATTGATTGGAATTAAAATAGGATCCATTTGAAAGGGAAATAAATGTTCTCTGAAAAGATATAATTTTATAAAAGGTGAGTTATTTGTGCTTTGTGAATATAAATTGAAATATATTTTTACCAAATATGAGAAATTTATTTGAGAAATGTTTTTTATTATTTAAATATTATTTTCAAAATTATCTTACTCATAGATTTTGATAATTATTTAAACCACATTATTTTTTTGAAGAATAATGAAAATTTGGTTTTTATTATAAAAACACTTTTAATTTATATTATTTACAAAGTAAAAATATATTATAAATTTTTATGAAAGTAAATATAGTTCAATTTTAATAATATATAACATATTTAGTTAATTTGAATCAATTTCATATTGAATTTTAATATTAAAACATTATACACTAATAATAATATTCTCTTTTGATAACAGCTCTTTTTCTCGTCTGTAGTTTAAATTTAAATTAAATCCTACAACATATAATAATATAATTTAGAGAAATGTATTATATATTTGGAATCAGAAAAATATATTTTATATAATATGTTAAAATTAGATTTTTATCATAATTAAAAGTTAAGAAAACATTATTACCGCGGTTAAGGTAAAAATGGTTCTATCTTGGGTTAAACTAAGAATATATTGGTAAAAAACAACATAAACCTTTGAATAAATCAATTTTATAGTTTTATTTACAACACATAATCTATAATGTCAGATAATTACACATTTTGGGTCTTGTATAACGAGAAACAATTGGGAATTAACTTTATCGCTTAAAAATCATTATGTATCCTTTCCTCCGTATATAAATGTTCACCCACTCTCCTCTCATATTCACACATCTAAAACCATTGTATCATCTATGAAATATAAAAATACCTTAATTAATTACCTCAAAATATACTAGAAGTAATATTTTTATTATTAATATCTATTATATGGATTCATGTTCAAACCTAAAGATATTCTCCGAAGATGAGGTAATATTCATAAAAGTATATATTTATATCATTTCTTATTTCACCACCATGAGATCTTATAAAACTATTTTAATGTAATAAAAAACAATTACCCTGTATACTTATTTTATATTATTTAAATGGAATAATATATATACATATCCACTTCCACCAAATGAGAAATGAAACTGCCAATCTTGTGCATGGAAGACTACCGCCTTGCGAACCAATGTATTTCGTTTTCCATAACTACATATAAAGAATTGATATAATGATGCAATTAAGAAATTTATATGATAATTGTGACATTATTATAGTTATGTAATTATTATATCACTTATATACTCTAAATTTCCATTCCATAAGCAATACGATAACATTGCTCGTGTGTACTGCAGACTACCGCATCATGAAGTGATATGATTCGTTCTTTACTTATAATATAATTGAAAGTTAGTAATGATAGTTTTGATAAATATATGTGATATTTATCATCTAACATTATTAATGAAAAATTAATATCACATTTATCTTCTTAACATCAAATCCATTGGAAAACAATAACATCGATCATGCATATATATGGTCTACAACCTCCATGCATCGATGTTAAATGCTTTTCATTTTATTATTACATGGATAGTAATAAGGATTTATTTTATAAATATAAATTATTTATATATAATAATAAATATAATTTAAAGGTTAACATATATTTATTTTTCTTTTGATCTATCCATCGAGAAAAATAGAAAGTACATTCTTGCGAATGTATGACATACCATCTCCATGAGTGATGTAATCCATTTTCTACTAGTAAATTTAGTGGATTACTATAAATAAATATATAATGAATATATAATATATTTATATCATGTCTAGAATTATAGATATTATATATTTATTATCAAACTAAAAGGAACCAAATTATAGAACCAGAACTATAACATTTTGGCCTGAGTGCCAAATACGGTTTCCCCGAACTAGTCGGTCACATGACCTTAAGTGCTCCTCCCTGTACTATAGAGGATGATGACTGGATGTGAGGGTCTAAATTATATCATTGGGGGAATATACCCTCTTTTTTATCTTTCTTTATCATAGTCACATACAATTATAAACAAACAAAATATAACCAAATCATGATATAACATAATCTCATCAAATCTAGTATCACAAGATAACAAAAACTGGAGATAGAATATCAAAAATGATCTTTATATATGTCATTACAATGTACATTATTTGTTTCGAATGAAAAACTAAAATTAAAGAAACCAAAAAATCATAAGGCTATCCAGAACTATGTATTGTTCTATAATCCATGCAACATTTCCAATTTAGTAATCTATCACATGGAATTTCACATTATCTTTTCCTGATATATTAAATTCCATTTGGGTATTGACTAGGCAGCCTGAGTAGAGTGTGAGTAAAACTCAGTATGCGACCACCAACATGGTCTAAAACAAATCCATTCTTTAATAGGGTATGTAATTTTATAAAAAAATAATCACCATACATATATAATAGTTATCACATTATCATTTACTCATTAATTAACCACATGGGTTTCCAATGACACATAAAAATGAATACCTACTTCTGATTATCATGTCAAATTCTGAAATATTACCAATGGATATCATATATAAATATTCATTTTACTATTCATTATTAGAATTTATATATATAATAAAATACATAAAACATATATATGAGATTGGAATGAATAATATGAACCTAGGGCTCCATCCTCAAGGTTAAATGTTAGTAAATCTAAAATAATCAAAATAGTTTTCTTGGAAAAAGGAGAATCCATCATGGAATTTCTCTTGGACCACATCCAAGAGCTCTCATCGCCCCTTGAAAAAATGGAATCTCTCACATTATTCCTCTATAAAATCTTACACAACACTTTTAATTAGGCTCACACAATACTTATCTACATGCTCAAAGGATGTTCTCATGGTCTTACACTCAAATTACTCACTCACATCCAAAATATTACCCATGTTCTACTCTATGCCAATATAATCACAACTAAAATCCATTTCACAAATCATTAAATTTTTTAATTAATCAATTAATTATTCATAGTCTTCTCCATTAATTTATCAAATGATTAATTAATCATATGAATTTTCATTAATTAACTCAATAATTAATTAAAAATATCCATTTTCAACAATAAATCCAATGATTAATTAATCACCTAATTTTCCATTAATTTATTCAATAATAAATTAATCACATCCATATCCATTAATTAATCCAATGGTTAATCAATCACATCATTTTTCTTTAATTAATTAAACAGTTAGTTAATCATATATACCCATTAGTTAATTTTAAAATTAACTAATCACGTCACTTCTATTAGTTAACTCAATAATAAACTAATAAAATCAATAACGTTAATTAATTTTTCAATTAATTAATCACGTTAGTAGCATTAATTAATTCAATAAATAGTTAATCACATCAATAAGAACAATTAATTAAAAAATTATTTAATAACATCATTAAAATTTATTAATTAAAAAATTAATTATTAAAGCCAATAACATTAATTATTTCAATAGTTAATTAATCACACCAATTTCCTTAATTAATTCAATAATTAACTAATCATATAAATTTCCTTACTAATTCAACAATTAGTTTTTCAAATAAATCCCCATAATTAATTCCCCAATTAATAAAGAAAATTAATCTGAATAATTAATTCATCATTTAATTTATCAATATCCACTACTCAATATCTTATAAATAATTTTACTATTAATTATTCAAAACAACAATCCCAAAATCACATAATTAATCCTAAAATTAATTATCTCAAATCATTTCTCTCTACATCTCATAATTTATTAAATAATTAATTATCCAATTCCAAAATTTCAATGTCCCATAAATAGTTCAAAAATTAATAATCTAATTATATCATTTCAATATACCAGTAATTCATATTAATTAATTCACCAATTAAATAATCTAACCCATTCAATTGCATCAATACATCAATCCACATTAATCAAATTGCCAAATAATCTATCTGACTCTTTCAATTTATTCAACATAATAATCCATATTAATTCATTTACTAATTAATTAATCCAACTTAGATATCCTGATATTACAACCATTAATTAATTCACCAATTAATTAATCAAAATGATTCACATTTATTAATTCTATAAGTAATTAATCCAAATCAAACCCTTCAATTAATTACCCAGTTAAATGTCTATGTAAAATCAATTAATTATTTCAAAATTAATTTATCCCTTTATTTAATTAAGTAGTCAAATAATCACATTACACACATTAATTAATTAATTCATTCATTAGTCCACTATATTTAATTTTACAATTAAATTATCACATTACTGAAAATAATAAATTCATCAATTAATTAATCCTGTTATTTAATTCAATAATTAAATAATCTCATAAATCACAATAATTAATTCCTAAATTAATTAGTCCCTTTATTTAATTCAAGAATTAAAAAATATAAATACTCACATTATTTAATTCATCAATTAAATAATCCTATTATTTAAACCAACAATTAAATTATATATTAACTCTCATTAATTAATTATTCAATTAATTAATACATTTATTTAATTAAAAAAGAAAATAATCTCACCCCTCACATTAATTAATTCATTAATTAATTAATATCATTATTTATTTCAATAATTAAATATTCTCTTTACTCACATTAATTAATTCATTAATTAATTAAATCCATTATTTAATTTAATTATTAAATAATTCATTTACTAAGAATAATTAATTAGGAAATTATTTTATCTCTTTATTAAATTGAGATATTAAATTATCTTTTTACTCCCATTAATTAATTCATCGATTAATTAATCCCATTATTTAATTCAATAGTTAAATAATCTATTTACTCACATTAATTAATTCATCAATTAATTATTCCATCACAATCAATTCAATATTTTGATTATTGATCTGAAAAATTGTTTATTCCAAAATAAATATCTCAATTTCACTATAATTCATTCAACTAATAATTATATTTAAACTATAATCAAAATATCTCTAATTTGAACATTTCCTTCAATTAATTAATTGAACATATTAATTAATTCGATCATAAACGCAATTGAAAAAAATATAATAGAAATTCTACAATTGCATGAATTTAATTGTAAATAATAATTTGGGATTTTAATTAAACACCACATAACTCTTGAATAGTGGCGAAGAATGCACACCATCTGAAAACCCAAATTTAAGAAAAATAATGATGTATAATGATATCATGAATCAAATCAAAGATCCAAGATTTAAATGAACCAAGATCAAAAAGACCTAGATCTAAACATAGCTATAACAAGGGATAAACATCCTCTTTTATCTAAGAAGAGGAGCGAAAGTTATAGATAGATCTAAATGAGAATAATAACAATACACATGAGGTGTGTGGAGGGTCTTTTATCAAAGAATATGGTGCACTACGAAGCTTTGGTCCATGATGGGGGTTCAAAGTTGAGTTTAGGTAAGGAGGAGGAGAATAAAGTCTCTTTAGTAGAGAGGGGAATTTCATTGAAGGCTTACATCAGATATGGGGGTGCACGTTTCAGTTTACACAGTGTTAAAGGGTATATACATGATCCCCCTTTATTTTCCCTATTTTTCACTAAAATCTCACCATCAACTTTTAGAAAAAACATTAAAATAATTAAATGTCCTATAAGTTTGTTTCCTGACATGTATGGTTTTCATAACATGTGTTACAAGTGTTAAAAACAAATTTCTTGACATGTCGACATGTGGTAAAAATTATTATCATGACATGTCAACATGTGGTGAAAAACATTAATAGGGGGTGTAAATTTTGGAATTTGTGATTAATTAAATCCATGAATTAAATCCACAGGGTCCACCCACAATAATTCATCTCATGAAATGGGACCAGGTAGTGAATTTTTTCTAAAACCAAAACGTACCACATAATCCTACAACACACCTAAAAAAGATGAGATCTTACAATCTCCCTACCTTATAATAGATATCCTCAAGATGTACTCTCAAAAAACCTAAATGATTCCTCATAAAAAACATTAGGCCACCAACTCTTAATATCTTCTTCTTTATCCCATGTTTCCTTATGTACATGCCAATGTTTACACAACATATGAAGTATCAGCACCGTATCTTCATGCAACGCCTTACCACTATAACCAAACTCACCAATTGGATTCTCTTCAAAGGATGCATCGGACTCAAGATCAACTTACAAATAAAAACAAACATGTTTCCAAATCATCCTTACCTACAACCATAATAAAACCATCTAATATTTACATTTATCCTTGCCAAAAAACCCCCCTAGAAAATATGTACATCCACAACTTCTAAGGCTCACATCGCCATCCCTGGGGAATTTAAACATGCCCAATATTGGTTCATTAGTATAATTTTGATGCCACCATATCAAAGTCATGGTCTTTATCCACATACCTACTATTGAAATATTTCTCCCCCCCCCTTGGGAGCTTCGTTAACACTGGTTTTTAAGAAACTCAACCACCACAGTTTTGTTCGACCTGTCGTCAATCCTAAGAACATCATCCATAAACTGTCAATGGAATAACATCAACCATCCATCTCCACATATACTGAATGAAAATTAAAACCTATAAGTTTACATATTTATAATAAAGTAGTATTTTTGTAGCTAGATATAAATCCAATTATTTTTCACCATACCCGGGTGATATCAAAGTAAAGGACATTATCGTCTCTAATTAAAATTTCTCTAAGAAATCATCACAATGATATATCTATACAATTACGAACACATGTATAAGGAATAATAATAAAAATTCATCCAATTTTTTTAAAGGAAAATCATGACAATCCACAATAAGTCTTTTCACCATTTCTCTGTCACATGGTCAAGACTGAGGTACTATCACTACCCTTAACAATCATACACCTAAGTCCTGGTTAACAAGGGTAAACACATTCTCATTATTATATTTTTTATCAATTAGAAAAACATTTCTTATCATATTTCCTCTTTTTAAAATTTTTCCTAATTTTATGTTTCGCACAATTTTTAGTCTAATTTCACAAGAAAATGAAAATATTTCAAGTTAAAAAACATACCAAAAACTCATTTTCCCATGCAAGCATAAAATGAATCATGTTCGTAAAATAGACATGAGTTCCTAGAATAATGAAAGAAAACTCAACTATAGTGTTATTTAGTGCCATGAGTCAATCTTAATAAATATTAGAAATAATAATCACATCACACAATAAGTGCATCACACAAGACAAAATTATATTTTACTCTAACAACAAAAATTAACAACAACTATTCCACCATGGGTACTTTGGTTCTCCCCCATACATGGGGTAGCTACTCCCATGAACTATCTCATTACCAAGCCCCAAATATTCCTATTCTCTTATCTATATTTTCCAAATCGTAAGAAAAAATAATAAGAAAAAAAACTATCTCTAATACCACTTTGCAATGACCATGTTGTTTCCAAGATCATGATATTTTATGCTTTGGGCCTAGATGGCATGGTTTATCATTCCATGGTCTCTGACCCTAAATAATTCCTGATGAAAATGACTCATTATTGTAGTGGTATCCACAAAAAATCATAATGGGGTGGTTTTTTATCATCCATATTTGAACCAGTTGGTCACATGACATCAAGCGCACCTCCATGTGTGCTAGAGGCGGTCGATTAGTAGTGAGGGTCTATTGTCGTTCATTGGGAGACTATACACTATTTTTTATTTCCTTATTAGATTAAAACAACAGTGGAAATAAGTAAAAAAATAAAAAAATGTGATAAAACATAATCTCATCCAATCATGTATCAAAACCTAACTAAAACTGGAGACACAATATCAAAACTAAACATAAAAAAATTCCATTCAAATGTAAACTCCATGTGTCAAATATAATCCCAAAATTAAAGACAATAACAACTCCCAAGTGGGTCTCAAACCACATATAGTTCCTCCATCAAAGATCCATCCCAAATTTAGTCATCTAACACATGGCCTTTACCCTTATCTCATCCTACAATAATAAATTTTATTCAGGTACCGATCAGCCCGACTAATTAGAATGTAAGTATAACTAAGTGGCCCCTAGTTACCAACCAAATCATGGAGACAGGGATGACACCCCTTTGGTAGGGGTGGACGTTCTCCGAACCACATTATGAATACTAACTATTGAGTGATTTTATTTTTATTTCTTGTATTTCCCTTTTGGTTTTTATACATTATATTTCTAATATAGAAGCCTCCACGCCTCAAATTTTAAAGGAACAAATCACATCACTACCATAAGTTAACTAAACAATTAACTATCAAATAAATAACATTAATTATTTCGACAATTAATAAATTTAGTCAATAGCATTAATTAATTAAAAAATTAATTAATATTGTAAACATAAATAATTAATTCAATAAGTAAATAATGATTTCAATAACATTATTTAATTCAACAAATAATTAATAACATTAATAACATTAAAAAATTAAAAAATTAACTAATCCCATCAATTTCCTTAATTAATACAACAATTAAGTAGTCATATCAATTTCACTACTAATTCAAAAATTATTTTATCACATAAATCCAAATAATTAATTCTATGATTAATTATGTACATCAATATCATTAATTAATTAATCAATTAATTAATCAATATCTAAAACTAAATATCCTATAATAAATTCAACAATTAATTATTCAAAATAACAATAAAAAATATTATAATTAAATCTATAATTAATTGTCTCAAATAATCTATCTTGATATCTTATAATTAATTCCAGAATTAATTATTCAATTCAGAAATAACATTTTCCCACAACTAATTCAACAATTAATTATCCAATTGTATTATTTATTCAACCCAAAAAACACATTGATTAATTCACTAATTAATTCATCTAACTCAATCAATTGCATCAACACAAAAATCCAAACTAATTAATTCGCCAATTAATATAACTCATTCAATTTCATCAACATAAGAGTAACAATTAATTAATTTTCCAATTAATTAATCTAACTCAAAATTAAAAAAATTATATACATTAATTAATTCACTAATTAATTAATCCAAATCATTTACATAAATAATTTCTATAATTAAATAATCTAACTCAAAACCTCCATTTAATTATTTAATTAAATTTTCATGTTAATTCAATTAATTGATACATAATAAATTAATCCCCTTATTTAATTCAACAATTAAATAATCACATTACACACATTAATTAATTCAACAAGTAACTAATACCCTTTATTTATTTTAACAATCAAATAATAACATTACTCACAATATGAAAATTATCAATTAATTTTTCCCATAAATTAATTAAATAATTGAATAATATCGTTATTCGCATTAATTAATTCATTAATTAGTTAATCCAATTATTTAATTAAACAATCAAATAACCTAATTACTCACATAAATTAATTAATCAATTAATTAATCTTATTTTTTTCAGTTTGTTGATAACCATCCAAAAGGCATGTCCCCTTTATTTGTAACACCCCAAGCTTTCACGGTACATTTTCCTTTGAATAATGCAATAGCTTGAATTGTACACAACTTCAAGATTTTAACACACCGCGACCAATCAAACTAGCCATTATGGATAATAATTCCACTTTTTGAAAGTTTATAAATTTTATTATTCAAAATGGACTTCATTTTTAATTTTATAATATCTAAATAAGCTTACAGTGAATTTTTGGTATTTTTTTGAAAACGTTCAATTTTTTATGAAAAGTTAAAAACACAGCGTTATTGGTTAAAACGAGATTTTTATTTAAATAATTATTTATTTTATTAAAATTTATTTTACTTCAAAATATATACACAATACCTATATATGTTCAATATAATTCATTGGAATCGTTTCATAAAAAGTTTAAATACATAAAATTTTTATTGAACTTTTTATTGTCTTTTACCCACCTCATAGGAGCATTTGCAAATTTGCATTAAACATAATTTTACTGCTTTTGTGAGTTAAATTTCAAAAATATGAGAGACACAGTTAATATCATTAAGTAAAATGTGGTTTAATAGGATGAAAATAATTTTTGGTGAATAGAAAGGTTTTACTTTTATTTACCACGGTTAAAAGTAAATGGGGTAATTAAAGCTAAATATTATATCATAATTACCCTAACAAATGTCCTAATTCAATTGGATAAGTTTCATTCAACAAAAAATAGCATTAGGAATATTATATGATCCCCATTGGACCAATTGAATTAGATTAGCACATTTATTATTATTTTATTTAAAGAAGAGTTAAAAGAGTTAAATTAAATGTTTAATTAATAATCCATTTTTAATATTGGGTATATCATAATATAAATTTTGCTATAAAAATTATTTAGAAATATAAAATAATTTCCTATATAATGGTATTTTATTTATAATTTTTAGTCATTAAATAATTTAATTTATTATGACACAATGATGATGCAGTAATTACCTTATTAATGAAACATTAAAATAATTGATATTTTAAATAATCAAATAAATGTAAATTGAGAATTTTGATGAATTATACTAAGATTAAAGGATAATATGTTGTTTTAGGGTTTGTTAAATAAATTTTATTGAAATGGATAAATTTTTAATGGCTTTCAGAAAAATCAAATACTAAATACTATCAAAATTGACATAGTTGAGTTTTTAAAACAAATACAATATTATTTATTGATATAATATTCCTAAAAATATAATTCTCTCCCAATGGACATAGATAAAGTTATTTATATTAATAATGAACCATTTGGGGTTTTTCTGGCTGTTTATAGTAGGTTTAATAGACATGGTAAATGTCAAACTATTTAACTAAGAGTTAAATATAAAAGATATGGTTATTATGGTGACCTAAACCTATCTAAAACATATTGGGTGAGAGGTTTTTGAACCATCCCCACCTTATTCTCTAATTAAATCATTTTGGAGCTATTAGAAACCGAAAATTATTTTATTATAAAATAATATTTCAATCTTTTACTAAAGTGACCCTCAACTCTCTTATAAAAGGGCACTTCCCCTTCTCATAATTTCACACCTCCAAAGACATTTTCCTTAGACAACCCATTCTCTAATATCCTCCGAACATTCCTCTCTTCTTCCCAGTGGAATTTAAATGGTCATAAATCCAACATATGGATCCCTTTTGATCAAATCAAAAGGAAGAACCCGAAAAAGAGGTAAATATTTCGTCACCTCTTTCAAATTCATTCCTTCTTTCACAACCTATTTCATTATTTTTTACATTATAATATAATAAATAAAAAATCTTCTATATACTATGATGTTATCATAAAAATGGTACAACCATATTCATTATTCTATCCATCATATGAATGACAAATTCACCATACTTTCGTAGGCACAGCTTACCGTCTCCACGTCGTTGTGTATTTTGTTATTCAAACAGTTAATTAATTGGATGAGTATAAAAATGATTATAACTAATATAAATAATAAAAATAACATGTTATTTATTATTTATATATGATATAACATCCAATTACATATTATTTCACCATCAAGATAATGATATTTTCACTCGTGCGTACGTATGTACGGATTACTGTCTTCACGAACGCAATGAGATTCATTCTCCATCATAATAATTCAAGAATAATTCTTATTTTATGATTAAAAATAGTTTTTTAGAACATAATTTAATTATATATATGAATTAAATACATCCTATCAATAATATACGTGGCTTACACAACTGATAAGTTAATGGAAAACATATCAGTTAACAGCTGAAATGATAATATTAATAAAATATTATTAACAAAGCAGTATTAGTGGATCATATTTGATATCATATTTATGTATATAGTTTTTTTATAATTTAATAAAAATTATTTAACTATTATAGAAGAGGTTAACATACCATCTACCAAATAAAATTACATGGTATGGGTTAATATCACAATTTCTTTATTATCCAAGGTTGTTTTTACGTAAGTATCTACTGAGACCACTTTATCATCCACATCCATGTTGTCTTAAAATTTTATTTCAAAATATATTTAATATTTACTAGACTATGGGTTAAAGTCAATTAAACCACTATTTTACCTTATGTGTTTTAATAGGAATCTATCTGTCGTTTTCCAAAAAAAAGTATTTTATGACATTTTCAACAAAATTAAGGTAAGAATGTTTTTTAACTTATAAGGTGGGTGTAGATATTTTATACCATCATAAAATCATCGATGATTAAAATACAAGATTATAATAATATATTCAAAATAAATGTTTTCTTTTATAATAATGTGACTCATAAATGGTTTAAAAATAGAAAGAGGTATTTCTTTCAAATAGTTTTCATTTCATCAATGCCAACATCATTGGATGAATTTTAAACTTGTTGACATATATTTATTATGATGAAAATATTTCATATTGTATTGAAGGTTTTTTGATATGTTTGACTATGGATATGTTATTTCTATACCATTCATGATTTATGGTTAAAGTATTGACATTTCATATGGTAGTTTTAATATGAATGTTTATGTTTTGTTTCAACCTTTTCATATTTGGAATTTATTAGACTTAGTATGTGATTGGTGGAGCCCTCTATAGCTCCTCAGTGAATCTGCATGTCTCCTGAGACAATTAGATGTGGAATTTTCTGAGGCCTTTCCCAATTTGATATATGGTTTTGGCCGAGGCCTTAATAATTTTTAGATGTCTTGGTAGAGGCCTTGAAAAAATGTTCAAAATGTCTGGAATTATACATTCCCTCATTATGAAAATAATAATAATGGTCTATGTGGTTATTCGACTAGTTGAATAACCATGACTATGTTTTATTATGGCATTATTTACTCAGCTCATATTCCTTCCATAAAGAGTTCATGTTTAATATTTTTAAAGGCATGTGTTTTGAGTTATTCCTCATGCCTAATGTTTATGTTATCCTCCATTGTATTGCTTACCCTTACTGAGCATTCAAACTCACCCCTTTATTATGTTTTATTTTCATAGGATTAGAAGAAGTTAGTTATGAGTGACTTTCAAGAATTATCTATGAGGAATGGATGTTTCTAATGTAATACATTAGTGTTGTATTTCATTTAATGTTGTAATGTTGAACTTATATATGTATATTTTTTTCAATAATACTAAACTGATCAGTCTGTTAGGATATGATTCCTTGTAACCTGCTAATGTTATGTAATAAAGCACCGACTCTAGGTAACTAGGGTTAGGACATTACAGTTGGTATCAGAGGAAGTTTAGTATAAACCTTGGAAACTAGATATTGAAAAACTCTTATTATAGAACATTTCTCTAAGATATAATTTGAGGATTAGTATAGAAGAAATTCCTATAGTTTTGGTACTTTATAGATTGTGTGAGTGTTCCATGAAATACATCTCTATCTTGATATGAGCAGGTAGGGGTGGCTCTGGCAAAGATGTACCTAAGGGTAAAACCTAAAAACACTATTTTGAGCTAGTCTTGAACGAGAACTGATGCATGACAATAGACCTTTCTACAATCTTGGTTACGACACTCCCAAGGGATATTCTTAGGACAATTCACATTTTATTTAAATACCATTATAAGGGATTTATGAGGACATACCTCCTCAAAGAAAACATTTTATGGATTATGGATTATATCCATAAACTGGTCAATTAATGTTAAGTGTTTTACAAGTCTGAAATTATATATTATGGTTCATAAACTCATCTACTATATTCCATTGTTTATAGATTGAACATAGTATAAGGAATGAAAGTCGTGTCAATTAATGTAATCTATGTAGGTATTTCCCTCCAAATCAAGATAATTATAGTGGAGTTGGTGATGCAACTGGTGCTGATCAGCTTATTACTATACTAGGACAACTCACACAGATTATTAATAATAACCTTACACATATAAAGCACCCTGGTCCACAACATTGAAGATCAATGTTAGATCGCTTCATGAGTCATCAACCAACAACATTCAATTAGTCTACAGGTCTATTTTTAGCTGAACAATGGATATATTCCTTAGAGAAAATATTTCATGCTTTGGAGAGTAGCGAAAGGAAAAAAGTTTCCATGGTAGATTATCACCTCACTAGAGATGCAGATCAATGGTGGTAATTATTTCAAAACAAAAAAGAAGATGAAGAAGTATCAATTATGGAATAGAGGGAGTTTAACGGGATTTTCTTAGAAAAAATACTTTTTTCGTGACCATCGAGTGGATATGGACAGGAAATTTATGAGTCTAAGAAAAAAAGGGGATGATATTGTCGCAAAGTATGAAGATAACTTCACAAGGATAACAAGGAATGTTGAAGATTATATAAGTAACCCATGAAGAAATATTTATCATTTCCTTGATGGGTTAAAACCATTTCTCTGTTGAGAATTAGTATCGTAATCCATCTCATCATATGAAGATATTTTCTCATGTTCAATTAAGACATAAAAGGAATTCTAAAAGACTAATGAATTTAAATAAAATTAAGAGAAAAATAGATCGGCTGAATACTCTGGAAAAGTAAATAAGGAAATAGGGAAGAAGGGAAGTGTTGAATTTCCACCATGTGATAATTGTTGAAAGAAGCACCCCGGTTCCTGTCTAAAAGTAAAATGAGTATACTTTAAATGTGGACAGAAAGGATATATTTCTAGTGATTGTAATGGGATGAAAGAAGCTACCAATGTTCAAGGCTTAAATTTCAGGGAGATGAGACATTATGAAAATGAATTTCTTAAGCGTTAGGGAAACTAACCTCAGAAAAGGCCAAGGTATCAAGACCACGCTTATATGATCAATACTACTGAGGTTAAAGTCTTGAAAGACGTGTTGGTAGGTAATTTAATGGTTTACTCATGTTTAGAAAATTCTTTACTTGATTCTATATCATCACCTGGTTTCATATCATCCCAGCGTTCTAAGAAAAATAGATATTGAAAATTATATTTAAAAAGGGAGTTTTCGGCCAAAACTCTAAAGGGAAGTAACCTTGAAATAATGTTTTGTGAATCAGTCCCCATTAAGGCATATAAATGATATTTATCTACTGATATAATCATCATACCTTTGATTGAATTTGATATAATCCTTTGTATGTATTGGATTACAAACCATGATGTGAAAATTTATTGTAAGAAGAAGGAGTTTACAATTCTCGATGAAGATAAATATTACCCTATCTTTAGAGAAGAAATGTCACCATTTGATTCATATCTAGATCCACCCTCAGCAGCTCTACTAAAATAAATTATTTGGGAGGATGAGAATGAAATAATAATGGGTGAGGACAATAATGTTCCAATAGAGGACGTACCTATTGTGCAAGAATATGTTGATGTGTTTCTAGAGGATTTACCTAGACATCCTCTAGAACGAGAAATTGAGTTTTCCATTGATTTAATTCCTAGTTCAGGGCCCATATCGAAGACACCATATAAAATGGCCAATGTGGAATTAGTGGAACTAAATAAATAACTAGAGGAATTGAGTAATAAGGTATTTATTCACTCTAGTTTTTCTCCATGGGGATCCCCTATCCTTTTTGTTAAGAAGATAGATAGATCTATGAGGTTTTTCACTATCTACAGGGAGATAAATGCTATAACAATAAAGAACAAGTATCCCCTACCTCGCATTTATTTTTTATTCGACCAACTTCAGGGAGCTCAATAATTTTTAAAGAGTAACTGTTGATCATGATATTATCAGTTATGTGTGAAGAAGGAAGACATTCAAAAAACAACATTTCGAACCAGGTACGAGTATTACGAGAATATAATAATGCCTTTTGGAGTGACTAATGAACCCTATGTCTTCATGGATCTAATGAATATAGTTTTCATGGAATATCTTGATGAATTTTTAGTGATATTAATTGATTAAATTTTGGTATACTCTAAAATCTACTAAGATCACGAAAATCACTTTGGCATTATACTAGAGACTCTTAGAAGAAATGAATTATAAAGAAAGTTTAGGAGGTGTGAATTCTAGATTCAAAAGATTTATTTTCTAGGAAATATTGACTTTATGTATGGAATCTTTATTGATCCTTCAATGAACAAGGAAATCCATGAATAACCAGCACTAATGAGTATAACTGAGGTACGCAGTTTTATTTATTTAGCAGGTTATTATGGATGTTTCGTCCAGAATTTTTCTCGGTTGGATAACCCATCAACCAAGCTCACACATAAAGTGGTTAAATTTGTTTGGACAAAAGAGTGTGAAGAATGTTTTGAAGAACTGAATATAAGATTAGTTAATGATCTTATCTTGACTCTATCATCGCGGAACGATGGGTATGTTATTTATAGTGATTCTTCAGTGAAAGGACATGGTAGTGTCCATATGCAAAATGATAATGTTATTGTCTATGATTCACAATAGAAAAAAATTAATGAGCAAAACTATCTAAATCCTGATCTTGAGTTAGATGCTGTAATCTTCACTCTGAAGATATGGAGACACTATCTCTATGGTGAGAATGTGAGATTTATACTAATGATAATAGTTTGAGGTACATTTTCTCACAGAAAGAACTCAATTTGAGGCAATGGATATTGCTTTAACTACTCATGGATTATGATTTCACTATACACTACCACAAAGGGAAGGTAAATAAGGTGGTAGATTCTTTGAGTCAAAAAGACCATGGAGTTTTGAACAAGATGAGAGTTGAAAGGGATCATATTTTCATGGATATAGAAAAGAAAGATAATGGAATAACCATGGAAGGGGAAAAACAATACCTTTTCAAATGGTTGAAAAACCTTATTTACTAGAAAGGATAAAGAGTTCTCAAACTGATGATGAGGAGTTTCAAAATAAGATTAAAGATGTAAATGATGGGGTATTGATTGACTTTGTATATGAAGAGGGAATGTTGAAATTTGGGAATATTCCTTGTGTTCTCGATATAGCTGATCTAAAATGGGAATTGTTGGATAATGCTCACAGCTCAAATTTCTCTATACACCCTAGGAGAACCAAGATGTATGGATATTTGAAGGAACATTTTTGGTGGGACAACATGAAAAGAATGATTTCTAAATTTGTGTCAAAATTTATGGTTTGCAAACAACTGAAAGCTGGAAGACAACATCCTAGAGGAGTCATGCAACCCCTTCCCAAACCCGAGTGAAAATGGGATGATATTATGATGGAGATTGTCATGGGGATACCAAAGACTCCTAGATGGAATGATGTAATATGGGTCATTTTTGATCATCTTACCAAGTTAGTAAATTTTCTTTTTATAGTAGAAGATTTATCACATGAATGTTTAGTAATGTTGTATATTAATGAAGTTGTAAGACTTTATAGAGTACCCCTATCGATTGTTTCTGATCGTGGTCCCCATTTTACATCAAGATTCCAAAAAAGTATTCAGAAAGCCTTGGATACTGAACTTTATTTCAGCACTGCCTACAACCCTTAAACTGATGGACAATCAGAACAGATTTTTCTAACCTTAGAAGACTTGTTGAGATTTTTCTCACATGACAATCAAGGTATGAGGGATCAATATTTACCTCTGGTAGAATTTTTAAATAATAATAGCTCCCATTAAATTATTCAAATGGCTCCATATGAAGCATTATATGAAAAGTGATGTCCCACACCAACTTGTTTGGATGATGTTGGTGAATGAAAACTCATAGGCCCAGAATATGATGTGGAAATAATGGATAAAGTGAAGATTATCCAAACCCGCATCAAAGCAGCTCAATGTAGGCAGAAGAGGTATGACAATAACTGAAGGAAGGATTTCGAATTTCAGGTAGGCGATCATGTTTTCTTGAAGGTATCTCAATGGAAGGGAGTTATACAATTCTGTAAGAACGGTAAATTAAGTCCCAGCTACATCAGACCATCCGAAATTCGAGAATGAATTGGGGCTGTAGCTTACCGTTTGGAAATTCCATATAGTCTCTCAATAGTTCATGATGTATTCCACATATCACTATTGAGAAAATACTTGCCTGACCCAACACATGTACTCAACTATGAGGAAATTGAACCGGAACCTGATATATCTTATTGTGAAGAGCCACTCAAAATTCTTGATACTAGAGAAAAAGTGATGTGAAACTGGACGACTAGTCTTGTAAAAGTTCTATGAAGAAATCATAATATGGATGAGCCAACATGGGAACCAGAAGAAATTATGATAAATAACCACCCGAATCTTTTTTAACAGTAGTATTAAAGAAATTTAGAAGGAAAAATTATTTTAAGGAGGGAAGAATGTAACACCCCAACATTCCACGGTACATTTCCCTTTGAATAATGAAATTTCTTGCATTGTATGCAACTTTGAGATTCTAACACACCACGACCAATTAAACTAGACATTATGAATAGTAATGCCCTCTTTTTGTAATTTTAGAAATTTTATTTTTTAAAAAATGGACTTCATTTTTGAATTTAGAATATTGAAAATATTATAGGGTGAATTTTTGGTATTTTTATGAAAACTTTCAATTTTTGATGAACAGTGAAAAACACTGCGTTATTGGTTAAAACTGAATTTTTATTTAAATAATTATATATTTTATATAAATTTATTTTATGTAAAAAATATTCATAATACCTATATATGTTCAATGTAATTAATTAGAATCATTTTATAATAAGTTTAGATATATAAAAAATGTATTGAACTTTTTACCAACTTTTACCCATCTCCTTGGAGCTTCTACAAATTTGGATAAAACTTAATTTCACCGCTTCTGTGAGTTGAATTTTAAAGATCCTAGAGACATGGTAAATATCAGTACATAAATGTGGTTCAATAAGATGAAAATAATTTTTGGTGAATAGTAACTTTTGACTTATTTACTACGACTAAAAGTAAATGGGGTAATTAAGGGTAAAAATGATATCATAACTACCCTAAAACATGTCATAATTCTATTTTATAAGACTAATTCGACCAAAAAACTACCTTAGGAATAAAATATGATCCCATTTGGTCAAATTGGAATAGATTTGGACATTTATTATTTTTTTTAAGGAAGATTTAATATAGTTAAATTCAAATTTAATTAACTAAACCATTTTTAATATAGGGTTACAGAAAATATAAATATGTCTACAAATATTAATTATAAATATAAATATATTTCTTATATAATGGTATTTTATTTATAATTTTTAGACATTAAATAATTTAATTTATTTATGACACCATGATGATGCAGTAATTACCTTGTTAATGAAATATTAAAACAATTGATATTATAAATATCATAATAAATTTATATTGAGAATTTTGATGAATTACACTAATTTTCAAGATTATTATGACATTTTAGGGTTAGTTAAATAAAAACACATTGATGTTATAAGGTTTTAATGGCTTTGAAAAAAACCAAATACTAAATAGTGAAAAAATTGACATAATTGAGTTTTTAAAACAAATACTATATTATTGATTGATATAATATTCATAAAAATCTAAGGATATATCAAAGAACTTATATAAGGTTATATATATTAATAATAAACCACATGGGTTTCTCTTGGTATTTTATAGTATGTTTATTAACCATATAATACAAAAATACCAAGAGACATGGTAAATGTCAAACTATTTAACTAAGAGAAAAATATAAAAGATAAGGTTAATATAGTGACAAAAACCTGTCTAAATCATATTGATTGAGCAGTTTTTAACCCATACCCACCTTAGCCTCTAAATAAATCATTTTTAATACATTAGAAACCAAAAACGTTTTTATTATATAATAATATTTCAAACTTTTCCTAAAGTCACTCTCTCCTCCATTATAAAAGAGAACATCACCTTATCTTAATTTCACACCTCCATAGCCATTTAGCATGCCCAACCCCTTGCAGAATATCCTCCCAACATTACTCCTTTAATACTAGAGGCCATAAATTGGTCATAAATCCTACCAATAGATCAATTTTTATGAAATCAAAAGGAAGAACCCGAAGAATAGGTAAATATTTCTTCACCTCTTTCATGTTCTTTTTTTCTTACATTTCCTCTTTATTTGTTGTTTCCATTATAAAATAATAACTCCAATTTATCCTATATACTGTGATATTATTATAAAAATGGTACAACCATATTTATTATTTTATCCATCATATGAATGACAATGTCACCATACATGTGTACGTACGGATAACCATCTCCACGTCGTGGTGTGGTTTGTTATTCAAAAAGTTAATTATTTGGATGGGTATAATAATGATTATAACATATATAAATAATAAATATAAAATAAAATTGATTCTTTATATATTATATACCATCCAATTACATAATATTTCACCATCAATATAATGATATTGTCACTCTTACATACGTATGGATTATCACCTCCATGAACGCAATGAGATTCATTCCCCCATCATAACCATTACAGAATATTTTTCATTTTATGATTAAAAATAATGTTTAAGAACATAATTTCATTATGTATATGAATAAAATACATTCTATCCATAACAAACATGGCATACATAATTGAGCATTTAAAGGAAAACAAATCAGTTAACACCCGAAAAAATGATATTAAAAAAATATTATTAATAAAAAAAATTAGAGGATCATATATCATATCATATTTATGTATATAGTTTTTGTAAAATTTAATAACAATGATTTAACTACTATACAGGATGATAACGTTCTCTCAACCAAGGAAAAGTACAAGGTAAGGGTTAATTTCCCAATATCTTTATTATCTGAGTTTGTTTTTACGTAAGTATCTACTGGGACCTATTTATCATCCACATCCATGTTTTCTTAAAAATGTATTTCAAATTTTTTTTACTATTTACTAGACTACGGTTTAAAGTCATTTATACCCTTATTTGCCCTTATATTTTTTGAAATGAATTTTTCCGTCGTTTTCCAAAAAAGGTACATTATGATCTTTTCGACAAAATCATGGTAAGAATGTTATTTATATCTTATATGGTGGGTGCAGCTATTATATACAACTATAACATCATTGAAGCTTCCCTAAAATCTTATAAGAGTATTTTCAAAAAAAAATCTTTTATAATTATGTGACTCTTAAGTGGGTTCAAAATAGAAAGAGATATTTCATTTAAATAGTTTTCATTTCATCTATGTCAACATCTTTCGATAAAATATAAACTTATTTGAAGTTCATTTATTATGATACAGATCTTCTATATTGTATTGATGTTTTTGTGATATGGTTGAATGTGGATGTGTTATTTTTATACCATTCATGATTTATGGATAAATTATTGACATTTCGTATGCTAGTTTTAATACGAATGATTATGTTATGTCTCTACCTTTTCATATGAGGAATGTATTGGACTTAGTATGTGACAGGTGGAGCCCATTATTACACCTCGGTGCATCGGTAGGTCACATGAGACAATTATATGTGAAATTGGCTAAGGCCTTTCTAAATTTGATATATATTTTTGGCAGAGGCCTTAATCATCTTTAGATTTCATAGCTGAGACCTTGAAAAAATGTTTTAGAATGTTTGGCATTATACATCTCCTCATTGTGAAAATAATAATGATGGTTTATGTGGTTAATCAACTAGTATAATAACCATTACTATGTTTATTTTTGGCATTATTTAATCAGCTCATATTCTTACCATAAAGTGTTCATGATTATTATTTGTAAAGGCATGTGTTTTGAATTATTCATCTGCCTAATTTTATGTTATCTTTCACTGTATTGCTGACCTTTACATATCATTTGAGCTCACCCCTTTCTTATGATTCATTTTCCCAGGATATGAAGAAGTTATTTGTGAGTGACTTGCAGTCATATCTAAGAGGCTTGGATGTTTCTAATGGAATGAATGAGTGTTGTATTTATTTTATAGTTGTATAGTTAAACATAAGTATGTATCTTGTTTCCAATAATAATAAACTGGTTGGTCTTTTGGGACATGATTCCTTGTATCATGTCAATGTTATGTAATAAAGCACCGAATCTAGGTATCTCGGGTTAGGGAATTATATTAATAATAAAAAACAACAAGACTAACAATTCTAAGATAAAGAAAATTGGATTTAACTCTTTGATAAATAGGGATTATATCCAAAGGAATATGATCATACCAAATAAAACTATTCCAATATACACATTTATTGGAATGGCTATCAGCTAATGTATTACCCTCCCTAGAAACATGATAAATGATATTTTCAATTGATTAGAGAAACTATAAATAATTGATCCATCTATTATCAAGTTTCCAAAGGATATTAGAAGATGCAATTATGATAGATTTCATAACAATGGTTGAATCACATTCCAATCATATATTGTTTAGAACCCTCTGTTTAGTACAATCCAAAGAAATAATAACAGAAATCATCTTAGCTTCCTAATAGGATAAAATTCCATAAGAGAAATAAGAACAGCCAACCATGTCACCAAGATTATTCTAGAAGATAGCACCATAACATGAAGGACTCAGGTTACCACTGCAAGCACCATCATCATTAATATAAATCCATCAAAAAATGGAGGCATCCAATGAACCTATATTGTACCCATTGGAGGCTGGATGTTTCCATTAATCTGGATTCACTTGAGAATAGATAATTCATGTATCAAATTATGACAATAGACCTTCAGAGGGACTTTAACATTTCTTAGAAGTGCAATAATTCCAGTAATGGCCGCTTATGAGTTGAAGACAACACCATCATGGAGACACATTTTCCTTACCAACCAAAGAGTGATGGCCAGTTCCACAACAACAACTTATAGAATCAGAAAAATAATAGGGGAATGTGAGAGACACACCAAACCAACAATTAAGTCCAATTTAGAATCATTACATGGAAATCGGACTTCAAAAATATCAAAAAGAGCCTTCCATGTAGATGATGTTATGACAGAACTCAGTAATAATTGGTCTAAATCTTCCCTATGTTGATAAAAAAGTGCACATACTGAACATAAATCAATTCCACAATCTTTTAGATAATTATTAGTGGGGATTTTACGATGAACCAACTTCCAAATTAGGTTATACAAAGAGGGAAGAATGAAGTTCCTATTAACTTCAATATCCATTGAAGACCCAAAATAGGAGTTGGGACATGAGAATTACATTATGATTAAGTTATAATTACAGATGAGTTTGAATCCCAGTTTGAGAAGTAACCAATATAAGAAAAACAGTTTTCATTAATAATATTCGTAATATGATCTAGAAGAGCCTCTATTTCAATAATCTAATCCTTTATTGTGATTTCAAGGTCAATTGTAGGAACAAATTGGTTAAGATAATCCATTATATGATCAAAAATACAATTATACCTCATTTACTGATGTGAGGAATCTTTAGAAACAGTCCATATTGCATTAAGGTTGATAAGAGAAAATGTGGATTTGAGGGAAGCCCTAACCGAGGTGTCCATGTGGAAAATAATATGAACTTTGAGATTTCTACGTATCCTAGATCTCATGAAATTAATATCATAAAAATTATCATTTACATGTATCTAAACAATTCATTTTTTTATTTTTTGATTAAATCATCTAATATTTTTTATTTCGAGTCCCCCCTTTTCAAAGGGTTTGCAACAAGAATTCCAGGCCATGATGACCAATATTCTTTCCAAAATACTTATAGTCAAGATGAAATTCTGAATATCCAAATTAATAGATTTGTTAAGGGATAAAAGACATTTCTAAACCATATAAAATAGAAAAAATTAGAAATAATAAAAGTTTTAACCAAAAACCATGGCCTTCCAATGAGACAATTTTTTTTTCCAGATGATAATTTATTTTTGATCTAAAAAATTATTTCAAAGAAGTGAAAAGATTTTGGATGAGCCCAAAACATTGCCAAACCAAGATAATTTAACGAAAATATTACCTCTCTAATTTAAAATTCATTAATGATGTCCAATTTTCTAACATACGAGACGTTTCTTCTAAAATAAACACTGTATTTTCTCTAACTAACCTGCTGACCAAAGACCTACTCATAATTAATAAGAGAAATCTTGATATTTTTTATGTTTCTATTTTCCCTGTGAATGAATAAAATAAGATCATGATCATAAAGAAGATGGGTTGGAGCAGAAAAACATCAACCAGCACCAATATATTTAAACATTCCATCAGTATCCATGATGAAAAGTAATATGCTATGATAATCCTCAGAGATAGAGAAGATAACAACAGAGAGGGTATCACCTTGTCTAACACCTATAGAACAAGAGATATATACATCTATTGATCTATTCACAAGAACATATATATGAGTAGATCCAAATATAATCTAGATCTAACTAATAAATGTATCCTCAAAACCAAACAAGATGAGGATTTTGAAGATAATTTCAGAATTTTTCACGCCAAATGCATTTTTTATGTCATGTATAAGAGAAATGTTCTATCCTCAGATAGTATTTTTGAGAATATTGACACACTCTAATGAATTACTGTTAAAATCTTGAATGGAACTCCCTTTGATAAAGTCAATTTTATTATATGACACAATTTTACTAGAGATGGCAGCCAATCTACTGGAATGATATTTTTTAATTACATTGTATAAAGTGTTGATTAATGAAACATGCCTTAATAAGTGGTTCCCATTATAATTATCCACCTTGTGTATTAAAGAAATAAATTTATCATTTAATCCTTGAAGAGTCGTACCACCTATGAAAAAATGATGGACAAGATTACAGACATCATCACAAATCATCTCCCAATCATTATGAAAAAAGGGTTATAAAGCCATTAGGACAATGGAATTGTTAGTTCTGAGACTAAAAACTAGAGCATTAATATATAGGTAAAACTTAATAGATATGAGTCTTGAGATATCATCCTGATTAACAAGATTTGGAATAATACCTTCCATAGGAGCATAAATAGTGGTTAAACCATTAAAGATATCATTGAAGTAAGAAGTAATGTGGTCAGAAATATCCTTTATATTATCTGAGATTTGATCTCCACTCTTAAGTATAGAAAGTGGCTGATAGATTTTCTTATCTCTTTTGAGAGAGTTACTAAAATTTGAATTCTTATCCCTATCTTTTAATGAGGATTTTATTTATGGAATCCTAAATATTGAGGAGGTTATTTAGTATAAGATTGAACTTTGATTCCAAAAAAAATATCACTATTAAAATCACCATGGGCACACACCTCCTAAATATAGAAAAGGGAGGCTTCAAGATTGGAGATATCATTGTCGATGTGACTGATCTTATCATTACTCCAAATTTTGAGATTACCCTTGAGGATAGTTAACTATAGTATTCATTAAAAAATAGTATTGTTGCAACCCACAGACCCCCAAACATCACAAAAAATCTTTTCACATTCATAATGTAAAACTTAAGATTTTTTGAATCTGAAGCATAGGGGAGAATTATAACCATTTTTTGATGAGATCAACCATGATAAGGTCATGATCATTGTTGCACCAAGACAAGGTCATACAAGAAATGGATCCCTAATAGTATACGGAAGACTCATTAAAAAAATACATGTCATGTTTACTATTAACCATACAACTGATATGTCTTCTATACCAAGTTAAATATACACTAACAATATTGAATTCAATCATCTCATTTTGTTCAATACATCATTTGAAATTTGTTGATGAAATAAAATTAGTTACAAGGACCATTTTTTAATCATGTTTATGAATCTAATTGAAGTATCCATGGATGATCTATGGTCCATTAATGATGTTTTTGAGAGAATTTCTATCTGACCAAATGATTTTATAGTCCTTATATCTATTACTATAATAAATGAAAGAACTAACATGCATTATTCCCATATCAAAAAAAGAGAAAGTAACCTATTGTGTACATGAACCAATTAGAAGGGGATTTTAATGAGAGTAATGAGAAAAGACCTGTAAATTTTTGACATCTAATAAACTATTTATCAATCCCAAAAAAACATTTTCAGGGTTAGAAATTTCATTTGAGAAAACTATTTTAGGTCCTGTTAACCCAATAAAAATAGGTATTTGAAGGTAAATGTGAAGATTAAGAGACCTAATTGTGGCTTCATTAGCTATGCCCTAGAAATTCTAGAATAAAATCATCATTTATAACTAGATTTGAGTTATACCCCTTATTATTCCCATCTCCCTTGTTATTTTTTATGATTCTAGGGGTCACCCTACATTCTTCTTGGGGATCACTAGAGTTTTGATTAAACTATAAATGTCCAATATTTCTTTCTTCTTGTTTTCCTCCTCTTGGACGACAGTAAAATCGTCTCTACCCAACGATTTGGAAACATTGATAAGTCAATAAATCTCTCTTTGTTATGATTCCGTAAAAAACGTGTTTTCTTAAACTTAGTCTATAATAGAATCAACCCTTCCTGATAATTGGGAAACACTGATAAGAGAATCACTCACTTTTTGTATCCAGATTCCATAAATCATATTTTGGATATTTATATTTTTTACTGAGGTTCTGTATTCAATAGTGGAGAATATTTGGAGTAAAAGTGTTATTCTCTACTTGAGGAGTCAATCAGGGAATGATCTTTTATGGATTTATAAACATAAACATCTATAATTAGTATGTTCAGATCAATTTATAGTGCATGATGGTACATATTATTGCTTCTAAAGGTCAGAGGGATAACCCTTGGCTCAGCCTCCAGATTCATAGTGGGAAGGGTTGTCATAGGGTCAGAGATCTATGAAAAAAAATGTTATTTGGCATATCAATTGAATGAGGCATGGTACTAATGTCCTCTTTTATGACTGATATAGAAATTTAATGATGCAACCTTGTAAATAAATCAGTGACTCCCTTAGAAATAGAGTTGGAAAGTGAGTATTCCCCCAAAATGAATTCCATATTATAAACTAAATCATTAATATCCTAATAAATTTCCAAATCCATAATATCATCATCCTAATCTATTCCAAATGGCACATAGAGCTGTGGGAGAATAGTTGGATAGGGTTCCTAAGGAATATTATCTTCTTCCTTTACAACATTAGCTGGGGTCTTATTCAATGTGACCTTTAGTAAAGGAGGAAAACCCTATAAATCCCTCTCCATAGGCTTCTTAGAAATATTCTACTCAAGGATCACCCATTTTTCATGAAAATATTTTTGACTTACATCCACTAATTATCTTGATGAGGCACCCTTACCTTATTTTGGATCACACTACCTATTTTAATGGAATCTCCACAATCTTATAGAATCCACAAAAAGAAGGAATGGGATATAACTCAATCTTGACTTCAATTTTATGATAATCGGCATAAAGAAAATATATTTGGATATTTAGAAGCCAGGTTGACATCCAGAAAAATTATTGCATAAAGTCCAAACTCACATTCCAACATTATTTGATCCATCTAAATACGAGTACTAATTCAAGAAGCCAGATCATTAATATCATTCAGATGCCAATACCCCAAATTTAAACCTTAAAGCCTCATCCATATATGGGTATTATATTTCTTTTGATTGAATGGATCAAAGTTTTAGTCCCTCTTAGAGATTCTAAACAAACCTAGTTTCTGATGTATATTTCTAGTAGTCTGAGCCATTTACAAGTTATCCACATTCATAAATAAATATTGAAAACCCCCTTTCAAATTAGAATATATTTCCATGTGATTATACCTTAACTAATGGATATTTGGTTCTTAGTATCAGTAAGAAACCAATTCTTATCCCCTGATGAAAGAATCATTCACCCCATAAGGGATAAACTTTATAAGTTAAATTGTTATTGTAGGGTGTTCAGATCCTCCCCCACTAAGAAGCTACCATCTTATAATTTTATGAAAGAAGTGGGACTTAGAGCAACTGATATAACTGGATCTTGAAGACTAGATATGGACTCTTTGAAAAAAATTCAGCATTTCATTAAGAAGAACCATTACATATTCCATTAGGATAATAATTTGGAATGTTGTGGTAGGAAAACTATCATTCTAGATTAAACAAGCTTATACTCAATTGTAGGTTTTTGTTTAAAAAAAATTTCAATGGACAAGATGAAAATCTCGACTTCCAATTTCTAGTTTACCCATATTTTTCCCATAATTCATGAGAGATCTATCCATGATTTTTAAATTATCCAATAATTTAATCTAATAATTAAATAATATCATTACTGACACTCATTAAATGGACAATCAGTTAATCTATTTATTTAATTCAACAATTAAATATTCTCATTAATCAAATTAGTTAATTTATTAATTAATTATTCCCATTATTTAATTCAACAATTTAATAATATATTTATGCCAAATAATTAATTCGTAAATTAATTAATCCCTTTATTTAATTTAATAAATAAAAAATCTCTTTAATATCATTAATTAATTCGTCCATTAGTTAGTTACTTAATTAAATTCAATAATTAAATTCTCTCTTCATTCACATTAATTAATTAATACCATTATTTAATTCTGCAATAAACATAATCGTTTTACTCACATTAATTAATTTAACAATTAATTGTTCTATATAAAACATTGTAATATTTGAGCAATTAATCTCAGTAATTAACTATTAACAATTAATAATCTCAATTACCTCAAAATTATTTCATTAATTAATTATTCATAAACTATAATCCAAAAATCTCTAATTTGAACATTTAAAAAAATTATTTAATTGGCCATATTAATTAACTAGATCAAGAACACATTTTCTAAAAATATAATAGCAATTCTATAATTTCATACACATAATTGAAAATAATACTTTTGGATTTGAATTATAAAACACCTACATCATGAAAAGTGACCAAGAATTAT
This sequence comes from Viscum album, assembly GCA_963277665.1. Lineage (NCBI taxonomy): Eukaryota > Viridiplantae > Streptophyta > Magnoliopsida > Santalales > Viscaceae > Viscum > Viscum album. The sequence goes on along the minus strand of OY728161.1, from coordinate 1,918,057,881 downwards.
CACCAATGGAAAACCCCAAATATAATGGAATAACAACATTGAATATGATCTTGATTCAATTCCTAGAACCAGGGTTTAAATTAATCCCGATCTAAGAACTCTAAATATAAAACTAGATCCATAAATGGATAGAAAAACCCCTTTTATATTTTATGGGGAGTTTATTATAGAGATAGAACAAAATAAGAAGAATAACCATAACTGGGAGGTACGTAGAGGGTCTTTTATCGAATATGGTGGTGTATGGGGGAGCTTCGGTCCAATTTAGAGGTGTTTGGAGGAGTTTATTTCAATGGAAGAGGTGTGTATAAGATTTTATGTGGATAGGTGATGTCTTTTGATGCATTATAGTTGATAGGGTGGGGCGCATTTGGGGTTACATGAAGCTGGATAGTTTATATATGACCCCCTTTCTTTTCCTGATTTTTCCTTAAAATATCATCCCCATCTTTAAAAAAACATAATAAAGAATTATTCTTCATGTAATTTTGTTTTGTGACATGTAATATTTTCATGAGATGTATTACAAGTGGTGAAAACTACTTTTGTGACATTTTGACACATTGTGAAAACTATGTTCATGTCATGTTGACATCTGGTGAAAACCATTTACAAGGAGTGTAAAGTTTCCATGTTGTGAATTAATTCAAGCCATGAATTAAAATCCCAGGGTCTACCAAAAAACATTTATTTTTTTAATTGGTTTAATGACGCATATTTTCTCTATATCAATAACTCTTCAATTAATCTTACTTCACCCGTGAAAAAACATGAGATCTTACAAAAACATACATGGGAAATGAAGAACTTATCACCAGAAAACAGTGATTTGATGAAATAATTATTATTAAATGTTTAATAAAAACAATAAGTAAATATTAAATGGTATTATATACATGATTATTCTTCTCTAATATGTTTATAATAAACCAATATTTATTATACTTGAGGTTCATAAAAATACAATATAATTCGAACCTCGGTTAAAGGTTTTATATCTAACATTTACTTTTGGGAAACATATGCCATATTCACCACTGATTCTTTTTTGATGTGTATGTACTTAGAATTTTGATATGATATATCATGATTATATTTCCTTTGATTATATTTAATGTTTCATTAGAGGTTATTTATTTTATTTGGTTTATGATCTAAAAGTTACCAAAGTGGTAAGACTTTATCTCTCAATATCATCATTATAAGATATTGTATTTTTAAGTCTCCCTTAGAGGAATTATTTAATATTTATATATTAATATCATTTTATATTCTATGTATATGGTTAATCGTGATATTATTAATGTAATTTTAACTTTTTGTCGCTCTTAGGTATATAATCTAATTGAGAAAATGTTTTCAAAAAAAATCTGACATTATATCTTTTTTCAATCGAAAATCCTTTTTCATAAAAATCATTATTTTCTAAAAATATCTTCAGAAATGTTTTTAACCCTTATAAAAATATTTATAAATTAAATTTTTTCCCAATTTTTTTTTAAAATAGGAATGGATCTTCATGTTGTTTTCAAAATTGGTCTTGTTTGGGTTTTTCTAAATTTTTGAAATGAAAAATTGTTTTCACATGGTCAATATAAATGGAATTTTCTACCTTTACAACCAATTTATTTTTTAAGAATAATTTTTTAATTTGTAAAAGTAACTTTTTATACCAAAATATTGTAAAAATATTTTGGGATAGTTTTGTTTTAGAAATATTTTCAATGTTAAAATTTGTTTTCCTCAAATTTGAATTTAATGAAACTTTTATGGTCTTTAGATTCATCAATGATATCACATCATTAGTTTACATATGATACACCTAGAGTATGTCATATTTAAATCAACCTTCTTATTTTTTGGGATGATTTTTCCTAATTTTGTTATATTATTTACAATTTTATTACCACTAATCATTTTACTCTATATGGTTGATGATTATAGTTATTTTATTGGGGTAAGTACAAAAATTTCTCATAGTATTTTTTCAATAGAAAATATTTATATAGATTTTGTTTCACAAATTTTGAATGAAGAATTAATTGGAAATAGTATGTTATGGGAGGGGGCCAGTTATAAATATCTACTTAATTAATCAAAAGGTATCATGGAGAAAATCATTTTTCTAAAATAGATATGATTCCACCCACAAATTTATACATTCTTCTGAAAGGCATTAATAGTTTTAGATGTTTTTTCATTATGAATTCCTCATTTAAGAGATCACATATTTCCCATTGATGGTTATTTTTGTTAAAAAATCCATAGATAAGTCTATATATTTAGTGATTATTTTTATGGATATATTTTATAACCCTTTATTTCTTCCATATTATTATTAAATTATTGATTACATGGAGTTAATTTCTGATATTTAACATTCCTTGTTGATTATTCAAATTTATTCATTATATCATATATTGTACGCATACCTTTACTAAGAATATGATATCACCCCTTTCTTATGTTTTATTTTACCAAGGATACCAAGAAGTGTTATGTGATTTAAATGTAAGGATATGCTAAGGGTAATAATTTAATTCACAATGAAAACACTTTATATATTTTATTTTTAATGTGTATTTTGAATTTCATGTAATTATCTAGTTTACCAATAATATTAAACTAATTGGTCCTTCCAAATGTTATCCCATGTCCCTATATCTAACTTAATAAAATAGACCCCGCCTTTAGGTTACTAGGTTCAAAGTTGTTATATAATTTTTCTATATCATATGTGAACAATGAGATAACAAATAAACATATTTTAAATTTTTTAAATATAAAATAATTAGGGTACACGTTTTCATTCAATTTCATTCTAGAAAAAACTCATAACAATATTAAAATAAAAACATTAATCTTATTGAATACAAAATTAATTTAGAAATTATAATAATAAATGTTAATGATTTTTTTTTCATATACCATTCAATATGAAATAGTTTATTTATATATAATTAGTACCTCATAAGGATTCCCAAATTTGGTTCTTACACACATTCATATACTTAGGGAAAATTTCTCAACAAGTCCATGTATTTCTATAATGGGAAACATTTCAACTCCTTCCTGAAACCATGTCTTTTATCAATGAATTGAGTTTTCTATTTGACAGCCCATGAGGTGTATTTAATTGTATGTGGTTGAAATATTTTACAAATTATAATAATCTAACCAATAAAAAATAAAAAAAATTAATAAACCTGTAGAATGAGGTTAATCTCAAGAAGAACATTGAATCCTAATTAATAATTATTAAACAAAACAACTGATCTTTAAAAACTAGAGAGGAATATGAATTGAAATTCTAAAAATTATATATTGACCTAAATTAGTTTGTTAGTAAATTAACTGTGAAATAATGGAATGAATAGAGGGGAATCTATGACCGATGATGATTTTGTAAGTGATATTGGTATCTCTAATTGGTTAATGGGTTAAACTAATCTTATATAAGATAATTTTATAATTACTAAATTCTTAGGGTAAATTCCATTAATTCTACCAAATATTATCTAGATCAATTTGTTGTAATATTAAATTCACAAAAATACATTAATAATAGCCAAAAAAGAAAAATATAAATTGAAAATTCCATTTATTGACATTATAATCGAATAAATTAACTTATATTCCCTCCCCTAACAAATATTTTATTCAATTACATGTTAATTATTTAGATTATATTATCTCTCAATGTAATTATTAATAAATAAGGCTATTAAAGAATTAATTTTCAAAAATAATTTAAAAACTATTCCTTATACATCATTCCCATTCACTTTTATAAATTTAGATACTCATTGATAATTATATATCAAAAACTACCGAACCCATAATCATAGAAGTTATATTATAACTAAAATAATGATTTTTTTTCAATTATCATTTTAAAATGTCTTGATAAAAAAGTACACAAATAATAAAAGAGTCCCACAATTAAATAATAATAAACTTGGATAAATAATTAAATGAAATCCAATCTATGATAGGCTAAGTGGATGATTACTACCATAATCTACTTGAATATTCATTTATATGCCTATATATAAAAATGTATGTATCTATAATATCATTCAAAATCTTTATCCAGAAAAAAATATATTAATTATATACCAATACCACTCAATATATGTTATAAATATTTGAAACAGACATCTACATTTCACCCTTGGATTATAAGGTGTCCCCATATTTATTGATGATTTTATATCTTCATAATAGATCATTTTAAGTGTTTCACAATAAAATATTATACATTATAGCAAAATATATTCATAACTACTTCGTTTTTTCACACAAAACATTAATTACATTAACCATTGTATCTTCCTCCTAGAAAATCTAATAGTGACCCATAGACTTAATCATACATAGCTTTATTTTGGATTAACATCCCTTCTCATTATATATATGTCCATGATTTTTATAGTATAAAAAACAAAATCCCATATTTTTTATCCCAAAAACATTTTATTTCCAAGTTTACTATTTATATTTGGCTATTTTAGCTATAAATTATCATTATAATATGATTTCATCCTCTTTTTGTAAAAAGTATTCATATGTCTATCGAACACGTCCTTTTTTCAAATCCTACAATATAACATTAAAAAAAATTAAATAGGTAGAAATAACATCTGCATCCAATAAAAATATGATAGTTATATATATATAAATAATGGTACTATAGTCCAAACCACTTATACTTTTTTTTATCTTCATTAAAAGTATCAAAATTTAATCATAAATAATCTATATTTTAATATGTTAAACATTAAATTCATAATGTTTATGAATATATGTTTATAACTAAATGATTTAAAAGTACAAAACTACTCAATAAAGAGTGTAAAATTATTACTAATTTATAATTCCAATTCATAAATATTTTCCTTTTCCACTCACATTATTTTACCATTCATTAATATCAAGGTAACTTTTGATCTATTTTATATGAAAACATTTTTATGACCACTCAAATATATGTTAATTAGAGTTAATATAAATATCATTTATTTTAACTCTATTCATAAACATTCACACTCTCAAAATCTATAATTAAAAATAAAATCGTAGTAATTGTGATGAGATTTTTGGTTTAATTGTCACTGAGGTTTAATTTGGGTGGTTTATAATCTAAAAATTCAACATTTAGGCTACAAATATTTATGGAATTATTAAATAATAATGAAATATATTATTCTAATCTATTTTAAAATAACATCATTCTCATATAGTCCCTAAAAATATATCATATCAACTTTATTCTCATATTCTTATAATGGGACCACAAACCCAAGATTGCAATCCGGTTATGTTTTTTATTTTATTATTAAAATATTATTCTTTTTTAATATAAATTTTAAAAGGAAAAATATTCACATCAAAAATATATCATTGTTGGAAATATTTTTGAAAAAAATTGTTATGGTTCGAAAAATATCAACTTTTTTGTGGATACTCATTGAAACATCAAATGTAATAACATTTCGTAATTTTTTTTTAAATTTATTGAGGATTTATGTAAGCACAACACAATAGAGCCTGTGAACCATTCCTTAAATGAATATAAAATTTTCTTTAATTTTACATTATTTAATGAAAATCATGGAATGAATTCAAATAAATCATAAAGAAAACACTTTATTCTCAAAATAAATAATTCAATAATAAAAAATTATTAGGGTAGGATAGATAAATATAAATGCAATGTTTCATTATATCAATGAAATTTATTGGCCTCTAAGGCTATAAAAAAATTTCACAATGTGTTAAATTTTCAAAGTTTATAATAATCACCAATTCATGGAATAAATCATATTAATTTATTTTAAAATCCTCAATCATTGATTTTATTAAAAATATACTTTTAGTAGTTTTGAATATCTTAATAATTTCTCAAAAAAAGTTATAAGAAACAAGATATCAAATTAGTTCAGAATACCTCCTGGGAATTGGAATAAAATATTTTTTTAATAATTTCATGAAAATAATAATATTAATTAATATATTAAATTTAATATTCTAAAAATAAATACTCAAGAATATATATCATATGAAAATTCTCACATAAATAACTCAAATTTGGAATTATACTGAAATATCAATAAAATCCACTATATCCATAATAATTATGATAATGATTAATAAAAGATTAAAATCAAGAAAAAATATATTCCAATGTTAATATTTTTCATATTTCCATGATTTTAGTATGATAATATATGAATTCCATGGTGAGTTCTATAAATTTTCTAAATGAAATGTTTTTCAATTTCATCATTAAAAAACATATTATTGGAAATGGAGAGTATAGAATAATGAAAGACATGATTGTTAAAATAAAATTCATTTTACCATGAAATTCCCTCCATTGATCTTTTGAATTCTCAAGGATTAGTAATTATAAATGCATCGTATTCTTCTTATGATTCCATAAATTACAAATCTTCCAATCATGTGTAATGAATAATTAATTAAAAATTTAAAAGATAACAAATTTCATATTAGTCATAAGAGAATTCCTAAATTAATTCATAAAAATGGAAATAAATAAAAAAATTTGTTTTATCAAAAAAAAGTATTTGTTTAATTGTTTTTAGATTGAATATACCACATTATGTTCGATATAGTATAAAAAATTGATGAAAGATTACCATAATGGAATTTAAAATGATTTTGAACACATATCCTCATGAAAACGTATTCTCTTAATTTGATTTAATCTATTTTAACACATCCTTTTTTCAAAATCCATTTTCATGAATTTTATTAAAAAATACCCATCAATATTAGAAAATAACAAAATATGATAGATATAATCCCCTACCACACTTTATTTTTTCCTTTTTAAAATTATTCAATATATTAATACATTTATAAAACATGTTCTTCTAAATTAAGAGTTATAAGTTCTTCATTATAAAATAATTGAACCAATTTTAATAAATTATTTATCCACAACACCCACCATTCAAATTATAATATGTATATGTTTTTTTCTAACTAGATTAAATATCAAATTATAATACATCAATAAATAAATCCATATATACAAATATAAACATAGAATCAATATCACATCATTCATCTAGTTAAATTATGAGTTATAAATCATAACATGGAAATTATATTAATATGGATGAATCCTTAAAAAATTATAGTAGTCAAAAATCATTTATTATGTTTAATTCAACCTAAAAAATGATTCTTCATGACTTTGGTATCACTCAAAATATCGTCCAATATATGATTATAACCCACTTCATTGATTTTTTACACTCCATTTGATTATATGTATTTATTAATCAATGAGAATGAATTTTATAGAAATTTTTTATATGGGAAATCATTTTTTTAATTCGAAATGACAATAAAAAACAACCCATAATATTAAAAGTATAAAAATAAATCTAACCAAAAATAATAAAATAAATAATAGATAAAATAATTAAGTGATGTAATAAGAAAGACATTTTTCATCTTCAAATTAACATTTTCCCTTTTAATTATTTACGAAAAACAACTATCTATAATGATTTGTTAATTCTAATCGTTAAACAATTTTAATAAATTAAAACACCCAAACTAACAACAATTGAAAATGTGTAATGTAGTGTAAAAATGAAGTTGATTACATAAGTTACTCTGAATCCTAATTATAAATTTCTAGACCAAATATTTTATCATAAAAGTTATATCATGATTGCGAATTAGAATTATAAATAAAATAAAATTAAATTGGATTATTCAATCATATGTTTATTATGAATTAATTAAATTGTGAGGAATAAATTTCCAATGATGTTTTTACAAGATTTTAATTCAATCCTAAATTATAAAACTAATCTAATACCTAACCATTCAATAGTTACAAAATTTCTATTTCATATACCATTTATTTTACCAATGTTTATATAGATCTATTTGTTGTTAAAAATATATAAAAGTATATTAATCTCAATATTTAACAAAATACAATTCTAAACTACTAAGGGTAGTTTAGTCTTGTAAATTAACATAGAGTTACTCCCTTGAAAATCATTTCGGTTGAATATGAATTAAGTAATGATATAAAATAATGTCTTATAGAAATTCATATCTAATATAACTATTCATGAATAAAAATGATACAATTTATTAAACATGCGTCACATAATATTGATCCCACTCTATTTTATAATGGCATCCACTCATCATATATTTAATATACATAATTAATTGACCATTAAACATATAATAGAGAATAAAACTAAATAAACTATGAAAAAATAGAATAGTAATGTAACATATTATAAAATTAAAATTATAAAACTTAATAAAGTGTCAAATGATAAAAAAATTTAAATCCAAGAGATTTAATTGAAAAAAATACATTATTTGAAAACACATGTGATAAATTACTTCCCTATGTAGTATTATACTACTATTATAAATGAAAATAAAAATATATCTAAATTTATCATCTATAATATCATTAAAAATACATATATATCTCAAAATTAGTTATTTATTCCAATTTATCACTCAAACTAACCCATAAATTTAATCTATGGTCATCCATATCACACATATTTAAGATAATAATGTCCGCACAGATGTATGAGATTTTATATATTTTTCAATAGTGTATTATATGTGTTTACACCGTATTAATATTAATCAAAAAAAATATTTTCTTAAATCTTACATGTCATTCCATAAAAACTTCACATAAATACTTCCCTCTAGCATTCTATAAATTAATATGATATATCTTAATATAATTAAACATGAACGACTACAATCGGGTTCAACGACATCATTTCATAATTCATCACAACCAAACATTATTAAATATTCAAAGCCTAGATTATAGATTGTTATTAAAAATCCCATTTTATTTCCAAATATATTTTATCTCAATTCCATTGTGGTGTAATATGTGGATTTTTCTATTGTTTATTCAACATCTCTCTAAAAATCAACAAGAGTACTACAAAATCGTCCCCAATTCTAATATGTCCATAAAAAATTAAAAATGCGTCAAATTTATAATTACCGCCTTATTTTGGTAATGAAAATATGGTGTATGTATATATATATAACTTTGTGGGGTCCCTATTAGTCCCATAAATCGATTTCTTCATCTTTTTTGTTTAACTGTTACCCTACTATACTACCACTAAAAAATATATAGATAATATATCTGAGTATGATATAATTATTCTGAATATATTATGAATATTTGGTAAACAGTTTTTAAAATCATAATATTTTATTTCATAATGAATTATCATAGGATAACTAAAAATGATTATTGAAGGAATTTTGTAGAAAAAAATACCCTAAAAGGAAAACCTAACTACTAGAAGTATCAAATATATGGTTTCTTATAGAAAAATTGTCCTCAATGGATATTATTATCTCAATATTCATTCTTATTATTAAAAAGAAAATTATTTCATGTTTTTTCTTTCTTATATTTAATATAACCGCATTCATTTTGATCCAAAATGACACTACTTTTAAAATATAGGTGGTCATTGTGGCTTCACAGGTGACTCTTAAAATGTATATAGATCAAGAAAATGGGAGGTTTAGGTCTACTATTCCTTTAGCGTAGATTTATTTCCTACTTTTAGACTATCTTTTTGATTTATGAAATGTTCTTCCAACCTTTAAAAATTCAATTTTGGGACTTTTTACCAATATATTAATAATTTGTCAAAACTATATATCAATGTGAATGTGTTAATATAAAAGGTCCTCCATATTTTGATTATCAATTAATAATGCTATGTTTTAGTTTTAAAAATTTAGTAAATAATGGATTTATCATCATATAGGTTGGTGATTGGTGTTTTGATTTTGGGATCAGTCCCACGATATGGGATTTTTATTTATCTCTATGATAGAACTTTTAACTAATGTAGGAATGTGCTACTAAATGGGTCATTTCATACCTCTTATGGTATTTTTAATATTGGAAACACAGTTCAATTTATGGTTATTCATATGTTGGGGTTTAAACTCAATAATTCATGTTATGTCTTGTATATTAAAAAAATCAGCATAGTTTGGTTCACATAATTTAAGGTCTATTTATATTACCATTCAATTTATTTTAACATCATGTAAAAATGATATGTTCAATATATGTTAACGTCATACAATTATGAATTACTAGGTGAAGGATTACTAGATGTTCTTGGTGTGGGACTAATTCATGGATTAACCTTTCTCGTTTATTTGTCATATCTATAATGAAAAGGGAGAAATTATGATTACTAACAAATAATATAGACCATTAAGATTGATTTTATATGAAATATTGCTAAGAGATGATGGTTTTATAGTAATAATATAATCTATTCATGATGATTTGATGAGGGATATATCCAATGAAGAATAGTTTCATAGGGGATATAACCCTGAAATATTGATTGGAACATAGTGGATTATATCCCATTTAGAATGGTTTTATGGGAAATATAACCTATTGAGGTTGTATTATTATAATAAATATGTCCCTTTGAGGAATGTGGTAGTGCATACATATTATATGAGGATTACATAAGAATATAATTACAATCAGTTGATAGTTGAATGAGGAAGAATTTTAAGATGTGTGGGGGGTGTAATGCCACGGGAAATAGGTTAGGGATTTCACTTTTATTTCCCAAATATGATAAAATATGCTTTTTATTCCCATCATTATTAAGAAATATGATCAGAATAATGAATAATATATCATAATGAGAAAGAAGATGGGGTTTATACCTAATACGAGTCCTTAAACATTCAAACAAATACGAAGGATACATGTCGTTCTTATGAATATAATCTCAGTAAATATATGTCATGATGAGTGACTCTAGTGAAAGTCTCCCTTTAGGTATTACATATAGTTAAAGGAACATTCTCTATCCTTACCTCATTAAAAGTGAAATACAAATCCAAAAACTGCATAGTGTAGTATAATTCTTGATATGTGATTGTTGATATGAGTAGCATGACCATGTGTACGTTCCACCAAAATAGTCATGATATGTACCATTATCATCTATGAGATATATTATTATAAAATCTTAGAGGGATACTTTAATTAATGCAGATAAAAAAGGTATTCCCTTATTGGAATACAATATCCATGTGTTGAATCCTATTTTGATATCCATTTCACATATTATAGGACGTTTTTGAAGGACCATTAGTATATATCCATCCAGGTTGGTGACATGGGTGAAGATAGTTCTCATGGAGTAGACATCAGTATATGGGGTTTTCAATATTGATGACCATGGTGAAGGTTTACTCTAGTTGGGAGCTAAGAGAATATTTTTTATAGTGTGATATATTGGTAAAATATTATCCCTTAGTGGGAGATAGGGTGAATTAGTTTCCCTTGTAAAAGGATTAGGATGATTAATATCTCTTATATATAGGGGATGTAGAATTATCACCTAATTTAAAATGTTTGGAAAATATATATGAATAGTATTACACATTGGTAAAGGGGTTTACCTTATAATATTTATGATTTATTAGTCTATCCTTTGATATGTGGTAATGAAAATACAGTTACCTAATATGGGTTGGGAAATTTAGTCACCCAGTCAAGGGTATGGAGAATTTATTGCTCTAATGTAGAGGTCAGTGTGAGGGGTCACTGATGAATAGAGGCCTACATGGATTACTTGGTCATGTGACACCCTTATGTATCATATGATGAGTAGCATGTAATTATATTTATAGAGAACTAGAGAATATATGATAACTCACAAAAGGATATAATGTGTTTTTCTATATATTAACATAGTTATCATGATTTCCATTAATTACATAAGGTTTTAGGATTGATTAAGCTATAAGAATGGGGTTTGGAAATTAGACTGTGGGATGGTCAATTCTAGCAGTTCATTCATCACCATGTGTCCGGGATATTTTTGGTGTTTATTTAATATTACACATGGGGTCCAACTATAATAAAATATAAGTATTTGGTATCATTGGTTATAGAAAAAGAAGTTGTTTCGTGATGGTAAATTTGGGAAAGTTGGAAATTTGAAAGTGGTGGCCATGTTTGTAAACTTATGCAAGGTCATAAGAGAGTTAAAAGAGGCATTGGATGTTCAATATGGTTGAATATATCTAGTCCTATATTTATTAACATGGGTGTATATACGGGGCCCCAGGTGATTTGATAGGTCACTACTCTGGATTTCTAATTTTACCATATAAAGGATTCATTCCTCTTCCAAAAAAATCACCAATAAATCCTCTAATAAAATCATTTATGAATTAAAAAAAATAGACTCTAATTTTGTGGTAAATCTGACTCTGTCAGGAAAATTTCATTAAAGGGATAATATTAGGGCTTTAATTAGACTATGGCATGGCTTGGGTGATTCTTGGATTATAATTTCATTATGTATAATAGTATCCAATCGATGCATGAAAGATGACGCATGGTCTTAGCTAGTTGAACAACACATAATGTCCGATGGGGGAATGACATAACTAGTTATATAAATATTTTACCCCACTTCCAAGAACATTTTTGACTTGGTAAAATGCTAAACCCCAATTATCTATTATTCACTATGTAAATAATTTTACCTTATGTAAACGTGTATCCTTCAGGATTTTCTATTCACTAAGTAGGATAGTTTTGGGCCCACAGAAGCTTTTTGAGGTGTCTTATACATGGTTTATGTAGTATAATTTAAGGTTTATGTAGAATATAGTAGGTTGAAAGGAAATAAGTTTTGATTATTGGATCAATATAAATTAGGTGAACTGACTATTTCTATATTTGGACATCACTTTTGGTATATTTCAATGATATTTTATGAATTTTCACGTAAATAAAAAAGGTCATACTACATAAAGAGGATCTTATAATTAAAATATTTTTCTTGTACGCCATTTTTTCTCAATTCAAAAAAGAAACTTACATATTCATAAATCCCTTAGAATTATCCTTGAACTAACTTCTCTTATCTACATGTTATCAAATAAGCTTCCCTTAATTAGATTCATCCTTAAAATAGAAGTTATAATCCTAAAAATGGTACTAATGTTCCCACCATATAGATTCTGAGTCATCAATATTTATCCTAAACTAAAATAACTATCAATAGGTATATTATGTATGTCGGTAAAAATGATGGGAAGTATTAGCTAACCTGTTCCTTAGTGGTGACGACTGATGGGTCATAGATATACCCTAAAATCAAAAACTATTCCTCACATAATAAAAAGCATTGATGTATTCTTCAATGGGTCCTCTATTTTGGGTAGAATGTCTTCAAGGAGTTGTCATGGACCCACTAGATAAAAATGGTTTGTATCAAAATGATAGATCATTTATGAGATATTGAACATTATGAAGACTTCAAGGTTTTATAATGTTCATTCTATTATCGTATTAACATTATTCTTGAGTGAATCAACCATTGTTTTTCCAAGAATAACACCTTTCATATAAAGTATTGGTAGGTATAAATATATCTCTAAGGTATTTATATGATTAATGGAATCTCTATCCTTGGACACATATATAATGAGGTTCCACTTCCTTATGACAACAAGGATGATATTTGATGAACTGTTATATTCAAAATGGAATTACTTTGATTGGTTGAGGAGGTTTTGAAAAAATGATTTCTTATCCCAAAATATCCCTTAAAACACGTGGATTAGGATATTGTTACACCTCTATAAGATGATATTATTGTATAGAAGGATAGGGATCAATCTAATCTAACATTAAAGTGGGTCCTACGACACCAACATATATATTATCATTAGTGGTAGTACAAATATTGGGGAAAAGGTCATATTGGATATAATTAAAAATCATTTATTATCAATATATACGCTCAAGTTAATCAATGGGTGATTTATTATATGTTTGGATTCACATACTATGGTGAGGGAATCCACCTCTCTAGTTGCTACACAGATAACCTTAGGAATACTAGTGAATATCAACATGATATCCTTGGGGATACAATATCAGGTTTTGTGACAGGTTTAGTAGGGAAAGACATATCGAAGGACATGTATAAAAATATAATGTTTGAACAGCTTGATAGAAATTTTCATTGGTGTCTATATAATGAGGAGTACGAACTTAGACCAAAAGATAACCCACATACTAATTCTATTAGGCGTTGCAGGACTATGACCAATTATTATAGAGGCCCCAACAATAGAACAAATCATTATGAACTACTCCAAATTCACCATTTGTCAGTATAAATCCCTCCATAGGTACACCAATGTGTGATTCAAATAATTCAAAAAATAACCACTCTTAAAAAATTTAGCTAGATGACAGATCACTTGTAAGAAGATTTAATGGGATTTTTATCTATGAAACATACCTGACAAATATGTTTGGATATCAATATGATTTTATATAATATTTGAGTCACCCTCCTTTCTATAAATATCATGAAGAGTGGAATATATGGATCTTATAAAAATATAAGAGGCACCTCAGTCTCAAACCCATGAATCTGGTGCTCAAACACATTTATAAAAAATTAGGCTTAATAAAATATGATATGAACCTGTCATTATTTTACAATATTTCCCTAAGATAAACTTTACACCTCATAAATAATAACATATTACCTATAATGTATTTTATAATGGCATTTAGTACCAGTTACATATAAAAATTACCTTACAAAACATGTGAACACATCTCCAAAATCAAAATGCACTATACCCCTCCAAGACTTCAATATATCTTATGATCACCGTATCATCCTGGGTAATAATATCCTAATAAATAGGGGAGCTCAAACAATAAGGAAAACCATAAAAACATGTCTTCAATGGTTTGATTATTGGATATGAGAAAAAATCATTAAAGGGGAATATATTATTAAAGAGAACATTGAATAATTATAGTTTTTCAGAAACCATTATATAGGTACATTTAATATAAATTGAGAAAACATAAACCATAGAAAATGTGTACGAATTCGTGATATAATAAAAATAAACTATCTATAATAATCAAAGGCATATGGAATGTAAATAAAAAATCCTTTAAAAAATATAAAAAATATTATTTGGTAATAAAATAAGAATTGGGAATCATCATATTTTGATGTAGATAAATATTTCACTAAAATTATGTTGTCAATGTACAAAAATTATATGTGTCATGATGTGAATATTGAAAATTCACATGTTATATATTGTTCACAGAAAATATAAATATACATGTTGCGAACAAAGAAAAATCATCCATTATATGTTGTAAAAAAATAAAATTCCGAAAGTATATGTTGTGAAAAAATTAAATTTTAATGATATATGTTTTCAAAAAAACTATTTCCATGACATATATTTTGAATAATAAAATTTCCCATGATGATTTTTTTTAACAAACAAAATAAGCATGCTTAAAAATAATATCACATGTGAAATAAAACTATAAGAAATGTATTAATGGGTTATATGTTATTTATACAATCATCAACCATACATATAAATGAAATTAAATATCATTCTTTCAACATATCATGAAATATTATGGGAAGAAAATGGAATTAATTATTCACATTATAAATTACCCATGGAATGAAAAAATGGGATTAATATTTTTTCCAATTGGTATCACTAAAATTAACCTCATTAATTGGAATTTTTGTTACCCAGAATTCAATCACCATGAAATAGATTTCGTATGAAAATATATTGGTTGAATCATGAGGGATAACATTCGTTCAAATAAATACTTGAGGGATAAATTGGAAAATTATTTGAGAAACCCATATCTTTTAAATTCTTGAAAAAAATTAAAATAATTACATTAAAAAGAAATAAATCAATTGAAAGAAGAATTATAAATTAAAATAATATAAACAAAAAATATGAGAAAAATATACTATTAGAATATTTCTTTGGTAAGACATATAAAAACTAAATAATTATTTCATAAAAACAGAATATAATAAAATCATTCTTAAAACTTATAAATAAAATTTAAAATAAAACATTTCTTGAAATATATATATTAATATTTCATATTTTTTAAAATATAATTAAGTGTAAAAAATATTTTAAAAAAATTAATATGGAATGTATATTCGTAAAAAATATTTCTTATACGGAGAGGGAAACTATAAAAGAGTTTTTAAAATATGTTTTTATCCTTTTAGTAAAATAATAGTTTATTGATTATATTAAAAACCAATTTTCAAAAAGCTGGATTTAAAATTTTTAAAACATTTTCTATAAAATGAATATATATTAATAGATACATAAAATTAAATTAATGTTATTTATAGGTATGTGCTGTGGAAGATTAAAAAAATATTTTTAAAGGATGATGATAATTTGATATATTGAAATATAATTGTTGAAAAATCAATTCATAAAAAGTGTAACCAAACATAATTTTTTGATATAGGAGAAGTTCAATAAAAACAACACATGAGTCACAAATCATTAGGATTTCAAATAAAAATGATAACATTTACAGGGTGAGATAATCTAAGCATGGATGAAAAGTTTCTTTATTTAAAGGGATGAGAATTATTCTCAAAATAAATAACATTAATGAAGATCAAAATATATAATTGTAATTACTTAGAAAATAATTTGTAATAACAGTTTAATATCACCCTATAATAGATGAGAACCAGTATGTATAGCCGTATTCACAAATGAAAAATTATAACTCAATAGTGTATTATGGTTCCAGACTAAACTCTTACAATGGTGGTAAAGTAAGAATCAAAATAACGTACATTTTTTATGATAATATGAATTTTCAAATATCATGAAATGAAATATATTCATAATACTTACTTTCAATAGGGTTTTGGATATAAAATTAAAAAATATATTATGGTTCACAACATCTAACTTATCTCAGACAATTGAAATAATGGAAAAATAACTCATACAAATTTGGTATCTTTTGACTCGAATTACATCTTATTATATAATATAATAATGCACTTCAAATCCAATTAATTAAATGAAAAATATAAACTAAATTCATTTATATATAATCACACATAATCCATATTAAAAATGTTTATAATATAAATTCATCATCATGAAATAAAATTTGAGGCAAATACCTCTACCTTAATTCAATACATCTATTATAATACTTGAATCTATTATATGATTAATATAACTATTTTAATAACTAATTTTGGTATAAAATATTATCATCGTATGTTAGTTATATTTTACCCTTTTTTATTTTCATTTTTCTTTATCTCATTTTAGGGTCATTTTGGGGTTTTTTTAAAAAGAATCCCATTGGGCTATGAATTGTTAGGGAAAATAGTGTTATTTTTTCTAGTAAATCATATTCTAGGTAATGGTACTTTGGATGGGGTGTATGTTTTTTTCAAATCATGTATCCTCTACCCAAACTGTACACCCCTGGGTAGTGGGGTGTTACATATTTGTTGAATGGTTTAAATAATAATGCTATAACACTATGCACTACATCAAGAAGTTAAAAATAGGCAGATGGTTAGGGAACATAGTCCGTTTAACCATGTGGACCATCCCAAAAAAATGTTCAAGTAAGATTTTAATTCCCCAAAAATTATTTTAAAACACCAAGATCCCATGGTTTAATAATTAATAACCCTCATTCAAACATGAACTGATTCCTTATCCCTTGAAGGGCCTCAAGAGTTGAAATTGACTCTACAAGACTCTTCTATTTATAGATCTCTGTTTTATTGATCAAGTTTGATATCCTCCATGTAAGTAGATCATGTATCATTTGATTTCACCCAATCCCCATCTCTCTCTAATGTTTTGAGATTCATATATCATCAAGTTATTGGTGGATTTAATAATTTTTTGATGAATCTTGATTCTTTGTCCCATTACATGAACTCAATCACCTTTATTTTTCATCATCATTCCCCTTTGCGGGTGGTTATTGTTTGATCCCTTGATTTAAAGTTAAGTTGTTTCATATTAGTTTTCCATAAAATTTAAACCTTAAATTTCATGATTTATCATAATTGAGTTTTTAATTGATGTAATAACCTCTGATTGAAATTATATTATGTGTTATTTGAAGTGGAATGGAAATTTTAATTACCGAAATTTCACTAATACTGAAATAGTGGGATGGACTTGAGAGTGATTATTGATTTATAAAATGTATTTTATTAATTTATATGAGAATGGATTTTTAATTAAAAATTATTTTTTAATAGATTTTGATAATAAAAGTCTTTTATTTGGATTTGAATGGATTTTTTTTTCTGAAATCGTAATTTGTAATTTGAATTATAAGTGATTATTTGATTGAAATGAGAGGATATTATCATTATTGAATAATTGATTGAAGAACATGTGAGCATAGACTACTGGTGGGAATTTAATATATGTTTTCTAAAACTCTAAATCCCTATCAATGGATTAATGATGACTACACTAACAAAACCATGATCATCATGAATTTTCATTACAAGATCCCATAATGGGGTTTTGATTTAGTTTACAAACATATCCTAATCCATTATAATTATTGATAAGTGGTAGGATCATATTTCTATAAATTCATGTATCATAGTAATAAATACATGGTGATATGATATTTTTGACATGAATATAATTTCAATTTTTTATAGAACTATATTATGATTTTCTGTTAAGTTATATAGAGTTTTTATATAAATGGTTTATTTATTCTGGGATTAATATGTTTTCCATTTTATGATTTTAAAGAATGTTTTACTTAGAACATGAAAATATTATGAAATTAATCATTTTATTTAAAGTGGTAGTATAAATGGTTTATTGTTATTGAGATTATTGTGGAACACATGGTGGGACCCTACAACTCTATTTATCTAAAATCCTACCCTTACCTTCCAGAGTTTATATATTATCCTATCAGAGGACTGTGAAAAGGGAAAGTGCCACTTGGGGGTAGTTGTACATGATTAATGGGACCTAGAGTGATATAGTTGACTGTGGGAGATTTGTCCAACCCGTTACATGGGTTCCTATTGAATTTATACCATTATAAATTTTATGAATTTATTCCATGAAAAAAATTATGAATTTTTGTGATATATCATTTGGATGTTGATTCACCTATTTTATTATATTACTTTTTCCCTAAGAATTTTTGACATACCAACCTATTTTTTATGTTCCAATCTTTTAAAAAAAATGATTCCTTCTTATTTCTTGTATGGGGACAGGTTCGGGTTGCCAACCCAGGTGATTAGGAACATCCTTTCGGATATATCCGGTGCAAATTGGGTTTCAAAACACAAAGGTATTTGTGATTTTTCAAGACATATAGAGTATTATATGTATACATTAGCCTTTTTGACAAATACTTTATAGAAAAAAAATCACATATATGGTAACTGGTTATTGGTTATTTTCATTAGTATATGTTAGGATTTTTTTTGTTTCATAAATGTTTCATGATAATAATATTGACTCTCGATTATTAGCTCAACATTCATCATTAAAATATTATTATAGATATTATATAAATTATTTCTCATTGAATATTTAGGTCCCATTTTATAAGCAAAAATACATTTATATGGTTCTTAAAAAAAGATGTGTGATAGACTAGTTTTAATGTGTTTGTCGATTGAAGGGTGTTTTATAAATAAATAAATTTATATTTAATAACAACTTTTTTGAATCATTTAAACACATTAAATACACTATTATTATATTATATTATATTTATACACAATCACTTACTCATTAATGATATAAAACTCATAGCATTTTTCAGATAATTGGTTAGAGTGACCCAAATGAAAATTTGTTATAGTGATTTAACCACTACTGAAATGATTTTATATAATAATAAAATAAATTTTACACAATTTTATGAATTTCATATATTTCAACTTAACTAATTAAATTCATCCATATAACCACTCATTTCATGTGAGGATGAGAAATGAAGTTTTTGGTTCATGGAAAAGGTAGTATGCACCTATGCATGACTAGTGAATCCATTTTACAACAAATTGGGTGAAGTGAATGTAAATGATAAAGTATAATTTTATAATTTAAATATTTAACTTTTCAATATAGTAAATTTGAAAATACCTACTTATAACAATGCATGATAGTCTGTATTGATAAGTTATTTTCATCACATTGTGGGGCCTTAGTCAGTGCATACTCACGATCAATGTTGTTTTATTTTTCTTAATTGTTGTAATGGTTTGAATAATGCTTTATACATTAATATAATAAAATTTTATTATATTAATAATAATTATATAAATATATTTCAGTGTCTATAAAATCATTGAAAGTGGAATATTAAACTGAAAAGACTAATGAGTGTGTCATTCCCACATTAAGAATATGATATTTATCTTGGAAACAACCTAGTTAATAGAGGCCATGGAATATAAAATTGAGATCATAAGATAATATAAATAATGGAGGCTTTTAGTATGTGTAAAATTATAGAGCATCAATAATCTATTAATATAGATTGGAATAGAATTATTTGGTAGAGTGATCCCCTTTCATAATAGAATATAAGGGTAATTTTTGAAGCACCTGTCACATTTCCATAACGGTGTGTTGTTTCTTAATGGAAAACGTCTAAAAAGTGTAAAATAATTTTGGGGTGGCACTTTGGATGATACTTATATCATCCATACTCTTATACAAACATATCATTATTTATTTAGGTCTTTTATAGTTATTATAATTATTTTTATACTTTTTAATTTTATAGTGGTTACTATTATTTTAAAACATCAATAATTAATTATAATGAACCAAATTAAAATTCTAGTTTTTAGATAATATGATCATTCTATTTTCAAATATGAAAAAAACATTATCAAATAAAATTTCTACATTATTAAAAATTTTATTACATAACCAACACACATGATATGTAAAAATCATGTTAAGAAAAGTGTGTTTTATGTATAAAATTTATGTTCTGGTTTAAATTATAGCTTTTATTAATTTCATGTTATAAATTGGTTGAGTAAAAAATATGATTTTTTTGAATTGAAATCATATAAAAACAAAATATTATTAAAGTATTAATAAGAAGAAAACCCATAAAACTATTATTAAATTTGAGTAAAATATTATCTATGCTCAAAAAATTAGATATGTGATTTCTATGATCAAAATAATATTTAAAATTAGTAATTTTAACCCTTAAAACATATTTTATTCAAAAAAAATATGTAATAAATTTTTCTATAATTTTTATCTGACGATATATTCATTAAATTTATAATTTTGGTAAAAACAATATTTTTCAGCATTCATTTAAAAAAATTATTTCATGAATATTTTAAATTTTATTCCTCATCTAATATTAACATTATTAATCTAAAGAATAATTTCACTATTAAAAATGTAAACTATAAAATTTATAAATGTATATTTTAAATCAAAATATAGATGATAATTGAAACCTACTCATATTATAAAATTCCTTTTAAAAATATTTTTCCCTTATCCTATTTTGTATGAATTTCAAATAGATTACAATATTTATATTTATTATAATTTTTATTGTTATTAAATTTTTCTGATAATATTCTAATAATAATTCAGAACTCATTTTATTTTGATTTTTCATGTGAAACAAGCTATCAAACATTGTATTAATTTAGGGAATAATATATTTTGAAGTCATGGTCTATTAAATAATTCTTACATTAAATAAATTTAATTATAGAAATTAAATTTCTTATTTATAAACATATATAAATGATATGAATGATTTAATATATAATATATTGAGAGTCATCAATACTTCCATCATAAGAAACATTTCTTCCCCTAAGAATAGGTTTATCTCTAATATTGACTTTTTGACCAACCATTTAAGCTAATAGTGTATCATTATTTGGTATCAAGACCCATATTATATAATTTATTTCATAAAGGGTGTTCATAATCCTAATATAGTTAATATAATATCATATGATGATATGAAGTGTTATTTTTTCCAAATAAACTCCTTTTCTTCTATGTAGAGAAAACTAATTAATTTTTTAAAAAGACCCAACAAATCCATAAAGTCACACTCCCATAAAATTCAACTTGGGATTCAATGAAATAAGATGATTTCGTCAATAATAAGATAATTAGGTTAGTTATTAAATTAACATGGAAAATTTCCTAGATAAAGTATAACATAGTCAAAAATAAAATCACGAATATAGATTGGATGAAAAGTGTACCTTGATTATAAAAATCAAATTCAGTTGTTATGATTATATGATCATTCTATTGCTCTAATGGTTTATTTAGATTTTGATGCATATAATCCTTTTTATCCATTGTGTTAGGGAATTATTTTTCATAAAACATAGACTTTATATATTTTAAGCAATAATGTGTGAATGGTTTATTAATTGTCACTATAATACCATCGTTTTTATTGGATGTCCGCATCAAATCTCTTTAAAAATCACAAGCTTGATAGTCACTCCTTCCCCACATGATTTTTTTATTTGAGACATTCTATTATATTTTCTTCCTATTTTTTTAAATTTTTGGGGACAAATATTTATATTATTATTAAAGAAAAGCAAAGGCCTCTTTTGAATAGGAATAGGGACACCCATTTCATAGTTTGAAGGCCTAGTGGACATGTAGCCCATTACGTAGCCCTTAGGCCCAAATTTGTGGCCCATGGATAATTCTGTGAATAGTTCTACTATATTACCCACCTACTAAAGTACCTTCATAGTACCTGCCACTGCTACAGTACTCTGCCACCACTATGGTACCATTATTGCTACAGTATCACTGATGCTACAGTGCCGCCATACTACAGCTGCAGTACCCTGCGCCCAATGGGTTTTAAACCCCTATTTTTCATGTAGGATTATGGGGTGATTACCACTAAGACAAATCCCAACTATATTTTCCATTTAAATTAAATTAAATATCATTATCTTATAATTTTAATGTCCTAATCTCCTATAAAACACCATAATTATAATATTTTCTATGTTCTTGTGTTTGGAAAGATTGAATTTGTTAATAAAAAATTGAGATATTTTGGTGACCATAACCATAATAGTTTCGACCCCATATTCAATCCCATTTGGTTATTCATTGGGACTATCACCACATTTTCCAAAATATTAACAATTATCTTGGTTTTTAATTTTATTATCCAATATTTGAATAATTGTAGTTAAATATTTGAACACATTATTTGATATTAATATAAAATGGATAAAATATTAAATTAAAATTATTAAATCCTAAATTACATAGGTATTCTAACATATGATTTTTTATGTTTGAATATACATTATTTATTTTCAATACCATCTTAGGTTCTTAAACAATACAATAAATATGTGATAAAATCATTCCTAGTGATTTGAAAAAATAATATCATTAACAAAAGCATATCCACTACAATTTCATAACTAGGATTAATGTCATTATCACACTCGTTGGGCACATATTTAAGATATAAGAAATTCTCAAATGGACCCATTCATGGGGATTACCCTTTTGTGAATTTATACTATAGGAAAATAAGCTAACATGTATCTAGATATTTATGTACTTACTATGAAAACCAAATACTAAAAATTTTACAAAAATATTATGATTAAATAATATAATTAGAGACATTAATAGGGTGTTTATGAAATTTCTATAATCTTAATCAACAAAATAACAAATTCATTACCTAAGAATTTCTAAACCCTACTCTAATACGAACCAAATCACCATAGACCCAAACACTCAAATCAGGTTCTAAAAAACATTCATTAGATGTTACTTGGATGATTTTCTATCTAAGTATACTTGGTCCCAAAAATATTTTATGAAAATAAAATCAGAGATAATGATACATTAATGTGGAAAAAGAACAATCAAATGCAAGGTGGTAGGCCAATTCTTCCCACAAAACAAGAAAATAAAAATCCCAAAAAACAAAATAAAATTTCTATAATTTAAATATACATATAACAATAGTCAAAAAATCATAATATCATATGTTTCAGTGAATTTTAGGTCTTATTATATAGGTAAATTATTTAAAAAAACATATTAATATTTCACTATAATCAAACTACATAAGACCACCTTTTATAATTCACATAGTATATACTCATTTTCATAACCTATGGAGTGAATACATAAGAAAATGGTGTGATCAAACCCTTTTAGGTCAAAATATTCAACATGTTTTCAATGAAACAATTCCATGAATATGAGAAAACAGGACTAATGGAGGAATATATATTGTTAAAATGAGTATAGAATAATGATCGTTATTCTAAATTAAGGCTAGAAGGATGTGAAATATCAAATTAAAATCCATATTATATGGTCAAAGAGTATGTAATATTGAGATAATAAACATGATATGAGTCGAATGGTGATATTAATATGAAATTGATGTTTTAAATTACTTTATTCCATTTTATAAACAATAAATATTGGCACACACATAAGTGTTGGAAATCCTCATATTGGGATCCAATACAATATTTCGCTCACATTATATTATAAAAAAATACCCAAACAACATTTTGTGAATAAATTAAATTCCCTTTATATATTTCATTAATGAACCAAATTCCCATACTTCATGTTTTGAAAAAAAATCCCACTCAAAATATTGTGATAAAAATTAACATTCTATATATTTTGAGTAAAAAAATCGAATTTTATAATGTTTAACAAATAAAATGTGCATGTAACATGTTGCGAACAAAAAAATCACACACAAAATTATTATAAAATGTGATTTGAAATGATAAAAAATGAATTAGGGAGGGATATAGGTTCTTTACATTCATCATCCATACCTATGTATTCCATAAAATATCAGGCATTAAACATGAAAATAAAATTTATGGGAAGAAGATGGGGTTCATTATTTACATCATAAATAACCAATGGAATGAAAAATGAGCTTGAAAACATTCTAAAATAGTGTCACTAATATTATTCTGAAAATATAATTGTTAGATACCCAAAATTTAATCACCCCTAAATTAGTTTCATGAGAACATGTAGTGGGTGACTCCTGATAAATAACATACATGTACATAAAACCATAAGTTTTAATAAGGATAATTTGAAATGAAAACCATCTTTTAAAAGGATTTATAAATTCGTAAGAATGTTTTAATTAAAATGAAATAATTTTTATTAATAAAAATGAAGCTTTATAAGAAAATAAATATTTTATAAAACTTATTTTTTACATGATGGATGATTACCAATGTTATATTTATGAAGTTAAAGAAACACAACAGAATTATTTCTCCAAAAAATCCATTTATATCCCTTTTAAAATAAATTATTACATTTTTAAATCAAGATATTTCTTTTCCATAATATATTAATATTAACTTTTAATTTCAAAATTATAAAGATCTAAAATAATTTGTAAAAAATATTAAACAATGAAATAATGCTTTTTATATATGAATTTGTATACGGTTTGGGAAACACTATGATCATTATTGTAAATTTAGATTTAAATAAGAAAATTAAAAACGCATTTTCAAAATGGTGGAGTGAAAAAATTGGAAATTGTTTTATTAAAAATTATTATTCATGAAATTATCCATGAAATGGAATAATGGTTTTAAAAAGGGATTGTGGAGAAAATGATAAAAACATACTATGAAATGATGGAAAAATATTTTTATATAATCACATAACATTGTTCCAAAACCAAACTAAAAAAAGAGTAACCAAAATAATTATTTAATGAGAGGAATAA
This sequence comes from Viscum album, assembly GCA_963277665.1. NCBI lineage: Eukaryota > Viridiplantae > Streptophyta > Magnoliopsida > Santalales > Viscaceae > Viscum > Viscum album. The sequence goes on along the minus strand of OY728161.1, from coordinate 1,918,032,140 downwards.
AAATATGAGGTCAAAAGAGTCAAAACATCATTGGTTTTGAAAATATAAATTATAACATTGGTGTAAAGATAAAATATTAACATGGAAGAAATATCCGATATTTATAAGGGATGGTAATTATGGTTAACATTATAAATTTTTTAGGAATTAAATCCATAAATTTATTTTCCCAAAATAATAAAGGAAAAACAATAAAATATTTTCATAGAGTGGAATAGAACCATTATGTGAAAAAATATTCTAAAAGGAATCACAATAACTCAATAAATTATCTTTATTCAAGAAGAAACCCTTATAGTGGTGGTAATTTAATGATAAAAAAACAGGAGGGTTTCCATGAACTAGACAATGAAATATATTAAAATGAAATGTATTCATTATACTTGTATCATCCCTAGTAAGGACACTAAAACAATGATTGAGAAGGGTGTTCCATGTCACCTTCTGCTTTACTCCTTACACATTATAGGCTTTTCACTAGTTTTGTGGGCCTAACATAGTTTTGGGGATATTATTCCCTTTAAAATGAATCTTGAAGATCTTGTCTAAATCTATTGAAAATATAACATGAATTGTGTGTATAGTGTACATTATACAAACCTATAGACAAAACATAGTGTTTCATGGGATACTATAGTCTATAATATAAATGAATTCAAACTCTATATCATGTGTTAATGAAGAATATGGAATCGTTAGTAGGTAAAATAAAAATTTATTTCATCCAATTAAAAGGAACCCATTTCAATTTATTTTATCAAAAATAGAAACAAATAAATACATGGCCTATGACACAACTCACATACATCTTATTTAGACCATAACCTCCTAGACCTACATACATATACTATGATTCCAAATCCATGTGGTTCTTATATCCTATGTGATAATATGAAATTCTAACAACATAAAACAAAACCCATGATATATATATATATATGTATAGTGGCTGAGTCCAATAACCATGTAGGTATCATCGATTCCCAAAAAACATTGTTATGTAGTGATTAAGTGGATGCATCTAGAATAAATATATAGACTATGGTCTTTCGTAAGAAATACACCCCCAGAAATCATAATTCACATGAATGAACAACCACAAAAGCATACATGTTTTGGCACCATGCCAAAATAATCCACATACCACAATGCATAAAATATATATATATTGGTTTCCTACTCAGATATGTGTCATTCTATAATCAGTAAAATACCTTCTCTAACACCATACTAGAAAAGGATGTCTATAAGATTCTTTGTGACATATGTATCCTATAGACCATGACATTCACTCAGGTTAAAAACTCCTTTAAGTACCCCTTCACATCCATATTTAGTTAATGTGGTCCATCAAGACACCCTAGAACATCCCTAAGTACTATAGTGTGGTAAATAATATACACCATCCCATCCCCATAGTTTATGTGGAATCCAGTCAAACACACCACCCATATCTATGTTTCTTTAGAGGCCCAATATCACACTTACCCATGTAGAGAATTATTAGGGGTAAATCATTCACAATAAACCATTCTCATAGGTTTTGTTGTGGAATAATTCTCTATAATCTCAAATCATCCCTATTCACTAAGGGATGTCACAAAAATCATATTCTATATACACGTAGAAAAAAAATTAATTAGGGAAACCATCTCAAAACTCACTAACACATCATCTAGAAGCCATTCCCTCAAATCCTAGTCCCATAAAAAGAATCCACATGTGTTACTTGTACTTATCTCCAACCCCTAGTTTTTTTCCACCACACCTAAGATCAACTCACGACATTGACACCAAGATTACATGTCATTAGTTTAAACATACAATCCAAGAATTTTACAGGAAGAAATACTAAATTTGGAACATGTACAGAAATAACCAATTGACCAAGATTCCAGGTATAGTCAAATACCGCTACCTCAAAAAAATATTTACCCAAAAATTTAACAACTCGCCCTTCATTTACTTGGACCATAAAATCACCATCTCAAATTCCAATGATCGATCTCACATAGATCAGCCTCAACAACTAATTATAATGATTTAAAAGTAATTAAAAAATTTAATAAAAGTTTTTTAAATAATTAATAATCATAAAAGAGTCAAATAAGTCCATATTGGCCTATGTTTATCTCAAATAATCCCCCTAATTTCAAACCTTATTTATAGACATCACAAAATTAATTAATTAATTAATTTGATCCCAAAATGTAAACTTGTATAACCGAAAAAAACCAGGTAGACCAACAACAATAGAATCATGAGAAACTAATTTTTTTTATCCCAATGTACCCACAATCCATCACCAAGAAATATCCCTAATTGGTAAACTATAATTGATAAACCCCCCCCCCCCAATTTCTATAAAAACTAATTAAATATGATAGACAATATACCTTTTGATAAATGGAAAAAAAATCCTTAATTCCAATGTCTTATGGAATCCTCAATTATCCACACACATAATCTTATTTAGGGTGAATGATTTTGAAATTATCCTTTTGAAATAATCACTTTATAATACCCTATGGTAGAAAAATAATTATTTCTAGATAAGGGGGAAGAAAAATAGGATTATAACTTGAGCTCTTAGATTAAATTCCAATGAGGATGCATCATAGAATAACCTGCACTATAGAGAATCAGAGGAAGCAAGGGGATGGGAAAGATTGGCCTAAATGGACTCCTACCATCAACCAAATTCCTTAAAACCAAAGCATCCGCTGCCATAAAATAAACATACTAACCCTACAAATAAAACTCCTGAACAATCCACTATACAGAGGTAAATATGGGACACTAGATGATAGGTGTCCACATAATAGTATATATGCTACTACCTAGCCCACTAGATGGCCAGTGGGGTCCCACCAACTAACCTATCTCGTGCCGAGAGAACAAAAAATAAAAGAACATACTCCCACACTAATCTAAACTCCTGATCCCCCACTCAGAACTAATTTAATGTCAAAACCATTCATTTGATAAGTTCAAATTTTTAGAATGGTTGTTCAATAATAAATTCTATAAAGGTACCCACCAATAGAGGGAAAGTTATAATTCTATCAGGAATATCATGTTAGTAATGATGTAGGTAATTATAAACTACCCACCTTTATTCTTTATGTAATAAAAAATCGATGATGAATATCAATCCATAACTCTATATGTTTTTTATATTTCTATTTAGCATGAAATTGGTGCAATACACCTCTAATTCCCAACATGATTTCATTGCGATTCTCTTATTCCAAATTAGACACAACATATCTCTTCCTAATGATAAATTTTTATACCCAAACAACCACACAAACATATGGAATGATGCATGTGGTGAAACTCCCAACTCACCATATCCAATCTCACAATACATTATTAATAAATCTATCCATGAACAATATTACAAAAAACCACTCAGCTTCACCCATGAATATGTCAACGACACCTTCCAATCCCAATTCCTAGATTTAAATTCATCAAATGAACTTTCATGAATGCAAGTCGTGGTATAAACCTAGAATCAAGTGAAATATCCTAATTAAATATTCTACTGAATTGAACAACTGTGATTTTATACCATGAGTACTAATTCCCTTTTGATCTAACCCTCCCTTAGATCACCTCGAACAATCATGAACTCAGGCCTAGTCATCAGACCACACTTGACACTACATTTTGGTTGTTTAACTTGAAATTAACCAATCTCAAGATACCATAACGATCATCCATTGACCTACCTCATGTAGATTTGATCAAACACATCCTCATATCACTCCAAAAAACATTTTGATTCTGGTGTCAATTGACCGACACCAACTTCCAGTAAAACTGAACTAGAAATCTTATATTTATAAAGGAACCATGATTACTCCTGTTTTATCAAATACTATATTACTAATTCCACCTTTATCATCGATAACTAGTCTCAACCTATCCACAAACTATCAAATTATAGTTCCAAACACCAACAATGATACAATGATCCCCACCTTCAGAGTATCATTATTATTGTCCGCCAAACTAAACATTGAAACTCATGACCCATATTTTTTACTTCATTTCATTTAATTAATGGACATGTTATACTTTCTCATACATGATCATAAAATACTAATTTCATCCACTACTCATTCCTAGCCAAGAGATCTTTCCGGACACTTCTAAATCCAATTTAAAACAACGGTCTCACCCTTATATTTTCCAAAGGTGCACTCCCCCACAATATCAATTCCCTTATACCATTCAAGGAGTGCCAACCCCAAACACGACCCAACACTAAATGTGTATTTTACTATCAGTCCATCCTACACCTCCCTAATAAATATTGTTAGGGATCATATTCTAATTTATCATAGTATATTCTATCAGTATATCTCTAATATCACCTTTCACAAGAATAGGAAAATATCTAAATATTGATAAAATACATAGGGCACTATTCACACATGAATCATTGAAATCACACCAGGCTCCTGACTTTGAGAGTTAATCAAAAAAATACACCATACCACCACCACCTCCACTCCCCTACGTGTCTTTCAAATCCCAAAATATTTCCAACATCTTTTCACACATAACATTTCACTAACCTATTTCACCACTATAATGGTCCTTCTCACACAAGGTTCACTGGACCATGACTAATGAGATAATATCAGCCATATGTGAACCCCTTTAATTTCTATGCTGAATGAAAAATCCATCAAACTTTTATGACTTTATTTAATTAATCATATTATTCACACCCCGAAATGGTACTCAATAAAACCTATAAAATACTAAACCACCCAAAAAATCAAAACCTCTGAGGTTTATGGTGCCCCTCTCCCCTAATATAATAATCCACTATCGATGACCAATTAAACTAATTGTTCATTAAAATATAAGAATCACATTCCAAGATGTAACATTCTGACCGACTTTCTACAAATTGGTTCCCCAAGGTCATAATTATCTTGAAATCAAGCATGTGTCCCCATACACCAATGATTGTCGAGAAGAAACAATCGTCAAATATAAAACATAGGGGGACTATACCATCTTTATCAGAGTAATAAAAGAGTTAAAATACAACAAAAGTAACCAAATGACAATAACCAATAACCATAATTATATTATAATTATTAAAAACAAAATATTTCATGATAAACCTAAACAAGAAACAATACCCAAAAATAATAATAGATATTTCATGCAATAATAAGTATCAAGTATCTAATGAATACCTAAAATAAAGACACTATAAACTTATAACATCCTAGGATCAATGTACATATACATTACTTAATTTTTGTGTAATACTAAATACACTAAAAAAATATATTCCCAGAGACCATGTTTGTCACGACCCGTCCTCGGGGCCCGTGCGGTGACTACCCCAAGCCCGCCTTCCATAGGCCAGGGGCTGGTGACTAGCACCAAGGCGTAAATCCCAACAAAAAGGGAAGGCATTGCCTTTGAAAAGTAAACAAGCACCACAGAGTAAGCAAGGAGAAAAGTAAACACTAAGTAAAAACTGTACAAGCTGTGCTGAAAGTAAAAGGGGCCGGAAATACAGGCCCAAATGTAAAGTACAACTGAAAGGAAAAACAGCAACTGAAAGGAAAAACTGCAGCGTCGATCCGTCCTCTGGAAGTCCCACCTGAAGGGTGGGTACAGATAGCTCCAATGCTCCTCGGGTCCCGCCGTCCGCTCCGAGAACGTCCCGCCCAGTGGTCCACCTCCAGGTACTGTCCTGCTCCGCACGCCTCCTCCACGATCAGCGCTATCCGTCGTCTGCAACCAACACCACGAAGTGCGAGCATAGCCCATGCAGGGGTGAGTATAAGCTACTCATTAGGGACCCCGAGACCCCCGAAGGTCCCCCGAAATCCACAAAGGATAAATCACGAAGAAGAGGTGCAATCACGAAGTAACATCTGACACGGCTTAGGTATATGCCCATACATATACCTAAGTCTGCAATTCCCCATTCGTCTCCAACGTCCGAGCCCAAGCACAACCCAGTCCACACAGGAAAGCAAAACGCATACACATGCAGGATAGAACAACACAATCCACAAAGGAGAGTAAACAATAAATCCACACTGGATAGCTCAACACAATCCACAGAGGAGAGTAACACAAGATTCAGCTCACACAAGATTTTCATTATAAAAAACGTAGCTGCTGAAGAGCCCCATCCCTGAAGTGTACAGTGGTCCTGTCACGACTCCGAGGTACTTCTCACTAACCTAAGACTGCTGAGGTACTCCTCCTGTCGAGTACCGCGGGTCTGCTGCCAACTACCGGGCGCTCCGTCCGCTGAGGGTCTGCTGCCAAATACCGGGCGCTCACCCAAATAGCCTACAGAGGTACTCCTCCAGTCGAGTACCGCGGGTCTGCTGCCAACTACCAGGTGCTCCGTCCGCCGTGGGTCTGCCGCCAAATACCAGGCGCTCCGTCCACTGGGCTAGTCGACTCACTCCAAGTCGAGTCGGTCGAGCAGTCTTCAGGTCTCAGCCGGCTACACGGTCTCCGTACTCCGTACGCTCGTCTCCTGTATCGCGGGTCTGCCGCTACAACCAAGTGCACCACCTCTATCGAGTAAAACAGAAGACTCAGCTCACACAGGTATACTTTTTCGGATGATAATAAGGATGATCACTGAACCATCTAAGACGTCGGACCCACGAAGGATCGATAGGTACTAACCTCACAGTGACCCACACAGGATCGGACCCACACAGGATCGGGCCCACGAAGGACCTGTAGGAGTTGGCTCACACAGAACCGCTGAGTGATGACCCACACAGGATCGGACCCACACAGGATCGGGCCCACACAGGACCGGGCCCACGCAGGACCTGTAGCACTGATCCGCGTAGGATCGCTGAATGCAGTAGTCGTCGCAGTCCGCTGAGGATCTCTGCACAGTCGTCGCCGCAGTCCACTGAGGATCTCTCCACGGTCGTCGTCGGAGTCCACGGAGGATATCTGCACAGTCGTCGCCGCAGTCCACTGAGGATCTCTCCACGGTCGTCGCTGTCGAAGTAGCAGTCGCAGCCAGCCTAGGGTTCCCGCACACAGCAAGCTCGTTCGGGAGGGTCCGCTCCACGATCCGAGAGGCTGATACATCAACTGACACAAAAGTCCGAAGTTGATGTATCCAAAAGTTCCGTATCGTCAACAGGAACTCTACGTCGCAGACGGCGCGTCAATCGGACGCCCGATCTGAGAGATATTGGCATTTTCGTCCCAGGGGCCCGGTTAGTTTTTAAGGCAAAACCAACCCGACCACACTCCACCTGTGTCCAAACCTCGGGCGGAGTATGCCAAAAGATCCGTCTCACTTAGAGGAATTCAACAAAGCTGACGGCACGTCAATCGGACGTCCGTAGCTCAAGATATGAGCGTTTCCGCTCCGAGGGCCCGGTTGGTCTCGTGTACGAACCAACCCGGCAAAACTCAAAGTATTCCGAAACCTTGAGTGCGATATACCGAAACGACCGTCTCGATCCAAAGATCGCGTTGCCGCTGACGGCGAGTCGTTTAGATGCACGAAGCTCAAGTTACGGGCGTTTGAACGAAAACGTCCGAAGAAGGGGGGGTACGGGCCCGGGCCGACCCGGGTCCGACCCGGTTGGCCCGGCTCGGCTGGCTTGGCTCGGCCGAGCGGCCGAGCGCCGCGAGCATTGACCCGCGGCCTGAGGAAGTCGCGGCCCGCGTGGGCCGCGCTGGCGAACCGCGGACGCGGCTGAATCGCGTCCCGCCTGGACGAACCGGACCCGCGCGGCCGCGGGTCCGTTGGCCGCCGCCACCGCGGCTTCAGCCGCGGCGGACACGTTCAGCGGCACGCCGGGGCGCCGCCGCCTCCGGCTGTCGGCGCCGCCGCGCCGGCGTCGCTCCGGTGCCCCGTTTTCCTTCCCGTCTGCGCCGTTGCTCCTCCCGGGATCTGTTCTTTACTGCGGAATCGCCAAACGTCCGCTGCGGCACGTTCCGTCGTCGACCGTCAAATCCGCGCAAAACAAAGAATGGAGGAAGGTCGTCTGGCCGTGTTCGTTTGGCCCGCACCCTCCGCGTTAGAGATAAACAACCGGGAGTAAATGATTCCACACAGGGAAAAACAATTTTAATAAGATTAAAATTGTTCACAAAAACGGTTCTTTAATTTCATTAAAGAAACATTGATGGGAATAAATTAAAAAAGGGGTAATTTAACAAAATTTTAAAATCCCTACCTCGTCGATCGTCGCGCGCGGGCGTTATTCACGGAAAGGATTGTCGCGGAAGAGAGGGATCGTCGCGTCGTCGCGGGGAGGCGTCGCGTCGTCGCGGAATCCGGCGTTGAGTAGGCGAGCTCAACGAACCAAGAACAACAGATTTAAATTATTAATATTTAAATCTGTGTTTCGTTTAAAACCAAAAGAAAAGAACTTGAGAGGAATCCCGAAATCACTCACCTCAAATGGTCGGTGATCGGAGATCGGAGATCGGAGATCGGATGAACGTCTCGGACGAAGGCGTCGTCGATTTCCGGGTTCGGCGTTCTTCGCGTTCTTCACGTTCTTCGCGTTCTTCGCGTTCTTCGCGAGGGAGAAGAAGTTATGAGGGTTCTCTCAAATCTTCTCAAACGTAAAATAACCAGAGGTTGAGAGTTGGCCTTATTTTATTATTATGCCAACGAATTTCAAAAACTGGTTAAGAAACGATCCATCAATTCGTTGAATTAATTCAACGAAAGAAACGACCCATTTAATTCACGAAAGAAACAGCCCATTTAATTCACGAAATAAACCACCCATTTAAATGGTCTGTTAAGAATTTAGAAAACGCGTCGGTTGACTTCATTAAGACTGGTTTTCACGGGTGCGTTTCTTAGCGGAAAGAAACGGCGGGGCTCGTGCGGGCCCCACGTCACAAATATCCAACCAAGGGGGTAGGATATTTCTGGATAGCATCCTTTCCAGTTCAACTCAGTTCAAGACGCCTTTAAGTGGCTTCAAGTGGCTTCCAAGTGGCTTAAGTGAAATAAAATAAAGTTGTCGTAAAATTATTTTATTTCTTAACTTTATGCCCGAAAATTAAAAACCACACCCGAGCAAACGCAACTCCGGAAGAGGCATTTCTAAGTGAATACAGGCGCTGCGATTTCATCGGTGCCCACAGAATTCGATTCCAGTCACCGGTTTCAAAGTTAGAAAAACCCGCTCATCCGTTCACTGAACGTACCCGAGCCAAACTTCATAAAATGATTCCGGGCACACCGGGCCTCGGAATCAGGTGCCGTCAGAAACTGCGCTCTTGTAAAATTCAAAAGAAAATTAAGAAGAAGAAAAAAAATTTCCTTGAAATTTACGGGTCTTTACATTACTCCCACCTCAGGACTTTACGTCCTCGTAAAGATACATCAAAAACTAGGGGAACAAATGTGGGTACTGAGCATGCATCTGAGCCTCTCGCTCCCATGTTCTCTCCTGGAGGTTCCCGTGCTTCCATCTGATGCGCACAAGAGGGATCGATCGCCCACGTAGGACCCGCTCCTATCGATCCTCTATCTCCACTGGGACCTCCGCAAAAGTTGCTCCATCATCCACGTCTAGCTCCCCATAGTCAATGATGTGTGTCGGGTGGTGCACATATCTCGTCAGCTGGGATACATGGAAGACGTCGTGCACCCGGTGCAACTGAGGTGGCAGAGCCAGACGATAAGCCACCTCGCCAACCCTGCTGAGGACCTGGAAGGGTCCGATGAAGCGTGGAGACAACTTTCCGCCTCGGCCAAATCTCCTCAAACCACGTCGAGGTGAGACCCGCAAGAAGACATGGTCGCCACCCTCAAACTCTAGTGGCCTCCGCCTCCTGTCAGCATATGAATTCGGCCGGCTCTGTGCTGTCCTCTTCCGCTCCTGGATGACCTGGACCTTCTCTGACGTGGCCCGGACCATCTCTGGTCCCACAAGAGCTGAAAGATTTCTTCTTTGCCGATAAGAGAAACCTGGTCTCATCCCCTGGATGAACCACATTCTTTGCCTAAAACAGTCAATCCTAACATGGATGATACTAGTCCATACCAAGGATGACGTCGTAAGGCCTCGACGCTACTACTAAGAGATCCAACTGTTACTCTCGCCTCCAAGGGTTGAGTCACACTGTCGGCATCAGTGTGTGGTAACTGGTCTCCTCCAGTAGATGTCTCACAAGTGAGGGTCAAGTCAACAGCCAAAACTGGAACCTCTTAGTAACATCACGAAAGAGGACAGGAACGAAAATATCACAAAGGTATGCGTCTTTTATTATTGCAGCTCATAATACAAGACGCTACACAAAAGCAACAAGGAACCAGAAGTACAAAGGACGTATCCACTAGTTCTGTTCCTGTCCATCTGCTCCCAGAGCTCCATGATCGAAGGCCTCGGCTGCCTGAAGCTGAGCTCTCGCATGTTCACCTACTCCCTGTGGTCGGGGCGGACCTCCTGGTGGTGGTGGTGGCAGAGCCTCAAAGCGTCGCCCACCTCCTGCTGCGCGGCCAGCTCCTCTGCCTCGTCTGCCTCCTCCCTGCGGACCTCCACGGTCGAACCTCTGCCTCTGCCTGGGAGGTTCTTCACTTAACTGTTGATTATCAGCATGGCGGGTCGGACAGTCACGAGCCATGTGACCAATCCCGCCACAGGAGTAACACTGCCCACTCTCGGCACACCTGGATCTGACTCCACCCCGGCTCCCCCGCACAACTGCGCCTGAGTCGTGTTGTCAGCCACCGGTAGGTCTGGTCTGCCTGGAACCCTGAGTCATCCGTCGGCTACCTGCTTCCGATGACTCCGCTATCTGCCGCCCTGCGGCAGGTCTCGCTGTGGACTCAGCCAGGAATCTCTCGATCAGAAGGGCTCGCTCTAGCACTCCTGCCTGGGTCAGGATGTTAAGAGAGATCAGCGATGCCCTGATCTCATGTCTCAATCCCTGCTTGAAGGTCCGGGCCCGAAAGAAGGGGTCCCGTACCATGTCTGTCGAGTACCGAGAAAGGTCGGTGAACCTCGCCGCGTACTGAGCGACCGTCAAGCTGCCCTGCCGCAGCTGAAGAAGCTCCTGGATGCGCACCGCACGGAGGGTGGCCGGGACGAACTCTAATCGGAAGAGGCTCTCGAAGTCCGTCCAGATGAGGGTGGCCTCATCGTGTACCTGGAGCATCAGGCTCCACCATCGTCCGGCTGCTGCGTGCAGTAGGCTCGCCGCGAGGATCACCATGAGGTCTGCTGGTGTCGTCACTAGCCTGAAAACTCGGACGACCGCCTCCAGCCAGTCCTCGGCTGCCTGGGGGTCCGACTCCCCACGGAAACTGGGTGTTCCCTGGCGCTGGAACTCGTGCAGAGCTCTGAGGCGTCGTGCATCGTCAGCTGCCAGCGCTGGAAGCATCGGGGGCTCGGCGTGTAAAGGTACCGCCGGTGCCTCTGCTGTCAACGGGCCCTGTACCGAGGCCTCGTCGCTCGGCGGGCTGTCGTCGCGCTCTACTCTAGGAACCCTAGCTGGCTGCTATCGTCGTGTCATCCTGAAGAGGAAACAAGTATGCCACGGTCAGAACAGTATACCTGGTGAGCTGACACAAGTAATCACAAAGAAAACTTGAAACACACATACAATCAATGTTTTCGTGCATTAAGTCGGAAATCAGAAGTCATGGTCCTGGTGTATGGATACGTCGGCCGCCGCACCAACACTGGACTCCCTGGGCTGATAACCACACTCAATACGCTAAACACTATTGCTTCACATAGAAGAAAGATCAGAGTCTGCGGTAGAACCGACCACCTCTGATACCAATTTGTCACGACCCGTCCTTGTGGCCCGTGTCGTGACTACCCCAAGCCCGCCTTCCATAGGCCAGGGGCTGGCGACTAGCACCAAGGCGTAAATTCCAACAAAAAGGGAAGGCATTGCCTTTGAAAAGTAAACAAGCACCACAGAGTAAGCAAGCGGAAAAGTAAACACTAAGTAAAAACTGTACAAGCTGTGCTGAAAGTAAAAGGGGCCGGAAATACAGGCCCAACTGTAAAGTACAACTGAAAGGAAAAACAGCAACTGAAAGGAAAAACTGCAGCGTCGAGCCGTCCTCTGGAAGTCCCACCTGAAGGGTGGGTACAGATAGCTCCAATGCTCCTCGGGTCCCGCCGTCCGCTCCGTGCACGTCCCGCCCAGTGGGCCACCTCCAGGTACTGTCGTGCTCCGCACGCCTCCTCTACGATCAGCGCTGTCCGTCGTCTGCAACCAACACCACGAAGTGCGAGCATAGCCCGTGCAGGGGTGAGTATAAGCTACTCAGTAGGGACCCCGAGACCCCCGAAGGTCTCCCGAAATCCACAAAGGATAAATCACGAAGAAGAAGTGCAATCACGAAGTAACATCTGACACGGCTTAGGTGTATGCCCATACATATACCTAAGTCTGCAATTCCCCGTTCGGATCCAACGTCCGAGCCCAAGCACAACCCAGTCCACACAGGAAAGAAAAACGCATACCCACGCAGGATAGAACAACACAATCCACAAAGGAGAGTAAACAATAAATCCACACAGGATAGCTCAACACAATCCACAGAGGAGAGTAACACAAGATTCAGCTCACACAGGATTTTCATTATCAAAAACGTAGCTGCTGAAGAGCCCCATCCCTGAATTGTACAGTGGTCCTGTCATGACTCCGAGGTACTTCTCACTAACCTAAGACTGCTGAGGTACTCCTCCTGTCGAGTACCGCGGGTCTGCTGCCAACTACCGGGCGCTCCGTCTGCTGAGGGTCTGCTGCCAAATACCGGGCGCTCACCCAAATAGCCTACAGAGGTACTCCTCCAGTCGAGTACCGCGGGTCTGCTGCCAACTACCAGGCGCTCCGTCCGCCGTGGGTCTGCCGCCAAATACCGGGCGCTCCGTCCACTGGGCTAGTCGACTCACTCCAAGTCGAGTCGGTCGAGCAGTCTTCAGGTCTCAGGCGGCTACATGGTCTCCGTACTCCGTACGCTCGTCTCCAGTATCGCGGGTCTGCCGCTACAACCAAGCGCACCACCTCTATCGAGTAAAACAGAAGACTTGGCTCACACAGGTATACCTCTTCGGATGATAATAAAGATGATCACTGAACCATCTAAGACGTCGGACCCACGAAGGATCTATAGGTACTAACCTCGTAGTGACCCACACAGGATCAAACCCACACAGGATCGGGCCCACGCAGGACCTGTAGGAGTTGGCTCACACAGAACCGCTGAGTGATGACCCACACAGGATCGGACCCTCACAGGATCGGGCCCACACAGGACCGCGCCCATGCAGGACCTGTAGCACTGATCCGCGTAGGATCGCTGAGTGCAGTAGTCGTCGCAGTCCGCTGAGGATCTCTGCACAGTCGTCGCCGCAGTCCACTGAGGATCTCTGCACGGTCGTCGTCGGAGTCCACGGAGGATCTCTGCACAATCGTCGCCGCCGTCCACTGAGGATCTCTGCACGGTCGTTGCTGTCGAAGTAGTAGTCGCAGCCAGCCTAGGGTTCCCGCACACAGCAAGCTCGTTTGGGAGGGTCCGCTCAACGATCCGAGAGGCTGATACATCAACTGACACAAAGTCCGAAGTTGATGTATCCAAAAGTTCAGTATCGTCAACAGGAACTCTACGTCGCAGACGGCGCGTCAATCGGACGCCCGGTCTGAGAGATATTGGCATTTTCGTCCCAGGGGCCCGGTTGGTTTTTAAGGCAAAACCAACCCGACCACACTCCACCTGCGTCTAAACCTCGGCCGGAGTATGCCAAAAGATCCGCCTCACTTAGAGGAATTCAACAAAGCTGACGGCACGTCAATCGGACGTCCGTAGCTCAAGATATGCGCGTTTCCGCTCCGAGGGCCCGGTTGGTCTCGTGTACGAACCATCCCGGCCGAAGTCAAAGTATTCGGAAACCTTGAGTGCGATATACCGAAACGACCGTCTCGATCCAAGGATCACGTTTCCGCTGACGGTGAGTCGTTTGGAGGCATAAAGCTCATGTTACGGGTGTTTGAACGAAAACGTCCGAAGAAGGGGGGGTACGGGCCCGGGCCGACCCCCCCTGGGTCGGCCCGAACCGGGTCGGCCAGACCCGGTTGGCCCGGCCCGGCCCGGCCAGGGCCGGTCCGGCTCGGCCGGCTCGGCCGAGCGGCCAAGCACCGCGGGCGTTGACCCGCGGCCTGAGGAAGTCGCGGCCTTCGTGGGCCGCGCTGGCGAACCGCGGACGCGGCTGAGCCGCGTCCCGCCTGGACGAACCGGACCCGCGCGGCCGTTGGCCGCCGCCGCCGCGGCTTCAGCCGCGGCGGACTCATCCGGCGGCGCGCCGGGGCGCCGCCGCGCCGGCGACCCGCGCCGCCGGCGTCGCTCCTGTGGCCCGTTTTCCTTTCCGTCTACGCCGTTGCTCCTCCCGGGATCCGTTATTTACTGCGGAATCGTCAAACGTCCGCTGCGGCACGTTCCGTCGTCGACCGTCAAATCCGCGCAAAACTAAGAACGGTGGAGGGTCGTCGGGCCGTGTTCGTTTGGCCCGCACCCTCCGCGTTAGAGATAAACAACCGGGAGTAAATGATTCCACACAGGAAACAACAATTTTAATAAGATTAAAATTGTTCACAAAAACGGTTCTTTAATTTCTCTAAAGAGACATTGACGGGAATAAATTAAAAAAGGGGTAATTTTCCAAAATTTTAAAATCCCTACCTCGTCGATCGTCGCGCACGGGCGTTCTTCACGGGAAGGATCGTCGCGGAAGAGAGGGATCATCGCGTCGTCGCGGGGAGGCGTCGCGTCGTCGCGGAATCCGGCGTTGAGTCGGCGAGCTCAACGAACCAAGAACAACAGATTTAAATTATTAATATTTAAATCTGTGTTTCGTTTAAAACCAAAAGAAAAGAACTTGAGAGGAAACCCGAAATCACTCACCTCAAATGGTCGGTGATCGGAGATCGGAGATCAGAGATCGGAAGAACGTCTCGGACGAAGGTGTCGTCGATTTCCGGGTTCGGCGTTCTTCGCGTTCTTCGCGTTCTTCGCGTTCTTCGCGTTCTTCGCGTTCTTCCCGAGGGAGAAGAAGTTACGAGGGTTCTCTCAAATCTTCTCAAACGTAAAATAACCAGAGGTTGAGCGTTGGCCTTATTTTATTATTACGCCAACGAATTTGAAAAACTGGTTAAGAAACGATCCATCAAATCGTTGAATTACTTCAACGAAAGAAACGACCCATTTAATTCACGAAAGAAATAGCCCATTTAATTCACGAAATAAACCGCCCAATTAAATGGTCTGTTAAGAATTTAGAAAACGCGTCGGTTGACTTCATTAAGACGGGTTTTCACGGGAGCGTTTCTTAGCGGAAAGAAACGGCGGGGCTCGTGCGGGCCGCACCACACAAATATCCTACCAAGGGGGTAGGATATTTCTGGAAAGCATCCTATCCAGTTCAACTCAGTTCAAGCCGCCTTTAAGTGGCTTCAAGTGGCTTCCAAGTGGCTTAAGTGAAATAAAATAAAGTTGTCGCAAAATTATTTTATTTCTTAACTTTAAGCCCGAAAATTAAAAACCACATCCGAGCAAACGCAACTCCGGAAGAGGCGTTTGTAAGCGAATACCGGCGCTGCGATTTCATCGGTGCCCTCAGAATTCGATTCCGGGCACCAGTTTCAAAGTTAGAAAAACCCGCTCGTCCGTTCACTGAACGTACCCGAGCCAAACTTCGGAAAATGATTCCGGGCACACCGGGCCTCGGAATCAGGTGCCGTGAGAAACTGCGCTGTTGTAAAATTCCAAAAAAATTAAGAAGAAAAAAAAATTCCTTGAAATTTACGGGTCTTTACAATGTTTTTTTAGTTCCTTTGTAAACATCGAAATTTAAATGATGGCACATAAGTGAGCAGCATTATCACCGACTGTGTTCTCTATTAATAGAACCCATTTTAGATATATCATACCTATAATATTTAATCACAACCTATGGAAGGAAACATAAAAAGGGGTGATCTTAGATGATCGATATGGGTAAAAAAAGGAGTTATATAAGTTTAAACATGAGAATAAGGGTATGAGAACATAGTCATAACATTAGATGATCATACCCTACATATCAAAGATCATAAAACTAAATCATATTATATATATTTTTAGTTCATAAGACATGAATCATAAAGAAATCATGATTATAATCCATGATATATTAACATAGGAAAAAGACATGGATGTTTGACATAAACATTTGTGTAATATCATTCCATAAAAGTCAAGATTCATTGATAGAACATATTAGGAAATATTACGAGGACTACACCTACTGGGTGGGACAGACCACCATCCTCAGTCGTAATATTGTCCTTATAAGTTATCAGGTTTCCCCATATTCCCATAGTGGATTGGGTTCCCGATCTACCCATAGTAAATCAGGATTAACCTTCTTCTATTAGTGGATCTGGTTTCCACGTCTTCCATCATCACACTGGCTATACCTACAGGATGGGACACAAAACCATCCCCAGTCACAGTAATTTCTTTGGAATGGATTGGATTTCCCCATCTTCACATAATATATCAAGATCACCAACATGATTCCTATCATTATCTATTGAGATATAAATCATTACCCAATTAATTGGAGGGAGATATAGGTCCCACCGATCTTATAATAAAAAACATTCATACATGTTTCACAATATAATAAAACTTTCATCATATCTTATCAATAAAAAGAGATGGGTTTCATGAACATCCTATTATGACCCATGAAATGAAATGGGAGTCCTAAACATGTAATGATATCATAAAATGTGGACAAAATATGGGTTTCATAATCATTTCATTCTAGAATATCTCATGTAATGAAGTGGGTATCATATGAATAAAACCTATAAAATAGGAAACAATTTCATAACATATAACCCATGAATGAAAAATGGGTTTCAAAAACATAATTCCATAGAAACCAAATCCATTCGGATAAATAATATGAACAAAATCATTGGATAATTTCCCAAAAAGTCATTATTAACACCAATTTATTTCATATTAGATGGAAAATAATTTGGAAATATTATTTTAAAAACTTTTCTTGAGTAAAATATTAATTGAACTATAAAACGTTTTTTTAACACATAAAGCCTTTTTCATAACAATTTTCTTTTAAAATATACTGAAAATATAGAAAAAAGATTTGAAATAATATTAAAAAGCTTTTACTGTTAAAATATATAAAATAATCTTGAAAAAATATGAAAAAATAAATTCATTAATAAAACTTTTAGAAAATAGAAGAATTATTGAAATCATTTGGGAAAACTTTTTCTTTAAAAATATATTGAAAATGTATAAAGAAATATAGAAATATTTTTTAAAAACTTTTACCTAGAAATCATATAAAAGAAGCTTAAACTTTTTTTGAAAAAAAAATTATTTCAAATTACATTAAAAACAAAGAATGAAAGATTGGAATCAATGAAATCCATTTCATTGAAAAAAATTGATAACTTATAATATATTTTTTGAAATAAATTTTAAATTCATTTAAAACATATTTTTTTATATTATTTTTCATTGAAAATAGCTTTAAAAATGAATTAACATAACATGATGAAAAATGTTTCCTTAAAAATTATAATTTCAATATTATATAATAATATTCAATGGAATGATGGTTGTGATAGTGGGTAAATCCATGCATGTCGGACATTCCATTTTCACCGTGAAAATTTTAGAAAAGTATATCAAATGGAAATCAAAAAGAATAATCCTTTTTAAAAACCCTTTTATTTAAAATGTAAAAACAAGGGTAAAAATATATTTTAATGATAATAAAATGTTATTATAAATTCATTGAAATATTTTTTAGAAAATATTGTTTTGAAGGAACACTGATTTCTAACTGAATAGAGAGGTCAAGTCTGACATTCATAAAACACATTATTTATACTACTGTATACCAAATAGTGGAAAATGGCACCATTAAATAGATATTACATGAATAAAAATAAGGTATGGAAGATCATGGCAGTTTATGAAATATGGATCATAGTATTTCCTCAATGGTATCACATTGAAAAATAATCTCGATAAATGCTGAGATTGCAGCAAAAAACTATTACAAATTTGGTGGCCTTGAATCATGATAAAATTGAAATAATAACATTAAATAAAGGTTATAAAATCATGAAAATAATTATACACATGATATAACATTTAAAATTAATCATATAAACCTTAGGTAAAATTATAAGGTCATAACATTTCATGTATCTCAAAGGAGGAAAATTGAGACAAAATTACATTACCGATTTGGTAAATTTTAAAACATAAACCCTATGAATGAGATATATTTATATGGATATGTAAATATAAATTTATTTAAGTATATTAATAAATTAATATATTCTTGTTTATTATATACAACACACTAAGGAGATTATTTGTGAATTAAACATAAATCCCACATATAATAAAAGTGACACAAGAAATCCCATTAACTTATGTATTGACTCTCCTGGAACTCATTAAAAACACCAATATAATGAGTATGAGATTATTATATATATTATAAAGAATAATTATCTTATATTTAATACCATAAATGGTTTTATTTTGACTTTATATTACCTTCTTATTAATAATTCCATGTTAAGGTTTTGTTTAGGGTAATATCTTCTTTGTTTTTCACATGTGTCTTAAATTGTAATATTTTTTGTAATAATACTTATATCATGATTTCAAGAATTTAAACCATGATATAAATATTTTCTAAATTAAATTTTTATTTATTTATAATAATATATATAATATTTAAATATGAAATGTAATATATAGTTCATAGAGAGGGTAAGTCATACATATGCATGATTCTTGTCTCTATTTTTTTTATTGAAAGAAATAAAGTAAATGAAAAATATTTTACATATATATAGTATAATTATTTTGTAATATATATAATATAATTTTACTAAATATATCTTCAATTCCTTCCATGTAGTGTTTGAGTGAATCATGTCTCTTTGAGATGGCATCAGTCCACACTTACCCAAAAAAAATTATCATATATACCCAAAATGGAAAGACTGAAGGTATATGTTATATAAAAATTAAATAAGAATAAATAAATAATATTCATAATATACATAATATGAAAAAATATTTTACATCATACTTCTTATCCATGATATGTGGTGAAGGAAAAAAGAACAACATCATTTCGTGAGGCGGTAGTTCATCATACATAAGAATGGTATGTTCATCACCCATTATATAGAAGTCTGTATAAGTGTAGGTAAAACCCCTATAATAAAACAACATAATTATATTGATGATAATGAGGAAATTTGGTATTCATTTAATAATAATAATTGAGGTTGTGGAGAGAAAAATGAATGAAATGAGATTGAGGAATGATGTTACCTCTTCTTTAGGTAACTCTTTTTGGTTTTCACCATAGGGCTTCCATGGAATGATTTATACCCAATAAAATGATTCAAGTATGAAAAAAGATATTCTTGGAAATTAATTGGGTAGATCATGGTTGAACATAATTGGATTTATAGCTGTAAAGTATGGCGTAGATGGTGGCCTTTTATAGGGGATGGAGGGGATGTAGTTGTCATTTTTGAGAACTTGGTAGGTGTAACTATGTTTTTACCATTAAAAATCATTACAAAAACATGATAATGTTGGATTTATGTTATTAATATGTACAACAAATTGGTGTTGTACAAGTTTATATGTCATTTGAGCCCTTATTTTTAAGGTTTAGTCCCCTGTTATGCGTAATTTTACCTTAATCGCTCTAATTGATTTTAATCACTTCCACTAATAATGTTGGTAAAAAATTAATTTGAACATATAAGACTAAAAATATTATATTTATTACAAAATTTTATGTATATTTTAAAAAAATTAAAATCATATAATTGGAAAAATTAAGTTTAATGTTAATCTTGCAGTCATGGCTAGAAAGCGGGTTTTTAATGGTCAAACATAAATATGATCATTAAGATTTTATATCTAAATTAAACATAAAAATGATTCCAATTCCATAAATTTAATTAATATATTTATAATTTAACTATTTTTTTAAAAACAACTTAAAATTTTATTTAACTATATAACTATATAATATGAAAACGTTGTTTTGAATTAAAAATCAGCATTTTCACTATTCACACAATTAATGATGTTTCTAAGAAAAATACCAAAAATTAACATAAGATAATTTCAAAATTAGTATTTCCAAAATAATAATTATTTTATCAAATTATGTTTATAAAATTGTCTAAAATTTATATTTTTATTTTCCACATAATGTAATAAAAAGTAGTTCTTTTGAAAAAAATAGTATTTCAAATCATATAAAGGCATTATTAAAAATTTAAATTTTATCACCATTATGATTTATTTATATAAAACCATTATAAATAATATTTTATTATTTTATTTCTATTCATATAAATATTTTTACTGGATATGTCAAAACTATCTCATTTAATTAATTATAGTAAAAAATTTGTTTCGTTAAAGCTCGATGTTGCATGTAATGCAAGCCATGTCAGTGGTGCGTATAACAAAATCCAAGTAAATGTTCCATGTAGTGAAAATTTATCTTCAGGTATCATATAATTAATTAATAATATTTAGTATTGTATAAATTAATAATAACTTGGTACTTTCATATAACACAAGTTATATCTTGTGTTGCTTTGGATGAAAATTTCAAAAAGATTAAATTAATTCGAAAAAAAAAATCAAAACGAACTACAGGTGTTAAAAAACTACCCAAGTGGGTCCTAACACTATTTACAGTTCCCTCATACATAATACATCCCAAATCAGCTATCTAGCATGGCGATCTTGTCCTTATCATGTCTTGCAAACATTCATTCTATTCAGGTACCGATCAGGCAGCTCGAGTAGGGTTTGAGCATAACTCAGTATGCGACAATCAATTATGGCTATAAAAATATCTACTCATTTCTAGTGTATTAATTTGTATAAATAATATTGTACAATTCATAAATTAAATACTTATGACATATAATTATTCTTTAATTAACCATATAAGTTCATGATGACCCCATATTATTAATACATTCTTCAACTAGTGTCAGAGTCGAAACTATCCCCAAGGGATATCACATATCACTATACCAACATTATAATTTATCATTTCATTTCAATTAATTTCATGGAATTTTGTAACTATATACCAATTCCTATATCATGTGAATATAACATCTTCTTTTTCACCCTGAGGGTATTTTGAGCCATTATCCATGTCTAACACCTCAATGTCACATTAGTATCTGGAGACTCAGTTCTTGTCCCACCCTCTATATCACATATGGTTATTTGGAGCCTTAATCATTATCCAACGCATTAATGTAAAATATGGGTATTTAATCCTTAGTCCATATTACACAATCACTAACTCATATGTGTATTTATATCCACATTCACCATTCCACATCCCAACATCGCATACATCCAAAATATCAAAATATCATACAAATCAAAATTTCATGTACATCATGGATATGTATCATTAACCTTCTTATAAAACATTCTCAATGAAGTGTACCATTTAAATGTATCATAAAAATCATAATTCTTTATTTCAATCACAAAGAATAATAATAAAAATTAACTATTAACCCCTTTTCTTATATTTAATTAAATATTTAATTAACCCTTGAAGGTTAGTCCAAATATCTCTTAATTCCCATTAGTAAATAAATTCAACATTCTATTAATCAATAAATTATAAAATCACATGAATTAAAAAATTACACTATCCCATTAATTAGCCAATTTTATTACTTTATTAATCATTCAATTCCACAATTATTTAATAAAATAACCAATTTAATTAATTCAATTCAAGATTCAATTGACAAAATATAAAGTTAAAATTCACAATAAAATACAATAAATTTAGATCAATACATTGGGAATTTAATAATATACCACCTACCTCAAGGTCATTGAAGAACTCTTTCCAACAGAAAACCCCAAATTAAAGCAGGACATTCAATTACACAATGAGTAATGTGATCTATATCCAAAACCAAGATAGGTTAATATCTGTAAAATATATCATTAAGTCGTCATGAACGGATTTCAATGACCTTTTAATCCTCTTGGGTGCCTCCAAAAATGATAAAATGAGTTAGGGTTGAGCCTCTGTGTTTAGGGAAATATGATTGGGTATTGGGAATGTTTTAATAAATTTTCTATTGTTTAATAATCTACTTGCACTGTTTCATGTACATGGAAAAACAATTACCTATTAATTCTCTTAACATTGGGCATCCTCTTAGGGTTTTAATGGTTTCTATTAAGAGGGTGGATGGTTTTTTAAAATGTGTGCCAACCATTCAATCCCCCGCTTCCTAGGGTTGCAGGGTTTGATGGGGTAGTGTTCACTATTTGGGAAACTTTTGTGCCAAACATGCACATCCCAAAACACCTTAATGAATATCTACCCTCACCTGAAAATTCCACAATGTAAAACCCAAACAATACAAACACATGAAAAGGTAAAAAAGTAACTAAAAAAGAGCATGATTCAACTCTATCAATTATAGAGATATTACAATCTCACCAAATTATAACAGCACATATTCAAGATATACTACGAAGAATCTATATGATTATGAGGTAAAAATACTAGATAATTGTGCCCATATATCCACTTTACTCACCCATGTTTCCTCATGAAGACAACCATTTTTCTACAATACATGAACTATCAGCATAGTCCATCCTTGGAACACATTCTCACTATGATCCACAACATGTATTAGATTTTTTTCAGAGTATGAATCGATATCGATCTCAAAATAATCCACTTCAATATCATGATAAGGTTTAGGTGATACCTCTAAATCCATGACACATGAAAAAAAATCATGCATAGCACTATAGCTTTGTGAAATATCCAATCAACATGCCACCAACTTGATTATCATTACAGCTTCAAATGGTCCAACAAACCATGGAAACATATTCCCTACCTATGAATACTATGTTGAACAAATTTATGAGAAAAAAATGGGAACACACGATCAACCACTGTGAACTCAATTGGTTGTTGATATCTATTAGCATATGAATTCAGCCAAATCTGAGTTATAGAGATTAATTTCTAAATTATCTAAAATTCCTGGACATCTCCTGTATGAGACTCGATCCCCATATCAATAAATCACTTGCCTCCACCTGACATAGAGGTGAACTACATGTATGACCATAAAGATAATCATATGGTGTCATTCTTATAGTTTCATGGTAATCGTTTTTATAGGAAAACTCCACCATTTCATGTTGATTTTTGAGAAATCCACTAACGTCTAGGGCACACAATTGAAGCATATCCTACAAAACCTGTATATTAGGTTCTGACTACCCATTGATCTATTGTAGGAATGTTGTACTTAGTAAAAACTATGCATCAAGTTCCTTCTTCAAGACCTTCCGGCCTCTAAAAATTGTCCACAATCACACAAATAACATAATTATTCTAAGTCATCCTTGGGAAAACAACCACAAAATCCATGGTAGCATCATCCCATTTCATTTCTGGAATGGGCAATGGATGTAGTAAACCATCAGGTCATTGATCCTTATAATTTTCCTATTTATAGGTGTAGCATCATTTCGTGGACCATGCAATCTTCTTTTTTATACTTATCCTCCAATACAATAATTTTTGGTCCTTTTACATTTTGATCTAACCTAGAAGTACCTCTCAATTTGAGGCATGAAATTCATGCAGTTTCTCATCTTATATACTCATTGGCCCAAAGACATGATTCTTGACATGTATTATCTCATCCTCATCTATAGTCCAATATAAATTATCCTCACTAAAATCAAGGATTTCACATAAGTCCAAATATTTTGGATCCTCATTCTTCGATTAACTAATGTGAAACAAATGTGCATACTCAACTGAAATTGATAAAAGAGTCACCCACCATATCCCTATAGAACCCCAACATATATCTCAATGAGTAAGGTCATCATCTTCCACTCAAAGTTAGACTACTTAACTACCTAAGTCTATGTTTTCCTTATTTGGTAATGAGAAACACTATTTCTCTTCGTGGGCATATATTCCAACTCCAAATAAAATTACTCCATATATTAAATCCATATCCACCAAAGGATATTCAAAACTAATTGTTAAAATATGTACTTTTGGCTCTTGTGATTAGTATAAACATGGAAATTTTCTCCCAAAAGATAATTCCTATAACAATTCAAATTGTAAACCACTGTATCAAACTTTAGGTCATGTGTAGGGTAATTTCATTCATGTGGCCCCAAATTCTGAGACCCATACACCAAAACATGATCCTCCTGAATTAACATAACTATGTTTCCAATCCCAAAAGAGTCATAGAACACTATATAAAAATAACATGGCTCAGGTATGATTAAATTTTGTAGAGTTTTCAAGTGTTTCTTCAACTATTAGAATGAATTATTGTCACACCCAAATTTTCTATTCCATTATTTGGTTCAAGTCCTCTTTTGGTTCGTAGCATTCTATTGGTTCCTGGGTGTTCCAATATTGAATTTTTTGTTTCTTTTATGTTCTTGATCTATAAACAAGGTCTTTGTGGTACTTTATGATAATTAGACTCCTATTTTTTCAAAATGAATATATGAATCCATAGTGTTTCGGAGTTGGGTTTGTGACACTCCTAGTGGCACCACTTGTGGGGTAAGTTGTTGAGGTAGTTTGTACCCCTATGTTAGATGAGTTTTGTGGTGAAAAGGATAGTTTTTTTGGGAATTTTCTCCCCTATAATTTCCCCATCCTTCCCCCTTGATTTCCCCTTTGTATCCCCCCTAAATTGGATGAGAATAGATTGATTTTGGGTGGCTAGGACAGGCCACATGGTCAGGCCGCACTGTTTACTAAACCTTTCAGGCAAATCGTGCAGCGATGTCCAGGTCATTAAAAACATTTCGAATATCCAACAACTATTCCCTATCAGAATAATCCCAAAATCCACACCATTATTCTTCATTTCGTGCCCTACCTCCGTGGACAACCTCCAAGGTCACTCAACATCCCTTGGAACTCATTTTTAAGGTATTTTTTATGTGGGGGAAGTATCAAAATCATGCATGTAAGTCTTTATATCTTTTATTTCATCACATCCCATCGTGTTTGTTTCACCCTTTCATGAGTTATAAATTTTTTTTGAAACTAGGGTTCATACCTAGGGTTTAACTTCCTATCTTATGGGTGAAATATTGACATTTTATTGTGATTTTATCTATTTTGAGGTAAGACGGTGGTGCGGTTGATGTTTCACACCATGATTTTAGGGTTTCGACACAAAAGGTATGTGATTCTATATGTAGACATTCCTTGTTGAGTTATAATGTTAAATTTTATTATTTTTCATGTTATTTATATATTTTTTGTAGTTCGAAAACTGTTTCTGATGGATTTTTTTAAGAGTTTAATTTTATAGTTTCATTTTATCATGAAATTGGGTGATTTTCATGTGTGACTATTTGGTTAATGTATCGGTTTATTTTATAACATATGGAAGTGATTTATTAGTGTTAAAATAGGATTACAATTCTAGTTATTTAATGATTTTGTGTCATGTGGGCCTCAAAAGGGGGTTTTTGAATGGGTGTTATGTATAAAACCTTATTACACTAATTGAAAGTGTTTTATGAAAATGTGTGTTTTTCATGGGTATCTTTTGTGGTATTATTTGAGGAAAATTTATAGCACTTGATAATGGTTTAATAAATGTTTTAAGGGCTGACCATTTCTGCTTTGGTAGGGTCTTGGTGTGATTTTTTCTTTGAAAGAGATTTTTGAAATGGGTATTGTTTGCAAGACATAGTTACACCACTTGAGTTTGTTTGATGAATATTGTAAATGTTTTATTTGGTTAAACAAAGTGGGAGAATGGTTTATATGCACTTTTTGGTGAGTTTGTTCACCTAATGTAGGTTTTTTAAATGTAAGGTGTCGATTTAAGATGGTAAAACTTTTTTTAGAATGTTTTACAACGTGATGAAACGTTTCATCAAATGGAAAGAGAGGTGTGAAACATGTTTGTGGGCTTTATTGTTTGAGTGTGATGTGAAAAATGGATTTTTTTTATGAAAAGGGTATTATGTATCATGTGAGTGGGCTGTTATGTGATGTTTTACATCTGGGGAAAAAAATTATAGTTGTAATGGGGTTTTTTGAATTGTGAAAGATATGAAAACTGTGTTGGGGGCTATTTTGGTATAATTTTAATTTCAAAATCAATTTAAATGAAAAGAGTGATGATGTGACTTGTGTGGTGTACATGTGGGATGTTTTGTAAATGCATGATGTCGAAGTGGTATATTCATGTCCATATATTATTTCATGGATTGTTGAACTTTTTTCAGCACAAGAGGGAATCCTGGGTATCTAAGTGGGTGGACATTTACAATTATGCTAGTGATCCCATGGGGTTTTTACCTTTGTTTCCCATATAATACTTGATGATTTCAACACTAACTAGACTATGATGATGATGTGGTTGGGGACCAGTAGGATATGTGTATGTTCCCTACTAGTGTCTCGTGCACTAGAAAAGATATTGTGATTGTTACTCTCACTTAGATACAAGGTACCTAGGACCCACAACGAGCTAGTGCCTAGTGGTTATTTTGTCATTGCTTATGATCATTTGATATATTTTCTTAACAGTAGGCATACGGTATATTAGGATTTAAAAAAATTAGATTTTTTATTTTATTTAAATTTGTGGATTCTTCAAAATATCCCTCTTGAGAACTATTTTATTCAATGTTGAACATTTTTTGAAAATTATTACCTGCATTTCATCTTATGGAATATTGCATTATTTTTGTATTGGAATGTTTATCACATGGAATATAATAGTGTTGGTATCCTTCAGTAATTTTTATCATACCCTACTTACACCTTTGGATTTAAGTAGACTTGGTTATTTTTTTGTTGTAATTTTGAGTACAACTTTTGTGCCAACAGTTCAGGCTTTTACCAGTCTTCCTTGATGCGGCATTGTGTAGATGGCTTAAGGACGGTTCATGTTTCCATTTGGAGGTTATTTGGATATAATTTTGGGTTATTTATATTTTTAATAGTCTTCACATGTTGTTTTAAATTGTGTAATTTAATTTGGAAATATTGTAAAAGGTATTTTTTTTTGAAAAATCCAGAATCGTTTTATTGGATTCATTTTTTGTATTATGTTTATAAACTCCGGTAAATCATTCCCAAATATCTGTATAATATACCAAGGAACTTGTTACAGCCCATGGGGATCAGGAATGCCCTTCATTCCTTGTCACAAGCTTCGTTGGGTTCTAGTATTGAAGGCAAAAGATTTGGTTTGTGATAAAATGGTATCAAAAAAGGTTTAGGTTGACTCATTGGGTCATGTTATTTGGGGAATATTCAGAATAGTCTAGATTTAGGATTTTTTGGACTTGGTATATTAATTATGGGTAGTTTTCCTAACCACCACACCTCAAGATGGGATTTTATTATCCAGGGGAAGTCAGGATTTATCTGAGTCATTTGGTTTTCTTGGTTTGATGATTATTAGTGGAAATAAAAGGAGAGTTGGGTTAATGGCCTCAATGAGATCACAGGGCCTAGAAAGCCTAGTGGATCCATTAATATTTCTCCTAGAACACTATCTATAATGGGGATGTGATTTGCATATGGCCTCCAACCATATGTCCAAATCGCACCCTGAAACTAGGTTCTTATCACATTGTCTTATGTCTTTTAGTTTTGAAATCTTGGATGTTCAGTTTTAAAGAAAAAATTACATGGTTTGAAGAAGCATAATGATATTGTGAAATGATTTTCTAATATAGATGGAATGGTTAGATATGCGAAATGGTATAACTGAATTTTCTAAATAGTTTTTGAATGGAAATAGTGTGTTGGAACCATTTTTGAAATTAAAAAATTATGTTAAAGTTGGTTTAGAAAAATTTCACCCAATAAGGGTTTTTAAACTATGAATGGTGTTTTAATGGGAAGATCTATTTTGAAATTAATGTGAATGACATGAAATTGAAATATTATCTATATGGTTGTGCCTTTGTAAAATGGTTTTCAAGATATAAACTGGCATTTGGATCTCATGGTTATTGACCTTGAGAAAAAGAATGTGTTCGTTGTCCATTTTGGTTTTGAAAAATGGAAAAAAATTTCATTAACTATTCGGATTTTCATGAGCGACCAGATGCATAGGGCTATATGGAATGATATATGGTTTATGGAATTATTGGATGAGTGTCGGGATGGATATGAGGAGGGATACCGGTTTGTCACAGAAACATTAATGTGTGAGGATCATGGGGTACCATTGGTGTATACACTAACTGCTGAAACATTTATTTTCCAAGAGATGATTTTAAAGGAAAACATGATATCTTGATGACTTTTTTCGGGATTGTGTGTATTAATTTTTTGGAAAATGTTAATTTTTGGGATATTTTGATTCCATGACTCCCCCCCTTTGAACGATGTCTTGGGATTGTGTTTGGTCGGTAAGCTGGGTTGAAGGGATAGTTAGTGGTATCTTCTAAGAAATGTTTTGGAATCCATTATAGTGGTTCCCCTCATGTGTTTGGATCTGTTTTGTGTCATTTTTTGACCAATGAACTAACATGGTTGGGTCTTGGGTTCTCTCATTGGATAAGGTACGCCCCCATTAAGTGTTAGTGCACGACTAAAGTGCAACTCATACTGTTTCTACATTGGAAAATCTTATAGTTGATCAATATAAGGAATCTATTTCTCGAGCTTTAAATATTGATTTTTCACCATTTGCATTATTTGATTTATGGATCCTTTTGTAGTGGGAGGTTTCTCGTGGATGGTTGAAATATTCCTTAGTATCGTAAGTTACGCGATTCGTCGAATGTGGAAGTCGTCTTGGGTTATTAGTGTGGATGACTATCTGGATGGTTTAGAAGAGGGCCCCATTATATTCTCTATGAGGCACGAGTTCATGTTAAACCACCAATGTGGAAAATCTGGTCCTAAGAGGCTATTATGGCCACTTTCTGGAATTTTGTGATGTCTGGGGATGTTGTGTAAGGCCCCCCTCAATGTGTTGTTTATATTAGTTTAAATGGTCATGTTGGGTAATGCATTGGGATTTCAGGTGCTCATTTTACTATAATGGTGATGGTCGTGTTTTCCTCTTATAGTCCCTTTTATTTTTAGAGTATGTCACCCTTTGAAAACTTCCAAATCTTCTATTTTAGAGGATGGTGATATATTTTTCATTTTCATCTGTTGTTTCTCACCCGAGGAAACAAGATGTGATGTGTGTGAATCTTTTAATCCCTTGTTTCAGTGAAATTTTAGGGTATTTTAAGGTGAGATTGGAATGTGTAATTTCTTGGTAAACTTATTAGTGATTGTGGTGTTATAGTTTTCATCACCAGAAGAGTAAGTTCTATTTATCAGTTTCAAAATCCCAACTACGAGTCCAATGATGCTTCAATCCTTTGAGATCCAGCCATAGGTCCCAAAGGGAAGTTTGCACATAGTCATGGTAAATCCTAGGGTCCTTAAATCCATTATGAAATTTCCAATCCCTAGTATGAAATATAGGGACGGTTTAGACCACCTGTGGTGTCATCTTGCTTATGTTGTTCATGTTCGGTGGAAAGAGGTGGATGTACTCATGCCCATGTTATCAACTAATGTCACTCTTTTCCACTTTGATTTCCATTAATTTTTTGGTCTATGGTTGGGAATTTGTTTACATAGGTTGAGCGCATAGTTTGCGCATGGCTAGAAGTAACCATGCCCCAGAAAACCATCCACGTAGAAGGATCCACATGGTTATCACATGGTTTCCCTAAATGTGTGGATTGACTGAGAGACCATCCAAACTCTTTAAATATAGTTTATTCCTATTCCAGTTCATTCTAGTTAGTTATGATATTTGGTTCTTAAGTTGGGGATACCCAATATGTTTTTCAGGTATGTTCCTTCAGAAATATCAAGTTTATGTTTACCACTTGTACCAGGGAGTCCGTTCGGGCCTCCCCATGTTAGTCTCCCAATACTGTCTATGTAAAATTTGAGTTCTCACTTATGGTGGGGAGCCCATTTTTTCTCCCCATTCTAGTAACTCATATTGGTACTTGGTCATGGATTGGTAGTAGGTAGTCTTGTTCGAACCTATCTACTACCTACACTTCCTTGGGTAAATGCTGGGATTGTAGAACACCCAACAGTTTGGATAAAGCATGGTATGTGTAACTCTGTTCGTTGTTGTTTTTTTAGGGTAAATTGTTGGATTCTTGTTCAAGTAGTTTTTGAGGAGTTTTCATTTTCGATACAATCAGAATGTGTTTGATCATTCCATTAATGTGATATATGTTTTTGTTGTGAGAGTATTCCTTCCTTGATTGATCACTGTAGGTGTTTTGGCCTTTCCAGGGTGGACTGGGCAAGGTAATGGATATATTTTTGGTCAATATGTTGGTTTTGGTTATTTCTTTTGCCTTTATATAGCATTCCGGGGGCATAAAGCTTTATGGTGGGGAGAATGGTCTCACCAATATTTTCAATTTCATGCTTTGGTTTAAGTCTTATTTCGGTTCATAGCATTCTCTTAGTTCTCAGGTGATATAAGTTTGAATTTATGGTGACTCATGTGTTATTGAGTTATGAACTTTGTCTTGGGGGTATTGTATGAAACATTTCCTCCTCTTTTTTCAAAATATGTTATGAGGTTGTGGTATTTTGGAGTTGGTTTTGTGACACTCCTAGTGGAACCACTTCTGGTGTAAGTTGTTGTTGTGGTTTGTACCCTTGAGTTGGATGAGTTTTTGGGTGAAAATGTTGTTTATTTTATGATATTATCCCCATATCTTTATTTTATCATTCCCCCTTGGTTTATCCCTTTATAACTTATAAAATTGGAGTAGGATTTCTTGGTTTTGGGTGGCCAGGATAGGCCACACGGTTAGGCCACACAGTTTACTAAACCATGATGGAAAACCCTGTAGGTATTTCAAAGTGAATAAAAAAAATTTAATTTCCACCTGTTCCATTCCATAATAAACATAAATCCACCAAATTCTTCCACATTTCATTCCATACCTCCATGGACATCCTCCAAGGTTGTATCCCTTCCATGGAAGGCATTTTTAAGGGAGTTCTGATAGGGAAGACATCAATATCATGAAAGTATGTCTTTAGTTCTTTGATTTATTCACTTATTTTATGGTTTTACTCAAACTTTAATGAGTTATATAATTAAAAGAAACTATGGTTCCCACCTATGGTTTAACATCTTGTCTTTTGTGTAAAATAGTAATATTTTAGGTTCTTTTATCTTCCTTGAGGTGTGGTGGTGGTACAGTTGATGTTTCACACCATGATTTGATGGTTTCAACACAAACAGTAGGTGATTCCATATATAGATATTCCATGATGTGTTAGAATGCATTATTTACTAATTATTAATGTTCTTTATATTTTGTGTGGGGTGTGATAACTGTTTTTGATGGATTTGGCTAAGCGTTTAATTTTATAGATTCATTTTAGCATGAAATTGGGTGCTTTTCATGGGTGACCCTTAGAGTAATGGTTGGGTGTATTTTATAACACATGTAAGTGATTTATTAGTTTTTAAAGGGGCATCAATTTCTTGTTGATTAATTATTTTGTGTCATTTTGGCCACATAAGTGGTTTTTTGAATGGGTTTTATGTGTAAAACCTTGTTCCACTCCTAGAAAGAGTCTTATGAAAATGTGTGTCTTTCATGGGTATCTTTTGTGGTATTATTAGAGGAAATTTTATAGAACTCTAGAGTGCTTTAATAAATGTTTCCAGGGATTCCCATTTCTGCTTTTGTAGGGTCTTGGTGTTATTTTGGCCTTGAAAGTGGGGTTTTAAATTGGTGTTGTGTTCAAGACACAGTTACACCCCTTGGGTTTTTTATGTAAATTCTAAATGTTTTATTTGGTTAAAAAAAGTGTTAAAAGTGAGTATATGAACTTTTTGGTGTGCGTGTTAATATAATGTGAGCTTTTTAATGTTAAAGTAGTGATTTAAGATGTCAATCATTTTTTATAATGTTTTACAAAAGTGCTAAAAAAATTTATCAAACGGAAACAGAGGTGAAAAACTTGTTTGTGGGCTGTTTTGTGGAGGTGTGATGTGAAAAGTGGATTTTTTATATTAAAATGTTATTATGTAACAATTGAGTGGGAAATTATGTTATTTTTAGCATCTTGGGAATGATTTTATATAGTTTTTAAATGATTTGTTTAATTGTGAAAGATATGAAAAATGTGCCGTGGGCTATTTTGGTGTGAGTTGGATTTAGAAATCTATTTGAAAGAAAAGATGAATGATGTGAATTACATGATGTACATGTGGGTTTTTTGGTTAAAGTGTGACGTGGAAGTGGTATTTTCTTGTGAAAATTATATTTCATTTGTGATGATTGTTTTTGATCCCACTACGGAAACCTGGGTATCTATGTGGGTGGACATGCACTAGTAAGCTAGTGATCCCACGGGGTTTGGCCTTAGATTTACATATCATGTTTTACACATAAAAAACTAACTAAACTATGATGATGATGATTTTTGGGACCACTAAGTTATGGGTATATTCCCTACTAGTGGCTTGTTCACGAGAACATACAGTTTGATGGTTACTCTCATTGAGATACAAGGTTCCTTGGACCAACAACATGTGAGTGACTAGGTTTTATTTTCACATTTGATGTGGTCATTAAATACATTATGTTTACAGTCAGTATACGGTATTTTGGGCTAGAAAAATTCATTATATTGGGTATTTTATTTAAAGGTTTTGATTCTTTAAAATATCCCACTTGAAAACAATTTTATTTAATGTTGCATCTTTTTAGAAAATTGTTACTAGAATTTCATGTTATAAAAACATGCATGATTTTGGTCATTGAATGTTTATCACATGTAATCTCTTAGTGGTGGTATCCTATTAGGATTTTTCTCACACCCTACTTACACCTTTATGTGTAAGTAGACTTGGTTATTTTGTTTTTTTATTTTTGGGTACAACTTTGGTGCCAATGGTTCGAGTTTTTACTGGTCATTTGTGATGTGGTGTTGTGTGGATGGCTTGAGGGAAACACCTCTTTCCATGTGGAGGTTCATGGAATGTCCTTTTTGGTTTTCTATATTTTTTATAGTCTTTTTGAGTTAAATTAAATTGTGTAATTCAATTCATATATTTTGAAAAATATGATTTTGTTTGAAAAATCTAGATTCATTTTATTGGATTACATTATTTGTTCATGTTTATAATCTCAGGTAAATCATTCCCTTGATTCAGTTTATGATACCCAACCACTTGTGAAATCCCATAGAGATCTGTAATGCCCTTCGAGCTTACCATGGCTCGGGCAGAGTTTCGGTTTTGATGGTGACCAGATTCAGTTCATGACAATTCTCACATTCTATGGACTACTCAATATTTACTCCTTTCATTCCCAAGCCCGAAATTATTGTTTTGAAATTGGAAAAGTCCTAGTTTAACCTCTTATAATAACCCAATAATCCCATAATGATGTTAATATAAATAATTTTTTTGGATAATCCTTAAAAAACACTAAATTCACCTTTACTAGCTAAACTAACATGCCTTCCATTATAATATGTAGCCTAAGAAATTCACTTGAATAATCCATAATTATCACTTAGATAGTTGGATTATAGATGATGATATCATAGATCACTCTATAATATTTCATGATGTTTGTTATGTTCATCATGTGTCTTAGAGTACACCAAGATTTAATCCACAACCACAATCGAAAACTGTTCTAGTTATGGGTGGAATATCTGGTTTTTCAAGTCCATAAACACTAAAAGAGAAATCTTCAACCTAAAAAAATCATTACAAACTCATAATGGACATACCTAATTTGGATCTAAGTCTGAGGTATATCATAAAGTCATACTATCAACCAATGATACCCCAATCTCAAGTAAATATTTGAAAAGACAGAACATCCCCTCAACTCGTTAATGATATTTTCAATGCGAAGATAAAGATACAGGTTTTTCACTATCATCTGGTTCAAATTACAATTTTTAATAGATAGGTGAAATTTCACATCATCCTTCTTCATAAAAAACGTGAGAACCCAAAGGCTATGTACATAGATGGATAAACACCTTATCCGTAAACTCATTTGTTGTACCTTAAGCTGTTGAAGCTCTACTAGTTCCATTATATAAGGTATAATAGAAACATGATTTTCCCTTGACATGATCTCAATCGTAAATTCAACATCTCTATTGGGTGGCCACCAAGAAAATTAATTGGGGAAAACATTCTAGAACCAATCAATTATTTGTGGAAACAAATCACGATTTAAACCTCTCTCATCTAGTAATAGACTTTAAATCTGGGAAATGATCTCCCATATTTGAAGAATAATTTTCTATACATAATCTTCCTTGATATACTACTCTCTATGATGAAAATAACTTTCACCCACAGGAGATATAATAGTCACTCTTCTATGGTAATAATAAATGTGGTTGTAAGAACCTGGTTCTTGTTTTTGAGGTACGGGTTTCTTATTTTCCTTTTTTCCTCAAGTGTTTTTGAGAAAATAAGGAAAATGGGGGAAACTACCAAATTTTGTGGGTATGCGCCTTGTACTATTCCAAACACCATGTACTTTGGCCATCATAGATAAGTACGTAGGGCGTGTAGCCCTGTAAGTGATAATAGGTGTAAAAACCAACTACGTGCTATGTAGTGGGTATTTATACGCTGTGTAGTCAGTTAGCAGGTGAAATGTAAGGTGGTGGAAGTAGCCGCTAGCAAAGCAACCGTAAACTCCATGTATTCGGAAATACACACCGTGTACTCATATCGATAAGTGAATAGTTCAGCAGTGAAAAGTACCCGCTAAAGGAACAGTTAAATGATGAAAATTACACTCCATGTACTTGAGAGTATATGCTGTGTAGTTTTTTTTTCTTAAAATGGGTATTAGCCTCCTCTTTTGGAAGAGGATGCATTTGGGTTGATTTTGGAGCTCAAGAGGAGGCTGGAGCATTGGAGACCTCTCGCTCGCACGCTGGGAATCTAATTCTGTATCAGTCGATCATGTTCGGACTGCACGGGTATGTCCTCCCTTTGCTTGGAGCTGTTCTTGAAAATTCTTTCCCAAGAGGATGTTATTTGAGATTGCAGGTGTAGTTGTTTATCTCATATCTATACATTTCTCATGCGTTTTGGGAGGCGGCGTTCACATATACGGATCAGGTGTGATCGAGGTAGGTGGTCTGGTGTTTATTTCAAACTGTTGAGTTGAATTATTGTATCGTCGTGCTACGAACCCATGTTTGGGGTGTCGTATGGCTGTTGCCATTGTTGAAAATTTTCTAGAATTGCATATATAAACTTTTGATAAGTTAAAACTGTTGTTTGGTATCACTGCTTGGATCCATGACCACCCATGGGGTGTGTTCCTCAGTTCAGCCGTTTGGTCAAGTTACCCAAGGGTATACTGTAAAATTTAGCATGCATTAAAATTACCTTGAGAGGAATTGTATATAATTGCTTGTTTATATGATGGACTCGAACCGATTACTTGTATATCCTGAGCGCAGTTTCTCGTTTAGCCTGCGGGAAACCTTTCTCATGCATGTGGGCACTAGTTCTTATGCCTATGTGCAATAGATTCTGTGCATGTGGGTGACACCTCGTGCGCCTGTGGGAAATATCTGTTATTCTTTGCGGCAATTATCTACAGGTTTCAACCCTGCTTACCTGACGGTAAGGTTTGTATGTCAGAGGACTGTGTATTCATGAATATTCACCTTGGTGATTTTTATATGTTATTCATGTCAAGTTAAAGCACAATAATTACATGGTTAAATGAATATTAAAATGGCAATATAACTTGTAAAGTTAGTTACTTTTGAGTACTTCTTAGTTTATTGCATTTACTGATGCACAGTGTTGTTGCACATTTTCACTGACAGTTGGGCATGGGCCTTTGGTGGTTGCCTACTGCGATTTATTTCTCACACCCTTTTTGGGTCATGTCTTCAGCCCGAAGAGACTATATTGCTGCAGGTATCGATATGGGAAAGAGTCCCTACATAGGTACATGACTGTTTCAGAGGAGTAGGAAAGCATGGGACCGAGCTTAGGCTCATGATGCTGTTGAGTTCCTGTTACACTATTTTGTTTGTTTAGTTGTACCTTGTACTTTGAGTTGTATTGTATTATATTCCAGTGTATCCAGTCCTATATATCCTCATTGAATTAGTGATATGCTGCATCTCTATATATATGATTGCTGGTTCACTGTAACTCAGTTGTCCATTTTAGTTGTATATTGTTTACTACTACCGTTTTTTTATGTTATTTATCTTTTTTACCTATTCTAGACTTTGGAAAATGAGGGCATAGTTTCCCCACTATCAAACCTAGGCCCTTACTTCTAGTCGGTAGCCTATGGGGTTTCGAGAAATGTGATTGAGGTCATGTGACCAAACGGTGTCCTGGCACCCATGGTGTGACACCAGGATCCAGGACGTTAAAAAGTGGTATCAGAGGGGTTACTTTCTTTGACATACTATTTGGAGCCTTATTTAGTGATAGGATGGAAATGGTAGTTGGTAATAAGCTATACACGGGGGTAGCTATCCCGTGAACTGGGAAAATCCAATCTACCTTATTATTGAGTTATTCTTGGTTTTTCAATTTTACAGTTTATTTGATTTTCACCATTGGGTGACACACTTGTGATTGTGTTGTTTATATGTTATATGTGGGTTCTATTTAGTTACAACCTAATGAGATGAGGGTATTCCATCTCATGCATCATTTAGGAACATGCTAGAATCACATTTCATGCATTCCTTCCATGCCATGTAGGTGCATTAGAAATTTCATGTTGTTGTGATAGTTGTTGTGATAGAAAATAATGTTTTTGTGATAGCTGTTTAGATACATACCTGCTATTTGATAGGGTATTGTTATGTGAGGTTTCGAAAGAATGAATGCCAAAATTTGGTTCCTGGGGAGTATAGGCCCTTAGTGATTGTAATTTGGTGGATCATTAACGTTTTTCCTTGTTATAACGTGTATAAGATGTCAAGATTTGATTCGTGGGGAGTAGGGGCCCTCACAGATCAGAATTCGGCACTTATGTGTTCGGTTCAGTGTTTTTCTGGGCTCCAGAGTACTTTCAAAGGCTAACTGTCCGAAAAACCCAGGATATACATTGTTTATTTCTATGGACACATGGGGCGTGTTCTTCAATTCTAAAAGAAATGAAAACTTTTTATGTATACTTATTGTACACTTAGTACACGCCGTGTAGTTTCTTTTTGTGTCACATACAGTGTGAGCGGGGACACAGGGTAGGGAATAGATTAGGAGAACACGCTCTGTACCAGTTGTACATGTTGTGTATTGTTGACCTGGTGCATGCCCGTGTAACTAAAATCATGGATGGAGGAAACCTTAATACATACACGCCTTATCTACTTTGAACATGTCGTGTAGTCTGACCTAGGTACCTGATCATGTCACAAACAATACGGGTCAGTGTTATCTTTCTTTTTACACATTGTGTCCACCGGGAACATACCGTGTAGTGTCAGCCGTGTAGCTGGCCGTGTAGCGAGCAACACAGGTCAGTCTGGGCTTTGATGAACACGTCGTGTCTTTTTGAAACACACCGTGTAGTGTGACCTGGGTACACAGGCCGGGTCACGAACAACACGGGCCAATGAATGCTTATCGAGTACACGTCGTGTACCTGTGGGACATGCTGTCTACTTTTGTGTTGGAGAGTTGTTTGCCATAGCTATGTAGAAGGACCCGGTGAGGGAAAGAGGATTAAAGTACATGTCATGTAGTCCAAGGACATGCCATGTGTTTGGTTTGTTACACAACCAGTTTTAGCTAGAATGCACACCCATGTGAATGGATTGCGAAAACATGTCGTGTATTATTTATACACGCCATGTAGTCAAGTTTTGAAAATCTTGAATGCTTTCTTTCTCTTGTTCCCTTCTTGGTTTCCGTGTTTTTAGTCTTTGTTAATATTGATCTAAGGTGTGTGTTTGACCTTGTAGAGTCATGCCACCGAGATGACAACCGGTTGTTCGCCAAGAGAGAAACGAAAATTATACTCCTGAGATGTTAGGCCATGGGGTACCAGTGGATCCTCCAAAAGTTCCAGATGTGACTCCAACCGTTATACTGAACACAGGTGTGGAGGCGCAGTTTTGTGAAAGCTTCACACGGTTCTTTCAGACCATCCAGGGAGCAACGAAGGCCGCCACATCTATGGAAAAGCTGATGCATATATTCTAGAAGCAGCATCCGCCTACAATTTCAGGGTATGGCGGACCATAGGCTTCAGATTCATGGTTGGATTTAGTGCAGAATATTTTCAAGCTTATTGAGACACCTTTAGGGTGGAGGTTCAAGCTCACGAATTATATGCTGCATGATTTCTCCATGATGTGGTGGGATGTTACCACCCAGTCTGAGCATCACCGTAACATGGTGTGGAATATTTTCGAGCAGCTTTCTATGACTTCTTCTTCCCAGAGACGCTGATGGTAGATCAACTTTGAGAGTTCATGAATCTTCAACATGGCTCCATGTCAGTGATGGATTATTCTGCTCGCTTCACCGAGCTTCAATGTTTTGCACCAGTTCTAGTGGGTGATGAGATGTTGAGGGCTAGACGCTTTGAGGATGGTATTCGATATGACATCCGAGCACTGGTAAATGTTTTTAGGTTGCCTACAGTGGATGCTATAATGAACCAGGTACTTATTACTGAATGGAACCAGCAGGAAGCTAGTGGTGTAGGCCAAGGCGGTTCAACACCAGTTTCTGGTACTATTTCTACCGGTAAGAGGAAGAGGTAGATGGATTTATCTCATGGTGGTAGTACTTTCCAGAAGAATACTTAAGGTGGCCAGGTCATGTGCTACCAGTGTGGTAAATAGGGAAACAAGAAACCATCATGTCCAAGTGACCCAGTGAAGTGCTGAGCTTGCGGCAGGATGGGTCATCATCAACATTTTTGCAGGGCGTTTCCTCCAGTGCCTAGTGAGAGGGGTTCTGTTCAGAATCCATGTGCAGGAGTAGGACCAACATCTTCTTACCAGTCAGGAAACTGGAATACATCAGGGTGTGTAGGCAAAGATGGTGGTCATGGATATGGTAGCCAGACACCCGGATCTTAGAGGCAGTAGGGCAGGATAGCTCAGGGTAGCCAGGGCTGTGTCATAGGGCTACAGCACTGGGAAGGCATATGCAGTGCAACAGGCCGAACAAGAGCAGGATCCCGAACCTTCTACTATCAGAGTTACTATTTTTGTAGCTTCTGTTTTATCTTCTATAATTTTCGATATGGGTGTTACACATAGCATTATATCTCTTCACAGTGGGGAGGTCCTTGGGCTCTGTGTTTCTTCTTTTTCTGATGTCATGATGCTAGACACTCCATTAGGAACTTGAATGGCTACTGTGCATCAGTGCAGAGAGTTCCTCTTAGAGGTTGGTGGGTGTCACTTTCTATGGGGCCTCTATATCTTGTAGATGAAACGCTTTGATGTCATTATTAGGATGGACGGGTTGGTACCCTTTCGATACTTTGTAGACTGTTATCATCATAGGGTGAGTTTCACATCACTAGAGGGTGAAGAGTTTCTTTACAAGGGAGAATAGGATGTCCAAGCGAGATGAGCTGGACCTGAGCATCGTGGGAGAGGTGGAGTGATAGCCCAGATTGTTAGTTTATATTTGGATGATCAGGGGACTTGTCAGAAAGAATTTCCCTCCAGTAGTTTATCATTTCATGGATGTCTTCCTAGACGAATTTTCAGGTCTACCTCCGAAAGCGAGAGATAGATTTCTCTATCGAGCTTGTGCTAGGAGCGGCACCAGTGTCAATTCCCATTTATAGGACGGCTACACCCGAGTTGCAGGATCTCAATAGACAGTTATAGGAGTTTCATTCAAAGGTTTTAATCCAACCCAATACTTCTCCTTGGGGTTTTCTGGTCCTTTTTGAGAAGAAGGAAGACAGTACCCTCTAACTCAGTGTGGATTATCGAAATCTGAACCAGTTGAAGGTTAAGAACTGATATCCCTTACCGAGGATTGATGATATTTTTTATTAACTTTGGGGAAAATGTGTGTTCTCAAAGAATGAATTGAGGTTCAGATATCATATGTTGCGCGTTAGAACAACTGATATACCTCTTACATCCATCTGGAGCTGGTATGGTTTATATGAGTACTTGGTGATGCTGTTCGGACTCATGAACGTGCCAACATTTTCCTTGGTTTTGATAAATCATGTTTTCCACCCTTATCTGGACTCTTTTGTGGTAGTTTTCGTGGATGATATCTTGGTGTACTCTCACACTCGACACAACCATGCAACCCATCTTGAGATCTTATTGAGTAAACTGAGAGAGCACCAGATATCTGCTAAGCTCTCAGAGTGCCACTTTTGGATGGACCAGATACACTTCTTGGGACATATAATCTCAAAGGAAGGAGTTGCAGTAGACCCAGAAAAGGTGAGAGCTGTATTTTCCTAGGAGAATCCTAAGAATGTGTTTAATATACGAAGTTTATTGGGGATGGCTGGTTATTACAAGCACATTGTATAGGACTTATCCCGCTTAGCATCTTCGTTGACGGGTTTGACTAAGAAGGGTGTGATGTTCATTTGGTCTAAATCTTGAGAGAAATACTTTCAGAAGATGAAGGGATGATTGACATCATCACCAATAATTCTACTTCTAGAGTAATGGAAGAGCTATACAGTCTACTATGATGCATTAGGTATTAGGCTGGGAGCAGTGTTGATGCAGGGCAGTCGAGTAGTTGCATACGGGTCTCAGAATTTGAGGCCACATGAGAGGAATTACATGACGCATGACCTCGAGTTGGCTACAGTTGTTCATGTGTTACGCTGTTGGAGATAGTATCTCTTGGGAGATCATTTTGTGGCGTATATGGACCACAAAATATTCCAATAAATCTTTACCCATCGTGACTTGAACTTGAGATAGCGAAGGTGTGTTTAATACCTTCAGTCTTTCAGCTTTGAGGTTTCCTATAAACCTGATAAGGGTAATGTAGTTTCTGATGCACTGAGAAGGAAAACTCAAACACAGGTAGTTCATGAGGCCAGTGGTGAGTGCAGCTTATGGATTTGTTCTTCGAGATGCATTTGGAGGTGCACGATAGTCAGGGAAAAACCTATCTTTCTTCCTTAGCTATGACTTCTACCCTCATTTATAGAGTGAGGATGAGATAGATATTGGATTCAGATGGCCTAGTTCTACGGGAGTCAGTGGAAAGTAAGAAACCTCCTCCTGGTTGGGAGATAGGCAATGATGAGGTACTGCATTTCCATGGTTGAGTATGGGTTTCAGGTGATATACGCGAGGAGATGATGTGGGAGATTCATGCTTTATCTTGGGCAGTGCATCCCAGAGTTACCAAGATGTACTGTGACTTGAGACGTCTGTACTGGTGGCCGGGTATGAAGAAAGAATTAGCTGGTTTTGTTACAATATTTTCTACCTGTCAGCATGTGAAGGAAGAGCATCAGAGGCCAGCTAGACTGTTACAGTAGTTGCCCATTCTGGAATGGAAATGGGTCGATGTCACAATGGACTTCATGACCAGGTTTCCACGGTCACCTCAAGGCAATGATGTCATGTGGGTTGTTGTGGATAGACTTACGAAGGGTAGCTCAATTTTTGCCGATCAAGGAGACCTTCTTTGTGGACGTTCTTGAGAAGCTGTATATCCGACATGTAGTACATCTTAATGGGGTCCCCCATTCTATCGTTTCAAATAGGGACACCCATTTTAAGTATCGTTTCTAGCAGATTTTTCAAATGGAACATGGTACACAGGTTCTTTTGAGCACATCTTACCACCCTCAGACC
This sequence comes from Viscum album, assembly GCA_963277665.1. Classification (NCBI taxonomy): domain Eukaryota; kingdom Viridiplantae; phylum Streptophyta; class Magnoliopsida; order Santalales; family Viscaceae; genus Viscum; species Viscum album. Next base: position 1,917,990,123 of record OY728161.1, on the reverse strand, counting down.
GATGGCCAGTCAGAGCGTATGATACAAGTGCTTGAAGACATGATGCATGTATGCATCCTAGACTTTGAGTGCTATTTTTAGAAGCATATACCCCTGGTTGAGATTTCATATAATAAAAGTTTTCAGGAAACTATTGAGATGGAACCTTACAAGTCTTTATATGGTAGGCCATTCCGATCACCATTATGTTGGTTGGTGGCAGGTGAGGCAGCTTTACTGGGACCACGTCTTGTGCAAGAGACTTCAGAGCAGGTCCAGTTCATACAAAAGCTGATGGAGACTATGCAGTCTCGTCAGCAATATTATGTGGATCTCCGCAGACGACCCTTGATGTTAATAGTCGAGGATCAGGTTTTCTTGCGTGTTTTACCGAGGTTGGGACACAGGAGAATTAGGAGACAGTGTAAACATTCACCGAGGTATGTGGGGCCATTTGAGATTCTAGAGAGATTCGGGTTGGTTGCCTATCAGTTTCAGGTAACACAGAGGTATCAGGCCATGCATGACGTCTTCCATGTATCTCGGTTGTTCATTTATCACTCAGACCTGTCATATGTTTTTCATCCCAAGGATGTTGAGCTTCAAGTCGATGCTTCCTTTGAGGAGAATCTGATTTGTATTTTTGATTGGAGCATGATGGTTCTCCAAGGCTGGTCAGTTCCTATCATACGGGTTCTATTGCAGCATGGCCGAGTGTAGGATGAAACCTAGAAGAGGGAGACTGACGTGCGTGCTTAGTGGCCAGAGTTGTTCTGAGATTTATCTTCACAACCATTGGGAGGGAAATTCGTGGACGAATTTCTTTAAGGGGGAAGTTTTTAAGAACACGGTTCTTGTTTTTGAGGTTTGAGTTTCTTCTTTTCCCATTTTCTTTAGTGTTTTTGACACAAATATAGAAAAATGGGGAAAATCCCAATATTTTTGGGTACACGCCATTTACTTTTCCACATGACATGTACTTTGGCTGTGTGGGATAAGTACTTGGGGTGTGTAGCCCTGTCAGCAATGAAAGGTGTATAAACCGAATACACATTGTGTAGTGGGTATTTACATGCCATGTAGTCAGTCGGTAGGTGAATAGTATTGTGGTGGAAGTAGTCGCCAGCAGAGCGACCATACACGCCGTGTATTCAGAAATACATATCGTGTACTCGTGTCAGCAAGTAAACAGTTTGGTGGTGAAAAGTAGACACTAGAAGAACAATTAAATGATGAAAATTACACTCTGTGTACATGATAGTACACACCGTGTAGTTTGTTTTATTTCACTTAAAATGGGTAGTAGCCTCCTCTTTTGGCAAAGGAGGCATTTCGGATTGTTTTGGAGCTCAAGAGGAGCTCGGAGCATTGGAGATCTCCTGCTCGTGCACTGGGAATCCGATTCCATATCCGTCGACAACGTTGGGACCGCACCGGTAAGCCCTCCCTTCTCCTCATGCACCAGAGATATCCGACTATTCGTTGAGGTTCACCAACCTCTCCCAGTACTCAATGGATATGGTCAGGGATCACAACTTCAGAGCTCAAAATTTCGAGCAAGGTCTACGATGGGACATCCGAGGTAATATCATGCCTCTATGAATATCGACTAATGTTGGAGTACTTGAGTGGGCCTTGGTGATCGAGAGCTTCTTGTTGAAGCAGAGAGAGCCGACAGTAGTTAGCCGCAGGTTGACAGGTGCAAAGACATCGGCAGCAGGGAGCCGACATCAGACACATGGATTTGGAATTGGGAAACGTCATAAGAGGACCTAGTACAGAGGATCGATAGTCCAAGGCTCTCAGGATGGATCCAATCAGCCTAGGGAGAAGCGATGCTACGTGTGCGACAATAGAGGACATCTCGCAGGAGATTTTCCAACCCATCGAGCTACTGATAGGGAAGCGGTGGATGGACCCCCCAAGTCAGAGGTAGAGAGTGGAGCAGACAAACCCGCTTGGCGGAGGACGTGGTAGAGGATCAAGGAGATATATGGGTGGTGGCAGAATCTTTGAATTACTTCCATCACCACCCCTAGAACGTCCACACCAGGCTCAGGGAGCTAGGTGATAGGGATGGGGACAACTGCATGTGGTCAACACGTATGACCCAGGGGCTCCAGGGATGATTTGAGGTATGATCTGTGTCTTTTCTATTTTAGCTGTCATACTTATGGAAACAGTTGCGAGACATTCCTTCATAACCACGTGTCTTGTACAAAACCTGAAGATTTCGGTTGAACTTATGACTCGATCCTTACTCTTTGAGACACCTACGGGAGGAGACTCAATGATCACACAACATTGAAGATAGTGTGATCTTACCCTTGGAGGTGAGAGTTTTAGTTGGAACCTCTTGGTGGTAGAATCAAGGCCTTATGATGTCATTCTTGTTATGGATTGGTTATATTTGGTCCATTCCAAGATTGACTATTTTAGGCAAAGAGTGTTGTGTATCCACCATGATAGAGTGAGGTTTTCCTTTGATAGAGAAAGGGAAACACAAGCAGCGCAGAATGAGATTATGCCTGGAAGGGTGCCTCCAATTGCCCACGAGTTGGCTAGCCTTTCTCTCGGATTAGTGGATGTTGTGGGATCTTAGTTCCCAGCAGTAGTGGCAGAGTACAGGGACATCTTTCCCGATGATATTCCAGGACTACCGCCCCGCTGAGGGATCGACATCTGCATAGACATACACCCCGGGATGGCACCGATTTCCTCATCAGCATATCAGATGGCTCCCACAGAGCTTCGCGAGAAGAGGGTGCAGTTGAATGAATTGCATAATAAATGTGTTGTAAGACCCAGCGTTTCACCCTGTGTGGTTGCAGTCTTGTTTTCCAAGAAGGAAAATGGATGTTTGTGGTTTTCCATGAATTACCGGCACCTGAACCAGGTGATGGTGGAGAATAATTATCCACTTCCAAGAATTGACGACCTCTTCGATCGTCTAAAAGGGGAAAATTGGTTCTTGAAGGTTGACATTCGATCATGCTATCACCAGTTACAAGTACAGGATAAGGATATACTGAATACAGATTTTAGATGTCACTACAGTGATATGAGTACTTGGTGATGCCATTTGGCATGATTAATTCCCCTGAAGTGTTCATGGGACTGATGAACCGAATCTTCTAGCCATACATGGACCTGATCGTAGTGTTCTTCATCAACTACATCCTTATGTACAATGAGTTAGAAGAGGAGCATGTGAGACACCTGCAGATGGTTCTAGACAAACTTCGTGAGCACCAGCTTTATGGGAAACTCTCAAAGTGCTAGTTCTTGATTCCGGAGGTCCCCTTTCTTGGAAATTTCATCTAAGTATATGGAGTGGTTTTAGACCTAGTGATGGTGGATTCTTTGTTATCATGTGATCCACCTCAGAGTGTGACAGAGGTGCGGAGATTCCATGGGTTGGCATAATATTTCCAAATATTCATTCCTGATTTCTCCCGGATATCAACACTGATGAGAGCCTGGACCTGGAAGGGGCAACCCTTCATATGGACAGAGAAATTCAAACCAGCATTCGAGTAGTTTAGATGGAGTTTTAAGAGTACCCCAGTCTTGAGATTGCCAGAGGAGGGTGTCGAGTACATTGTTTTCTGCGACGCGTCAGGGACCAGGCTTAGTTATGTCCTGATGTAGAGGCAGGCAGTGATTGCCTATGCTTTGCGATAGCTTAGTCCACATTAGCAAAACTATGTGACCCATGATCTCGAGTTGAAAGCGGTAGTATTCTCATTAAATATGTTGTGACACTACCTTATGGGAAAGTTGTTTATCGTCTACATTGACCACAAGAGCCTGAAGAATGTCTTTTCGTAGAAAGATATGAATCTGAGGAAGAGGAATTGGCAAGAGTTCCTCCAGGGCTATGATTTTGAGATCATTTATACTCTTGGGAAGGGGAACAAGGTGGTGGATGATCTTAGAAGAAGGTCGAGCTCGTAGTTATTGGGTGAGGTGACAGAGCAGTTAGCCGTGTTGCTGTTATCCTTCATGGGAAGAGGGGATACAACTTACCTATATTAGATGGTTATCACCCCTCCACTCTTAAAACGATTTAGGGAAGTACAATATGGGGATGTCAACTGTGAGGCTTTACGTGCTCTGTTATCTATAGGACATGCTCCTGATGGATATTCGCAAGTTGGAAAACATGTAATTCTTTTCAAAGAACGCACGGTTGTACTAGTGTCATTGCGGGAAGTGGTCCTGAGGGAGTTTCATACATCCCCATTGGAAGTACATCCTAGAGTGGAACAGATGTACCAGTATCTCTGTCGACAGTTCTGGTGGTCAGGCATAAAGAAGGCGGCAGTAAGGTTTGTTTCCTGATGCCTCACATGCTAGCAAGTGAAGGTTGAGAACCAGGTTTCAACTGGATTAGATCACCCCATGGAAGTTCCAGAATGGAAGTGGGATGGAATATCAGTGGACTTCGTGACATTATTACCACAGACGTCCATGTGGCATGATTCCATCTGGTTGATTGTTGACCAACTCACCAAGTCAGCCTAATTCCTATCTATCAGGGAGCAAAGTTTTTTAGTGAGCATGGGACACCTCTACATGCATCAGATATTTCGGCTTCATGGAGTCCCATCGACGATAATCTTGGACCTAGATGCCCGATTTACATTCGGATTATGGAATTGATTGCAGGAGGCTTTTGGGACTCAACTATGCTTGAGCACAATGATTCACCCCTAGACCGATGGTCAGACAGAGAGAACCATTCAAGTTCCAGAGGATATGTTGCGAGCCTGTGTCTTGGAATTTGATCATAGTTCGGAGGAACACCTACCACTGGTGGATTTTGTGTACAATAATAGCTACCACTCCACCATTGGTATGGCACTATTCGAGACGTTATATGGGAGACCCTGTCGGTCGCCGTTTTGCTGGACCGACCCCGGAGAGTCAGCACTCATGGGTCCAAAGTTGGTGAGAGCTACCACCGAGAAGGTACAGATCATCCGACAGCATATGAACACTACACAAAGCCGGAAAAAGTCTTATGTTGATAGGAGATAGGGACCTCTAGAGTTCGAATAGGGATACCATGTCTTTCTTAGGGTCTCACCATGATGAGGCTTACAGTGATTTGGTCGGGGCAGTAAGCTATCTCCAAGGTTCATCAGATCATTCCAGATACTGTGTAGAGTCGGTGAGGTGGCATACCACATATCTCTACCACCACAGTTGCATTGGGTACATGATGTATTCCACATGTCACATATGAGAAGGTACGTGCATGACCCATTGAACATCACCGACTGCAGAAAGCTGGACAACTAGGATGGAGTGACCTATGCTGAGTACCCAGTGGAGATTGAGGATCTACAGGAGAGGATCCTTCATGGGTGATCAATTCCCTTGGTACGCGTCCTGTGGTAGCACGAGAATCATCAGGAGAGCACGTGGGAGTGGGAGGCCTAGATCCGTCCCAGTACCCACATCATTTTGAGTAGCCTTTGTTTTGGATTTTCAGGGACGTAAATCCCTGAGGTGGGGAGAATGTAATGTCTCAGATTTTCCATGTATTATTATTTTTAAAATATTATATGGAATTATTTCGAGACCAGGGGAAAAGACGAAACATTATTATGAGGCCCAATGTTTCCGGAATGGTAGTTTGAACTTTTTACATTCAGTGAGTCAGCACTTGTGCGTGGATGTGGTAGTTTCCAAATGGATTCCTAGATTAAAAATATGAGGGAACCATAGTGTCTGTGGTGATGAATTTACCTAATAAAGAGCCTAACCTTGACCAGAAGTGGTTGAGGGAACAAATTCATTTTTTGATGTTTTAAGTAAGATAAAATAAAATAAATTCGCAATGTTTATTTTATTTCTTTTTGGAAATATCCGCTACAACACAGCGATGGGGTAGCTGTTTTAGTAATTAATGTCCTATCATAAATGCGGACTCATTAATGTCGCATCGTAATGGGATGTCAAAACTGTGTCCCTTTTTATTAGGATAATCAAATTTTGTTTGTTGGCGATGATTGTGAGAAATCTATGGTTAATCTATGGAGCGTTTGAGTAAAGTCTCAGTGACAAACGATGGCAGATCGAAATTGAGAATCACTACGCTAATGAAGTTGGAGGATCTCGAAGATGATGGAAGCATGGACCCATCATTAGTGATCGATACCAATTGAGGTAGGGGTTGTTATTTCATTCATTTTTTCTCGTTTTTGAATTTAAACGATGAACCACAAACAAATTGATATGTGGATTTGTATGTTCTTGCAGGAGGGTTTTATTGGGATTATTATGGTGAATTAATCCATATTGATTATTGTTGTTTATTTTTGATCCGTTTAAGCCTACTAATGTGTGCATATCAACATCATGACGAATGACAGTGGAAGTTCGTTCCTCAATTTTTCTTATTGGATCTTTCTCCACTTTTTTTCCCTGTGTGTTCTTCGGGTTCTTCATGGGGCGATGAATACAGAACATTGCACATCCATTTTGGAATTCAGTTAACCCAAATTGAGGATTAGACACCACAACGACCTTGCGGAGGTGCGACGAAGATGCTAGAAGATGAAGCGGACCTGATCTGGAAGGTGCATTCTTTGAGCGTTCTTCGTGCGGGTGGATCGTTGCATGTTTTTAGGGCTAATTGGAGGTCCAAATACATCGAAAGCAGCTTCATGGTGTCAGGGTGACCAAAACATGGGTGTTCCACAACGATCGGATGACCGGATTGACGAACATGGCATCACCGAAGGCGCGAAGGTGGAGGTCCACATTTCTGGAAATTATCAGAATACACAGCGTGTACTTCCAAGGAACACGCCTTGTAGTACTGGTGGTGGCGGCTTGGGTTTTAGTGGTTAGAGAAGTGTCACATGGCGTGTGAACCTTGTCACATGGAATTTCAGACTTTACCAAAGCTTGACGTGTATTTTGGGAAGTAAATAGACATAGGATGATCTACACGGCTTCATACAACACGGTGTGTACTCTCTACATGGCATGACAGAAGCAGCTACGCAGGACTCAACATGTATCCTAGGGATAGAAGGACACGGGATGGAATTCATGACCGTGTACTCCATCACACAGCCAAGTGAGGCCAGTAACGTGGTCACTCCGTTCACTGATTACACGGTTTGGAGTACACGAGTTGATAACCATGTACGGGCACATGTCCAGCGTACACGAGCCACCCCCAGTCATTCGGAAACGGTGTGTATATTATACTACACACCGTGTACACACTTTTATACATGACTAGCCTTATGAAACGGTCCGTTGTACATGGGCAATACTCGGGTTCAGACAACACGGCGTGTAAATTTTCTACACAGTGTGTACTTTTTTGGAAAATGGCATAGTCCTCTTGTCCATGATATCTTAGACATGTTTCATCTAGGTTACTTCCCCTTCTTCTCAATCCCCTGAAGGTCAGACATCGTTTCCTTCTATAGGAGTACGATCTCTTCAGTAGGACTTTCTGTGATAGAGTCAGGCATCCATCCGAGAGGTTCGGATCGAGATCCTCTATCCATTCTTCACCCTAGGTAGAGTCAGTCATCGACATGACCCACTCTACCGGGCATTGATCCTCTACCTATCTGGGGAATCCGGATGAGTCGCGGTATCCGCCATGGCCCTGGAAGTGATCCCCATCTGTGTATTGTGATCTTTCCCACTCAAGAGTGTGTCTCCCATAATGAGTGCATCTGTCTATAATAATCTTTTCACTCAGAAGTGTGTCTCCCAAAATGAGTGTAACTACCTCTCATGTAGTTTCCCGATGAACAGTACTTCTCAGATAGACAACATCAGAGCTATAATTCTTTTGGATTGTGTTCTCTTGGACAGACTGCTTCGTGGAATCTTAGAACTGAATCCCTAATGAGGTTATGTGGTTGTGTGACTTTTCTCTAGACTGCAGGTCTAGGTTTTGAGTATATCTGGTTTGTGTTTCTATTTCTCTATGTTCTTTAGACATATATTTTTCATAGCTGACTTTACCTTTACTTTGTGTACTGCTTCGTGGTTTTTAGGTTCCTCTACTGAGTATTGTTACACTCACCCCTGCACAATCTTTTCCCACGTGTGTCATGTCCTTTCTAGACGAGCAGCCTTTTGACAGTGTCCAGGGTGGACAAGGACATGACTGAGATTTATGAGTTCCCTACAGGTCGAGGCGTTCCTTTAACTAAGATTAGCATTCCCAGTACCTTTTGTGTTCACAGGTAGGAATTTGTAGTTTTCAGACTCTTATTTTCGTGGGCTTGTATTACGACCCTATTTACTTTTAGTACTTTAACTTTTATCGTACTCTGTTGCTTGTGTTTAGTTGTATGCATGCATTTTGTTCCTTAGTGTTTTATTAAATTTCCACATCTGCGGTCTTGGAGATGTGTGCATGTGTACAGGTACTTAGTCAATGCCTCCCATGTTAGTATTATGCCTACTCGGTGCTAGTCCCCAGCCCATGGCCTTTTGGAGGCGGGCTTGGGGACTCGCGACATGGGCCCCACTAGTATGGGTCCTGACAAATATTCACATAACATAACAATTGGATCACCCATGGAGACATAACATACAACTAAAAAATCATTTACAAAAATACCACCTTGGGTACTTTAGTTTTTTCTCACACATGGGTTAGCTATTCCCTTGAACGATCTCATAACCATGAAACAACTCTTACTATTATCATTTATAAATTTCCCAAACAGTAAGAAAAAATAAAATAATAACAACAGGGCTCTGATACTACTTTGTAATTCCCCTTCATGGGATCCACAGATCAATGCTCTGATCTGGACGGTTACATAACCTCTTGTGCACCTTCTCATATTCCAAATTATTAAAAAGAGCTATAAGTGTCCCATATAAAATATGGTGGGACTATACGAACTTAATCATAGTAATACAGTAGTAGAAATTGAATAATAGTAACCAATAACCATAATCATTATATAATCAATTAAAAATCAGTATCAAATGATCATTCATAATCAAAAACAATATCCAAAACTAATAGTATATATTTTGATGCCATATAAATTTCAAGAATCTAATGAAAACCCAAAATGAAGGCACTAAAAACTCCACAAATGGGTCCCAAAAATATTTTTAGTTCCCTAATCAATGCTTCATCCCAACTAAAAAATATATAATTGGAATATTTTATTTATCCTATCCTGAAAACATGAATTTTATTTGGGTACCAATCAGGATGCCTGAGTAGGGAGTGATTACAACTTAGTAGGCCGCCACTAATGATGTCTAAATTAGTATCCAGTCAATACTACTGACTGTTGTTGTATAAATAATAAATTACAATGCCTAAAGTAAATAAATTTCACATTTCATACTTTTTTAATTAAATATATAAATCATTTGGTTCACGATGACACACATACTATCATTACCTAATTTTACTCATGCATGTGTCTGAACTATCCCAAATGGATATCACATATCATGATACCTTGGTAATAATTCTTCATTTCATTTCAATTTTTATCACTTCTAGTTTGAACCATAGTCTAATTCCAATCTCATGTTCATATAACATCGTGTATAGAACCCTATAGATATTTTGGATCCCCTTTACCTATCCCACACCTCAATGTCACCAGTGTATTTAGAGACATAGTGATTATCCCACACTCTCTATCATATATGTGTGTTTGGAGCCTCATTCGCTATCCTACACATCAAAGTCACATATGATTATTTGGTACCTCAGTCCGTGTCCAAGACTGACTCACACATATGGGTATTTGGATCCTAGGTCACTTTAAAACACCCAAAAGTCACATATGTCACAAATAACACAATGTCACACAAATCATCCATCGAAAATATATTTTTTTATTGAGCCATTTTAAGGTAAAGTGGGAAACCAATTTTCACATACAAGGACAACTATGTTATAAAAGAGATCATAGAATTATTAAAAACAAGACTAAGATTATTTTAGTCAGACGCTCTATATAATTCCCAATGTAGAGTACTAACCTGATTTTCTAAATCCTCCCTAATGAGTTCCGGAAGGCGAGACACCATTCAACCCATTATAAATATGAATTCTTCTAAGGTGATTCTGCCTTGGTTAGAGCCTCGGGTGACGATTCAGTCTAGCTTGTATACCCATGATTCTTGCTCCTCTTTGGCTCAATCTTCAATCCTATTTCATAAATCCTTAAAATATCCTCATTTGAGGCATTTGGGTGAAATAATTTTACAAGAATATATTCCTTGGAGTGGAATATGAGCCTCATGAACTCCACACCCTCATCTTCCATCACTCTAGGTTCTCTTCTTGGAGCCCCACATTCTACGTCTTGAAGGCCTTTTCTTTTCATACATTCATATTTCCTGGTCGACCCGGTTTCCATCAGATTATGCAAGTGAGACTAGTCTTTACTCCCCATTGGATTTTTCACCTAGACCACTATGCATTTCCTCGAGTCACACTTTCCTTTTTCCCCTTATTCCTTCTTGGGGTGTGGGGACCTTTCCCTAGGAATTGGCCTAGGCTATCTATTGAGAGTTGGACAAAACTATCATTATCTGAATCATCATCCTCTTGTGTCAATTATTTTTCTTGAGCTTCTAAGGATTTAAACCATTTTTTCACCTCAACCACTGGGACTTCTCCGAGAGGCCTCAGCCTACACAAAGAATTCAAATTGATGGATTTAACCTCTAAGACTTTCTTCTTCTTCCCCTCACTCCTAGTCTTCTGGAAGGAGGACATATGAATGATATTGTTTGGGTCTAAAGGTCCCAACACACTAACCCCATCCTTCCTTCCTTGATCGTGGAAAGATTCAATAGCTACAAAAAGGATTCCCCTACAATGAATTAACAAATGGTTCGACCTCCATTCTAAATTCACCCTCGGGGACATCACTACATGGTATTAGACCTATGGGCTGCGTGTATCCATGACCTATGGATTGAGATTTTTTTAGTGTCCTCCCATTTTTGACCTAGAGAAATTCTAGATCCATTGACCTTGTTTACTACCATCGCCACAAAATTATCTATATTTCAATCTAAGACTCGATGCTCCACCACATACACATGAAATGAGACATCTTTATCAATTCCTTCCACCTGCACATCCTCCATTCCATTCACCTATATGAAATTAATTCCAAAATCTAGCCTTAAACGGGCAAGGAAATCTTCAACCCTCGGAAAGGGGGCGCTGGGCTCCACATCCATCACTACTCTTGGAACCACTAAGGAAGGCCACTGCACATGCTGGCCGTCCCGAGAACTGCCTAATGGTTCAAACCACAACTCCTTGCCTGGGCAGGTATGAACCCTACCAGGTTCCTGATCCTCTTGGACAACCCAATGTGCCTCACCAGACCCGCCCAGACCTGCACTATCCTACTGATGGAACACAATGGGCATGACCTACACTTGAGTCCCTGATGGATCATGTTTCAACAAATTTCGATCTCTTTGTAAGTGATAGCATCCAAGGAACAAATTTCCTAGACGTTGACAGCTAGATCAATACGTGGGCCAAGACTCAAAAACCACCCATTGTTTCCATCTAAATTCTTCACCAAAAGAAATACAGATCCACTCTATATGGGGATTCAAAACATTAGCCTCACCACAAATGGGGGGGTTGATATTTTGACAAAATGAAGTAGTCATACTATCTGAACACATGAATCTACCAACCATGCTCCCAAACATGCTTTTTATCAACAGAATCTGAAAAACAAGCATATAATATGGGAAAATTACCCACAACACCATCATCGGATCATCCAGAATCATGTTGAATTCGAAGGAATAGTGAAGGAGGTAAAATATGAATCAATTGAGAGTTCCAAGAGAGTTAGACCAAGAAGATATAAAATCACTCTTTGAGGAAAAATTAACCATTGTATGTTACCGGTCAGGCATCCAGACCATCGCGCGGTCTTAAATCCCCAATGAGTCAAACACAAATATGAAAAAGGCATAAAATGAAGGATGGAGGCCCCTAAAAAATCTACTAGTGTTATCCTGAAGATATCCAAAGTGGTGTTGAATTCCTTCATGGAAAGTGTGAGCTGGGGTGAGCCATTGTGTAGTTCGGGAACCTTAGGTCCCAAAGGAATCATCTTAAATGGAGGAAGGAGAATAGGGTTAGTGAAGGGTAGAAAGCTCTGGAAATTTCCCCATACCTCCTTCGGGGAGGGAGGGGTTGGCTCATTTGGAATCATCGTTAGGGTTTCACCCTCATCCTCGCTCTGGAGCGGCTCACCTCGAATTCAAAAAAAAATCCAAATTTCATATAAATCTTGGTTATGAATCATTGAACTTCCCATTAAGCATTCCCATTAATGTGTACCTTTTCAATTAATCACAATATTTAGAATTTTTTATTTCAAACATATGGAATAATATAAACAATTCGTCATCAAACTCTTTATAAACATATAATCAAATAATTCATAACCCTACAAGGCTAAGCCAAAACAACCATTAATTGCCATTAATTAATCAATAAAACATTCTATTAACCAATGAATTCAACATTCTATTAATAAATCAATTCCTCGATCCCTTAATTCGAACAATTACACCATACCATTAATTTTAAAATAAAGTTATTCTTTTAGTCATTCAATTCCTCAATCCATTAATTAATTAACCAATTTAAATAATTCCATTCAAGTTGAAATAGCTAAAAATAAAATAGAAATTTCAAAATTACATACACAAAACTAAAATCTAGATTTTGGTAATTGAATAATACACCACCTACATCAAGATTCTTGATGGATTCTTTCCAAAATAAAGCACCAAAGTAAAGTTGAATGTACAATTACACAATGATGAATGATATCTCGATAAAAAATTGAGATATGTGCAGATATGAAAAATGGATATTAAGTTCACCTATAAAATAGTTTAGAAGCATATAGAATCTATATGGGATCCTCCAATACGTAATAAATGAGTTTGGGTCGATTCAAGGTTTTTTTTGGATATAAAAATATCGTTTGAGAATTTTTTAATTATTTTTTTGGAATTTATTTTTCTACAAACATAGTTTCCTATATAGGGAACATGGTTTTTAATACCTGTGTATATAACTTCAAACCTCCTCTCAGTGGTTTCATGATTAATACTAAGAGGAATCATGGTTTTCCAAACCACATAATAAATATACAACCCCCCTCTGCCAAGGGTTTCATGGTATAAGGAACTGGCCTTAAAAAATTACATAATCTTGAATTAAATAAATAATTCACATTGACAATATTTTCAGGTTTAGAGTTTTAGATAATTAGGACATAAATATTACATCTCAAAAGATTACAAAATAGATACTTCTACTCAGTTTCCATTTTTTCATAAAGTAAAAACACTTAAAAAGAAACATGTATAGTTCCATGTTTTGGATAGCATGTCTTTAGTTGATCCCATCCTTGACCCTATTCATCATTAAGTCCTATGGAAAACATTTCAAAAACATGGTATGAGCATAAAAATCTAAATAATTGATACACAATGAAAGAACCTGTTAGTTTTTTAAAACAACAGGTAAACCATGAATACTTAATCATAAGTAATACCTTTCACCTTTATGACGTATTAAATACTCTTCACTAAATAAAAAATCATTTCTTACCATTTTATAACCAAATGTTCACCATAAAACCCATATAAATAACACATAACATATAATGGTAACTTGGGACATAAACATACTTAAATGGAATAACCATACGGTCGACTTCCACACATGTCACTAAATTGAATTTCCCTACGGCCGACTTTCATACCCAATGCATTGGAGGTTATAACATAACCACCCATCCTAGTATTCATGGAACCACCCGTCATTTGGTTTATCACATAACCACCCGTCAAATGTCCAATTACCATTATAAAATCATAAGAAATAAAACAAATATAAAGGAAAGAAAACATTTCCACGTTTCAATCACAATATATAACTTAAATATATTGACATAATAAATCCATTATCAGAACCATTTTCAATAAAAAAATACATAAAATAGTATATGGTATTTATTTTCTTTTAAAAACATTATGGCTTGTTTAGGAAGCCAAAGATCAAATAATACTCGCAGAGACAGAGAGGCCATTGTCACCGCGTACGTTAGAATAAACATTCTTTTTTTCATTTAGTAAAATGATTTGTAGAAAAATATCCCCCTTCAATGAAATTAAAAGTAAAAGGTGTTTATACAGTGTATAAAAGAATTCCTTGTATTAAAAAAAAATATGCCTTAATGAAAGGAGATTGAGACAAAGTCCCTTACAAAGGTAGTATCCTTAGATTAAAGATAATTCAATGTCATAATCATGAGTGACAAATATAAATAAACCCAATATAAGTGTATATTAAGTGTAAAACAATCATATTTCATTCAAACATATTAATATCATGACATAATCTAGAATTAAATGTTTAACCCAATGAATTTAAATTGGGTCAAGAAGTTCCCTTACCAAAATTCAACAACCTAATGACATAACTTTAAATTTCAAAATACGAGTTGATGAGAGAAAAAATGGTATCTCATCACTTGGACACAAAATTTACATCAATAAGGATATAAAAGAATATATACCAACATAATAAGATGTAAACTAAAAGACATAACAAAATTAAGTCTTTTAAAAAGAAGAGGTTGAAAGGTTTTCTTACCGATGTGGTAACTTAGGAAACATACATCATATGAAAGAAGGACCATGAAGTGTTGATGTAAATACCAAAAAAATGAAAGTATATTACACAATTATTAGAATCATGGGCATTAAATACACGACTCCAAGGTGATAGTGACAAATATAGCATGAATCTAATGGGAATAAAATGTGAGATAAAAACCCCTTACCTCATTATAACAAATCGAGTCGTATTACAAAAAGATAATAAGCACCAAATGAATCATAGAATGCCTTGAATATAAATAGAATCATGATAATATATATCAAATGGTAGTACAAAATACACCACAAGAAATAAATAAGTGGCATACCATGGAAATCTCATGGAATTAAAAGTGAGATAAGAAATCTCTTACCACGTGTCCGACTGGACTCGCTCGTATGTTCATTGTTCTTCCTGAATGATAAAGTTAAATTATTCCCTACTTTATTAATAACATTTTTCAATTTTATTATTCCTTTTATATCACTTATTACCTTTCTATAAAAATTATTTAATTATTTGATTTCATAATGAACATTGTTTTGATGTTCGGAAGTTGAGTCAAAAATGAACTTGTTATAGTTATAAATTGTCCATTTGGTTAAGAGTCCATTATCTCCAGAATTATATTATTCATTTAGATGTCATAAATATCATATATATATCCAGTATATATATTTATTTAAAATATTAAAAAACATTTGGTGATAAGAAATGAAATGCACCGTTCATGGAGACGGTAAGCCGTACGTACGCATGAACGCTACTTTCATTTATATTTCATATTTTAATGAAATGAAAACATAGTGATTCATAGGTATAATATAATTTCATTATAATATGTATTTCATATATGTTACATATGTTCTTAAATTATATCCTTTATACGTTCCATGTATGGCATGAACGATTAATATCACATTGAGGAGGCGGTAGTCCTCACTTCCTAAAATGAAATTATCGCGTTTACTTTTTATGGAAAACATAATGGTATGAAATAAATTAAAAATACAGAAGTATAAGAAAAACATAAAAATAATATATATCATATATAAATACAGTAACATGTTAATGGCCACCATGAGAGGCGGTAGGAGATAATTGAACAATCATTGTTACGTGAGGCAGTAGTTCGCCGTCAACAGAAACATTATGTTCGTCACCCATTAGATGGAGGTGTGTGTAAGTGTAGCTCAAATAATTCTCATAAACAAAACCTTGTATAATTAAGATACTTATTTTTACAAAATAATGGAATAAAAATAGTTTAGGGGGTTGGAGAAGCAAAATAAAACAAAAGAAGATAAGAGAAGACATTACCTTTAAATCAGGTAACTTCCCTTGGTTTGAACCAAAAGGGTTTCTTGAAGTGATTTCTACCATATGTAAGGCTTCTAGGATGAATATGGAGGTCCTGGGAGATTATTTGAGTAGAGTTTGGATGAGACAAAGGGATTGATAAGTGGGATAAAGGGGTATGAAGTGGGATATTTTTATAAGGGAGAGGAGGGGCTCTTTTAAAAATCTCGAAAGTATTATTTTATTATATAATGATTTTTGGTTTCTATGTAACATCCTAGCTAAATAAAGCATAAATAATTTTCATATTAATTAATATTTACGAATTAAATATTAATTTTATTTAAAATTGGTTTCTACTTTCGATAGCGTACTCGATACTAAACGATGAGTTTTTCTGAAAACTTACGTTGCACAATAGTAATAAAATAATATTATTTTAAATGTTAGTTTACACGTAGTCGTTGTACTGGCGGGAATGGATAGAAATAACTAATATATGATTATATATGTTTTTAAATGTTTTTACATTTATCCAATAAAGGATAAAGGCTTAAAATACGAAAAGAATTCAATTTTAGGCATTTATACCCTAATTTTCACTAAGGGTTCACTTATCACCTTTTGACGGTGAACCGTCATTTAATATAGTTTTGATCAATCTTATAAATTCTATTGGACCAAATATAACTCCTCTTTATAATCGGGACATCAAAATTTACTTTGTGTAAATGTTTGGTATCTTTCCGATAAAATTCATTTTTTTAATGAATATTGTAAAATGTTGTATTTTAATTCAAAACCACTTTTTAATCTAATTCATTTATATGATTATATTATCATTTGAATTGGTTTTAAAGTGAAATTAGAAAATATTTTTACCATTAAATCCAATAGTGGTCGTTGGAATTAATTTCACTTTGAAATCGGACTTAAACTAGTGTCAATCTTTTGATACTTATTGTTTCATAAAAACACGTTATTTGTCATGACAGCGGGAATTAATTATTAAATTAATTAATTTGACTTATATGTTTTGAATTTTGTAAAATAGACTTCATTTTTGAATTCGGAATATCAAATATAGCTTAGGGTAAATTTTTGGTAATTTTCTGAAAAACTTCAATTTTTGATGAATAGTGAAATCACTAAGTGGTACTTATAAAAACTGATTTTTCAGTTAAATGAAAGTTTACCACTAATGTGTATTGAATTTTGAAAATCCGATATACATGGTTGTCATTAGTATGTAAAATGTGGTTCAATGGGATGAAAATAATTTTTTGTTGAATAGTAACTTTTTTCATTAATCGCGATTAGAGGTAATTAGTGTAATTTAAGGTAGAAATGATATTATAAAAATGTGAAAACACCATGAAACCTATCCTACACCTATTGGGTGAGTCATGGCCGACCAATACAACCCATGGGTCGATTTAGGGGACCCCATGGAGCCACTTGGGTGAGATAATGACTTTAATGCCTTTTTTTAAATAAAGGTGAAAATGACAATATCATAAATTGTTTTAATAAAACAATTTTTGAATGGGGATATACAAGTATAAATTTTTATTATAAATAGTAATTATAAAGATAGAAATATTTCCTACATCATAGTATTTTTTTTATAATTTTTAGACATTAAATAAATTAAATTATTTATGACATAATAATGATGCAGCGATGACATCATTATTTGACGATTTAAATAAAATGGAAAGATAATGTAAATTCGATGAACTACACATGTCCAAAACTTATTGGATGGGTGTATTTCGAACCCTTATCACCTTATACACTAATTATATCAATGAGGGACCTTTTAAAACCGAAACACATTTTCAAATAAAGTAATATTTCTTTACTTTCCAAAAGTGCCCCTCCTCTCCTCTTATAAAAGGCCCCACCTCTACCTCATTTCACACACTCCTCAAGCCTTTTGCTCGGCCAACCCCTGCCAATTTAATCTCTCCACATCCCTCTCCTCTTCCTAGAGGATTCCCTTTGGGCAGAATCCTTTCAATGGAAGCCTTTAGGCTCAAATCAAAAGGAGTTACACTTTTAAAGGTAATTCATTCTCTCATGTTCATTTGTTTTATTTTGCTTCTCCAACCCCCTAAACTCTTTTTATTTACTTATTTTTGTAACAACACCAGTATCTTCAATATACTAGGATGTTGTTATAATATTTATTCGAGCTACACTCTCACACAACTACATAAAATGGTTAAAGAACATACGGTTTCCGTGGATGGCGAAATTCTGACTCCCGAAACGATGATTTTTCAATACTCATTTAACACCATCAAAGGTGGCCATTATGATGTCAATATTATTATATATGATATATAATATGTTTATGTTTTCCTTAAGATTCTGTTTTTTTTTCATTTTGGGCATACCTTTATGGTTTCCATTGTGGGTAAACGCGATATCTTCGTTTAAGGAAGGGCGGACTACCGCCCCCTCAAAGTGATTTGATTCGTTAAATACCATATGTGGGACGTATAAAAGATGTAACTATGATATTATATATGATATTATACTAGAATTATAATATACCTTTATATCATTATGATTCCATTCTATAAAATACGAAATAGAAATGAAACTAGCATTCATGCGTACGTACGACTTACCGTCTCCAAGAACGATGCATTTCATTTCTTACCTCTAAATGATTATGTGATATTATAAATGCACGTATATACTGGATATATATGATATATATGATATATAAATCAGGATTATAATTCTGGATATAATGGATACATGAACAACTTGTAATTATAAAGGGTTTATTTTGACTCAAGTACCAATGATCGTTAAAACGACCATTATTAACTTAAATAATTACATAGTGTTCATGACATGGAAATAAGTGATATAAAAGGAATAATTAACTTGAAAAAGGTTCTTAATCAAGTATAAATTAACTCAAGTTTATTATTCAAGAGATTAAAGAACGGTCGGGTCAAGTCGGATACGAGGTAAGGGACTTCGTCTCAATCTCCTTTCATTGAGGCATATTTCGTTTTATACACAACTTTCTTTTATACGGTGTATAAACCCCATTTACTTTTACTTTTATAAAAAAGGAATATTTTTCTACAAAGTGCTTTACTAAACGACAAAAAGGAATTTTTTTTTAAACGTACGCGGTGACAACGACCTTTTCCGCCGCCGCGAGTATTATTTGGTCTTTGGCTTCCTCAACAAGCCGTAATGTTTTTAAAATAAAATAAATACCATATACTCTTTTATGTATTTTGGTATTGAAATTGGTTTTGATAAAGGATTCTATTATGATATATTGTGATGTGGAAATGTTATCATTCCTTTATATTGGTTTTATGTTTTATGATTTTATATTGGTACGTGGACATTTTAACGGGTGGTTACGTTATAAACCATATGACGGGTGGTGCCGTGAATACCACGACGGGTGGTTACGTTATAACCTCCAATGCATTGGGTATGGAAGTCGGCCATATGGATATTCCATTAATTATGTATGGAAATTGGCCGTATGGCTATTCCATTAAGTGATATGTGTGGAAGTCGACCGTATGGTTATTCCACTTAAGTATGTTTATGTCCCAAGTTACCTTTATATATGTTATGTGTTCTTTATATGGGTTTTATGGTAATCCTTTGGTTACAAAAAGGTATGTAATGATACTTAATTCAGTGAATAGTTTTTACTACTTCATGATGGTGAAGGTATTACTTTGTTAGAGTATACATGGTTTACTTGATGTTTGAAAAAGTAACAGTTTTCAATCTTTGTGTATCCCTTACTGAGCTTTTTATGCTCACCCAAAGTTTTTTTCGAAATGTTTTTCACATGAATTAAAGTGGAATAAGGTCAAGGATGGGATCAAGGGAATGTCATGCTATATAAGACATGGAACTAGACAAGTTTCTTTTTAAGAGTTTTTTTATTATGGAAACTTAGTAGAAGTTTCTACTTTGTAATCTTTTGAGATGTAATAGTTATGTTCTAATTCCCTAAAACTCTAAACCTGAAAAGATCCTCAATGTGAATTATTCATTTAATTCAATATTAAGTAACGTTTAAGGCTGGTGCCTTATAGTTGGTATCAGAGGCCGGTTTAGAAAACATTAAGAGTTAGAAAATTTTTAAATTATAAGTTAATTTATGATATGATTGAAATGATATAGCATTTACAGATTACCATGTTGCTTCACCTAAGATATTTCAGTGTTCAGAATGGTTTTCCGCAGAGGAAATAAAGAATCTATGTTGGGACGACATCAGGAGAAAGACAACCTTCCAAATCTGCTTCCTGAGATGGTCGGAATCGGAACTGAACAGTTTTTTGCAGTGATGGCACAGTTGAATCAGGCTATATATGGTGGTGGTATCCATGCACGAGATCAGCCAGATCAACCACAGAGGAACATGTCAGTGGTGGAACATTTCATGAGGCAACATCCCCCATCATTCAGAGGATCATCTGACCCTGTGCAAGCTGAAGGGTGGATTAAAGCACTGGAGAAGATTTTTGATGTCATGGGGTGTTCAGAACATCAAATGGTTAGTCTTGCTGTTAACCATTTTGAAGGTGAAGCTGATCAGTGGTGGTCGATGGTGAACAATATCAGGGATAATGATGAGATTGAGGATCTTCACTGGGACGAATTCAAAGGTATGTTTCTTGAGAAATATTTTCCTAACGTGGTTCTTCTTAGGATGGAAAAAAAGTTCCTAGAATTGAGGCAGGTGGATTATTCAGTGGCTGCTTATGAAGCAAAGTTCACTCGATTGGAAAGGTATTCTCCGAACTTCATACGAGATCTTGATAGTAAAATAAACCGTTTTTACTCAGGCTTAAAGCCAATGTATCGAAGGGCTTTAGCTTATCGTGAGTTCAAAAGTTATGAAAAACTTGTTTGATGTGCGGAGAAGGTGGAAATGGAGTTTGCCGATGATCATGTGTTCTATGACAAACAACATAATAAGAGGTCTAGTTGGCAGGAAAAGGGGAAAAATTCATCAAAGAAGCAAGGAGGTAAGAAAACCAAATATCCATCCTATGAGAAGTGTGGTAAAATGCATCCTGGAGAATGTTTATCCAAGTCTGGTAAGTGCTTTCATTGTGGTAAGTCTGGTCACATTGCTTGTAACTATAAGGAAGATGATAAAGAAGGCAATGAAAACCCAACGGTAAGATGATTTAAGTGTAATGAAATGGGTAATTATGCAAACGAGTGTCCAACGAAGAACTCAACTGGGGTAATGCAGCCAGACTACAAGCAGAAAGGGGTGGTGAAATCCTTTGCAACAACTTCAGAAGATGTTGGGCCATCGAATGAAGTGGTATTAGGTACACTGTTTGTTTGTTCAGATTATGCCAATGTGTTGTTTGATTCAGGATCTACACACTCTTTCATTTCTGAGAAGTTTTCTAGTAAATTGGAAATTCCATCTCAAGATATGATCCCTGAACTTCTGGTAAAAACACCCGGAGGGAATGTTGAGGCAAAAAGGAATTATAAGAACCTTATTATCCTTGTGTGTGGAAATAATCTACTAGCAAACCTTATTTTTTTGCCTCTAGTAGAGTTTGATGTTATTTTGTGCATGGATTGGATTTCTGTTTATCATGCTAAGATTGACTGCAGAGCTAAAATGGTTTCTTTTCAGAAAGAGTTTCAGTTTCTGTACAAGAATGAACCCTTGATTTTGATAATGTATCAGGAAGTTGACAAACTAGTAAAATATGGAAATGAATGTTACCTTGCACATATTGTTGAAAATAAAGGAACTGTTCAGATTAATGATGTTCCAGTGGTAAATGAGTATCTTGATGTTTTTCCTGATGAGTTTCCTGGTATTATTCATGATCGGGAAGTTGAATTTACTGTTGACTTAGTTCCTGATTCTAAGCCAATTTCAAAACCCCCTTATTGAATGGCTCAAGTTGAACTTTTAGAGTTAAAGAAACAATTGCAGGAGTTATTAGATAAAGGTTTCATTCGACCTAGCACATCACCATGGGGTTCTCCTGTCTTGTTTTCTAAAAATAAAGATGGATCAATGAGACTTTGCATTGATTATAGAGCCTTGAATAATATTACTGTTAAGAACAAGTATCCTTTTCCTCATATCGATGATTTGTTTGATCAGCTCCAGGGAGCTCAGTGTTTTTTGAAGATTGACTTGAGGTCGGGGTACCATCAGTTGAATGTAAAAGAAGAAGATGTTCCGAAGACTGCGTTCTGTACTAGATATGGCCATTATGAATTTTTAGTTATGCCTTTTGGGTTAACCAATGCACCTGCTGTATTCATGGACCTTATGAATAGAATTTTCCCTGAGTTCTTGGATAAGTTTGTGGTTGTTTTCATTGATGATATTTTCGTGTTCTCTAAAAGTAAAGAGGAGCATGAAATTCATTTAAAGGTTATCTTTCAAACCTTAAAAGAAAAGAAACTATATGGAAAATTCAGAAAGTGTGAGTTTTGGTTACAAAAAATTTCTTTCCTGGGTCACATTATTTCAAAAGATGGCATAACTGTTGATCCTACCAAAAAACAAGTTGTTGAAGAATGGCCGAGACCCACAAATGTAACTGAGATCCATAGTTTTCTTGTTTTGGAAGGTTACTACCGAAGGTTTGTTAAAAACTTTTCACGGTTATCTAGTCCAATGTCTAAGCTAACTCGTAAGGGTGTTAAGTTCATCTGGACAAAAGAATGTGATGATTGTTTTCAGGAGTTGAAAAGAAGATTGGTGAATGCTCCAGTTTTGGCACTTCCTTCCAGGAATGGTGAGTTTGTTATATACAGTGATGCTTCGTTGAAGGGACTTGGTTGTGTCCTAATGCAGAATGATCAGGTAATTGCTTATGCTTTATGTCAGTTGAAAACACATAAGGTAAATTACCCTACACATGATTTGGAATTAGCTGCTGTTGTCTTTGCTTTAAAAATTTGGAGGCATCATTTGTATGGAGTAAAGTGTGAAATATATACTGATCACAAAAGTTTAAAGTATATATTCACTTAGAAAGAATTGAACATGAGACAGAGGAGATTGATAGAATTAATCAAGGATTATGATTATAAAATCCACTACCATCCAGGAAAAGCAAATAAAGTGGCCGATGCTTTGAGTCGAAAATGTAATGCTTCATTAACCATGATACGTTTGAAACGAGATCCATTGGTTTTTGATTTAATGAACTTTGGCATAGAAGTTGTTGGTGCATGAAGTCCTTCTGTTTTGTTTCAGGTATCAGTGAAATATTCTCTATCAGACAGAATCAAGGAAGCACATAAGCAAGACAGCGAGTTGCAGAAGAAGGTAGAGCTGGTTCAGAAATGTAAGTTGCCTGAATTAAACATTGATAATAATTGTGTTTTGAGGTTTGGTAAGAGATTATGTGTGCCTTGTGATTCACAGTTGAAGAGAGATTTGTTATGTGAAGCTCATAGTTCTCCGTTTTCAGTTCATCCTGGCAGTACTAAGATGTATAGAGATCTGTGGGAGTATTACTGGTGCGATGGAATGAAAAGAGATATTTCTGATTTTACTGTGAAGTGTTTGACATGTAAACAGGTTAAAGCAGAGTGACAGTTACCTAATGGGATGCCTCAGCCTTTACCAGTGCCGGAGTGGAAATGGGAAAACATATCCATGGACTTTGTTGTGGGATTACCGAGGACATCTCGAGGTAATAATGCAATCTGGGTTATTGTGGATCGCTTGACCAAATCTGCTCATTTCCTTGCTATACGAGATACTTTCTCTCTAGATCAACATTCCCGTTTGTATCTTAAAGAGATAGTCAGGTTACATGGAGTTCCTCTCTCCATTGTATCTGACCGTGATCCCAGGTTCACTTATAACTTTTGGAAAGGCCTTCAGAAGTCGTTGGGTACTGAATTAAATTTTAGTACACCTTTTTATCCTCAATCAGATGGGCATTCAGAACGAACAATTAAGACATTGGAGGATATGCTACGAGCTTGTTCTATGGATTATCAGGGAAGTTGGGACCAACATCTTTCTTTGGTTGAGTTTTCTTATAATAACAGTTTTCATTCCTGTATACAGATGGAACCATTTGATGCATTATATGGGGAGCAGTGTCGAACTCCAGCATTTTGGGATGAAGTGGGTGAAAGGAAGCTGATGGGACCAGAATTGGTAGAAGAGATGGTAGAAAAGGCTCAGTTTATTCAGAAACACATGAGAACATCTCAGAGCAGGTAGAAGAGTTATGCGGATAACCAGAGGGAGGATCTATCTTTCGAGGTGGGTGATCATGTTTTTCTCGAGGTTTCTCCATGGAAAAGTGTGATGAGATTTGGTAAGAAAGGAAAGCTGAGTCCAAGGTTCATTGGACCATATGAAATTATGGAGAAAGTTGGATCAGTTGCTTACCGAGTGGCTTTACCTCCGAGTTTATCTTAGGTACACAATGTTTTTCACTTTTCGATGTTGTGGAAGTATATGCCAGATCCATCTCATGTTTTGAGTCCAGAGGTAGTTCAGCTGGAAGAGAAACTATCTTATGAAGAACAACCAGTCCAGATTCTTGACCACATGGAGCAGGTGTTACGGAATAAAGTGATTCATCAGGTAAAGGTTTTGTGGAAAAACCATGTGATTGAAGAGGCAACGTGGGAATCTGAAAATGCTATGAGGGATAAATACCCCCACTTATTTTGATAAGTGAATAAAATTGCGAGGACGCAATTCCCAAAAGGGTGGAAGGATGTAACATCCCAGGTAAATAAAGCATAAAGAATTTGCATATTAATTAATATATACGAATTAAATATTAATTTTAATTAAAAGGGGTTTCTACTTTCGATAGCGTACTCGATATGCAACGATGAGTTTCTTTGAAAACATACGTTGCACACTAGTAATAAAATAATATTATTTTAAATGTTAGTTTACACGTAGCCGTTGTACT
This sequence comes from Viscum album, assembly GCA_963277665.1. NCBI lineage: Eukaryota > Viridiplantae > Streptophyta > Magnoliopsida > Santalales > Viscaceae > Viscum > Viscum album. The sequence continues at coordinate 1,917,965,193 of OY728161.1, read as the reverse complement.
GGTGGGAATGGATAGAAATAACTAATATATGATTATATATGTTTTTAAATGTTTCTATGTTTATCCAATAAATGATAAAGGCTTAAAATACGAAAAGAATTCAATTTTAGGCATTTATACCCTAATTTTCACTAAGGGTTCACTTATCACCTTTTGACGGAGAACCATCATTAAATATAGTTTTTATCAATATTATAAATTCTATTGGACCAAATATAACTCTTCTTTAAAATCGGGACATCAAAATTTACTTTGTGTAATGTTTTGGTATCTTTCCGATAAAGTTCATTTTTTAATGAATATTGTAAAATGTTGTATTTTAATTCAAAACCACTTTTTAATCTAATTCACTTATATGATTATATTATCATTTGAATTGGTTTTAAAGTGAAATTAGAAAATATTTTTACCATTAAATCCAATAGGGGTCGTTGGAATTAATTTCACTTTGAAATCGCACTTAAACTAGTGTCAATATTTTGAAACTTATTGTTTCACAAAAACACGCTATTTGTCATGACAGCATGAATTAATTATTAAATTAATTAATTTGACTTATATGTTTTGAATTTTGTAAAATAGATTTCATTTTTGAATTCGGAATATCAAATATAGCTTAGGGTGAATTTTTGGTAATTTTCTGAAAAACATCAATTTTTGATGATTAGTGAAATCACTAAGTGGTACTTATAAAAACTGATTTTTCAGTTAAATGAAAGTTTAACACTAATGTGTATTGAATTTTGAAAATCCAGCATACATGGTTGTCATTATTATGTAAAATGTGGTTCAATGGGATGAAAATAATTTTTTGGTGAATAGTAACTTTTTTTCATTAATCGCAATTAGAGGTAATTAGTGTAATTTAAGGTAGAAATGATATTATAAAAATGTGAAAACACCATGACAATTTTATTAAAACTATTGAGTGAGTCATGGCCGACCAAGACAACCCATGGGTCGATTTAGGGGACCCCATGGAGCCACTTGGGTGAGATAATGACTTTAATGCCTTTTTTTAAATAAAGGTGAAAATGACCCTAACATAAATTGTTTTACTAAAACAATTTTTGAATGGGGTTATACAAGTCCATATTTTGATTATAAATATTCATTGGAAAGCTAGAAAGATTTCCTACATCATAGTATTTTTTTTAATATTTAGACGTTAAATAAATTAAATTATTTAAGATATAATAATGATGCAGCGATGACATCATTATTTGACGATTTAAATAAAATGGAAAGATAATGTAAACTCTATGAACTACACATGTCCAAAACTGATTGGATGGGTGGATTTAGAACCCTTATCACCTTATCCACGAATTATATGAATGTGGGACCTTTTAAAACCGAAACACATTTTCAAATAAAGTAATATGTCTTTACTTTCCAAAACTGCCCCTCCTCTCCTCTTATAAAAGGCCCCCACCTCTACCTCATTTCACTCACTCCTCAAGCCTTTGGATCGGACAAAACCTGCCCATTTACTCTCTCCACATCCATATCCTCATCCTAGAGGATTCCCTTTGGGCATAATCCTTTCAAAGGATGCCTTTAGGCTCAAATCAAAAGGAGTTACACTTTTAAAGTTAATTCATTCTCTCATGTTCATTTGTTTTATTTTGCTTCTCCAACCCCCTAAACTCTTTTTATTTACTTCTTTTTGTAACAACAACAGTATATTAAATTTATTAGGATGTTGTTATAAGATTTATTCGAGCTACACTCTAACACAACTACATCAAATGGTTAAATAACATACAGTTTCCGTGGATGGCGAAATTCTGCCTCCTGAAACGATGATTGTTCAATACTCATTTAACACCTTCAAAGGTGGAAATTATGACATCACTATTTTTATATATGATATATAATATTTTTATGTTTTCCTTAAGCTTCTGTTTATTTTTCATTTTGGGCATACCTTTATGGTTTCTATTATGGGTAAACGCGATATCTTCATTTAAGGAAGTGCGGACTACCGCCACCTCAAAGTGATTTGATTCGTTAAATACCATATGTGGGACGTATAAAGGATGGAACTATGATATTATATATGATATTATACTGGAATTATAATATAACTTTATACAATTATGATTCCATTCTATAAAATATGAAATAGAAATGAAAGTAGCGTTCATGCGTACGTCCGGCTTACCGTCTCCATGAACGATGCATTTCATTTCTTACCTCTAAATGATTATGTGATATTATAAATGCACGTATATTCTAGATATATATGATATATATGATATATAAATCATGATTATAATTCGGGATATAATGGATACATGAATAACTTGTAATTATAAAGGATTTATTTTGACTCAAGTACCAATGATCGTTAAAACGACCATTATTAACTTAAATAATTACATAGTGTTCATGACATGGAAATAAGTGATATAAAAGTAATAATGAACTTGAAAAAGGTTCTTAAACAAGTAGAAATTAACTCATGATTATTATTCAGGAGATTAAAGAACGGTCGGGTCAAGTCGGATACGAGGTAAGGGACTTCGTCTCAATCTCCTTTCATTGAGGCATATTTCGTTTTATACACAACTTTCTTTTATACAGTGTATAAACCCCTTTGACTTTTAATTTTATACAAAAGGAATATTTTTCTACGAAGCGCTTTACTAAATGACAAAAAAGAATGTTTTTTTAAACGTACGTGGTGACAACAACCTTTTCCGCCGCCGCGAGTATTATTTGGTCTTTGGATTCCTCAACAAGCCGTAATGTTTTTAAAATAAAATAAATACCATATACTCTTTTATGTATTTTGGTATTGAAAATGGTTTTGATAAAGCATTCTATTATGATATATTGTGATGTGGAAATGTTATCATTCCTTTATATTGGTTTTATGTTTTATGATTTTATATTGGTACGTGGACATTTTAACGGGTGGTTACGTTATAAACCATATGACGGGTGGTGCCGTGAATACCAGGATGGGTGGTTACATTATAACCTCTAATGCATTGGGTATGGAAGTCAGCCGTATGGATATTCCATTAAGTATGTATGGAAATTGGCCATATGGCTATTCCATTAAGTGATATGTGTGGAAGTCGACCGTAGGGTTATTCCACTTATGTATGTTTATGTCCCAAGTTACCTTTATATATGCTATATGTTCTTTATATGGGTTTTAAGGTAATCCTTTGGTTACAGAAAGGTATGTAATGATACTTTATTCATTGAAGAGTTTTTACTACTTCATGAAGGTGAAGGTATTACTTTGTTAGAGTATACATGGTTTACTTGATGATTGAAAAAGTAACAGTTTTCATTCTTTGTGTATCCCTTACTATGCTTTTTATGCTCACCCCAAGTTTTTTTCGAAATGTTTTTCACAGGACATAAAGTGGAATAAAGTCAAGGATGGGATCAAGGGAATGTCATGCTATATAAGACATGGAACTAGACATTTTTCTTTTTAAGAGTTTTTTTATTATGGAACTTAGTAGAAGTGTATACTTTGTAATATTTTGAGATGTAATAGTTATGTTCTAATTCTCTAAAAATATAAACTTGAAAAGATCCTCAATGTGAATTATTCATTTAATTCAATATTAAGTAAGGTTTCAGGCTGGGGCCTTATATTCTAAAGGTCCAAGAATCATTGAATTATAAGATAAGGTGGCCCATGTTCGAAATAAAATCATAAAATAAGAATTTGAGTAGTTTTGTATATTTTTTTAAACATTATCTTCTTATTTATTTAAATTATTCAATAATGATGTAAACACTCCATTTTCATTGTGTCATAACAAATTTTATTTATTTAATGTCTAAAAATTATAAAAAAATTACCATGATGTAGGAAATCTTTTTAGCTTTATAATGAATATTTATAGTAAAAAATATAATTTCTATAAACACATGAAAAAATTTATTTAGTAAAACAATACATGTTTGTGACATTTTTATTCTTACTTTAAATAAAAAGTTATTATTATCATTATCATACCCAAGTGGCTCCATGGGGCCCCCAAATTGACCCATGTATTTTCATGGTCGGACATGACTCATAAAATATGGTTAGGACATGTCCCATGGTATTTTTATATTTTTATATTATTATTTTTACCTTAAGTTACCCTAATTAACTTTAATCGCGGTTAATAAAACTCAAAAGTTACTATTCACCAAAAATTATTTTCATCCCATTGAACAAAAGTTTACTTAATAATGACAACTATGTATGTCGTATTTTTGAAATTCAATTCACATAAGTGGTAAAATTTCATTTAAATGAAAAAATCATTTTTTTAACTACTACATAGTGGTCATAATAATCATAAAAAATTGATGTTTTTCAGAAAAATACCAAAAATTAACCCTAAGCTATATTTAATATTCCAAATTAAGAAATGATTTCTATTTTACCATATTAAAAACATATAAGTTTCAATAATTAATTTTCTAATCAATTCTCGATATCAGAACAAATAGCGTGTTTTTATGAAACAAAATCTATTAAAAGATTAACACTTGTTTAGGTCCAATTTCAAAGTGAAATTAATTCCAATGACCACCATTGTATTAAATGGTAAAAATATATTTTAATTACACTTTAAAAATAATTAAAAAGATAATCTAACCATAAAATTAAATTATATTAAAAGGCGGTTTTGAACTAAAATACAACATTTTCACTATTCATTAAAAATTGAACTTTATCGTTAAATATCAAAAATTTACACAAAGTAAACTTTGATGTCTTGATTATAAAGACGTATTTTATTTTTAATAACATATAAAATTTTAAAAAAGTATATTTAAAAAGGGTTCGGCATCAAAAGTCGGTTAATCGACCTTTTAAAGAATATTAGAATATTTATGCTTAAAATTGGATTCATTTGCATTTTAAGGCTCTAAAATTTATTGGATAAATGTAAGAACATTTACAAAAATGTATAATCATATTTTAGATAGTTTTATTCATTCCCTCCATTACAATAGCTCGGTGTTAACTACCATTTAAAATAATATTATTATATTATTAGTGTGCAACGTCAGATTTCATAGAAACTTGTTTGTTGCGTATCAGGTGCACTATCGAACATAGAAACCCCTTTAAATTAATATTAATATTTAATTCAGAAATATTAATAAATATGAAATTCCATATTATTCATTTTCATGAGATGTTCCATCCTTCCCCCCTTTTAGGAATTGCATTCTCGCAATTTTAAAATTGGGCTCATAAACTTCATTGAAAGCCCTACATCGGAAAAGAAGTCAATAAATCTATTACGTTAAAAGGAAGAAAGAGTTGTAAAATGGTCACCTGAGATAAAAAATACTAGGATTCCATGAAAACATGGATATAGAGGAGAAACTAAGTGTCATGTTCTAATGGATAGTGATATTAAACAGGATCAAGAGAATGTATGTAGAGACCAGAAGCCTGACGTACATGAACATTACATTACTTTTGCGGAATACCTAGTACATAACAAAAAAACACACACACAAGGATCGTAATAGTTTAGTGTCTTTGGAAACTCGGAACGTAATCTTCTAATCGTGGTGAAAGATCTTCAATATCTCCCATAAAGATCTTCCCTTTTTTTACCTAAAACCTTTCATTATATCCTGGGTAAAATAAAACATAAAAGGGTGAGCTCAAATTCTCAGTAAGGGTAAACAAAAGAAAAATCAATCAAATCATATTCATAAGAACATATCTTTTGGAAATCTTAACCGCCAAAAGAGAGCATAATTTCATAACATGGGATAAATCATAGTAGTGAAATGAAATCACAATAATCATAACTTAAAACATGAAACTTTGTGGCATACACACATAATCATAGAGAATCATTTCGTGTTAGTCAAGACTCATTGCCAAGACTATCTTAGTGGACAAAGTCCCTTCCTGAACCGAGTCACCCTCGTTCCAGTCCTGTTTCACTGAACCGGTATAACCTACCGTTCCAGCCATGTCTATCTCATGAGATATACAATCTTTACCCAATGCATTGGAGGGAGATATAGGTACCACCCATCTCATAATGATACCATTCTTATGTGTTCCACAAAATCCTAAATCATACATCATTGCATAACCCATGTAATAAAAATGGGAATCTTAAACATTGTGACATCATAATAAAATTCATATAAGATAAAGGCATTCATAAAAATAATTCCATCACAACATAATAAAATCAATGTAATAATAGGGATAAAAACAGAACCCTTTATTATCTTAGATGGAAAATAATTTTGATAAAACACTTGAACTCTATTCTTGAGGAAAATATTCTTTCTTCAAAAAAACAATTTTCTTTTCTTAAAATGTCATACAACTTTAAACTAAAAGATGTTGATTAAAAATAAACTTGAAAACTTGTAAAGGAAGATTCTTGGAAATAATGTTTTAAAAATCCATTCATGCCATATAAGTTAAAAAAACATTCTTCTCGTACTTTTGTCAGAAACGTCAAAAAAGTACCTCGTATGAAAAAAACGACAAAAGATTCGATTCATATCTTTTACTAAAAACTCACCGAAGGGTAAAATTGGATTTAAACAATTTTAGGTGGATGTAAATAACATTACATATTGAGGAAACATGGATGTGGATGATAAAATACACCCCAGTAAATTTCAAAGTATAAACAATCTCAGATAAAAATGAGATTGTGATATTTCCCTTACCTTAGGTCCGACTTGCTTTGTAAGTGTCCGAACCTCCTGTATAATGATTTAAATCATGTTATTTACTTATTCCAGAATCATATTCATTGTTATTATATCATATATGGTCCACTTATGACTTTATATTATCCATTCTTTTGTAAATTCATGTTAAAGTAGCGTTTTGGGTAAAATCGTCTCATTTTTCGTTCGTGTTTTTAACTTGTAATTATTCATATGATTACTTAGATCATGATTACTGAATTCGAGAATATAAAACATGATTTATATATATATATATTCAGAATATACATATATAATAAATCAGTAAATGGAAAGAAATACACCGTTCATGGAGACGGTAGTCCGTACGTACGCATGAACGCTGTTTTCGTTTCCTTATTGAATTGAATGGAATTAAGTAGATGACATACATATAAATATAAATAATTACAGTACCATTATTAGGTCATATATTTCATTAGTACTTATTATATATACTTTCTAATCATTCATGAATGGTTAATCACTGAGAATGAATCTCATCGCGTCGTGGAGACGGTAGTCTGTACGTACGCACGAGCGATGATATCGTTCCCATGGTGGTGGAATTGTGTTGAAGTGTATGTATAATATTTCAGTATCAATATCACATTATAATAATCATATATATTTACTCATTACACAATTATACCCATCCAATTATGGTGGTGACGGAAAATAGATTACACCACGGCGTGGAGACGGTATTCCGTACGTACGCACGCGCGGTGATATCCTTTTTCCATAGGATGGATAGAAGGTTAATTAGTGTTGTTTCATATTTATAATATAATATCAGTATATTAGTGATACTGATGTTATAACTTCATAATTAAACAACCTAAGAAGAAGAAGTGGAAGAAGAAATAAAGGTGAAAGAATCGGTAACAGAAATTACCTTTTCTTTAAAGCGCCTCTTTGCTACCTCCTCTTAGGGCACTAAAATTTGTCTTTGAGGAAGACCAGAATCTCTAGGATGTTTCTAGGGAAGTGGAGAAGAGAATTTGGCAGGGGTTGGCCGAGCTTGAATGCTCAAATTGGTGTGTGGAGGAGAGGGAGGAGGTTCCCTTTTATAAGGGAGGAGAGGGGCATCATAGGAAAATCTAAATATATTATTTTATATTAAGGTCAAATTCGGTTTATAATGGTTCCAAATGGTCTTATTTATAAGATAAAGTGGGTATGGGTCGAAATACTCTCATCCAATAGGATTTAGACAAGTTTAGGTTATTATTTTAACCTTATCAATTAGATTTAACTCTAAGTTAAATAATTTAACTTTTACCATGTCTTTTTGTTTTCTTACACTATATGGTTAATATACTTACCATAACAATCCAAAATAACCCCAAGTTGTTTATTATTAATATCTACATCCTTATCTAAGTCATTTGGCCGAGCATTAGATTTTTAGGAATTAAATAACAATTGATAATATAATATTTTTTTTAAAAACTAATTTATGTCAATTTTGACACTATTTGGTACATGATTTTTATAAAATTCATAACAGAATGATACGTTCGAAAAAAGTTCCTTAAATCAACAATAACATGTCATATTAACCTAGAAAATTAGTTTAAGTCATAAAAAGTCTCAAATTACATTTACTTGGGCATTTATAACATCAATTATGTTAATTTTTCTTTAAAAGGTAATTACTGTATCATTGTTGTGTCATAAATAAATTAAATTATTTAAAGTCTAAAAATTTCAAATAAAATACCATTATGTTGGAAATCGTTTTATCTTTCTAATTAATATTTATAGTCGAATTTATCTTATGTATAACCCCATATTAAAAATGTTTTAGTAAATAAACTTTGATTTTAACTCTTTTAACTCTTATTTAATTAAATAATAATAAATGTCCTAATCTAATCCAAGTGGGCATAAATGATAATATTTTACACTTAAGGTTGTTTTTGGTCGAGATACACTTGTCCAATAGGATTAGGACATGTGTTAGGGTAATATTAATATAATGTTTACCCTTAATTACCCTATTTACTTTTAACCGTGGTAAAAAAAGTAAAAAGTTACTATTCACCAAAAATTATTTTCATCTCATTGAACCACATTTTACTTACTGACATCAACCGTGTCTCTCAGATTTTTTAAATTCCATTCACAGAAGCGGTAAAATTAAGATTTCTGAAAAATTTAATTTTTTTAACTACCACTTAGTAGTTTCACTATTCATCAAAAATTGATGTTTTTCAGAAAAATGCCAAAATTTCACCCTATGCTATAATTGATATTCTGAATTCAAAAATTATTTATATTTTACAAAATTCCCAACATATAAGTTGCATTAATTAATTTTATAATTAATTTCCGCTGTCACAACAAATAGCGTGTTTTTAAGAGATAATAACAATCAAAAGATTAACACTTGTTTATGTCTGGTGTAAATGTGAAATTACATCCAATGACCAACATTGTATTTAATTGTAAAAATATATTCTAAATATGCATTAAAACCACTCAAATTAATAATTTAATTATTTCTATTAAAAAAAGTTGTTTTTAATTAAAATTTAGTAATTTTCATTATTCATCAGAAAATGAAAGATTTCCGAAAAAGTATCAAAATTTCACCCTAAGCTAATTTCGATATTACGAATCCAAAAATAAAGTCCCTTTTGAAAAATAAAATTTACAAAATTTAAAAAAGTGGTTATTACTATTCATAACGGCTAGTTTTAATAATATTTTAATAGCATATTGCTGTTTAGTGAAACTCGTTATTGCGTACTACACACACTATCGAGGAAGGTCGCGATTGCGTGTAATGGAAGGCAAGTCAAGGATGCGTGTTGTGAAAGCTTCTTTTGGTGTAGCATACAACACAAGACATTAATGAAATTAAAAAGAATATTTTTCATAAAATTTTGGGGTGTTACATTCTACCCCCCCTTAAAATGAATTTCGCCCTTGAAATTCGTTGGGGTTATAAATGGTTTACTATTCGAAAGTTTCTTTAATAGAAACCCACGTCGTAAAAAGGAATACCAAAACATGGATTTTAAAAACTAAAGTATGAAATGTAATGGTTACCCAAATTAACTCATCACAGGGTTTCCACATAGGAGAACATAGGTGAAAATATTGATATGGAAGAAAAATATAACCATCATGTTCTGATGGAGAGTGGTAGAGAACATGGCTATGGAAAATCCAACAATCACAAATCCATAAATTTGTGACGATCTAATATACCATATGATTAATCAGATATAAGAGCACTAGGACAACATTTTTGGTTTTCAAGATCGTTTCCCTAAAGTTGAAGAATTTTAATTAGAATAAATACTTAATTTATTTTGGTACAATCTCACTGTTGTTCGTGCCTTGAACAATTTCTACTTCATCTCTTCAATAAATGATGTTGAATTTGTTATCCGTGAAGTGTTAGCAGATCATGTGATAGAATGACGGGTCATTCCATCTGTCTCAAACAAAAGGTTAGCAAAAGTTATTAAATATATATAAGTCATTCTATAGTGAGATTAATCATATATGGTTCCTAAAATGGACTTATACATCATATATCATACTGCTTAATATAATAAAACTAGTTTCTACTAAACAAGGACTTCTTGTAGGCCAGTGGTAGGCAATAAAGACCAGTCGCACTTCGGTTGTGGGTTCGATTCCCACAACCTTGTCTGACGCGATGGGCTGTCGCCCGTCCTGCAGGTTTTCCTTTTCTAAAACTATATTACTATAACATCCCATCAATAATATAGAAAAAAACTTCTATCCTTAAACTAACTTATGTCCAACATAATCCATTCCAATCTTTAGGCTTATCCATAATACTGCAGTCCACTCTCATAATATAGTGAAAACGATTACCAGAGATTTAATACCATCGTTGATCCCCATATATCATAAGATATGTCTTGTTGGTCACATTCCAAACATTCAAAGGCCTTAATCATGTATTCTCTTGAAGAATGAATACCCATTGAACCTTAGTGAATACATGAATGCAGTTAAAAGTTAACACTTTCACAAACCAAAATCCTCAAAATAATTTATACTCAAACCATTATATCACATTGTCCTTATATCAATCATGAGCTCATGAATACTATTAAACATTTCATTTTCTCGTTTTCCTATCATTATTCGCATATCATCTTATTTCCAAAAATATCTCAATCACTTTGAATACGACATTAGACCAACACATAAATATTCCAATACTTTATGATACCACATTCTTTTGGAATCCCATTACATAAACACTTAATCATTCCACCACATCGTTGTCATATTCAACATCGCCAATAGTTATCGCATGTGACTTCCCTTTGTCCTTTGCCTTCAGTGGTTGCTCATGTTGATCATCACTAACCCTTGGATTAGGGCATTTATTATCATAATGGCCTATTTCCTTGCACTTGAAGCATTGAAGTGTTGGTGGTGCGTTCTTTGCAGTGTTTGCTTTATTCACATCATTATAAACCCTTTTTCCATTACTTCGACACTCAGCTTCTCGATGACCTTCTTTTCCACACTTAAAACATTTTCTAGTCCCTTTAAGACAATCTCCACCATGCTTCTTTCCACACTTTGAGCATAAGGAAACATTCATCTTCTTTTCATCATTATTATGAGATTTCTCCTTTAACTCCATCTTTAGTTTCTTGTCAAAACCATGAGATGGATATGTAAAACCAGCTTCCATTTCTACCTTGATAGCACAACGCACAATTTCTTCATAGCTACTGAAGTCTCTTATAGCTAATTCCCTTCATAGACTTGGTTTTATGCCACTGAAAAATCGATCAACTTTACTTTCAGGTTAGATAATAATGCCAGATGCATACCTTGCAAGTCTTGTAAAATATGTTTCGTATATACCAACAGATTCATCATCCTTCTGCTTCAGCTCAAGAAACTCCTTTTCCATCTTTTTTTGAAGAATACGAGGGAAGTACTTACTAAAAAACAAGTTCTTGAACTCGTCCCATTCCATGGACTCAATTTCATCTCTTTGCCTCGTATTCTTGATAAGATTTCACCATTGATCAGCTTCACCTTCCAAACGATATACTGCTAAGATGATTTTATCATGTACAGAACATTAAAGAACTGAAAATATCTTTTTAGTGGTACTGATCCATTGTTCACCACCAAGTGGATCGGAAGTCCCACTGAAAGAAGGTGGACGTTGCCTCATGAAGGACTCAATAGAATATTGTTCCCTTCTCTGCTCATTTGGAAGTCCAGAATGACTCATAGCTTGTGTAAGTATAGAAATAAGATTTTTCACTCCATCTCCCATAACATTTGTTTGTTCAGGATGAAAATCATTGCATTGTCAATTGCATTGATCAACACGGTTCCTTCGGGTTCCAGCCATCGTCTAAAACCCAAAAAGAATAGTGTGAGAGGAAAAAAATCATGCTAGGGAAAACAACATAGTAAAGGGGGAGTACCCTTAATATCTAACATCTTAGGTTAAATTCTAAGATCGTTATCATAGTTCTAGGACTATATCCTATACGTATACTTATCCTTAGATACATCCCTAGACATACCTTAGAAATATCTCTAGGGATCTCACTAACGTTTTCGCATCCTAGTTTCCAAAGGTTGACTAAACCTTTCCTCTAATACCAATTGTAGCGGTCTGGAATTACTTCCAGTGGACTATAATTGATACCTATCAGGGCAGTCCATGGGTGGCTTCACCCCCTGGGCGGGACACACCACCATCCCCAGTGGAAACCATTTCCTCATGAAGCCCTTGGGCGGAGATCCATGCTTCGTCCAACGCTCACATGTGAGAGTTCCCAAGGATCAGATACATTCCTACCTCCTTTGCCTCTGATACCAACTGTAGAGACCAGAAGCCTGACGTACATGAAAATTACATTACATTTGGGGAATACATAGTACATAACAAAAAAACACACACACAAGGATCGTAATAGTTTAGTGTCTTTGGAAACTCGGAACGTAATCTTCTAATCGTGGTGAAAGATCTTCAATATCTCCCATAAAGATCTTCCCTTTTTTACCTAAAACATTTATTTATATCCTGGGGAAAAGAAAACATAAAAGGGTGAGCTCAAATGCTCAGTAATGGTAAACAAAAGAAAAATCAATCACATCATATTCATAAGAACATATCTTTTGGAAATCTTAACCTGCAAAAGAGAGCATAAGTTCATAACATGGGATAAATCAAAGTAGTGAAATGAAATCACAATAATCATAACATAAAACATGAAACTTTGTGTCATACACACATAATAATAGAGAATCATTTCTTGTTAGTCAAGACTCATTGCCAAGACTATCTTAGTGGACAAAGTCCTTTTCTGAACCGAGTCACCCTCGTTCCAGTCCTGTTTCACTGAACCGGTATAACCTACCGTTCCAGCTATTCCTATCTCATGAGATATAAAATCTTTACCCAATGCATTTGAGGTAGATATAGGTCACACCCATATCATAATGATACCATTCTTATATGTGCCACAAAATCATAAATCATACATCATTGCATAACCCATGTAATAAAAATGGGAATCTTAAACATCGTGACATCATAAAACAATTCATATAAGATAAAGGAATTCATAAAAATAATTCCATCACAACATAATAAAATAAATGTAATAATAGGGATAAAAACAGAACCCTTTATTATCTTATATGGAAAATAATTTTGATAAAACACTTGAACTCCATTCTTGAGGAAAATAACCTTTCTTCTAAAAAAACATTTTTCCTTTCTTAACATGTCATACAACTTTAAACTAAAAGAAGTTGATTAAAAATAAACTTGAAAACTTGTAAAGTAATCTTCTTGGAAATAATGTTTTAAAAATCCATTCATGCCGTATAAGTTAAAAAAAACATTCTTCTCGTACTTTTGTCAGAAAAGTCAATAAAGTACCTCGCATGAAAAAAACGACAAAAGATTCCTTTCATATCTTTTACTAAAAACTCATCGAAGGGTAAAATTGGATTTAAACAATTTTAGGTTGATGGAAATAACATTACATATTTAGGAAACATGTATGTGGATGATAAAATACACCCTAGTAAATTTCAAAGTATAAAAAATCTCGGATAAAAATGAGATTGTGGTATTTCCCTTACCTTAGGTCTGACTTGCTTTGTAAGTGTCCGAACCTTTTGTATAATGATTTAAATCATGTTATTGACTTATTCCAGAATCATATTCATTGTTATTATATCATATATGGTCCACTTATGACTTTATATTACCCGTTCTTTTGTAAATTCATGTTAAAGTAGCGTTTTTGGTAAAATCGTCTATTTTTTCGTTCGTGTTTTTAACTTGTAATTATTCATATGATTACTTAGATCATGATTACTTAATTCCAGAATATAAAACATGATTTATATATATATAATCAGAATATAAATATATAATAAATCAGTAAATGGAAATAAATACACTGTTCATGGAGATGGTAGTCTGTACGTACGCATGAACGCTGTTTTCGTTTCCTTATTGAATTGAATGGAATTAAGTAGATGACATACATATAAATATAAATAATTCCAGTACCATTATTAGGTCATATATTTCATTAGTACTTATTATATATACTTTATAATCATTCATGAATGGTTAATCACTGAGAATGAATCTCATCGTGTCGTGGAGACGGTAGTCCGTACGTACGCACGAGCGATGATATCATTCCCATGGTCATGACATTGTGTTGAAGTGTATGTATACTATTTCAGTATCAATTTCACTTTATAATAATCATATATAGTTACTCATTACACCATTATACCCATCCAATTAAGTTGGTGACGGAAAATAGATTACACCACGGCGTGGAGACGGTATTCCGTACGTACGCACGCGCGGTGATTTCCTTTTTCCATAGGATGGATAGAAGGTTAATTAGAGTTGTTTCATATTTATAATAACATATCAGTATATGAGTGATACGGATGTTATTACTTCATAATGAAACAACCTAATAAGAAGAAGTGGAAGAAGAAATAAAGGTGAAAGAATCGGTAACAGAAATTCCCTCTTCTTTGAAGCGCCTCTTTGATACCTCCTCTTAGGGCACTAAAATTGGTCTTTGAGAAAGACCAGAACCTCTAGGATGTTTCTAGGGAAGTGTAGAAGAGAATTTGTCAGGGGTTGTCCGAGCTTGAATGCTCAAATTGGTGTGTGGAGGAGAGGGAGGAGGTGCCCTTTTATAAGGGAGGAGATGGGAATCTTAGGAAAATCTCAAAATATTATTTTATATTAAGGTCAAATTCGGTTTATAATGGTTAAAAATGTTCTTATTTCGAAGATAAAGTGGGGATGGGTCGAAACAGTCTCATCCAATAGGATTTAGACAAATTTAGGTTATTATTTTAACCTTATCAATTAGATTTAACTCTAAGTTAAATAATTTAACTTTACCGTGTCTTTTTGTTTTCTTACACTATATGGTTAATATACTTACCATAACAAGCCAAACGAACCCCAAGTTGTTTATTACTAATATATATATCCTTATCTAAGTCATTTGGCCGAACATTAGATTTTTAGGAATTAAATAACAATTGATAATATAATATTTCTTTTAAAAACTAATTTATGTCAATTTTGACACTATTTGGTACATGATTTTTATGAAATTCATAACAGAATGATAAGTTCGAACCATGTTCCTTAAATTCACAATAACATGTCATATTAACCTAGAAAATTAGTTTAAGTCATAAAAAGTCTCAAATTACATTTACTTGGGCATTTATAACATCAATTATGTAAATTTTTCTTAAAAAGGTAATTTCTGTATCATTGTTGTGTCATAAATAAATTAAATTATTTAAAGTCTAAAAATTTCAAATAAAATACAATAATGTAGGAAATCTTTCTATCTTTCTAATTAATATTTATAGTCGAATTTATCTTATTTATAACCCCATATTAAAAATGTTTTAGTAAATAAACATTGATTTTAACTCTTTTAACTCTTCTTTGAATTAAATAATAATAAATGTCCTAATCTAATCCAAGTGGGCCTAAATGATAATAAATTACACTTAAGGTTGTTTTTGGTCGAGATACACTTTTACAATAGGATTAGGACATGTGTTAGGGTAATATTAATATCAGTTTTACCCTTAATTACCCTATTTACTTTTAACCGTGGTAAAAAAAGGTAAAAGTTACTATTCACCAAAAATTATTTTCATCTCATTGAACCACATTTTACTTACTGACATTAACTGTGTCTCTCGGATTTTTGAAATTCCATTCACAGAAGCAGTAAAATTAAGATTTATGAAAAAATTAATTTTTTTAACTACCACTTAGTAGTTTCACTATTCATCAAAAATTGAAGTTTTTCAGAAAAATGCCAAAATTTCACCCTAAGATATAATTGATATTCCGAATTCAAAAATGATTTCTATTTTACAAAATTACCAACATATAAGTTGCATTAATTAATTTTATAATTAATTTCCGCTGTCACAACAAATAGCATTTTTTAAGAGATAATAACTATCAAAAGATTAACACTTGTTTATGTCTTGTGTAAATGTGAAATTACATCCAATGACCAACAATGTATTTAATTGTAAAAATATATTCTAAATATACTTTAAAACCACTCAAATTAATAATTTAATTATTTCAATTAAAAAAAGTTGTTTTTAATTAAAATTTAGTAATTTTCACTATTCATCAGAAAATGAAAGTTATCCGAAAAGTACCAAAATTTCACCCTAATCTAATTTCGATATTACGAATCCAAAAATAAAGTCCCTTTTGAAAAATAAAATTTACAAAATTTCAAAAAGTGGTTATTACTATTCATAACGGCTAGTTTTAATAATATTTTAATAGCATATTGCTGTTTAGTGAAACTCGTTATTGCGTACTACACACGCTATCGAGGAAGGTCACGATTGCGTGTAATGGAAGGAAAGTCAAGGATGCGTGTTGTAAAAGCTTATTTTGGTGTAGCGTACAACACAAGACATTAATGAAATTAAAAATAATATTTTTCATAAAATTTTGGGGTGTTACAATGTAAACATTCTGAAATCCAAAAACTTGTGACGGGTTAAATGTTATTTGTTTCCCCATTAAAAAAGTTAACAAACAATGTTTGTGTTTTAAGTTACTTTTCAATGAGGAATTTATTTATGTGATTAACTAAAACATAAGTAAATATATTTACTTGTCATGTAGACTTTCATCTTTTACTAGATTTCAAACACAAACTAATATATTCTCCAAGCGATGAGTATTTAGGATAACTTGTTCACATTAAAAGCACTATAATCAAATTCTATAAAATCAATGAATCCTACAAATATAAACTATATATTTCCCATGACTTTATACATTAACCAAAAAAAATGGTTAGTATAAGATAAAATAATCCCCAAAAAGGATAATCTTTTACAAAAAGAAAAACTACTCTTAATCTCCCGAAATTTTTCCAACAAAACACAAGGTTCATCAAAGACCATTCAATAAACTGTTGTTTACAAAATTTTTCAATGTAATTCAGACTATGATGAAATCCAAAAACTTAGAAGAATTTTATCACATAGTCTCCCACGATACATGTTAACAAATATCTCTAAATAACGTCAGCTACTCTAAAAGTCTCATACTGAAAAGTAATGAACCTAATCACATATCCTACCTGATAGGTTAATCATTTCCATAGGTAACCCAAAATCAACTTATTATTGATTCATAAAATCATATAACTTAAAATAATTAGTCAAACTAACCAAGGACTTCATGTAGTCCAGTGGTAGGCGATAAATACCAGTTGCACATTGGTTGTAGGTTCAATTCCCACAGCTTTGTCCGACACGACGAGTTGTCACATAGTCTGTGTGTTGTCCCTTCTCAAAAACTATATAATGTTATAACATTCCCAACAAGAGATAAATTCATCAAAAATAATTATAACATATTATAACCATTAATGTTATCTAACAACATTCATTTTTATCCTAAAATGTATTAACCTGTAATTGCCTCAAATTCAAGGTTTATATAAACCCAAATAGTTCATTATAAATATATCTAGAAAAGAAAAGATAATTATTCCTAGAAAAAAATTTCACATATCAAACATCAAGGTTATACATTCTATAAAAAGTATTCTATTGTAATCCCATCATCAAAAGATACGTAATACTTTTAAGCATTTCACCATCCTAAAATCCACCATAACTCTTGAATCCATTATATGTTGACTTCATACTCATTCAACATTCTTCATGATCTATTAACAATTACTTTCCAAATTATTATGAAATACTTCTTTCCTACAAACAAAATCTTGAATCATATCCTAAGATTTCAATAATAGGAAAACATATGTTAAAAATAATCCATACCTTTCATTGTTCATTGTCAGTTTCTTTATCCTCAATCAGAATAACATTAGGTATTGGTAAACAAATATTTGTATGATTTTGGTGATCCCATTCCCGAAACATCTTCGTAGGACATGTGTTTGCCTAATAACCATGTACACCACATTTAAAACATTCAATTGATCCCTTAGAATGGAATTTTTTCCCTTTTCTATAGTCAACTGGATGCTTCCTTTTTCCATGGAATCTTATTTCTTTATAACCTTCATTTCCCCATCTATAGCATCTTTTTATCCCTTATAATCATTTTTCTAGGTGTTTCATACCACATCTTTGACACATTGGTTTTTGAACACACACAACTTTATGATTATTACCTGAACATCTGTAGGGATTTGTTTCTCACAAATATGATGCCTTATAAAAATAAATAAGGTTCAAGTGTTCAATCAGGACTCCAGATAGTTGGTTGAGAATAACCACAAGGGTCCTTATTGCATCTCCCATATCATTCAGTTGCTCGTTTAGATAATCTTCACAATTTTCTTCACATCCACTATTACTTTGGTGCCTGCTAGATCCAGCCATTTACTAAAACCAAAATGGTCAGCGTGAGTATATGAGTAAAATCATCATATAATACTAATATATAATTATTCATGTTATCTTAAACTCATTAAATTTATCTAAAAAAACTATGACTCTTTCTGAAATATTAACCATTATGGTAGTTTCAATTATGTTTAAAGAATACCCTAACCTCTAAAGTTATCTAATCTTACCTCTGATACCAACTATAAGGAAATGGCCTTAAAACATTAAATAATCTTGAATTAAATGAATAATTCACTTTGAGAATATTTTTAGGTTTAGAGTTATAGAGAATTAGTATATAACTTTTACATCTCAAAAGACTACAAAGTAGATTCATCTACTCAGTTTCTGTTTTTTCATAAAATAAAAACTTTTAAAAAGAAACTTGTATAGTTACATGATTTATATATAATGTATTTCCTTGATAACATCCTTACCATATTTATCTTTAAGTCCTATGGAAAACATTTCAAAAACATAGGATGAGCATAAAAAGCTCAGTAAGGGATACACAAATAAGAAAACTGTTAGTTTTTTAAAACAACAAGTAAACCATGAATACTTAATCATAAGTAACACTTTTCACCTTTAGAAAGTAGTTAATACTCTTCACCAAATAAAATATCATTGCTTACCCTTTTGTAACCAAAATATCACCATAATACCCATATAAAGAACACATCACATATAATGGTAACATGGGACATAAACATACTTAAATGGAATAACCATACGGTCGACTTCCACCCATGTCACTAAATGGAATACCCATATGGATGACTTCCATACCCAATGCATTGGATATTATAACGCAACCACCAGTCCTGGTATTCACGACACCACCTCTTATTTGGTTTATCACGTAACCTCCCATCAAATGTCCACGCACCATTATAAAATCATAAGATATAAAAAAAATATAATGGAAACAAAACATTTCCACATTTCAATCACAATATATCACATAAATAAATTGACATAACAAATCCATTATCAAAAACATTTTCGATACCAAAATACGTAAAATAGTATATGGTATTTATTTTCTTTTAAAAACATTATGGATTGTTGAGGAAACCAAAGATCAAATAATACTCGCAGTTGCAGAAATGTCATTGTCACCATGCATGTTAAAAGTAACATTCTTTTTTTTATTTAGTAAAACACATTGTAGAAAAATATTCCCTTTTAATGAAATGAAATGTAAAAGGTGTTTATACAACGTATAAAAGAAAGTCTTTTATTAAAACAAAATATTCCTCAATGAAAGGAAATTAAGATGTAGTCTCTTACAAAGATGTTATCTTTAGATTAAGGATAAGTCAATGGCACAATCATGCATCGCAAATATAAATACACCCAATATAAGGGGATATTAAGTTTAAAACAATAATAGGTAATTCAAAAAAATTCATAGCATGAAATAATCAAGAAGTATTGGTTTAACCCAAATAATTGAAATTGTGTTAAAAAGTTCCCTTACAAAAATTCGATAGCCTAACGGCGTCACTTTAAAATTCCGAAAATGAGTTGGTGAGAGAGAAAATGGTATCTCATTACTTGGACATAAAAATTACATCAATAAGTATATAGAAGAACATATCGTGACATAATAATATGTAAACTAAAAGACGTAACAAAAATAAGTCTTTTAAAAAGAAGATGGTGAAAGGATCCCTGACCGATTCGGTAACTTACAAAACATACATAATATGAAAGAAGAACCATAAAGTGTTGATGTAGATACCCAAAAATGAAATTATATTACACAAAGTGTATAATCATGGTCAGTAAATACACCACTCAAAGGCGATAGTGACAAATATAGCATTAATCTCATGGGAATAAAAAGTGAGATAAAAACCCCTTACCGCATTGTAATAAATCGAGTAGTATTACCAAAAGATAATAAGAACAAAATGAATCACAAAATACCATGAATATAAATAGAATCATGATAATATATATCAAATGGCAGTACAAAATACAGCACAAGAAATAAATAAGTGGCGAACAATGGAAATCTCACAGAATTAAAAGTGAGATAAGAAATCCATTACCATGTGTCCGACTTGGCTCGCTCGTATATTCGTTTTTCTTCCTGAATGATAAACATAAATTATTTTATACTTGATTAATAATATTATTCAAGTTTATTATTCATTTTATATCACTTATTATCTATCTATAACAATTATTTAATTATTTGAGTTCATACTAGACATTTTGTTGATATTCCGAACTTAAGTCAAAAATGAACTTGTTATAATTATAAATTGTCCATGTGGTCAAGAGTACATTATCTCCAGAATTATATTCGTCATTTATATTTCATATATATCATATATATCTTGTATAAATATGTACTTATAATAGTACATAAAATTTGTAGATGAAAAATGAAATGCACCATTCATGGAGATGGTAAGCCGTACGTACGCATTAACGCTACTTTCATTTCTATTTCATATTTTAATGAAATGAAAACATAGTGATTCATAGGTATATTATATTTTTAGTATAATATGTATTTTATATATGTTACATAAGTGCATAAATTATATCCTTTATACGTTCTACATATGGCATGAATGAGTCATATCACAATGAGCGGGTGGTAGTCTGCACTTCCTAAAATGAATTTATCGTGTTTACCTATTATGGAAACCATAAAGGTATAAAATAAATGAAAAATATAGAAGTATAAGAAAAAAATAAACATAATATATATCATATATAAATACAGTGACATATTAATGGCCACCATGAGAGGTGGTAGGAGGTAATTGAACAATCATCGTTACGTGAGGGAGTAGTTCACCCTCAACAGAAACATTATGTTCTTCACCCATTAGATGTAGGTGTGTGTAATTTAATCTTGAATACTTATCATAAAAACATCCTATTTTATTTAAGATACTGGTTTTGTTACAAAATAATGGAATAAAAAGAGTTTAGGTGGTCAGAGAAGCAAAAAACAAAAAAAAAACAAAAGTGAAGACATTACATTTAAATCGGGTGACTCCTCTTGGTTTGAACCAAAAGGGTTACATTGAAGTTATTTATGTATATGTTAATCCTTCTAGGATGATTATAGGGATATGGGTATCATATTTGAGTTGAGTTTTGATGATTCAAAGGCCTTGAGATGTGTGATAAATGGTTAGGAAGTGGGGCCTTTTTATAAGGGAGAGGAGGGGCTGTTTTGTAAACCATGAAAATTTTATTTTATAATATAATGATTTTCTATTTCCGAAGCTCCATAAATAATTAACGTAGAAGATAATGTGGCCCATCTTCGAACTAAAATCATCCTATAATAATTTGAAAAGTTTTGGATATTTTTTTTAAACTTTATCTTCTTATTTATTTAAATTATTCAATAATGACGTAAACACTGCGTCATCATTGTGTCATAAATAATTTTATTTATTTGATGTCTAAAAATTATAAAACAAAATTACCATGATGTAGGAAATCATTTTATATTTATAAATAATATTTTTAGTCAAAACGATAGTTTATATAACCCCATGTAAAAATTGTTTTAGTAAAACAA
This sequence comes from Viscum album, assembly GCA_963277665.1. Classification (NCBI taxonomy): domain Eukaryota; kingdom Viridiplantae; phylum Streptophyta; class Magnoliopsida; order Santalales; family Viscaceae; genus Viscum; species Viscum album. The sequence goes on along the minus strand of OY728161.1, from coordinate 1,917,942,962 downwards.
TACATGTTTGTGACATTTTTATTTTTACTTTAAATAAAAAGTAATTAATGTCATTATCTTACCGAAGTGGCTCCATGGGGCCCCCAAATTGACCCATGGATTTTATTAGTCTAACATGACTCATCCAATAAGTTTAGGACATGTTTCAAGGTATTTTTATATTTTTATAATATTATTTTTACGTAAAATTACCCTAATTAACTTTAATCACGGTTAATAAAACTGAAAAGTTACTATTCACCAAAAAATATTTTCATCCCATTGAACCAAATTTTAAATACTAATGACAAAAATATATGTTGGATTTTTGAAATCAATTCACATAAGTGGTAAAATTTAATTTAAATGAAAAAATCAGTTTGTAACTACTACTTAGTGGTTTCACTATTCATCCAAAATTGATGTTTTTCAAAAAAATACAAAAAATTCAGCCTAAGCTATATTTGATATTACAAATTCAAAAACGATGTCCACTTTTCCAAATTAAAAACATTTAATTTGAATTATTTAATTTTATAATTAATTCATGATGTCAAAACAAATAACGTGTTTTTAAGAAAAAAAATATCAAAAGATTGACACTTGTTTATGTCCAATTTCAAAGTGAAATTAATTCCAATGACCCCCATTGGATTAAATGGTAAAAATATATTTTAATTAAACATTAAAAACAATTAAATAGATAATGTAACCATATAAATAAATTTTATTAAAAGGCAGTTTTGAACTAAAATAAAACATTTTTCACTATTAATTATTAAATGAACTTTATCGGAAAAATACCAAACATTTACACAAAGTAAATTTTGATAACTTGATTATAAAGAATGATTTTATTTTGTATTAATTATAAAATTGAAAAAAAATTATATTTAAAAAGGTTCCACCATCAAAAGGATGTTAATCGGCCTTTTAAAGAATATTAGAATATTAATGCTTAAAATTGGATTCATCCACATTTTTAAATTATAACATTTATTGGATAAATGTGATAAATTTAACAAACATGTATAACCATATTTTAGTTATTTATACTCATTCATGTAATTAAAATGGTTAGGTGTAAAGTACTATTTTAAAAAAAATTATTATATTATTAGTGTAGAACGTACGATTTCAAAGAAACTCATTTGTTGCGTTTCGGGTATTCTATCGAACATAGCAACCCCATTAAAGTAAAATTAATATTTAATTCACAAATATTAATAAATATGAATATGACATATTATTTATTTACATGGTATGTTACACATGGTCTTTTATGGGAGGGATCACTATTTGGAAAAACCATGTGTCGACCATGCAATGCCCAAAACACCTAAAAATTATCAAATTTTAATAAAAAAATCTCCCTAAAGACATTCCTAAACTTATATACTTAGAACAAGTTAAAATTTTACCTAAAACGCACATGAGTAAGCTCCAAAAAAGATCATGATATTACACAAGATCATACATAAACCTATCCCAATTAGAGACCTAAACAAATACACATCATGCGGCACAACCCAAAAAATAAACAAAATCGAAAAGAACGCATCACGAATATAATCCCAAAACCCACCAAAACCACATCTAGCCTCTCAAGCCTCAAATTAATAATCCAAAATAATTCCTAATGAATTTCCCTAAAAAATCAACCCCTGAATCCCATAAAATGTGTCTCCAATCAATAATATATTCTACATGACCACTATAAGTGAATCTATATTGATAAAAAAGAAAAAAAAACCCAAAAAAACCCATCATGCCTCTCTTAGCTAGACACTAGAGGTATAAAAAAATATCCAACATAAGAACAAGTTCTTCTCTACACATCACATCCGTCTAACTATAGACACACCAACCTACATCACTCAATATACATTATTAACACACAATTCATAAATTTGGGACAACCAATACAATAAAATAAATATAAACAATATGGATCTTATTAGTACTAGTTTCTTAATTTCAAATACCCATTTCCAAAACTTTTATACACTCCAAAGACACAAAAAATATTTCAAAAATACCCATCAACATCAATGTTTTTTCTTCAAAAATAGAAGGCACACAAAAATCCAAATCCTATCCGACACATTTTTGAAAACTATTTCTACGTACCAAAAATTGGTTAGAATCTAATTTTAATACCATTTTCAAAATTACATTTTAAAAAATTCCATTTCCTACATGTGTTTCTTATAGACCAAAAATCTAATTCACTTAAAATTTTGTATAACCATGATCCATTTTCAATAGATGAAATCTATACACCCATTTACCAACCACACACATATCTACATTTGTTTTTCATTTTCAAAAATAGATTTTAATTTTTAAAATAGTTTTTTTTTGAATAAACCAAATTTCCAAACACCATTTCTATATGAATTTCAAACAAGGACATCACATAAATAATAAACCCCCTCGTATTAAAATTAAAATTATCAAGAATTATAATATTTGTGAAGGAAAAATTTAGTTGTATTATAAGTTTCCTAAATTAATGTATATTTTTATGAGGAAATATTGTCAAGAATAACCACCCATAAGAGCATGTACCATGCCTCTTTCATGATTTTTTCTTGAAGCCCAAATAACCTAATGTCTTCTAGATGTACCCTAAATCTCTTCCTAAGTCCCGTCCATTCCAAATTGGGATTATATATATAATTGAAGACATCACTCATCCTATAATTTCCAATCCCATAACTAGGATTCCTATGGAAGCTCAACATTGTAATGATGTCATGTTTCCAGGCATGAACATTATATACTCCTCGAATCCTATCAATTTATCACCATATATGACTACACAACCCATTCCATGTCACATATATGATCCATTTTGAAACACCTCATCTTGATATATGTGAATGGTTCCTGATTTTATTCCATGAAATAATATTAGGGACCCCTCCCAATATGACATAGGATATTTATTAGCATCGAGGGCCTAATATAGTAATGGGGAGACGATGTCCTAAAAAATGACACCCAACAATCATGCCTAAATATTTAAAAAAATCAGGTCCAATTTTTTTAGTGGATGTCCCACCAAACAGTATTAAAAAATGGGATCCTCATGGGCCATCATAGTCTAGAATAATGAAGTAGTAAAAATATACATGATTCATCAACACAAAAATAGTCATCTAAAAGATGTAAAATAAATGGTCATTTCATATAATAAAAAGATGCACTAGACGGTACATGGTGATGAAAATAAATAAGAATAAATACATGGCCATTGATGTAACTCAACCACATCTTTTTATGCCCACAACCTCCACGACCTACTAACTTATTCCTAGTGTCCATATCCATGATATACTAATGACCTAAGAGAAAATAGGAAATTGTACCCATGTATGCAAGAACACTTGCCATGTACATAAATTGGGGTGATTTCAATGAGTAGGTAGGTATCCCTAATTAATCAAAAAAATATGTATTTCTATGATTAATTCAATGTCCAAAAAATTCATATATAGTGTTTTTCCATTATTATATAACAAACCCTTCATGAAACATAACACACATAAAAAATTCATAAAATTTAACATGCTTTAGTTCCTTGCCAATATCCACCTCATGCCACAACCCATTGGGCACCTAATTTGGTGCTAAAATAAAATTAATTTCATTACATAATCCCTATGATACATACATTAGATGAATTCTAAAAACAAAATTTTTAAGGAACTTATAATAATAGTATCCCATGGCCTACACATGTCACTCTAGTTTTGACTTTGTTAAGAACACTGACCCAATGCCATACTATCAAAAATTTCCATCATGTCACTCTAACCCTAGTCAATCATACTGACTGGAACATCCCCACAAGATCTGAGGAGGTCAATAAATCAAACATTTACACCAAGTTAGTTCTTTGGAGGACCAATATCACACTAATGCATCCTACATATTATTAAGAGCTCAATCATTTACATTATCCCATCATCATAGTTTCTAGGTTGACATAATGATCAATTTATTCCAATAAATCCCTACACATTAAGGTATGACCCACAAAATTCATGATCAAAAACATTAAAGATATATAAAATAGGGTATGTATCCCGTCTAATATCTCACCATCACATAAATAGGGAATTATTTATATGGGACCAAGTACAACAAGAAAGAATTCACCTAAGACTGTTGGACCCATCTAAATGCCTTATGATCCCTTCACCTCCAATGTGATCAACCCACAACATTGATACCATGATAACACATAATTATTTAAAACCCACAAAACATGAGATGTTAAGGAATCTATAATAATTTTGGTACATGATCATAATTAAAAAAATTAACAAATAGATAAAATATGGTCAGATCCCCAAACATACACAGAAGACATACAAGTTATTTTGTATCCCAAAAATCAAAGTTTATGACCATCCAATAAATACCTCCAATTTAAAGGCCCTATCTCACATCAATCACATTTAATAACTAATTCTAAGGATTTACAATTAATTATATATTTAAAACAAAAATGGGATGAGGCCTCATAACTTACCTAATAGTATGGAAAATTCATATATGATCCTACTGACCTCGGACAAGCCCCCATGAACATGTATTACCCTTAAATATATCTAATTTTATTAATTAAATAATTTTAACCTATAATACAAAATATCGTAACAAGAGAAAAAATCAGTAGGTTGCCTAATTATATTATAATTGTTAGAGATCGGGAATTTTTCAATCCCAAAAAACTAGTATACTATACGATAAAAAATAAAAAATTTATAAACACAAATCAATCATCAAATTCTATAAAAAAATATAATTCCTATTTAAATCTGTAAAATGAAATGACATATGAAAAACAGAAATCATATCTTAATTTAAACCACTCATGATTCCCTCAATGTGTCACATACAAAATCCTCTTAACTTTGGACAATCTCATCATGCCCTTGAAAATATAATCTTATTATGATACCCTATAGTCAAACCTAAATTATGTAGAGATAATGCAGAATAATAATATAAGTATAGGGATATCATACCATGAATTCACCCAAAAGATCACCTCGTAATCACCTTACAAAATAGGGAATCTAATGAACTAGGGGGGAGTCTTTCCCAGATAGGACCCCCTATCGCCAAAACACTTGAAAAATTGAGAATTCCTTACAAATAAAAAAAACATCCATACTATAAAACACTCGAACCTATCAAACTGGAAGGTCAGTGGCTCTATAAGAGGTATTGGGATATTTTATAGTCTAACAACTTACAAGTATTATTTTATGATTCCAGAACACACACTATATCTCTCATGTGCTTCTTTAATTACCTTTTATAACTCGTATAATGTCTTCTATTGTTAAATAAAATCATCTAAAATGTTAAAATTCTCTTAATTATTATCTTATCCACATTTCTCAAAAGAGAAATACCACAAAAAAAGATCCAAATCCCTTGGTAATTGTCATCTCATTATGACATGGTTTATTGTAATACTAGAACAAAATAGTGTGTTGAATACATCCAATAAATTTAATGAGGGATTGAAATATTAGTGATATATTAAATAATTTAAAATATATAAAAATATCCCTTAAAACATTGGTAGATTTGAATTAAAATCTATTTAATGAGAGAACATTATATGGCTCTTCAAACCTAATGAATCAAATAAATATGGTAATATACAATCATATATTTGCAGTCACACCATATCAAATATTTCATGAAGAAAAATAAGAATTAATTACAATAAAATAAAATAAAATATAATGAACCCTATACCAAAATTGATGACTTCCATAATTGTTTTTAAATCCCCAAAATAATGAATATTAATATTATTGTGACTAATTTTTTTCTTTATTAAAATATTATCCTTTAAAAAAATTATAATCATATATTATTAATATATTACTCTATTAGAGTATATTATCATCTTTAAATTTTAGTATATTTAACTATTTATTTCATACATGTTTTTTTATGTTGAGGTAAACTATCAATTATTTTTTAATGTTCACCATTCACATATTATTCTTGATCATTCATTCGTTTTTTTCTAATTATTACATAAATAACATTTAATTTGAGGAAAAAAATTATATGGTTCAATAAAAATTGAATTGTGATGAACTAGTTTCAACATTGTTAATGGATCAAAGGGATTTCTATTAATAAATATATTATATAACAATAATACCTCTAAAAAATCTAGAACCATATAAATAAATTATGTTTACATGATATTTCCATTATATAATAATTCATTATCATTCATTACATAAGCATTATAAAAACATTCAAGTAAGTTGTAAAAATGACACAAATGAGAATATGTTATAACGATTTAATGAGTAAGTACATGTTTTTATATAATAATAATCTAAATTTTATAAGAACTTGATCATGTCATAAATATAATTTAAAATAAATGAATTCATTCTAATAAAAATTCATATAGAGTGGTTCTTCATTCATGGATGTAGTTGTCCACATCTATCCATGATTACTACTTACATTTCCCAATAAATTGGATGGAATTAAGATCTATGATAAATTCCCAAATTATAATATTAATTGGGATATAAACTAGAAATTAAATTATCAAAACCACCATTGTTACTAACTATGATAGTTGGTGTTGAAAAATGGACCACATCTCTTCGTAATGGTAGACATCTATGCACGACATGATTAATTTTATTTTCATTTCATTGTTGGATAAAAATGATTTATTAATGGTTTCTCTATTAATATAATAACATTTCAATATATAAATATTGATTATTTAATAATATTAGGGTATCTAGAAAATGGTTTGAAGAGAATGATTAAGATGAAATAACTGACAAAGAATAAATATAAAGGTTGATAACTATATATTTCTCTTGTTAATAGTGTATTTACGATAAATAAATGATACTAGAGGCATAAGAACACAATAGAGGCTTCCATAAAGAGAAAAATGGTCATTTATTAGGATGGAATCGTTGGGGATAGGTATAGCATGAGGTCATGGATGTGGGACCTTTTTATAAGTGAAGAGATAGGTAACATTGGATATTCCTATTACATGTTAATAAGGGTATGTCACTATTTAAGATTCAAACACTACAAAAATTTAAACTAATGGATAAGGTAAGGTTTGACTAATCTAACATTCATTAAATGACATGTATTAATGTTTTCTAAATTTATGTGTGTTTTAGCCTAGGTAAAACTCTTTTTAGACTTTTTTACCTATACCACAGTAACTAATGTTCTTAACCCTGGTAATTAATTTTAATAGTAATGATTAAAATTGGACTTATATCATTATTTTAAAACTATTTTTTGATTTATTAAAATCATTCTATCAAGTAATATATCTATTATATAAATGTTAATTTCATAATTAATGGACATGAAACATATGAAATATTTCATGATAAAGTATATTTTAAGTAAAAAAATTATGCGTAAGTAAAAATTACAATTATTATAAATTTATAAGAAATAAAAACATTAATTATAAAAAAAATTATCTGCTAAAAATATCCAAAAAAATTATTAAAAAATAGTTAATAAAAAACACAAAAATGTTTTTAAAATGTAATAAAATGTTACCAAAATTCAAAAAACTAATCGTAGTTTTTATTAGTTCAAATAATATTTATAATTATTAATTTTAATAATTAAATACATCCTTAATTAATTAAATTTTTTAAAACAATTGTTATTTCATATATATTTAAACTATTTTAAAAAAATGTTACAAATTAACTATAAGAAAATTTATATTGTATTAATTTTAAAATAAATATACTTTTACAAAATTCAAATTCATAAATTTTAAATTTTTTATTTTAACTGATAATGAAAAAGATAAAGAAAACAATTTTTTAAAAAAATTAATTTCTCTAACATTAATATTCTTTTATATAATATTTTATGAATTTATAATCTATTAAAATATTTCTATTTATTATATATATATTTTAAAATATTAATTTAATATTCATATAATATGTCAATGATATTTTAATTTTTATATTACTTGTGAAATATAATATCAAAAAATTTATCAAGTTTAAAAAAAAATATGAAAAATCTATAGGTGTAAATAAATATGTCTAAGGTCAATTAATAATGAAAACAACCCATTCAATATTTTATCAACTAATGATCTAACTATTTTGACTCTATGTGTAGACTATTTAATGGAAAGAATGTTAAATAGGCATGATATTTTTGGGATCCACTCTATGGATGTATAAACCCCCTTTAATAACTATTAATGATTCCCAAAAATCATTTTTTCAATATTTATTACTTATTTTAAAATGAGGGACCACAATAATTAAGTAGAACATCGTGATCTATGGGCTTTCATAGCATGATTCTCAGATAGAATTTCTATAGTTTCCATTGACCTCAAATTTTCATAGAACCAATAATTATTATACCTCATTGATGGTTTCTATCTTATAAATAGACTAATAAAATATGGTTATTTAATATATTTACCTTTAAATAATTTTATTTCTTTGTTAACATTCATTACTAAAAAATCATTAAGATTAAATGAACCATGATATACTATTAAAATATTATTATCATAAAACAATTGGATTTGTGGTTATGAATATGACAAAAAAATTATGAAAAATTATGTTTTATATAATTATAAAATGAATAAATTGGATATCAATTAATTATAAATGAAAATATATAAAACATTTTAAAATAAAAGAATATTTTTTTCTAAAAAATATTTTTATGTGTGAATTTTATTATTATCATTGTAAGTTCAATTTATCTCTATTTATGAATAATTTTAATGATATTTATAAATTATATATTTTACAATAATATTTTATATTTAACTAATTATTTTATGGGCATTATATAATATTAATTCAGGTTTTATTCATAAGAATTGTATTTTGTAAAAAGAGGTATTCATCAAATGTTTCACAAATATTTTAAAATTAATTTCTAAAACTAATAAATGAATCATAAAAAATTGATTCTATATTTTGATTTATAATTTTCTAATTTTTTAAATAAATCCCTTTTACTTTTGGTCAATATCAATAGTTACCAAGGTAAAATTCATCTCATTAGTAAAGTGTAAATCAGGTTATTCTAGGTTAAAAATAAGTGATAATTCCAGAATATTTTATCTTAATTATTATTGGATTAATTCAATTTTCTCCTTTTCACATTATTCTCTTAATTTCTTTTTTAATAGACACTTTTCAAAAAAATTACTTATATAATATTTAATGTATAAAAAATTACGAAATGTCTCTCATTATTTTAAATATAGTTTTTGTGTTAACATATAGACATAAGCAAGTTATAAAAACAAATATAAATCTATATCAAGAAAATAGTGAAATTATCTTAAAAATGGAAATTTATTTATAATTTTTATTACTTTTATTATTACCATAAATTCATATTCAAATTCAACAAAATATTTATTCAATTAGTAGAAAACTAAAATAAATTATTTTAAAAATATTAAAAGTAAAATTGTTTGAGGGATTTAAAGTGTTACATGGATTAATTTTATACATTTAACATATTAGAGTTTTTGTAAAATACTATATTTGAATTACTTCTTTTTATTGGAGTCTTTAATGTTAAATTAAATGAGTAGATCAAAAAATTGAGATTAAAGATATTTTATAATAAATAATATTATATTAAATGAATTATAATATTTTAAAATATTATATTCAGAAATGTGATTGGAATATTGTTGAAAACAGCAACCAAGATCCATTTATGTTTCACTATTCCACATATGGTAACAATATTAACAATTTATGGGTAAAATGGTTATTGTCATAGTTAAGGTAAAAAATAATTAATAAATGGATTAATAAAAATGACAATTTAAAAAATGGATCCAAAACAATCCAAAATTTCTTATGATGATGTTATTTAGACCATATCATAATTTTCATTGACTTAATGGTTATTTAGAGTCATTTATCGTTAGTATATCTTTATTATAATTTTATATTTTATGAAATTCCATATGTGTGCTTTCCATCCCTAATAAAAGGGACCGTTCTTTCTATTCTTCACACCCCATTAAGCATTATAGATAGAACAAACTCAATAATTTTATTTTATTAAACTCTATATCCATTTTATATATGTTATTTTTCATTGCAAAATACTAACCCTATTGTCCATAATAGGATATTTAAAGGAGTTCGTTCAAAAAAAGAGGTAATTCCATTACAAATCACATTATTTTTTACATGTTATTTTACCTTCTAAAAATATATGATATGTATCATAATATAACAAAATAAGTTATATAAATATGATTAAATTTTATTCTAATTATTAAACCACCATTATCCACCCCTTTCCCATTAGATAAGAAGTGAAAATATCAATCTTGTATATGTACGACTAACCATCTCAATGAAGCAATACTATTAAATTTTCATCACCATATTTTATAGATTTGTATTATGAATGTATTAATGATTATATAGTATCTTTATGTCATAAATATACTTATGTAAATGTGTTGGAATCACCTGTTTTGATAATCCCAAATCATGCTTAAACATTAATTATGATGTATTAAAACCTTGCATTAATCTTATTATTCTATGCTTAAACGTATTTTATTCTAAACAGTTCATATTCTTACTCTCATAACTTTACTGTAACAGCTTACAGTAGTATTTACATAAGTTTGGTATTGTTAGCTACCAGTCAGAGTTTTCTTCTCAAAGTCACAGTTACAGTTAACTGTCACCTTAAGTTTCTGTTGCAATAAGTTCACAGTTACAAGGTTACAGTCGAAGACTAATACAAGCTTACAGTTACGAGTCTACTGCTATCTATTGTCAAAGCTCATAGATGAAGGTCACAGATACAAGACTTCTGTTCAAAGTTTTCTCTGCTCAAGTTCACAGTCGAACAAGTCTACAGTTGGAACAAGTTCACAGTCGAACAAGTCTACAGTTGGAACAAGTTCACAGTCGAACAAGTCTACAGTTGGAACAAGTTCACAGTCGAACAAGCCTACATTCATAAGTCTACAGTCAAGGTTATAGTTAGACAGCTTCTGTCGACTAAGTCTACTGATGATCGAAGTCTACAGTTGACAAAGGTTACAGTTCTACAAATTTGATATTACAAGTCTACAGTTAGAGAGGCTACAGTTACATGGAGTAAAAGCTACCATTGAAAGCCTACAGACAGCAAGCCTTTGTTGAAGTCAGCAGTAAGAAGGAAGTCCACAGTTGGAAGTCCACAGTTGGAAGACCACAGTTGAAGTCAACAGTGACATACATTCTCGACTCACTGTTTTAATTTCTTTATTTCCTACATTTAATCTATCTAACGGTCATATCATACATTTTTATGATTTGTCAAATATCTGATAAAGGTTTTCGGATGTCAGGAACCCGTACCTCGTACCTGCTGAAAAGAAATATTTTCTGTCCCCTGTCGGGAGATAAATACGAGAAGACTACGTTTCCCAAAAAGTATGTGAACCAGAGAAGTGCGTGGTGGACGAAATATACTAGAAACACAAGAAGATAAAAACGAGTTCCATCAAGAACACAGAGAAGCATATAGACAATCAAGTATACTCAAGAAGTGCTCTGTGCATACAAGAAGAACCAAGCAAGACAGAATCAAATATATAATCAAGCCTACTCAAGAAGAGTGGTGTGCATACAATAGAATATTGAAGAGGTTCATCGACTACATCTCACTGCCTGTGAACCTGAAGAATACGACACTCTGCTTCTCAAAAAAAATCGAGAAGAGGACTCAGAATCACTTCTGATTAATTCCAAAATGAGTCCAGTGCTACACTGAAATCACTAGAGCCATTCCTAAACTCTACATCTCTGCTCTGTGATTTATTTATTCTACATTTTGAGCAGTGTGTGTTATCTGCTGTATTAAACACACACACTGACTCCTGTACTTTCACTGGAGGATCTGTAAATCCTCAACAAACCTTTTACACTTCACTTCCCACTGTGGATAGTGGTAGAGGTCTTGTGACCTGGACAGCTGGCTGCTGTTGTTTGTTTTCCCACGTAGAACTGTGGTAGAGGTCTTGTGACCTGGACAGTGTGTTCACTGTTGTTAACCCTGATCCAGGGTGTGGATCATTCTTATATAAAATTTTGAGAGGACTAAGTCTCGGCTTGAGACTGAACCTCTTGGTTAATTCTCTGTGTTTATAGTTATACTCTATATCCATACTATACATATTTATTTCATATTCCGCTGCTATTACTTTGAAATATAATCTATCTTCAAAGCTACTTTGTTAATTAAATTCGCAAGTGTTTATATTTGTTATAAATCAGTAAGTTAGTTTCAAAAGTTAATTTAATCATAAGATTACGTTAACTGAGAATTAATCAATCTTTGAGAAACTAATTGAACCTTTATAATCTATATAAATTCACTACAGTTTAATTTGTTTTTGAAATTGGGGGATTTTAATAGAAATTGTTTTTAACAGAAATTTTAATTGGAACTCAATTCACCCCCCCTCTTGAGTGTCCACTCTGACCAACATTTGGTATCAGAGGTTGGATTTATCTCTGTTATACTTGCTCAAAGTTTTATTTTAACTCTCTGTTTTTAAACTGTGATTGTAGTTTTATCTAAAAGATCTTAAATTTCTATTAGTTCTAAATTTTATCTCTTTAAAACATTTTCTAAAATTTCCTTATGAATAATAGACTAGAAGGTGAAGCTACTAACAGGCCACCCTTCTTTAATGGTGTGAATTACGCCCAATGGAAGCTCAAAATGAAAATTCATTTGGAAAGTATGGGTTTTGATATTTGGACTGCTATAGAGTCTCAATACAAGATTCCAGAAACTGAAAGAATAACTTGGGATGAACCTACTAAAGTAGCTTACAATAATAATTGTAAGGCTATGAATGCTCTCTACTGTGCTCTAGGAGATGAGGAATTCAATAGAATTTCTGCATGTAAAACTGCTTTTGAAATCTAGGACACCTTAGCTGTTTCTCATGAAGGAACAACTAATGTCAAGGAAATGCGGTTAAACACTTATACTATCAAATATGATAACTTTAAGATGAAAGCTGATGAACCTATTTCTGATATGTATCTCAGGTTTAATGAGATAGTCAACACAATGAGCTCACTCGGGAAGATTGTTCCAGCAAAGGAGCAAATCATGAGATTATTGAGATGTCTGCCTGACAGATGGAGAGGCACATCCGTTTCAATTAGAGAATCCTGTGATATTGGAACTTTTCCTGTCAAGGAGTTAATTGGTAAGCTGATGATGTACGAAGAAGAGCTAAAGGTGAATAAAGAGGAAGATGAGGAACCAAAACGAAAATCTGTAGCTTTTAAGTCTACTGCATCAAAGAGCAAAGACAAGGAGAAAGTGCATATACCAACTGAAAGCTCATCTAGTGAAGACTTAGATTCTGACAGTGATGCCGAGATGGCACAAATAGCAAGGGGATTCAAGAAGTTCTATAGGAAGAAGAAATTCTTCAGAAAACCAAACTACAAGGGTAAGTATGATAGACAAGGTAAGTGGAAGAAAGATTGGAAGAACACTGATAAAGAAGAAGACATAGTTTGCTATGAATGTAAAAGGAAAGGACACATCAAAGCTGACTGTCCTAAGTTAAAATTCAAGAAGAAATATGAGTACAAGGACAAGAATTATAGGAAAGCTATGAAGGCCACCTGGAGTGCTTCAGAAGACAGCACAAGTGAATCAGAATCTAGTGATTCTGAAAGAAATCGTGCTAATATGTGTTTCATGACAAACACATCTGAGGTAACCTTAGACACTCCCACTTTAAACTCTTATTATTCTGAAGGTGAAGCAGAATCTGGTTCTGATTCTGAAAATATGTCTAAAGATGAATTGACTGAATACTGTAATATGCTGGAAGAAACGTGTAATGAACTAAAGGATAAATATAAGTCTTTAAAGAAACAGCATGCTCTTACTGCAAGTGTCAAGTCTGCACTTGATGTAGAAAAAGAGAAAAATGTTCAATTATTAAAGGAGAATACAGAACTGAAACTATCTAATGAACAACTTAGAAAGGACTTAGAAACATTCACAAATGGAAAAGATACTCTAACCCAACTGCTAGGAAAGCAAGTTGCACCTAAGTATGCTACTGGATTGGGATACCAACCTGGACAAAGACAGTTTACTAAAACCCGATTTATTTCCAAGTCCGGAAAAAGTCCTGCTAGTTCCAGTTTTGGAAATTCGTATGCATCAACTGGTTATTTAAATAGTTGTCGATCAAGTAAAGTATATCTCTATAAATCTGTTGCATCTATTAATTGTATGGGACCCATAAGACAAATCTGGGTACCTAAATCCTTGATTGCTAACATATCTGGACCCAAGAAAATCTGGGTACCAAAGTCATTTCTTGTCTAATCTGTTTTGTAGGAAATATGTTTGAAAAGCAATTACAAGAAGGTATGGTACTTAGACAGTGGATGTTCAAGACACATGTCTGGGGACTATTCGTGCTTCAAAAGCTTAATAAAGGTTGATGGAGGATATGTCACTTTTGGTGATAACTCAAAAGGAAAAATCATCGGCTTAGGCCAGATTGGTAACACTGACTCAGTATTAATTTCCAAAGTTTTATTTGTTGATGGACTTAAGTACAACCTACTTAGCATTTCTCAATTGTGTGATGATGGTTTTAATGTCAAGTTTGAAAACAATTCTTGTGATGTTTATAATTCCAAAAATGCTTTAATATTTTCTGCCTTAAGAAATGAAAATGTTTATGTTGTTGACTTAAACACTTTAGCTAAACATAACGTTACTTGCTTAAATGCTTTTCATAAAGAGTCTTGGCTGTGGCATAGGAGATTAGGACACTGCAACATTCACTCACTTAGAAAACTCTCTAAGAAACACCTAGTTAGAGACCTACCTAAGCTTGAATTCCCAAATGACAAAGTGTGTAATCCCTGTCAAAAGGGAAAACAACACAAAGTTTCTTTTAAACCAAAGAAAGAAGTTTCAACTTCTCAACCACTTGAACTGGTTCACATGGATTTGTTTGGACCATCAAGAATTTCAAGTCTAAATGGGAAGCACTATGTTTATGTTCTCGTAGATGACTTTTCTAGATATACTTGGGTATATTTTCTAGCTCACAAAAGTGAAGCTTGCTCTTACTTTGTTAAATACTCCAAGTCTGTAGAAAATCTTAGTGGACTCAAGATTAAGACCCTAAGAAGTGATCATGGTCGTGAGTTTGAGAATCAAGATTTTGAATCTTACTGCTCACTCAATGGCTATTCTCATAACTTTGCTTCCCCTCTAGACATTCCTGCTGCCATTCCTCAGCCTGTTGATCCTTCACCTCCAGCTCCATCTTCTTCCTCCAAAGGAAAAGATCCCTTACCTCCAGATGAAGAGGATTGAGTCTGTTTATGTTTTTTTGATAGGGATCATGTATTCACGTTTTGGGTCATGTATTGTACTCCTTATTAATACAATGTTTATTTTCTCTCTCTCTGTCTTTCTTTTTGTTAATCACAAAGGGGGAGAAATAAGAAGAAATAGATAGGGGGAGAAATGGGGAGAAATAGGGAAAACTCGAGGGAGAAATGAACCTATACAAAGAGGGAGAAATTCTTGCGGATTATACCAAATTTTTTGTGCTCATATTGCTAATATTATGTTTTGCACACTTCTCTCTGATACATCTATATTTCATTCCATACTGACATAATTTTTGATTATCAAAAAGGGGGAGATTGTTGGAATCACCTGTTTTGATAATCCCAAATCATGCTTAAACATTAATTATGATGTATTAAAACCTTGCATTAATCTTATTATTCTATGCTTAAACGTATTTTATTCTAAACAGTTCATATTCTTACTCTCATAACTTTACTGTAACAGCTTACAGTAGTATTTACATAAGTTTGGTATTGTTAGCTACCAGTCAGAGTTTTCTTCTCAAAGTCACAGTTACAGTTAACTGTCACCTTAAGTTACTGTTGCAATAAGTTCACAGTTACAAGTTTACAGTCGAAGACTAATACAAGCTTACAGTTACGAGTCTACTGCTATCTATTGTCAAATCTCACAGACGAAGGTCACAGATACAAGACTTCTGTTCAAAGTTTTCTCTGCTCAAGTTCACAGTCGAACAAGTCTACAGTTGGAACAAGTTCACAGTCGAACAAGTCTACAGTTGGAACAAGTTCACAGTCGAACAAGTCTACAGTTGGAACAAGTTCACAGTCGAACAAGCCTACAGTCATAAGTCTACAGTCAAGGTTACAGTTAGACAGCTTCTGTCGACTAAGTCTACTGATGATCGATGTCTACAGTTGACAAAGGTTACAGTTCTACAAATTTGATATTACAAGTCTACAGTTAGAGAGGCTACAGTTACATGGAGTAAAAGCTACCATTTCAAGCCTACAGACAGCAAGCCTTTGTTGAAGTCAGCAGTAAGAAGGAAGTCCACAGTTGGAAGTCCACAGTTGGAAGACCACAGTTGAAGTCAACAGTGACATACATTCTCGACTCACTGTTTTAATTTCTTTATTTCCTACATTTAATCTATCTAACGGTCATATCATACATTTTGATGATTTGTCAAATATCTGATAAAGGTTGTCGGATATCAGGAACCCGTACCTCGTACCTGCTGAAAAGAAATATTTTCTGTCCCCTGTCGGGAGATAAATACGAGAAGACTACGTTGCCCAAAAAGTATGTGAACCAGAGAAGTGCGTGGTGGACGAAATATACTAGAAACAGAAGAAGATAAAAACGAGTTCCATCAAGAACACAGAGAAGCATATAGACAATCAAGTATACTCAAGAAGAGCTCTGTGCATACAAGAAGAACCAAGCAAGACAGAATCAAATATACAATCAAGCCTACTCAAGAAGAGTGGTGTGCATACAATAGAATATTGAAGAGCTTCATCGACTACATCTCACTGCCTGTGAACCTGAATCATACGACACTCTACTTCTCAAACAAAATCGAGAAGAGGACTCAGAATCACTTCTGATTAATTCCAAAACGAGTCCAGTGCTACACTGAAATCACTAGAGCCATTCCTAAACTCTACATCTCTGCTCTGTGATTTATTTATTCTACATTTTGAGCAGTGTGTGTTATCTTCTGTATTAAACACACACACTGACTCCTGTACTTTCACTGGAGGATCTGTAAATCCTCAACAAACCTTTTACACTTCACTTCCAACTGTGGATAGTGGTAGAGGTCTTGTGACCTGGACAGCTGGCTGCTGTTGTTTGTTTTCCCACGTAGAACTGTGGTAGAGGTCTTGTGACCTGGACAGTGTGTTCACTGTTGTTAACCCCGATCCAGGGTGTGGATCATTCTTATATAAAATTTTGAGAGGACTAAGTCTCGGCTTGAGACTGAACCTCTTGGTTAATTCTCTGTGTTTATAGTTATACTCTATATCCATACTATACATATTTATTTCATATTCCGCTGCTATTACTTTGAAATATAATCTATCTTCAAAGCTACTTTGATAATTAAATTCGCAAGTGTTTATATTTGTTATAAATGAGTAAGTTAGTTTCAAAAGTTAATTTAATCATAAGATTACGTTAAATGAGAATTAATCAATCTTTGAGAAACTAATTGAACCTTTATAATCTATATAAATTCACTACAGTTTAATTTGTTTTTGAAATTGGGGGATTTTAATAGAAATTGTTTTTAACAGAAATTTTAATTGGAACTCAATTCACCCCCCCCCCCCTCTTGAGTGTCCACTCCGACCAACAAAATGTAATATCACATTTATATTCTTACCTTCCAATGTGTTCATAAATGACAATGTCTCTTGTGTATATGTGGACTACCACATCCACAAAGAGATGTGATTCATTATTGATTTCTATTTTACTTATATGGTATTGGTGAAGGATTTTATGGATATATATGATATAGTAATGAGTTTTTGAATTTTAATTACACTTTACCATTATTTCATTCCATCCAACAAAAAAATTAAAATAACCTTTATGCGTACATACAACATGGCATCTTCATGAATGGTAAAAATTATTTTTCTATCCCTAAATATCCTGGATGAGTATAAATATATATATATATATATATAACTAATATGTATTATATTTATATTAAGCTTAAATTTATTAATATTATGGATCCATGATCAAATTACGAGGACCAAAACTACCAAACCCAAACATACAAGAAAAAATGAAGCAATTAGGACTCGAAATAGTTATTATAATGACGAATTATTAATAAATAATTTGTAAAAGGATATAATTAATTCATATATGATCCAAACTGTATGTTTATGGTTCAAGATTATATTTATAATAAAAATATTCTAATTATTAATGAGTATGAAACACATATGAATGAAATAGGACTTAAGTTAAGGGTTTTATATTTCAATCACATTATTTATCGGGATTGTTTACATTTAAGGTTTGATGATGATAATATAATGATCTAAATATCATTATAATCTTGAATTTTTGTCTAATAATGTTATTTAATGATAATATATGTTTTCCCCTCATTTTACTTATTTTATGAACTCAGTATACTGAAAGAAGTTTTTTATTGAACCCCATATTATTTCCCTCTTCAATCTTAAATCCTTTCTCATCCATGTCCATGTTTTCTAAAAATGTTATCAGTGCTTTTTTACTGTTATTTAATGAATATTTAAATTTATTTTTACATATAGTTTATTTTTTTTAAAATGTTTAGAAATATCTATTTTCTATTTTCTTAATGTGGTACTCTTTCAATTTTGAAAAACTATAAAAGGAATGTTTCTTTCATCTTATAAAACATGATCTGAATTTACCACCATTATAAATGATAAAAAAAATTATTCCTTTATGTGTTTTTATTGTTATTTTCAATGAGATTTTTCCTATAATATTTTTTAAATTTTATGTCTTTTAATGAAGTGATTTCAAAATGGAAAGGTTATCTTCCTCATGATTGTTTTAATCATCTTTTAATGTCATTAATAGTCATTAACAAAAACAAACCTTGATTTTACGTATACTCTAATAGGGATATGATCCAAGGATACCATATTAATTATTTACCTACATAGTTTATTATTATGACAGAAATATTTTTATGAATCTCATTCCCTTTTAATGGGTTATGATATTAAGAAATGATTAAATATTGGAGAAACATGTTAATTTACCCTATGATAAAATATGATGAAATATTTATGAAACAAATTTATTTTCATGGGCTCAGATATGATGAATGTTTAATTATATTTTTATAGTAATATATTATTTTTATTAAGTTACTTATGAGACATAAATCCTCTTCAAATTCATTGGGTAAATATGTGCATCTCATGAGAATAACAAGATTGGAATGGCGAGTGAACCCAATTTTGTAAGGATATTTTTACACAATGTTAGACTGTGGAGTAATCCTTGACTACAACGATGGTTTGGGGAGTTAACCCATTCAACCATGATAGAATTGTTTATTATTTTTGACTATTAAGAAATGGTTATATATTCTTATATGTATTCTATAAATATATGTATTATACCTATATTAGGCACTAATAGATCACGTTTTTTGAATAATTATGATTCATGTCATATGAATTGACTTTTATTATTCCATGACTCTAGATTTTAATATTTGATATTCAGGTTATTTGTTTTCAATATTTGATCCCATTTACTCATACCCTTATTGTCATGTAATTTTTATGTAATAAATGATGTATCATTTATTTTACCTTACTGGTAATAAAAAATAACCCTTAAATATGTTTTACTTCCCTGGGTTATAAAGAAAGTCAATATGTATCATATGTCTAAGAAGGGTTATATATATAATGAACATTATGGGAGATAATGTAGTTCACTTAAGAAAAAGTAGTTTTATGTTTCATAATTTCCATACATACTTGACCAATATGACTACGATGTGAATCATTCTATTATGTAGTGAATAATCATCTATTTAGATGTGATATCTATATATGAAGAGACAAGATCATTATAGTCCATATCATTTCAAGGTCTAGTTGCCTTTTAAATATATTATGATAAACCATTAGTGACACCACTAGGGATACGTATATGTATAAGATAGCATATAAATGTTTGGGTAATGATCATGAATGAACTTGGGTGAACCTAAAGTGTCAGAGAAAAATGTTTCATGATTTGTAAATTATACATAGGATTTTTGAAAATTTTGTGTTTTCCCCGCTATGATTGTTGTTTCTCATAATATATTTTGGGTTTTAGTATATGATTGAATATTTAATGGATCCTATTAATGTTGAATGGAATAGAAAATCAAATTATTATCCTCTCATGTAACTTAATGTTATGTGTGTAATATTAGAAATTATCATTTCTATAATAAAAAACCTCTTTTAAACAATGAATCACCATGAGCATCCAATAAAGTTTCAGAGGAAAACAAATGTTCTTTTGAGTTCTTCATAAGAAAATCCCCAAATAATTTTAGTTGGCCCACTACACCATGGGTTATTGAGTAATGGATCAGTATCACTAAAATTATATTTTTTGTTTTCTATTTATTTATCATGAAAAATTTATGATAGATATTTATCAATTGGAGTTAATAGAAATTCATTGGTTTACTATTATCAAACACCTGTGGTAATATGATAATATTTAATCTATGAAATGGTATTATTTTAATAAATTATTTCACAATATATACTTTAGTCATATTTTTTATATGAAAATAGAGTAGGAATTCCTTAAGATAATTCCAAAGTATGATGAGTCCATCGATTCATAAAAAGAAAATATTTCAAGAAATGTGGGGTATTATTTTTTTATTTTCATCAAAAATGAATATAAGGTTTCTTGATTCATTATTTTCATAAAACCAAGTATCTAATGGGAGTTATACATAAGATACATCAACAACATTAAATAAATCTCTCAATCTGATATGAAGTTGTAAATTGAGATTGGAGTTACCCATTAATCTCGTGGTTTTTATAAGAAACGAATGATGGAATTAGAAGGAAATTATAAAAAACATGTTGATAAGAATATTTTCTTGTCTTTGTGATCAAAGTATGGATGGAAACATGGATGGAAATTTCGTAATGGGATTGGTAAATGTTTTATGTGTTGAAATAATGTTCATCAAGAATATTTTTATCATATTTGAGGATATAACTTAACTAATGATATGAATATAAATTAATTTATGTAGAATGAAACACCCACGTAGTAATGATTTAAATGAAAGGATAATTTGAGTTATGTTAACTAGTTCCCAAATCTGAATGTTAATGATTATGATTGATGTCACAAACTACTTAAGCCCAAAGAAAAAGGTAAATCTCCTGTGATCATTATTTTTTATGAAGCGTATGATAACTATGTGGTGAAAGGTAAACTTATCATCCACTCTAGAACTACTAATGTCTTATTTAATTCTAGATATAACCTCAATTTAATTTTGGGGTAATTTTAAAAGGATATCATAGTACCTCATCAATGATATGATTTTTTAATTGCTAAAGAGACCCATTATGGTAAGATTATCACATCTCAAGTCATTGATTCATCTCATCTATATGTTTGTGGGAATGTACTTCATTAAAAGTAGTTTACTCACCAGCTAGTTGATTTTGATGTTTTTTATGCATGATTTCCCTTTCTATGTATAAACCCTAAATCATTTATAAAAATGATTTTATGATTGGTGTTATAAACCAACCAATGAACATCAATCATTATGATGATTAACTCAAAATTTTGATGGAAATTATGACCAATATATGGGTATTAATTACAATTAAAAAGGTGTGATTATCTTAGATGGTTGGGGAGACCTAAAAATTAATGACAATAATATTGTAATATAGTTTGCTGATACCTTTCCAGACAAAATTCCTAGTATTCGTACAAATCGTGAAGTTAATTTCCCCATAAAACTCATTGTTGATTCTAAAACTATTTTAATTATTACATATATAATATCCCCAATTGAGTTATAAAAATTGAAAAAGAAACACCTTGAGAATCATGATAAGGAATTCATTTATCCAATTGTGACACATTGTGGTGCACTAATACTTTTAGTTAAAAAGAAGGATAGTTCAAAAAGACTCGGTATTGATTATTGGAAACATAAAAAACATGATCAAGAACAAGTATCCTTTACCCACATATTGATGATTTTTTTATCAACTAGATGGAGCTTTATACTTCTATAACATTCACCTTTGTTCTACATATCATTTATTAAAGGTAAATAAGAAGGGTATACCCAATACCGTATTATGAAAAAAGTTATGATCACTCTGAGTATAAATTTATTACATTTTTTATCACTAATTCAACAACTATCTCCATAGATTTAATGAATATAATATTTAGACATTAACTTTATCAATTACTGGTTATCTTTATAGATGATATTCTTATTTATTCCAAGAGGATGGAAGAGGATTAAGAAAAATTGATAACCATACTGAACACCCTAATGAAGAATAATTTATATAAAAAATTTACAAAGTGTTATTTTTTTATATAAATTGATTCACGTTTATGCCATATAATCTCAAGGGTGGGTATATCGGTGGATGAATTGAAGAAAAAAGTTATTGAATGTTAGAAAAAACCAACCAATATTATTGATATCAAAATTTTTCTTGGTTTGGTTAGATATTATAGGTGATTTATGGAGAATTATTCACATATTATAAATACACTCACCAAATTATCTCCGTAGGGAACCAAGTTCCTCTATATAAAAAATATCAAGAAGGTTTCAAGGATCTAAGGAAAAGGCTTGTCAATTCACATATTAATACGCTATCCTACTGTGGAAAAGGGTCTGTCATCTATAGTGATGTATTAAAGAATGTATTGGGATGACTCATGTTGCATAATGATATGGGTATATTTTATGCTTCATAACATTTGATGGACTATGATAAAAATTATCTAACTAATTATTTGGGGATAGATATGGTAATTCTTCCATTAATGATTTAGAAACAATACCTTTATAAATAAAGATGCGACATAAATACTGATCATTAAATATTAATGTATATATTCATTCAAAATGTGACAAATATGTGTTAGAGAATGTGTTTGGTCAGATTAAGGTTAATTATTTCTCAATACATTACCACCTTGGGAATGCCAACATGGTCGATGCTTTGAGCTAAAAGAATGTGCTTGATTATCTATGATATGGATCACAATAGATACAATATTTTTTCATATGAAAATGAAATATCTTGAAATATAGAATTAAGGGGAGTAATCTTATCTCAATAAAATGAGTGTTTAACCATCAATCCTTATGAGAATTAAATAATATAAAAACAATATGTAAAAAATAAATGAAGATGAAAAATTTTCCTAAATTTATCATTGATTATGATGGAGTGATAAGGTTAAGGAACTATGTATGTGTTAAATATGTTCCAACATTGAAGGAACAATTGTATTAATTTTATAGTTCATTATTCAATATAAATCCCAAAACCATGATAATATATAGAGATTTGAAATAGTATTTTTGGTGGGACAAGATGAAAAGTGATATTGTAGAGGATGTTTCTCTCAGCTTGGTATGTAAAAACATTATGTCTATGACACATAATTATAAATGGATATTACAATTAATAAACATAATTTTATGAAAAGGGGAATAATTAAAATGGATTTTATCTTTGGACTCCCCAAAATATCAAAACTGTATAATTATATATGGTTATTATTCGATCACATTATGGATTTTACACACTTTATTTCCATAAGATTGGATTTATCTCTTGATAAATTGGTCATAATATACATTAATGATGTGGTAATGTTTCATGGGGTACCACATTATATTGTATCTCATAGGGATATGAGGTTTACCTTGATGTTCTATCGAAGTATTCATTATGTTCTATATATAGAGTTATGTTTGAAAACTTTTTTTCATCTTCAATTAGATGGTCAATCTGAGTGGTCCATTAAAACTCTTAAAGAGTTTTTGCGATCTTACTTTATGGAATTCAATTGTGGTTAAGATGAACTCATTCCTTTTGGGTAATTTTCTTATTAAAATATCTTTCACTCTATAATTTATATGGTTCCTTATGAATCCCTCTATGGTATAGTGTCAAGAACACCGCTATACAAGAATATAAATGGAGAATGAAAACTATTGGTACCTGATCTTGGTGAGTAATCAAATATATGGTTAAAACATTCAATAATATATAAATTAATATTATATTTGGAAATAATGTTACATTAAAAATCATTAGATTGATATTGATTTTTAAATTGGTGATATGGTATTCCATTGAATGTATCCTTGGAATAGGGTCATGAGATTTTGAAAGATTGGAATGTTAATCCCTAGGTATATCAGTACCATTGAAATTATTGATTTTATTGGGACAATAGTTTATAGATTAGTGCTTCTACCAAATGTCTCTCAATTGAAAAATGTGTTCCATATCTTTCTCCTATGCAAGTATATAACTGATCCTTCACATGTATTGAACTCATAGGTCATAAAGATAGCAGAAAATATTTATTATGATGAAAAATCAATGGGCATTAGGGATTGTGTAGTGAAAATTTGAAGAAACAGGATCACCCACATGGACAATGTTTGGTCGTGATACCCCTAATTTGAAAAGATACATGCGGAATTGAGGATATGATGAGGTTGATGTATCCATAGTTATTTGTATCAGAGTGCTTAAATTTCATTTGGGAAATTATTTTTTAGGGGATATAATGTAACACCAAATGTTTTATAATATATTTATCTTTAAATAATTTGGTTTCATCTATATCTTCTGTTACCCAGAACAATGATTTTGTATGAATCATGATATACTACAAAAATATTGTTATCTCAAAGCCATTATATTGAAAGGTATAAATATGGCTAACTAAATTATGAAAATTTATGATTTAAAATCTTATTAAATGAATAAATTGGATTTCAATTAATCCAAAATAAAAAATAAAAAATTCAAAATAAGGATATTTTTTTGGGAAAGTGTTTTTATTTATGCAGTGTATCATTTATCGTAATAAATTTAATTTATCACTATAATTCAATGAACTAAAAAAATTTCTATACTATATATTTAATATCATTTTTTAACATTAATAAATATTTTTATAGTACTAGAGTATTAATAAATATATTTTTATGCTTAATACATTATTTTTCTAAAAAGTTGTTTTCATCACGATTTTCATACATATTTGAGAATTATTTTTTTCCATTTATATTTTTTGACACATTAAAAATGGATTCCTTATGTGGAATGATGTTTTCTAAATTTAGTAACTATTAACCTTTTATTTTTTTTAAATAGGAATAGTAACTGTGGAAAAATTTATCACCATAATAATGGTTAAAATGGGTTCATATAGGTAAAAATTAATTGATACATCCATAATTATTTGTATTAGTTTTTATTAGATGAAATAAATTTAAAAATAATCACCTTATTCTAAAAAATATTTTATTTAATGGAAATTTTTCTAGAAAAATGACATATATAATATTTAAATAAAATAAATATACTAATGTCACTAAAATTCTTTTAAATATCTTTTATGTGTAACATAAGGGAAAATCAAATTATGAACAAATATAAATTTAAAATTTATGAATAATGAAAATATTTTAATAATAGAAATTTATTTCTATTTTTAGAAATTTTATAATTAATTTATATTTTTTTAACACACCAACATATTTTTTCAGTAATTAATATAATAAATAAACTAGTTATATTAAAAAAAAGTAATTTAGTTCAAGTGAGTTATTGTGTTTAAAGAATTTCTTTTTATACATATGACATATTTGGGTTGTGTGAAAGGATTAGAATTAAATTCCATTTTTGAATTGATTTATTTAGAGGAAAATAAAATTAATACATCCAAGATTAACATTAATGGTATTTTAGAATAACTAATACTTTTTTAAATGTCAATAATTTATATAAATATATTTTATTCAGCAATGTTAATGGAATATGGTAGAACATATCATCCATGGACCAGTTATGAGTTAATTATTGTAATACCCAAAGATTTTAAAATAGTAGAATCATGTATAATATAATTTGTGACACCGAACAGAAAGAATAGAACATAATATTACACCGCATGACATTAAAATATATTTCATTTAAAAATTAATTAATTTCATCAATAACTTGCAGAAAACACAACCCTAATCCAAAATAAACCATAATATAGTATACCATTATTAAATATATGTTAAATTGGTGGGCATGAATATTACTAACTAAATTATTAATATTATTTTCATATATTTAATATAAATAATTTAAGAATCATCTAAATTAAAAATAAATTTTTTCTAAAAAACTATATTTTTTGAAAAGGATGGTTTAGATGCGTATTGTACAAAAAATTAAAATTAATTTTCACCACCTTTAGAATTTTTATTTGAAAAAAATTAAAACACTTACATATATAAGTATATCAAAATTATGTTACAGGTAATTTTTAGGCTTTCTCTAAAAAGTTTCATTATTTTATTAATAGTGAAATATAACGAATATTACTGGAAATTTATCTTTTTGTATAAATTATATAAAGAGTTTATTTATATTTTAAAATATTTTTAATGTAAAAATATGTTTAAAAATAACTCTATTAATCCAATTTAGTTTATTGAAATAATTTCTATTTTTATTTTTGGTATAACAACATTATAAATTTTTGAACATTTTTTCTTTGTAAACCCGCTTTCTCATCTGGTCTGCAAGATTAATTTCAAGTTTAAACTTTTAACTTATGTGATGGATTCTATGTAAATGGATTAAATATTTTTAATTATAATAATTTATATTATTGAAAATTTTCAACTTAATTTTTGACCAAAATGAAGAGTGAATGTAGTAAAAATTAATTACCATGATTATGTAAAAAATGGGTTTTCTGAGGGGTTGAAAAAAGATAAGGGTTAAAATTAACATAATTTTTTTGAAATATATTTTGTGGAAATATTTTTACATTATCATTTATATGGGTCCATAATACTCAATTTTTTAACCATATGTCAAGTGAAAAATATGGGTATCACTTTTTCATTTGAAAAACTACAATTGTTCAATACAACAAATTTAAAAAACACCACCACTCTACTCTCTTCTTAAAACATTAAAACTCTTTTGGATTGACCAAAATAATCCCAAATACTTTATAAAGTTATTTAATATCATCATATAAACCTTAATTTGGTCATAAATACATCTTTTCATGGCTTTTTGTTCAAACCTAAAGAGGACACCCAAAGAAGAGGTAATTTTCAGCAATGATAATTTTTATTTTATTTATTGAAACACCACATTAAATTATTGTTGAACTAAGATGATATATGAATAAAATTTTATTTCATATAAATATTAGTTTTTATGTTATTTAAATTAAAAACATATATCTCCACAACCATCAAATTGGTTGTTAAATCACCGTTTGTGTGTATAACAGAATACCACCTCAAGAATAAACGTCATGAATTTTTCAATTACCATATCTTGTGGTTGGGTGTGATGATGGATAAACATTATATATATTATATTTATAAAATAAATAATTTTTTTTTATTTACTATATAATATATAACCTTTTTACTTTCCATTCCATAAGGGATATGATAATGTTTCTCATGTGTACGGTAGACTACCGCCTCACGAAATGATATGATAGGTTTATCATAAATTTTTTACCTGGAAGATAATAAGTATATAATTAATAAATATATGTGATATAAATTTAATAATTATGAAATTAATTCAATATTTATAATTCTGAAAATATTATATATCATTTTATTTATTACACTGAAAAATGATAACATCATTTGGGTATGCATGGGATACCACCTTCACGAAGTGATGTGACTCTATTTTCATTCCCACACCACATTTATGATATATATAATTAGATTTAAAGAATTAATATGGTATATATTTTATTATTATCTTCATTAATTTAATTTTAAATTACTTTTATTTATTTCATATTATTTATGATTCAAAAGATACGAAGTGGTAAGAGTTTAATTTAAAATCTCATCATTATTTGAGATTTTTTACTTTAACTCTCCAGTTGGAGAATTATTTTATAATTATATATTAAAATAAATATTTTTATTATCCTCTATTTAATTATAAACTTTTTTTCGGTTAATAGTATCATTTATTTTCACTTATGTAATTCAAATGATTAAGAACATGTTTTAAAAAAAAATTGACATTATTTCTCTCTTCAGTCAAAAATCCTTTCTTCTCCAAATAAGTTGTTTTCTAAAAATGATTTCTATATTTTTTTACAATATAAAAATTATTAATTAATGATATTTTTACAAATTTTTAACTTCTTAAATATTTATTTTAAAGGAATATTCTTATCATTTTTTTAACAAGGCACTTTTCTAATATTTTTATAGTGTAAAAGGAGTGTGTATTTAACTTATAAGACTTGTAAAGAATTACCTGCCATCATGATCATAATTAATTTTAAGATTACTATAATTATTCACAAGGTTATTATTAAATAAATTATTTTTCCTAATATTCAATTAATTGTTATTTTATTTTTTTAAAATAAAATGATTTTAAAATTTTATTATGTATTTTATAGTTTTAAAATAAAAATAGTGTTTTTTATGAATAATTATTTCTGTCTAGAAAGATTCCAAGTTATCTTTCAGAATCGTTATCTTTATTAGAATATATTCGTTGATATTAATTATGATTTAATTGGAATATAATCCATTGATATAATCCATATTACTTTTTCGATGGTTTAAGATTAATTTGATTGGGGTTGTACTATGTCAATATAATTCATTTTATAATAAATGGTTTAGGAGTATGCTTGATTATTGCGGTAATTGTTAAGATTTCATAAGATTTTTTTAAATACTAATGTTTAATTTGATTATATTTAACCCCTTTCATATGAGTAATGAATTGGAATTATTAAGTGACAGGTGTGGCCTGAAATTGTATAGCCCCTCGTTGCATCGGTATATCTAATGAGATAAACTAGATTAGTTTTTTTCCACGAACATAACCATTTGTGTGTGTGTGTGTGTGTTTGTATTAAAACATGGACTTGATGGTAATAAATATCTTTGGAAAATGTATTGATGGTATTAGATGTTCTAGAATAGCTCCTTTATGGTATGATTTATATGTCTATCATTATGTGTTTCATCATTATAAATTCATTTATTGATAATACACGTGATTATTTTATTTGTTTTAATATTTATGGTTATTTTTAAATATAATGTTATTATTTATATGAATGTATTTTATTATATTGTATTATTTTTTTTATTGATCTTGTGTTTTTTATTACAGGTCATGTATTTCTATTATTTACCTTTATATTTTTATTTTTATTTTTTAATTCATGATTGTTTCCATTGTACACATACCCTTATTGATAATTTGGGGTCACACATTTCTTATGTTTTATTTTCTAAGGATACTAGGATGTATATTAAGATTAATAAGAAGTGATATACTAAGGGTAATAACGGAATTCTCAAGAATATTTGTTTTGTATTTTATGTTATAAAATTAAATGTAAATTTCACATATATATCTAGATTACCATGGTTGTGGAAACATTAGTCCCTTTGGGATACAATTCCACTTATATTATTCTAATGTATTAAATTACGCAATATCTCTATGGTATTTGGTTTAGGTTCATTACTGTTGGTATCATATAAGGTTTATTAGAAACTTGGGGAAGTAGATTCTGGAATACATAGATTAAGGAACATAACCCTATGACAGACTTTGATGATAAGTATTTAAGAACATACTAAAGTTATTTAATGTTTTTTAATATGTTTTTCCTAAAAATATATCCCTATCTACATACTAATAGTTGGAATGGATAGGGGATAGATGTACCTAGGAAAAATAACCCCTAAAAGAGCACATTATTATTGACAAGATCTTCATGTGTTACACAATAACAGAAATTAATATTCACCTAGTTTGAAACTACTAAGGGTTATATTTATAAAAAAAAGTATAATTTATTTAAACATAATGATATTCCCAAGTAAATCATGTTTATGATTATATGATGAGTAATACAAAAGTTTTCCTATGTACGTTATATGTTTCACTTCTTTTGAGATTATACAATATGGTTCTTAATTTTATAATATAATATTGTGTATTAAATTGTTTATAAATAGAATATAATGGAAGGAATGTGAGTAGATTAAATTAAAAACTCTATATTTGTATTTCCCTCCTAAACATGGATGTGAAGCTTCATATACAGTTGTAGTAGGATGTGATCAAATTATAACAATATTCATACAGCTAACTCATGCTATGATTAATTATCTATCTTTAATAGATAATAATGTTGATAGACCATGTAGTGTAACAATGTTAGACCTATTTATGAATTATCATACTCCATTATTAAATGGGAATAAAAATATATTTTTAGTTGAGAAATAGTTATGTTACTTAGAAAAGATATTTCTTTCTCTAGTAAGTTTTAAAAGGGAGAAATTTATGATGGTAGTTTATCATCTATTTGGAAATTAAAATCTATTGTGGTCATTTATTCAAAATACTAAGTATTATGAATAAAAATAAATCATGGAATATAAGGATTTCTTATTAGACTTCTTGGAAATATATTTTCATCATTATAAATTACCAGATTTTGGAAGATAGTTTTCGGTTCAATGATAAAAGAAGTGGAAAATATTTTATGTATGAAACTAACATTAAATGTGTAGAAATTCATGATATGTTTTATTTTTTTCATTGATGGGACTAATATAATCCTTCAATGCGAACTAGCCTCCCCAACCTTCTCATCATAAAAGGATATAGTGTCTTGTGCTATCATGACATATAATGAATTCTTTAAGTCTAATGACCTCAAAGTGATGTGAGAGAAGAAGGGGACAGAAAGAATCATATGGTTAAAGGGTTGAAAAAAGGAATTTTTTGACATGTGATAATTGTGGAAGGAAACAAATTAGTAAATAATTAAAAGAAAAAGTAGTTATTAAGAGTGTAGAGAAAACAGACATCATGATCAAAAATTTAGGGTTATGGAAGATGACCTCAAAATAAATTTATTTAACTATATAGATTTTGGGAATTATTACATCCAATTCCCCAAGTGTCATGGTAAAATAAATTAGAACAAGACAATGAATCAAGGTTAAAAATATGTTATTGATATATTATAATTTGAATAATTAATGTGATTGTGTACTTGGATCTATGAAATATATTGTTAAATTATTTTACTAATGATATTCACATTATAATAAAATTAAAACATATTAGGATTTTACTATTTTATTATTTATTTGGGTACTTGAGATCATGTTTTGAATGATAAAAAGAAAAGTTATTTAGTGGAAATATTTTCTTTTTTATAAAATACATGATTAAGTGAATATAACCCTAAATATTTTCTTTATGTTGAGATATAATTATAATGATATATTTGTGGGACAGTATTGGTGACCATTAAATTTTATAGAGATTTGATGGTATATGTTATCTTTTCTAAAGTTTACTACATGTTTGTATCTATGATATATATTAGATAACATGAGATTTTGTTTTTGGAAGCATTCATTTTTTTATTTAGGTTTTATGGTGATCAAGGTATTAAAATATTTATAATGTGATATTGATATCCACATTATATTTTCTAGGGGATATAATTTTTATTTAGTGACCTTCCATCAAAAACATTTAGATATAAATTCGATGAGACAAATTTCGGGATGAGTCTTTAGTTTAACTTTCTATGGATTGGATTAAGTTGATCATTGGATGAGGTTTCTTATATTAATGTTTTACTTCACCAAGTGATGATTTATGGATATTGGATAACTTATGCTAACCATTTTATTATAGTGATATCTAGAGATAAAAGGACTAAATCATTATTATATTATGGATTGTATGATCTGTTAGTGCTTCCGGTATAAAGAAATCATTTCTTAGAGTTAGAAAGGAATTTAAAATCGGTCAAGTCCTAACCAAAAGATAAAATTGTACATATAAAATAGAGTTTCATCAACTAAGTATATCTTCTAATGAAAAACCATCAAATTTATGAAACGTGTATTGAAATAAAATTTTATATCATTAAAATCATTAGTGATTATATCAATGAACATTTCACAAATATTTATTTTATTTTTTTTTGTTTTTTATTTTCACAATATCATTCAATTACTTATGATCAATGATCTCTTTCAATCCCCACTATTATTTTGTCATTGTGATTTTCTTTCATGTCTGAACATTCACTTTTGACATATTTTAATTCATTTGAAAACCTAAAATGTATTATTATATATGATGTTCATACATAAATTCTTGTATTATGAAGATGAAATTTGATTACCCTTTTTATGATACCAATTTCCAATAATGTTATTTTTAAATGGAAAACCCTTGATTACTGGAATCAGAATTAAATAATGAGGAAATTTTTTTAAGTTGTAAAGAATATAACAACACATGATTTTATAATAGTAAAATCATGTTATATATAATATGTGATATGAAATAGTATTCTTATAAGTGAATATAAAAACCTAATAATTTAAAATATATTTCTTTTAGAGTAAATTTAATTTTCTCAATAGCTTGTAAAACACGAATCACTAAACCAAAATTAAATGTAATATAATATTCTGTTATAACCTAGATATTCAATTGAAATTTATGATTAGAAAAAATAAAAAATTAATATCAGGTTCATATAATTTTTTAAAATAAAATTATAATCAATTAGAGAAAAAAATGTTTTCTAAGATATAAACTTTTTATAGAAGGCAGTTTAGTCTCGCATTGTACACATAATTTAAAATTAATTGTTACTAGTATTAGATGTTGTATTTGAAAAAATAATCTTAATTTTTTAAATATTCATATAGAAATTATATTATAATTATTTATGGTATTTTTTCAAAAAAACATCTTTTTTTGAATAATAGAAAAAAATACCATGTTTTAATTAAAATATTCCTTTTTGGTTAAATTATTTATAAATTTAAATTATATTTTAAAATGGTATAAAGGTAAATGAGTTAAATAATATATATATATATATATATATTAATCAAATTGAGTTCATTTTTCTATTTTTCACATATAATTTTTATATAAAAAATCTATAATCATTTTGAACATTTTCTCTTTGAAACCCCACTTTATCATCACGTCGATGGGATTAAATTTAAATTATATTTTTTTACTTATATGAATGTAATTTTTAAAAATTTATTCCACATTTTAAATATAAATAATTTGTATTATCTAATTAGTTAGACCTAAATTTTTACAAAAATTAATAGTGTAAATAGTAAAAATTAATTTCCACTATTAAGGTAAGAATGAGTTTTCTAGGTGGTTAAACTAAAACGATAAGAATTAAAATTAACTAAAAATAGTATAAAATATATATTATAACCATAATTATACATTATAATTTGTATGAATTAATAATAATCCAATTAGGGATATTTTTTAATGTAAAAAACATGGTTATCATTTTTTAATTTTTAAGAATTTCAATTATGCCACTCACCTCATGTGTAAAAGGAAATCAACTATCATCACATCATAAAAAATTACAACCATTCATTCACCAATTAATATCCTAATAAATTCCCAAAATATATTATCTCATCCTTGATTCCCTATTTTTGGTATAAATGAAACATATTTAGTTTTATGGTGTAATATTAAGGGGGATACCTGAAAAAAGGTAGCAATTTTCAATAAGCATTTTTATTTTAATTCTTACTCCAAATCCTTCATTTCTAATTAAAAATGATGATAGAATAAATATAATTTATTCAATATACTTAGTTGTTTTTATGTAAATTTATTTTCTTACATAAATCTCTACTTCCCACAAATTTGTTACGAAGTCACCATTCGTGTGTATAGTATATTACCGGCTCACGAACTGATGAAATTAATTTTTCCATTACCAGTTCTCATGATTGGGTATAATGATTGATAGTATATATATATAAATATGATATTTATAACATAATTATAGATATGGATTCATTATATCATATATACCTTTTTTACTTTATATTTCACAGGGGATATGATAATGTTGCTCGTGTATACGATGGACTGCTGCCTCATGAAGAGATATGATTCGTTTATCACTAAAAATTTACATGGATGGTAATAAATATAAATTTAAAAATTTTATATGATATAAATAAAATAATTATAATATGAATTACATATTTCTCATTTTGAATATATAATATATCATTTTATTTTAAACACTAAATAAATATAATGTTATAATTGTATTTGTTGATTGTTGCCTTCACGAAGTGATGTGAATCTATTTTCATCACCACACGAAATGAATGAGATATATAAGTACATTTAAATAAACAATATGGTAATTATGATATTTTTATAATTATTTAAATAGAAAATATTAGATGCATTCTTTCCTTAATGGTCATTGAAATATGTAAGCATTACTCATTCATATGTATGTCTTACCATCTCAATGATTGTAACATATTTCATATTTCATACCCATCATTCATAATAGGATGAAAATTATAATTTATTTATAAATATTATAACTATAGTATTATTATTATTATTATTGAGTTTAAATAATGACCTCGTTGATAATATTCAACCAACTAAAATCATTTTTGACACACTATCCAAATCTCATCGAAACAATTGATGTAAACATAATTGATTAAGTAATCATTTATAAAATTATAATATGTGGAATAAATGGAATAATTAACTATTAAATTTTAATAATAAAATCTTTAATTAACATATGATTATTATTCAGTGTGATAAGGAACATAAATGATGATTCAGAAACACGATACGGGTTTCCCGTCTCAGTGTAATATCCATGACACATGCATCTTATTCATAACTTATTTCATTTTTTGACATATATATTACCATTATTGATATTTTATATCATGAATAAAATTATTTGTTAATTCTTTATTAAAATATATTTATTTTCTTCCTTTATAGTGATTCATGAACATTATTTTATATAATAGTATCATTTTCCCCACTTTGTTAAATAATATGATTAATAAACTAATTTAAGAAAATCTGACTTTATTTTTCTCTTCAGTCGAAAATCTTTTTTCTTCGAAAACCATGTTTTTCTGAAAATTATTTCCAAAATTTATTAACATTTTAAAAATGATTTATTAATTAATCTTACACCCATGTTTTACTTTTTAAAATATTTTTTTAAAGGAATATTCATGTCATTTTCTGAATAAGTCACTTTTCTAACCTTTTTACAGTGAAAACGGATTGTTATTTTTTTCTTATATGACATATAAAAAAATTATTGTCATCATAGACAACATTTCAATTAAGCATACTTTTAATTTGTAAAATGTTATTTTTAAATAAATTTTCTTCCCTTATATATTGGAAATTAATAGTTTTTACAATGTGTTTATCAATGAAAACTATTTTTAATTTTCTTTATGAATTTTTTTATTTTAAAATAAAAGGGTGACTTTCAAGGAATGTTTATTTCCATAAAAAATTAACGTGATATTTAATAATCATTTTACCTCTAAGTAGAAATAATTTTATGTGAGTAATTATTTCATGGGGATATACTCAAATTATTTAATCGTTATTATTTATAGGAGTTATTTATGATTATTTTGTCTAGGAATGTACTATAAGAATACAATTCATTTAACACATGGTGCTTTATGATTATGTTTCTTGAATGGGGTAATTTTAATCATTTTTATGTTATTTTTTATATATTAATGTTAATGAGGAGAATGTTTCACCCCTTTTATATGAGGAATACATTAGACATATTAAGTAACATGTGTGTATGGAATTACGTATCCTTTTGATACATCGGTAGGTATCATTTTGACATCAATATTGGTCTTTGACCAAGGAATTATACATTTATATATCTATCTTATCACAATTAATTTATTATAATAGATGTCAAGGAGGAAGGGATCAACAATAGGAACAATTCCTCAACAATATGTTATAAATGTCCAAAAATTTTCATTCCATCATATGGAATTAAATTGTTGACATTCTATGTGATTATTTGATTAGTTAGAATATCCATGGTTATGTTTCATGATTCTGTCATTATTTATATGGAATGATTTTATCATATTTTATTCCTGCCATATTATTCTAATGTAATTGACTGAATGGAATGTGTTCTAGTTATTTACCTTTCCATGTAGGTTGTGTCTCAATAATTTGTGATATCTATATATATAAACTTACCCATATTGAGAATTAATATCACACCTTTCTTATGTTTTATTATACCTAGGATACCAGAAAGTGTTTATGATTGATTTGAAGGAATATGATAATGGGAATAATAGTGTTCTAAAAAATAATTTTTTGTATTTTATGTTTTAGAATGTAATTTGGATTTCAATTCTATATCTAGTTTAGAATAACTATTAAACTTTTTGGTCCCTTTGGATGTTATGATTTGTATCATATTCTAATATAATAAATAAACCACCAGATTAGGGATACTGGGTTCATGGTCATTACAAAATTCCATTTATGGAATCACTCTTAACCCTTGTTGGTTAAAATAGTTTTTGTCGTGATTGAGGTGAAAATAAGTACCGAAGAGATTAGTAAAAAAAATGTTAAAAACAACACCAAAACATATCTACTTTTAATTATATTTTTTAATTTTGATCCTAGACTCTTATTTTTTTATTTAACCATCATTTTGAATCATTTTTCTTTATAATGACTTTATAATAATTTAATATTTTAAGGAATTCCACGAATTATATCTCCCACCATTATAAATGGGAACCCCACATTTAAATTTTTAACACTACTTTGATTCTTATAGTTAAAAATAAACCTATAAAATTATATTCTAATCTAATCTATGAATTTCATATTGGTGTTTTTTCCCAAAATATCACCCATGGGGTCATTAAGAGGATATTTAAAGGAGGTCCTTCAAAAAGTTCATAATCGCGTTAACCAATAACTTTCTTTTAACATCATATTTTATCTCTAATAAATATATGGTATTTATCATAATAAAATAAATTCATTATATTAAGTATTTTGGATTTTATTCTTATTATAAAACCACCATTATCCACCAGCTTTCCAACCATATGTGATGTGAAACTATCGCCTTTGTGTACATATGGATTATCGCCTCCATGAAGTGATAAGATTTATTTTTGATAAAAAAAACATTTATAGATGGGTGTTTTGATGGGATTTTCAATTATAAATGATATTAATTTTCTTAATATACATCTATAACCATAATATCACATCTACCCCCCAAACCTTCTGTTCTGTTGGGAAACAATAATGTTACTTCTGCGTACAAGTAGACTACCACCTCCACATAGTGATGTGATCCACTTTTCTTTTATTTTCTTATTGTATTGAAGATGATGGATTTTCATAATATATATTATATAATAATTATCCTAAAAATGTGACTTATTATTTATATTTAATTCATTCCATCCAAAATAATGAAAAATGTGTTTGTGTTTACGCAAGGTCTATCATATACAAGAATGGAGTAATTAATTTATTTATCCCTAAAATTTTTGGATAACTATAAATAAATATATAATGAATATATATGATATTTATTTCATGATTAAAATTAATTAAAAGATGAAAACATTATCAAAGTTCATGTACTTAAATTACCATACCTAAATATACACGAAAAATGAAGTAATTTTCACATAGAATAGTGATTTTAATGATGAATGGTTAATAAAAGGGATGTAAAAGATTTTTATTAAATCATACATGGTTTTATATATATTATTATGGCTAACTATTTTATTTTTAATAAACATATATTTATTATACATGAATTTCAATCATTTATGAATGACTTCGGACCTAAGGTATAGTTTTTATGTTATAATTTCATTGTTTATTAGTAATGTTTACAAATAAGTTTAGATGATGAAATATTATGATATAACAATCAATATGATCACTAAATTTATTACTCTATTGTTATTTAATTTTTTTATATTTTTTCCTCTAATTTGTATCATTTTAATTACTCATGCGATAAAAATAAGGTTTTAAATGAAAAATGGCTTTATTTTACTCATTTATAAAAAATCATTCTCTTCAATATCCATGTCTTCTAAAAATATTCTGGATATATCTATTACTATTATCAAATGATTTTTTAAAGTCAGAGATAATAATTTTTTAATTTTTAAATAATTATTTTAAATTAATATTTTTTTTATTTTTGTGATTAGGTACTTTATGATTTTTTTTAAAAAGTGTAAAAGATATTTGTTTTAACTTATATGACTTGATAAAATATTTTACACTATCATGACCACTAAATACTTGGAAACATAATTTAATATTTAAATTATTGTTTTGAAAACAATTATTTTCGATATTATATTTTACGTTTTTAACTTTCAATGAAGTGATTATAAACTGAAAATGTTAATTTTTTTCTCAATAAAAATTTAATGATTGTTAAATGGAATTTATGTTCATCCACAATAAAAAATCTAGATTTTCATTATGATATACCAGATATATGATCTAAGGATACCATCTTTATTCTTTCTCTAGATGGTTAATTAATATAATGAGAAGATGTTTATTAAACCCATTCCATTTTTTGGGGTTATGGAATGATGAAATGATGAAATATTTATAAAACATATTTATTTCATATGGGTTATACTATGATGAAAATTTTATGAAACCCATTTATTTTCATGGGCTCTAATATGATAAAATTATATAATATTTTGGAACTTATACATCTATTTCAAATTATGTGATGCGTGGCCCCTATATCGGCCTCCAATAAATTTGGTAAATATCGATATGTCAATATATAAATACAAATGTTGTGGGGAGTTAACACTATTTAGTAAAGGTATTTCTCCACTATGATAGTCCTGGCATTGAACCATTACTATATTAATGGTTTGGGGAAGGATCACATTCTACTTTAATGGTCTTGGAAATTATCATTGCACACTGAGGAAATTATTTTATATTCTTATGATTATTTATTAAATAGATGTTATATGCTTATGATATGCTCTCATGGATCTTTTACATTGAATCATTTATGATTCCCATCATATAAACTGCCAATATTTTTTCCATGACTCAATATTATTATCTTTTATATGTAGGGTATGGTTTTCAAATGTTAATATCATATTCACATACCCATTCTACTATTTCATTTTTATAACATAATTGATATCTCTATTATCTATCATTACTAATAATCAATGCTTACCCTTTCATTTTTGTCCTTTCCTAAGGTTATGAATAGGTGTACTGTGTATGCTATTTCAAAGAAGGTTTCTAAATATGATTAACTTATTCATGGATGATGTGGCTCCCTTATAAACTATTTGTTTTTGTTTCCATGTTTCCAAATATACTAGACATGTATGATTCATGAATGGATCTTTAATTTATGTAATAAATGTTCATTTATTTATATTTGATATCTATTTATGTAGATCATAGGTCTCCATAACAATAGTGTTAAATCAAATTAAATTTTTATATCCATCGTCTTCATAGAACTTTAAAATAATAATTCTCATCACTTATTATACTCTAGTTTCAAAGTATTAAAAAACTACAAGTTTAGAAGCATCCTCTATGAATATTTTCTCTTGTGAAAGGGTCTATGAAATATAAATAATATGGTCGCAGACACCCAGCATTCTAATATGGGGAGTGAAGTGACTCTACAATAACAATTATTTATGTCCTTGGGATTAGATGTATTTGAAATAATAATAATTATATAATATTATTTATTTAATATTATTGACTCAAGAATATTTGTAACTCTAGGAGGGGGCCTCCATTAATTTAAAAATGAAAATAAACAAGCGAAATCCATTGAATGAGAAATCTAGTAGATAAAATAGGAAACGAATAATAAGGGATGACTTCCATATATGAAAGTGTCTCTAATCATAGATATATATGAGTAAGATAATCATATAGTAATAATGATAGAACACCTTGTCGATCCAAAGATATTTTTTGGATATACTGCTGATATTTCTAAGAATGAAATTGTAAATTGAAGAATATTTGATGAAATGATTATTATGATGGATTTTGATTTCAATGATTAAATAATTTTCAAACCCATGTAATATAATTTTTATTTATTTGAGTTGAGGGTTTATATATAGATATAATTTTATTATTGATGTTTGGAATAATTATAGAAAATGAAATTATAATAAAAAAATGTAAAATTAATTATATACAAGATTTTGAATTTTTACAAATAAAGTAAGTGGAAACACCTAATTATTTTAAGACATGCATAAAATTAAATAAGTAGACATATATGAATCTATATAATACATTTTATCGCATATATAATGATTTGGAAAAGGTATAGTGATAGTGTATCATAAAACACTCCCTATTTGTTATTGACTAGATATAGGAGGGAATAAGAATCAATGTATAAGTTATTTTATCTAGTATACAAGTCATTTGGATTTTATTTGTTTCATTAAATTTTGTATATGATTCATGGTCGTCAATGTATAAGTCATTTATGAGAAAAATCATAAATGTATGATTTATTTGGTATTTTTTGTATGATTCATTCTTGGAGAACCATATGATTCATCAACAGATGTTCCATCAAAATCTCTAAATGAATAATTTGATGTTTTTAATGAGAAAACAACTTAAAATATTAAGTGAATTATAATTATTAAAAAATATTAAATCAATTCTCAAAATAATATATATATTTTTGATAATAATAAAGATGTATATACATAATTTAAACATAAAACAAAATTATTTTTTATTCAATAATGGGGAGAATAAGTTTCTAGAAATGAAAAAAATGAGTTATTATATAGAAATCAATTA
This sequence comes from Viscum album, assembly GCA_963277665.1. Classification (NCBI taxonomy): domain Eukaryota; kingdom Viridiplantae; phylum Streptophyta; class Magnoliopsida; order Santalales; family Viscaceae; genus Viscum; species Viscum album. The sequence continues at coordinate 1,917,901,893 of OY728161.1, read as the reverse complement.
GTTGTTATGCTATAAATTTTTGGTCATTCTAAAATATTTGATACTTTGTTTCAGTAACATGGAGAAGAGATTGAATTGAAAAAATAAAGTGGGAGGAAGAAGAGGAGTCTATAAAATATTTATCTAACCTTATTCATTTGAATATGAATTTCTAATCAATATTTCATTAGGTTTTACTCTATATTTTTTATAATAAGATATATATCATTCCTAAAAAAAATTCTAGACGTCAAGCAGAATTCTCTTTATTGTAGTTATTGAGAATATTTTAGCGATTAATAATTAGAATAATATGGTGTTCCCATTTCAATTTTATCCTTATATTTATATATAAAATATATTTATTATAATTATTTATATATACACATAGAGATCCTCTAAATTCATATCACCCAAAACCAACATTACAATATGATGAAACTAATTTTTTCTTATCTCATAATTACCTTAGTAAGAGCAGTGGATTGATATTTCATAGACTATGAATATATAGTGTAAAATATTCTATTGAAGACCCATTTGGCATATGTTATATGTCACACCATAGTATTTTTCAACATTCCACATTTTAAATTTAACTTCATTAATAGAATACCATCTAAAAAGTCATTTAAATATTATTATTCAAATACTATAATTATCTCCTAGATGTTGGGAATGGAGGGAATTAATGAGATTAAGTAAATTATGTAATATATAATACACTTGTTTATAAAATATACTAATTGAATACCAATTAATTATAAATAAAAACCAAATTGAACATACATGATATATTTTAAAAAAATCATTTTTATGCCCAAAATTACATTTTATATTAATAAATTAAATTATCTCTAATTAGTGAAATATATTAATTTAATTTTTATATTATATATTCAGTAAAATATTTTTACATTTATTCGAAAAAATTCAGTGCTATAAGATAAAAATAAATAAAAATTTTCACATCAAAAGCATATATTTTTATTAACATGGTTTTAGATCATTTTAATGGATAAATATTTTTAAATTTAATTTTTTCAAATTTATAAATTAGAATTGATAAAATAAAAACTCATTTTTAAATCTTAATATCCATATATACATTAATAAAAAAATTTCTATTTTTCTGAAAAATTTCATTTTTGATGAATAGTGAGAAAACAATGTATTTTAGTAAAAAATAGTTTTTGGTTTAATTAATTATTAAAATTTAAGATATTTTTAAATCCAAAATAGTTTAATTATACATATATTAATTTAATATATAATATTTGAAATTTTTTATATTGAAATTAGATATGAAGACATATTGAATTTTTTAACACTCTTTTAACCCGCCTTCTTGACACACTTATGGGATTAGCATTAAATATAGTTCTGCCCCTTCTATGAATTGAATTTTGAAACAAAAACATAAACAATATCGATTAGTAATATATTTAGATTCAAATTGGATTAACTTAATTTTCTAGTTAATAATTAGTTGTCCCTTTGAAATAGTAATGTTACGTTTGTGAATAGTAATTGACCCTTGTAAATAGCAAATCAGCCAAATGACTTGTAACCTCACCCATTATTTTATATATAAAATTTAGCGATCTTATAAATGCCGGTATAAAATAACTAAACCATTGTAACACCCATGAATTTTATTTAAATTCATTACTCATTTAATTTCCATTCCTGATTTGTTTTGTGCGTTTACCACTCATTTTGGTGAAAATGGTGGGTTTTGAAAATTTGGGCCAAACCGTGAGCCCAAATCCAGATTTAAAAACAAATTTTGATTCTTCTATAACTCCTTCAATTTTTACTATTTTATACTCATTCCACTTCCTAATTTGAATATCCTAATATATTAAAATCACAATATCACTTTGAACCACATAGAAATCCAAAATCATGATGGATTTGGTTTTTTATTAAGGTAATGGGCATGCCTGTAAGCCCATTTCCAGGTTTAAATTATTGTTTTACAATTTCAATATCTCATTCGTTTTTTACTTTTTTCAGTGATTCAACCTCCCACTCGAAGCCAAAAACCTCAGCCTCACCCCATGTACTGCGTTTTCCTCTTGGGAGCTCATATACGCTCCGGATTCGGACGATCTTTCCCAATATTTCTCGAATCGACCAGATTTGATGAGGTAAAATGAATCTTTCATAACTCCTTAAATTTTCATCATCTTTCCCCCATTTCAGTCCCACATGACCTAATATGACTCCTTAGGACCTCCATATCAGTTTTGGGTACTTGGAGATTCATATATTGGTGCATTGGGGTTGATTTCTTCAAGATATTTCGTGTAAGGGAATTCCTTCTTGGTTCATTCCATCATTTTTAGTTTTTATTCCTCTTTATTGAATTTCATCATGTCCAGTAGTTGAGTATAGATAATAAGGTCTGATTTGGTATATTTAGGGTCAATTTTTGGTGGTCTAGGTTTGGATTTATATTTCTTATGGTGCGGCGGTGGTGCGCTTAAGGTTTTGCACCAAGTTTTGAGGGTTTCGACTCAACAGGTTGGTGATTCCATGTGTAACCATTTTTTGACGAGTTAGATTGCTTGGTTTATTAATTAAGTGTGTTTATTATCTGTTTTTTGTGGTTTGAAAACTGTTTTTGTTGAATTTGGTTAATCATTTAATGTTTAGTTGTATTTTAGCTTGAAATTGGGTACTTTTCATGTGTAAATCTTGGGGTAATGTTTGGGTTTAGTTTATAACATATGAAAGTGATTTATTAGTCAAGAAAGGGGAATCAAATTCTGTTTTGTTAATTGCTTATTGTCATGTGGGCCTTGAAAAGAGTTTTTTGAATGAGTTTAAGGTGTAAAACTGTGTTGTACTTTTTGAAAGTGATTTATGAAAATGTGTGTTTTTCATGTGTATCTTTTTGGTATTATTTGATGTATTTTTATAACATTTTGGGTGGTTTAATAATTGTTTTAGGGATGAAAATGTTTTTTTTGGATTGGTATTGGTATGATTTTTGTTTTGAATGAGGTTTTTGAAATGGGTTTAGTATGCAAACAATGGTTATACCTCTTGGGTTTGTTTAATAAAAATTGCAAATGTTTTATTTGGTTAAAAAAAGTTGGGAAAGGGTGTATATGTACTATTTGGGTGAGTGTGTTCACCTAATGTGGGTTTTTGAATGGAAAATTTGTGATTTGGGATGTTAAACATTTTTAAATTTTTTTTATAAATTGCCGAAATGTTTTACTAAATTGTGTTTTGTGTGCAAAACACGGGTGTGGGATATTTCGTGTGAGTTTATTTTAAAATTAATTGTGAAGGTGAGAAGGGTATTGTGTGACATGTGTGTGGGCTATTATGTGAGTTTAATATCTGGTAATGGTTTTATAAAATTGTTTAATGGATTTGTGGAAGTGTTACAGAAATATAAAAAGTGTTGTAGGAAATTTTGAGTGAGTTTGATTTCAAAATGAATTTGAATAAAAAGTGGAATTTGTGACTTTAGTAATGTACATGGGGATGTTTGGTTAATGTGTGATGTGGAAGTGATATTTTCATGTGAAAACAATATTTCTCGGATTGTGAACTTGTTTGAGCACAATGGGAAAACCCGGGTATCTAGGTGGGTGGACGTGTACTAGTATGTTAGTGAATCCGTGGGGGTTGGCCTCAGTTTCACTTAGCAAGATTGACGCTTACAACTCTAACTAAACTATGATGATGATGATTAGGGACCACTAGGTTATGGTTATGATCCCTACTAGTGGCTCGTGCACGAGAACATATATTTTATTGTGGTTACTCTCACTGATATACAAGGTACCTGGGACCTACAGCTAGCCAGTGCCTAGGGGTTATTTCTTATTACTTGTACTCATCAGATCCTTTTTACTTACCGTAGGTATAGGTATTGTTGGCTTGAAAATTCAGTAGCTTTTTTAGTTATTTTAAAATTGTGGGTCCTTTAAAATTATCCCACATGAAAACTGTTTTTATTTATTATTGCATCCTTTAGAAAATTGTATCAAGCATTTCTTATTTACAAAACTTGCAATGATTTTAGTCATGAAATGTTTATCACATGGAATATTTTAGCGGTGGTATCCTACTGGTATTTCTCTCAAACCCTACTTACACCTTTGGGTGTAAGTTGACTTGCTTATTTTATGTCACAGGTTTGGGTACATGTTTTATGCATTTGGTTCTGGTTTTTAGTGGTCCATCGTGATGCAGTTTCATGGAGATGGCTTGAGGGCAGTGCCTCTTTCCACGTGGAGGTTCTTGGGCTATCTTTTCTTAGGTTTTTACCTTTTTAATGGTCTTTAAAAATTGTTTAAAATTGTGTAATTCAGTTCTGAATTTTAGTAAAAGATGTTTTGGTTTGAAAATCCAGATTCGATTTCCTAGATTCATTTGTCGTTTTAAGTATACAAACTTGGTTAAATTGTACCCAATTTTCATTTTTTGATACCCAGGAACTTGTGCCATCCTGTGGGGATCGGGAATGCCTTACGGGCCTTGTCACGGGCTGGGTTTGGTGCTAGTTTTGGTGGCGATCAGATTTGGTTCGTGACAAAATGGTATCAGGGGAGGTTCATGTTAACTCTTTGGGTCATGTTATTTGGGGAAGAGTCAGGATAGTCTGGAGTTAGGATTGTTGGGACATGGACTTCTAGTTATGGGTAGTGTGCCTGATGAACATAGCTCATAATGGGATTTATATTTCTAAGATATGTCGGGATTTATCTAAGTCCTTTGTTTTTCTTTGTTCGGGGATGATTAGGGGAAATGAAAAGAGAGTTGGGTTAATGGTCCTAGTGAGATCGCATGGCCTGGAAAGCCATGTGGAGCCAAGGATATTCCCTAGAACACTCTCTGTGATAGTGAAGTGATTGGAATATAGCGAACAACCATATTTCTAAGTCACCCACTAAAACTAGTTCCCTCTTACATTGTTTTGTGCTTAGGTTTTGAAATCATTACACTTTGGGTTTAAGTAGTGTAATGTTTTTGTGAAATGATTTTCAAATAGAGAGGGAATGGTTTGATTTATGAAATAGTGGAAGTGAATTTTTAGAATTGTTTTGAAATGGAAAATGGTGTGCTTACACCTCTTTTGAAAGAAGGAACAATATTGAAGTTGGTTTTGAAAAGTGTTTCTAATAGAGTTTTCTAAACAATCAAAGGGTGTTTTAATGGGATGAGATGTTTTGAAGTTGATGTGAATATCTTGAAAGTGAGCTATTTTCTAAATGGTTGTGTCTTTATGAACATTTTTGTAAGATGTGAGTTGGGATTTTTATCTTCCGGTTAGTAGTTTTGAAAAAAAGATGTGTTGGTTGACCTTTTTGGATTTGCAATGTGGAACGAATGTTTTGTTTTAACCTTTGGTATTTCCATGGGCAACCACGTGCATGGGGATATATGGGATGATGGATGATTGATGACACGACTGGATGAGTTTCGAGATGGATATGAGGAGGTTTCCCAGTGTGGCACATAAACATGCATGTGTAAGGCCCATGGGGTACCATTGGTAGATACGCTAACCGCTGAACCATTTTTTTTCAAGAAATGTTTTTAAAGAAAAACACGATGTCTTGATGAATTGTTTGTGATGGCTTATATTATGTGTTTTTGGAAAATGTTGATGTTGTGGGTTGTTTTGAGTCCATGAACCCCTCCTGTTTGAACTATGTTTTGGGTTTATGTTTGGTCAGTAAGTTGGGTAGAAGGACCGGTTAATAGTCTCCACTGAGATATGTATTGGGACACCTTTATGGTGGTTCCATTCGTGTGTTTGGATCTGGTTTATGGCTTGTTTTTACCAATGTACCAGATTAGTTGGGTCCTTGGGTTCCCTCATTGGATAAAGTACGCCCCCATTCAGGGTTAATTCATAACTAAACTACAATCCGGATTGTTTTGCCATTGCAGAATCCTCCAGTTGATCAATATAAGGAATATTTATTGATCATTGTGGATTGAGTCTACACCCATTCCTTTTATTGATTTTTATATCCTCTTGTAGAGGAAGAGTGCTCGTGGAATGTTGAAAGAGACCTTAGTTTCTTAAGTTTCCTAATTCATTGAAGCTGGAAGTGGTCTAGGGTTTTTAGTGGGGATGTGTGTCTTGATGTCGTCTAAAAGGGCCTTTGTTTTCTTCACAGTTTCTTTAAAGAATGGGTTTATGTTAAACCGCCTGTGTGGTAAATCTGGCCACGAGAGTCTCTTAATGACACTTTCTGGAATGTTGTGATGTTTGGGGGTGTTGTGTAAGGCCCCCTCCTTGTATTATTTCTATCAGTCACTTTGGTCATGTTCGGTGACGCGATGTTATGGCACGTGCTCATTTGATTGTAAAGGTGAAGTTGTACAATATTTTGTGAGTCTATTTTTTTTCAGAAGTGTTTCCCCTTTTGAGAGATCTCGACATCCACTATTTTAGAAAAAGGTGTTTATATGTGTCCTTTATTTCTGTTGTTTATCACTCGAAGAAACAAGGTGTGATGTGAGTGCATCCTCTAAATCCTTATTTCAGTAAATTTCCAAGTTTGGGTAAAGTATGTTCTGGAGTGTGTTATGTCTTGGTGAACCCATCTGGGGTTCTGTGTAGTTATTTGTAGCATCAGAAGAAGAAATTATATTAGGGGGTTTCCAAATCCTAACTTCGAGGCCGAAGATGCTTCAGTCATTCCAGCTCCAGCAATTGGTCTCAGAGAGAAGTTGGCACGTAGTCAAAGGAAATCCCAGTGTAGTTTTTAACTTTGTACAAAGAACTATTCTCAGTATGAGAGATGGGAATAGTTTAAATATTTTATATTTTCATATTTCATCTTTTTTTCCCATTCAGTGGAAAGAGGTGGAGGGCCTCATTCTCATGTTATCTCCCAATGACTTTCTTTTCCCCTTTGGTTTCCTTTGGGTTTGGGGAAAAGGTTTTGGATTTGTCTAGACATGTTGAGTGAACATTTAGTAGTAACTATCCATCAGAAAATCATGAAGGTATAAGGATCCACATGGTTAGAGCACAATTTCCCAAACTATGTGGGCTAACCATGCAGTTGCCCCAACTCTTTATGTTTTGTGGTCTTTTTATGACGGCCCATATTGGTCAGTTAAGATGGTTGGTTCTTATGGTGGGGAGCCCATTTGTGTATCCTTGTACCAGTTACTCACTTTTGTACTTGGTATTGTCTTGGAATTAGGGGGTCTCGTTCAGAGCTATATAACCAACTACATCTTCCTTAGGTAAGCAACAGGATTGGAGAGTTCCTAATGGTTTAGTTATATCATGGTGAGTGTAACCTTAATCGATGTTCTTGTTTGTTTAGGTAAATTTCTTGATCCTTGTTCAGATAGTGTTTGAAGGGTTTTCTTTTAGGATAAATCTGAATGTTCTTGATCATTTCAGTAAAGAGGTTTATTTTTTTGTTGTGACGTATTCCTCCCATAATTTATCACTGGAGGTGTTTTGGCCTTTGGAGGCAACGCTTAGCAAAAGAGTCTATTTCTACCTTTCGGTTGGGTTTGGTTTTTGCTTTGTCCGTGATGTGGCTTTCCGAGGGCAGAAAGATTTATGGTGGGGAGAATTATCACACCCATGAATTTTTTTAAAATTAATTACTCATTTAATTTCCATTCTCGATTTTTTTGGGGTTTACCACTCATTTTGGTGAAAATGGTGGGTTTTGAAAATTTGGGCCAACCCGTGAGCCCAAATCCAGATTTAAAAAAAATTGATTATTCTATAACTCCTTCAATTTTAACTATTTTATGCTCATTCCACATCCCAATTGGCATACCCTAATATATTAAAATCACTATATCCTTTTGAACCACATAGAAATCCAAAATCATGATGGATTTGGGTTTTTAATTAAGGTAATGGGCATGCCCGTAAGCCCATTTCCTGCATTAAATTATTGTTTTAATATTTTAATATCTCATTCTTTTTTAACTTTTTTTCGGTGATTTAACGTCCCAATCGAAGCCAAAAACCTCATCCTCACCCCCTGTACCGCGTTTTCCCTTTTGGAGCTCATATACCCCACGGATTTGGACGATCTTTCTCAATATTTCTCAAATCGATAAGATTTGATGAGGTAAAATGAATCTTTCATAACTCCTTCAATTTTCATCCTTTGTCCCCCATTTCAGACCCCATATGACCTAATATGACTCCTTCGGACATCCATATCTGTTTTGGGTACTTGGAGATTCATATATTGGTGAATTGGGGCATATTTCTTCAAGATATTTCAAGTAAGGGAATTCCTTCTTGGTTCTTTCCATCCTCTTTTAGTTTTTATTCCTCTTTATTGAATTTCCTCATGTCCAAAAGTTGGGGTTAGATCCTAAGGTCTGATTTGGTTTATTTTGGGTCAATTTTTGGTGGTATAGTTCTGGATTTATATTTGTTATGGTGCGGCGGTGGTGCGCTTAAGGTTTCGCACCATGTTTTGAGGGTTTCGACTCAAAAGGTAGGTGACTCCATGTATAAAAATTTTGTGATGAGTAATATTGTATGGTTTATTAATTAAGTGTGTTTATAATCTGTTTTTTGTTGTTTGAAAACTGTTTTTGTTTAATTAGGGTAAACATTTAATTTTTAGTTGTATTTTAGCTTAAAATTGGGTACTTTTCATTTGTGACACTTGGGGTAATGTTTGGGTCGAGTTTATAACAAATGACAGTGATTTATTAGTCTTGAAAGGGGCTGCCAATTCTGTTTTGTTAATTCCTTATTGTCATGTGGGCCTTGAAAAGAGGTTTTTGAATGAGTTTAAGGTGTAAAACTGTGTTGTACTTTTTGAAGGTGATTTATGAAAACATGTGTTTTTCATGTGTATCTTTGTGCACTAGTGCAGAAATCGTTTTTTACATCACCATTTTTTACGTCAGTTATATATAACCGACGTAACAATGCGGCGAGTAGATTTTTAACGTCAGTTATTTTAATAACCAACGTTACAAATCGCGCCTGTTGGGTTTTTACGTCGGTTATCAAATAACCGACGTACAAAACCAAAGCCCCCGGGGTTTTTTACGTCGGTTATTTTGTAACCGACGTAAAAAACCCGAGATCGACGCGTTTTTTAGTCGGTTATCAAATAACCGACGTAAAAAACCAAAGCGCGGTGTGTTTTACGTCGGTTATTTTATAACCGACGTAAAAAACCCCCGGGGGCTTTGGTTTTTTACGTCGGTTATTTGATAACTGACGTAAAAAATGCGTAGATGTCGGGTTTTTTTACGTCGGTTATTTGGAAACCGACGTAAAAAAACCCCCCGCACATTGGTTTTTTACGTCATTTTTCTTATAACCGACGTAAAAAACCAAAGACCCGGGGGGGTTTTTTACGTCGGTTTCCAAATAACCGATGTAAAAAACCCCGAGATCTACGCGTTTTTGACGTCGGTTATAAAATAACCGACGTAAAAAACCAAAGCGCAGGAGCCTTTTTGCGTTGGTTTTAAGATAACCGACGTAAAAAAAGCTAAAAAATAGTTTATAACGTCGGTTATATAATAACCGAAGTTATAAAGCATTTAAAAAATTAAAGCCCGTGTTCTGTCATTTAGGATTTTTTGATTGACAGTCGCCGGCTCGTCGATCGCCTACATTACACTCGTTTTGGCTTCATTGTTTATCTTTTTCACTGCTCTCGGATATATCATCTCAACTCGCGACATTCAAGTAAGCCTTCCACGAATTTATTTCGTTCGTTTTTGTTTCGATTCTTGATGTGCTTTTCGTTCGTTTTTGAATCTCGTGGAATTTTTTTTATTGCAAATGGTTATTATGTTCATTCAACTCGCAACATTCAACTCGCAAATGGTTATTAAAACATTGTGGATTAGCTTCAGCAAAATCTGAAAAATAATGGGTGGTACTGTAACGTTCCATTCTTCCAGCAACATTATTATTTCCTACTTAGCTGGAATGTGTCTTTCTGGATGAAGATTGATAGTACTTATTTTCTTAAAATCATATTTTTAATATGATTGTCCAGAAAATTATTTTCATGAATGAAATTGGACCAGGTACAATCGGTAATACATATCCTTAAAATTTCATTCAACATTCTTACATCATAATATTTTTTAAAAAAATTATGATTTTTAGAACTCCTAGATCAGAAAACCATCATCTGTTTTCATCTGCATTCATAAAAATATCAATTCATACCTATTACAATAAAATATTTCATTCTGGACTCATGTTGAGTCTGATAATACATTTCTTCGTCCAGTCATCTCCTAAAAATGATGGACCATTTCATGCAAAGTGTATCTGATTTCTTGAATACGATGGTATGTCCGATTTTCAACAAAACCAAGTGAGGTGATTTCTTTTATTATTAATAATTCATAAAAAATTTATAATACCTAAATATTATTATCATCCTTTTCAGATTTTTCATTATAAAAAAGGTAAAGGGTACTTTCTTTTCATTCTCAAGTTAAATTATATTTTTTATAAAGGTCTTTTCTATCTAGGTAGAAATAATTTAATGATAATTAGATTGAATTAGGTATATTATCTTATCTTACCATCCAAACACATTTTTATATATTAATAATTATTATGTTTTGTAAAAAAAATTATAACCCCCATTTCATTTTTGTTAGTTAATTGATCTACGAAAGTGTCATAAATGATTTGATGATCACGATTCACCCATATATATGGTTAGTTATTATGTGACATTTGGGTCCATAATATCCTTCTAATGCATTCGACAATGCATTATATATCATAGATCAATATGGGATACAGATGGTTATACCATGTCCAATGTGTTATGTGATGTGCCTGGTAAGAAATATTATAATAAATTATAGGAAATCTTATTAACATATCCCAATATGAGGTGAATGAAACTATGTTTTCCCATGACATATGTTATGACTTATATGATTATGTTTGTGCCACACTCTTATGTTATTCCACATACCAATGTAGTGATCTTGTGAATACGGTTTTTTAAATCATGTTCCCACTATCATATAAATCATGTCTTATGTTATTCTAAAATTGTTATACTTGGACTCAGGTTTTATGATCTATGATTATATAGAACTATTTCACTTATCTTTTTGATCATGTGCTTTGTGTATGCTCTTATACCCCCATGGATATCTTTTTATGAGATTAGATATTATATTTATATATATCATGTTTACCCATAATGAGTATCATAAATCAAAACTTTTATTATTTTCATTCCCTAAGTTATAAAAATAAGTATTATGTAGGATGATTCAAAAATTTAATCTGTGAGATGAGTTGTTTTATATGTGAAACCCAGGCCAAACACATATGTATTTTTTTATTGGTATTACATATATATAGTTCGACATATGTGAGATCCCTACTTCAATGGAAATATTAATAGAACATAATGACGATCATGTTGAAGACATAGTTTGTGCCATAAGGAACGATCACGACGAAGGAATTTGGGAAAACAATCCATCTGTACATTCCCAAAATTACAGGTAACATATGTTTATTTCTTGTTTACATTTATTTTTTCCATAAATGTTAGATATTGTAAGTTTTTTATTTATTAAAACATGTTTTAAAATAAAATAAGTATATGTTATTGTTTGTTTTAAGTTTGTTTAGTTTACTTTATCATGTTTATTGTTGTACCCCTCTCTCTTGGATTTTAATGATCACAGTCACTCTCATCGTGTTCTAACTTGTTTTCAAGTGTTTTGATGCTAGGAAAAAGGTTCCCAGGAGTTGGCCCAAGAAGGCTGATAGTGGACTCTCTGAGTCTACCGGCTAACCAGTGGATTCCCACGGGCCAGCCGGTGGTCTCTGGCAGAAGCATTGCTTTCTGCCAGAGCCACCGGTCAGCCGGTGTTAGCGCACCGGCCAGCCGGTATGGGCACCGGCCAATCGGTTCTTGCCCACCGGCCAGCTGGAGGACCCAGGCAGTAGGCTTGCCCACTGCCTGGTGACACCGGCCAACCGGTGGATGACCACCGACCAGCCGATGGAACCCAGCCTGCTCTGTCTGGACCACCGGCCAGCCGGGAGCTCAGCACCGGCCAACCGGTGGGCCACCAGCCAACTGGTGAGACACCACCGGCCAGCCGGTGTGCCCAGTCAAACTAGCCGTTGGGCTTTGACCAGACTTGTACTTTTGACCCCCAACGGCTCCGGAAGCCCTCCAACGGCCATATTGAAGTGTTTATGGGTATTTCTCCTATAAATAAGAATCCATGGATGCCGGGAACACAACCAAAATATATTTTGATGTCTTGACGCTCTAACGACAAATATCCAAGGCCTCTTGTGATCCATTGCCATCCTTCAAGCTTGAGCTCCCTCTCCATTAGCTGCTCTCACACTTTTGGCGCTCAAGGCTTCCGTGTGTTTGTATTATTTTATTTGTTTAGTTCTTCATTGGGTTTGGATTAAAACAAACCTCTTGACCATATTGACCATCTTGACCATCTTGACCATCTTTTCCATCTTTACCATTGTTTAACATGCTTACCATATTACCAATGTTTACTATTATGTAACCTAGTACAATTTTCTATTTTCTGATTACAGTAGTATTAAAATATTTGAATTTGTATATTTGTGAACTGACGTTTGTTTTTTTGATTTGAAGGATAATGACAGATCATTCAGATGATCAACCACATGATTTTGGGGAGGAGCATATTGCTGGTCATACATTTGGGGATGAACATTCACATGCTCCTATTACGACAAAGAGTTCAAAGGTTGGTAAACGTGGTTGCACACGTTTACCAAAATTATCACTTGCCCGTACGCAGGATCAGAGGATAGTAGTTGAGTTTGATGATGATGATATTCCTAGAGGTCCGAATGCCAAAGATTTTAAGAGTTTTTTTGCAACTCAGGCTAAGACCAAAGTAAGCATTCTGTATGATAATTGGAGAGGTGTGGATAAAGCGATTATCTCTCAGTTGTGGGAGACGATTTTGGTAAGATCTTTTGTCATTGTTTGACCATTATTTTAATGTTTCTAGTATATATAATATGTTTAACCTCTTCTTTATCAGATGACATTTTATATTCCTGACACTGGAGGAGTCAGGAAGAAATGCTTATCGTTGGCTGCCAGGAGATGGAGGGATTTCAAATCAAACCTCACATCTGATTTCATTTATGGTCATACGAGTCATGACAATCCATGTCGTATATATCCTTTTATAGATGAAGACACATGGAGACAGTTTTTTGAAAGTAGAAAAAAAGAGTCATTTCTGGTAAGGGCAATGTAAACTTTTATATACTTTCTTATATAAATGATTTTATTAATGTTTTGTTAATGATTTCTTATTCTTAAATTACAGCAAATAAGGAAAGATCATCAGGATATCCAATCTAAAAATGTATACCCTCATAGTTTATCTCGGGGAGGGTATACATTATTGGAAGAAAAAATGATAGCGGAAAAATTTCAACAACTAAGAGCTGAGTCTTCAAGCTCTGGAGAGGTGGCCCCTCCATCCACTCCATCTAGACATGAAAAATGGAAGACAGCTCGGAAGGGAAAAAAAGGGCAATATCTTTCGGAAGAATCGAGAATCGTAGCTGAGAGGATTGTAAGATATCTATTTAATTTATTTAAGGTATCTTTTTTCATCATATAAGTTTCAATCATTACAGAAATGTTCAATTAATTAATACAGGACTCTCTTGAGAAGCAAAGTTCAGAGGGGAAATTTACAGCTACTAGGAGGGAAGATATTTTATTTGTAGCATTGGGAAGGCCCGAACATCCTGGTCGTGTAAGAGGATATCCGAGAGGTGTATCGGTAAGAAAAGTGTTTCCAAGTTCTTCAACTTCTAACATTGAGGAGGTTTAAAAAAAATAGAATCTGTGGAGGCTGAAGTTCAAAATATTAATGCGAGGATGGAAGACAAGATTAGAGATTCAGTGCAGTCTATGATTGCAGAAATGCAAAGACAATTTCAGACTGCAGCTCCCACTCCTCCACCTCCCACTGCAGACCCCATTATTTATCCTCCACCTCCGCCAGTAGCTCCCACTCCCCCACCTCAGCCTGCGGAGCCCATTTTTTATCCTACGCCTCCGCCGCAACTTCCTACATATTGCGTGTTGTATGTTGATGATTCTCAACATCATATAGTAGCATACGGGTTGGTATATTGTATAGGAGATACAGTTCATCATCAACAATTAGAGGTAGAGAATCAGAGGGTCACTGTACATGATATTATAGATAGATCAGCTAGGGTACCAATACCTAAAGATGAGGTGGCGACAGTTGGACAGAGTATCGGCCATTTTTTAGTTTGTCCATCCAGACTTCTTCGACTCATTACCATAGAGGTATGAGTGTTATATCTTTTATTTATTTTTTTATTAAAGTTGTTTTATCATTTGAAAACTACTATAATTCTCAATTTTTTTTCAAAGGAATACTTCAAAGGTAATGAAATACTGTATAGACAACAACAAAGACAACAGACTATGACCTCAGATACAGATTCCAGTGGTCTTGACAGATTGTCATGATATTCACATTTGTTGTTGGGTTTTTATGAGTTTGCAATGGAATCTCATGTTTGTGGACGTGAAATAAGTGTGGGGATTACAAAATCTGATATCATGGAGCTTGTTACTGGAGATAAGTTGGGCATCAACGTGGTGCAAATTTTTTCCAAGTAAGTCTTAACACCTTTTCCCTGCGTTATATTTATTAAAAATGTATACTTATATATGTTTTGTATTAGGTATCTTTATAAAATTTGTGAGAGGAATGAACTGACAGAAGTATATGGATTCATGGACCCGCAATTGATTTCCCCTGAAGCATGTGCATTGACTGAGGAACAAAGAATGGTTTATATTGATGAAAGATTTGAAAAGAATAAACTCCAACAATGATGGATGATGCCTTTTTGTGAGAGGTATGAAACACATTTCTCTCAAATAGTTATTTATCTTTTAACATAAAAAACCACTAACATTAAATTTTCTTTTATCAGTAATCATTGGATGTTAGGAATTTTTTGCCCAAGGGAGAAAGCTCTTTATTGGATATGCTCTGGTCATGGTGATGTGTGGGCAAGTTTTAATAATATATTTGAAAAGTAAGTTTCAATTTCTCAATAGTTTTATATATTATAATAAATTTTAAATTTACCCCATTCGTATTATTTTCTAACAGTGCATGGGCCTACTTTCGAAAAAACAAAAAGAAAAGAAATGCAAAGATCAAATATGTAAAGGCAAAGGTAAATTTTCATTTATAATTTGTACTTTTTGATTTATTACATAAAAATAATATATTGAATTTACACTCATTCAAAACAGAATTATCATGAACAACAAGGCCTCATCGAATGCGGATATTATATGTTAATATTTATGTATAAAATAATAACAACTAGGACAGTTGTGAATTTTGACCTGGTACGATTTCCTCTTAAACTTTTCCATCATATTTCAATTTGATTTATTCATTATACACGTTAACTATCTTCTTTTTCATTTGTAGCTTTTTGATGACCCTCAAACCTATACTGCTGAAGACATAAAACACGTACAAGTGGAGTGGTCAAATTATTTTACAGGTGTGATTGAATTATAGTTTTTTGTAATATAAAATGTAATTTTGAATATTGTCGTTTTAATTGTCTATTTGGTAGTTGTTTAGGTTTGATTTAGTTTTTTTTTGAAGTTGACAGTGTAAGTTTTGAAGGTTAGATAAGTGAATGTTTAATTTTGCTCTACTTATTGTTTTGTTCTACTTTTGATGGTTCTTCTGGTATGGATTTGGGTCTGTGGGGGAGGGGTTCCCAGGGTGTGGGGGTGTGTTCAGTGGGGTTGGGGGTGTCCAGCGGTCTGGGAGGGATGTCCGGTGGGGTGGGGGGACAGTCTTGGGGGGTGGCAGGGATGTCTAGGGGTGTGGGAAGCCGGTCCAGGAGTGTGGGAGTGCTGTCCAGGGGTGGGGGGTTGTCCAGGGGTGTGGTGGGGGCTGTCAAGTGGGGTGAGGGGGTGAGGAGGTGCTGTTCAGGCGGGTGGGGGGTTGTCGAGGGGTGTTTAGGGGTGTCCGGGGGTCGGGGGCAGTCCAGGAGTGTGGTGGGGGCTCCAATGGGGTGGGGGAGGGTTTTATAAGGGGTATACGTGAGGGTGGGAGCTTCAGTGGGGTGGGGGAGGGCTGTCCAGGGGGTATACATGAGGGTGAGGGCTCCAACGGGGTGGGGGAGGGCTGTCCATGGGGTATAAATGAGGGTGGATGTTGTCTAGTGGGTAAGTTTTATATGTTATCTATTTACATGATTATTTTTGATGTACTTCTGTTTTTGTGGTATGATTTCTTGATTTATTTTCTGGTTGATTCTGGTGGAGAGATGATCACTATATTCTGTTTAAAAAAAATTGGGTTTATCACGTCAATTATTTAATAACCGACGTGATAAAATGCCTGGAAAATAGTTTATCACGTATGTTATTTAATAACCGACGTTATAAAAGGCCTGGAAAATAGTTTATCACGTCAGTTATTTAATAACCGACGTGATAAAAGGCCTGGAAAATGGTTTATCACGTTGGTTATTTAATAACCGACGTGATAAAAGGCCTGGAGAATGGTTTATCACGTCAGTTATTTAATAACCGACGTGATAAAGGGCCTGGAGAATGGTTTAGCACGTCGGTTATTGAATAACGGACGTGCTAAACGGCCTGGACAAGTGTTTATCACGTAGGTTATTGACTAACCGACATTATAAACCCCCTCCCACCGGTTTATCACGTTGGTTATAGAATAACGGACGTGATAAACCCCCCTCCCCCGATTTTTCACGTCGGTTTTATATGAACCGACGTGATAAACCACGCTCAGCCCGTTTATCACGTCGGTTCTTATAGAACGGACGTGATAAACCACCCTCACCCTAGTTTATCACGTCGGTTCTATATGAACCGACGTGATAAACCCCCTCACCCCCTATTTATCACGTCAGTTGTTTGAGAACGGACGTGATAAACCATTTTCCAGGCCGTTTATCATGTCGGTTCATCGATAACCGACGTGATAAACCATTCTCCATGCCTTTTATCACGTCGGTTCTAAAATAACCGACGTGATAAACCATTCTCCAGGCCCTTTATCACGTCGGTTCTAAAATAATAGACGTGATAAACATCGCTATTTTATGATTTTTGACGTCGGTTTTTAAATAACCGACGTCAAAAACCTTATTTATAACGCCGCACGTATTAACGTCGGCTGGAAACCGACGTAAAAAATTAAAAATAACCGACGTAAAAAACATTTTCTGCACTAGTGGTGGTATTATTTGATGTATTTTTATAACATTTGGGGGTGGTTTAATAATTGATTTAGGGCAGAAGAATTCTGTTTTGGATTGGTATTGGTTTGATTTTTGTTTTGAATGAGGGTTTTGAAATGGGTTTAGTGTGAAAACAATGGTTATACCTCTTGGGTTTGTTTTATAAAAATTGAAAATGTTTTATTTGGTTATACAAAGTTGGGAAAGGGTTTATATGTACTGTTTCAGTGAGTGTGTTCATCTAATGTGGGTTTTTGAATGGAAAAGTGGTGATTTGAGATGTTAATCATTTTTAGAATTTTTTTATAAATTGCCGAAATGGTTTACTAAATTGTGTTTTGTGTGCAAAACACGGGTGTGGGATATTTCGTGTGAGTTTTTTTATAAATTGAATTGTGAAGGTTAGAAGGGTATTGTGTGAAATGTGTGTGGGCTGTTATGTGAGTTGAATATCTGGTAATGGTTTTATAAAATTGTTTATTGGATTTGTGGAAGTGTTAAAGAAATATGAAAAGTGTTGTAGGAAATTTGGAGTGAGTTTGATTTCAAAATGAATTTGAATGAAAAGTCAAATTTGTGACTTTAGTGATGTACATGGGGCTGCCTAGTTAATGTGTGATGTGGAATTGATATTTGCATGTGAAAACTATATTTCATGGATTGTGAACTTGTTTGTGCACAATGGGAAAACCCGGATATCTAGGTGGGTGAACGTGTACTAGAATGCTAGTGAATCTGTGGGGTTTGGCCTCAGTTTCACTTAGCAAGATTGACACTTACAACTATAACTAAACTATAATGATGATGATTAGGGACCACTAGGTTATGGTTATGATCCCTACTAGTGGCTCGTGCACGAGAACAAATATTTTTTTGTGGTTAATCTCACCAAGATACGAGGTACCTGGGACCCACAGCTAGCTAGTGCCTAGGGGTTATTTTCTATTACTTGTTCTCATTAGATCCTTTGTACTTACCGTCGGTATAGGTATTGTTGGCTTGAAAATTCAGTAGCTTTGTTGGTTATTTTAAAATTTTTGTTCCTTTAAAATTAGCCCACATGAAAACTGTTTTCATTTATTATGGCATTCTTTAGAAAATTTGAACAAGCATTTCTTATTTACAAAACTTGTAATGCTTTTTGACATGAAATTTTTATCACATAGAATCTCTTAGCGGTGGTATCCTACTGGGATTTCTCTCACACCCTACTTACACAATTGGGTGTAAGTAGACTTGCTTATTTTATGTCACAGGTTTGGGTACATGTTTTATTCCTTCAGTTTTGGTTTTTAGTGGTCCATTGTGATGCAGTTTTGTGGAGATGGCTTGAGGGTGGTGCCTCTTTCCATGTGGAGGTTCTTGGAAAATCTTTTCATGGGTTTTTACCATTGTAATGGTCTTTAAAAATTGTATAAAATTGTGTAATTCAGTTCTTAATTTTAGTAAAAGATGTTTTGGTTTGAAAAATCCAGATTCGATTTCCCGGATTCATTTCTCTTCTTAAGTATACAAACTCGGGTAAATCATTCCCAATTTTCAGTTTTTGATACCCAGGAACATGTGCCATCCCGTGGGGATTGGGAACACCCTTTAGGCCTTGTCACGGGCTGGGTTTGGTGCCAATTTTGGTGGCGATCAGATTCAGTTCGTGGCAACCATAGTATAAGTAAATTATTATTTTAAAAATTAATAATTAAGTGTTACTATTTTCATACGTTATAAATATTTAATTGCATTTTTATAATTAAAAAATTATTTAAAATAAAATTAATTTTATAAAATGTATTCATAAATAAATATTTTTTTGTCTTATTATTTTGGGATAATTTTATCAAACTTTAGTTATCTTATGAAAGTGTTAAAAAATTATTTATAAATTAAAAATCATTATTTATCAATGTAATGATATTTTAAATTTAAATTTAAATTTCTCATATTTAGAAAATTATTTTCATAAAATTGAGTTCATTTTTTAATTCTACTCATCTAAAAAAAGTATGGTGAATTTTTCTAATTTTTTGGAAATACATGAAGTTTCTGTGAATAGTAAAATATGGTAATTTACGATATAAATAAATTAAAAGTCAAATATACTATTACTTGAGTCCTAAATGATGTATCAAAAATAATAATGAACTAAAATTCATTATTGTAATATATTTGGTGATAATTCTCAAACAATTAATAGTCTAGATCCAAAATAATAAAAAAATGAATTAAATATTCAGACATCACACCTACTCCACTATATATACCACCCATCACCACCCCTTCTCATCACCCATATAAGACATTGAGGATTATCAAATTTCTTCCAAATATTCTCCCCAATCCTCTCCCCACATTTTGGTTCTATTTATCTCATAAAAATACCGAAACCAATCCCATTAAATAGGTTCTCAAGGAGGATTATTGAAGAGCTAAAATCCTCATCATTTTCTTTTTTAATTTCATTTCAAGATCTTTGTTTATTCTATTATAACCTTATCTGTTTAAATAATCATGATAAATATAGTATCATATATATACTAGAATTTTATATAGTTATTTTACTATACTTCATCAAACTCCTTTCTTTATCTCTTTTATTTTAAAAATGAAACCATCGTCTATAAGGTGCTGATTTTCAACCTTCATGGATGACATATTTTCATTCTCGAATTTCTCCTTCAAGGATAATAATTAAAACCATTTTTATGTTCAAAACAAAATATTATATATGTATTAAAACTATTCTTATGTTCTGTGAGTAACATATTTACATAACACTAAACGATAAAACCAAACGAGTTCATTATGATCAATAACTACCGTAATAATGTAAATGATTATCACTAAATTTATTATCCAATGATTCACCCTCATACCATAGAACCAAATGATATATATAATAATTTACACTTTATATTGTTCATTAATATCTTATAAATTCATTTCTGGATAATTATAGCCATTTTATATGAACTACATTGCTTATATATAAGTTATCTGATCATTAAAACCACCGAACCAAAGACTCTTGAACTATAAAATTGTATCTTATAACTCATAAAAAGTACATAATTAAACATGATAATACTATAATAACTAAAATAAATATAGATATGTTTCTAAATTAATGTATTAATTGATATCATTTGATTATACAGTATATCAAGTTCCAGTTTTGAACACATCCGGACATCAGGTAAGGGTTTTCTCATCTCACTTCCATTTTTGGGAGATATTCCTTATTCACCACTATTTATTGTTTACAGTGTATGTATACTGCCAATTTATATATCATATCATTAATCTCCTTATTTTCATGATATTTAATGAATCATTTTTTTATTATAAATTTTTAGTCATATGATTCAATTTATTACAAAGTGGTAAGAAACTCTACCCGAACCCCAGAATTTCCATTGGGTTACTGTTTTCTCTACCTTTAATCAAATGTAATGTTTTTTTAGTTTTTTATAATTATTATAAATTATCTTTTTATGTTCCAAATTCATATATCCATATCATATAATCCTCATTTTATAGGAATACAAATGTTATAAAATGGTTCTCTTCTCAATTATTTCTGATAAACAAGCCTGATTAATGAGAACTTCCAAAATTCTTAACCATTTTAAAGTGCACTGCATAATATTTTTTAAGCCATAATTTTTTCTATAGAATAACTTATTTTATCATGAAAAAATTTCATGGTAAATTTTTAGTTTTATAAAAAAACATGCCTTTCTACTTTTATTTTTTTTAATATTTTCCTTAATTAACACTAAGATATATTATTTCAAATGTTTATTAAAATCTATATTTACATGATTTCACTCAAGTGGTATATATTTTATGCCTAAAATATAATTTAAATGTTTTTAACTTTTCTTTATTAGTATATAAATTTTTAAAATATAATTTTATGACAAATACAAATAATTTTAGAAAATAAATCTTCTCTCCAAAGTAGAAACAGTTTTTCTCATCTCACATTTGTTTACGTGAGATATATGTATTATTTCAAACTTATTACTTATGTTTCTAGTGTATATACATCCCTTTTACATGTCATATAAACAGTATCCTTATTATTATAATATTATATAGTTTTTTAATGTTTGAATGATATGTGGGACACTTTGGAATGTTTAAATATTAATTATCTCTTGAATTTTTCAATGGTATCCCCATTTATGTAAACATCCTTTATTGAATTGTGTGCCTCATGTATTATGATACCATATTACATATTTTGTTGATGAATTTAGGTTCATTTTGACTATAGATGTGCTAATTAATATAATTCATAGTTTATGGTTGAATTATTCACATATCATATGCTTTTTTTTCAATATGAATGTTTATGTGGATTATGTTTCACATTTTTCATATGAGGAATGTATTGGACTTATTAAGTGTTGGGTGGGGCCCACTACATCACCTTGGGGCATTGGTAGGTCTCATGAGCTAAAATGTTTTGGTATTTTACCTATTTATGTATGACACTGGGATAAGGCCTTGGTTGTATGGTTATGATGTCCTATATTATTTATTCCATCATTATGAAACTAGTAATTGATAGTCCATGTGATTACATGACATGTAAAATATCCATGGCTAAGAATTGTAATGGAATTATTTAATTAGATTTTATTTTTTTAATATTATGCGCTAATTTACTTTTAATGGAATGTGTTTTCAGCCATTCACTATGCATTATTATTTATTTATGATTTCGTTTAATTTCTTACATTTGTTGAGCATCTGAACTCACCCCTTTCTTATGTTATATTTTTTACCCAAGATGTGAGGATGTATATTATTAATGAACATCAAGGATAATCTATGATTTTATGTGGAATTAAAAATAATTTAACATGTTGTATTTCATTTCATGTTATAATGTATATTTCATATATATAATATGGTTTTCCAAAACTACTAAACAATTATGTCATTATGGATATACATTCCATGCTTATATTCCAATATAATAATGATAGGCACCAAATCCAAGAAACTGGGGTCTGAGACATTACATTGGGCTATTAGAGGATGTTTTTAGAACCATTGGAAAATAAATTTATGAAACATAGATTAGGGAACATAACCCTATGATAGAATTTTAGGATAATCAAAGGAGAAGATCATATTGTTTTTTTAATGTAAATATTATGTGGATTTTCTTATAAATACATCAATTTCTGGATACTACATGTGTAAGTGGTTATGGAATAGATTTAACTAGGGGTAATAGCATCGATATGGTGTCCCGAGCATGACTCAGGGTAACATAGTACAAGCCAATGGTCATTACTGCACACCTAGTTTGAAACTCATTGGGGACAAGAATTGATAAGTTAAATTTTCTTTACAAACCATTATGAAGGATTGGAATATATAACCCATGTTAAACCTAAGGTTTTTAGATTGAAAATAATGTGTCATGATATTATATAAGTGTTTATATGTATTTCTCACTATGACTATTGTTACTCACACAATTCGTTCTGGTTTTATTCAATAGAAGAAAACTAAGGGTGTCATATTAACATTGAACATGATAGAAAAGGTGTTGGAAATGATTGACCAGATATGATATTGATTGGAGTAAAAGATATTGTGATCATACTGAATCAATTTTCCAAAAATATTATTAAAAACATGTTCTTTAATGAACTTTCAAACTCACTAATGAAGAGAATAATGATGTTTTCAATGATATCGAGTGGCAAAGACCATTGATAAAATATAGAATTTCATACATAATTCATGAAATATAGAATGAGAAACCAAGGAAAGTCATTCAATAGAGTAGAGAAATTATTTCAGTGTGGGAAGGTAGGGCGTAATGTAAAGAATTGCCAAGAAAAAATGAAGAGTACAATAGAAGGAAATATAAATAATCCTAAATAACTATTTATAGTTATATTCCATTACATCAAGGGACCTGGGAATTACCCATGTCAATTACATATTCTATAGGATAACCTCTAGACCAGGTAAGGGCATATATATAAATAACTATTCAATGTATTTATTAAATGTGGTTGTATTACAAATCCTAGTTAAAATAATTTTTAGTGATGGACCTTATTTAAATTATGACTATAATATTTATTTTTTATGTTAGATGGTTTTAGAGAAAGGAAAAATTCCATGTTGGGTGACAACTCATAATGGGTGGTTAGGTCGCGGGGTTTGAACCTACAACTAATGGGCAACAAGAGTGCAGTTCCCACCACTAGCCTATTTTAATTCTTAGTTATCATGACTATTTATTGTTAAAACATCTAACGAATAAATGTAATTTTTATTTCAAGAACTTTTGATTTTTATAAATAGATAAATTTTGGATACAAAAATGATTTGATGATTAAGTGATTAATGTAATTTTGGAATATTTTTCAATTTTGGGAATCTTATAAGATTTTTGTCAATAGAATATTTTGAGGAATTCATATTGAATTATATTTTGGAGTCAATTAAGATTTTATTATAGACTTATGGTGGCCCATGTTTTTATGGAAATGATAATAATATCTTGTATATTAATTAACATAGGAAATTTAATTATTGGTATATGAAATTTTGAGCTATTGATGTCATTTATAAAACGACCTGAGCATATCCTTCTGATTTTGGGGTCATACTCTAGAATTTCATTGTGGAATTATAGTATTTTTAAAAAAAGTATACATTGAAATTTGAGATTTACATTTTAATTTTAGTGATTAAACGTGTTTTAATTCATATAATGGTTTATTATTTTTGGGGGTTATATTATCTTATCATAACCATTTTATATTTGGTTAATGTATAGAAAAATGGGAATAGATAATTATACTTTCATGGGATCTGTGATCTATAGAAGTTGATTTGAATTCTTCAGGCGTGAAAAAATAATCTTGGACATTCATTTTGGGGTATAATGAATATATTATAAATTGATCAAAGCATAAAAAAAGGATGATATTATCCTTATAGAATAAAAATTAATCATGTTAGTGGAATTTATCATGTACTTATCAATATAAAAAAATATTTCCTAAAATCTAGGAAAGGATTTTGAAATAAAAAACAGTATTCATTAACATTCCTTATAAAGAGATCGGTGGTGTTTTAACTGATCAAAAGATTAGATTTTGTAATGATTGTTTTCTCTATCATTATCCATCAGAACATGATGGCTATATTTTTGTTCATGTCCATTATTTCAATTCCCTCTAATATTCTCCTATGTAAAGTTCAAATATTGGGGTGACCTACACATTTATGCTTTCCCACTTATTAAGAGGATGCTTTATTAACCCTACTTCTAAAATGTGTTTCCCACATAAGAATTTTCAAAAATAAACCACTATTTTTTTAAGTGAAATATAAAATTGTGAAGATGGAATTTATTTACATATGGTAGAATGTAACACCCAAATATTTTAAAACATTCCACTTTTTAAAGTTATCTTAATCGATAGTTTTCAAGATTAACAAAACATTTCAATATTATTTATTAATTATTATACTAACCTATTATATGTTTTTAATGGTGGGAAAGAATGAGATGAAGTAAATTATCATAATATATTATACAAAAGTTTATTAACTTAAATAATTAGTTACCAATTAATTGGAAATGAAAACCAATCGAACATAAAGGGTGTATTTTTATAAACAAATTATACGTGCATAATGAAATTTTGTATTCATAAATTAAATCAATCCCAAATTATTTAATGATATTAAATAAATTTATATGTTATATATTGAATCCAATATTTTCACATTCATCCAATGCTTATTTAGAGGCATGAGATAAGAATAAATCCAATTTTTCATATAAAAGGAAAATATTTTTCTAAACATGCTTTTACTACCTTTTAATGGAGAATTTTTTTTAAATTTTTATTTTGACACATTTATAAATTATCTTTCAAGCCGTAAACATTATTTTTTAAATTTTGATATCAAAATTTACATAGGTTATAGTTTTTTTATTTTTATGATAACTTTTATTTCACATGAATAGTGAAAAATACTACATTTTATTCAAAACTTCATTTTTCATTTAAATAATCATTATAATTTAAATTTATTTCTAAAGTCACAATATATCAATTATATATATATTAATAAAATATAGAGCAATAGAATTATTTTTATATTGAAATTAGATATAAACACATATTGAAATTTTGAACGTTCTTTTTACCTGCCTTTTTGCCACACATATGGGATTAGCATTAAACATTATTTTTCCGCATTTTGTGGATTGAATATAAAAAAGGATATAAATGGTTATGAGCAGTAATATATTTAATGTATAATAGGAGCAAGTTAATTTTTGGGTGAATAGTATATTGACCCTTTGAAATTGTAAGGTTACCTTTATGAATAGTAATTGACCCTTCTAAATAGTAAATCCGCCAATTGAATTATAGCCTCACCCATGAATGTATAAATAAAAGTTATAGATAATATATGTGGAGTTATGATATAATTATACTAATTTATAATTAAATGATTAATTTAATGAATAATTATTAAGTGTTGGTATTTTTGTACTTCATAAATATTTAATCACAATTTTATACATAATAAAATGACTTAAAAAGAAATTAATTTTTATAAAATGTATTAATAAATAAATATTTTGTTTTCATGTTATTTTAGGGTAATTTTATGAGCACTTAGTTAATTTTTTAATGTGTTATAAAATCAATTATAAATTTAAAATCTGTATTTTTTGTGATAATGATTATTTGAAATCAAATTTAGATTTCTCATATTTATATAATTATTTTTTCTAAAATGGAGTTCCATTTTGAATTGCAGACATCGGAAATTGTTTATGGTGAATTTTTGTGATAATTCTGTAATATTTGATTTTTTGGTGAATAAAAAAATACTATAATTTATAGTACTAATATATTATAAGTTAAATACACGATTCCTTGAATAATGAATGATGTATAAACTAAAATCTCAAACTTAGATTAATTATTTTTATATATTTGATGATAATTCCAAAATTATTCTAAGTCTTGAGAAAAAATTGGTCAAAAATGAATTAAATATTAAAAAATTACCCCTCTCATCCACTATATATACCACCCCTTCTCCTCACAACTCTAAGCCTTTGAGACTTGTCAAATTTATTCCCAATATTCTCACCAATCATATCCCCTAAATTAGATATATTTTGTCTCATCAAAGGATGAAAACCATTCCCATTAAGGTAGTTCTCATGGTGGTGTAATCAAGAGGTATAATCCTCTTTCTTTTCCTTTTAATTTAATTTAAAGTAATTTTCTTTTATTATTATCTCATAAATACTCTATAAAAAAGCATGATAACTCTATAATCATCTATATACTATAATTTTATCAGGTTAATGAAATATCCTTCATCAAAATCCTTTCTCTCTCACTCTATTATTTTAAAAATGAAATTGTTGTCTCTGAGGGGTAGATTTACAACCATCATGGGTGAAAAATGTTTTACACCAATTTATCCTTCAAGGATGGTAATAAAAAATTGTTTAAAATATACTATAATATATGTATTAGAACTTTTATTATGTTCTTTATGAAACATATTTTCCTAATTTTAAATAATAAAATTAAATGGGTTTGTTATGATCAATAACTATCATGATAATGTATAAATTATCACTAAATGAGTTATGAAATGATTCATTGTTATACAATATAAAAAAATGATATATATAACCATTTAAAATTAGTTATGTTCACTAATATCATATAAATTCCATTCTGGTGAATTACACCCCTTTTACAAGAACTCTGTTACTTATAAATAAGTGTCCTGATCATGAAACCCAATGAAACGAATGCTCTTAAATGAACAATTTTTTTCATATAACTCATGTAAAATGCCATAAATGAGCATAATATATTTATACTAAATTTAATAAATTTATATGATATTATTATTTAATAAATTAATGGATTTAATTTGATTATCCAAGACATTATGTTCAAGTGAAAACACATTCAAACATATTGTACGGATTTTCTCATCTCACTCCATTTTGGAGAGATATTCTTTATTCCCCAATATTTATTTTCCTATGGAGTATGTATACAGAACATTGTTGTATGATATCATTAAATATTTTTATTTTCATGGTTTTGAATGTATCATTTTATGATAATTAATTTTGGTGCAAATGATTTGATTGATTACAAAGTGGTAAGGGATTCATCCTCAACCCACATCTTTCTTTTGGGTTACTCTTTAACTACCTTTAATCAAATATTATGCTGATTTATTTTTTTATATTCAGTCTCAATTATACCTATATGTTAAATATATATATATATATATAATATCATCCTTCATTGATAGGGATAAAGATTTTTTTTAATTCGTTGCCTTCTCAATTCATCATGATAAACAAGCCCAATTATAGGGAACTTCACGAATTCTTACACATTATAAAGTGAACTGTATAATATATTTTAATCAATATTATTTTTATAAAATCTCCCATTTTATAAAAAAACTATCTTGGTTCATTTCTAGTTTTATTAAATCAAAAATTATTTTACGGTTTTGAATCTCTTTAATATTTTCTGTAAACCGCACTAAATTGTTTTCTTTCTATGGTTTTTTAAAACCACTGTTTCTTTGATTTTACATCAGTTGGATATAATTTATGAATCAAATATAATTTCAATTTCCTTTCCTTTTATTTTTTGGTCTATACATGTTTACAATCTAATTTTATGAAAAATACGAATGATTTTCAAAAGAACCATTCTTTTCGAAGTAAGAAAGGCTGTTTCTTGACTCACTTTTAATTCTATGAAATATATGCCTTATTCACAACTTATTACATATGTGTGGCATGCATGTAAATACCTTAGATATATCATATTAAGAGTATCATTATTCCTATGATATTCCGTGGTATTATGATTTAAATTTTTCAATGTGGAATGGGACACATTGGAATGTTTAAATATTAATTCCATCCAAAATTGTTCAATTGTATCTTTATATATGTCAACTTTCATTATTGAATCTTGTAAATAATTGATGTTTATCTCTTCTTATACCATCTAAAATATGTTATTTATTGTGTTATGTTCATTTTTATTGTAGATGTGATTATTAATACCATTCAATGATTACGATTAAAGTATTCACATTTTTTATGTTAGTTTTTCAATACGAATGTTTATATTGATTATGTTTTACACATTTAATTTGAGAAACATTTTGGAATTAGTAATTGTAATGTGAGATCTTCTAGATCCACTTGATGCATTAGAAGACTAATTTGGGATTTTACTTATTTTTGAATGGTCTTGGAACAAGGACTTGATAGAGTAGTCATGTTGTCCTATATTATGCATTCCCCCCTTATCAAAATAATAATTTACAATACATGTGATTATTTGACTAGTAAGATATTCATGGTTACATATTTTTATGGAATTATTTAATCAATACATATTTATACCATATTATGTTCATGTTTAATTTTAATAGCATGTGTTTTCAATTATTCACCATGCCTTATTTTTTATTTATTCTTCCATGGTATTTATTACCCTTACTAAGAATCTGAGCTCACCCCATTATTATGTTTTATTTTTCCCTAGGATGCAAAGATTTGTATAATGAATGACATACAAGTATAATCTTGGAGTTTATGTCTGATTCAAGATAAGTAGATATGTTGTATTTTATTTCATGTTGTATTGTAATGATCATATATATAATTTTTTCCCAAACTACAAATCTATTTTTTACTTAGAGATGTGTTTTTGTATTTTATATGAAAATGTAATAATGTATAGAACTGATTATGTGCAACTGGGGTCATGGAATTTATAGTATTTCCATATCCAACTATAAGATATTAAAGTAAAAAATTGGCATCATATTATCAAAAAAAATATTTAATAAATACCCTATGGTTTTATTGAAACACATCTTGGTGAAATATATCGAAATTTATAAATAAGTCAATTTTATAGGTAAACTATTTTCATGTTACAAAAACTGACGTTGTAGTGACAAAAATATCATACTCAGTTTTCTCATACTCTATAAATTTCAATAAATTATACCAAATATTATTTTTTATTTGATTTTAACCCATCCATGAGAATTTATTCAAAAAATAAAATATGAAACAATAATCAAAACATTTGAATGAATTATCTCATAAAAATCATAAAATTATTTCTATGTGAACATTATCTGAAAAAAATCAATATATAGATATAAATATTTTATATCTTTTTAATCTTTTTTGTAAAGATCAACAGTATTTTCAAATTATTTAATTCATATCAAATCATGGTTCCCCCTTATAATTTTAGTTCATAAGAGATCTTCAATAATAAAAACATATTATTTCCTAAAATATTAATGAGATCTAAATTATAAATACACATTGGTAATTTCATGATTTTATAGGAAATTACTAGCCATACCCTGGAAGTTTAACATTAATAAAATAATTCTCATATCATATAATATTATATAAGTATTTTCCATATCCAAATATGTAAAACTGAAGACAATGATCTTGTAGTCATTATTTTTTTACATTACTCTCAGAATTTAAGGGGAAAGGTTCTTATGTATGATTAAAGAAACACTAATAAAGGATTATTATGAGTGTAAAATATATTAATAGTGGTATATAAAACAAATATATGAATAAATATGTAGAATTTATTGGATATGTGTTGTCTTTAATGAAAAAAATATATAAAATTCAACAAATGTAATGGATTTCATCTCTTATTGTTTATCTAAGATCATATAATTTTCGATTTGATATTTTTACATGGATTTATTATAATTCAAGGTAAAAAATATTTTATTCATTTATCAAGAAAATGATAAACATGAAATAAATTGAAAATATATTGGAGTAAAGAAATATTATATATTCATAACTCAACTAATATAAGAAATATCTGAATTGACTATAATGTAAGTCTCTCTATCATTTTTGAAGAATATAAATAACCATTATCATTAATGGAATTCAATTTCAAACATTCTGATTGTTATCCAGGATGAAATCATGCATCAATGTTTCCTCTACCGCATTGAAGAATAACCCAATCACTTATTTCAAGGTGGAGCATTCATGTTACCTAAGGAACACATGGGTGATATTAGAGTATTAGATCTTAGGGAATAAAATTTGGATCAGATCATTTTAATTCTCAAATTATAGTATATTTTTCATTTTATATTATGTTTATTTTCATCTTCATCTACCCATTTTTATAGCATTCTTAAACCGAAAATGAATTTTTATTAATCCAAAGTTAAGATAAATGATATCAACAATGTGTATTTACTTTTAATACCAAATATTTTCCTATTATTCTAATATCAATTTAGCAGTATGTTGGATAGATATAATATATGTAATTTTCATGATCTTGTTCCATCATTCACTATGTTTAGGTTATTTCATCAATTATATAGTAATTATATCATTACATCTCATTACATATATGATAGAGTGTTTTAACTTTTATATTGATTTTTTTTATAATCATGGTCATGTTGAAGGTGAATAATGATTTGAGTATTCATTATTTGGGATTCACTACTTCTGAATGGGTACTTTCAATGTAGTGAATAATTAGTACATGGTTTCATGGGATTTCACATCATCTCCATTATTATAAAATTAAATAGGTACAAATTCATTATGATTAGCGTGTATTGATACGAAATCACCAACTCAATGTGATGGTAAATAACATCTAGTGTTTTATTATCTCATTATATATGAGTTATAATAAGAGTTTACCGTTATGAGAATTTATTGAATGATTTTTAAATCCCCTCAAGTATCTTCACTTATTTCTACTAACATTAGAATTAATTTATTTATATTTTACCATCCACACTCCTCAAAAAATTCAATATGCATATATATTTTCATTGAAACATTAAATATTCAAAAATATTAATGGTGGATTACATTAATCTTGATAGACTAGATGTTTTTTGTATAGATAACCATGATGTAGAACTATAATAAACTCATTTGTAATTTATAAATTATTTTTTTTACTTTCTCATAATGAACTTATATAAAAAATTAATAATATAATAATCCATTCAATGTTCATTGAGAATATTTAAATACATTTTTCCAATATTATTTATTTTATAACTTTTAATTTTCTATCATATATCATTGAATATAGTCTCATAGAGTTCAATATGTACTATGATAACATGACTCTATAATAATATATTTACATGTATAATCTTAAATAAGTTTCTGATCAAATCTAAATATAATAATCAGACCACAACATATTCTCTCAAAAGAAAGAAGATTAAAACCTCAATGGGGTAAAAAATGGGATTAATTAAAAGAACAACTATAATATTATAGATGGGAATACAAAATATAGTTAAAAAATATATTTTTATTTTCCCAATACTATCCCAAATCCACACAAATTATTGATGAATTTTTCAATAGCTAGGTGGTGACCCATTTAATGAATATAAATTATATATATCAATGATGTATGAAACAAAAATTTCAATCATTCTATGAGATGTGAGTATAAAAGTTTGTACATAGTTATATATTAAAGAGGGTTCTAATAAAGTGCATGTACTCATAGATAAACTTTTAGTGGAGTCAAATGTTGATGATGAAAATCTTCTAGTTGTGCAAAAATTTATAGAGGCACTCTAGGAGGAATAAAATAAATATAGTTTTATCAATTTATGTAATTGATGTCACCCTGGTTTCATTTATTTTAGATTATCAAAAAAAATATTTCATATTATGGTTCATTAATTTAAAAATAGGTTATAAAGTAAATATTTCAAGACTCTATATGATGAAGAATTTATATTCAAAGAAGTGGTCAAATGATATGAAGATTGGACAGAGGATCCTGATTGCCTACCTACTAAGAATGAATCCTAAGAAGGTACCATGATGAGGTACTATGATAAATAGATAGCTTGATAATAATTCAATGTTCCACTCCATGATTTTGACTAAAAAACTTAGTTAAAATTAATCTACATCTAGTTTATTTTAATAAGGTTCCTAATTACATCGTACCACCCACAATTTTCATCAAATTGTTCAATGAGTAGTTAGTTAATATAAAATTCGTTTTCCTAAGGGACCACCGAGTGATGAATTTAATGAAAATTTGGTGAACTATCAATATGAAGTTGTTCTTCTCATATAAAATCATTCCCCAATTAGAAGAGATAATATAACTAAACATTTAATCTAAAGGGAGAATGGAAAGAACACCCATTGGGGGGGGGGGTTAACCCGCCTTAATATTATGATTTCCATCATTAAATTTGTTAAATTTATAATAACATTGTTTTACATATGTAATATTTTTATAGGTTATATTATTTTAAAAACAATAATGATGATAACTATAGATTTTTCCCTCTGATTAATCTTGGTATTTTGTATTCAATCATTCTCTTATGTATTTTCTAACGTAATTTTAAGATAATATGATAAAAAATTATTTAATTGAAATATAGACTACCTTTTTGATATTTTTTGTTGGGGTGTGGGGTGTTGTTGCCAATTTTTTTACTATGATTTGATTTTATGTAACAAATTTTCATTTTCCTAGAATTATTATTAATTATAAATTAATTTATTTTAAATATCTAATAATTTTTCCTTTATTATTTTATTCTTAATATGATAATAATTTTATTTATGATTACATTAAACACCTTGATTATTATTTTGATCATATAAAAGATTCTATTACAATATTAATCCAATGATTAAGATAATTTATCAATAATAAATTCACATGGCTTAATGGTTTTCTATGACATTAATTTATATTTGTCAATATTTTCTTATTACATATGAGAAAATAGAACATTTATAATAATTTAGAACATCATATTATTTAATTCTACATAACTATATTAAATAATTAGGGTGTTTAAATAATAATTTATTTTCTCAAAAAATAACTTTTTGTTCATTAATTGATATCTCTAATATTTAACCTCCATTGAATCCATAAAACCATGAACAACCATGTTAGGAGACAAATTACTATCCAAATGACATCCAACCTCTCAATTTTATAAGTTAAATATATATATATATATTCAGGTTCTTATGGGTCAGGTGTTATTCTTAATCAATCATGGGATTAGAAAATTACAATAAATATTACCTTCGTGAATTTTGCGAAATAAAAATAGGAGTACAAATCAATTATTGAATTTCACCATTCTCTTAATGAAATTTAAATTTAAATTATAAAATAATTAAAAATATAAATAATGTTGAGGATTAATACTTATCTTATGAAAATTTATTAGTTTGATATGATAAAATAGAAAACACAAATATATTTATAACTTATAAAGAGATATATATGAGGAAATTAGATTAATAGTAATATATTATATCATGTATTTTTTAATTAGTGTCATAACTTTCCCGTCAATCCTCTATTTTAATATGTTACCCTAGAACCCATAATCTATAGTATAACCCATGAAAAAAATTTGTATTTTAATTCAATTATTTATAAATTATTGGAGGAATGAGAATTCCAATAAGACTATAGAGAGTTAATATGAATCAATAATGATAAAAAAAATTATAAACCTAATTTAATTTGACTGTAAGAGAAACATATATGAGGATGTGTTATTGAAGTACTCATGTGTGGAATAGAAGATTAAAAATAATAATTTCATTAATATATATAATAGAATTTTATTTCAAACATAATAAAATAACCCAAAATTGAGAAAAAAAATTATTTTTTATAATTTATGAACAAGGTGTATATTTTTCAGAGGAGAACAAGAAGGAAATTGTGGAGGAGTGATGTATAGATAAAATTCATCATTATTATCATATATATTAGGGTAAATATCCCCAAAATTATTGTGATGTATGATTAAATATCATAATTTCTATATATTAGATTATATTGTAGTATATTATGATTATGTAATATTTTCATGATTTTAATGATTTAACTGATATTTTATTTAAATTTCATTGATCATGTATTAATTTAGGAACTTTATTGTCTTTATATGAGAAGTCTATCCAAGGTGTTTCTTTATAACATTAAGTAGAAAACACTTCATCCATGTAAGATTAAATAAGGATCTGTACTTACCACAAAAGAGTAACTCTAAACATTTTAGTAGATTCATAATGTTTTAATACTTTTCAATGAGAATTTATGGAGTGTTCTAGTTTTATAAGATTATAGGATAAATATAATAGATTATGTTTATGTAATCAGTACTAATGTAAAATTTTCTAAAACAAATGTAATAATAATCATGTAGCACTAACTAGAAATATAATCTTTCTCACATGGAGAAAATATACAAATTAATATTTCTATGGTATTTTGATCCATGTATATAAATATATTATCCATTAATGTTTCACATGATTATTATTTCAAGATTCATTTTATGATCAAGTGAAATAATATTTTGACCATTTATAGAGATGGGGATCCTTATGGAACACAAACACAAATCAAGGAATGAAATAAAATGAAATTATTCCTACCTAATTAATTTAGTTAATATTAAAATCAATTAATAATTATCCTCCTAAATATTAATTGATGAAAAATGAGAAGTGAATTTGTGTAGGAAAGATGAGTCCAAAATTCTTAATCCTAATGTAGATAACAGGTGGAATCAATATTTACAATTTAATTTGTATGAATAATCCTAGTACCCATTCAATGTTATAATGATCAAGATTCCAAAATCACACATGGGAGCTAGTAAATAGAGAGATAGACTATATGGACTTAACATATTTTATACACAATATTTGCTAAATCCAATCCCTTAAGTTCTACAAGATCATTCTATTAAACTAGGTTCCAAATCAAACATATTTCATTCCAAATTGAATTTTTATAATAAATTATTATATTCATAAGATTATATATATAAATATAATATAATATATGACCCAACTTTTATGACTAAAATATTTTTTTTAAAAACTGAAAATCCATTCCTTTCATTAAAAATTCATATTTCACATTTATTTCAAACCCATCTCTATAGTTTAGTTTTTCTAAAATCAATTTTACATATATTTTTTCCAAAATTTATCCTTTAAGTCATTTATTAAAAATAATACAAATTATAAGCATTTATGGAATAAAAAAGTCAAGTATAATTCATTATACTCCTATATTATATTCTCTCCATTAAAATCCCCACATTTTCTCTCGATAATGTCCTTAATAGTGTGGGAGTTCATGTCACACTACCCATATGGTATTTAATTTTCAATTTTCATATATTCAAATAAAATAATATTAGAAAATATATTATCATAAAATTATTATTCTTCTACATATCATTAATGTTGACTGTTGTCAAATTATTTGTCACATTAAAATGTTCTAGTAGTTTCCCACTACAATGACAACCTTTATATGCTATGAAAATATTCTGAATTATATTTCCTATAATTATTTGAAATATATATAATGGGTAATAGATGATGTTTCACTATCAGGTTTGGTAGGATTACAATATAATAATACTTTTTACTGTGATGTTTTCACCTTATAATCTCCATCAAATATTGTTATGATGATAGATTCATCAATAATAATTACAAAATTTATATATACCTTTGGATATTCTTATATAACCAAAATTTTGGTGGTATATATAATTGAAAATACTAAAAATGCATATTATGAATCACCTACATTGATGTATTGGTAAAACTATGGCGACATATAATCAAAAAAACATAAGATATGTCTTGTGCGACATAATATATATGACAATAATAATATTTATGTGAAATATATGCCTCTTCCAATATCATAGAATTAAATATTAGGCCCATTGATCTCAAGTGAAATATCTTATTATATCCATGGCCATGATTGTTAATAAAATATTTTATTTTAGGGATTCATAGTAATATATAACAAAAATATATATTGATGATAAAATTATGCAACCAACATGATGAGATATTCATAAATATGAATTTTATTATATAGTATGAGTTTATATGAGGATTTTTTCATTGTAACATTTTTTATGACTTCCATAAAACATTTTAACATGATAATCATATACTTTAAAAAGGACCACCTATTTCCACTAGTAAATAGTTCAAGAGAATCATGTAGTATGTATATCTAGAATCTTAATGAAATTAAATTTGAAACTATTATGGTTATAAATATTTTTATCAAGATAGAGGAAAAATAATTATATAGATTATTTCATTTTTTTAATTTTAATTACTATTTATTCTTTTTTGTAAAATTTTTTAGTTGAATATATAATTAATATGTATTAATTCAACAATTAGTGGATATAATAATTATTTATCTATTTTTTGAACAAATAATGTAAATAAATTCCTTTATTTAAATAAATATTAATTATTCATGTTTTGATCAATGTCAATGAGAATTGACAGGTTGATTTATGGACTCATCTATAAAATATTTATTTTTATAATATCAGTCATGAAAATATTGTTTTATAATAATTGATATTTAAATATATATGAGATAATAAATTCCATGGAATATAATAATAATTTTATTATTATCATTTTTTATATTTTATCTTATCTAGGGAATACATAGAATTATAAAATTTAGTTAAGGTCCTATGTGTAATAAGTAATTGTGAAACCCTACGTATATAAAACAACATATATCATATCTTTGTGCATGGGATTTATTGTTAACAACATTTTATCTCAATAGAATTATCTCAGGACCAAAGAGAACACTTAATAATGATCTCAAGAATGAGAGTTGATCATGCACATCAACCATCTAAAGGTTGACAGAATAACGAATAATTCTTTAATCCTAGAGAGATTATTATTACGATCAATAGAGAATGACATAAGATGATGGGAATATCAATGTATACTGTCAAAGTTATATAAGTGAAGTTATGATATTTTTAGATCATGTGTGTATACTTATAATGGAATTCAAATGTGGATTCATCACCAAAATGGAAGTACATAAATAAGGTTAACCAAATTTAAAAATTAAGAAAGAACCATCAACTAAGGTAATTATTGATTATAAATTATTTATAAATTTTATCTATAAAAATATTATCTTATAATATTCATCTATTTTTTCATTTGTTTTTAAAGATATAATTTGAAGATAACAATGAAAAATAGTTTCTTAATCGGCCTAATTACATCCAATATTTCCTAGAACCATTATATTATATAATTGGTGGTACTATTTTAATTTATATATATTTGTTATTTTATGATCAATTATTCTTTTGGGTGATAGTTTATTAATTTATATATTATAATTAATAAATTTAAAATTTATGATAATATGTTCATTCATTTTCATATGATAATGAATAAATGAAGATTTATTGAAGATCATTTATAGTAGTTCTAAATATTCTAGATATAAGACAACAATATACAATGTGTAATGGAAAAGTACACACTACGAACACATGATCAACCACAATAAGATGAGCCACAAATACCATTTCCCATCACATGTGGGATTAGTGATTAATGTCCTGAAAATGGAATATTGACCACTAGTTGGAACGTAGCACGATTGGGAAACATGGAACGTACCTTGTTTAAATTCAATATAACCCCTACATGGTTTTTCCAAGTATAAATCATAGATTACATGTTGTAAAATTATGTGACCTCTAATTACTACCTGCCGTGTGATAATTTATTATAGTGAAACACAACACTAAATGATTTACATTATATATAAAATATATTAAAAACTATAAAACATGTAATATCCTACATAAAATTTATGTTTAATCCTTAGGCATGTTGTTCTAGTGTTCAGTGATGAATCTCATATATTTAATCATGATTTACACATCTTTAAATTTGATCCAATTATTATAAGACACATGCTATGTAAGGTGTGTCCATTTTTCTAAAATGTTTTGGATTTAATTTATTTAAATTAGAATCAAACTACCCAACATGTATAT
This sequence comes from Viscum album, assembly GCA_963277665.1. Taxonomy (NCBI): domain Eukaryota; kingdom Viridiplantae; phylum Streptophyta; class Magnoliopsida; order Santalales; family Viscaceae; genus Viscum; species Viscum album. The sequence continues at coordinate 1,917,863,576 of OY728161.1, read as the reverse complement.
AGTTGTACACAAAATTTGATATGGTTTTTACATGTATTACATATTGAGTGATTTTGATAGGTTATCCCATATATAAAATGAAAAATTCATTAATTTTATTTTTATATTATAGATACATGATATGTATTATTGTCAGGCATACTAAGTACTTCATGGGTATTTCCTGCAGAATAAGACACGTATATTATATTCATTCCATGTAGTCAAACACATCACTTAGACTATGATAAATTAAAAATGAAAAAAAACCATGCATATCATAACACACTGTTTATTCATACATTTCATGTAAGTATATAGCACATGATATAGACCATAAAAAGCATTACTCACAAACAATGTCATTTTATAGAAATTATCCTGAAATAGTTAAACACTATAAATAATTAATTTATAAGATAATAGTTTTCTAAATTTTGGAAATTAATTTTAATAACGAATGCATTGAAATCAATTTTAAATACATTTAAATGAATATTTCTTCATGGGTGGATGATCAGGTGTTATACTGGCCAATATATGTGTCAGATTAATATTTAATTTAATTATTTATTTTAAAAATCATTATTATAAAATTATTATTAAAATAAATATGTTGATCGATGTGTAATTTCATAATCCTTATAATGTAAATTCTTACGTAACCATGGTTTATTTATCTAACCCCAAACCATTGGTTCTCCTCATATATGATTGATAATTCATATATAATGGAATGATATCATGAGAATGGGTTTGTGATTCAAAATCAAGTTGTGGTGAAACTCAACAAAGGAGACACGTTGTCCAATTGTGTAATGTTGTTATTCAAGTCCAGCATGGGTAATGAAGTTGTTACCATAGGGTAAGTGGTTGTTTTATCATTATCATGATATAATCATTACTATTAAAAGAGAATGATCATTTATATAATTATTTTACTTAACTAGTATATGGTTATTAGTTTATGTGATGCATCTTTATTTTATTATTATTATGATCAAATAAAATAAATAAATAAAAATCATGGTATGATGAAATAAAGTAGATTATTTATGAGTAAAATATTTGATCCAGAAAGGTTAATTAATTAATTAATATGAATAAAATATTTATAACCATATAAAGGACAAAATAAAGAGTATTTATGAAAAAGTTAATTAAAAAACCATTATGGAATTATTATGTTTTATAATAGTTCTATTTCATGATTTATGAATGAAATAATATATCAATTCACTTTCCTAGCCCATGTTAAGGTGATGTCAGTTATCATGGAGTTATAACTAGTATTTTGGGATGACATAAAAATTTTAAGAACAATTTTTGATTACCTATGAATCATTTGGTGTAATTTTGAGGTAATTATTGAAAAAATCTTTATTCGAATATTTTTAAGTACAATCTACATATCAAGAAAAAAAATTAATTTATGTTGAAGGATTATTATCAAAATTACCATCTTATGTTTCTATATGATTATTTTTTTATTTTTTTCATTGTGGTTGTGAGGAAGTGCAGTGAAAGTATTTTGTCCCCAATTTATATTTACAGTGTTTGTTAAACGTGTTTTAAAAAACCATTCATCTAAGAGGAGAATATTTAGATGATGTTACAATGGTATTTTATTTGATCGACAAGACCTCAACTTTGTCTTGAAGGAGTTTAGGTTTGGAATAAATAAAATATTGTATTTAAAGTCCATATTTATCAAATTGTATTTAATAATATAAATTCAAAACAAGGATAAACATAAGTCAATTCATGGAAATTGATCTACATATTACATATTAATATATTATGATTAAAATAAGTTAATTTATGTAAGGTTGATCATGTAATGGGATTCATCAACGAATCTTCGAAGTTAGGGGATCCATCACAGCGTCATCGATGTAGTGGAATCTATTTTTATAGATTCTCATATGTTTTTCATATATCCTTATAAGGTATATATAATTGTAATGTTTATATTCCTAAGGGATATATATATAATATGATTCATGACCATTTCATTATAGAATTGATCATAATAATTACATTATGGTCACATTGATTCATACTGTGAGTGAAGGTGAATCTTGTCAAGGAAGAAGTTATAACTGAGTTGAGATCAACACTAATGACTAACAATGACCCGTTTTATATGATAATGATTCATTTTACGCCTATTTAATTAAATTATAAGGAAAAATTAAATTCCATAGAGAATCAAAGAGTGTAATATCCTGATTCTTTTAGGAATAATTGATTTTGATTCAGAAGTGTTTGATTGAAGAGATAAAATACAATTACATTGAGCAATTTAATCGATAAGAATTTTTATGTAACTAATGTTTATAAAATTTTCAAAATAACATTCTTGAAATTATTATTGATATACTATGAATATAAAATAATTCAATTAAAGTCATAAGATTTGGTGTTCTCGATTTTAGAGGTATCATAAATATTTTGCGAGAACTAGGTTTCAATGTAAACCTATATAGTGATATATAATATATATTATATTGAATGATGATATATTTTTAATAAAATTAATTCTTACTTGCATGAATTTTTAGAATACTATGGAATAACTAGATAGTTTATCATCTACAGTGATTTTTAAGAATGAACGTTCTGTTTAAGTGGTTGTTGATGTTCTTGATGAATTGTTCTTATGTAGACTACTTGATCTGAAATATTAATATAGGGGGAAGTGAATATATTGTAACATAAGATTTCCAGATAAATTAGAAGGTATTTTTGGATAATATCTAGTAATAATATTTTTCTCTCTCTTGGGGGCCTTAAGAGATTGAGTATAGTCGAGCTCCATGAATATTAACCTTTAATGGTCTATGGTATAAGAAATTCTGTATATAGTGGATAATCTATTATTATGTGGACTATAAAATCATTCAAAGGACTATAATTGTATACCAATCCTTGAGAGTCATTGATCCATTTTTCTATTTTTATTCCACTATAATTGTGTTAGGTGGAGTTAATAAAAAAATGGTGAATTTTGGTTTTAATAAGAGATAGTTGTTCAATATTTAAAGAGTATTTAAAAAAAATTCACCAATTATTCATCATCCCTATCTATGGTACCATTGAACCATGATACACTATTTTCATTATATAAAATCATACAAAACATTAAATATTTAAAAAGTATTTAATTATATAGAAAATAAATTTAGTGAATATAAGGAGCTTCCTAATATTTCATTTTAGAAGTTATTACAACTCTAAGAGCATTGTGTTACCCAATAATCTTTCACATAGATTAAAAATTACATATTTAGCTATTATTTGATTTATTAAAATTTCAAATAGAGAACCTATTAATATATCTAATAAGAAATTTTTTAAAATATATGGAAATTTATAAAAATTATATTTTCATATCCTACTATAAAAAATCAAAAAAAGTTAACATGGATTAATATTGTACAGAAGTTATAGAAAAAATTTGGATCTAAATATAAATGAAATTTTATATAAAGAAATCCAAAATAAAATATTAGATTATAATATTTAAAGATTAAAAAGATAATATTTATGAGAATATTGATGATTATATTATGAGAGTCAATTAGATTGTGAGTAAAATTTGTGGGTTTTGTGATAAACATGATAATTCCAAAAATCATAAAAAAATTATGTGGAATTTTATATACTTTCTTGATCCTAAAGTATCATTAATGAATGATTGAGATTAATTTATTATTGATAAGATACGTAAAATTTTCATTTCATATGAGCTGTGTAAAACCTCCTACATTAAGAAGAAAGAAAAATAAGATATAGTTGTCAGACAACAACAAAAAAACCATCATCTTTTTTAAGGAAGAATAATCAAATGTCTTTCTTACTGAGTATGATGATGAGGAATTAAACTAAATTATCACTCTACTGTCATGGATTTTCAAGTAGTTTATGTAAAATAGAAAATAAAAACCTCCAATATCTTGCTAAAACAACACTGTAATTGGACATTTTATAAATAATTTCCCAAATATGAAGGTGACTGAATCATTATATGACTAGGATGATTATAGTACTAAAAATAAAAAATGGGAAAATATATAAAGAATTTTACAAATGGTAATAAATATAATATGTGGAGAAGGGAAAAAGAATATAATTCATTATCTAGATGTCTATAAGATGATAAGGTTAATTTTTTTGATCATGTTGAGGGAGGTTTTGATACCTCAAGTAGTTATGATGGTGATGAAAAGAATCATCATAAGTAAGTGATAAAATCTTAGTTAGAAATATTTATTTCTAATATCAAACAAATTAATATGGAAAAAATAAAGTTGATAATGGAAAAAATATGCATAGAAAAATGATTATAACAATAATGATGCAACCAATAGTGAAAAGTTTAAGAAGAATTAATTGGAAATGGATGAGCATGAATAAATATCATAAATAATGGGTTTCTTCCAAATAGGAATATCTGGAAGAGACATAATAAATATTTATAGGTGACTTAATTGAGTTGAATAAAATCTATTTATAATTCACTAAGGTTATTATGGTTAATATTGTGTCACAAGATGGTGAGAAAAATGTTTATAATTGGTATCTTGTTTCTACCCCAAATCTACCTTATAATAAATCAATTATTTTAAAAAGGACATGAATTTTTATTCTTTTTACCTATTTATACTAGTATGATAAATGGGTTTTTATCTTCTATAATAATTTTATAAATGAATATTCTATGAAATTTGATTCTAATAAAGAAAAAATGTGTCTCAGTTTATAATATGATTCAACAATTATATTCTAGAAATATTTATTACCATTATAGAATAACACACAATATAGGTTTTTTTCTAAATTGTTTTATGTTATAGAGAAAAATTTATATTTGTTAGAGTAACATATCATTTTAGGGGAAATTTCATAAATGGATGATGATATTTAGTGACACAATGAGGGAAAAATCATAGAAAAAAAGGTTTTAATAGAATTTCCTTAAATATTGAATCTCAAAATATATTTTTTTATATTCGTTTATTGGAATATGTGGGTAGATATTTCACCAAGAAATTTAGTTCCTGGCTAGGCCACTATGAGAAGTTCATAATGGAGTGAAATTAATGATTTTTATAACAAAAAATAATAAAATTATTTTTTTATGAAAATAATAATGTGACATTTTGTAAATCCAATTATCCTAAATGTTATAAGATATATTTCATGAAAGATTTCTTATCAAATTTGAAAGTGGGTAAAAAATAATAAATTCTCTCATTGTTGTTACATCAAAGGGGATTCATGTTTTTTCAAATTAATCGACTAATGTTGAAAAGTGTCACCCATAGTGTTGAAAATTTAATAAAACATTTCTGAAGGATAATTATTTAAAAATATAGGCTTAAAATATTCACTATTATCCTACCATACCATGAATAATTGATGAGAAAAAAATTTAAAGACCAAGAAATTAATTTCCCTTAATAATTTATATAGAGAAAAAAATCCAACATTAATATACTATTTAAGGGTATAAGATGAGTGTATATATTCATAGGGTTGATAATATAAAAATATACATGAATAATTCATTTAATACTAATATTGAAATAAATGTAGGGTTTAGATTGAGAAAAAACTCTCTACCTTGTAGTCACTTCCAAGGAATATTGAGTTCAATTTTTATTCCCTTATTTATATTATGATTTCTATAACTTGTATAGAATTGATGGATAATATTTCTTGATATAATCACTATTTAATAAAGAATATTTCCTTTAATGAGTTTTCAACTACCATTTATATGATAATGTTATATAATATCTTGATGTGGAGTAATCATGAGGTAAAACTATCATTATAAAAGTGCAACAAAATTATGGAATTTGTAGAATGGTTTAAAAATTAATGAAAGATTTAGTAAAATCACCCCTTCCTACAGATCTTCAATTTTTATTAATATTATTTGTAATATAGAAGTGTTAATTAATGAAATATATGAGAGAAAATTGGTGAAACATATATTTCACATGAATTCTTCTTTCATTTTAGTAATGATAAGTGTAAGTTAACTATATTCAATAAAAAATTACAACCACTAATATGAGAAATACTAATAATGTAATTTTATTATCATATTAATGTGATTTTAAAATCAATATTGATCTCCTAGGTTTAATATATCATTTTTTCTACACTAGGTTAACCCATGTAGATTCATAGTTGACTAACTAAAGGCTCATTTCTATGAAAATCATGCGGTGTCATCTTTCTCACTCATGAGTCTGAGTGAGTAAGGGAGAATAAGAAAATATTTGAGATTATATATAATATATATGAATATTATTTTGAATAACCACTATATTAGATTTTCATTTATTGAAAATAATGGGAATTCAATCACTTCGAATTTGGTGAGGATGAAATTTGATTTTGAAACCAAAAAATATGAGGTGATTGATGTTCCTAGACGATTGAATTTGTTTTTGTTTTCAATAAGGATGTGAAATCAAGAGTTATATTTTTATAAAATAAAATTAACTTACCAATAAAAGAAGTTTTGGAAAAACAATCTAAGCATTAAGAGAATATTTTCAAAACATCCTCAATTATTGATGTCATATTTTTTAGCCTTGTGATAGTATAATTAGGATTCATAAATATTTTAAGGGTTTTTAGTGGCTTAAACAGTGTTTCAATCCACTTTAGGTTCACTATATGTGGGACCATGCAATGGTGGAGGTCTTTTTATACCAGGTAACCATTTTTGGGAAACTGGTAGAGCAAAAACACCCACATAAGGGAGTGGCCTTGGGTTTAAAGTATTTTGATTCATCTGATGAACAATTTCTATAGAGTCCTCTTTATTCCATGGTGGAAGGAATGTTCAGCCTAGAATGGTAATTCATTTAATTAAAAGTTTTCATGTTCTCCATTTAGCTTTTTGACGCTATGTCTGTTTGAGGCTTTCATTAACATTATGGGAATCACCATTCAGAAGTGAGAACCATTTGAGATTTCTGAAATGGTTGAATTGGGAATTGAACCCTAGATGTTTGAGTTTTTCAAATGGGAAACCTTGTGAAATTATTTAGGGGAGTTATTAACATGTTTTTTTAATTGATTTATTCATAATTAACCATTTTTTCATTTTTTCATGGGTAATGGTCCATAAAAATTTAGTTAGAAGTATAAAACATTTTATTCTCCTATGTTGGGATTATGAATTAGATTATTACAAGGACGGTATATTGGGTGATCTTGCTTCATTTAAATGGGTTCTTAGATGGTAATTCAAATCACTCGTTTTTTTCTCCTATTATATAGTGTTTAGTGATAAAAATCAAGGAAGGAAGTACATATCATATAGTCTCTTCAGATATATGTGATTGGTGTGATTTTTTACATTTACATAGCTCATGATATCTATTCTTAATATGATTCTCTTTTGGTGTCCTTATGTATCCCATGATACCTATACTGGATATCATTATCTTGTGGTATGTATTTGTATCCCCGTGAGATCTATGCTTGATATTATTATCATGATGATATGAAATGGATGTATAACTCTTACTTTACATGATATGATTATGAACATCCCTGTTATATATTACGTGTTATTGATATATTATTTTTATCACTATAATTTATTAAACAGGTTATTATGTATGGGCTAGTCAATACCTTAGAGGGAGAGTGTAGATGATATGATATCTTGCCCCAGATCTATGAAATTGGGTCAATCCATGGTATTTGGCTTGACCTAGAGCAAGGATATGGGTTTATCATGTGACGTGTGGATTTCCACATATCATTTAATTTTGTATACATTATTATTTTATTAATTTAATAAATTAATATCCATTATAGTTGAATGTGGACTAATTAACATTTATCTTAGTATGTCAAGATGATGTGTGAAATTCATTCCATCATGGGGTTGAAATAGGTTCATACGTTATCTAAGAACCCTAAATTTATATTCACATGTTTGAATACATGTTTCTTACATGTGAATTGATTAATCTCATGGAATACACCTATGAATATTGTTCACTTCTATTAAGGATGGGTAGTGGTGTCTTGTTAGGTATTATACTCACACCCAATAGGGTATTCAAAGTGAACGTATAATATTCATGATCAAGGATTCAATTAATGGTATGTTACCTATAGATAAAAGTATAGAAGGTGGAAAAGGAAGGTGTGGTGTGTTTTTAAGATTAACTCTAGGTCATATATGTTTTGTTACATGTTTTATATTAGTATTTATCTTCTTTGGTACATTTATCCTCAAAATATGAGGATCCATTCTTTTTATTTGGATATTATTATTTACATGTCATATTTATATTTCCTGTTTTGACATTGTCATTTAATTATTCATTCCATTATTATTTTTATTATTATTTTTGTTTCTTCTATGAATTTCTATGATGGTTTTACATTTTCAAGGTCATAATCAACCACAGAAACATTTTTATCCCACAATGCTAGTTGGACTAATCTTATATATAGTGAGGCTCACATGATGTTATGTGGGACTCTAATTGATCCCATTTATTCAATTTTGGGTTTTTAAAAATTTTATTATAGCACTTTATCAATTGTTTCCTCCATTTTCCATGATTTGGGATGTGACTAAAAAAATATAGATTATCTTGGAACCAGGTAGATGAATTATGTCAATTATTATATAACATTGTATTGTGGAACTTAGAGTTTTTATGTATATGGGATTGATGTTATTTTTTTACCAATTATTTATTATGCTTGGGTGATGCAAAAAATGTTTATATTTTTATTTATGGTATTTAGGGTGCATTCAAGCATCCTAAATTGGAATGTGCGATTATATGTAAAATTCATTTTTCTTGTACGTATTGGTTTCAATTAAATAAATTAGTATTAAAATATATTATATTTTATTTGGTGGTATATTATTTCATACATTTAATTACATGGACATGAATTTTTTTTCCTGTTGTGTATATATGTTTTTAACTAACTATGGGAACTAGTTACTTATATTTTGCCTTAGGTTTGGATAAGGGGTTATACCTTTTGTTTGTTGGTTTCCTCTGAGTATAGGTATCTTGTACAAATACCTTGTTTTGGCTATTAATTGAATATTTTGTTTCATTGAGTGGGTTAATGTAGGAATTGTAAATGTTTTCTAGAAACTAAGATAAATAAAAAGAAGATAATTTTGATGATACCACATAGTGAAGAATTCTAGAATGCTCCTACTAATTGGAATTCCCCGATTGAACCAATTAGTATACAAGAGGATTCAACTATGCATTCCCCCAAATCATCCCCGGTTTTTTAGTCCATATAACTGATCCCATCAAGACTGTTCTAATATGTTCCTACGTAAGGTAGAGGATATCAAGTGTCAATGGTTGAATATTATCTTTATAATTATATTCAAAATCCCCAACTCATATAAGTTAATGGATTCACACCTCTATTATTATAATGGCTTTGTTGATTCTATTGATAATAAATTCAATTTTGGGGATACTCAAAATGATTTAAAGGTGAAACTTTCCGCATTTATACTGCATGGGTTAGCTAAGTGGTGGTAACATGTCCTGAATTAGGTACAAATGCGTGATAATATAATGTGGAAAAATTTTAAGGACATCTTCTTTGAAGCAGTCATCCCTTATACAATGATGCTTGATTACACAAAGAAGTTCATGGAACATCAGTGAGATAATTTCAAAATATTGTTATTTATCTTGATTCACAATGTTATTGTGTTTTCTCCTCTATTTTCTAGGATGGATACATAGAAGGTTAAGAAGTTTGAAATTATTCTTTGACCTGAGTTGAGGAGTTATGTTATAAATTTCTAATTTATTATTTATATTGAGGTTATTTGAAAATATGTAAGTATTGAGATGGTACTAGAGAAAGAAATGGTTTTTTTTCTTTCAGCATATAGTGGGACAAATGAATGATTTTCCTCTTTACCTAGACTAATAACATTTATAATTGAAAGAGGAAATTAGAGAACATTGCCTATGGTAGAAGATGATAATAATAGAAAATAAAGGATAATTATTCTCTATTTTTGGTATATTGTTATATTAGGTGAATAATTTATACAGTTAAGGGGTATTACTTCAAATATAATCCTAGAAATCCTAGAAATTTTCACCAGTATGGAATGAAAAGGCATTCTCAAGTGGTTTTTTGAAAAAATAAACTTAGTAGAGCCCAATCATGACACGGAAAAATATGGTAATAGAGTTTCGGAGGCAAGTGAAGAGTCCTGAGTATTTATTGAATCATGTGAATCAATATCCTTAGGGGTGATACTACAAATCTAAAATTTTAATAGCTAGTTCAGTTGAATTTTTTCCTATCGATGGTGGAGATGGACCATAAATTGTTCATGTTATGTTCCTTATTACACCGATAATATATATGTCCTCTTTCAATACAAGTGTTTCAAATTCATTTATATCCATTAAATTTATTTCTATATTATAATTTATTGTTAAATATTAATTTACATTTCGGTTTATAAATACATCATCATGAAAAAATTGAATCATTTTCATGTCTTCCTATACTATCCTATAGTGATTACAAGTTATTATAATGTGTGGAATTTCACAATTCTATATATTTATTTATTTGATGTGTTCATTGGAATGAATTGTTTAAATATCCTTAATGAATAAATTTATTATTATTAGTGATGAGTATCTTTTACAATACATAAGGGAAATAAATTCTTTTGACCTATGAGTGGGACATCAGAGGAGGCATAGAGAGATCAGACCCACTTCAGATAGGGTCCATGACATAAGTATCAAACCTGATCCATGATGTAAATTAGACTATGATTCATTCCTCTTTTCACCTTGTGTGATTCCTATAACAATATTTCATTGTAGAAGACTTATTTAGGTTACCTTCATATCAGTGGATTGAGTTCCAAATTGAACTCCAATATAGTGCGTAGCCTAAATCTATTTCACCTTATCATATAGTACATACTGTAATGAAATAAATTAATTTTACCTTGAGTACTTGGATGTAGTTTACTTAATCAAACTGAGCACTTCGCCTTGGTGTATGATGATGTTATTTATAAGAAGATAAAAAATAGTATTCGTTATTGTGTAGACTATAATAATCTGAATAAAATTACTATGAATAATAATAAATTGTTTTAAAGGATTGATGACTTGTTTAATCAGTTAGGGGGAACCTGGTGTTTCTTAATGATTGATCCGCAATCTGGTCAACATTATCTTTGGTTCAATGGGATAACATACCGAAGGTAAAATTTAAATGCAGATATATGTTTTATTAGTTACATTTTATGACTAGGATAATGAATGATCCATTAGTTTTCATGGACCTCATGAACATGGTTTACCATCGATATATATACTCCACCAATATTTTCATTGATGAAATCCTAATACATTCAATGTATTTAATATCACATTCTAAATAGAAATATATTGTATTGAATATACTTCAAGCATATTGTATTTGTACCATTATTTAGAAATTTCACTTTTGGGTCAAGGGGGTATGTTTCCGCAGGCATGTGATTTTTGAAGTTGGAATTTTATTTAACCCGAAGAAGGTATTATAAACTATATCTTGGGAATATTCTAGGAATATATTCAATATTTTGATTTTATATTAGTGGATGAATACTAGTAGAGGTTCATTTAAAAAATTTCTAATTTTGATGTACATATGGTCTGGTTTAGCAAGGAATGGGTAAAGGTTAAATGGATGAACCATCATGAAGAATCCTTTCTATAGATTATGATATTATTTAAATTAGTATTGATTCTGAAATTTTCCTAAACCCAAAATTTGTTACGTAGTGTAATGTGACGCTTATTTAGTTTTATTGGGATATGTCTTCATGAATAATGATTAGATGGTTACTTATGACTCCCACCATCTATGACCTCATAATCAGATCTGACATACCCATGACATGGATATAACTATTGTGGTTTATGTTATGAACCAAACTGGTTTGACCCTGAACCGGTCACCCTAGCCAGTCTGTGGTAAGTCCTCAAGGGTATTCTCGATCCCCATGGGTTGGAAACTAGTGTCATGAATCATAACTAAAACATGGGAATGATTTTTACCATAAATAAAACACATGTAAATAAACAAAGGGTGACAATAAAATGAAAAATAGAAGAGAAATGAGAAAAAAATTAACTGAACATACCCCTTTGTTACCTACTAGGTCACTACCCCACTATGAACCATGTTAACTCTTAGAGAGATCCAACACTAATAGAACCAAAAACTAAAAGTCAAAAGTTCATCTGAAAAGATATAGTATGTGTGATAAATGAGATGCTCATTTGGAATGCCAAAATAAACCAATCCTAATTCCCCACCTCTAAAATGAAATCCTTTCATGCAAATTTTACCATATGATATATAAGAATTTGGTTTTACACTCAACTAACAAAATAGGTAATAAGATATTACTTTTAGGAACCCCCCACCCTTTTCCTTTTCATTTCCCTAAATCTATTACCAAAACATATAAGTTGTTACAAGAATATATTTTAAAATCCAACTAGTGAGAAAATAGGTTCGTTATTATAAAAAGTAATAAAAAAGTGTCATGTTATCATATAAGTGAAAGAGATATAAAATAAATTAGGAAAACACAAGTATGTAATCATTGGAATTTCCTAAACATCCCAAGAGTGATCCCTGGACGTATTCGGTTTGGAACCACCTATCGGCATTTGGAGAATCCCCTATGTTAATAACTAACTAGCTCACTTATCCTCGCCTCACTAATGGAACACCCAACTTGGCATTATAGAAAATCCATAGGGTAAAACCTGTCTAATTGGGGTTGATCAGCAATAGTCACTCGACCCTCTAGAATACACCCAAGAACACATGGTGGTAATAATAATTTTGTTTAAGTAGGAGCCCTTGCATGCATGACTCACCTTACCTTCTGTCACCTCACTTGGCTACCCCAAACAAGGACACCCTATATGATAACCCTTAAAGGGTAATCCCATATATTGATGTTCCCACTATATATATATATATGTATGTATGTATGTATAAACAATCTCACACCATATCAACCATGTTTCCAACTAGGCCATCACATCCCATAAAATCTTCACCCATTTCATAAATCACATTAAATTGTCAATTGTGATTATAATAAAATAATTATACTGTTGAATAAAAATATTCCAAACCAAATTCACTTCTTAAAACCATTTCTAATTCTAGGTTAAAAGCACACAACACCCATAAAAAGTCATAAACAATCCTTCATGTCATTGAATTGTCAAACCATGCTTCAAGGTTCCAAACAAGTATGGTTTTAAACAACAAATTTATCAAATAAATTTTTGTTTCACAAATACACTTCACAACTAGGAAACATTTTAGTAAAATATTCTAAAACACTTAGGACACCTTCATAACAAAAAAAATTATAAAAAAGATTAAACAAGTTGTGAAAATTAGTGGGAAACCAATCTCCAAGAGTTTCAATCCATTTCATAGAACACATATATATATCTACATATATAAATACCACATGAATATGAAAAAAAGATTTTTAACAAAAATACTAAGCAATCATGTAATTCAAATTAACGGTGTGGGAATAAAGGGCCTACCTTAGAAGAAACTGAACTGGGACAAGACACATCAGTTCTTGAATATTTTGATGAAAATATCCCACACCATCACACACATACATTCTCAAATACATATATATATATATATATATCCCTATTCCAATGTAAATATTCTCCATTTCATGATGGAATATGTGAAAAGAAGATATATATACACATAAAAATACATACCTATGCATGTATGTGTTTGCACCAGAAAGGAGCCACAAAGAATTCATTAATTAACCTAGAGGGACCAACACAAATTATGAAACAAAGAACCATTAAAAAGACCATGATTTTAAAATAACACCATTTTGAAATACCTAATTCGTTTGAAAACACCCCATATGAATACTTAGAGCACCCATGGTTGTGCCAACATGCAATGGTGCACCAAAGCATCTTAAGAGACCTAAAAACCACTTCCATATAAACACCGATTGCTTTAAAATGGATTAAAGCCTTTCATATGAGTTAAAAAACATGAAAAATCCCTTTTTAAACCCATAAAACACTTTTTAAAACATTTTACAACAAAATTCAAGCATTGAAACTACTAAACCATACTCACCAAACCAATTTAACAAACAAAAAATAATATTACAAAAAATGTACACCAAACCATGTTCACAATAAACAAATATCCACACAACATCATACGGGATAAACACTTCAACCAAAACCCCCAATTTCACAATAAATGAGCATTATCACTTAAAATAAACACATTATGTGTCCAATGTAGACATTTCACACAAATCGGTTTGAAACCCTTTTATTGATATCCAAAACCAACTCCAAAAAGATATATCAAAATTAACATGGGCACTATAGAGGTGAAAACCAAATTTATTAATTTAATTAAAAATACAAACATTAATGTAATTCCTTAGGAATGTAATACTCGGAAACACCTAACTCAAATCAAGTGTGAACGCAATCGAAGTCCAATATAAATAAGAGTAATATATTGCAGACCGACTATACACTATAAACACTGAAGAAATTCACAAATAAAAACCCCATGATTAGTGTTTGGCCAACTCAAGGAACCCCCCCCCAAATGTTGAATTAAGAATCACTATAGGAGGAGACTAAAAGTAGTAGGAGGAGAGATGATCGCCGAAGAGGAGGGGAGGTGTGTCGGTAGAGGGTGGTACAAGGAGGTTCAGGCTGCCAAAAGAAATAGGTTGCTCCAGGAATTGGAGGTCTAGAGGGGGCATTGTGCACCGGTAGGAGGCCAGTCGGAGCGATGGTGGAGAAGTGGGGCTGGGTAGGCCAGCTGAAGGCTTGGTTGGCTGGTTGTGTGCCTAGAAGGGGATTGGGCTACGAGAATAGTGATGTACATGGGGAGTTCTGCTTCTTGAATTCTATTCAAGGATGGGTGAGGGGGTTGGTGTTATTCCCTGAGAGATGGGGAGGCGGGTGGCACTGGGGGCTCGTGAGAAGGTGGTAAAGAGACATGGGCTGCTGGTGTCACGACCCGCCCTCGGGGCCCATGCCGTGACTACCCCATGCCCGCCTTCCAAAGTCCAGGGGCTGGCGACTAGCACCAAGGCGTAAATCCCAACAAAAAGGGGAGGCATTGCCTTTGAAAAGTAAACAACCACCACAAAGTAAGCAAGCGGAATAGTAAACACTAAGTAAAAAAACATAGTACAACTGAAAGTGCAGAAAAGTAAATGGGCCAGTATACAAACCCAAACTGAAAGTAAAGTACAACTCGAAAGGGAAAACAACAACTGTAAAGTAAAAGCCGCTACACCGAGCCGTCCACTGGAAATCCCACCTGAAGGGTGGGTACAGATAGCTCCACTGCTCCTCGGGTCCCGTCATCCGCTCCGAACACGTCCCGCCTAGTGGTCCACCTCCAGGTACCGTCCTGCTCTGCAAGCCTCAGCCAAGATCAACACTGTCCGTCGTCTGCAACCAACACAATGTAGTGCGGGCATAGCCCATGCAGGGGTGAGTTTAAGCTACTCAGTAGGGACCCCGAGACCCCTGAAGGTCTCTCCAAATCCACAAAGGATAAACCACAAAGAAAGGTACAATCACGAAGTAACAACCGACACTGCTTAGGTATATGCCCATACATATACCTAAGTAATCAATTCCAATACGCTCCAACCTCCGAGCCCAAGTACAACTCAGTCCACACAGGAAAGTAAACGTATTCCACACAGGAAGGCAAAACGAAATCCACACAGGATAGCACAACTCAATCAACACAGGAAAGCAACAGGATTCAGCTCACACAGGTATACTTCTTCAAAGGACGATAAAGATGATCTCTGATCCATCTAAGTCGTCGGACCCACGAAGGATCGATAGGTAACTGACCCCCGCAAAGACCCACACAGGATCGGGCCCACACAGGACCTATAGGCGCTGGTTCACAAAGGACCGTTGAGCGCAAAGACCCACACAGGATCGGACCCACACAGGATCGGGCCCACACAAGACCTGTAGCACTGATCCACATAGGATCGCTGAGTGCTGTAGTCGTCGTCGAATCCAAACAGGATCTCTGTACTGTCGTCATCGTAGTCACAGTAGCAGTAGCAGTAACAGTAGCATTTACAGTCGCAACCAGCACTAGGGTCTCCGCACACAGAAAGCTAATTCAGGAGGGTCCGCTCCACGAGCCGAGAGGCTGATACATCAACTGTCACAAAGTCCAGAGTTGATGTATCCAAAAGTTCCGTATCTTCAACAGGAACTCAACCCAACAGACGGCGCGTCGATCGGACGCCCGGTCTGAGAGTTATTGGCTTTTTCGTCCCAGGGGCCCGGTTGGTTTTTAAGGCAAAACCAACCCGACCGTACTCCACCTGCGTCCAAACCTCGGGCGGAGTATTCCAAAAGATCCGTCTCACTAAGAGGAACACAACAAATCTGACGGCACGTCAATCGGACGTCCGTAGCTCAAGATATGAGTGTTTCCGCTCCGAGGGCCCGGTTGGATTCGTGTACGAACCAACCCGGCCGAACTCAAATTATTCCAAAACTTTGAGTGCGATATACCGAATCGGCCGTCTCGATCCATGTATCGCATCGCCGCTGACGGTTCGTCGATCGGAGGTCCGTAGCTCAAGTTATGAGATAAAGACCGAAGTCGTCTCGAAAACGGGGGGTCTGGGTCCGGGCCGACCCGGCCCGACCCCCCTGGGTCGGCCCGAACCGGGTCGACCCGACCCGGGTCCGACCTGGCTCGGCGGCGCGGTCTGGCGCGGCAGTGCGGCCTGGCACCGCTCGGTGCCACGCGCGGGGGGCAAGGCCCCCGCTTCTTCTTAGCTGGCAGCGCGGCTTAAGCCGCGCCTTTGGAGAAAACCGGCCCCCCTCGTGGGGGCCTGCCTTGAGGAAAACGGGGGGCCGCCTGCCCCACCTTTATGAACCCCCCCCCCCCCCCCTCATAATGGATGGGGGCAAGTAACCTGGCTGGGGGAATTTAATTCCCCCGGTCTTTCCCCTTCCGGCCGGCCCGACCTGGCAGGTCGGTTCTTCTTCAACGGACCGGCCAAGCCGGTCCCCTTCCGGCTTCCGACACCGGCGGCCCGGTTAGCCGCCGGTCCTCTCGTTCTGCCGCGGCCTGGAACCGGCCATGGCCTTCGTCATTCGGCGGGGTGCGACGGCGCCATGCCCCTCCACCGCGGCCCCGCTCCGGTCGCGGCGCCTTTGGTTCTCTTCGACGCGGCGCGACGGCGTCGCGTTCATGATAATCCTTCCACGGCGCGGCGCGACGGCGTCGCGCAATATATCCGTGCGATTCCCGCGTGGTGCGACGGCACCATGCCTTATCGTTCATCCACAAGAATATAAAAATAATCCAAAACATAGGAGGGGGAATTCGGCCGTGTTTGTGCGGTCCGACCCCCCTCTCGTTAGACGATAACACTTAAATATTTATCCACCAGATTATCATGCTAGAACCAAGAACGAGATTAAATAATTAATCAACAACAAACCCCTACCTCGGTTACAAGATCGATGATCGTCAAAGACCCGCGGAAGACAACGTCGCGGAGGTCGGGCGTCGCGGTAATCGTTCGTCAATTCTGTGGACGAGGAGCTACGTCCGAAGAGGTACGTTGTTGGTGAATCTTCGTAAGCCGACGAAGGAAGTCTGAGGAGGAAGCGGTGTTCTCTTTCGTTGATATGAAAGGCGTCGTCGATCTTCGGAAACAACCGGCTACAAATAAGAGAGGAGCGGCGTTCTTCGTCGGAGCTCGAAGGTTCTTCGCGTTCTTCGTCAAAGTTGAAGAAGAAGGAGGAGCTCCCAAATCCTCTCAAGATGGCTAAACAAAATAAAATAAGCTAAGGCTTATTTTATTTACACAAACAACAACTTGAATATCAAAGGTTTGAAATTCAAATCAACCCACCTTAATTAATTTAACCAAGTTGTCAAACATTAATTAAAGGGGGTTATATGGGAGTTTTGAGAGAAGATGAGGAGTTGGGGTTCGTGTGGGCCCCACCACACTTAATCCCCCCAAGGGAGGATAAGTGGTTGTGGGTCCCACCACTAACTCCCTTTGGGAGAAGTTAACCAATAAGTTAAAATAAAAATTTGTAATCCACAATTTTTATTTTACTTATTCTAAACTCCCAAAAACTAACTCTCAACCCGAAATAAACGCAACCTCGGAAAAGGTCTCCTTAAGCGAATATCGGCGCTGCGAGTTCATCAGTGTCCTCGGATTTCAATTCCGAGCACCGGGTCAAAAGTTAGAAATTCCCGCTCGTTCGTTCACTGAACGTACCCGAGCCGAACTTCGGAAATTGATTCCGGGCACTCCGGTCCTCGGAATCAGGTGCCGTCAGATTCCGCGCTCTTGTAAAATTCCAACGAAAATTAAGAAAAAATTTCCCTTGAATTTTACGGGTCTTTACATTACTCTCAACTCAGGGCTTTACGTCCCCATAAAGATACAACAAAAACTAGGAGAAAAAATGAGGGTACTGATCACGCATCTGAGCCTCCCGCTCCCATGTGCTCTCCTGGAGGTTCCCGTGCTGCCATCTGATGCGTACAAGAGGAATCGATCGTCCACGTAGGACCCACTCCTGTCGATCCTCTATCTCCACCGGGACCTCCGTAAAAGTCGCCCCATCGTCAACGTCAAGCTACCCATGGTCAATGATGTGCATCGGGTCGTGCACGTATCTCCTCAGCTGAGACACGTGGAAGACGTCGTGCACCCGGTGCAACTGAGGTGGTAGAGCCAGGCGATAAGCCACCTCGCCAATCCTGCTGAGGACCTGGAAGGGTCCGATGAAGCGCAGAGATAACATGTCGCCTCGGCCAAATCTCCATATACCACGTCGAGGTGAGACCCTCAAGAAGACGTGGTCGCCATCCTCGAACTCTAGTGGCCTCCGCCTCCTATCAGCATATGAATTCTGCTGGCTCTGAGCTGTCCTCATCCGCTCCTTGATGATCTGGACCTTCTCTGTCATGGCCTGGACCATCTCCGGTCCCACAAGTGCTGACTCCCCTGGGTCTGCCCAGC
The DNA here is from genome assembly GCA_963277665.1 of Viscum album. NCBI lineage: Eukaryota > Viridiplantae > Streptophyta > Magnoliopsida > Santalales > Viscaceae > Viscum > Viscum album. The sequence goes on along the minus strand of OY728161.1, from coordinate 1,917,844,426 downwards.
ACAAAGGATATCTACAAGGTCGGCTGTACAACGCCTCGTACGGTGACATCCCGATGGTGGAGTGGTAGCTGTTGTTGTATGCAAACTCCTACAAGGGTAGGTGGTCCTCCCAGCTATGACCAAAGTCGAGGACACATGCGTGGAGCATGTCCTCGAGAGTCTGAATGGTCCTCTCCATCTGACCATCCGTCTGAGGGTGAAAGGCTGTGCTCAGATGTAGTTGCGTCCCGAACGCCTCCTGTAACCCCTTCCAAAGCCGGGAAGTAAAGCGAGCATCTCGATCGGAGACGATAGATGATGGCACGCCGTGGAGCCGCACAATCTCCTGAATGTAGAGACATCCCAAGCTCTCCACTGAGCCCTGCTCATTGATGGGTAATAAGTGTGCCGACTTGGTGAGTCGGTCAACAATCACCCAAATGGAGTCGTGACCTCTGGAAGTGCGTGGAAGTCCAGTCACGAAGTCCATAGATATTCCGTCCCACTTACACTCCGGGACCTCCAAGGTTTGTACCAAGCCTTCTGGTACCTGATGCTCTGCCTTCACCTGCTAGCAGGTGAGGCATCGAGAAACGAACTCTGCTACAGCCTTCTTCATGCCCGGCCACCAGTGCTGTCGTCTGTGATCCTGGTACATCTTTGCCACTCCAGGATGTACCACCAAAGGAGAAGTTTGAAACTCTCTCAGAACCTCCTCTCGCAAAGAGACTGGTACCATGGTACGTCCTCTGAAAAGGATGTCGTGCTCTGCTCCAAGGGAGAAACCATCAGGTGCCTGTCCCGAGGATATCTGTGCACGCCGTGTCTCACAGTCAGCGTCTTCATGCAGTGCCTCTCTGACCCGCTGCAGTAGTGGAGGGGTGACTGTGAGAGACTGGAAGAATGCTGCTCCATCTTTATCCACGAAGGATATCTTCAAAGACGCTAGTTGCTCAGTCGCCTCCTGAAGTAGCTGAATGCCCGTCCTCCTACTAAGGGCATCGGCTACTACGTTCCCCTTCCTAGGAGTATAGACTATCTCAAAGTCATAGTCCTGGTGGAACTCGAGCCATCGCCGCTGTCTCAGGTTCAGGTCCTTCTACGAGAAGATATACCTAAGACTCTGATGGTCGGAAAAGACTGTAAAGCGCTCGCCCATTAGGTAGTGTCGCCATGTCTTCAGAGCGAAGACCACTGTTGATAACTCCAGGTCATGGGTAGCGTAGTTCTGCTCATGCGGCCTCAACTGACGTGATCCATAGGCGATCACTGCCCGCTCCTACATCAGAACACATCTGAGTCCGGTCCCTGATGCATCGCAGTAGACTACGTACCCTACTCCCTCCTCAGACAACCTCTAGATAGGTGCGCTGGTCAATCTCTGTCTCAGCTCCTGAAAGCTCTGCTGACATCTGTCTGACCACACGATGGGTTTCCCCTTCTTCGTCAAAGCTGTGAGTGGTTCCACAACTCTAGAGAAGTCTGGTATGAATCTCCGATAGTATCCAGCAAGTCCCAAGAAACTCCGAACCTTAGTCACGCTCCTGGGTGGATCCCATGCTAACACATCCTCGATCTTCGTAGGATCCACTGCAACTCCCGCCTCAGAGATAAAGATTCACAAGAAGTGGACCTCACGTATCCATAACTGGTACTTTGAGAGCATACCATAAATCTGGTGTCCCGGAGTGTGTCTAGTACAACTCGCAAGTGATAGGCGTGCTCCTCCTCAGTCGTGGAGTAAATCAGAATGTCGTCGATGAAGACCACGACAAATCGATCGAGGTATGGCTGAAAGATCCTGTTCATGAAGGCCATGAACACTGCTGGAGCATTGGTTACACCGAAAGGCATAAACAAGAACTCATAGTGGCCATACCGACATCTGAAGGCCGTCTTCTGGATGTCCTCGTCTCTGACTCTGAGCTGATGATAGCCTGACCTGAGGTCTATCTTCGAGATCCACCGTGCTCCCTTGAGCTGATAAAAGAGGTCATCAATCCTCTGTAGCGGATACTTGTTCCTCACTGTCACCTGGTTCAGGCGACGATAGTCAACACAAAGTCGAAAGCTTCCGTCCGCCTTCTTGGCGAACAATATCAGGGAAGCCCAGGGTGAAACACTGGGTCGGGTGAACCCCTTGCCCTGCAAATCCTCCAACTGTACCCGTAGCTCTTGAAGCTTGGTGGGGGCCATCCGATATGCTGGAGTGGAAATCGGGGCTGACCCAGGGTATAAGTCAATATAAAAGTCTACCTCTCTGAGAGGAGGTAGCCCTGGGACGTCGTCGGGAAAAACGTCCGCAAACTGATCCACCACTGTAGGATAACCAGGACTCCGCACGTCAACTGCTCCAAGGACGAGGATAGCCAACTGATGAGTGATGGGTTGTCCTCTCCTCCGCGGAAGTCCATCCTGTGCTGCTAAGGCTCCCTTCTCGCCGGTGAAGGTGAACCTGCTCCCATCGGTGCGTACACATCGCACCTTGCGCCAAAAACAGTCAATCTACGCATGGACCGTAGATAGCCAATCCATGCCCAAGATGACGTCATAAGGCCTCGACGCTGCTACAAGAAGATCCCAGCCGAAGCTCTTGCCTCCTAGAGTAAGCTCACACTGCCGGCACCAGTGCGTAATCGTCGAGTCTACTCCCGTAGGAGTCTCTTGCCATAAGGATCGAGCCAACGGCTCTGTCGGAATCTTCGAGCTCCGAACAAGGGCAACAGCTATGAAAGAGTGACTCGCTTCTATGTCTACAAGAACTACAGCAAGGGTGGAATAGACACAGATAGTACCTCGAATCATCTCGGGTGTGCCGTGGTCGTAGTCCTCTGCTGCCTGGAGCTATGCCTGTCTCTGCCCGCCAGCTCCCTGTGGTCGGGGTGGACCTCTTGGTGGTGGTGGTGGCAGATCCTCAAAGCGTCGCCCACCACCTGCTGCTCGGCCAACTCCTCTGCCTCGTCCGCCTCCTCTCTGTAGACCGCCACGGTCGACCCTCTTCCTCTGCCTCGGTGGTCCCCCAACTGTCTGCGGCTGCTCGGCATGGAGGCCGGGGTAGTCACGAGCCATGTGGCCCTGCCCGCCGCACGAGTAGCACTGCCTGCCTCTCGAAAGACTAGCTCCACGCTGTGTGCCCCGCACTGCTGAGCCAGTGTCCTGAGGTCGTCTGCCTGAAGGTCTGGTCTGCCTGGACCCCAGAGTCATCCGTCGACTGCCTACTGCAGATGACTCTGCCACGTGCCGCCCTGCGGTGGGTCTTTGCGCTGGTGTAGACTCAGTAAGGAAGCTCTCGATCAGAAGGGCCCGCTCCAGTACTCCTGTCTGAGTCAGTATGCTGAGGGAGATCAGCGATGCCCTGATCTCGTGTCTCAAACCCTGATCGAAGGTCCGGGCCCTGAAGAATGGGTCTCGTACCATGTCGGTCGAGTAGCGCGAGAGATCAGTAAATCTCGCAGAGTACTGAGCGACCGTCATGCTGCCCTGCCGCAGCTGAAGAATCTCCGGGATACGCACCGCACGAAGGGTGGCTGGGACGATCTTCGAGCAGAAGATTCTCTCAAAGTCCGTCCAAATTAGAGATGCCTCATCGTGCACCTGGAGCATCAAGCTCCACCATCGTCCTGCTGCTGCGTGTAGTAGGATCGCAGCGAGGATCACCATGAGGTCTGCTGGTGTCCTCACTAGCCTAAACACACGTACCACGACCTCCATCCAGTCCTCTGCTGCCTGGGGGTCCATCTCCCCACAGAACCTAGGTGGTCACTGGCACTAAAACTCATGCAGTGCGCTGAGGCGACGTGCATCGTTAGCGGCTGGTACTGGAAGCATCGTTGGCTCGACGGGTAGAGCTACCGCCGGTGCCACTGCTGACAAAGGGCCCTGCACCGAGGCCTCGTCGCTCGGTGGGCTCTCGTCACACTCGACTCTCGGAACCCTAGTTGGCTGCCGTCATGGGGCCATACTGAAAAGGAAACAGGTGTTCCACGGTCAGAACAATATACCTGGTGAGATGATACATAATGTAATCACAAAGAAAACTTTGAAACACACACGCAATCAATGTTTTCGTGCATTAAGTCGGAAATCAGAAGTCAGGGTCCTGGTGTATGGATACGTTGGTCGCCGCACCAACACTGGACTCCCTGGACTGATAACCACACTCAATAAGCTAAACATTATTGCTTCTCATAGAAAAGATCAGAGTTCGCGGTAGAACCGAACTCCTCTGATACCAATTTGTCACGACCCGCCCTCGGGGCCCGTGCCGTGACTACCCCAAGCCCGCCTTCCAGAGGCCAGTGGCTGGCAACTTGCACCAAGGCATAAATCTCAACAAAAAGGGGAGTCATTGCCTTTGAAAAGTAAACAACCACCACAGAGTAAGCAAGCGGAATAGTAAACACTATGTAAAAAAACAGAGTACAACTGAAAGTGCGGAAAAGTAAATGGGCCAGTATACAAACCCAAACTGAAAGTAAAGTACAACTCGAAAGGGAAAACAACAACTGTAAAGTAAAAGCTGCTACACCGAGCCGTCCACTGGAAATCCCACCTGAAGGGTGGGTACAGATAGCTCCACTTCTCCTCGGGTCCCGTCATCCGCTCCGAACACGTCCCGCCTAGTGGTCCACCTCCAGGTACCGTCCTGCTCTGCAAGCCTCAGCCATGATCAACGCTGTCCGTCGTCTGCAACCAACACAACGTAGTGCGGGCATAGCCCGTGCAGGGGTGAGTATAAGCTACTCAGTAGGGACCCCGAGACCCCTGAAGGTCTCTCAAAATCCACAAAGGATAAACCACAAAGAAAGGTACAATCACGAAGTAACAACCGAAACTGCTTAGGTATATGCCCATACATATACCTAAGTATTCAATTCCAATACGCTCCAACCTCGGAGCCCAAGTACAACTCAGTCCACACAGGAAAGTAAACGTATTCCACACAGGAAAGCAAAACGAAATCCACACAGGATAGCACAACTCATTCCACACAGGAAAGCAACAGGATTCAGCTCACACAGGTATACTTATTCAAAGGACGATAAAGATGATCTATGATCCATCTAAGTCGTCGGACCCACGAAGGATTGATAGGTAACTAACCCCCGCAAAGACCCACATAGGATCGGGCCCACACAGGACCTGTAGGCGCTGGTTCACACAGGACCGCTGAGCGCAAAGACCCACACAGGATCAGACCCACACAGGATCGGGCCCACACAGGAACTGTAGCACTGATCCACGTAGGATCGCTGACTGCTGTAGTCGTCGTCGAATCCACACAGGATCTCTGTACTGTCGTCATCGTAGTCATAGTAGCAGTAGCAGTAGCAGTAGCAGTTACAGTCGCAGTCAGCACTAGGTTTTCCGTACACAGCAAGCTCGTTCAAGAGGGTCCGCTCCACGAGCCGAGAGGCTGATACATAAACTGTCACAAAGTCCAGAGTTGATGTATCCAAAAGTTCTGTATCGTCAATAGGAACTCAACGCAACAGACGGCACGTCGATCGGATGCCCGGTCTGAGAGTTATTGGCTTTTTCGTCCGAGGGGCCCTGTTGGTTTTTAAGGCAAAACCAACCCGACCGTACTCCACCTGCGTCCAGACCTCGGACGGAGTATTCCAAAAGATCCGTCTCACTAAGAGGAACACAACAAAGCTGACGGCACATCAATCGGACGTCCGTAGCTCAAGATATGAGCGTTTCCGCTCTGAGGGCCTGGTTGGTTTCGTGTACGAACCAACCCGGCCGAACTCAAAGTATTCCAAAACATTGAGTGCGATATACTGAATCGACCGTCTCGATCCAAGGATCGCATCTCCGCTGACGGTTCGTCGATCGGAGGTACGTAGATCAAGTTATGAGCAAAAGACCGAAGTCGTCTCGAAAACGGGGGGTCCGGGTCCTGGCCGACCCGGCCCGGCCGGCGGCGGTCCGGCATGGCGGCGCGGCCCGCCCGGTGGCGGCGCGGCCTGGCGCCGCTCGGTGCCACGTGTGGGGGGCAAGGCCCCCGCTTCTTCTTAGCTGGCGGCGCGGCTTAAGCCGCGCCTTTGGAGAAAACCGGCCCCCCCTCGTGGGGGCCTGCCATGAGGAAAACAGGGGGCTGCATGCCCCCCTTTATGAAACCGCCCCCTCCCCCATAATGGGGGAGAAAGTAACCTGGCAGGGGGAATTTAATTCCCCCGGTCTTTGCCCTTCCGGCCGGCCCGACCTGTCCGGCCGGTTCTTCTTCAATAGACCGGCCAAGCCGGTCCCCTTCCGGCTTCCGACACCGGCGGCCCGGTTAGCCGCCGGTCCTCTCGTTCCGCCGCGGCCCGGAACCAGCCGCAGCGCCTTCGGTTCCCTTCGACGCGGCGCGACGGCGTCACATTCATGATAATCCTTCCACGGCGCGGCGCGACGCCGCCGCGCAATATAGCCGTGCGATTCCTGCGTGGTGCGACGGCACCACGCCTTCTCCTTCATCCACAAAAATATATAAAAATAATCAAAAACAAAGAAGGGGGAATTCGGCTGTGTTTGTGCGGTCCGAACCCCCTCTCGTTAGACGATAACACTTAAATATTTATCCACCAGATTATCATGCTAGAACCAAGAACGAGATTAAATAATTAATCAACAACAAACCCCTACCTCGGTTACAAGATCGATGATCGTCAACGACCCGCGGAAGACAACATCGCGGAGGTCGGGCGTCGCTATAATCGTTCGTCAATTCTGTTGATGAAGAGTTACGCCCGAAGAGGTACGTCGTTGGTGAATCTTCGTAAGCTGACGAAGGAAGTCCGAGGAGGAAGCAGCGTTCCCTTTCGTTGACATGGAAGGCGTCGTCGATCTTCAGAAACAACCGGCTACGAAGAAGAGAGGAGCGGGGTTCTTCGTCGGAGCTCGAAGGTTCTTCGCGTTCTTCGTCAAAGTTGAAGAAGAAGAAGGAGCTCCCAAATCCTCTCAAGATGGCTAAACAAAATAAAATAAGCTAAGGCTTATTTTATTTACACAAACAACAACTTGAATTTCAAAGGTTTGAAATTCAAATCAACCCACCTTAATTAATTTAACCAAGTTGTCAAACATTAATTAAAGGGGTTATAGGGGAGTTTTGAGAGAAGATGAGGAGTTGGGGTTCGTGTGGGCCCCACCACACTTAATCCTCCCAAGGGAGGTTAAGTGGTTGTGGGTCCCACCACTAACTCCGTTTGGGAGAAGTTAACCAATAAGTTAAAATAAAAATTTGTAATCCACACTTTTTATTTAACTTATTCTAAACTCCCAAAAACTAACTCTCAACCTGAAATAAACGCAACCTCGGAAAAGGTCTCCTTAGGTGAATATCGGCGCTGCGAGTTCATCGGTGTCCTCAGATTTCAATTCCGAGCACTGGGTCAAAAGTTAGAAATTCCCGCTCGTTCGTTCACTGAACGTACCCGAGCCGAACTTCGGAAATTGATTCCGGGCACTCCGGGCCTCGGAATCTGGTGTCGTCAGAAACTGCGCTCTTGTAAAATTCCAAAGAAAATTAAGAAAAAATTTCCCTTTATTTTTACGGGTCTTTACAGCTGGCCAAAATGGGAGAGGAGGGGAAGACCAGGGGTGCAGCTGTGTGCATCATGAATAGAGGATGGGGGGAAATTCCATCAAGGGTTTACACCATTTTTATAATAATAACTATTTCAATAATAATAATAATAATTACAATAATACTAATAATTATTTTGTTTCTTAATAATAATAATAATAATAAAATCATTTCATTTTAAAACCTGCTAATACTAATAACAATTGAATAATAATTAAATTAATAAAACATTTAATGATAATTATATTATTAACAACTTTTAATAATAAATATATTATTATCTTCATAATAATAATATTATTATGTTTTAAATATTTTCATCATTTTATTGTCAAAAATTTTTGATTATTTTAAGAAATGGGAAACCACAGAGGAAATCAGGATAACCGCACGGTTAACGCCAAACATGTGGTTCCCATGCACTGGTCCATAACCCATTAATATTATTAAAATTCAAAAATTTAAAACTGGAACTCCAGACCAAACTTTTTCCAAATGATGAGTGACTGCGAGAACAATGAAATAAAAAAACTTTTGAATTTTAGGTGTGATATTTTATGCAATAAAATGTCTGAGAAACAACCTCTATAGTGAATAATATTTTTATATATAGATCACAATATCTTGTAGTAAATTTTCTCTCAGTGGTACTTGAATATTTATCAAAGGTATTGGGTAGTGTGCCAATAGATGTTTGACTTGAGGATGATTTATGTTTTTGGAATATACAATTTTATCATAGACATTATTTATAGGGGTATGCCTGAGAATGGTATGGAATCATTTAATTTAGGTTTTAATCTAATGGCCTTGTTGGAAGAATTTTCGGTCAGCATGAGTGATGATTAGTGGAAGCATCTTATATACCCTAGGTGATCACATCCATATTTGATGAGAGATAAAAATCTAGTTTGGATAGTGATGTAGATTGTATCCTAATGTGTGAAAGGTTTTTGATAGATGAATCAACTCCATGATAGACCGTAATCAGATGTTATGTGCTATTTGATCATGGTAGAATAGATATTCCTTCTTTTAAAATAGTGGATATGGTGAGGGAATCATTCTTCATAGTGTTTAGTGTACCCTTGGATAACGAAGATATATCATGATATCATATATTGATCATATTGTCTCTATATGAGTATTGACATTGCAAGTATAATCTCTTCCTTTTGACCTACCAGTGGATTAAATCCAAGCATCAATGATAAGGAGTATTACATCAGCCACTTCCTGTGCTTCTATGGATGTTTTATATTGTGATGATTGATTTCATTAAATTGTTTCTAAGTATTGCTGTAGTATGAGATACTCTACGGGTTATAGTTGAACAGGTGACCAAAGAAGCAGATTTATTTCTTATTTGGGATACCTATTCAATGGATGAACTAGGAAATATTTTTGTTAAACCTAAAGCTCTATGTGAGGGATTTAAATGTATGGTTTGATAGAGATTCTCATTTTACCTTAAGATTTAGTAATGGTTTTTAGATGATTTTAAAACAACCATTAAATCCATGAATGGATAATCATTTGTAGACAGAATGAAAATTAGAGAGAATGATCCAAACCATAGAGAATATTCTCAAGACATGTGTTCTAGATGTTGGTGGAGTGTATTATGACCATTTTTACTTATGAAAATTGGTTCATTAATGTTCTTTAGTCATTAATTAATATTTCACATTTTGAAGCTCTTTATATTAAATTATGTCACTCTCTAATATGCTTGAATGAAGTGGATGTGGAATATGTTGTTAGGGTGAGTATGGAGTAGAAGACCTCCTAGAGTTCCAAGTTCATCATAAATTAGGTGGTCACAACACATTGTAGAAAATGATTATATGTCGATAGGAGGAGACAACCTTTGGATTTCATTTAGGGTGACCATGACTTCATTTAAGTGTCCCATCAGTTCGTAAATTAGTGTTTTGTGAGGTTGAAAAAACTAACATCCTATTATCTAGGAGTGCATAATATTTTTAATGATATCAGGGTATGTATAATGTGTTCCATGTTTCTTAGCTTCTGAAGTACAATTCCAATCATGTGCATGAGTTTTAACGTGAGGGATTGACCAAGAACTACATGCATTGAATCTTGAATGACTGATTTTGTTTATTAATCAATGAGAATAAGTATTAAGATGATATATGGTTACTCTAATACCAGTTCTATAGTAGAAAAGTAATATTAAAGAATCGAATTTGGATTAGGAATAATATAATCAAATGTAATTTCACAAGTTGTTAAAATGCTCCTATCATTATACTTCATAATGATAAAAGTAATTAAAATATGATATTTTTAGAATCCTTAATTCTAAAAGGTATTTTCATGAGCCTTATTATGGATTAATATTGGTTCCAAATATTTTAAGGTGTTTTGGTGGAATAAACAGTGTTTCAAGAATTTTTATGTGTACTCTTGGTAGGCATACACCATGTTTTCATCCATTTTATCCTATTAAATATATTGTGTCAAATTAGTAGGTCTAACATTCCCGGGGATGGGTGTGATCTCCGAAATTTAGTGTTATGTATTCTCTAGTATACGAATTCTATATAATCTTTATAAAATTGAGTTGAAAGGTTGGTTAGTCCCAAATCAAAAGGGTTTTAGAAACACTTTGTAGTGGTCATTTTCTTAGGTTGTCCAGACTAGGTATATTTGATAGAAACATGAAAATGTTGGGAATTGCTACATATTGGTGTTTACCACTATATATTGATAAAATAGACTAATTATTATTTGATCATCATGATTTTTAGGGTCTCAATATAGAAATTATAGTAAATTATTTGGGAAGTAATTAACTCATTTGTTTACTTAATTTATTACATATATTAACCATTTTCCTCTCTCTTTATTTTATGATTTGTCCAAATTAATATTAGGTGATGTTTTGAATAATTGTATCTTTTCTATTTTTCATGTGAATCAAATTATTCTAGGGAATGTTGGTGGGGTAATCATTCATTGTTTATAAAAAGTAATACATCTCTCAGATCTTCTCATATGGCATTTCATTGTTTGATTGACCATATGATCGGAATTCTTTGTTATATAGGCCCAATTAATATTTTTAAATTTTAGGATTATGTGGTGTGTGTTTGTACATGTAGTGAAACCTATTATTGAAATGAATTTCATGTAATGTGTGTGTGTTTATCATTAGACATCTAGTTGATATGATTCACATTTCATTTTCATGTTTAGACCAATAAGTATTATTTTTGATAATATTTGTGTGTGGATGTGTGTTGGATATATAAATCTTTCGTGAAAATAAATTATTATGAAATTAAATGTTATATATTTAATGTAACATGTGTAGTTTCCTTGAATAACACCATGAAAAAGTTAATTTAAAATAATAATAATCATGATTGATTTATTAACATAAAACACCAAGCATTATTGTAATTGAGATATATTGTAGAAATATAATTAGTTAATATAACCCATCCATTTAATTAGAAGGTATTACTATTACTAACCACTCTATAAAATATTGTAGTGAATCAGGTTTTGGCCCTGTCAGACTTTCGAATATTTCTATGAATAATTCCAGAGCTAGGCGAGAAGACGTCGTGCGATTCTAAGAACCTGTGTGCCAAGAATTAATTTTATAAAAATATTATATTTTATTTATAATATTCACATGGTGTGGGTGTGATATCTCCTAAACGGTATCTCAAAAATGGAATCCGAGGGCACTTTTGCATCAAGAACTTTCCATTTACCCTAGGCGAGGTGTCAACTTCGCAGGCGCTGGCCTGCGGTGGAAAGCGCCACCAGAGGCGTTTTTGTAAATAAGTGGAAAAGTTAATTTATGATTTTTGGCTCAAATAACTCCATAATAGAGTCTTGTATCAAAATTCTGAGTCCTCCTTTGTGTTCAGAATGGTGAGTTTACCCTAAGGGTGACCTTACCTTTGGCTATATCGGGCGTCGGGCGTCGGGCGGAGGCGAGTCGGGAGCCAGAGGTGGGAGAGATTATTTTTAAAAATAAAATATCCCCCCCCCTTGATGGACGTGTGTTGCACAGAGGAGGAACTCCTTGTCCTTCCTCCTCCTCCTCCTCCCCTTCTGAAAGAAGATTACTGAAACAAATCGCGCGATCAAGGTGCCATTGAGTTCGGATTTCGAAGGCGGACGCTCCAGGATTGTGCAGCGGAATCTTTGGTGCGCGGATCATTGGCGTTATGCCAGCGAGGTAGGTGGTTTGAGTTTTAATCACCTGAAATTATTTATTCTTTTTTTTCATCAATTTTTCATTGTAGCAGTGAAGATCGGGTCCCAAGGGTCCCGCATACACCTTTATATCGAAAAACAGACCACAGAGCTTCCCCTGGCGGTCCGTGGAAGGTTCGCCGGCACAGCGGCGCCGGCGCCGGCGGACCCACGATGGTCCGCAGTTGAGTGAGGCAGCCCGTGGTGGACTGAGGTGGCTGGCCTCTTAGGGCGGCAGTGCGGAGCGCCGCGCGGTGGAGGGCCAATCGGCGCAGGCTAGTCTGCCCCCTTTTTTTACACAGGGGTTTTAAACACCCGTTTCGTGCAATCCAAGAGCCGGAATCACGTGAAGTACATGGAGACACGACCCTGGAGACAAGGTAAACCTTTTTTTGTGGGTTTGGGAATTTTACAGTTTGGGATCGTGGCCTGAGAGCTTGAAATGTCGAATAAAATAATGATATTTTATTATTATTCGACTTCAGGATGTTGTATCTTCTACCCAGAGAATCTGATTGACATGTCGTCAGTGGCGTTGAGACCTTGATGATATAGCAGACATTTCTTGAGATTTTTTGGGTGTTGGTACCAAGTTTGGGGTGCGGGCCCCATGAGGCCAGGTTTTGGCGTTTGCCGAGAAACGAAACTTTTTTTCACCAGGGGTCCGATTTTAGCGGATGAATAGTCGATCTTGAGTGTTTTTATGAGAGGATCGCACTGGTGCAATCCGTTCGATGAGATTTGGTATCGAGGTGTGGGCCCTACCTAAGGTGTCTTTGGTGAATAGTTCATTTTTCATCAGGTGTCCGTTTTGGACGAACGAGTAGTGAATCCTGTGTATTTTTCTGAAGGGATCACCATGGAATGATCCGCTTGATGAATTTTGGTATTGTTGTTCGGGACCCGCATGGGCTAGCTATGGTGAACAGTTCCTTTTTAATTGGTTGTCCATTTCGGGCAAGTAAACAGCCTATCCTGCGTGTTTATCTATGTGGATCATGATGGTTGCCTTGATATCGGCCTTGGAGGTGCGTGGGGTTGCGCTATGGTGGGTTTCTTGGTTTAGCGACGTTTTGACCCGTAGTGGTTGAGGGTACTCCCTTGGTTCATTCCTGCGAGGGTTAGAATGACATCACATCCTTCACATAGGTTTTTGATCCCCTCGATGTGATGTTTAATCTATTAGATTTGTGGCATCCCTCCAGTGGGCCCAGAGTGGGATCCTCTAGCATCGTTTCCCTATATCGGGTTCTTGGTATCATTGTGATCGCATTTCCATGGGCGTCGATCCCTTATCTAGAAGTTTCACCCCGTAGGGATTATGGAAATCGGGAATATGATCCCCTATGTGGTGGGCCATGCTCAGTAGGGTTGTGGAATCGTCAAGAATACGACCCCTTCTCCGCATGAGGATTATAGTAGGGTTGTGGTATCGTGGGTTAGGCGATCCACTACTCAGCGTGTGGTCTTTGTAGGGTTGTGGCATTATCAGTTTGATCCCATACATCACGAGTTATACCCGATAGGATTCTAGTATCATCGTGGCCACCTTTATATGGGATACGATCTTCTATCTGAGTGACGTGCTTATGTCAAGAGACAGATTAGGTTGTGGTATACCCCAGTGGATCCTAGATCCGATCCCCTATCTGTGAGTTCTACGAATTCAGATCAAGTTACGGTATCCCCCAGCGGACCTTGGGAGTGATCCCCTCTCTATGTGATCTTTATATACAGGTGTGGGTTATGTTATCCCCTAGTGGAGGCTAGGAGAGATCCCATATCCGAGGAGTTTCGTGTTTAGGTTGTTTCAGCGTGGTTTCTCTCAGTGACGGTATCCGAAAAGCATGATCTCTCGAGTGATCATCTAAGATGTTTGTGTGAAACCTGATGGAGTTTATCTCTTGGACGGGTGTCATCTGGGATGGAATTAATTGTGGAGTGTGATCCCCTAGTTGTGAACAGTTGATGGTGTTGAGGTCGTTACCTCATGTGGATTGTGTGCGAGCTGAGTATATCAGGATGTTCACGGTTTATGTATCGGAATACACCTATTATAAGCTAAAAAGTTGCGTTTAGATGAGGATGGTCACGAGATGGACTTCCTTTCATGTCTGGTTTCCCTCTATATGGGGTGAGAAGACTGTTTCCTTTTAGTTTCTCTCTATTGTTTTTGTTTTTTTGGGTTCCTATTGATTATTATTATACTTACCCTTGCACGGGCTTTGCCCGCAAATGATTGTGTCTTGTGAACACTACAAGCCTTTTGATGGAGTCCCAGGAGGACCTAGAGTAGGAGAAACATAGTGAGTGGGATTGACCGGGGTTTTTACTGGAGTTGTGTCGAGGAGATTAACAGCAGGTGTTTTGGCAGTGTTTTCTTTCCTTCTGAGCAGGTTGGTCACTTTTTTAGTTTTCTTTTGGTGGGCCCTATTTTCCCATTTTGTACTTCTGTTGCAATCTGGTTCAGGATAGTTTTATGCATGTATTTTATTATCAATTATATATATATATATATATATGCAATGTTGCATGGAGGTTTATGTATGTGCATGTGTATAGGTACCTTAGGCTAATTTCTCCCATGTGTGTGATAGCCTACTCAGTGCTAGACGCCAGCCCCTGGCCTATTGAAGGCGGGCTTGGGGAGTCACAGCTCGAGCCCCATTGGGTCGAGTCATGAAAAATATATTTATATTTATTCCACATAATAAAAATATATTGATTAATTCTTAGTAAAAAAGCATTAAATTTTTAGTGAAGTCGGTTTATGCTACAAAAATCCAATTTCATTAAAATGGTCTTATATTATTTTATGTGTCGAAATTATAATTAATTTATACCAAATTTAAAAAAATATTTTTTAAAATTAATCTCATTTCAAAAATAAAAATATCAAAATTGACGTAGGTGGATTCTTTGGGATGTTTCTCAAATTTTTGAGTTTTTAGTAAATAATGAAAAATATTGAATTATTTAATTCTCTCATTTTTTTCGTTAAATCAGTTACATTGAATGGACCATTATATTTTTAATTTTTTTATGTTAAATATTATAATTTATATTTAGAGTAATATAGTTAATTCAATTTTAGTACACAATAATCATAATTTTCATATAAGTAAATTTTTTTATATTTAAGAATGAATTTATCAAAGCACTATTTTTCATTGCATTTATGAATTTATATTAAAATTGATTTCTACCAATTCAAGAAATAAAATTTAAAAAATGGGTAACCTATTTAAAATCAACAGGTTTAAATTTTTTAAATAAGTACATTTATATTTTATTTTTCATTATGAATACTAACTATGGTAACAATTTGTCACCCATGTAAGGGTAAAATGGGTAAAACATAGTTAAAACTATAACATATGGTCAAAAATTCAATAAATAATTTTTTTTACTTCATTCTATGGTAATAATTCGACCATAATGATCCAAAATTTGAATGTATGTTATTTTGGTATAATTTTTCCTTGATAACGACATTAAATTATTTTGGGTAAAGAAAATTCAAAAATATCAGTCATTAGTTTTAAATTTATTTTATATGTTCATGTATGGAAAATAATATGTTAGAATTGAATATAAAATTTTATTTTTATTATTCTTAATATTTTTATGAATTTAATATATTTTAAATTTTTAGTAATGGTATTGTTACCAAAGAGGCATATAATATGATTACAGATTTCTTGTTCAAGTAGTAGAAAAATCAATGTTGACGATTTTAGAAACCTAAAACGAAATATATTTTGAATGATTTGTGGTTTTAAATTAATTTTATTATTAATAATAATGTATAATATTTTTTAAAATACTTAAAATTATAATTCCTTTGATATGTTCATGACTTTAAACTCCAATTAAAATGATAGTGTAAAAAATTACATTAATTATATTTTAGAAAAAATAATATTTCATTATTTTATTTAAAAATAAAAAATATATTTACAAAGCACAATTAGTATGATAATTGGTCTAAAATATCAAAACATTAAATTTTATGATCTAATTTTTACCTTAAATTTCAAATGATTTCACTTTAATAGTGAAAAAGTTGTTACTGTAGTTAAGAATAAATATAATTAACAAAGGGGTTTAACAAAAATGAATGTGTTAAAATGAAATAAATTCATTTTTAAATTTCATTAGTTGTTTTTATTTAGACATACCCTTATCACCTTGTAATATGAGTCATATCAAATCAATTTTTAAAATATAGTGACATAATAAATTTTTTAAATGTGGATCAATTACATGTTTACCACTCACCTAAATTATAATGGGACGCCCTTTCTTTAACTTATGTACACCACATTGAGCCATCTAGCTCAACAAACCCTTGAATTCATTTCCTGTAAACTTATATATACACTACATAGTGGTTATGGTCTTCTTAATAAACCATTCAAAGGATCCTTAAGAAGATATCTAATGGAATTCTAATAAATAAGATGTAATCGTCTTTACCGAATTTTTCAAATTTCATCACACATCATCATTATAAAAATCAGTTGTACCTCTCAAATATTAATAACTATGATATCATAAATATAATTATATTCTATTATTATTCATGAAATCAACTTTATATCACTTTTTTATCTTATGAAAATAACAAATCAAGCCTTGTACGTCTCCACATAGAGGTGTAAATCATTTTTCATAAACATATTTATTGGATGGTTATAAAGATTAAAATAATTAATATACATTAAATTTATGAAATAATTATTTTTAATGGAATTATAATATCATAATTAAATTTTTATCTTCTAATATATTTTAAAATGATAACATCACTCATGTGCATGTGTGGACTATCACCTCGATGAAGCAATGCAACATGTTATCAATTTATTCTTTAACTGGACGATAATAAGGATATATTTAATGATTATATATGATATGTATGATATATATGTTATAATAATGATTCATTAAGGGTGAATTTTTATTTTATACTATATTATTTTATTCATTGAAGGGACAAATCAATATTCAGGAGTATGTACGACTTACCATCTTTAAGATTTACCAAACTAAAAATCTCTTTGAAAACAGAAGAGTTAAAACTAAGAAATGAATATTTTTATATGAAATTATTTATAAATATGTGTTAAAATTTTATAAATAGATAATATATTAAATTATAAAAATTTAAATAATTATGATAAATAATTATCAAGAAATATATTAATTATATAGATGTTTATACAGCTTTTGATATTGGTTGAACATGAGGTAAGTGATTTTCATCTCACATTTTTTTCTTTGAGAACATGGCATATACTTCTCAGATTTCTTATTTATTGTGTATTTAATAAAAAATAATTTATTGTATTCTTATTCACTGAAAAATTTTAGGTGTTTTCATATACATATAATGTTTTATCATTCATGATTTTTTGATTCAAATGTTTCCAAAGTGGTAAGTGATTATTGTTAAAATATAATTGTTTGTCTAGATTATCTTTGATCAATTATCATGTCATAGAGTTTTATGATTTATCTCTTCATAATAACATGCTTTTTATACCAAATGGTTATTTGTGGATATTATATATTTTTCATTCCTTTTCATCTACTTCAAAACTCAATATACTAAAATATTTCTTAATGGGAAGCCATCAATGTCTCTTTATTTTTTCGAAAATCATTTTTCTTCATTGTTCGTGTTTTTTAAAAAAATTTCCAAAAATGTTTTTTTATATTATCCTATAAAATTTTAAAATCATTTTTATCCATTTTTAAATTAAATAATTTTCTTGTCATTTTCCTAATGGGGTAAATTTGATATTTTACCAGATAAGTGAATGGAATATTTTTTAAAAAGTAAATGGCATAAGAAGAATTTCCCTCCATCATGAGTTTCTAATATTTTGATGCATACTTTAAAAGTTTTTAAGAATATTTAAAAACATCCTTAATATTTTAAATATTTTGGTATTTTAAATATATTATTTTAATTGAAATAATTATTTTATTTGAGATATGTTTCGGGGATATTTTAATAGAAATTTTCATCCATGATAACATCCATTTATGTTACTTATAATTTTTTAGGGTTATCATCCAATTATACCATCCAATTTAATTATTTGGATGTAATGTTATAGTGATTATTTAATAATTAATCCATGAAACCAATTGTATTTGCATGAGTAAATTAATTGATGATAAACCCTTTCGGAATCCCATTTCTTTTCCATAGGCAATTTTATGATTTTATAATGTCATTGAAAACCCTTTATTTTCCATAGGTTATGATTTTTTATAATAATGAGTGATTTATGATATTTTAGAATTCATTTAATGTAATATGGCTAAATAATGGTTTCTCAAAAATTTATTTTTCCCTATAATGAATTGGTTAAGGATAGATATCACATGAGATTATGAGGAATAGAATAGGGATTTAACCAAGTTTAGTATAGGTATTAGTATACTAAGATTATATTGGGAGTGAATCTTTAATGATGATGTAATGTAGTGTAATGGGGATAAAATCCAATAAAATATGATAATCTCAAAAGTGATCCTTTAATAAGGAAAATAATTTATATAAATATTTGAACATAAATACTTTATGAATTTTTCTAATGTTATGTTCTTATGGCTCATGTTTTTTTATTCTGTTATTATTCATTTGTTATAAACTACTATTAATTGTTCCATAATGAAATATTATGATTATTGATATACATGGGTAAGGATTTTAAAATATTATTCTCATATTATCATACCATTTTGATCATGTTATGGTTAGGTGATAAATGATATCTCCATTTTTACCCATATAGATCATTTTATGCCACCCTATATTATGTTTCCAATAATTACGTTATAAAATAATGTTTTTATATAGGGTATGATTAAGAAGAGAACCATGTGAGAAAATATTTATTGGAGATATTGATGATATTTAATAAATAATAGGAATGTCTATCCAGTCTCTAAAAACACTAAACCTTTACATTTTTTGTGTGGATCATAATTTTATATAGTTAATATTCTCCTATTTAGAATTAATATATGTGTATGAAAATTATGGGTCACTATAGTTTGTATCATAGAATGGTATAGTAAATAATTGGATATTAGTATTAGATATCTTTGGTGAAAACCATGGGGACATGTCAAAGTTTAGGATGAAATCCTAATGTTTTGGTACGGAAGAGATCATATAGTTTTGATTGAGATATATCCATGATTGGAAACTAAAAGTGGACTTGGTTTTGGGTTAGATTAATCTAGAGGTAATAAGATCCAAAATAGTTTTTTCAATTATATCTTAATTGTAATTAGGTTGTATGGTGTGTGTTCCCTTACTACAAACTGAGTTTGAATCTTCAAAGTTATATTCTTGGGATAAATAGAATTTTCTTACCGAATAATTATTAACGGTTTGAATAGATTATATCCAGGAATTAACTCGTTGAAACCTAAGGTTACAAAGATTTAAATGAAGGTTTCATGGTTTAAACATCTTATTAATGATTTTATCATGATTATTATTATGAAAAATATTCTATATAGTTTTTTCTCAATAGTTGGGACTTTGAGGAATCATGTTAACCCAAAATTTCATTGAAAATTGAATGATTTTAGCCATGAGAAAAAAATGAAATTGTAGCTGGAAGGTGAATCCTTTTGATTATTCCTAATAAGATATATCTCTATATGATTTTAAATATCAATGTACGTGAGTTTCTTGTAACACCCAATACGATAAAATTGAAGTTTCATTATGACCATAGAAGAACAACTATTCATATTCTTATACATTATGTATGTGAGAATAAAAACATTAGAAAATTCATAAAAGGTATTAGAAGTTGTTTTATGTGTTGATACTATGGGCATAT
Organism: Viscum album; assembly: GCA_963277665.1. Classification (NCBI taxonomy): domain Eukaryota; kingdom Viridiplantae; phylum Streptophyta; class Magnoliopsida; order Santalales; family Viscaceae; genus Viscum; species Viscum album. Next base: position 1,917,824,755 of record OY728161.1, on the reverse strand, counting down.
GGAGTGAAACTTTTGATAATAATGAATATTTAAAATGAGGGGCATTAATTTCATCCTAATATACTATTTATAGTTAAACACTTCCTGTGTTGGGAACATGGGAATTTTTCTTGAGTCTATCCCCTAATCAATTTTTTGACTGATAGACTAAATAAATAATAATGATATACCAATAATTTTAGTATATATGTTTTGGTATTTGAGAATTATATTATTGATGTTCTATATTAATGACATTCATGTTATAAGAATCATGGAACATCGAATGATTTTTTTGTAAATATTCTTATTTAAGGATTTGTAAAAATAATGTATATTTGGGATAAATGGATGATTGAAATTGATGAAGTAATTGGGACAATATTAGAAAGCTTAAAATTTTTAGTGAATTGATAGAAAACTAATTTAGGGAATCATTGATTATATTTGTTGAATTTTTTCATTTTTGGAATATCTTCAATAGTTTAGGACATTATTTGACAAATAATGATTATATATAATATATGATTCTATTATGATTTTTTAGTGATTTTGGTTATGAATATTTTTAAGGGAATATATGATCATCATATTCACATGTTTTTCATTGGACATTATGATCTAAAATATTTTTTACGTGGATAAATGCTTGATAAAATCATTCAATGTTTTGATTTTAAATGATGTTAGTCATATTTTGGGGGATTCTTAATGTTAATTATTTATAGAATGGATTAGACTGAACTATTGGGGTTACTTTTCTATTTTTAGATATTAATGTATTGTATTTATTCATATTAGATAACATATGCTATCAATAATATATTTTTTAAATATTTATATATATAATGAAGGAATTTTCATTATTTTATAGATATTATAATACATTAAATGTTATTTTTTGTGCTGGGAATGAAAAATTCATCTTGAATATTCATTTCTTGGAATGAGACATGACATTGAAATTCATCTAAGAAAAATGAATAGATGAAATTATTCTTACGAAATTGAATGAAACAATATATATAAATTATATTTTCATCTCTATATTGACAGTGTTAGAATTAATCATCATTAGAAAAATTATCTTGAATTTTTTTTATCATTTTACATTAAGTTTTTATGAATTTGTTGCCTTTTTACCCATCACTAATTTACTATTTTCTGAGAAATAAATTTTTCATTAGCATGTTCTCTATAAGCCCATTATTTTTCATGGATGATAATGTTATCCTCCATGAGAATATTTTTACTTCCTCACAAATTTATCATTATTTAGGGACCGGATTATGTGTTATTTTTGGAAAACATTATCCTTCATACTTACCATTTTAAAAATAAGTTTTATTATCCCTTATTATTATGTGAGTTTTCAATAATGTTATTTTACAATATTAAACATTTAATATCCAAGTTAAATTTTGAGGGAAAATTTATTTAAGTTGGTTAAAATGTAATACACTAAAAATTTTATTATATATTAATATTATATTTGATAACTTGTTTAAAACACAATACTAAGGTTTATGAAAATTGAGATATATTACAAAAATATTAATATTTAAATGTGGCCAATCCGTTAAATTATAATGTATGAATATGAGAAACCAAATTATGAAATATAGGTATAATGGTCTTACTTAATACAAGTTTTTTATTAATAATGAGGAAATTAGCACTCATATTTTATTGAATTCATTTTATGCTTTGAAAAATTATTTTCATCAAAAATGATATTATTTTATTTTTTCCATAGAAATAATAATTATTTTCTAAAAATTATAGAATTTTATTTTATAAATTTAACTTTTTATTTAAAATCATCTAAAAATTAACTTAGGTAGAATTTTTCTATATGTCTAAAATGATTTTTTTTATAGAAAATAGTGAAAAATATTTATCTTTTAAATAGTTTCATTTATTTTCATTAAATTGAGTTCTTTAAAATTCTAATAATATTTTTTAATTATTTATAATGTTAAATATGATTAATTTTATATATAATAATCAGATTAATTAAATTTTAATATTTAATATTCATGATATGTATATTAGTTATTTTTTAGGCTCAAGAATGTATTTATCTAAATACTATTTTCATTCAATATTATTCATTAAAATAAAATTAGATTTAGACCACATCTATCGATATAATCTTGAAAAATGAGAACAATATTTTGAATTAGGAGGATCAAATTTTGGATATATATCCCTTTTATTATTTTTTAAATATGAATAGTAATTGTTGTAAATATTTGTCACATAAAGAATGGTAAAGTGGGTAAACCATGATTAAAACTATGAGATATGGTCTCAATATAAATAAATACTTTCCCTTAATTCATTATAAGTGATACCTTCAAGCTAAATTAAATTCCAGATGTATTTTTATCTTATTTTATGTGTTTATATATCGATAGAAATATGTTATAAATGAATTTATAATTTTATTTTGAACATGATTAATTAATTTTTATGGTTTTAATTTTTATTTATTTTTTTCTAATTTTATAATCAACATAATATAAAACACGACACTAAAATAATTCTTGTTCATGTAGTATAAAAAATTACATGCTTTAAAAAACATGAAAATAATATTTTCTAGATGAATTATGATAAATTATTTATATTAAAATTAATATTTCATCTTTATGCCCAAAAAGTAAAATTAGATGAATAGTTTAATAAATGAATTTAATTATATATTATGAAAAATAATATTTTTAAAAATTATATATAAAAACATAAAAATATCTAAATAAGACCATTATGATTAGAAATAGTCTCAAATTTCATCTATTTTCTATTTATGATCCAATTTTTAACTTATAAGTTAAATTATGAAAATTTAATATTGAAAATGTTATTACTACTTTTAAAGTTAAAAAGAAGTGAACAAAACAATTAAACCAATTTATATGGGTTTAAATGACCTAAAATGATTCGCAATCATCATTTGTTGCTTTTATGTAAACCATAAAATTTCAAAATTAAAAATTGTTTCATTTAGAGATTTTTTTTCAATGAATGTGAGTTATTAATATTTCAATTGATTAATGAATTAGAAGTGTATCAATAACCACAATTATTAATGGAAATCCCTCAGTTCTCTTACATATATCTCTTTGAGTCATATATCTCAAAAAAACCATAAAAATTATTGTTCTAAACTTACCTAGACATTAACTAAATATGACCATCTTCTTAAAATACCATTCTAAGGTCCTTAATAAAGGATCTAAAGGAAGTCTACTAAAGAAGAAATAATCTCCCATACCAACAAACTAAAATTTCATTATTCATATACTTAAAATAAATAGTTTGTAGTTATCATAATATAATAAAACAAGATTCCTTATTTTGAGAATATGTTTTTTTGATTTTGGGATTAACATTTTCATCATTTTCCATCATATGAATATAGAGAACATTAATCATGTATATGTACAAATTATCGGCTCCACAGAGTGGTGTAATTAATTTTTCATCACCACATTGCATGGATGGTTATACGGATTGAAATAATGAATATAAATGGTTTTGATGAAATAATTATTCTTATATAATTATAATATAATATGAATCATTTCCCCTAATTATCCTTCGAAAATGATAACATCACTCATGCTTATGTATGGACTACCACCTCCATGTAATGATGTGATTTGTTTTCATTTTATGATTTACGTGGATGGAAATATGGATATATTTAATGAATATATATGATAAATAAGATATAATAATTATTCCTTAATTGTGAATTACTGTTTATCTTTATATTATTACAACTATCTAAAGATGAAAACAATCTTCATTCATATACATAACCTATCGTATCGATGAAAAGTATAATTTATTATTTTATGTCTATATTATATGGTTGAATCTAAATATATATAAAATTTATATATTTAAATTTTATATCATGGTTACTTTTTTTAAGATTACGGAACCATGATCAATTTATATGGACCAAAATTACTGAAGTGAAACTCCTTTGTTAAATGAAATAGTTATCACAAAAAATTATTGATTTTAAGAAAATATTATTAATTAATGAGTGTTTAAATATTATAATGGGGTAATATATTATATTATATGTATTTTAATTATTATTCTAAGGATTTATAAAAAAATTAAATTTATCATACATTATGTTATATAGCATTCTAATCAATGAAAACTCAAGGTAATAGATTTTCATCTATCTTTTATTTCTTTGAGACAGTTTCCATATTCATCACATGACTTTTTAATGTCAATTATATATTATCTATGAATATATTTTATAATTAATATCATGTAAATTATAGGGATTTACATATCCATATATGTTTCTCCCTTTCGTTAGGTTTTTATTCCAAACATACTAAATTGGAAAGAGATTTATGTTACGATATCATTATTTATCATGATTCTTTTTGATAATGTTACCAATGATAGAATTTTATGAATTTTACCTCAATAATATTATAAAATTTGTTCTAATCTAGTAATTTTTAGAGATTACATATTCTCCATTTATTTTCCACTCTTTAATAACTCAAGATACTAAAATATTTCTTTAAAAGGATATTACATTACTTTCTTATATAGTAGAAAATTATTTTTATTCTATGTCAATGTTTAAAAATAAATAAATTATTTTTTTACTATTTTATGATGAATTTATAAAATCATTTTTACCAAATTTTCACTTTAAAAAAAATAAAATTAATATTCTTTTCATTTTCTTAATGAGTCACATATCACCTTTTACATAAAATGTGAATGGAATCTTTATATTAATGTATACAGTAAGAGTAGAACTTAATACTAACATCACAGCTCAAAGATTTAAGCCCCCTTTATATATTTCCACGGTTATTCTCAAATAAAATTTATTCCTTAGAATATTCAACATTATTAGGTTTTTAATATGTGACTTCAAAGTGAAAGGTGTATTTTCATAAAAAAATTATTTTATTGATCATTTAAAGGCATAATTATTATATGATAACATTTTTTATTTTATTTATTATTTATTAGGTTTATGATCAAATGATACCATCCAAATTAATTATTTATCAACATTATGTCAATTATGAGGATTAAATAATGATTATTTGCTATCTATTTATTTCTAATGATTTAATTAAGCTTTGGAAAAACCCTTTTGAAACAAATGTATTTCCAATGACTTGTGATATCATGAAATGTTGAAATTTGTAAAAAACCAATTTATTTTCTATGTGTTATTATATGTTGTTAGGTTGAATGGTTTAAGATCTTTTGGGACATATACGAATAGATTGAGATTATGTGACTACTGGGATCATAATTATATATCCCTCCAATACATTAGGTAAATATGGATATATAATGTCATAATAAAAACTGTGATGAGGGGTGAACCCAGTTTAGTAAGGGAATCATTGTAATATGAGAGTATTTTTATGGAAACTTTTATAATGATATGATGTAATGGGAATCAAACCCAATCCAATGTGATAGTCTTAGAAGTGATCATTGACTTGTTAAATTATTTTCTACGATTTTACATAATCCATAAATTTATGTATTATTCTAATGGCATGTTCTCATAGATCATATTCTTTGATTCTTTATGATTCAGGTCTTATAAACAGAAATGATTTATTCCATGTATAATGACAATGATCAATGATATACTGGGTAAAGATTTACAATTTTTAAGATCATATTATCAAACCCTTATTCTCATCTTGTGCTTAAGTGATCAATGATATATCCCTTTTTTACCCTTACTTTACATTTGAGGTCACCAATTATTATGATTCCTTTCCAATGGTTATAAATATTTTTTTTAATAGTGGTAAATCTAATAAGAGAATTACATGAGAAGTTATTTGTAGTATATTTAAAACATCATGCATGAAATAATATGGTTTTATATATAGTCTCTAATAGTGATAAACCTGTATAGTTTTTGCATCTAATGTAATTTTATGTAATGAATATTCATCTATTATGATGTAATATATATATATATATATAAGAATTTTTTATTTTTCTATTCTCTATATTTACAATTTAGTGAATAGGTTGAACCATACAGGAATGTTTCTACATTAGATGGGGAGTGTAGATGATGTGATGTCTTACTGCAGAGCCCTGATATTGGGATAATCCATGGAATGTGATGTTCCCTAGAGTAATGAGAATGTGTTGATGAATAATTTGTGGATGACATGGATATATGAATTGACATAAATGGTAATTTACATTAATTTAAGGCATAAATAGCCATTTCTAGTTGATTTAGGCTGATAATATGTTAGCTGAGTACGTCAGGTAGATATGTTATAGTCCTTCTATCATGGAGATGAATTTGGTAGTGTTGGTATCCAAAGAACCAACATTTTTGTACACATGTGGGATTATATGTTTCTTAATTTCATATTGATTATTATTAATGAATACACTAATTTATATTTAACATCTAAATTTAAGAATATTGGTGGTATCCTACTATGTTTTTTACACAAACTGAACATGGCCATCTCATTGTACATGTTTACCAAATAATCATGGATCAATTTATAGGAAAGGTACCTGTAGTTGGAAGATGAGAAGAACTAGTAGTATGGTTTGAGGCAATGTCGATACCAACTATATATCATTTATAGTTCATTCAATGCTACTTATGTACCTTTACCTTCTTTGGTATGTTGATCTATTAGATGTGGGGACCATATATTCTTCATTATTTATTATGATTGGAATGACATTTTTTTATAAAATGGGTTGATACTCTAACTGGATTACGGACTCACATATTTTTATTATTATTATGTGTTTATTCTTTTTTAATTACTAATGGTTTTTTGTTTTTAAGGGTATAGTCTCCCCCTGATGCCTCTCAATCCCCCAATACTATTCAGTATCCCCATGATTCAAAGGAGGGGAACATAAGGTTTTGGGGCACTCTACCCATACCAAATGATTCAATTTGTGATTTTATAATTTGAAATATTATTTAAGTTCATTTGAGGTGGCTGATAAATCCTACGGATTTATTTATGGATTTTTGGTTTCAATTGAGTGAAATAAAAAAAATTCATTCAAGATTTATTTAATATAAATTACATAAGGATATTCAAAATAGGGATTATCATAAGTGGATCCAAAAAAAGGATCTGAATATAATTATAGTGGAATACAGATATCCATATGTAGATATTGAATTAATAGTGATCTCAAAAATAGATTCATTATATCATCTTTAACATAAGAAGATCCATCATTTGAACTTTGACTTAAAAGAGATCCAGAGTTGGGGTTTCATATAAGATGACTATTTATCCATAAATTTTACTAAGAATTATAGAATTTATTTTCAGAAATGATAATTAAATTATATTATTCCTGAATTAATCTTAATATATAAAAATATCATTATCACATTATAGTTATTTTGATTCTAGATAATAACAAAGGAGAATATATATAAGGTATAAATTGTTACTAAGATTACTTCCATGCTATAGATGGATTTTGCAATTTTAAATATATGATTACTTCAATAAATACATATATATTTTCAAGATAATTAATGAATGGATTCTTTGGAGTTTAAACATTTAAAATATCTCGATTGTTTTGGGAATAAAAAAAATATGATTCAAAATATTTTGAATATAGAGATAAATTGGGAATACATGAAATGATTTAATATATTAGATCTATGATGCTTCTTAAATTAACTAACTTTTCAATAATCCATTTACCAAAATATTATTCAAAATACTATCAATATAAAATAAAATAAGCAAAATAATATGAGTGGATGTTCTCAAGTATAGATATCATGTAAATACTACGTGAATATTGAGGTGTTGATTGAACTTCATACACTTATATATTATTGAGAATAAATTTATGTAAGGATATATTTTAAAAAAGAAGAAATATTGGGTACAAATATTTTAATACGAAAGAATAATAACTAAATCATATTTATTATAGAGTGTGTTTTGAGACCATAAGAATAGTTCATGATGTTATCAATGTACATGATAAAAAATACATACGTAGAAAATTAATTCTTGTATGCTCAAGGTATGCTATTTTTATTAGTTAGTACATAAGTAGACTAGAGAAAGAAGGAACTATTTATTCTGTGTGATCATATATTATTTTGAGATATTGTACTATCTTATTGGACATTGGAATAAAAGATTAATGGGACTTTGACCAAATTAGACTAGGACAACCCTTTGTTTAACCAAATGTGCATATAATGAAAAAAAATTGATTGGGTGGAGTAAACAATCATGGTAAAGAGCAGGATTTTAGGATAAAAAATATAAATGCTGGTTTCCTTTTGATATTTATATTCCACTAAAATTTGGTGAGGTTGAGTTAATCAAGAAATAAGGGATCACAATATTAACTTTCAATGAAGGTAATATAGTAAAATGATTATTCATAAAATACAAAACCTATTTTACATCCCGTTATCGATGGTAACATCATCATAGGGTCCACCCTATTAAAAAAATTCCATGCCCAATTCTGGATTATTGTAAGGTATATAGGGGACTTTCCCACAAGAATATTCATCTGATGACATATTCTAAATCTAGTGGTTGAGATACATTAATTTGATAAAATATTGGGAGACTAATAAAATAAATGTTAATACATTTCAATTTTTGTTAATAATGATAATGTAATAAAAATATGGATTCATTTATTTTAAAAAAATAAATTTATTTTTTGTCAAATTTTCTACAGTTATCGATATTGGAGAATTAAAAAACTCAGAGTGGTTCTACTATTCAATTGTTGTATAGATGGTTGTGATGTATATTACACCCACAGTTTGATTTTTCTGAGATAGATTCCCTAGTTCCTAATGATATTTTTGAAGAGTCTAGTTAAAGTATAATTTTATCATCTAGAAACATGTGGATGAAACATTGGATGTTTGATGCCTCTTTATACCATCTATTATTACTAATCTCAAGAAACATCAAAGAAATAGGGATTCATAAAATATATTGACCCATTTATATGATATTAATCAGGATAAAGAAACACATTATTTATAAGATATTTTTAAGGAATATTTACATGACATCTTTGAAAAGTTGTATTAATTGGGTATCTTGTATTCTAGATGATCAGTTCCGTTGATAGTTTGTAAATTCTTTATTTCAAGAGATGTATAGAATTTTTAATAGACCACATAATTTATCTATTTTCTAAAAAAGTATATAGTTCTGTTATATATTTTAATAACAGAAATATTGGGAATATGTTATTTGATCTACTAACTCTAATTTACTATTCATGTTGGGACAATATTATTTGAAAACCACTAGTTCTTGTAGTAAACAAGAGGAAGTGTAATGAGAAAGGACCTGAGACTAACTCCACATCTAAGTAACCTTCTCACCAATAAATATAGAAGTATATAATCAAGGGAAAGGTAAAGGAAAAAGTTTTAGTGTTTTTTGTATGTTGTGATAAGGTCTATTATATGAATAATTCCACCTCAGTGAAAACAAAATGTGGATATTCAAGTGTTCTTTTACAGAATTTAATTTTTCCATTTCTAAAAATAACTTATTTGAAAATCCTTGTGGTTCTCATTTTTTTAATCAATTAAAGTATCTAGTTATATTTAAGACTATTTCCTAAGGAGTGGTGGAACATTGAGCTAGGACTTGTGTAAAAGTGGAAGAATTGTTTATCTATGTACAACATAATACATTGAAAAAAATATTAGTTATATTTTTTAATGAATTTGTTAAATATTTACAGAGATATTGAAAACATTATTTCCATGTCACATTTAAACATCAATTGGTATAATTTAATGCTTATAAATTAGAGTGTCTAGTTTAAAAATGTTATCTTTTACTATAGTATAAAACATTTAAATAACTACCTTAATGTATTTGGATATTAATACAAAATATAGGCATAAAATAAAAATTCATTTTAAAAAAAACATATCAAACCTCCTTGTGGAATAACTGACATACTTATATTTCCCAGATAATTTTAAACATAATTTAAGGATTTTTAAGTATTTAATTGAAAAATTCCCTCATATTTCAATGATTAATTAAAACATGGAATTTTTAAATGAAATATTTAAAATTGATTTTTATGAATAAGAATATTGTATAGTAATTTAATTTATTATTTCTGTGAGGAATTTATTATGATCTGTTAATATATTTCTGGTAAAAACATTATCCCACAAGGATGGCCCTCAACCTGGAGGGCCCAACAAGACACTTATCCCACCCATGTGGGTCGGCCGTCCAACCTGAGCTCAAGGAAGGACCTAACCAATGAATGGTGAAGAGGCCACATAGCGAGACTAGGATCTTGCTGTGTATGGAAAGTAAAGAGAATAATATAGCATAATCCCGCACAGAGCTCACATTGTGGTGCTGCATAATGTTTTTGTGTCCATGCATAAAGTTGTCCACCCCGGTGAAATATTCTAACGAGATAATGGGGCACATTTCATTATTAAATATTGAAGCCTCAATAAACATTTTTGATATTATATAGTCATCTATAGGTACTATTCATCATACAATAAAACATTTTTTCACATGTTAGTTGCGCTCACACTGCCATCGATAGAACCACTACTACTCACCACTGATCATCTCTGACCTCTAATGACATCAGTCCCTAAAAAAATGGGAAACCACCTCAAAATCTCTAAATCAAGATTCTTTCCACTTCCAAAAACATTTATAACCATGTATGACATTCAATGCATCGAAAGACTCCTATTTGAATTGAATAATGTTACCCAATCCATGAATTCAATATGAGATCTATATATCCAATTTGACTGTAATATTCGATTCTTGAGGCCATAAATGAGCCATAATAAACCAATTTGGCTAGTACAACACCTCAATACCCATGAATTACCATACATTCCCATGAACTGAACCCTTTCCCCAAACCAATCCAGTTGCTATATGTAAGTAACATAAATAGCTGATTTTATTGGGTGATTCAAAATAAACATACCTTGGGTATCATATAAAATTTCAAAAAATATATATATACCTATTCAAACATTGAAATAAAGTTTCATAATCTTTTAAGGTAGAGGGGATTCTCCCAACCTATTGAGATATTTCATAACTGAGTGGAGTTTTAATCTTTATCTTATTTTCTTTTTTTATTTTACATCTATAATAATAAATTTTAATTATTTTATTTTTTAATACCACTCTTGAATTTGTTTTTATTTATGTGTTATCACCCACATTCTTCTTCTTATTTTATTATTCCTCTAATTATGTTTTCACATTATGTCCATTATTTTATTTTTTCTATTTCTCATTCATTTATATTATTATCCCTCACTCAATATATTCTTTATCTCTCATCCCCATTTTTATTTTTATTTTATTCTCTCAATATTTTTATTTACTTATTTTTATTTCTCTTATACACTTTTTCTCACCATTATGACCTCTTACCCTTGACTATGAAGGTTTGATGTGAGGATTATCACTGGGGAAAGTTATGTGTTCTTGAATTCTATACTTAAGTTACTAATGTGTTATTTTTTGTTTTTGGTAGATGCGAGTGACATGAATGGGTGTGGTGATTGTAAAATATTAAATTCTACTCAATTTTACTTATATAATTATAATTTAATATTATCCCTCCCTTTTGATGGATACAATATATTTATATGATGGATATGAGTCGTTAAAATTATGAAACTATAGATGATGGAGCTATGTCCAAGAAGGTATCAGATGCTCGATGGAGGTGTTCCATCAACATTGATTATCAAAGGAGGTATAATTTAAATTTATTAGTCTTTGGTATTCAACAAATTATAAAAAAATGATTTTTTGTTCATGAATGATAATTCATGATTGATCTATCAAAATGATATTATAAAAAATAAGGAAGAACAATGATGGAACAAGAAATTGAACCTAAATTCAATGTACTTTATTTCTAATCTAAATCTTTTTTCATTGAATGGTAATTTATAATTACATGTCCCGTAATAAATTTTTTAAATTAATACAAAGAAAATTACAAATATAAGTAAAACAGTATTTAGTTGTGAGGTGAATTTGAATAATTAGTTGGACAATTTTGAATCTTCTTAAATGAGACCACCCTATTCTGTCACTATGCTACACAATCAAACAATATAAATTTTATTTTTTCATTCTATGTGATAGGATTGTGTAATAACTAGCACCATTAATAGAGATCCAATCAGAGTTTGATTACTTATTGTTAATCACATTTTTTATGTTTTTTATTTATTTTATAAAAAACTATAATAAATATTTATCCATGATGTATCAAGACATTCTATACATTTATGAATGGAACAATTACTCGCAGGTGAATGAACCAGTGGTGCTAAATTATATTGAAGACCTATTACATTGAAGTCTTGAGTAACTAATTGATTTATCCAAACATAAGATGGATGAGAATGACATTGTAATCTCTCTTAAAGATTTAGTTATCATAATCAATTAATTCAAGACTGATATTAAAATATTGATAGACAACAAAGAAGTACCATTAGAGCTTCTTAATTATTCTGAAGATATCCAAGAAGTTTAGTATAAACTCTAAGAATATTAACATCCTAACCATTTCAATAACATGATATAGGATGAACATAATGATATACAGTGGATTCATAATGAGGAATAATTTTGTACTAAGTTATGTGTGGGGAATCAATAATAACTAAAAAACCTATTGAATGAATGTGATGTAGAAAAATATATTTCCATTACATATAATTTATAAGAGACATCACCATTTAATATCACTTTTGAAATGAAATATGAGGATTCCCTCTAAGTGTTGTAATTTTAAGAAAAGGTAGAGGAGCGCAACTACCTACTTCTATCTAGTGAGATCCAACATCAAGAGGTTCTCACCACTGAAGAATATATTCAATCTAAACCAATGTAAGGAATTTATTTATTATCAAAATCTATATCATTAGAAATTATTCAATATGAATTGATTATTGTCTCCCATTATTTTGATCTGTCAGGTTTTCCAAATCTGTATCTTACCTTGGAGGAAGGCCAATAAATAGCACATGTCCCTAATATAGAACACATGTAATGTCCCAAACCAATTTAAAATTCATTAATGAAATTCCTTTATAAAATAATTGATGCACATCTTGATGGTAAAAAGACATAGGCTACTTATATTGAAAGGTAGAAATCTGATTTTCATTCTGAATCTTTAAATTCTTTGTAGTCTATGATATATTCTAGACACCCCTTTGAAAATTAAATTCATAATTCCCAAACTGAGGAAGAATTGGAAAAGAAGGATGATGTTTCAAAATTAGAATCCAATAATAATGATGATTTATAATTTATCATACCCCTCCATGAAAGTTATACACAACTGTGAGTGGGATAGATTTGGAGTACTCAACCCATGTACTTCTCACCAACCAAGAATATGTAGATGTTGGGAAAATCCACATGTGGTAATTATAATCCAAGATGATCCACCCACCCATTGGTAATGGGTAACAGTTTCTATATCCCCTCTAGATATAGTAATAATGTAGGGCCTAATTAGGGTATCATATCAAGATTTATCATTCTACATTATTTCAAGGATTTCTATTTCATTCTTAGGACTATTTTAGTTTGCATCCCCAATCCCTCTATCATTTATAGCTTTATGTGAATGTTTATTGTGTTTTAATTATTGATTATATTTTTTAGATCCATTATGGGAAAAGGTAGACCCCAATTAGTGTAGTAAGATTAGTAAATATTCATATTAAATGGGATTTCACTTTTATGTGTATTCCTTAAAATCCCTACATTTTGTCCAAAAAAACCTATTTTCTACATCAAACAGGAGATTCCATGTCCATTATTTAAATTTATTCTTTATATAACATATCTAGGACACTTTATTTCTTAGGAACCCCATTCTTCTATGTTTTAGATTTCAATGATAATGAGATTGAATGATAAAGGTGGATAATGGATTTATTAGAGTAAATAATGGATGTAAAAATTAAGACTCATTATTTGAGGTAATTATTAGATTCATGTAAATGAAATTTACCTATCATTTTTCTTGTGTTGACTTTATAAAATTCATGTGAATTGATTTTTTTTAGTTATTCCATTGTTGTTTTCACCAAATCATATATTATATTACCAATAGTATTTCTAGACAAAATGTTTCTTATTTTATATTGAGAATATTTATTTATTTATCTTCATACATGCCACCTACCAGAACATGTAATGAAACTTGTCAAAGATATGACTATGGAAAAAAAATTTAAAATTATTGTGGAATATTTTGATAAGCCCTTACCCCTGAGACCACCTTATGCATTTATCATTATTTTGACCATAGAGACCATGAATTATCTAGTTTGGGATGAGCCATATTCCAAGAAACTTGTATCCATTCTTTCCCATCTCAAGTATTTTCATGATATTATAATATAGATGTGTGGTTTCGGAAGTCATGGAAAAAGGGATAAAATATATTGTAAAGATAAGAATTTTTGGTGATACTTTTTGGTGTTGATGAACATTATTGATTCATTCATAGTACTCAATTATTATACATTTTTATAAAAATGAAAAAAATATAGGAATGGGTTATGTTGTGGAATAATAAAAAATAACCATTCATAGTCTAATGAATTTATTCATATGTGTTTTGGTGGTGGGATTGAGATTAATTCTATAAATAATATTCAAAAAGTAAAAAATAATAATTAAAAATTACATTGAAAAATATATAATAAAATTAGATAAAATCCAAGAGTGCGCACATCATTAATTGTGAATTAAATTTCCACACCCATTAATTTAGAATGGGATGTGGAGGTATTATTATTGTAAAAGAAATTATCATTTATCTTTTACTTGTGATTTCACTCTGTATACTTTAAGAGATAATTCTCTTCTTTGAGACGTAATTTTTTACATCAGTTCCTACCAACCTTATGCACCGGAGTCATAAAAACTTTTATTGAATGTTGTAATGATTTTATGTTCCTTTATTATTTACAAATTATAGGATTTGGTTCCTTTTAACGCTTACTAATAATGAGAATGTTTTCAAGATATGAGAATATTTCTATTTAAATTTGTATCATGAGTGATGAGAAAAAATATTCAAAGGTAAGGCAAACCATGATTTAGCATGTTTAATAATAATAAATTGAAGAATGAAAATAAATAAAAGGTAATGATCAATAATTTTTAATTGGAAAATGTAATATAATTTCATTTATTGTTTCTTTAGAAATTAAGAAATTAAATTTATATTTTATGTGTATTTTTTATAGTTTGATTTGAAATTGTGAATGAATTTATTTAATTGCATATAATTTTCAAAAATGGTATTAATGGTTCCCTTTGAAATTCAATTATTAGATTCAAGGCTTGAGGAAAATAATAGTTTATTTTTTGTGGTATTTGACACACTCACATTTAATAAAAAATTTCAACATATTTTAAGGATTTATGAAGGATTTTTATAATTAATGTGCATGTATTTCACCAATTTATTAAAAGTGGGAATTAAAAAAGTTATATGAAATATTGAGTTATATAAATAAGATTGTTGAATTTGAGTAATTATTTATTTTAGTATTTTTTTAGGATTATATCAGGATTTATTTTTATTTTTTCAGATGAAAATTAGTGTACAAGGCTAGCTCTCAACATCAAGGACCCAACAAGCAACCTAGCCAGCCTATGTGGGCCAACCAACCATGCCGAGCCCAATGAAGGGCCAACCCTGTGGTAGGGGAACATGATTCATAAGGAGACTAGTACAATTAAACACATGAAATAAAGGAATTATAAGTAGGTCTAATACTACAATGGCTACATGGTGTGATGTGGCCCGATGTTTGTGTTTGCATGTATCCAAGATCCCATGCCGGTGTAGGTTTCTGATGGCTAATGGAGAATGATTCATCACAATTGAGCACGAATGCCACCAACATTTCCAATATGGGAAATCTGACTGAGGGTACTATTTATATTGTAATAAAATCATCATCGTTGTAAATGGAATTCACATACACCCCACCTCGGAGAGAACCACTGCCACTCACCACCACTCGTATTCATCCTCCGTAGACTCCAGTCACCAAAAACCACCATGTCTGACCACCTAGAAAGCTTGAACATGAGCTATTTCCAACTAGAAAGTCCTTTTATCACCTTGGATGATATTTCAGGGCTACATAAGACTCCCATATTACATTAATAACACTACCCAATTCATGAATGCAATTAAGAGCTCAATTCAGCCACTGTAAAGGCCATATGTGATTCATGATGCCACTGAGGAGAAAGGCTTGATGACTACCACCTCTTTTGCACATCAATCTCCACGCATTCTCATGAATTATCATGCACCAAATCCAAGAAGCCAGTCATGCATCTTCCCATATGACAAAATCTTTAACACCATGTGTTATTGGGTGTTTCCAAATATACACACCCTTGGTCTCATCAACATTTTAAACAAATATTTAGATGTATTAATACCATGAAATGAACATTTGGATGCATTGGAGGCTGAGTGTTTCTCCCTACCAAAAAAGAATATGATCTATCTACTACCAAATAATGTCCACCGCCCTGGGGAGGACGTAGATATTTCATATTTTCATTTGCTATATTTTTCTTCTATAATTTTAATATTTAAAATTTTCTAATTATTAATAAAACTCATGCATTTATTTTATCTATGTCTTATCTCCCACCTTATTATCGTTATTATTATTCATTTACATTTTCTCTTTATATCTATTATTTTATTTTTTCCAAGTATCTATCGTTTATTTTATTCTTTATCTCTCTCTTGTTAATATCACATACTCATTCTTAGTGTTATGTTATTCTCACCCTTCTTTTTATTTTATTTCTCTTATTCTCTTCTTCTCACCATTGGGACCCATTACCTTCAATTATAAGGTGATTACCTAAGGATTTTCCACTAAATAATATAGTTTTTCTTTAATTCAAAAATTTATATCCAAAGGTTTTATTTTACTTTTTTGGTAGATGTTAGTGGCATGACATACTGTGGTGATTCTCCACGATGGCATGCAATTAAATTCTAATTATATTGTTTTATTCTCATAATATCGTCCCTTCTATGGGAAAAAAGCATTTTAGGTGGTGGAGTGGTACTATTTAGTGGATTAAATGGAATATTATGGTTTTGGGTCCTAGAAAGTGTCATACTCTAGATTAATGAGTTATGTCTGACATTATTAAAGGAGGAATTCCAATTTATATTACGTAGGAATTTGAGATTCTACAACTGATGAATAAAATATTAGTATCTCATGAATAGGATCTCAAGATTAAGATATAAAATTAAATATAACCAAATAAATAAGAATAATGATGGAACCTGAAACTAAACCTAAATTACAAGTATATTAATTATAATTTCTATATGTTTTCATTTCATGGTAATTTTGAATTACATGTATTTTCCTTATTTTAGAAAATAATGACGACCAAATATATTTTTAATTTAAGAAACTAATAAAAACAAAAAAGATATCTTTAAGGTGATTTTGAAAAAGTAGAAAACTATAAATATCATCAAGTGGGAAGACATTATCCTGCAACTGTACTACACTACGAAACAATTAGAAATTTTCTTTTATCATGGTTTGTGTTTGGAATATATCAATCACTAACTAATTTTTTAAAATAATAAGAAATTTAAAAAACTATTTCAAGAGGGATATTTTTATTTGTTTGAATTGGAACCCTTTGATATAGGTAACACTTGTTTTCAAGGAAATATCAACATATCTCAATTTAGAGAAATGTATAAAAAAGATATAGATATTATTGATTTAATTTTTAAAAACGTGTGAAGGTAACTTTTATATCTTGTTATGGGAGGATACTCATACATAAAAATTTAAACTAGCGACTATAATTACTATATATTTTTTGGTAATCAATTTATATGATTTAATTAGTTGATATGTTTAAGGAATAAAAGAATAAATTTTGGAGAGATATGGGAATGATGAAAATGAAATTTTACATATATAATGGTACATAATGTATTAACCTAGATTTGATATAGTTTTTAATATAGTTTGTGATACTTTGTCTTGTCACTACTCCTTATAAACCACAGTGGAAGAATATTAGTGATAATAATAGCACCAGATTATTGTATATGGTGTGGTTAAGAGTCATGTGATATTTACATTTTCATTTTTTGGATTCTCGTTATATATTATTCTTTACACACAAAATTGAGTGAGAACTATAGAGGAAAATTTAATTCCAATAGACTTCTGGACTGAAAATAAATATATTTTTACATATGTGTGCATAGATAAGCATGAAATCTATTAAGGATTTATCAAGAAACAAAATTACACCCCATCAAACAAATCATATCATTATAGGTTTTCCAAGGAAAGAGAGGATATTATGTAACCACCTAAAATTATATGAAATATTATTTTTAAATAAATTTAATTTCATTGATAGCTTAAATTACATGCAACACTATTTTTTAACAAACCACAGTATACTATTTGTATTTTTATTTAAACACGATCATCATAAACATGATGCCAAATTTTGTGTAATTAATAGGAATAAACACATTATTTAAATTAAGTATAATTAATTTATGTAAACAAAATATATTAGTAAATAGGTATTTAATTTTTAATAAATTCTTTATATTATATAAAATACATTTCCCGTCAAAAATTATTTTTATTGAACTTTGAGAGAAAATACTATAATTAAAATTTTAAACATTTATAAATTTCTTTGAAAAGTTGAACTTCTTTTTTCTAATAGCCATGTCAAAATTAGCTTATGTTAATTTTTTTTTGAATTTATTGAAAATATTTATTATTTGGGGAATACTAAAATTGCTGATTTTTTTAATAACAACCTTATAATTTAAATAATTTACAATGTATAATAATTTTTAAATTTTTTAAAATTAAAATTTGTTTAATTATATTATTATTAAATTAATTATTATAACACCCTAAACATTTTATTGTATGATTCTCTTAATGAAATTCTATTCATAGCCTATATTTCATAAAGCACTATATTATTTTAAAACAAAACTTTTCTATTAAGGATATAGTCATAACTTATCCATTAAACATAAATTATCCACTTTTATGTTTTGAATTTCAAAAAATAGTAATCTTTAGTTGTGACCAATAATTCAATTTGGGTCTGATAGAACCAACTTGATTTTTTGATGAATAGTTACATACCCTTATGAATAGTAATATGAATAGCAGTATTGACTTTATGAAAAGTAAATAATTAATTTTTTTATTTTCTTAAGGTAATAAGATAATGAGATCTTAGTTGATTTTTCAATGAGATATAAAACTAATTATACCTTTAAAACTGTTATTTTTTGAATTGACTATGATTTTAATTAAAAACTAAATTAAAAATACATTGATAATTATTTTCAAAAAATGGAGTTCATGGTTGAATTATACACATAGAAAAATGGTCACAGTTAATTTTTGGTATTTTTCTTAAATTCTTGAATTTTTAATGAATATATAAAATACAGTTTTGAGTTTTCAGTAGCTTAATGAAATCATAATGATTTAATAATTAATATAAAAGGCTGGTTTACTTTTGTACAGTAACATATGATATGAGGTTTCCCAATTGGATCAAACCAAGGTAAAATAACATGGTAAAAACCATGGTTTTTTAAAAAACCACTAATGAGGTGTCCCTTTTAATTAATAAAAAACTCTCCCTATTTACTATAAATACCCACTTCCTTCATTTTCATTCATTAAAAACTCATTATCCTTGGTGATTTGGTAGTATTTCCTCCTTAATATTCCTCCTAAGTTGTCTTCAAACCCCCAATATCCCAAACTTCATGTTTTGGGAGTTACTCTACATGGTAAGAGAATCAACCACCCTTCCAATTTTTAAAAGATTTCATTTTATGTTTTCTATTTTATATTCAATTTTACAAAATGGGGATATGCCAATAAATATTCCCCATACATACCATATTCTGAAAGAGTTGTGAGATACAACCTTTCTCTGATTAAACTATTTTATGGAGTTTTAAGTGACTTCGTTTGGCTGCCCAATTTTCGTAATAGATTTGCCAATGTTTCTTCTATTTTGTGTTCCTTTATTTTATTCTTCTTTCCTCATATCAACTCATCAAAATGATATGATAATTAAATTACCTTACATGATCTTGAATTATATTATGCTAATGGAATATTTCATCATCGTCTCTGTTTCCCCTCCTCCAATACTTAAATTGAAAACACCATCTGAGACGTGTTGGTTTATCACATTCAAGGACGAAAAGGTCGCAATTTTCATTACCATCATCAATTATGGTCATGAAACCATTTTTATGGTTGAACCAAATCATAATATATTTATTTAATTTCATTAATGTTTCATAATCCTTACACACTCAAAATTTAAAATAATAATACAAAACAAGTTCAATATAAATAAAACAGCCAAGTTAATCCAAACATTTTTATTAAGCTTTTATTTAATGAATCATCATCATGGCATATAACCCAAAATAATTAAAATATCATTTATATATCTATAATTTAATTAATAATACTTATTAAAAATACTGTATTTTTAACCACACATCAAATGAACTTCCATTCATTAATATAAGTAAACTGATCATGAAAACCAAGGATGAAAATACTTCCAAAACAATAAAATCAGAACCTCTTAAACCCCTAAAAGGGACATTAATATACTAAATAAGGCTATAATAAATAAATTACATGTATATGATGTTCTATACTTGTTAATTAATGAATATAAATTTGATTATTCTGGTCATTAAAACAAACAAAGAACACACTCGAGCATAAGGTAAGGGGTTTCTCATCTCACCTTCATTTCCGTGAGATTTCCATTGTTCGACACTTATTTATTTCATGTGGAGTATTGTGTACTTAATTTTGATATATATTATCATTATTATATTTATATTCTTGGTATATTGTGATTCACTAGTTTTTATTAGTTTTTGGTCATACGACTCGATAGATTACAAAGGGGTAAGTGTCTTTGTCTCAAATTCCATTTCATCTATATTTACTTGGTATTGTGCACATAATATTTCTTAACTATTGTATAGACTACCCAATTCAGATTATTTTTCATTTTAAATTTTAAATATATTATAATTCAATATTTGGGTTTCATGATATGAGTATTGTCTTATGTCGTATACCCTTTTACATGCAGTTTTTATTTGGAATGTTGTTTTAACTATGGAAATATTGATGAATCCATATCCACTACTCTATATGGATATTTAAAAGGCAGATAGTACTTGTATTAAATCATTTTATAAATTATTTTTTGGACTTTAAGTGGTTAGTGGTTCCTTCTATAGCCCCTTGATGCATCGACATGTCTCATGAGATAAATCATTTGGTGACAAACCCTTCGAGTTTGTTTCCAAAAATCTGATGGGTTTCTACCAACGTAACTAAACCATTTTAACATTATTATGGTATGACATGCTAGATACACGAAATCCAATTAATAGGTATTCTATTTATTCATTATAATTTATTACTATCCCTGAGTTTTTAACTATGAAAAAATTTATGGATGCAGTATCATTCTATGTTTATTAATGTAGTGAGTTTTTCATTTATTGACTATTCCACGTTGATTATATCTAATTATTTATAATTCACTTATTATATAATTCATTATTTATCTACTGGTAACCCTTACTATGCATTTGAGCTCACCCATTTAATTTATTTACCATAAATAAGAAATAAGGCGGAGATAATTTTTTCAGTTTCTATGGATGTAGTTTTTTTTGTTATGTATTGTATTTTGTAACATTTTCTAATGTAATTTTAGTTAGATCTATATATATAGTTTTTTCAAGAATGCTAAACAGACCGTTCCTTAAGGATTTTTTTAATTCTATCTAAGCCAATGTAACATGAAATGCACCAGCTCTGGTCTAGAGGGGTCAGGTGTTACAGTTGGTATCAGAGGAAGTTTTGTAGAAAACCTAGAAACTAGATTAGAAAATATAGATTAGGGAACAAATATATAAGGTTATATTTGAGGATACAAAAACATGAATGTCATGGTATTTTGTTTAGGAATATATTATTTGGATATTTATAGAAAATAAATCTTTGTCTGGGTACAAAAACGTTGAGGTGGCTCTGGTACAGATATACCTAAGAGTGAAAACCCTGAACAGGAGTTTGAGGCAAGACCCGTGGTATCCTAGTACACATCAACGGGCCTTGATATACTCTAGTTATTGACACTCCCATTGTATATGATTAGGATTATTCACATTTTATTTACAAGAAAATGTGATAGATTTTAATGTAATGTTTTTCTTAGAGAAACCATGTTTATGTGATTAGTCATGCATTGAAACTCAATCTATGTTAAGTGATTTTAAATTTGAGATTAATAACCTATCATAGTGTATGAAATTATTTTGAAATAGAACCTAATGGAAGAATGGTAATCAATACTTATGGGAAATTTAGGGGTATCCCCACTGAGAAAGTCAGCACAGTCAATGTCGGAGCAGATCAGATCATGATCATATTGGGAAAACATACTCAGGTTGTGATGAATAACTATGCCATGCCTATGTTGGATCATTTCATGTTGCAGAATCCCCCATCTTTCAATGAGAATACTAATAAACTAGTTTCTGAGAATTGGATCAAGTCCCTATAAAAGATATCCATGTCATTAAGATACAATGAAAATGAAACAGTATTATTGGTCGTATATTATAACAAGGGAGATTCAGAACAATGGTTTTCCTTAATCTAAAATACCACAGAGGAAAAGAAATAGATTATATGGAATGGGTTACTTTTAAGGAAATATTCATCAAAAAAATTCCTCATGATCCATGAACTGAAATGTAGATGAAATTCCCAATATTAAAGAAAAGAGAAGATGATAGTGTTGTAGAGTATGAGGCTACCTTCACACGAATAGCCTGGTATTCCCTAGATTACATACGAGACTCAGAATACAATATTTATCATTTCATTGAAGGAATTAAGCCATGTCTTTGAAGGAAACATGATTCTCCAGCATTTTCATCATATGATTAAATTTTATCAAGTTCTATCAAAATTGAGAAGGAATTTTCTAGAACATGTTTGTTAAAGGTAAACCAAGATGGGAAGTGGTACTATAACAAACAAGGAAAAGGTGAAGCTTCAAATAAGAAATAGGGAACAAAGAAATTAACATTAAACAAGAACCGTGGAAATAATCATCACGGGAAATGCTTTAAAGCCATGGGAGTCTGCTATAAGTTTCCAGAAAAGGGTCATCGATCTAATGAATGCAAGGGGAAAAAACTGTTTGATGATGTTCAATGCTATAATTTTAGAGATATTTGACACTATGAAAATTATTGTACTAATTTCCAAGGAAATATTCCTTAGAAATGGTCAATATAGCTAGGGAGAGATTATGAATTTACAACCATGGAGGATAAAGTTTGTAATGATGTTGTGGTAGGTACTTAATGTATTTCATCATACTAATCCAAAAATTTATTTGATTCTAGATCATAACTTTCATTTATATCTTATTAGTTTTCCAAGAAAATTATACATGTACAATTTTATTTAATAAAGGAGTTGTATGTCAAAACCTCTAAGGGTTGTACCAATGAAACAAAGGCATTTCGATCAGTCCCCCTCATGAAACATAAATGTGACTTAAATTATAGCCATATAATAATACTAACAACTGACTTTGATATAATTGTTTATAAGAAATGGTTATCAAACTATGATGCAATGATTTATTGTAAGAAAAAGGAAGTTACAATTTTTTAAATTGGTTTAGAATTCTATATCTTTAGAGAATAAACCTCGCCATTTAATTTTTATCTAGATCCATCCTCAATAGCTATAATAAATGCATTTCTTATAGAGGAATAGAATGAAATATCTATGGGAGAGGAAATAAATCGTTAAATTAAGGATATGTATATAGTAAAAGAATACATTGACGTATTTCCAGAGGATTTACTAGGACATCCTCCAGAGAGGGAAGTTGAGTTCTCTATTGATTTAATTCATGGTGCAATACCTATATCAAAGAATCCCTATAGAATAGACACAATAGAATTAGTGGAGATAAAGAAACAACTAGAGGAATTGAGTGACAAAGGATTTATTTGACTTAGTGTTACTCCATGGGAAGCCGTTGTCCTCTTTGTCAAGATGAAAGATAGATATGTGAGGCTATGTGTAACACCTGAGATTTTATGAGAAATATTTTGTTATTATTTATTTTTTTATATGCAACACCAAAGGAATCAATCACCACACACAACACTTTCTTGTGTTGCATTGCCCACAAGAGCATCCTTCCTCAATAGCTTGCATTGTATGCAATACCGAGTTTCACTAAACAATGATATGTTATTAAAATATTATTAAAACTAGCTGTTATGAATAGTAATACCCACTTTTTAAAATTTTATAAATTTTAACATTCAAAATGGACTTCATTTTTGGATTCATAATTTCAAAATTATCATAGGGTGAATCTTTGTAATTTTTCTAAAAACTTTCAATTTCTGATGAATAGTGAAAAACACAAAGTTATAGTTTAAAACCGATTTTTTTTAAATAATTATTTATTTTATTCAAATTTATTTTAGGTCATAATAGATACATAATACCTATATATGTTCAATGTAATTCATTGGAGTCATTTTATAATAATATAGATATATAAAAAATTTAATTGAACTTTTTTACCGTCTTTTACCCACCTCCTAGGAGCTTTGTAGTTATAAATAAAACATAATTTTACCACTTCTGTGAGTTGAATTTCAAAAATCCAAGAGACATGGTTAATATCAAAGAGTAAAATTTGGTTCACTAAGATAAAAATAATATTTGTTGAATAGTAACTTTTTAATTTTATTTACCACGGTTAAAAGTAAATAGGGTAAGTAAGGGTAAAAATGATATTATTATTACCCTAACAGATGTCCTAACTCTATTGGATAAGTGTAATTCAACCAAAAAAACATTATGGATAAAATATTACCCTTTAGGTCCACTTGGAATAGATTATGACATTTATTAATATTTTATTTAAAGAAGTGTTAAAAGAGTTAAAATCAAAGATTAATAACTAAACCATTTTTAATATAGGGTTATACATAAGATAAATTAGACTAAAAATATTCATTATAAAGCCAAATATATTTCATACGTAATGTTATTTTATTTATAATTTTTAGACATTATATAAGTTAATTTATTTATGACACAATGATGATGCAGAAATTACCTTATTAATGAAATATTAACATAATTGATATTATAAATACCCAAATAAATGTAATTTGAGACTTTTTATTAATTAAACTAATTTTATGGAGTACTATGACATGTTATTATTGATTTAATTAACTTTTTTCTAACTAATCATTATGTTATGATTTTCACAAAAATCAATTACCAAATATGTCAAAATTGGCATAAAATATTTTTTAAAACAAATATTATATTATTAATTGTTATTCTATTCATAAACATCCATGGTTTGGAAAAATAACATAGATAAGGTTATATATATTATTAATGAACCACTTGGGGTTCGTTTGTTTTGTTATAGTAATTTTATTAATCATATATGTAAGAAAACAAGAAGACGTGGTAAAAGTTAAATTATTTAACTTAGAGTTAAATCTAAATGATAAGGTTAAAATAGTAACCTAAACTTGTATAAAACCTATTGGTTGAGATTATTTCTTCCCATACCCACATTATCTTATAAAAAAATTAATTTGGGGCTATTATTAACTGAATATGACTTTATTTTTAAATAATATTTTAAGTTTTTCTTAAGGTCCCCTCTCCTCCCTTATAAAAGGGCACCTCCTCCCTCTCCTCTTTACACAACTTTGAGCATTCAAGTTTAGAAAAACTCTGACCATTTACCTTATCAACATCCCTAGAAACATACTAGAGGTATTTCTCTTCTTCAAAGACCAATTTTAGTTTCCTAAGAGGAGGTTTCAAAGAGGCGTGTCGAAGGAGAGGTAATATACGTTATCGATTCTTTCAAATTTACATCTTCATCTACTTCCTCTTATTAAGTTGTTTCATTATGAAGTAAAAAAATACGTATCAATAATATACTGATATGTTATTATAAATATGAAAAAACTCTATTTAACCTTCTATCCATCCTACGGAAAACGAAATCACCGCACGTGTGTACATACGGAATACCGTCTCCATGCCATGATGTAATCTGTTTTCCACCACCACTTTACCTGGATGGGTATAATGGTGAAAATAATAACTATATATGATTATTTTAAATTGATATTTATTCTGAAATATTATACATACACTTTAATATAATTCCACGATCATGGGAACGATATCATCACTCGTGCGTACGTACGGCCTACCGTCTCCACGATGTGATGCAACTCGTTCTACATGATCTTCCCTGAATAATGATTATATAAATGAATTTAATGAAAAAAATATGTTATATATTACACTAATACCATTCTGGAAATGAGTTATCTATAACCTAAGAATAATAATAAGAATTTATTCGACAAAACATGCATAAGAACATAATGTAATGAACACCCATATAAAAAGTTGAAATGAAATATTTCTAATAAGAAGATAAGAATATGACCATATATGATATCATAACAACAAATATGATTCTTTAATAAGTCAATGGAATTATTTAAATCATTATACAGGAGGTTCAGATACGTACGAAGCAAATCCGACCTAAGGTAAGGGAAAATCTCACAATCTCATTTTTATCAGAGATTTTTTATACTTCAGAATTTACTGGGGAATATTTATCATCCAAATCCATGTTTCCTCAATATGTAATATTATTTCTATCCTCATACAATTTTTTAAATCTAGTTTTACCCATTTATGAGTTTTTAGTAAAAGATATGAAAGGAATCTCTTGTTGTTTTTAGTACGAGGTACTTTTTGACTTTTCAAGCCAAAGTACAAGAAGAATTTATTTTAACTTATTCGACATGAAAGGATTTTTTTATGATTTCATAGAACATTATTTAAATTAAGCTTCCTTTAAAAGTTTTCCAGTTAATTTTTAATCAAATTCTTTTAGTTTAAAACTGTATGACATGTTAAGAAAGGAAAAATGTTTTTGAAATAGAAAGGATATTTTCCTCAAGAATGGAGTTCAAGTGTTTTATCAAAATTATTTTCCATATAATATAATATAGGGTTCTGTTTACATCCCTATTTTTACATTGATTTTATTATGTTATGATGGAACTAATTTTATGATGACCATTTATCTTATATGGAATATGTTATGATGGCATGATATTTAAGAATCCCATTTTAATTACATGGGTTATACTATGATTTATGATTTTGTGGAACACATAAGAATGGTTTCATTATGAGATGATTGGGACCTATATCTCCCTCTAATTCATTGGGTAAAGATTTAAATCTCATGAGATAGATATGGATGGAACAACAAGTTAATCTGGTTCAGTAATATAAGACTGGAACAAGGAGTGAACTTTGTTCAGTAATGGACTTTTTCCACTATGATGGTCTTGGATATGAGCCTTAAGTAAGATGAAATGATTTTCTATGATTATGTGTGTATTCCACAAAGTTTCATGTTTTATGTTATGATTATTGGGATTACATTTCACTACTATAATTTATCCCATGTTATGATATTATGATATCTTTTACAGGTTAAGATTTTCAAAATGTTATGTTCTTATGAATATTATATGATTTATATTTCTTTTGATTACCCTTACTGAGCATTTGATCTCAACCATTTTGTATGTTTTCTTTTCCCTAGGTCAGAAATAAGGGTATTAAGTATGATATTCCAAAAGGGACCCTAGATATGATGAAATAAATGAGAGACAATGTAAATGATTTATGAACCAGTTGTTTATGTTTCCCAGTTTCTAAAGACTCTATACCTATATGGCACTATCATGGTTTTGTTATATGTTGTAATAATTATGCTTCAATTCTGAATTAATAACCAATTAATGTAAAGTATGGGTCGTTATAGTTGGTATTAGAGGAAAGTTATTGTCAAACTTTTGAAACTAGGATGTGAAAGCCTTAGTAAGAGCCCTAAGGATATGTCTAAACAGAGAAAATAATATTAGTGTTTTAGAAATGTCCATGAAGAACCTATGATAAGACCTAAAGTGTGAAATTTTATTACTGATTATGTTGTTTTCCTTTTATAATTAGTGTTTCTCACACTATTCTTCTGGGTTTTAGTCAATGGATAGAACCCGATGGAACCGTGTTAATGCGGAATGCGATGGGAAATGAAATGGTTGTCCCCCTGAGAAACCAAACATTATGGGAGATGGAATGGAAGATATTTTAGCCATGCTGACACTAAATTCTCAGTTTATTAATCATGAAGGACTTCCAAACGAGCGAAAAAAAGAGAAACATTCTGTTGAATCCTTCATGAGGCAGCATCCACCCTCATTCAGTGGGTCTACTGATCCATTAGTGGATGAATAGTGGATCAGTACCACTGAAAATATATATTCAGTTCTACAATGTTTTAAACATAATAAAGTCATATAAGAATTATATCATTTGGAAGGTGAAGCTGATCAATGGTGGAATATTATTAAGAACACGAGGCAAAGGGATGAAATTTATTCCATGGAATGGGATGAGTTAAAGAACTTATTTTTCAATAAGTACTTCCCTCATATTCTTCAAACAAAGATGGAGAAGGAGTTTCTTGAACTAAAGTAAAAGGATGATGAATCTGTTGGTACTATGAGGCAAATTTTACAATACTTGCAAGGTATGATTCCGGAATTATTATCCAACCTGAGAGTAAAATCGATCAATTCTTTAGTGGCTTAAAACCAAGTCTTCGAAGGGTGTTATCCATAAGGGACTTCAATAGATATGAGGAAATTGTTCGATGTGCTCTCAAGGTTGATATGGAGATTATAGTAACCCATAAATCGTATGGGTTTTATAAGAAGAGGAAAATGAAATTAAAAGGAAAATCTAATGACCACACTGAAAATAATATGAGGTTTCCATTATGCTCAAAGTGTCGAAAGAAACATGGAGGTAATTGTCTTAAAGGGGTATGTTAATGTTTTAAGTGTGGAAAAGAAGGTCATCAGGCAGTTGAATATTGAAATAATGGGAATAATTTGTCTAATTATGTGAACAAAGAAAGGGATACACAGAATTCACCTCCTACACTTCAATGTTTCAAGTGCAAAGAAATGGGGAATTATTATAATCAATGCCTTAATCCAAGGTTTGTTGATGATGATCGTTGTCAAGAAACTCTTATGTCCAAAGACAAAGGAAAGTCACATGTAATTTCTATCGGCGACGTGGATTACAATAAGGAAGTGGTGAAAGGTACACATACCATCCACTCTAAAGTAAAAAATATTTTATTTGATTATACATCCACCCACTCATTTATTTATGAAGAATTTTCTAAGGGTGTCACCATATTACCTCAGCAGTTAGATATTATGTTAGTTGTGACAACCCCTAATGGAAGAACAGTCACATCAAAAGTTTAAAATTCTTCTCTGATTGAATTTTTTGAAAAAGTGCTTCCTGTAAATCTTGTGATCCTTCCTATAGTAGAATTTTATGGAATTATTGGCATGTATTGGCTTTCCTTATATGGATCTCATATCAATTTCCAAATAAGGGAAGTCACATTTCATATTCCAGATCAATCTATGATTGTCTATCGATGCAAGGATGAACATAAACTTCCAGTGGAAATTTCTTCCATCTTATCGGCCTTGATTCCACTAAAAGAAAGTCATTTATCTCAAATGGTTGGAGAGAATCTCATGATTAAGAATATTCCCATTGTAAGGGAGTTTGATGATGTCTTTCTAGAGGAATTTCCATGTCTTCCACCAAATTGTGACGTTGAGTCTTCAAAAGAACTTGTACCAGGTGCTTTACCTATTTCAAAGACACCTTATAGAATGGCCCCAATTGAGTTGTAGGAATTGAAGAAGCAACTCCAAGAGAATTTTGATAAGGGATTAATACACCCTAGTGCATCACCTTGGAGAACACATGTTCTGTTTATTAAGAAGAAAGATGGATCAATGAGACTCTGCATTGATTATCATGAATTTAACAAGACCACTTTCAGGAACAAATATCCTCTCCCATGCATTGATGTATTATTTTACTAACTACACGGAGCTCAATACTTTTCAAAGATTGATATTCGTTCAGGGTATCAACATTTAAGGTTTAAAAGGGATGATATACCAAAGACGGCTTTCTGTACAAGGTATAGACACTATGAATTTATAGTGATTATATTTGGTCTTATTAATGCCCCTTATATCTTCATGGATCTAATGAATAGAGTCATTAGAGACTATCTTGATCAGTTTGTGGTAGTCTTTATAGATGATTTTCTTTTCTATTCAATGATCAAGAAAGAACATGATGATCACTTGGGAGTTATATTGAATACCCTGAGAAAGGAGAAGTTTTATGCCAAATTTACCAAGTGTGAATTTTGGCATAAAAAAGATTCATTTTTGTGTCACATAATCTCAAAAGAGGGGATATCTATGGATCCAGAAAAAATGGAGGTTATTGAAAGATGTTAGAGGCCAAAAAAGTAACTAAAATCCTATGTTTTCTTGGTTTAATAGTGTACTATCGACGTTTTGTGAAGGATTTTTTAATATTATCTAACCCACTCCGCAAATTGACTCGAAAAGGGGTTAAGTTTGTTTTGATAGAGGAATGTGAAGAGAATTTCAAGGAGTTAAAAAGAATATTATCCAGTGCACCTATACTCACAATTCCTTGTAGTGGAGAAGGGTTTGTGATCTACAGTGATGCATCCAAGAAGGGGCTAGGGTGTGTTCTCATGAAAAATGATATGGTGATAGATTATGCCTCACGATAGTTGAAAATCCATGAGCAAAATTACCCAAATCATTATTTGGAGTTAGCTATGGTAATCTTTGCATTAAAGATTTGGAGGAATTATCATTATAGTGAAAGGTGTGATATTTATACTGATCATAAAAGTTTAAAGTATATTTTCACACAAAAGGAGATAAATATACACCAAAGATAATGGTTGGAGTTGATTAAGCACTATGACTGCTCAATTCATTATCACCATAGGAAAGCAAACAAGGTGGAAAATGCATTAAGTCGACAGGACCATGCTAGCTTATCCATGATGAGGATCACAAAAGATCCAATATTTATAGATTTACAAAGGATGGATCTTGGAATTATAATGGAAGGGGAAAATATTATCTTTATCAAATGAATGTTCAACCATCTATACTTCTGAAGATTAAAGAGGCACAGAAAGAAGATGTAGAGTTACAAAAGAAGGTGAGAAATGTTCCTAAATTCAACCTTGATTATGATGGGATAATAACATTATAGAATCAGGTTTGTGTTCCTCCCATACCATAATTAAAGAAGGAGTTGTTGAATGAGGCTCATAGTTCATCATTCTCTATTCATCATGGAAGCATGAAGATGTATAGGGACCTGAAAGCGTACTTCTGGTGGGATGGCATGAAAAGAGATGTTGCTGAATATATCTCTTGATGCGTGGATTGTTAGCAAGTTAAAGCTGAGAGACAGAAGTCTTAGGGGATATTACAACCATTACCCATACCTGAATGGAAATGGGAAAACATCACAATGGACTTTGTCACCAGACTTCCTAAAACAACCAAAGGCAATAATTCTATCTGGGTCATAGTTGATCGTCTTATGAAGTCATAACACTTCATTTCTATTAGAGAGTATTTATCTCTTGATCAGCTTTCCAGGATATATGTAAAGGATGTGGTAAGATTTCATAGAGTACCACTTTCCATTATATCTGATTGGGATCAGATTTTTACCTTAATGTTTTGGCGAAGTCTTCAGCATACTCTTGATACAGAATTGAGTTTCAGCACTGCTTATCATCCTCAGACAGACGGTCAGTCTAAGAGGATAATTCAAACTCTAGAAGACATGTTGAGAGCTTGCTCTATGGATTTCAAAGGTGGTTGTATTCATCACCTACCTTTGGTGGAATTTTCTTAGTATTCAGATGGCTCATTATGAAGCTTTCTATGGAAAGAAATGCAGGACTCCAACTTGCTGGGATGAAGTTGGGGAAAGAATGCTATTAAGACCTGATCTAGTTGATGAGATGGCAGAAAAGGTCAAATCTATTCAAAAACACATAAGAGCAGCTCAGAGTTGACAAAAACATTATCCAGACAACCGAAGAAAAGACCTAGAGTTTGAAGTGGGTGATAAAGTGTTCTTACAAATATCTCCTTGGAAGAGAGTATTAATATTTGGAAAGAAGGGAAAGCTGACCCTAGGTATATTGGTCCTTTTGAAATAATGGATCATGTTGGGAAGGTATCTTACCGATTAGAGATTCCACTAAATATCTCTCAAGTTCATGATGTGTTCCATGTATCTCTCCTAAAAAAGTACATACCTGATCCATCACATGTATTAAGCTCAGAAGTTGTACCACTGAAGAAAGATATTTCTTATGAAGAACAGACGATAGAGATTCTAGATTGTAGTGAAAAAGTCCTACGGAACAAGACCACTCTCTTAGTGAATGTTTTATGGAGGAACCACTAATTAGAAGAAGCTACATGGGAACTTGAGGATATGATGAGGGAGGGGTATCATCATCTATTTGTTACAAAGTGACGAATTTTGAGGGTGAAATTCATTTTATGGGGGGTAGAATGTAACACCTGAGATTTTATATGAAATATTTAGTATTTATGTATTATGTTATACGCCACACCAAAGGAATCTTTCACTTCATACAACACAATCTTGTCTTCCATTGCACGCAAGTGTAGCCTTCCTCGATAGCTTGCGTTGTATGCAATACTGAGTTTCACTAAATAATGATATCTTATTAAAATATTTTTAAAACTAGTCATTATAAATAGTAATACCCACTTTTTGAAATTTTATAAATTTTATCTATCAAAATGGAATTCATTTTTGGATTAGGAATATCGAAATTAGCCTAGGGTGAATTTTTCTGAAAACATTCAAATTAAATATGAATAGTGAAAAACAAAAAGTTATAGTTTAAAACCGAATTTTTATTTAAATAATTATTTATTTTATTCAAATTTATTTTATGTCATAATAGATACATAATACCTATATAAGTTCAATGTAATTCATTGGAGTCATTTTATAATAATATAGATATATAAAATTTTTATTGAACTTTGTTACTATCTTTTACCCACCTCCTAGGAGCTTTTGTAGTTGTACATAAAACATAATTTTACCGCTTATGTGAGTTGAATTTCGATAATCCGAGAGACATAGTTAATATCAAAGAGTAAAATTTGGTTCACTAAGAGAAAAATAATTTTTCGTGAATAGAAACTTTTTAATTTTATTTACCTCGGTTAAAAGTAAATAGGGCAAATATGGGTAAAAATGATATTATTATTACCCTAACACATGTCCTAATTCTACTGGATAAGTGTAATTCGACCAAAATAACCATAGGGATAAAATATTATCCTTTAGGTCCACTTGGATTAGATTAGGAAATTTATTAATATTTTATTTAAAGAAGAGTTAAAAGAGTTAAAATCAATGATTAATAACTAAACCATTTTTAATATAGGGTATTACATAAGATAAATTAGACTATAAATATTAATTATAAATATAAAAATATTTCATACATAATGTTATTTTATATATAATTTTTAGACCTTAAATAAGTTAATTTATTTATGACACAATGATGATGCAGTAACTACCTTATTAATGAAAGATTAACATAATTGATATTATAAATACCCAAATAAATGTAATTTGATCCTTTTAATGAATTTAAAAAAATTTATAGGTTAATATGACATGTTATTATTGATTTACTTAAAAAAAATTTGAACTAATAATACTATTATGATTTTCACAAAAATCAACAACAAAATAGTGTCAAAATTGAAATAAAATAGTTTTTAAAACAAATATTATATTATTAATTGTTATTATATTTATAAAAATCTAAGGTTTGGCCAAATGACTTATATAAGGTTATATATATTAATAATGAACCACTTATGGATCGTTTGGATTTTTATAGTAAGTTTATTAACCATATAGTGTAAGAAAACAATAAGACACGGTAAAAGTTAAATTATTTAACATAGAGTTAAATCTAAATGATGAGGTTAAAATAGTAACCTAAACTTGTCTAAAACCTATTGGGTAATATAATATCAACCCTTCCACACTTAATCTTAGAAATAAATTAATTTGGAGCTATTATAAACTGAATATTACTTTATTATAAAATAATATTTTATGTTTTCCTACGGTTCCCTCTCCTCCCTTATAAAAGGGCACCTCCTCCCTCTCCTCTTTATTCAACTTTGAGCCTTCAATCTCGGCAAAACCCTAACCATTTTCCTTCTAAAATTTTCTAGAAACATACTAGAGGTCTTGGCCTTCTTAAAAGATCAATTTTAGTGCCCTAAGATGAGGTTTCAAAGAGGCATGTCGAAGAAGAGGTAATATCTGTTACCGATTCATTAAAATTTATTTCTTCTTCTACTTCCACTTCTTCAGTAGTCTCATATTAAAGTTATAAAATCGGTATCACTCATATACTGATATGTTATTATAAATTTTAAACAACCCTATTTCACCTTTTATCCATCCTACGGAAAACAAACTCACCGCGTGTGCGTACGTACGGAATACCCTATCCACACCGTGGTGTAATCTGTTTTCCACCACCACCTTACATGGATGGGCATAATGGTGTAAAGAATAACTATATATTATTATTTTAAAGTGATATTTATTCTGAAATAGTATACATTTACTTCAATACAATTCCACGAACATGGTATCATCGCTCGTGCGTACGTACGACTTACCATCTCCACGATGTGATGCTACTTGTTCTACATGATCTTCATTGAATAATGATTATATAAATGAATTGAATTAATTAATATGATATATATTACATTAATAACATTCTGGAAATGAGGTATCTATAACCTAAAAAGTATAATAAAATTTTATTTGACAAAACATTCATAACAACATAAACCAATAAACACCTGAATAACAAGTAGCAATGAAATATTAATAATAAGAAGATATGAATATGGCCATATATGATATCATAAAAATGAATATGATTCTGTAATAAGTCAATGAAATTATTTAAATCATTATACAGGAGGTTCGGATACGTACGAAGAAAATCGGACCTACAGTAAGGGAAAATTTCTCAATCTCATTTTTATCCGAGATTGTTTATATATCAGAATTTAATGGGGAATATTTATCATACACATCCATGTTTCCTCAATATGTAATATTATTTCTATCCTCCAACAATTGTTTAAATCCAATTTTACCCATTTTTTAGTTTTTAGTAAAAGATATGAATGGAATTTCTTGTCAATTTTAGTACGAGGTACATTTTAACTTTTTCGGAAAAAGTATCAGAAGAATGTTTTTTAAATTGGAAGTCATGAATGGATTTTTTATGCTTTCATAGAAAATTATTTCCAAGAATAACCCTTTACATGTTTTCAAGTTAATTTTTAATCAAATTATTTTATATTAAAATTTTATGACATGTTAGGCAAGGAAAAATGGTTTTTAAATAGAAAGGATATTTTCCTCAAGAACGGAGTTCAAGTGTTTTATCAAAACTATTTTCCATTTATGATAATATAGGGTTCTGTTTCTAACCCTATTTTTACATTGATTTGATTATGTTATGATGGAATTAATTTTATGATTTACTTTTATCTTATATGGATTATGTTATGATGGCATGACATTTAAGAATACCATTTTTATTACATGGGTTATTCTATGATTTATGATTTTGTGGAACACATAAGAATGGTTTCATTATTTGATGGGTGGGACCTATATCTTCCTCTGATGCATTGGGTAAAGATTTATGTCTCCTGAGATAGACATGGCTGTAATGGCATGTTAATCTGGTTTAGTAATACAGGTCCGGAATGAGGAGTGAACTCGATACAGTAATGGACTTTGTCCGCTATGATGGTCTTGGAAATGAGCCTTGACTAATATGAAATGATTTTCTATGATTATTTGTATATGCCACAAAGTTTCATGTTTTAATTTATGATTATTGGGATTAAATTTCACTATTATGATTTATCCCATGTTATGATATTATGATCTCTTTTGCAGGTTAAGATTTTCAAAATGTTATGTTCTTATGAATTTGATATGATTGATATTTCTTTTGTTTACCCTTACTGAGCATTTGAGCTCACCCTTTTTTATGTTTTCTTTTCCTCAGTTCAGGAAGAAGGGTATTAAGTAGGATATGCCAAAATGGACTCTATATATGATGAAATAAATGGGAGAAAATGTAGATGATTTATGAACCAGTTGTTTATGTTTCTCGGTTTCTAAATCCACTATACCTATACTGTCCTATCATGATTTTCTTATATGTTGTAATAAGTATGCTTCAATTCTGATGTAATAACCATGTATGTGAAGTATGGTTTGTTATACTATTCACTGATTATAACGAAATCAATGCTATTACAATAAATAATATGTATCCTCTACCACAAATTGATGATTTATTTGATCAAATTAATGGAGGAAAATATTTTTCGAAGATTGAAAATTGATCTGGATATCATCAGCTATGTCTGAGGATGGAAGATATTCCTTAGACAACATTTTGAATCAGGTATGGGCATTACGTGTTTATAATGATGCCTTTGGAGTGACTAATGCACCCTCTGTTTTCAAGGTTTTAATGAAAAATGTTTTGAAGGAATATCTTGATAACTTTTTAGGGTATTTATTAATGATATCTTGGTATAATAAAAATTATATTAATACCATGAGAGCCACTTTTGGATTATTTTGATAACTCTTAAAAGAAATAAATTATTTGGGATGTTTCGAAAGTGTGAATTATGGCTTCAATCAGTTTCATTTCTAGGACATATTTTCTCTAAAGATTTAATCTTATTTGATCTTATGAAGTAAAACGTTGTCCAAGAATGGACTAAGCCAATGAACATAATAGATGTACACTGTTTTATTGGCTTAGCAGGTTACTATTGGCATTTCGTTCATAATTTTTCCCGACTGGC
The DNA here is from genome assembly GCA_963277665.1 of Viscum album. Taxonomy (NCBI): domain Eukaryota; kingdom Viridiplantae; phylum Streptophyta; class Magnoliopsida; order Santalales; family Viscaceae; genus Viscum; species Viscum album. The sequence goes on along the minus strand of OY728161.1, from coordinate 1,917,787,453 downwards.
TAACCCACTAACAAAGCCCACATGTAAAGGGGTTAATATTGTATGAACAAAAGGATGTATGGAATGCTTTAAATAATTGAAAGGAATACTCATAAATGCTCCAATTTTGACTCTTCTATTATGAAATGATGGATTTTTGATATAAAGTGATGCATCAAAGAATGGATTAGTTTATGTCCTTATGCAAAATGATAATGTTATTTCTTATGCATCAAGAAGGTTAGACACTGATGAGAAAAATTATCCAACTCATGATCATGATTTAGAAGATGTAATATTTGCTCTAAAAATATGGAGACATTATCCTTACAGTGAAAATGTGTGATATAACCAGATAAAAAGATATTGAAATAACTTTTCACACAAAAAGAACTCAACTTGAGGCAATAGAGATGGCTGAAGATACTCAAGCATTTAGATTCTTCAATACAGTACCACCCTGGAAAGGAAAATAATGTGGCTGATGTATTAATCACTAATGATTATGGACATCTAAATCAAATTAGGATTTAGAGAGATCATATATTCTGGGATCTACTAAAGATGGATATGGTCATTTTTACGGGGGAGAAAACCTCTTTCCTCTTCAAAATGGTTTCTAAACAGTATTTACTAGAGATGATAAAAAATCACTCAACCTAATGAAGAAAATCTACACAAGAAAATTAATTATGTTAAAGATGGTAGACTGGAAGACTTTGTGTAAGAGGATGAAGTAATGATATTTGAAAAGAGATTATTTGTTCCATTAGTACATGAGCTAAAAAGACAACTATTATACAATGATCACAACTCAAATTTCTCTATACACCCTGGTAGCACCAAAATTTATATAGATATGAAGGAACATTTTTGGTGGGATAATATAAAGTGAGAAATTATGGACTACGTGTCAAGGTGTCTAGTTTTTCAACAACTGAAGGTAGAGAGAAAACATCCTTGAGGGGTGATGTAACCTCTACCAATTACTGTGTGGATGTGGGATGACATTACAATGTAATTTCCCACTACACTACTAAGGACACTTAGAATGAATGATGCATTATGGGTAATTGTTGATCGTCTCACAAAATCAGCACATTTCTTTTCTATAAGAGAAGATTTTCAACTTGATCACCTAGCAAGACATAATATTAATGATGTTGTAGGACTTCACGGTCCACTTCTAATGATTTTTTCTGATAAAGATCCTTAGATTACATCAAAATTCTGGAAAATTATTGAGAAGGCATTGAATACTGAGCTTCGTATGAGTACTGCTTATCACCCTAATCCAATAGATAGTCTGAAAATTCTATTCTAACTCTGGAAGACTGATTGGAATAATTCTCTATTGAATTTCATGGTATGTGGGATCAATACAGGCCTTTGTTAAAATTTTACAACAATAATAGTTCCCATTATAGTATTCAAATGGATCCATAGGAAGCATTATATGGAAAGACATGTCAGACTCCATCTTATTAGGACGTAGTTAGGGAAAGGAAACTTATAGGAACAAAACATATTGAAGAGACCATGGCCAAGGTGAAGGCACTAAAAGTCTATATTAAAGTAGCACAAAGTAGTCAGAAGGGTTATGGTAACAACCAGACAAAGGATTGGGAATTCCATGTGGGAGATCATGTCTTTCAAAATGTATCTCCATGGAAGGGTGTCTTATGGTTCGGTAAGAAAGGTAAACTGATACCCAGGTATATCGGACCATTAGAAATTGCGGAAATAATTGGATATATACATTACTTTTTAGAAATTATGCCATGTATCACCAAAAATCACGATGTGTTCCATGTGTCATTGTTGAAGAAATACATGCAAGACCCAATGCATGTACTCATATATGAAGAAATGGAACTGGAACTTGATTTCTCATACTATTAAGATCCTATCAAGATTCTTGACACAAGGGAGTGGGTACTGAGAAATCGGACAACTTTTCTAGTAAATGATCTTTGGAGAAACCTGTATTTGTAGGAAGTATCTTGGGAACATGAGAATGTTATGATGAAGAACCACCTGCCTCTTTTTTGTGGCCTTTATACATAACATTTCTAGGACAAAAATTCTGAAGGAGGGGATAATATAACAACCCAAAATTTTTATAGTATGATTATCTTTAATATATTTTATTCAGAACCTATATTTCATAAAGAACTATAATCGTTTAAAACAAAACATGGTTATTTAGAAGATAGTCATAACAAGGCATCAAATAGAAATTTACACTTCTATGTTTTGAATTTCGAAAAATGGTCACCTAGTGTTGTGAACAGTAAGTAATTTGTACTCTGATAGAACCAACTTGATTTTTTGATGAATAGTAACATACCCTTATAAAGAGTAATATGAACTTTATTAATAGTAATTAATGAGAATATTTTATTTTCATAAGGTAATAAGATAATTTGACTTAATTTAATTTTTCTAGGAGATATAAAAGTAATTATACATTTAAAATTGTTATTTTTCGAATTAATTATGATTTTATTTAAAATTTATATTAATAATACTTTGAAAATTATTTTTAAAAAATAGAGTTTATTTTTTATTTCTATACATTGTATATATTTTAGGGTAATGTTTTTGGATTTTTAAAAATTACTGAAATTTTTCGTGAAAAGTAAAATTACAGTTTGGAGTTTTCAGTAGTTTCATGACCTCATAATGATATAATAATTAATATTAAAGGCTGGTAGACTTTTTTACAGTAAAATATGACATGAGGTGTCTCAAGTGGATAAAATCATGGGAAAATACCATGGAAAAAACCATGGTTTTACAAACAATCACTAATGAGGTGTCCCATTTAATTAATGAAAAACTCCCTCTCATTTGCTATAAATACAAACTGAATCCCTTTATTTTCATTCATTCCAAACTCTTTATCCTCAAATATCTGGTATTATTACCTCCCTATGAGTCCTCCCATGGTGTCCTCAGACATCTAAGGTCCCAACCATCATGTTTTTGGAGTTTCTCTACAAGGTAATAGAATCCACCAGCCTTCTCTTTTCTTAAAGATTTCATTTTATATTGTTTATTTTATTTTCAATTGTCTAATGTTGGGATATTTCATTACATATTAAAATTACATCCCATATTCTATATGATTGATGAAATACCCCCTTTCTCTCATCAAACTATTTTATGAAATTTTAACTAACGTTGTTAGGTTGTAGAATTTTTGTGATAGATTTCTCAATTTTTCTTCTATTTTGAGTTCCTTTCTTTTATACTTATTTCCTCATCTCCAGTCATCCAAATTCTATGATAATTCAATTACATTTCATGATATGAAATTATATTATTCTAATTAAATTTTTCATCATTATCTCTTTATTTACCCTTCCTCTTATACTAAAAACGAAAATATCGTCCGAGATGTGTTAATTTATCACATTCAAGGATGAAGGGGTCACAATTTTCATTACCATATTCAATTATGGCAATGAAAACATTTTTACGGTTGAAACAAATCATAATATATGTATTTAATCGCATTAATTTTCTATAATCCTTACACACTCCTAAAATAAAATAATAATACAAATCATGTTCATTATGAACAAAACCGCCAAGTTAATCCAAACGTTTGTATTTAACATTTAACTAATGAATCATCATCATGGTATATAACCCTAAATCATTATAAGATAATTTATATCTATGTAATGTTATTAATAATACATATTAACAATTCTGGATGTCTAACCACAAATCCAACTAACTTCAATTCATGAATGCATGTAAACTGCTCATGAAAACCACAGAAGAAAATGCTTCCAAAACAAAAAAAAATTGTATCCTCTTAAACACATAAAAAGGGACATTAAAGAACCTAATAAGGCTATAAGAAATAAATTAATTGTATATGATGCTCTCCAATTTTCAATAAATGATGATAAATTTGATTATTCAGGTCATTAAAACAAACGATGAACATGCTTGATCATAATGTATGGGGTTTCTCATCTCTCTTTCATTTACGTGATATTTCCATTATTTTCCACTTATTTATTGCATGTTGTGTATTGTGTAATACCTTTTGATATATATTATTAGGATTATATTTATATTCATGGTATTTTTTTATTCATTTTATTATTAGTTTTTTTCATACAACTTGATTTATTACAATGGGATAAGAGACATTGTCTCAAATTCCATATAAATTGTGGTCACTTGGTATTGTGAAAATAATATTTCTTATATGGGGCATCCAATTCCCATTTAATATCATTTATAAATTTAAATTGTAAATATATTATAAATCCATATTCTGGTTTCATGTATATGAGTATTTTCTTAAGCCGTATACCCTTTTACATGTGGTGTTTATTGGGAATGTTGTTTTAACTATAGATTTATCGATGAATCCAGATCCACTACTCTATAATGATATTGAGAAGGTAGAATTTAATTTTATTAAATATATGTATAAATATTTATTTGTACCTGAAGTGGTAGGTGGGTCCCTCTATAGCCTCCCGATGCATCGACGGGTCACATGAGATAAATTAGTTGAAGACAAACCCTTTGAGTTAGTTTCCACAAATTAGACGGGTTTCTACTCACATAACTAAACTATTTTAACAGTATTTATGGTATCATGTTCTAGATACATGACATTCAATTAATAATATTTCTATTTATTCATTATCAGTTATTAATATCCTTAAGGTTTTCAATATAACAAAATCTATGGATGGAGTTTTATTCTCAATTTATTAATTGCATGAGTTTTTTATTTGTTCATCATGCCACATTGATTATATCAAATTGGATATGATTCATATATTATTGAATTAATTATTCTGCTATTTTTAACCCTTACTGAGCATTTTACCGGACCATTTCATTTCTTACCATCAAAAGGAAATTAATAGGAGATAATTTATTAAGCTTATGTGGATGAAGTTTTATGTTTTAGTAATGTATTGTATTTTATAATCTTTTCCAATGAAATTTGAGTTACATATATGTATCTAGTTTCTTCAATACTACTAAACTGATCATTACTTTAGGATTTCATTGCTTCTAACCATGCCAATGTCACAATTAATGCACCGGATATGGTCTAGAGGGGTCGGGGTGTTACTTTTATTCTTATGTGGATGTGGGATGACATTACAATTTACATTCCAACTGGACTTCTAAGGAAACCTAGAAGGAATGAAGAAATATGTGAAATTTTTGATTTTCTCACAAAATATGCACATTTCATTACAAGAGGAGAAGATTTACCACTTGAGCGCCTGGAAAGAATTTATATTAATGATGTTGTAAGACTTCAAGGTACACCTTTATCAATTATGTCCAATAAAGTTCCCCTGTTTACATCAAATTCTAGAAAATTCCATATAAGGCTTTCAATACTAAGCTTCTTATGAGTACTTCTTATCTCCCCCGAACCGACAGATAGTCTCAAAGGACTACTAAAACTCTGGAAGATATGTTGAGATCATGTTTTTTTGGAATTTCATGGAATGTGGGATCAATTCTTGCATTTGGTGGAATTTGACTACAATAATAGTTTCCATTATAGTAGTCAAATTTCTCCGTATGAGGCATTGTCTGAAAATAGATAGTGAAATCCAACTTGTTAGATCAATGTTGGTGAGAGGAAAATTATAGGATAAAAACTTATTAAAGAGACCACGATAAAGGTGAAGAAAATAAAAGCCTATATTAAACAAGCCCAAAGTAGGTACAAGAGTTATGCTGACAAGTAGAGAAAGGGTTTGGAATTATAAGTGAGAGATCATCTCTTTCTGGAACTATATTTAAAGAAGGTTGTATTAAGGTTTAGTAAGAATGGGAAACTGAGCCCCAGGTATATCAGACCATTTTTAATTAAGTAAGGAATCAGAGTTGTAGCTTACCATTTAGAAATGCCTCCAAGTCTCTATAAAGTTCATGATCTGTTCCATGTATCATTGTTGAAGAAATATTTTCCAGACCCAATGCATGTACTCCACTATGATGAAGTATAACTAGAACCTAATTTGTCATACTGTGAAGAGCCTATCAGGATTCTTAACACACGGGAGATGGTATTGATAAATCAGACAACACGTCTAATAAAGATTCTTCAGAGAAACCATAATATGGATAAAGTAACATGGGAACCTGAGGATGTTATAAAGAAGAACCACCCACATATTTTTGGTGGGATTTGTACATTAAATTTTGAGGATGAAATTTCCAAAGGAAGGAATAATATAGCACCCCAAAAATTTTATGGCATGCTTCTCATAAATATATTCTGTTAATCGACTATATTTAATAAGGAATTGTTTTATATTAATACAACACTTGGTTATTTAAAACATAGTCATTACTTAGCCATTAAACATAAATTTTCGACTTAAATGTTTTGAATTCTGAAAAACTATCATCTAGAGTTGTTACCAATAATCCATTTAGATTCTGATACAAAAAACATGATTTTTTTTTATGAATAGCGAAATTCCCTTATAAATAGTAATATAAATTGTAATATGACCTTATGAATACTAAATAATGACAACATTTTATTTTTTATGGTATTTAAATAATGAGATCTTAATAAGTTTTGCAATGAGATATAAAACTAATTATACCTTTAAAAATATCTTTTTAATATTAACTATGATTTTATGTAAAAATAAATTTAAAAATAAATAAAAATTATTTTTAAAAAATGGAGTTCATTTTGGAATCTTACACATCCAAAAATAGTAAAGGTGAATTTTTGGGATGTTTCTAAAAGAATTGAATTTTTCATGAATAGTAAAAATTCAGTTTAGAGTTTTCAGTAGTTTAATGACTTCATAATGATATAATAATTAATATAAAAGTATGGTTAACTTTTTTACAGTAACATATTACATGAGGTATGCCATGTGGATAAAACCATTGGAAAATACCCTGAGCAAGCTCATGGTTTTGTAAAAAACAACTAATGAGGTGTCCCTTTTAATAAATAAAAAACTACCTCTCATTTACTATAAATACTCACTCAACCCCTTCATTATCATTCATCCCAAAATAATTATCTTCGAATCTCTGGTAGTATTACCTCCCTATGATTCCTCCCAATGGTTTCTCAAACCCCCATGGTCCCAACCTTCATGTTTTTGGTGTTACTCTACAATGTAAGAGAATCATCCACCCTTCTCATTTCTTAAAGCTTTCATTTTATGTTTTCTCTTTTATTTAAAATGTTATTATATTGGGATATATAATTCCATATTCCCCTTAAATCCCATATTATTTAAGAGTGATGAGATACCCCCTTTCTCTCATCATACAATTTTATGATATTTTATGTGACGTCGTTTGGCTGCCGAATTTTCGTGAGAGAGATCTCAAATGTTTTTCAATTTTGAGTTCTTTTATTTTATAAATAATTATTCATCTCCGAAATAAATATTCTATGATAATTCCAAAGCTTTACATGTTAAGGAATTATATTATTCTAATGAAATATTTCATCATCATCTCCCTTCCACCCCCCCTACTCTCTTATACTCAACATGAAAACACCATCTGAGATGTGTGAATTTATCACATTCAAGGATGGCACGGTCACATTTTTCATTACCATATTAAATTAGGGTAATGAAATCATTTTTATGGTTGAAATAGATCAGAATATATTTATTTAATCTTGTTAATGTTCTGTAATCCTTACAAACTCATAATATAAAATAATAATAGAAAGCAAGTTTGTTGTAGACAAAACTGCCATGTTAATCCAAAGATTTGTATTTAACTTTTAACTAATGAATCATCATCATGAAATATAACCCAAAATAATTATAAGATCATTTATTTCTCTGTATTGTCATTGATAATATATATTAAGAATCCTTCTTGTTTAAACACACATCAGGCCAACTACCATTCATGAATACAAAAAAATCGATCATGAAAACCAAGGAAGAAAATGCTTCCAAAACAATAAAATTTGAACCTCATAAACACAAAAAAGGTACATGAATGAACCTAATAATGAAATAATAAATAAATTAAATGTATATGAGGTTATGTAATTTTAAATTAATGAAGATAAATTTTATTATTCATGTCATTAAAATAAATTAATAACACACTCGAGCATAAGTTAAGGGGTTTCTTATATCACTTTCATTTCCGCAAGGTTTCCATTGTTCACCCCTTATTTATTGCATGTGTTGTACTGTGTAATAACATTGTTATATATTATCATTATTATCTTTATATCCATTTTATTTTTTGATTAATTTGGTGGTTATTAATTTTTGGTCATATAACTCGATTGATTACAATAGGGTGAGGGACTTTGTCTCAAATTCCATTTCATTGGAAGTTAATTGGTATTGTGCACCTTATATTTATTATGTGGTGAATCCACTACCCATTTTGAGATCATTTTTCAATTTAAATATTAAATATATTATATATACATGTTATGGTTTCATGTATATGAGTATTTTCTTAATCTTTATACCCTTTTATATGCGGTGTTTATTGGGAATGTTGTACTAACTATAGAAATATTGATGAAGCTATATCAACTACAGTATATGTATATTGAGATGGAAGATTGTACTTTTATTGAATCTATTTATAAATAATGACTTTGACTTGAACTGGTGTGTGGGTCCTGATATAGCCCCTCTATGCATCGAAAGGTCTCATGAGAAAAATCATATGGCGACAAACCCTTTGTGTTTATTTCCAAAAATTAGACAGGTTCTTACCCGGAGAACTAAACCATTTTAATGGTATTTATAGTATCATGTCAAAGATTCATAAATTTTAGTTAATAATAATTCTATTTTTTCATTATCAATTATTACTAACCATGAGGTTTTCACTATGAAAAAATCTATGGATGTAGTTTCATTATATGATTATTTATGGTGTGAGCTTTTCATTTATTCACCATGCCACATTGATTATATCAAATTGTTTATGATTCACTTGTTACGGAATTCATGATTTTAAAATTTGAAAGCCTTAATGAGAATTTCATCTCACCCCTTTCATTTGTTTACCTTAAATAGGAAATGAAGTGGATATCATTTATTGAGTTTTTGTGGATGCAGTTTTTTTTTGTTATGTATTGTATTTTGAAACCTTTTCCATGGTTATTTGAGTTACATCTATGTATATATTTTCTTTAAAACTAATAAACTAATCATTATTTTAAGATTTAATCCCTTATAACCATTTTGATGTAAAAATTAATGTGCCGGATCCAGTCAAGAGGGTTCAGGGTGTTATAATTATGATCATTGGAATCAATTTCATTTTTAATTTTGATATTTAAACTTTCCAAACTTATAAAAATTCTCCTGTTATAAATACCATTTTTTTCTTCACCTCTATAAGACTAATTGTTAAATAAATTATTATAACTATATGTATTGAATTTTTAAAAATAAATTCCAAATTTTTAATCACAAAAATAAATAATACATAACATGGTAAAATCTATTTTCAATCATAATGAATAATAAAAACACTAAAAATTATTAATCGCGATTAAGGTTAAAATGAGTTTACTGTTTTGTTAATCTAAAAAGATAAAGTTTAAAAAGGGATAATAATTATAAAAAATACAATTTATTGTATATATTTTTAATTTATAAATTCTTTGTTTTGAGAAAGATTCATTTTTGAGCCTTTTTAGAGTGTTTAAAATGGGAGAATGTGTTTTTCTTTTCGAAAATTCCAAGTGTTTCCTCTCCCCAACATATAAAAGGGAACCCTTCTGCTATCATGACTTTTCAAAAAACCATAGGTTCATCCGGTATTGAAAAAAATACATAATCCTAACAACACATTCTAGATGTATTATTTTTATTATTAAATCCTTCAATGAATGCATTAGGTATAAACCTAATAAGGCACTTCGAAGAAGAGGTATAAGTTTTAACCTTGTTGTTTGTTTGTTTTATTCATCCATATCCTTCAAATATTATACAACTATAATAACATAATAACATAATTCTATACCATATACTAATATTTTTTTATTATAATATAATTTTTAACATGTATCTCCTTCTCCATTAAATTGAAAATAAAATCATTAATCATATGTATAGTTGATTGCAGCCTTCTGAACCGGTGTAATTTTTTTTCCATAACTCTATCTCAAGATTGTATTGAATGATGGATTTCAGTGTTTTTGTTATATTTATGAAATAATTATAATTCTGTATTATAAAATACCTTATACCTTCTTCCTTTCCATTCCATTGGAATACAATACCATTTCTTGTTTGTAAGGAAGATTATCGCCTCACGAAGAGATGTGATACAATTTTCACTTATTACTTACATGGTTGATAATAAGGATCTATTTAATTAATATATGTTATCTATATTTATTAATAATTAATATTTAAAATAAATGTATTATTTACCTTCTTTACATTACATCAATAGATAAAATGGAAACATTTTTCACAAGTACATGTAGTCTATAATATCTATGAACCGGGTAATTAATTTTCTATGTTTAACATTAATAGATTAATATAAATACCCATATAATGAATTTATGTGATATTTATACCATGGTTGAAATTATGGAATTTATGTAATCATTATTAATGTAAATGGACCAAAAATACCAAACCAAACATACATGGAAAACGAAGCGATTATTAGCCAAAATGTTATTTTAACAATGAATTATTAAAAAATGGTTGATAAATGGAAATAGGTAAATAATATGACATATGATAAATATAACTATGGATTTTTAATATATTTATAATAAACCTACATTTATTATATATTTGGTTCAGATAATTATGAAATAATTTAATACTTATAGAAAGGGATTTCTAGTCATTATTTTTTTCCCGGAGACATCTCATATTCACGATTCATTTATTTTGTGTCATGAATATACTAACCCATTGAAATATTATATTCTAAATATACTAATTTTACTGATCTTTAAATTTTCATTAGTTTTTATTCTTTAATGGGGATTACGATTCAAAATATTACTAAAGTAGTACGACATTTTTATCTCACTTGTTTTCTGTGGGACACAAGCCATATTCACCACTTGATTATTTTGTATGGTTAATATAATATCCATGAATTTATATTTTGATCCTTATAATTATAATTATAGTTATTTTCATATAAATATAAATTTATTTCACTCATGGTAAAATGGTTCAAAAGACACAGAATATATAAATGGTTTATTTTACAATATAATTTCATTTTGAGATTGTTTATGATTAAGTTTATAATGTTGAAATATTATAATCTATCATTAAATAAAGTAAATAATTATTTTTTAAAACATTTATTTTTTACGAATATATTATATTCCAGTCATTTTTCCCTCATTATGTACTGAAGAAACCAAAATTATGTTTTAATTAATCCTAGCATTAATTCTTCCTTCAGTCAAAAATCTTTTCTCTAATATATCAGTGTTTTCTAAAAAAGCTTTTCAGGAAAGTTTTAAATATTTGAATATAAATATTTATAGTCAATTTTACCCATGTTTTTATTTGATAATTTTTTTCAAGAAGAATCCTTGTATTATTTTTTAAACAAGATTCTTCTTTAACATTTTTTCAATGTGTGAATGGATTGTTTTATTTTATACTTATAATGTATAAAAAAATTTCCCACCATCTAGAAAAATAAATATTTTAAATATTAATTTATATTCTTCTAATTATATTATAAAAAACGTATTTTTAGAATATTTTATTATCTAATTTATTAAAAAAATCCATTTGAAAATGTTATTTTATTCAAGAAATTTTCAAAGTGATTTTCTTTTAAAATCATCTTCCATCAACTATAGAATCTTTTGATGTTACATAAAAATTAATTGGTGTATAATACAATGATACCGTATTTCTTATTTCTCTGGATGATTTTATTATTATTAAAATATTTTTATGAAACCTATTTCTTTTCCTTAGGTTATTCTCTAATAAAATTTTTAAGAAACCCATTTCTTTTTCTAGGTTCTAGTATAATAAATATTTTATTAAAATGATTTATTTTCATGCGTTATGATGTTATTATTTTTATAAAAACCAAATTTTTATGGGTTTTTATGTGACTAATTTTTATGAAACCCATTACTTTTCATGGTTTCTTATATAAAAAATATTTTATCTTCATGTGCCACACGTATGTATAATGTTCATTATATGATGCATAAGACCTATATCTCTCTTAAATGTATTGGGAAATGATTGATATCTCATGAGAGAAACAGGATATAATGAATATTTAACCATGTTTAGTAATAGAATTTTTTTACTATGATAGTATTGGGAGTGAACATTCACTACTACGATGGTTTGGGGAGTGAACCTATTCTACTATGATATCCTCAACAATGAGCCCTAACTACAAAGAAAATGATTTGTTATAATTATGTGTATGCCAAAATACTATTTTTTTGTTCTTAATGGTTATGTTCTTTGATTCCATTATGATTCGTCTCTAATGAATTGACATGATATATTCTATGACTTGGGATTATGATCTTTGATATGCAAGGAATTTTTTTCAAATATTAAACTCATGTTCTCATATCCTTAATCTCATGTTATTCATATGTGGTCATTAAATTATCAATTTTTTACCCTTATTAATAATTTTATATCAACCTTTATAATGGTTACTTCCCCATGTTGTGGAAAAAGAATTAAGTATGAGAAGTGTAAAAATAGTACTAGTTATAATGAACTTAGTCGGAGAAGATGTACTTCACTTATGAACTACTTTTTTATGTTTAAAATTTTACAAAGGAACTACACATATGTGGTTATTTTAAGTATCATTATGTATGAAAATGAATTTTTATATAAGAAGATGAAATATTTATGTTTGAAATTTTTGGATTTCTATAGTCAGTATCGAAGAAATGTTTTGTTAACCATTAGAAACTAGACTGAGAAATATTTAGTAATGTCCATATAGATATGTATAAGGATAATTATACGGATAATTATATGGATATTTATATATATTGGATTTTTTTTTTGTAGTATTAGTGAGGATATAGAGATTTGTTTTATAGCATAGGAGGACATGGTTTTGACATATATTAATCTACGAGATACAATCCTGAAAAGATTTTTTCATGTTCATCTCAGAAATTATTCTTGTTCATAGTGAGTGTACCGTTATTAAGCACCTTGTTTGACAATCTATTGGGATATTAATTGTAAATTAATAAAATTTTACAAACCATCATACATTAAATTAATTTACAATACCCATTAATTCCCTATGTTAAGCCTAATGTTTCATATATTGTAATTAAGGTGCTATGATTTACGAAACCCTGTAAAGGATTTTTCATATCAATGTGGTTTCCCACTATGGTTATTGTTTTTCATAATATTATTTTTTGTTTTATTCAGTGTATTGAATATGAAGGAACCATAATAAGGCCAAATATGATAGATGAAGTAATTATTATACTCCAAAGTAATCAAATTTTAAGGGAGTTGGAATGAAATATATCATTGTTGGACTCATTCATATTTCTCAAGATATAAATCATTCTAAACATACAAATGAATAAAGTAGTGAGAAAAAATCTATTAATCCCTTCATGAGATAATTTACATCTTCTCTTAGTGATTCTGATAATTCATTTGTTATTGTTCATTGGATTAATACATCTAAAAATATATTTTCTATTCTATAGTGTTTGAAAGTAGAAAAATTAATTTTGTTTGTTTATTATTATTATGATTAAGTAGATAAATGGCGTACTCTCATCAATATTACAAGGAAATATGATGAAATTTACTCCATAGATTAGTATGAGTTTTTGATACTATTTTTCAATCAGTACATAACTCCTACTCTTCATATGAAAATTTTGAATGAATTCCTTGAGCTAAAATTGAAGGATAATGAATCTTTTATTACTTATGAGGAAAATATTATAAGATTTTTGAGGTATTCATATAGTATTATCATCCAATATGAAATTAAGGTTGATTTATTATTTAGTGGTTTAAAACCAAGAATCCAAAGGGTGTTATCCATAAGGGACCCCAGTAGTTATAAAGAAATATTTTAATGTGATTTCAAGGTGTAATTTGATATCATATTTTCACATCAATCCCAAGGTTTTGACATAAAAAGGATGACTGAATCAAAATGAAACTCTAAAACCCATGGAGGGTAAAAAATGATCATTCCATTATGATCAAAATATAGAATAAAAAATGGAGTAAGATTTTATAAGGGTTATAGTAAATATTTTAATTGTGTAAAGGAATTTCATCACGTAATAGAATATCAATGTGATTTAAATAAGTCAGTTAATGATGAAAGTACAACAAAATCTCCACTGAATACATCATGCACAATCCAGTGATTTAAATGCAAGGATTATGGTCATTATGAAAACCAGTTCCAAAATTCAACAGTTAATGATGGTGATCATTATTATAAACCACTTAATCTTAGATATAAATGGAAATATCATTTGATCACTATTTATGATTTTGGGTATGATAACAACATGCTTAAAGGTACACACACCATTAAATCTAAAATTGATAATGTCTTATTTAACTAGGGATTAACCCGATCATTGATATCTAAATTATTTAGTAACACAATTAGGATTCCACCCAAACAATTAGAGTTGTAATTAGTATTAAATACCATTAATGGTATAAGGATTACATATCAAGTATATGATTACTCTTTGGTTGATGTTTTTGGGAATCTACTTCATAGAAAAATTGTCATTCTTCCTCTAGTTTAATTTGATATTATCATAATCATGGATTGGACTTTCATATAAAAATACCACATCAATTGTTTAGTAGGTAAGTAACATTTTATATACGAAACCAACCTACTATCACCTATCATTGTGATGATATATATAAACATCTGATGAAAATCAAATCTAATGTATGGGTCATGATTCTTATTCTGAAAGGGTCTATATCTCATATGGTTGGGGAGAAAGTCAAAATCAATGATATGGTTATTATTATGATGTTTTTGATGTATTTATCTAAGAGTATCAATTTATTTTACCAAATTTTCAAGTTAATTTTTCAATATAACTCATACATGATGGCATGCCTATTTCGATGAATCCTAATAGAATGCTCCTGATTGAGTTTCAAGAACTGAAGAAGTATCTGAAAGAGAATATTTAACATGAATTCATTCTTAAACTTTTGTCACATTTGGGTGCACATATTATTTTAGTAATAAATAATTATGGATGGATGAGACTGTACTTTAATTATCTGGAGAAGAGAAAGAAAATAATCAAGAACAAATATCCACACCCCTCTATTGATGACTTGGTTCATTAATTGTGTGAAGCTCAATATTTTTCCAATATTTAAATTCATTATATATATCATCAACTGATGGTAAATAAAGAGGGTATAGAAATAAAAAATTCTATAAAAGTTATGTAAACTATGAGTACATAATGATTATATTTTTCCTTTCTAATACCCCTATATATTAATGCATAAAATAAATAATGTATCAAGCTATTACCTTGATCTGTTTCTGGTGTGAAATATTAATGATATTATTAAATATTGAAATATAAAGGAGTATATTGGTTATAAATTTAGGATTGTACAAAAGAACCTATAGACAGATAAACTATATTAAAAAATTACAAAGTGTGAATTTTGGATACAAATGGTATCATTTTTAGGTTATATAATATCAAGAGAGGTTATATCGATGGATCCATTAAAGATATATGTTATTTAATTTTATCCCATACAAACAAATATGATTTAGATGTATAGTTTTATTGGATTGGCGGGATATTATTGATAGTTTTCGTAGAATTTTTCATGACTATCCAATCCAGTTTAAAAGTTAACTCAGAAGGAAGATAAGTAACATAGAAGGATGAATGTGAGGATAATTTCAAGGAACTAAAGAGAATATTAGTCAGTAAACCTCTACAATCAATACCATGTAGTATATAAGGGTATTTATTCTATATTGATGCATATAAGAATCAATTTGGATGATTTATTATGTATCATGACATGGTTATATCTTTTGTCTCACAAAAATTTAATCTTCATATTAAAAATTATCCAACTCATGATTTGTTGTCCGATGTAATAATTTTTTTAATTAATGATATTATGGTTTTACCTTTATATAGAAAAGAATTCTATTTT
The DNA here is from genome assembly GCA_963277665.1 of Viscum album. NCBI lineage: Eukaryota > Viridiplantae > Streptophyta > Magnoliopsida > Santalales > Viscaceae > Viscum > Viscum album. The sequence goes on along the minus strand of OY728161.1, from coordinate 1,917,771,278 downwards.
TAATTTTAAACAAATTTTATTTTATATATTCACATAGAAATAGTTAAACTTATTCTATCATAAATGGTTATTGATGATTAAGGATTATTACTATTGAATACATTACCACCCATATAAAGAGAACAAGGTTGTAATTTATTGGATTCTGAATTATAATTATATATTATCCATGATTTGGGTCACAAAAGCTCCAATATTTATATAATTTTAAGGGATAAATCTTGATATTTTGATGGAAGGGTTTAAATTATATCTTTATCAAATGAATGTTAAAAAATATATACAAGTTAAGATTAAATAGTTATATAGGGAAAATGTAGGGTTGTATAACAATGTGTGAAATATTTTTGAGTTTAATATAGATAATGTTTGAATGATAAGGCTTAAAAACAATTTATGTGTTCCATCCATATATGAAAAAATGAAAGTTCTATTAGTGGGATATAATTTTCCTTCAATCTTTATTCAACTTGGAAGTAAAAAGATGTTTACGGATATGAAAAGGTATATCTGGTGGGATAAAATTTATAGAGATATCTTAGATTTTGTGTAATGCTATTTGATATCTCATAATGTTAAATTCAAGAGACAAAATTCTAATGGGATGTTACATTCATTAACTAAACAAGAATGGAAATGGTGAGACATCACCACATATTTAATTGTCAAAATCCACAAAACATCTATTGGGAATACTGTTATATGGGATTTCGTTGATCTCCATACAATGTGTTCATAGTTCATTTCAATTAGAGACTATTTATATTTTTATCAACATTCTATGATATACATTAATAAAGTGGTAAGGTTACATGAAGTACCACATTCTATTGTTTTTTATCAGGACTTGAGGTTTACCTCGATATTCAGTAAAGTCTTCTCCAAGATCGTAGATCAATGTTCAGTTTCATAAAAATGTATCATAATCATATATATGGTCAATCTAAAAGAAAATTTAAATATATAGATAATATTTTGATACAAGCTTCTCTAGATTTCAAATATAGTTGGAATCAATACCTTATTCTAGTTGTATTTTTTTAAAATAATAACGTTTACATGAGAAATCACAAGTATCTTTATGAATACCTTTATGGAAGTATGTTTTAGACTCCAGGATATGTGGATAATGTTTGATTAATAGAGTTATAAGGACCTGATCAACCTATAAAAGTGGCCGAGAAAGTTATATTTATTCAATTTCACATCAAGGAATATTAATTTTGATATAAATGTTATAATTATAATCATCGATATGATCTAGAATTTGAAGTTAATGGGAAGTTATTTTTTAAAAAATTTCCATGGAATAAGGTTATAAAATTAGAAAAAAATTGTAATCTATGACATTGATATATTAGTCCCTTTGAAATTATTGATCATGTAGGTATCTATGCTTATCAATTGGTGCTTCCACCAAACCTCCCTCAAGTCCAAGATTTGTTCCATGAATATATCATGATAAATTCCTTACCTGACCCATCACATGTACTAAATATTGAGGTTTTACTAATATATAATGATCTAACTTATGAGAAAAAACTGGTGGAGATTTTTTAGTATAGAGATAATGTTCTAGAAAACAAGATTTCTCACCTAGTTAATGTTTTGTTGTGAAATCACCAGTTTGAGAATGTTACATGGAAACCTAAGGATGAAATCTAGGCAGAAGTATCTATAGGTTTATTTATCAAAGTGGTAGAATCTAAATATAAAAATTCATTTTAAGGGGGTGTGAATGGAACACCCCACGATTTTATGAAATACTTTTTAAAATAAAATTAATATCATCGATAACTTTTGTTACACGCTATGCTGAGTTTTAATGAACTGTGATATATTCTTGATGCTATAATTATTTAAACATGACCATTATAACATTACTATTAAACATGGTGGTATGAATGTTAACCAAAAAAAACTAAAACTAATTATAGGTTTTATATATTGAAAATGTATTGTTTAATGAGTAATTATTTTTTATTAATGTTGTTATATACTTCAAAACAATTCATGAAAATTGATTTTTATTTCACTTGGTAAGATAATAATATAATTAATAGTTTAAACTTATATAAAATTTATTTGAAAATTTTAATTTCATTTTCAGAATAAACATTTCAAAATTCTCTTAGGGGTACATTTTGAAAATTTTATTAAAATAATAGGTTTTTGGTGAATAGAAGAAAATTCAAGTATTTATTAAAAAATGCTATTAATTTAATGAATATACAAATTATAAACATGTTTAAAATGTTTTATAAGTAAAATTATATTTATTATGTTATTATTAAACAAATTTAGGTCATTTTTAATCAATTTTAAATTAAATTTTTATGTTAAAACATTATATACTTATGGAATATTTTACATTAGAAAAATTACTTTGTCATCACATCTTCATGATTAATTTTAAATTAAATTCTTCAACTTCTATGAATTGAATTTGAAAAAATAGATTCCATATTTTATTATCAGAATAATATAATATTATATATCATGTTGAAATTAATATTTGTTTATAATGAATATTAAAAATGGTAAAAATTCGTTAACGTTGTTTTTGTTAAAAACGAGTTTACTTGTGGTTAAGCTTAAGGGACAAGAGATTAAATGGCCAAAATATTATCCAAAACCTATTATATGTATATATATTGAACTTATGAAATATATGGTAGAATATTGATACATTTTTGTGACTTTTAAATGTTTAAAATTGGGGAACACTATATTCTATTCAAATACTCAATTTGTGTCCTCTCCACGACATGTAAAAGGGTACCAACTATCATATCATATTAACCCATAAAAACCCATTTGGATAAGAATATTATTGCCCAAATATTTTATTTAATTCATTAACCACATATTTTATTCCTTTTTTATTAAACCCTCCAAATAATGTTATAGTGATAAACCTGAAGAGGTACTTCGAAGAAGTGGAAAAATTATTAACATTGTGTTTTTATTTTATTTATTCTTACTCCTCCCTGAAATTGTATTAAAATGTGATGATATAAACAATTATTATATAAAATAATCATATATTTTATTATGTCAATTAGATATCCAAGATCAATCCCCTATTCATTCAAATGGGAAAAAAACTGTTGGTTGTGTATAAGGTGAACATCCATCTCGCGAACTGATGTAATTCTTTCTGCATCCCTCCCTATCAAAGTTGGATATAATGATGTATTTAATTTTATTATGTTATAATTATGAAATAATTATACTTTTAAATATTAATATCATATATACCTTATAGACTTTCATTTCATGGGAATATGATAACATCGCTCATGTGCGTCGCAGACTACTCCCTTATGAAGTGATATGATTCGTTTTTAATATAATCTTTACATTGAAGCTAATAAGGAAACATTTACTGAGTATATGTTATATATATTTCATAATATCAAATTTTTAAATGTGATATTTTATTTACCTCTAATTCATTCCATCTCATGAGAAGATGGAATCAACATTCATGTGTGCGTAAAGATTACCGTCTCCATGAACTATGTAATACATTTTCTATCTATAGAATTATTGTAATACTATAAATACATTTATATTAAATTCATATGATATTATTATTAATAATAAAATCCACTATAATATTTAATCATGATCAATGTAAATGGATTGAAAATACCATGCCAATAAAACATGAAAAATAAATCATTTATTTTTTAAAACATGTATTATATGATATAAATATATCATGATTACACTTATAAGATATATAAATTTTATTAATATATTCATATGTGTGGTTTCTAATATATTTTCTAAATTACTATTCCTAAAAATGGAGAACTATGAGCCTCACACAACAATTCTTTCATCATCTGAGAATCCCAAGACATACATAATCTCTTATAAATCTCAAAACACAGTCTTTATATACATTCAATTTTGGAAACATACCTATTTTCACCGATTCTACCTTTTTCTACAACTAAATGTCTTTCTTCTATGCTTGCCTTATTATTTTTGACAGATACGACTGCACTAAAAATTAAAACAAAATAGAAGAATTCCCTTCACCAATAAAATCCCATACGAAATTCATCAAATGATTAATCAAGTGGTATTCTTACAAACGTATCATGGTTAATGATTCATTATGTTTTCGACTCAATGCATCAGCCACATTATTTTCTTTTTACTGGATGGTAAGTTATCATGAAATCATAATCTTCTATCAATTCATGACATATTTTCTAACTCATGTTTAATTCCTTCTATGTTATTATATATTCCATAATTTTATGGTCAGTATATATTTCACATTCGACTCTGCATAAATGTTTCATCAAAATTTTCATAGAAAAAACCCACAAATACTAATTCTAGATCTAGTGTGGGATATTTTAGATCACAAGGTTTTAGTTGTCTTAAATCATAATAAATTACCTATTCATTATTCATTATAAAAAAACCAAGTCCCATCAACGAAGCATCACTGTAAATGAAAAACTAACCATTTATAGAAGGAAGGGCCAAAACTGAAGCATTCACCATCTCTTCTTTAGTTCCTTGAATGAAACATAACATTCCTCTGTCCAAAAAAAATTAACCTCTTTTCGTGTTAACTTAGTTATCTGACTAGATAACTATATAATGTTTTTAGCAAACCATCAGTAATAACTTGCTAATCCATGAAAACTACAAATCTCTATAACTTTTGTACAAATTTGTCATCCATCAGCCATTTTTTGGTAGGATCATCTATTATTCCATCCTTATTAACAATGTTCCCCTTAAAAGAAATATGTTTCAACCAAATATCACATTTTCAAAATATTCCACATAGCTTATTTTCTTTGATATTTTTTAACACAATACATAAATGTTTATCATGATCCTATTTACTTTTTGAAATGACCAGAATATCATAAATAAAAGCATTAAAAAAACATGACCACATATTCACATAATATTTTATTCATAATATCCATCAATACAACATGGGAATTTGTCAAACCAAAAGGAATAACAACAAAATCATAATGCCCATATCTAGTAAAAAATCTATTTTTGGGATGTCAACCTCCTTCACATTCAATTGATTGTACCTAGATCCCAATTCAATCTTGGAAAAATATTGATCTCCCTCAAGCTAATCAAACAAGATGTAAATATGTTGCAATGGGTATGTATTCTTAACAGTAATATAATTCATATAACTATAATCAATGAAAAGTCACATTGAACTATTTATCATTTTAATGAAAAAAATATGATCACCCCATGATGAAGAGATAGGATGAATTATTCCTTTATCAGGAAACTCCTGAAACTAAATTTTCAATTCAAGATGTCCCCCTTGATCCATTTGATAAGGGGGTTTTGAAATTGTTTTAGCATCTGGAACTAGGTCGATAGTATATTCAACATGCAATTTAGATTTAAAATTGGGAAACTCTACAGAAAAACCATTTTGGTATTCATTTACCTCTAATACATCATTAATCTAAACAATTCCCTTCATTTCAACAATAAGATCAAGATAACATTCATTTCCATCTTCTAAAATGATATATGCTTCTTGATATGTTATCAATTTTATGGATTCATTCTTGTATAAAAACTGAATCAATTTATAATAAAATATATTTAGCTCTACAGTCAATCTTAGCATAATAAAGAGAAAATTTATCCATACCAAGAATAACATCAAAATGTATTAATAGAATAACAATACGGTTTTTAGGTAATGTCTTTCCACACAAAAAACAGGATGATTATTATATTTTTTTTGGTAATATTTCCCCTATTTTTTTAACCATATGTTTGGGTCTCCTTTATTGAGCTAAAATTTCAAATTTACCGAAAAATTCATCAGGAATAATAGAATGTGTAGACCCCATTTAAAATAATACATTAGAAAAATATGAGTAATCAAATAAAATACCTGATACAACTTCATTGGATGGCCTGAAATCTATTGACATAATCACAATGTATCTCAATGAACCTTTCTTATTATAGTTGGGATGCTTTACATCCTTCATATCTTTCTTTGGGTAGGAATTTGCATAATGACCCATCTTGCCACATTCAAAACACTTTAGATTATTTTCTAAAAATTAATCTTACATTTATTTTCATTATAACATTGAGTCTTATGTACCAACTGAAAACATTAGAAACACTTCCTAGATTTTCTATGTAAATCCACATATTAATTTTTACCACACTTTTGACAATCACTAAATTGGACATCAGTACCTTCAAGTTTCATTAATTTATTATTACACATTACTTACTATCTAGACCGCTCATTCTTCTTGTTTTAAAAGTATAAAATGTCATGTTCAAACTCCATTCCCACCCTCTCATCTCATATGAAATTTTATCATGGCATTTTAATTCATGGAAAGCTAAATCCATTTGATATCTAATATTTAATACTAAGTAAAAACAATTGATTTTATTATTAATAGCTTGAATAATATTTGGATCCAACCTTGCCAATATAGTGAAATTTTCTTCATAAAAAACAATTTAATCATCCTCTTTTTTTCAATTCAAGGATCTTCTTTCCAATCCTACATCATAAATCCAATGGAAAATATTTTTCATGGAAAATATTTTTTAATTCATCCCATTTAAAGGCATTTATCTCATCACTACCCCTCATATTATAAACTATTGACCACTATTATTCATCTTCACCTTAAAAAATATTAATTGAAATACCAACCATTTGATTATATGAATATTCCATTTCATCGAATGTCACTTCAAGGTCATTATTCCACCATTCAACCACCCTTGGGTCAGATGATCTTCCTAATGTAGGAGAGAGTTTCTCAAACAATGTTCCACTATCATAATTTTACTTTGTAGTAGTTCTAATTTTTATCTTGAATAGATTCCACCACCATTTATTTCTTATTTCATTTGATCTATTACTGTCACAAATTTTTCATTTTTTTCCCTTCCATTCAATTTTGCGTATTCAGAAAGATAAAAACCTCTCAATGTCTTCTCCTTTAAATTCCCCATTTTATACGTGTAAAACAATTCTAAATAAACATATCATAGATAAATCAACATGGTATTCTTAAAATTCAATATCAAGTAAACATAAAAAAAAAGAAAAAATGTTTTACGGTCTTCTATTCACATCATTCTAACCTATAAAGTTATCTAAACTATGTTCTCAACCCAAAAATAAGGACATGGCCTTAAAATTACTTAATCTAGTAAATTAATTTAAAATTCACATCATTACTTTCCCAAATATAATTCTGGTTTATATTTTTATAAAATTAGAACATATTTTATACATATCAACCCATAGGCATGCAAATTGGATTTAGCTAAAATAATATCAATTTTTTCAGAATAAAAATGTTTAAAAAAACAAGAAATATTTTTATGAAAAGTCTTCAAAACATTCATCTTGGATTCTCATTTTATCTTACCCACACTTAAAACATAAGAAAAAATTTTAGAACTTGGTATGAGAACAAAAATCCTTGTAAGGTATATAAAAACAATGAGAATTCCCATTATTACAAGAATGCTTATAAACATATGAAATCACATTCACAAAGACATACTTATCAACAAATGAGTATCACGTAGTTACATTTTGAAAACAATATATTTCCATAAAACATAGAAAATATAAATAATATTATAAAGGAAACTTTTGGAATTTCCTAATTAAGATTGTAACCCTTATAGCTACCTTATTATTTGTAACCCTCATGGATACCTTACAATGTAACCCTCATGGCTTCCTTTTGGTGTCACTATCACAATTACTCATAGAGTAAACATAAGTCCAAACTCAAAATTAAATATACCAAATGTATTGAAGGTATTTATATGTCAAAAATTCATCATAAAAATTTCCATGAACCAAAAAATGATCATCAATGAAAATTACATACAACATATAAATCATTTCCCTTAAAAATGAAATTAAAATATGGTTTTAAAAAAAACAATCCTTAAAAAATATCATATATTTAAAGTGAGAGTTTATAAATACAATGTATGTCACGTATAAAATATAATTTCAAATAATTAAACATAATATAATAAACATTAATATCACAAATAATCATAGCACCACATAATTAATTAAGTATAAGGTTAAACTTAAGAATGGAAATTCGGTTAAGAATTCCCTTTACCTCACTTTTATTGTAACCTAAAATGTATTTTAACCTCATGTGTAACAGTTAAAGGAGATTTATTGATATTATAATGAAATATATTAATTTTTTAACACCTTATATGGTCATTTTATAACATCATTCGACAAATGTTTTAATAATATATTGTTATATCAATTATTTATTGTGCATTCTATAAATGGATTCAATGGTAATTTCATAATGTTTTATCTTATAGAATGGATGTTAAAGTATGGAATTATAATGAAATGTTATTAATATTTTTACAAAATATTAAATTATATCAAAAATAATTTTGGTTTCATATTTTATTATTAATCATTGTAAATAAGATTATTGATATTGGTTTATATCATTTTAGTGGTTCTTTGATAATCACATTGTAGTTTCATTATATAATATAATATTATGGATATATGTTAATTCTATAGCATAAAAGTTGTTATATAATACCCTTTAAAATATATTTCAACTATTATAATGTTTTTATGTCTATCCATGAAGGAACAATTGGAAGTTAAAAAAACATTGTCCATGATGTCTGTAATTCCACACATCACATATGATGTATTTATTTTTAGAATAAAAGGGGGAGTAGAAGAATTGTGATGATAAATTATTCAATAAACATGATAAAATTATATTATATATAAGATAATTTAGTTTTCATTCCTCTTGGATAAGGTTGGGTGAAGAGAGTATAATAAAATAAATTGATTTGAAAATAAAATAAAATGAAAGTGGATTTCAACCTTTTGAACTCTTCTCCTTGAGATCCCCCTTACCAAACAATGTTTTATCCTTTTGGTGAATCCATTAGGTATTGAAAATAGGGGAGAGGATTCATATGAGTTTTGTGAACAATTTTTAAAATTCTAAAATCTTGAGATGTGTGTGGAGAAGTAAGGGTGAGGGGTGGTATTTATAGTGCAGGATAAGAGGGGGTTTTGATTATTTTATTCATTAGTTTATTAATTTTACTCAAAAATATGAAAAGATTTAGAATAATAGTCAAATTTATTAAATTAATAATGGGATGATAAATATAATTGTTCTTAAATCATTAATTATATTTAGTAATAGTTAATTTAACTTATAATTTATATATACTGTAGATTACAGTATTTCACTATACATTAAAAATTCAAGTATTTTTTAAAAATACAAGAAAATCACCCCAACCATTATTAAATGTGTAGAATTTAGAAAATGACTCCATTTTATGTTAATCATATTCTAAATATGATATATTCAATTTTTAAATAAAATCCTAATTTATTTGAGAAGTAATAATTTAAAAACTATAAAAAAATTTATACAACCGTGAAATATAAATAAAGGTCTCATAAAATTTTGTTATAACTATAAGGAAATAAAATGATTATTTATTAAACTATTTTATGAAAATAAGTTTTACTTTAAATCAATAAATAAATTATTAAATTATAAATAATCATTTTTGTTTCACAGAAATACTGACGAATTAATTTAATGCATTTTTTGAGACATCTTAAATGAGGATTTCAGAAATTTGAGGTATTGTGTCTACCAATAACATTCACATTATCATACTACATGAATATAAATATATATATAATTGAATAGGAAATATATAAATAGGGGTAGAGTCACGCAGATACGCATATTCAAGAAGATACGAGAAGACCTCCCACGAACACAATACATAAATTAAGAACACATGACGAATTCTTCATGCCTACTTAATATGGACCAGAGAACTATTGTTCATCAAATTTCCATCAAATATATAGCATTCAAGAAACCAAAGTAGAAGAATATCTCACCCTTGTAGAAGAAAAACACAATTCTTTAAGACACTATGATTTTTGTGTCTGTTTCCAGAAGAGGAATCGAGCATCAACTCAGATACATCAAAGAGTCCATAGATAATTGAGTAACTCTCAGATAAACTCTAATCCCATATTAATATATTCTACTCATCTGTGTACTATATAGATAAACTTTTGAGCAGTGCGTATGTCTGTAAAAAAACGTGCACGGTCTCATACACTAAACTGGAGGATAGTAGATGTCCTTAGACAGTGGTCTTTTTACACTTGTTTATCCCATGAAAAACTATGGGAGCGTTCATGTGTGACCTAGTTTTTATTGTTCTCATGAAGAACTATTTTAGAGGCCTTGTGACCTGTAATGTTTTTGTACTACTTTTTTAACCCTAATCTAGGGTGTGGATAATTTTTTTTATTTATATAGATTTCTTTATGGAATGTGGTCACCAAGTAGAGAGGAATATGTCTATGGTTGAGACTGAATGTATTGTTTTATATCTGAGGTGCTTTCAATTTTGTCTTTCTCTTTATTAGTTCATTTTTCAAAAAACTAAATTTTACATTGATAGTTAGTCTTGGATAGTACTTATAAATTTTTTTAATTATTATAGTGGTTTTAGATGTTTTATCAATATTTCATATTATTATAATTTAGTATTAATCAATCTCCTGGGAAAATATTTGAACAGACCAGCTATTATAATTTTACTAGCATGGGTAACTGGAAAGTTTTATTTTAGATTGTGTAACCTTTTAAATAAGCTTTTTAACTGAATTTTTTTAAGAAACTAAATTCACCCCCCTCTTAAGTTTCATAATCCGATCAACATTTGGTATTAGAGGTATGATTTTTAGTTATTTTCAAAATTATATATTTTAAATATATTTTAAAATCATTTTCAACTATGGTTTTAGTAGTATTTTGAATAACGTTAATTTTCTATTAGTTATATATTTCTAGTTATTTAAAATACTATTTTTTATTATAGATAATAGAATAGAAGTTCATGCTACCAATATACCTCTATTCTTCAATGGAGAAAATTCTACACACTGTAAAATTAAAATGAATATTCACCTCGAAAGTATCGGTTATGAGATTTGGACACCAATTATAGATTAATATATGATTCATGCTACTGATAGAAATACTTGGGATGACCCAAAATGGTGGTGTATAGCACTATATACAAATATATGAATGCACTATATTTGTTTCTTTAGTTGATAAAGATTTTTATAAAAAAATCATGTAAAACAACACATGAAATTTTGGACACATTACCAAATTCCCATGAAGAAACCTATAGTTTTAAATAAATGTTACTTAACACATATACTATTAAATATGATATCATTAAAATGAAAAATGATGATACCCTTTATGAAATGTCTCTCATGTTTAATGAAATTGTGAATACTATGGTCTCTCTTGGAAGGGATGTTACAACAAAGGATCAAATATTGAGAATTCTCAAATGCTTAGCAGATAAATGGATTTGAACTTCTATATGAATGAGATAATCCTATGACATTATAATTTTAACAGTAAAGGATTTGATAGGTAATTTGAGGATGTATGAAGAAGAACAAAAATTCAACAAAGAATAGGATGAGGAACCCGAAAGAAAATCATTTTCTTTCATATATATTGCCTCCAAGAAGAAGTAAAAATCATCCAATATGAATCGTATTGCTCATGTGATAAAAAACCATCATTAGATAGTGACAAGGGGTTCGATAAAATATATAGAAGGTTTATGAAGATTTATAGAAAGAAATAATTCGTTATAAATCCCAACTACAAAGGTAAGTATGATTACAATATCCACAGGAAAAAAGATTTGAAAAAACGTGATACATATAGGAAAATACATTGTTATTAATTTATGTGAAAACATACATGTAATGAATGAATTTCCCATGATAAATTATAAAAAGATTTATCATGATAAGAACAAAATGTATAAAAAGGCCATGATGAAAACATGTAGTGCTTCTGAGGGCAGCTCAATTGACTCAGAATCCCCTAATGAAATGTCTGATAAAGAAAATATATATTTTATGAAAAACACATCTGATGTAAAAAAACATATCTTCAACTTAATTCATATTATTCTGGAGATTAAAGTGATTCTAAAAATATGAAAAATGATGAAATTTTTAATTATTTCAAAAAATATATAAGACACTTTTAATGAATTAAAGGATAAATATAAAGGATTATAGAAAAAGTATGCTTGACTGCCACTATTAAATATGATCATTCTGTGGAAAAAGAGAAAAATTCACAATTAATTAAGGAGAACAATGAACATAAATTATCAAATGAAAAATTAAAAAATGATCTAGAGATATATACCAATGGTAAAAAAGTATTAGTTCAAATTCATGGTAAAAAAGTAGCTTCTAAGTATACTATTAGAATATTATTCCAACCAAGAAACAGTAATATAAAAAAAACTACTTTTGTTTCAAAATCTTGAAAATATAGTTTTGTGCCCAATTTTGAAAAACCATCTACAAGATTCAGCTATGAAACATATTCTAATGTTTCATGTTTTTCGAGACCAAATAATGTTTATTTTTCAAATAATTTACATTCTGATTATAGGGAAGCCAAAAAATGTGGGTTCCCAATGCTCTTATAACTACTGTTACTGTACCCAAAAAAATTTGGTTACCAAAATCAGTTCATATCTAATCTGTTATGTAGGAAAACTACTTGAAGAGCTCCTGTAAAATATTATGGTACTTGGACATTGAATGTTCAAGACACATGAAATAATATTACTCATGCTTCAATAACATGATAAATATTGATGGTGGAAATGTCACCTTTTGTGATAATTCTAAAGGAAAAATAATTTTCCTTGGACATATCGGTAATTATAACATAGTTTAAATGTATAATGTAGTTTTTTTTATGGATGAAAATAAAATATACAAAGTATATCTTTGTTATGTGATGATGGTTTTAATGTTAAATTTGAAAATGATGGATTCAATTTTTTAACTCTAAAAAAGATAGTACTTTCTACTCTTAGAAATGAAAAGGTATATGTTGTTAACATAAATTCTTTAATTTCTCAATATGATTCATACGTGAGGTCCTTTAATAAAGAATGATGTATATGGAATATGATATTAAGACACTACAATGTAAACTCACATAGAATGCTTATGAGAATTAGCTTATTCAAGGATCTACCTAAAAATGATTTTACAAATTACATTGTATCTAATCCTTTTCAAAAGAATAAATAGAAAAAAATATATTTTAACCCAATGAAATAAGTTTCAACATATCAACCTCTTGATTTGGTACACGTGGATTTTTTTTTGGACTTCTAGATTTTTATGTCTATGTGGGATGAATTATGTTTATGTTCATGCAGATTACTACTCTAAATATACTTGGATCTTTTTCTGGGATCACAAAATTGAAGCTTGCTCACATTTTACCAAGTACGCTAGGCCTGTAGAAAATATTAATGGTATTATAATTAAAACTCGAAGAATTTTCCTTAGATATTAGTTTGAAAACATAGAGTTTAATTATTTTTTCTCTCAAAATTTTTATAGTAATCACTACTCTGATCTTAGGACACCCTAGGAAAATAGAGTTTTATAAAGAATAAATAGAACCCTGCATGAAAATGCTAGAAACATGCTTAGTGATTATGACCCACCTATATTCTTTTGGAGAAAATCTGTCAATATAGCATGCTATATAATCAACAGAGTCTTTATTAGACCTATCATTAAAATAACTACCTATGAGCTGTGGAATAATAGAAAACCCAAGTTTAACTACTTTAATGTTTTTTTTCAAAGTCTATAATTTTTACACTAAGGATAATATGGAAAAATTTTCCTCTAAGAGTGATGAAGGAATTTTTATACGTTATTGAATTTCTTGTAAAGCCTATAGAGTCTTAAATAAAATAACAAAATGTGTGGAAGAATCTATACGTGACATGTTTGCTGATACCGATCAACATTATCCATAGACTAATCTGGAAAATCTTGAGGATGATAGGTCAAATCTGAATATCAATACAAAATATTCTGTCCAACCTGTCATGAAATATGTTAAAACCTCTAGTTTTAGAAATTTGCGAGATTATGGTCATAATGATCCTAAACATACTAATGAATTAGAAATGAATAGCTATTTATTTTCCAGACCTTTTAGAACTCTCAAGAACCATCCTTTACATTCTGTTTTAAGAGATTTAGACAAAGGAACACAAACTCCAGCTTCTCTGGGAAATCATATTGAGAATCAAGCTTTTCTGTCAATATATAAGCCTAATAACATAAATGATGATATCAATGATGAATTTTTTGTAATGTATATAGAAGAATAGTTAAATTAGTTTGAAATAAACAATGTATGGAAACATATAAATAGACCTATAGACACCTTGACTATAGAAACCAAATGGGTGTTTATGTATAATGTAGATGAAAATGGTAACACAGTAAGAAAAAAAGCTAGATTGGTTGAACAAGGTTATAGATAAGAAGAAAGAAATAAATATGAGGAAACCATTTCACTAGTAGCTATACTTGAAACCATTAGAATGCATCATTCCTATACAGCAAATCTATCTTTTAGACATTATCAAATGGATGTCATGAGTGCATTTGTAAATGGGTATATAGTTGAATATGTTTTTGTTGAACTACACTTTTTTTTAAATCCTCATTTCCTAATAAATTTTTTAATTTAACAAAATCTTTATATATATTAAAGAAAGATTCAAGATCTTGGTATGATAGGCTTAGCACTTTTATTAATTCTAAAGTTTTTTCAAAAGGAATAGCTAATCCTACTCTCTTTATAAAAATAATTTCCCAAGATGTTTTAATAGTACAAGTTTATAATGATGATATTATTTTTGGATATTCTTAAAAATATTTATGTAGAGACCAGTAAAATTCAAAGGAATTTTTTTCTTAATTTTCTTTGGGATTTTACAAGAACGCAGTTTCTGATGGCACCTGATTCCGAAGCCCAGTGTGCCCAGAATAAATTTCCGAAGTTGTCCTCGGGTATGTTCAGTGAACAAACGAGCGGGTTTTTCTATCTTTTTAACCAGTGCTCGAAATTAAAATCTGAGGGCACTGGTGAACTCACAACGTCAGTATTTCCTTAAGAGGACTTTT
Organism: Viscum album; assembly: GCA_963277665.1. Taxonomy (NCBI): domain Eukaryota; kingdom Viridiplantae; phylum Streptophyta; class Magnoliopsida; order Santalales; family Viscaceae; genus Viscum; species Viscum album. The sequence goes on along the minus strand of OY728161.1, from coordinate 1,917,756,127 downwards.
ACCATAGGTGCGTTTGCATGGGAGAAGAAGTTAAATTTTGGGGTTTAAAGAAGAAATAAATAAAATTGTGAACAATTTTATTTTTGTTATTCAAGGAAGTTAAAATCTTCCGTTGGATGTTTTGGGGGGGTCCACAACCACCCAACTTCCCATGTGTGAATATGTGGGAAGTGGGGCCCACACCCACCTAACCTCCCATGGGATAGTTTATTGTGGTGGGGCCCACACGAGACCATAACCCCATTGAACATCTTATAACTCCCTTAAACTCCCTTGCACTTAATGTGCCAACTCCTCTTTAATCTCATCATCCTTTAAGTTTGTATAACTCTTCACCTTTCCTTCCTCCATTAATTCAACCCAACATGCCTTAATTAATGAGATGAGCATATTCATTTAATTAATGATGTGTTTTGGTTTGAATTTTGAAAATTATTGAGGTGTGAATAAAAAATAATATCATGGGATATTATTTTGGAGCTTTTGGTGCGTGAGAAAACCTTATCAACGTTCTGGTGTTTTTGGGAGAACTTTGGTGTGAAGAAGAAGAGAACTTCCCTCCAATGAAGAATGACGCATCTTCAACGAATAAAGGTTCTTCTTCAAAAAAGAGCACATTCCTTTCAATGTAGAACATTCTCGAAGAAAAACGCCTCCGACGGAGAACGTCGCCATCGACGACGGCTCTTCCTCCAACGACGACGGAATTGACACCGATCTTCCACGGCGACCGAACACCGCGACACTTGCCTCTTTCCACGGCTCGATGACATGCGACGTCTTTTTTATGTAGGGGTTTATTTATTTATTTTCTTCGTGAATACTACCTTGTCGTTCTTCATGAAAATACCACCAATTTCTATCGATTAACGAGAAGGGGTCGGACCACACAAACACGGCCGACCCTCCTCCCTTATCCAGGTCTTTGTTTCTAATGTGGTTGGAACGGGAATGACGCGGTGTCGTTGCACTGTGCGGGATCATGTGGCAAGTAATGCGCGGCGCCGTCGCGCCGCGACGTGAAATTGAACCAAGTCGCGTGGCCGTCGCGCCACACCGGAGAACCGTAAAAGCACCGCGGCTAGAGTGGGGCCACGGTGGAGGGGTGCGGCGCCGTCGCGCCGCACCCGATGAATGAAGTCCGCAGCCGATACCGGGCCGCGGTGGAGTATGAGAAACTGGCGGCCGGAAGCGGGCCGCCAGTGTCAGAGTAGGGAGGGGACCGGCCATCGCCGATCCCGTGGTGATAGAAACTGGCCTGCCGGGGCGGGCCGGCCGGGCAACAGAAAGTCGTGGGTTCAAACACGCGGCTGGCTAGCTGAGCGGCCCCCATTAAGGGGGGACGCGGTTACAATCCAGGGGGCAGGCGCCCCCCTCCTCAACGGCTCGACCGTTTGGCCGAGCGCCTGGCCAGCGCGCCGCGCCCAGGCCGGGCCGGGCCGACCCTGCGGGTATCGGGCCGGGTCGGACCGGGCCCGAACCCCTTAATACCGAATCTCTTTCGGTCGGATGCCTATAACATGTGCCACGGGCCTCCGATCGATGCACCGTCAGTTTCGATTCGATCTTTGGATCGAGACGGTCGTTTCTCTATATCTCACTCATGGTCTCGGAATACATTGGGTTCGGTCGAGTTGGTTCGTACACGAAACCAACCGGGCCCTCGGAGCGGAAACACTCATAACTTGTGCTCCAGACGTCCGATTGACGTGACGTCGACTTTGTTGGATTCCTTTTGATGAGACAGAACTTTTGGCTCACTCCGCTCGAGGTTTGGATTCTGTCGGAGTGCGGTCAGGTTGGTTCCCTCACGAAATCCAATCGGGCCCATGGAACGGAAAAGCCAATGAATCATAGATCGGGCATCCTATTGACGCACTGTATGTCTCGTTGATTTTCTCTTGATGAGACAGATCTTTTGGCATACATCTCTTGAGTTTTGGATGCAGTTGGATAGTGGCCGGGTTGGATTGCACCCGAAATCCAACTGGTCCCCTGGAACGGAAAAGCTGATTACTTTCAGACTGGACGTCTGTTTGACGAACCGTCAGCAGCATTGGTGATCACGTGGAGAAACGGTTCCTTTGTGTATACCCTATGAGAGTTTGGGGTACGGTTGAGATACGTCCGTGTTGGTTCGCACACCAAACAAACCGGGCCCGTGGGACGAAAAATCTAGTAACTCACAGACCGGGCATCCGATTGACATGTCGTCTGTCACGTTGAGACCCCTATGACGAGGCGGTTCTCTGAGATAATTATTTGTGGGACTTTGAGATACTTTGAGTATCTACTAGTAGCTCATGGAGAGGACCCTCCCGGAGACGAGCGTACAGAGTACGGAGACCGTGTAGTTGGCTGTGACCTGATGACTGCTTGTCCGATTCGATTCGGAGTGAGTAGCATAGCCCAGTGGGGAGCACTAATTTGTGAGGTGGCAGACCCATGGTGGAGGAGAACTACTATGTGAGGTGGCAGACCCGCGGTACTCGACATGAGGAGTACCTCTGTAGGCTATGAGGGGGAGCACTACTGTGTGAGGTGGCTGACCCATGGCGGAGGAGCACTACTGTGTGGGGTGGCAGACCCGCGGTACACAACATGAGGAGTACCTCAGCAGTCATAGGTTGGTGAGAAGTACCTCGGAGACGTGATAGGATCACTGTACTCCCAGTGACGGAGCTCTTCAGCAGTTACGGATTCGATAATGAAAATCCTGGTTTGAGCTGAGTCTTTGACCTTTGTGTTTACCTCATGATTGAGATGGGTCACTGGATAACTTAGGTATATGTATTGGAATATTCCTGGGTATTGGTTATCCATTGAATTCATAATATTTTAGTTTCCTCATGATTGAGAGGGTTACTTGATAAATTGGGCATTGTATGGGCATATACTTAGTTAGAGGTTATCTATTGAGATATTCTTTGTGGTTATCCTTGTTGTATTTAGTGATACCTTGAGGGTCTCAGGGTCCCTAATGAGTATCGTTATACTCACCCCTGTACGGGCTATGCTCGCACTTCGTTGTGTTGGTTGTAGACGATGGGCAGTGCAGACAGAGGCCGAGTGTTCGAGGACTGGACGGTACCTGGATGTGGACTTCACGACGAGACGACTCTCGAAGGAGGTTGATGGGCGAGAGCATTGTGGAGGATATCTGTACCTACCATTCAGGTAGGATCCATGGTGGACGACCCAGGAGCTGCTCTATTTGTACCTACCCTTTAGGTAGGATCCTTGGTGGACGATCCAAGAGCTGCTTGTCACCTTCCAGCTGTTTTAGCATTTTTACTTGTACTTTACAGTTGGGCTTGTATATCTTACCCATTTACTTTCAGAACAGCTTGTTTCAGTTTTACTTAGGGTTTTACTTCCACTTGTACTCTATGGTGATTTTTTTACTTTTATAAAGGCAATGCCTTCCCAGCTATCGGGATTTATGCCTTTGGTGCTAGTCGCCATCCCCTAGCCTATGGAAGGCGGGTTTGGGGTGGTCACGACACGGGCCCCGAGGATGGGTCCTGACACATTGGTATCAGAGTAGTACGGTTCTACCACAGAACTTATAACTCTAATATTTTCTTTCTGTGAAGCAACAGTGTTAATGGTACCGAGTGTGGTATTCAGTTCAGGGGGTCCAGTGTTGGTGCGATGGCCGACATATCCGTACACCAGGACCCTGACTACTGATTTCTGACTATGTGCACAAAAAACACTAATTGCATGTGTGTTTCCAAGGTTTTTAAAGTCAACTCAAACCAGGTCAGCTCACCAGGTATAAATCGTTGACTGTGTCGCATCTATTCAGGATGTCTCCACGCAGACAGTTAGTTGGAGTTTCCGAGAGAGTACTCGATGACGGCTCACCGAGTGACGAGGCTTCGGTGCAGGTCCTTTTTACTATGTTGGCACCCTCTGGTGGTGTACCAGCAGCTCCACCACCTGTTGGGAAATAGATGTCACCATCCATACAAGAGAACTGTGAATGCTGGCAGAGCATGATGCACGAGTTCCAGCAATAGAGGCCTCTGAGATTACGAGGCGAGGCAGATTCCCAGACAGTAGAGGGCTGGCTGGAGGTGATTACTAGAGTTTTCCACCTAGATGAGACACTAGTGGAATGGATGGTAGACTTGGATACTAGTTTTTTCTAGTGAGTGACCATGAGGATGGTCCGAATAGTGATGAGGCTTCGGTACGTGGACCGATGCCTGAGATAGTGCCTTCGGGTAGTGTTTCAGCAATACATCTCTACCTGTTGGACATCAGTTACAACCGGCGGTACTGGTAGGTGAAACATGTAGGCTTACATCCTTATACGTGTACCAAAACAAGATACCCTCAAGTTCTAAGGAAAGCCAGATGCACAGGAAGCTGGGAACTTGCTTGAGGAGGTGGCTGAGAGTTTTTCTAGAGCTTATACAGCTTCGACAGGACGATGTTTCAGTAGCTGAGTAATCATAAAGGCATACCGATCGTTTTTGGTACCTGATGACTACGATATGTTCAGTTCTTAGAGCTCAGACCTCAGAGTGAGGTGTGTTTAAGGGATATTCGAGTAATCACTCTTTTCTCTACGCATTCCTACTTATGTTAGGGTGCTAGAATGGACCCTTGTGGTTGAATGTTCATTGGCTGATCGGTTTTAGCCAGTGAATGTTATCAACGGGAAGATGTGAACTGGCTTCAGTCTCAGAGCCTTGGACATGTAAAATGATTCAAGAAGAAGAAGTGTCAAGGAATGATGAATCTTCAGAGTAGCAGACGCGGAAGCAGAGCTAGAAGATGAGTATGTGGTGGTGTACTTTTCAACATGTTACAACCACCTTCCTTTGTTGTCCCCTTCAGGCTCAGGGAGCTGGAGGGCAGGGGAAGAGAGTAGCTGCATGCGGTCAGGGAGTGCGACTGAAAGGGCTTTAAGGATGATTCGAAGTGCGGACTTTGTCTTCTACTGGATGCCATAGCCATAAACATCGATATGAATCATCCCTTCCTTCTATGAAGCTAATCCCTGACCTAGAGTTTCCGGTTAAGCCGTTGACTTGACCCTCACATCTGGAGATACCTTTGGGAGGAGACTCGATAGTCAGACTTACGCCGATGGTGTGATCCGACCCTTGAGGCAAGAGTCTCGGTTGGGACCTCTTGGTGACAGCGTCGAGACCTTATGACATTAGTTTGAGTATGGATTGGGCAATCACTGTTCATACTCAAATTGACGATATTAGGAAAACATCGGATGTGTTTTCCTTGGTCGACGAAAAGGAAACCCTAGGCAGCACAGGATAAACTCGTGCATGGGATGGTGTAGCCGATCATTCTTATGTCATCCAACCTTACCCTCGTGGTAGCAGGAGTTTGAGTTTCTGTTCTAATCAGGAAAAGGAGACCTGTAGAGTTCGAGGATGACGACCACGTTCTTATACAGGTCACACCTCGACGAGGTTTGCAATGATGTAGCTGAGGAGGCGAGATATGTCCGAGGTTAAACAGACCTTTCTAGGTTCCCAGTATGGTAGGAGAGGTGGTTTACCACTTCACCTTTCCACCTCAGTTTCACCGATTGTATGAAATCATCCACATACCTCGGCTGAGGAGATACGTGCTTGATCCTTCGCACATCATCAACCTCAGGGAGTTGGATGTCGATGACAGGGTGACATGCATGGAGGTTCCAGATGAGATTGAGGATTGACAGGAGCAGGTCCTACAAGGACGGTCGATTCCTCTTGTGCGTTTTCGTAGGCAGCACAAGAACCTTCAGCTGAGCACATGGAGCGGAAGGCTCAAATGCGTGCTCAGTACTGCTTTTGTATCCCTAGTTTTTGTTACAGCTTTACGGGGATGTAAATCCCTTAGGTGGTAGTATTGTAAAGACCCATAAAATTCAAAGGAATTTTTTTCTTAATTTTCTTTGGTATTTTACAAGAACACAGTTTCTGACGGCACCTGATTCTGAGGCCTGGTGTGCCCGGAATCAATTACCGATGTTTTCCTCGGGTACGTCCAGTGAACAAACGAGCGGGTTTTTCTATCTTTTTAACCGGTGCTCGGAATTAAAATCTGAGGGCACCGATGAACTCACAGTGCCCGTATTTCCTTAAGAGGACTTTTAGCATAGGTGCGTTTTCATGGGAGAAGAAGTTAAATTTTGGGGTTTATGGAAGAAATAAATAAAATACGAGCAATTTTATTTTTGTTATGAAATGAAGTAAAAATCAACCATGGGAAGTTGTTGGTGGGGTCCACAACCACCCAACTTTCTATGTGTGAATATGTGGGAAGTGGGGCCCACACCCACCTAACCTCCCATGGGAGAGTTTAGTGTGGTGGGGCCCACATGAGACCATAACCCCCTTGAACTTCTTAAACTCCCTTGCACTTAATGTGCCAACTCCTCTTTAACCTCATCCTCCTTTAAGTTTGTATAACTCTTCACCTTTCCTTCCACCTTTAATTCATCCCAACACGCCTTAATTAATGATATGGGACTCTTTATTAATTAATAATGTGGTTTGGTTTGAATTTTGAAAATTCTTGAGGTGTGAATAAAAATAATATCATGGGATATTATTTTGGAGCTTTTGGTGTGTGAGAAAACCTTATCAACGTTCTGGAGTTTTTGGGAGAACATTGGTGTGAAGAAGAATAAAACTTCCCTCCGACGAAGAACGACGCATCTTCAGAGAATAACGGTTCTTCATCGACAAAGAGAACTTTCCCATCAATATAGAATGTTCTCGACGAAGAATGACTCTGATGGAGAACGTCTCCATCGACAATTTCTCTTCCTCCGACGACAACGAAATCGACACCGATCTTCCGCGGCGATCGAACACCGCGACGCTTGCCTCTTTCCGCGGCTCGACGACATGCGACGTCTTTTTGAGGTAGGGGTTTATTTATTTATTTTGTTCGTGTATACTACCTTGTCGTTCTTCGTGAAAATATTACCAATTTCTATCAATTAACGAGAGGGGGTCGGACCGCACAAACACGGCCGACCCTCCTCCCTTATCCATGTTTTTGTTTCTAATGTGGTTGGAACAGGAATGACGTGGTGTCGTCGCACTGTGCGGGATCGTGTGGCAAGTAATGCGCGGCTCTGTCGCGCAGCGCCGTCATATTGAACCAAGTCACGGCGCCGTTGCACCACGCCGAAGAACCGAAAAAGCACCGCGGCCGGAGCGGGGCCGCGACGGAGGGGTGCGGCGCAGTCGTGCCGCATCGGATGAATGAAGGCTGCAGCCGATACCGGGTCGCGGCGAAGCATGGGAAACTGGCGGCCGGAAGCGGGCTGCCGGTGTCGAAGCAGAGAGGGGACCAGCCGTCGCCGGTCCTATGGTGGCAGAGATCGGCCGGCCGGGGCGGGCCAGCCGGGCAAGGGAAATCCGGGGGTTCAAACCCTCGGCCGGCCAGCTGAGCGGCCCCCATTAAGGGGGGTCGTGGTTACAAACTAGGGGGTAGGCACCCTACTCCTCACCGGCTCGGCCGTTTGGCCGAGCGCCTGGCAAGCGCACCCAGTGCGCCGCGCCCAGGCCGGGCCGGACCCGGACCCGGTTCGGGTCGACCCGGATCGGGCTGACCCTGGGGGTATGGGGCCGGGTCGGATTGGGCCCGAACCCCTTAATACTGAATCTCTTCCAGTCGGACGCCCATAACTTATGTTACGGGCCTCTGATCGACACATCGTCAGTTGTGATGCGATCCTTGGATCGAGGCGGTCTTTTTGGTATATTGCATTCAAGGTTTTGGAATACTTTGGGTTCAACCGATTTGGTTCGTGCACGAAACCAACCGGGCCCTCAGAGCGGAAACGCTCATAACAAGAGTTCCGGACGTCCGATTGAAGTGCCGTCGACTTTGTTGGATTCCTCTTGATGAGACAGAACTTTTGGACTACTCCGCTCATGGTTTGGATTCTATCAGAGTGCAGTCGTGTTGGTTTGCTCATGAAATCCAACCGGGCCCCTGGAACGAAAAAGCCAATGACTCACAGACCAGGCGTCCGATTGACGCACCGTTTGTCTCGTTGATTTCCTTTTGATGATATGGAACTTTTGGCATACTTTTCTTGAGTTTTGGATGCAGTTGGATAGTGGACGGGTTGGATTGTACCCGAAATCCAACCGGGCCCCTGGAACGGAAAAGCTGATAACATTCAGACTGGACGTCTGTTTGATGAACCATCAGCGCTGTTGGTGATCACGTGGAGAAATGTTTCCTTTGTATATACCCTGTGAGAGTTCGGGGTACAGTTGAGATATGGCCGTGTTGGTTCGCACACAAAACCAACCGGGCCCCGGGGACGAAAACGCTAGTAAATCACAGACCGAGCATCCGATTGACACGTCGTCTATCGTGTTGAGACCCCTATGACGAGGTGGTTCTCTAAGATACTTCTTCATGGGATATTGAGATACATGGATTATCTACAAGTACCTCATGGAGCGGACCTTCACGGAGACGAGCGTATGGAGTACGGAGACAGTGTAGCTGGCTGTGATCTAATGACTACTTGTCTGATTCGATTCAGAGTGACTAGAATAGCCCAGTGGGGAACACTACTTTGTGAGGTGGCAGACCAATGGCGGAGGCGCACTACTGTGTGAGGTGTCAGACTCGCGGTACTCGACAGGAGGAGTACCTCTGTAGGCTATGAGGGGGAGCACTACTGTGTGAGGTGGCAGACCCATGGCGGAGGGGCACTACTATGTGAGGTGTAAGACCCGTGGTATTAGAAAGAGGAGTACCTCAGTAGTCATAGGTTGGTGAGCAGTACCTCAGAGATGTGACATGATCACTGTACTCTCAGAGACGAAGCTCTTTAACAGTTACGGTTTTGATAATGAAAATCCTGGTTTGAGCTGATTCTTTGACCTTTGTGTTTACCTCATGATTGAGATGGGTCACATGATAACTTAGGTATATGTATGGGCATATTCCTGGGTAGTGGTTATCCGTTGATTTCATAATCTTTGAGTTTCCTCATGATTGAGATGGGTTACTTGATAAATTGGGTTTATGTATGGGCATATACCTAGGTAGAGGTTATCTATTGAGATCTTCTTTGTGGTTATCCTTGTTGTATTTAGTGAGACCTTGAGGGTCTCGGGGTCCCTACTGAGTATCTTTATACTCACCCCTGCACGGGATATGCCCACACCTCGTTGTGTTGGTTGCAGACGATGGGCAGCGCAGACAGAGGCCGAGTGTTCGAGGACTGGATGGTACCTGGAGGTGGACTTCACGACGAGACGACACTCAGAGGAGGTTGATGGGCGAGAGCATTGTGGAGGATATCTGCACCTACCCTTCAGGTAGGATCCGTGGTGGACGACCCAGGAGCTGCGCTATCTGTACCTACCCTTCAGGTAGGATCCTTGGTGGATGATCCAGGAGCTGCTTGTCACCTTCCGGCTGTTTTCTCTTTTTTCTTGTACTTTACAGTTGGGCTTGTATTTCCGGTCCCTTTACTTTCATCACAGCTTGTTTCATTTTTACTTAGTGTTTTACTTCTTCTTGTACTCTGTGGTGTTTTGTTTACTTTTATAAAGGTAATGTCTTCCCAGTTATTGGGATTTACGCCTTTGGTGCTAGTCGCCAGCCCCTGGCCTATGGAAGGCTGGCTTGGGGTAGTCATGACATGGGCTCCAAGGACGGGTTGCGACAATTTATGTGTTAATTTTTCAAAGATGTTGAAAAATTAATTTGAAAAGATGTTAATGGGTGAAGTCAAATTATTTCTTGGATTTAAAATATTATAAAATAAATATGTTATTGTCTTGAATCAAAGTAAATATACAAAGGATATTTTAAAAATATTTCGATTTGATAGCACTAAGATTAGTGATCCTCCAATGAGTACCACTTGTAAGTTGGACCATGATGATGATGGTAAATCTATTAATCAAACCACTTAATGAGGAATGATTGGAAGTATATTCTATTTAACTACTAATATGACAAATATAATGTTTAATGTATGAATTTGTTCACATTTTCATGCAAATGAAAAAAATATATCATCTTATTGGTGTTAAAAGTATTTTCAAATACCTTAAAAATACTACAAACCAAGAACTATTATATCCTATAGAACAACTGTCAGATTTAGTGAGTTATTTAGAGACTATTTTTGGTGTTTGTATGTTAGATAGAAAAAGAACCTTTGGAACCTATCACTTTTTTTTGGAAAATATCTAGTTTCATGGTTTTGTAAGAAACAAAATTTTGTTACATTATCTACTAATGAAACTAAATATATAGTTGCTGGTAGTTTTTGGGCACAAATAAGTAGATGAAACACACATTTATAGATTATGGATATCATTTCAGACATGTCCCTATAAATTGTGATAACACAAGTGCTATTAATATTTCTAAGAATCATTTTTCACATTCTATAAAAAATATATTGATTTATGGAATAACGTTTTGAGAGATCATTATCATAAAAGTGATATAGCATTAGTGTTCATTCTAACTGAACATTAGCTTCCCAACATTTTCACTAATCCATTGACCACTGAATGAATGAACTATATCAGACATGAGTTGGGAATGATCAATCTATAAGACAATGTGTTAATATTCCTTTGACCATTTTATGTGAAGTTCTCATAACGAATGTGGAAGTATGAAGCTGACAATGTCATGTCAACAATGATAACATTGTCATACTGGCATAGTTTTCATAATGACACTAACTCTATGTCATGCCAACCAAGTTATCATGTCGACACTAATGCACTGTTATGTTGATACCTTTTCATGCTAAAAATGACTCCTTATCATGCCGACAGCATTAATGTTATGCAAAATATGTCATGTCAACACCGATGAAACATTGTTTTTATACATTTTATGATTTCACAAAAATAAAACTATTTCATTTATTTTGTTGAACCTAGTCCACGATTTTACAATTTTCTGATTTCAAACACCCTAAATGATATAAATTTTAATTGATCTACTGTACTCCTTTACCCCTACACTCTCTTGGTCTTTTCTATCTCTACCCATAACCTTTCAACTTATGACATTAGAATGAGCCTCTGGAATATCATATGTGAAGTGAGCTCTTTATAGTGGTGAGTCATGTGCATCTAAGAAACAGAAGGTTGAATCGATCAATTCTTTTGAACCTATAAATCCTAATCTAGAAAAACAGGGCTGTAACTCTAGAAAAAAAATTATTGATGAATGTTTATTGGAAAAAAGTATCTACTGCTCTAGGTTTCACAAGATTAGGGATGGATTGTGTGGTTCTCATATAATGAAAGACACTTTTAACAGATGCTATTTCATGATGTTTACATGAATATGGAGTTCCTTCTAGAAGGAAGTGAAGTTTCCTTGATCAAGTCTATAGTGGAAGTGAAGTGAATATATTTCTCTTCAAGATAATGTGTTCAATGACTTAAAATTCTTCATGAAGGTGTATTTGATGATTATTAAGGTACCTCTCCACCTAAGAGTAATATGTTCTACATTGAAACAAATCTAAAGGATCTTGAAAATAATGACGAGCACATGATCTCCATTTCTATAGAGTAATGTGGGTAATATATAATATTATTTAAGTTTATTCAACATAATATCTATCCCAAGAAAGGGAAATTCTACTCTCTGATGTATCATGATGTTATCTTGGTTTATCTAATAATAAAAGGGATCAAGGTAAATTTTTTTAGAAACCATTAGGTTCATATAAATTAACTGATCAAACTTTCTTGAAAAACTAATTCCCTGTTTTATCCATGGATGATATAAGCTATGCTAAAAGATAAAGGATGTGAAAATGAAGGAGAAGAATTTGTTTCTAAGTGTATTAGGATTTTCCATTATAAAGATATTCTATCATTATTAAGATAAAATAGAACACAAGGAAGAGATAATGGGTTGGAGAGGAAGATAATATTTTTGATAAGTTCATTCCTGTGGACTATCCAACTATGCCTAAGAAAATGGATGATCTTTGTCTGGGAACAAATGAGGAAGTTGTTTAGTATTCATAAGAACGAGAATATCATGGAACTACTGTTAGAGATAATGGGTTACTTATTGGTGAAAGAGTGATCTTGACACCTCATAACCTCTCAAAGTTTTTTCTTTTAGTCCTCTTTATCCTCCACCTACCTTACCCTCTGATGAACCAACAATTGATCATAATGTATATAATGATAAAGAAGTCTCAAGTAGTGTGGAATATATATTTAGATCTAGTTACTATGAAGAATTAGAAGAAATTGAAGATAATGAAAGTGGTAGTGGTAGTGAATAAAAAGAAGGAAAAGAATATGGTGATAGAAATGGTAATGAAGAGAATATCTATGTACAAAATGATGATGAAAGTAGAAAAATTTATAATTACAATCATAGGGATTTTTAAGGTGAAGAGGTTTAAATGGTTGAAGCTATGGATTAGACACTATCGGAAGAACATACTGATGTTGTTGTTGAAGTATGTTAAAATTAAAAATATATTGTTGAAGTGTTAAGATCATGAAATTCTTAACCCTCATTTAGTTTATGAAATAAGGAGACCTAATGTTGAAGATGAACAATCAGTGAAGAATGATCAGATTGAGGGGGATCCTCAGGAAAGGGGAGATCAAGCTATTGAGGAGAAACAATTTGGAAAAGTAAGACTTGATACTCTCACAACTCCAGATGATGATGTAATGGTTGAATTGGAAAGTAAACATGGGTATGTATCCCTAGGTTTTGATTATGAAGACTCAGATAAAGATGTTTTTGTACCTGTTGAATGGGAATCAGTAGCTAAGACCATTCATAGTGAATCTGTCCCTAAAGAAGATTTGGAAAGGTTTAAAGAAGAAGTATGTTCAACTATAATTATATCTATGCAATCTCAGATGGTGCATGAGATTCAAATAGCTAAAAGTGAAAACATTGAGTTGAGTGATGAATTACACTCTCTAAGAAATTTAAAAGAAGAAATGAGGATTTCTGGTAAAGTGGTTTTTATATCTAGTCAGAAAGTAGGTATATGTGAGGTTGATGAAGCTAATGTTGTAATGAAAGTCATAGAAGATATTCAACCCAACAAAATTACAACTATTGAGACATTTTTTTCAAGAAATTCCTAGTTGATAAAAAAAATGACAGAGATTGCTTCTGCAATAAATACTTTTAACTCATTGTACAAAGGTTGTGTGGGTACTATTCATAAAACATTCAAGACTCATACCTTATCTCATAATGGTATTCCTTCCACATCTGGTCATTATTCTTAGTCTCTTGACATTAAATAAGTCAGAAATATTTTAAATTAATAACTCCATGATCTATTTTACTCTTTTAGTATGGGAAACCCTGAAAATATTGAGAAGAAAAGTGATCATGTTCATTATATAGTCATAGTATATTCCAAGAGTGATATAAATGAAAATTCTCAGATAACAGAAATGGTGGACTACATTATCAAAAAAATCATTACCAATACTCAGTTGACCATTCTGATTATGTATTTGATATAGAATCATTCTTTTCCTCCAATAAACAGAGATTTTAAAGACCATATAAATAAGTATCAACACTTCACTCCTCTATTGGACAAATTCCTTGATAAAAAATATGAATTTGACAAAAAATGAAGTATGAGGGTTAGATTATAAAATTTTTAATCATGATGTTTAATCCATACCTTCATGTACAAAGTGAAGCAATTTCTGTGCCTGCTGATGAACCTCATGGAACTTCTAGATCGGTGCCTCCACCTCAATTTTAAGTATCTAGTGATTTTAATCAAAATTGTTTAGTGACCCAGGAACATATTCCACCTTATGTGTTTTCATAACACAAACTCAACCGTGTACCTAATGTTCTATAAAGATTGATCCTACCTCCTTTGAAAATTTATTCAGACCCTCCAATTTCTCATCCCCCACCCACTGGACCCTCTATTGATCCCTATAAGAGAGGTAAGAAACCACTAAATCCTCATTCGGTGTCTAGATCATTCTTTTATTGGGTTTTTTTCAGGAATTTTGTTTTTTTTTTCTTGAAGACTTTTCACACATGGTACTTTATTGATTAATGGAATTTTGGGTTCTTGTATTTCCTCTATTTATCTTATATATATTACTTTATATAACATTTTATTTCATTTCTACCTATTTTCTTCTGGCATATCCTCTAAACACAGAGATCAGTTTTTTCTCCCCTTTCACGTTTTGATAATCCCAAAAGGAAGACAACCAGTTTCACATTATAATTGATTACTTTATCTTTTATATCACTCTTATAAATTATATTTTTCATTGAAACCATCACTCTTTTTATTACATCTAAACCTTATATATATATTATAAACAGTCATCAATAATGGGAGATGATAAGTAGAATGATTTTATTCCACATCAAATGATTGTGCTGAACAACAACAGCTTTTGTGATCATTAAAATGGGGAATATTGTTGGCCCATAGGAGAGTGTTGGCCACCCTCTATAGTATTAATAGTTTTAATAATCAAAAATCATGTCAATTCCCATTAATCATGTTTAAAAACATTTAATCCTGATTATTTACATTTCAATATGTGAAATTATATTTGTCTATGATATCATATAAATTTAGTACAGTCTATTAATATTTATGTTGTAATATAGTCCAAACAAAAATATTTTCTATGTGTAATAGACTGACATCCAAAAATGAGATGAGACACCGGCAGTTCAATTGACTCACCGACAGATGACCTACCGATGCAAATGACCTACCGAAAGATGACCTACCGATGAAAATGACCATCCGATGTAGATTACATACTGATGTAAATGACCTACCGATGTAGAAGAACTTATAATTTAAATGACCTACCAATACATATACACTAACATTAGAACAAATGACCTACTGATGCATGGTACTACGGACATAAGGACTCACTGATAATTAAAACGAGTCACCGATGAAATGAGTCACTGAAGCGCGGAAAGACTGAAAAAATGGAACACTGATGGAATGAGTCACCGACAGAAGGAGACACTGCCCGAGTAATAACTTATAGACTTTTTTAAATTTCATTTATTGAAAATTATCTCTAATGGTTATATTTTGAGTGTTTTAATGTGACTGGTTAATTTAATACCTTTTGAATACATCTAAAATGAGGATGTCATAAATACGAGGTATTCTGTCTACCTCAAACATATACATTTTCCAGCGTCGCAAATATATATATACAATGTAGACCATGGTAAATATATACATATGGGCAGACATGCGCATACACACATATTTAAGAAGATTCAATCATACCTCCCACGAACACTATACATAAATGATGAACACGAAAGGAATTATTCATTATTCTTGTTGTGGACTAAAGAACTAATGTTCATCAAAGTTACATCATATCTATATCATCCAACAAAACCAATGGAGAAAAACATCTCACCCTCCTTGAAGACATAATACAGTGCTCCACGACAATCTTTTTCAGTGTCTGTTTGTAGAAGAGGACTCAAGCATCAACTTTGATACATCAGAGAGTCTAGAGTTGAATTAAATTACACTCAGAGAATCTCTAATGCCTTCTTAATCTATTATGCTCTATTGTGTATTATTTAGATAAACATTCGTGAATTGTGTGTGTTTCTGTAATAAAAACACCCACTTTCTCCTGCTCTAAATTAGAGGATACTATATATCCTCAAAAAACAATTTTTTTACACTTGTTCAACCCACAATTAACTATATAAGAGGTCTTGACTGACCTAGTAGTTTTTCATCACATGAAGAACTGTGGTTGAGGTCTTGTGACATGGATAGTCCATATACTTTTATTTTAAACCCGATCCTTAGTGTGGAAAAAAATAATTATTTATATTGATTTCTTAGAGGCATGTGGGAACTAAGTGGTGATGACTAAGTATTTTCTTGAGACAAAACCTATTTCTTAATATTCGTTATTTTTTCAATTTAGACTTTCCCTATTTTAATTAATTTTTCAGAAAACAAAATTTTACTTTAATATTTAGTCTCGGATAGTAGTTATAACTATTTTTTCATATTATATTAGTCTAAAAAGTTATATCAATATCTCATATTTTTATAACTGAGAATTAATCAATCTTCTGAGAACACAATTTGAGTAGTCAACCAATTATAATTTTACTGCACTGTTTAGCTGGCCAGTTTTATTTTAGATTGAGGAACCTTTTATAAAAATATTTTAATAAAAAAATTTATAGGAACTCAATTCCCCCTATTGAGTGTCCTACACTGACCAATAGTAACATTCCATTTTTCAACAATCATTATGAAAAAAAGTAACATAATATTTATATATCCATCATTATCAATATGTCTTAAATACCAAATTACATAATCATATATACTTTTATATATAATTATTTTTTTGTAAAACAAATCACATTGCTTTGAGGAGGCAGTAATCCACACATCGACGAACAACGTTATCACTTTTTTAGTGTGTGAATGTGTAATAATGAAAATGATATGTTTTATTATACAAAAGGTAACTATTTAATTAATATTATATTTATAAAAGTTATATCATATATATTCATTATATATGTATTTAGATTAATCCATAATATTTATTTATAAGGAATAGAATACATTATTCATTTAGATGGTAGGTCATATGTATGAAATAACATTATTTCCATTTTATTATCATATTGAATGAAATAAAAGTAAATTGTATATATATACATTAATTAAAATATTTTTTTTATTTAATTTATATCTCATATGTTTATTAAACCAATCTTGAATACATTATTTGTAAAATGTGACCTAATCACATCATTATGAGGAGGAGTTAGTCCACACATCCACAAATGACGTTATTTGATTCCACTAAACTAGAAATCAGGAGGGTACATGTTACATAATAACTATATAACCATAAAGACACTAAAAATATCATATGTAAACAATAAATCTATCATTACTCACACCCCTGTGAGATGGTAATGGAATAAAAAATGATATATATTCACAAGGTGGTAGTCCATCGTACACACAAATGATAATTGTGTATCCCACATGATGGAAGATTGTGTAGGATTTTTTTCTAACCATAAAATAATAACATATCATTATATTTAGAATATTTAGTGTTTTATAAAAATAATATATCTGAAGAATTTATTGGGTCGAGAAAGAAATAAAACTATTGTTCTTGTTGAATAACATAAACTCTTCATTTCATATCTCCTTTTAGTTAATACTAAGAGCATCCATTGGTTAGATTTAATCCCAATCTGTGGACTCTAAGATGAGTGTAGGTATGTTGGGATTTTATTTTTTCATGGTTTAGATGAGCCAAATGGCTTTATTTGGGTGAATAAATGTATGTAGTTATTGACTTTTTATAGTGGAGGAGGTATGGCATTCTGGTAAATATGAAAAGGTAAAAACTAATAGGAGGTCTAACTTATATCACAACCCTCTAATAATCAACTAAATTATCTAAAAGATAAAATATCGTAGAAATATAACCTTAAAATGGGGCTTTTACAAGTTTCTTTTTCATTTTTCCCTTAATATTAAATTTTAATCACTACGTAAAATCATTTATACCTTAATCGATAGAAATAATTTTAATTGATTTCACTAAGTTTTTAGTCAAAAATATGTTGAGCATATTAGTTATTATAAATTATTCTGATTCCAAATATTCAGTCCATTTTTACAAAATCTAATCACAAAAGTGGTATAAATTAATTTAAAATTAATCCCATATATGAGAAGGGAAATGGGGTTTTTTAAGTTAGAATGTTCAAACGTTCACTGTGTTTATATATTTAAATTCAACATAAAAAAATTAAAAAATGACCAAAATTGTATTAATATATGTAAAATTGATCAAATAATAATATTAAAACAATTAAAAATATAATTTACCACTATAAATTATTTAGATGAAAATTCGGTTTTTAATTAGATTTAGTGTTTTAACTATTCATCCAAAAATGAAACCATTCAAAAATTAACCAAAACATCACCCTAATGTAATATTAACAATATTATTTCAAAAATTATCCTATTTTTTCATATAAAATTTTTTAATGTTCCAAAATCTATTATATATACTAAACATGGATTTTATTCTGCTAACGTGTCACCTTCCCATGCTTCCACGTCACCCAAAACCCTCCAATTATACCCCCAACCCCAAAAAAACTCATTATTTTCCGCCCCCTGATAATGATTTCCTTCAATTTCTGCTAGGGTTTCCACTCCACTGAACTCCCCAACTCCTCTATCATACTCCCATTCTTGACTATCCTCTCTAGTACCACTACCTCCTCCCCGTGCTTTATCTCAGCGTGCTTTGCCTCCGACTCCTCTGCCTTCAGCTCCTCTACTCCCCTCCAATCCTTACTCCCATCTATCGAAATAACTTCACCTATTCCTCCCCTCTACCTTCACCTCAAACTGCCTCCCTGAATAACTACTCCACCTCCACATCCTTCTACTCTGGTTTCTCCACCACTGGCTACTCCGCATCTAGCTCCTCCTCAGCCCGATCCGCCTCTGGCTGCTCTGGATCTACGTAGTCTGCCTCCGGCTCCTCGAGCTCTGTCTTCTGTGGTTCCTGGTAATAATCCTCTAAGATCTAAGGCCCACAAGGACTCTGACAATTTCTTCATCTATATTCCTCAACCTTACAAAAATCTCATCAACCGATCATCATTTTTTCTTAACCTTATATTCATCATAGTATTATCTTTTTTGAAACCTTTTTGTAACATTTTTCTCTCATTTTAGTTTTTTAATTTCACTCATTTCATAAGAAATTCATAGGTTGTAATGGAATAAAGTTCTTCACAACAGATTTATACTCATAATTTTCTGGATTTTTTTAGTTCTCTTCAAGATATAGTATATCTAGTTTCATATAAGTTTTTCAAATAGTATGACATTACATCTCATATTTCGATTCACCCATTACTACATATAATTATATTTCTCAACCAGTATGTAGATTAAACTGAAATTTTTTGGCTGAAATATGCTCAACCAATTTGAGGGTTGTAATACATTTTTTGAACCCTATGTATCAAGTAATTTTTTTTATATTTGTTTCAATTGTTGTTTTTTGTTGTCACTATTATTATTTATAATATTGTTTTCTCATGATACCAGGGTTTTTTATTTCATTTTCATTTCAATTGAATACAATTTTTTCTTGATGTTGGATTTGGCCTGGTTTCACATTCCAATAATGATATATTCAGTCATGATTGTACGGATAAAAAATTGTTTTCCTGCATTTCTAGACAAGAAATGTCTCTGCATGACTCAAGGTTATTCCATACACAGCTATACAGTTTTCAGTGTTAAAAAATGTCATGGAAATTGTGGTTCTCTCCTCGACAGGTGTGTTCTTTTTCAATGACTATCACACATATATTTCAATCTTCTAGTGAACTAACTACAGATCTAATGATACATGTCGATATGAAAGTGTATTGGTTCTTTCAATCGCACTAAAATTGTTGATGGTTTGAAGAGTGAATTTTTTTCCTGTAATTGTACCTATAACATTACCCCAATATGTTGTTAGGTTTGAGGAATCATTGATTTCTCTATGTTTTCATTTGTGGATTTCAATTTTTTACTCCAAATAAAACTTCTATAATGTGTTGAGGAAACAAAAGAATCAATGGAGCATTATCAATATGTTTCATAACCATTCAGTCATACCCAATTGATCTTATTAGGATCATATTAGCTACATAGGGTGAGCCTAAGGTACATTATTTATTCAATAGGGATATGATGTTTTTTCCTGCTCGAACTTGATATGAAACAAACATGATAAAAACTCCACATCCAAGTGTACCCAAAAGTGCACTCTTTATTTGTGGATAAAACAAGAACCAGTGGCATCTTGGGACAGTATGTCAGGGTGCCTTATACCCTTGTGGAGATCATTCCATATTCTAGCATACAATTTTCTACCTATGACACATTCAAGATTTGTCCCTGGTTAATTTTCTTTCATCATTATTCATGTAATAAGTTACAATAACTAAGATGAGTGATGTTGGGTGACACATGACTTCCATAGCTTTAAATATATGGAATCTAGTTGGGTCTCAACAGATTCCATACACGCATTTTTGCAGATTAATTATACTTAATTTTTTTCAAATTAAAAATTTAATATTTTATATACTTAATAGATTCCATATTTCATATACATATGTTTTTTCATATAGATAATTATTTTCAGATTGATTACACATATCTATTTGCAGATTGTATATTATAGATTGTTTGCTGATTTCAGATTAGTGGATTTCATGTTCAGTTGGTGCTGTTATAACATAAATGTAGCAAATGCATCAATAGGGCATTAACAGGTTGTGTCATGAAAATTTGGTCATACCCAATTGATCTTATTAGGATCACATTATCTACACATGGTGAGATTAAGGTACATCATTTATTCATAGGGATATGATGTTTTGATCCTGCTTCAACTTGATATCAAACAAACATAACATAATCTCTACATCCATGTGTACCCAAATGTACAGTCTTCATTTGTAGATATAACAAGAACTAGTGGCATCGAGGACCTATATGTCGGGGTGCCTCCTACCCTTGTGAAGATCATACCATATTCTCTCATACTATTTGGTACCTAAAATAAATTTATGTTCTTGTCATTAGTTAGTTTCGTTTCATCATCATTCATGTAATAAGCTATAATAACTAAGATGAATCATGTTGACTAACACGTGAAATGACATAGCAGAAAAAATATAGAATCTAGATGGGTCTCAACTTATTCCTTACATAAATTTTTTTTAATTTCTTATACGTAATTTTTTTCACATTATAAATTTAATATTGCATATACTTAATTGATTCTGGATATCTTATACATATGTGTTTTCTTAAACATAATTTTTTTCAAATTGCATACACATGGGTATTTGCAAATTGCATATTGCAGATTCTTTTCTGATTGAATATTAGTAGATTTCATGTTATGTCAGTGCTGTTATAACATATATCATTAGCTTTTAGGTATCATAATTTTTAAATTTAGAAAAATAAGAATTATTCTATATTTTGTTTCAATATACAATATTCGATAGGTTCTCTAAAATATGTTTTTTTATTTCAGTATCTACGAAATAAAAAAGTTTAATTGGTATTCATATTTCTATTATCATTGTTTTCTTCTAAACATAACATTTAAATCATTGGTATTTCATTTCATATGAAGGATGATGATGAAATTGAGTTTAAAAAAAGTTGTTCAACTGATGTTGGGTTTGTAAAATCAACCGTACATGTTTTTTTCAACTGTACATTCAGATTTCTTACAATATTATCTGTTTGTAGATTGCTTATATTCTATTATGATTTTTTTTTAACTATACATTCAGAATATCCCCTTCAGTTTTCTCTCTACGCCGGGCCTGAACTTTTACTACAGGAACAGGTTCGACCCATTATGGAGTTTTACTGGTAATGGATTGCAATTGAAGTTATGTATTATTTAATTTCCATAAACATTTGAGAATTTCCTCTATGATTTTTTCTTTCCCAATTTCATAATATATCTATTTAAATTGATTCATTTTCAATTATGCTTGGGTTTTAGTAGGTTGTTTCTATTATTGATGCAAGATCAATTTGAAATGTTTTGTGGGAGTATTTTTGAAAAAAATGTAAACTAGTCTCCTATTTTGTTCAATTTTATTTTCCAACTTTCTATGTTGTTTTGGACATGATACCTATTACTATTACATGTTTTCATGACTATTGTTCCCTCTATACATTTAATGCAAAGTTTTGGATTTCCTGTTATATTTTTGGTTTTATCCTTACACATGACGTTAACTTTACATGAATTATTTTCCTTTATGTATGGTTTCACACTTATTTGTGTCACTTTTTACCCTTAATATTGGACAATGAATATGTTTTCCTTTTATCAAAGGCTAATCAAATTGCTCTCCTGTGGGCTTAGCATGTATCTTCACAATTTTTTATTTATATCATTGATTATCATTCATACTCATTATACTCTTATGGCATATCAAGAGTTTCAATGCGCCCCACTAGCTATTTTGTAATATGTTGTTTGAATGGATCTTTTGATTTTTGTCATCTATATGTATTCTAATCTATTTTCCATGCATTATTTGCCTATTATATTTATTTGGCATGATATCCCTACTGCTTTGTCTCGTGACATTTGAGAGGAATCATTTATAAGATCTCCATATACTGTATTACTATTAGACATCACCACTTACAGTTCCCTAGGTATGAAATTTTCTACAGCATTGATGCAACTACTATTGGCTTGAAAATTATAATATGATTCGGAATTACCTCAGTGTACAGGTCTTGGAATTGTATGATGCCTTGATGCATTAGTTGAGCTGCTTTACGTGATCCTGCTCATCCTATGTGCCACTCTGAATGTTCTTTTCATTCATGTCCATTTAAATACTATGCTATATATACATATGTTTTCTACTTCATGTCCATTTTAATGTTTTTTTCAGTTAGATATTTCATTCATGTCCATTTCTTGGTGACATTAGTATTTATTCTGCATATTCAAGTATTCATATGATGTATACTAATGTTGTATATATTCTTATGTTGTATTCTAATGCTGTATATTTAGGTACTCTTATTATGTGTTAGACATGTATGATTTCAAACAATCTTATATTTTTTAGGCAAAGATGAAATGCATTGGTGATGGCTCAATTTCACAGGTTTTGGATGCATTAGAATGGATGAGTTCATCCAATTTCTCACTATAAATGCACAGTTCGAACACACTGGTGATAGCCCAAGCACACAGGACATGGTTGTGTTTCATACTTAGGTATTCTTATGTTGTATACTTTTGTTGAATATAATTATTTTGTATAAAAATTCAATCACGTTATTTTCATAATTTCTCTATGCCATTAATACTTTTGATATTACATTCATGTTTGTTTTTGAATATATATATTCTACTAGATGTATTTCTTATATTCTGCATGATGAATATTATGTTTTATTTTGTACAGTGTCTGTATACTTATTTTCTAGATTACTTATATATTCTCCTATATTCTCTAATATGTTTTCAATATTATCCTCTGTTATTTTCTTTTCTTTATTTACCTTATATGTTTTCAATTCAATAGAGCATGCCCAATTATATTCCAATATTAAGTATCACTATTTTTTTCAATATACTCAATATTCATAGAGCATGTCCAATTATATTCTAATATTGAACCTTCTAAAATTGGAAGAACTTTTATTTTAACTTCAACCCTACTAATGCATTAAGGCAGGGATGAAATTTTTTTTGCAGAAAGGGTGTCATAACAGGTTTAGATTGAAAAAAATGTTTCCAATTTACTGGACTTAGTAGCAATGTTAACAGACTGACTTTTTTCACATATATTTAATTTCATTAGACCAGGGGCATGATAGATGAAGAGATCCTTGCTTATCATGACCCATGTTCATCACATAATTCCATGTCAACATGTATCAAGATACACTATTAAAAAATCTTCTCTACTGTTAACTGTTGATTTAATATGTTTCTATTCAATGATGTCCACTGTGGTGTAACCAACAATTCATTTCTGTGATTCCAAGGGTGTTGCAGTGCATGGATTACTACTTTTTCAAATATAAGGTGTCTTTCTGATGCAATGTTCTTCCACCAGAATTCCTAAGCTGCCCCCTCAAAATATATATATGTGATTTTGAACTGAAATGCATCTCCACCAGAATGACTGAACTACTAATTCTAAAGGTACCAACTATTTCTATGTTCATGATTACCATGGAATATGCATTCAATTTTCAGTTTCCAAATAACACTTCTAGGAACTGTGAATTGGAAGAATACTTCCCACCCTGAGGAATTCACTACTCCATAATTTCTACAGCCTCCTAGATCGATCGGGGTATGTGATAAATTCATTTATACAATCTAATATGTTAATATCTCATCTTTTATTTTCGTGGACCTTATTTTTTTGTCATTTCTCATTACAGGGGATCAATGCATGTTTTCATATAACCTGGTATTTCCATGATAACTCTTACAGTAGTTGTGATAAGCCTCTATATGGGTGGTATGGATCGATTTAGAGGCAACTACATAGGTCTCAATATCAACAGTTGATTTGTGTATTTCTTAGCATCTATACAAAGGAATAGGAGAAGTCAAAATATTATGTTTATGGAATAGTTGTAGATTAAAATTTTGAACATGTTCTACTTGTAGGAATATTACTTCATGTCTAAACATCACAAAATCACTATTTGTGGACAACATTATTTTCTTTTTTATTATAATTATTCCTAGGTGCATCACATATTTTTTATTAGATAAACACTTATTTAAGTAAATTCACTTTAGCTTTGTGTTTCATATTATGAAATATTGTTTTCCTAAATAAAATTTATAATGAAGTCGGGTTTCCATCCTTGACTATTTCAAAGTGCTTCACATTACAATTGATGCGTCTTATTTTAACTATTATATTGAAGTCTTCATAATTGAGTCACTTATATTTCAAAATTATTCACTACTTATTTTTGAGTAAAATACATTAAACATTACTGTTTCTTCACAACTTTTACAAATAGTAATATTAAGATGATAGATAATAATTATTACATATCACTATGCGTATTCACGTGCGAATACTAGTTTTGTTTTAAAATAGTTTCTGCAATAAAATACTTCAAAAAAGCCTTTTGAAAAATATGGCTTTTATGAATAAAATTTTATTTGTTCTTTTCTTATGAATATAAAATATATTGTATGAATATAAAAAAAATAATTTATTTAATATATAATATTTAAATTTCATCAAAATCATCCAGTAATTTTAATTAATTTAATTTATTATGATAATATGTATTTTTCTCAAATAAATAGTTTTTTATAAAAAAAATCTTTTAAATTAAATTTTTTTCTAAATTCATTTCAAATTAATTGGTCACTAAATAATTATATAAACATATTGATACAATTTTAAATAAAAAAAAATAACTTTTTTCATACATTTCATTAAAATGGATAGATGATAACTACAATATTAATTAATAATATTTATAGTATATTGTATTTTGTAAAAACTAGGTCTTTCATGTAACACAAGCTATATAACGAACTCTATGTTGTGTGTAAAACAAGACAACATTGTCTAACATATTCTAAAATATAATATCTATTTATTTATTATGTTAGATTAACATGGAAATGTTTGTAATGAATTCTACCTACAAAATCAAATTTACTCTAAATGGAAAATATTATAAAGTGTTAGGGTGTTACATTATCCCCACATTAAATAAATTGAATCCTCACAATTCAAACATGATATTTTTATTAAAGGGTCTGATATTGTAAAATAATATTATTGAAAAACTCAAATATTAAATAGGGTTAATAACACATCTTCTTAATAATAGTAAAAAAGGAAATGCAAAGGTCACCACAAATTAATGTATTAGAATAGTAGAACATTATTGAAAACATTGACAAAGAAGACAATTATAACTATCATGTTCTAAAGAATAGTGATGAAGAAAATATTAATGAGAAATTTTTTCATCACAAATCCTTAAACTGGAGGTCTGAAATGAGTTATTAATATCATAAGAAATTATGATAATGTGAAAAAAAATTTGTTTCAAGAAGATTTTTCCTTGATTTGAGGAACTATTTCACTCTATTTGAATGTATGGAAATATAATTACTTTAAATGTTTCAATTAAATATAAAAATATTATGTTTTTATGTTCTATGAATTAATTTTAATTTATCTATTAGCACGTGTTGCATAATATGGTGCATTAACAAATTAATAATTATAAACATTTCATAAATAAATTAAAAACCATTTTATAAATGGTTAAATTTTCCAAAAGATTTTGATGCAACACTTTATAAGGAAGATCAATAAATTTTCAAAATTTACTTATCATTAGTCTTCAATCAACATGAATTATCTCTTTAATCATCACATACCGAACATGTGAACACCTTAATTGTGTATTCTCTTGAAACATGTTAATAACATGAATTATCGTAAATACTTATTGAAAACATGAATGAATAATTATTCCTTAAATATAAGATATATTATTTGATATATTTCATAAATAAAATAATGTTTTAAACACCATCAATGATATCATAAACCAAGTTGTCTAAAAATCATTAATCAGTTCCATAGTATCGAGTAATATCCAATTTACTTAATCCATATCAATCAAAACTTTATACAAACATCATTATCTCCACATAAATAACTCATTAAGGGTTGAATTTCTATGAAAAATATGTTTTTCAAGATGTTCAACTTGAAATTGAATCATTTTTCTTGGCCATTAGTATCATTCAACACATTATTTAAAATCATTTATAAAAACATACTGCGGTATAATCCTTATATATTTCTGAATACATATAACCAAAGAATAATTGATAATATAACAAAATGACATAATTATTTATTCCAAAAAATCACATTATGCATTCATATTCATATTTGGTAATAACATATGATTTTATATGATTCATTAGATTCTTTTGGTGTTTATTATTTTGATGATTGGGGATTTGTTTTCATAGTGTTCAATATTCTTGCGGTTGTAATACTAAAAACTACACTTTTTATTCTTAAAATTTCATTATTTATCAGGGTTACCATTAACTTTACACTTATATAAAACTCTCATTTCCTTCAATAAAGAACCATGGTGTTTCTTTCCACAATTATCACATGTGGGAATATCCTTCTATCCCTTTTCCCATTATCCATTTTATCCCACCCATCCTTATATTCTTGTGATTCTCTCTAAATAAATAATACTTATATAACTCTTTATCTTTCTCATTATCACATGATACTACATCCTCAAATGATGAAAAAAATTTGGGTACTAGTTCTCTTCAAAATATTGGATTGATCCCATAAAATGCACGATCATTCTCACTCTACTGATCACCTATATTGTTGAGGTTCACAATCCTTCAATTAAGAACCATTTCTAAATGATTAAATATACTAGATTATAAAATAAAATTATATAACTTAATGTTTCATCCAAAAATTTGTTAAATAATTTTCATAAATTGAATATTTTACACGTAGCTAATCTCATAATCATAAACATCGTTTCTTTGGGATGTTCCTATATACTTATCCTCAAAGTATATCATAGGTTTTTTATTTAGTATATTTTATCAAAAATCTAGTTTTCATGATTTGTAATAAACTTTTTCTGATACCAATTGTTGTGCCCAAACCCCAGTAGCATGAATCTTGTGCCTACTACCATTACATTGGTATAAGATTCGAAAAAAATTCTTCCAAAATGACCAACCAGTTTAGCAGCTTCGAAAAACCGTTACATAAATGATACCCATTTTACATTTGGAATAAAAATGAATCATAATACATAAAAATTTAAAAATATTTGTCTCCTTGAAAACTCATTCCAAGAATTTATCTTTATATCTTGGTGAAAGGAAACAAAATAAGGATGGGCTCAAATCCACAGTAAGGGTTAAGTACATAAGAAACAATAACATATAATACGGGATAATCTATATGGAAAGGTAAATTAATGAATATAGATTCCATTTAAAAAACAAGATACGGGATAATAAATATGGAAAGATAACTAACTGAACACAATTTCCAATTTTTTAATATGTTGATAATGAAATGAATCCATAGATTTTTTCATAGTAAAAACCCATTAGCTAATAATAATTGAAATAGATTAAATTATTAATTATTTCACATTATGTATTTATAACATCAAACCTTATACTTACAAGACATTTTATCAAGACATTTTATATCTGTGTGTAGAAACTCGTTTGATTTGGCCTGAAAATAAACACGAAGGATTTTTCACTAACTGATTTAGTCTCATGAGACTACAGGTGCATCGATGGGATTATTTATAATGGTCCCAAACACATTTTTGTCGATAAAATTCATTCCTCAAATATATAATAGTCAATTTAATTAAAAAAATCTTGGCTTATCATCAAATTACCCTATTGAGTAAAGGATATGAATTTAACAAATAATTCATTATTTAATCTAATCAAAATTCAAAGTGAACACATTATGTAAAAATGGAATATAGTTTTGGAAATAATCATATTCATCATAGATGAATATGGATATTTAAGGGGAATATAATTTCCAATGAAAAATGATTATAATAATGTGATTGTTTCATGATAAAGATAATATTAAAAAAAAGTGTGTTTGAAAATATAACTTTTACCACTTGTTAATTTAAAATTCAAACCCCTTTGGATGAGATAATTAAAAATGAATCTTAAAATACCATTTTTTATGAGTCATTAATGATATAAAATTTAAAATGGGAAGTATATACACAACATGAATGAAACTAGTGGTTGATATGGGACTTTCTCACATAAATAAAAGTGAGCCTTGAAATCCCCTTAACATGAGTCTAACATATCATTTATGTCTCTATATTCCTAAAAAAAACTTATGTTAATTATTTACTTGTTTTATAATTGTTTCAAATTTATTATTTAATTTATTTCACTTATTTAAAATTTAAATAAAATTACTTAATCAATTAATATTAGGTTAGTTTTTTTGACCACATTCTGTTTTTGTGTCAAAAATTACTTTGGGGGGTAGACTATTGTGAAAGGGACAATTATTTAAATATATATAGAATATTAATATAAAAATAAGTATAATATTTAAATATAAATTATAAATTTCAAACTAATTTTGGAATATGGTTATGAAAAATGAACTAACGTTATGTTCATTGAGATGGTAGGTCGTACATATGCATGAGTAATGTTTCCATATTTTAATGACCTTTATGGAAAGAAGGAAACTAACATTTATCACTATATAATTATAACTATATAATAAATATAAAATTATTTAATCATATATACATTTATATATAATTCTTGTCATGTAAGAGTAATCACATATTTTTAAGAAGGAAATAATCCACACATCAACAAACTACGTTATCACCTTTTCAGTGTGTGAAAGGGTAATAATGAAAATGATATATAATATTATCAAAAAGGAAATTATGTAATGAATACAATAATGATTTCATTTATATCATATATATTCAGTATATATGTATTTATAGTAATCCATAATATTTAGTGATAGGAAATAGAATACATTATCCCTGGATACGGTAGGTCGTACGTACTAATGAACATTGTTTCTATTTTTTATCATATTGAATGAAAGAAAAGTAAATGATATATATATTTATATATGTGTGTCTGTGTATATTATAATTCTAGTAGTATTTTTTCATTTATATTCCATATTTTTATTAAACCCACACTTAATATATATCATATAATGTGTAAATAAATCAAATTGCTTTGAGAGGCGGTAGTCCACACGTCTACAAATGATTTTATTGTGTTCCTAAAAAATATAAATCATTAGATAATGAGTTATATAATAATTAAAAAATCATAAATAAATTATAAATATCATATATAAATAATAAATTCATCATTATTTCCAACCATTAATGGTGGTAATGTAATAATGAATGATATTGATTCATGAGGTTGTTGTCCTCTGAACACATGAACGATTATAGTGCATCCCATTTGACGAAAGTGCGTGTATTTTTTGGTCAAAAAATAATATAATAACATATAATTATATTTATTATACTATGGATATTACATAAAAAATATGTAATAATAATTTTAGGGGTGTGTAATGAAATAAAACTAATGTGTTTGTTAAAGAATGTTACATCTTCATCGAGTAACTACTTTTGGTTTATACAAAATTCCTTCAGTGGTTGGATTTACAAAAAAGTTTTATGTTTCATTATGAATTTAGGGATGTTTTTAGTGGATTATTTCTCAGATTATATGATAAAAGGCTTGAGGTCTGTGAATTAGTTAGTTGGGTGTTTTCCCTTTTATAGTAGAGGAGTGGAATTCTTTTAAATATAAAATGATAAACAATATTTGGAGGTCTCACTTACATAAGGTGCCTAAAATAATGAAAAAAATATATAAAAGAGATTATATAGTCTAAATAATTCCCTAAAATAGTTTTCTGACAAGTTTATAGCACATTTGATCCTTAAGATTAAATATTGATTACTAAATAAACCCATTTTAACCATAATCACAGTAATTAATTATATTTTTTTTCACTGATATTTTTGGTAAAAAACTATCTTGGCCATACTTGAAATTATAAATTATTCTTATTAAAAATATGGTATCAATTTATGTAAATTTTAATCACATAGGTGGCATAAAAATATTTATAATTAAACTCTTAGATGGGATGGGAAATCTGGTTTTTAAAGTGAAAATAGTTAATTATTTACTCTAATTTTCTATCTAACTTTTATATAAAAATGATTATAATGACCTAAATTGTATTAGTAGATGTATATTTTATTTAATAATTTTTTATAACCAACTTTAAAATACAATTTCACACTATAAATTATTTATAATAGAAGTTAGTTTTTAATTAAAATTAAATATTTTTTACTATTCATCATAAAATGAAACCTCGTAGAAAAATACAAAAAGTGCATCCTAGTATAATTTTTAAATTATGAATAAACAAATGAAGTCTGTTTTTTCATATAAATTTTTTAAAATTTCCA
This sequence comes from Viscum album, assembly GCA_963277665.1. Classification (NCBI taxonomy): domain Eukaryota; kingdom Viridiplantae; phylum Streptophyta; class Magnoliopsida; order Santalales; family Viscaceae; genus Viscum; species Viscum album. The sequence goes on along the minus strand of OY728161.1, from coordinate 1,917,725,409 downwards.
AAATTTCGTTTTAAAATTGGTTCACCATTAATATGCGGCTAAAGAACCTCTTAAAAAATATAGCTTTTATGGATAAAATTAGATTTTATTATTATCTTATGCCTATAAAAAATATAGGATGAATTTAAAAAAACTATTTATTTAATTTATGAAAACTAAATTTCAATAAAATAACCCACTAATAGTAATAATTTTAATTTTTTATGATAAAATTCCTTCTACTTATATAAATAGTTTTTTATTAAAACATTTTTTAAATTCATTTGGATTCTATATTCATTTAAAATTAATTTATCAATAAATAATTATATAAAAAAAATGTAAAAAATGTTTTCAAAATATATATAATTCTTTTCTTACATTTTTTTATAAATTCTAGATGATAACTATGATATTTAATAATAATATTAATAGTATATTGTAGTTTGGTAAAACTCTGTTTTGCATGCAACATAAACTATTGAAGGAACTCGGTATTGTGTGTAGCATAAGATAACATGGTATTTATGGTTACTAAAGAAAATATCAGTGTTTTTTATATCATAATATAAACTTTTTTTCTTATAAATCATTCTAGAAAAAATAATTAAATTAATTATAAAAGGAAAATATTACCAAGTCTTAGGGTGTTACATACCATGTACACAATGTTTTTCATTTTTTCATGTTAAGAAAGTATGTGTAAAATTAATATCTTGTTTTATCCCTATTTTAATTCATTTGGAAGATAAATTTTCAAATGATAAAACTCCTATTTTTATTATTGATTTTAGAGAGTGCGTATTGCAGCACAAAGTACATCTCTAAGAAAAGGTTTTGTGGACAAACCATATGGTTGAAAAAGCAACAAAGGAATCTAAACGTTCTATGATAGAAAGATATCTCCAATTGTTTAATAAGTAAATAAAATTATGATTATGATATTTCAAAAGGTGGGGTGAATTTAATGACCCAGATAATGACATAATAAATAATTTTAATATAAAAATAATATTCTTGAATTATGTAGTTATATTTTATAAGATTTTATTTATATGTATAATTTTCAAATTATATAATTTTAATTTTAAAAAAATTATTTCATTTTAAAATTAATTATATAAAAATAATCTGAGTTTTAATTTTTTCAAATCTTTTAAAAATATTGACTTTTCATTGAATAGTTAAAAATATTGGTTTGTATTAAATATTATATTTTATGTATTTACAAGGTCAAATTAAGTTTTTATTAGTTTAATTTTTTTTTAATATGGATAGAAAAAATAAAATTTTTTATTACCACAGTAATGGATAAATTGGGTAATTAAGTATAAAAATAAAATGATAATGACTATAAAATGGCTCTGAAACTTACCCAAATTTATTTTTATGAGTTATATTCTACCATAATCCTTCAAGGATTAAAATTTTATCCTTTTGAATTGACTTTTATGAGAATATGATATTTATAATAAAGAAATGTCAAATATGTCATACTCATATATTTAATAACACTATCATTTTTAATATAGAGTTATATAGAATATATCATTGACTAAAAATATTAATTTAAAATATAAATAATTTTACTACATCATGTTAATTTATTTTTAATTATTATTGAAGAAATAATTATCTTAAATAATTATTCAACAGTGATGCATTAATTATTTTATTAATGGAAATATAAAATAAATGATATTAAAAATATTAAAATAAACATAATTTGAGGTAAATAATGTCATACAATAATTTTATAAATTAGTTTCAAATTTTTGGGATGTATTAAATTTTTTTCTTAAAAGATACCTTTATATTTTTATATTTTTAAAAGTCTAATTGATGAATATTGTCAAAAATTGACATTAATGATATTTTAAAATAAATAATATTTATTAAATTAAATAAATCTTTCAGATATATTAAATTAAAACTAATAATTTTTATATGTTTTAATTTATCAACCATGATCCATTTATGGTTATTTTGGAAATCTACCATCACTATATTAACTCTTAAAGAATAAACATCTATGTTGCCACAGTAAGAGTTCAAAGGGTTAAATAAATATTAAAAATAAATTATAATTGTAATAATTATATGTTAACTATAAAAAAATATTATATAATATTATATATACCCATAAATATCCTATATTTTAAATAAATTACATTGGATCCATTTAGAATCAAAATTTAATTTATTTTTATTTAATATTTTGATAAATTCAAAGGGTGTCCCTTCCCTCTCTTATAAAAGGAAAAATACTAATCTCATTTTATTGAACATAAAACTAAGTTTTTTCATCCATACCAATCAAAACACCTTCCTATAATCCCTCCCACATTCTATAGTTTTATTTTATGTAGATCACAAACCTCAGTGAACTTAAGGTGTTATGAAAATGAAGTTATCTAAAGAAGAGGTATCATTTTTAATCAAGTATTTCTGTTTTAATTATTCTTTCACATCCTTAATATATTATTTTACAATGAAAAATTAATAACAAATATATCATCCGTATATGGAAATTTTATTTTATTTTTTAAAAAACTCAAATCTATTTCCACATTTATAAAATAAGAAAATAATTCATCATCTCTGTGTATTGCAGACTACTTCCTCATGAAGCAATGCAATTGTTTTCCATTATTGTCACTCTATACATGTTATAAAGATGAAAATAATGTTTATATATGATAATAATTATATATTTATCATTATTTGAGGATAATATATCATTTATGCTTTTACCATTCTATTCATAGAAAAATGATAACGACGTTCATGCGTTTGTGTGAACTATGAACTTAACAAAATGATGTGATTCATTTTTCATCACCAAATAGAATAGATGATATATATATATATAAGAAAATTGAAAATATTATTATGAAATTAATGATATTATTATCATTTTGTTAATATAAAATAATTCTTACCTTATTTCCATAAAGATCATTGAAAAAGAAAACATTACTTGTGCGTATATACGACCTACCATATCCAAGATTGTAACCTAGTTAATTTTCCATATACAAATTTAATAAATGTATTTAATTTTATAAATAATGTATAAAAATTATTATAATATAATTATTATTATTTTAAATATGTTGGAATAATGACCACATTGATTATAGATAATATACCAAGGTCATTTTGGACTCATGTTTTAAATATCATCAAAATGTCTGATGTGATATTAAATAGTTATGTAATTTTTAAAACATATTAATTGGTGATATAAAATTAATAATAAATTTTAAAATTTCTATCATGAAATTAAATAATTATGCTATTTTTATTATTTATTAATATAAATATTTTATGTGATGAGTCAGACTCAAGGTAAGGGACTTTCCTTAAAAAAACCACTCCAATGTCTCTTTTTTCAAAATTTTAAAACATTTTTTAACATATATGGAACTAGAGGGTTTTCATTGTTTAATTATGACTCAATATTTTTAATCCTCCTTCACAATATTACATGTTTATTTTCAAGTAATATTATTTATTTTGTATGTGCGCAATATTACTTTAAAAGAAGTGATTGTTCTCAAGGAATGATTTTTGTAATGAAAGTGTTCTTTTTAAATTATTAAGTTATGGTTCATGGGAATTTTTTATGATGATTGGATGTTATGTTATAAACCAAATATGGATGGTTCCATGATATTGATCTAATTCATTGGGTATTTTTATGTTTTAAGTTGACAGTAATATTTATTCATATTGTAATTGTGATAGTTTCATCATAAAATAGTTGCGAGGGTTACATAATATGGTATCCATGAAGGTTAAATATTAATTAGGTAATAAAATGATGTCCCAATTTACATAATTACCTATTCTATTCTTTATTTTGATTTATCATGAAAATTAGTTCATTTTCAAAATTTAAGATTATGATTCTTTTGAAAAGATAATTCATTTTTGGAAAAAAATATATGTTTTTATGAAAATTGTTTGATGAGTTTTCACTAGACTAATGGTTTGATTTATTTTATGTCCCTCATACATATTTTCTGTTCAACCCAAATTTTTAATTTTTTCAAAAGGTTTAAGGAAGGGTAGGTACAATTATGAGACTAATAGGAAAATTATACATATTTTTAATGAAGAAAACCATTTTTTAGACATTTGTTTTATAGAATAAATTTACACTGAGTATAATTGTCCACATAAAATATATAGTTATACCTTGTATGACTTATTCATAATTCTCAAAAACTATACATTGGAATGATTTTTTGGAAAATAATGTGATTTATAGTTTTAAAATAATTAGAATATGTAATGTTTAAGGTCAGATCCTTATAACTGGGGTTATGAAAATATTGGTTGTCAAGGGTCATATATTTACATGGGAAATAATGTGGGGTTATTTTTCATAGATGTGGTATTGTGTATAAGAAAAATAATTTAGATGAGAATAAGTGGGTGACAATTAAGGGGAATTAATGGTAGGTGGTAAAACGGTGTTGAACTATAAATGAAAAAAATATTAGTGATGCTAATGAATTTGGACCTAAAAAATTCCACTAAAAGTGGGGAATCATTGGGGAATTGATAGAAATAGTCAGTTTTATGATGTTTGGGATGATGGTATTTCTTATATTATAATTTTATTTTGTGACATATCACTATGACCATAATCTGTGGAAGGTAGAATACAATCCATTTTATGGGGATTGATGATAATTTCTATCCACAAAGGATGCACAAGGTGAATACATGGAGATGTGAAGTGATATAATAAAATGGTTTTAATGAACCACATTATTATTGGTAGTTAAATTCTTATTATAATTGAATTGTTTTCCTAAACATTGTTATTTCATGAATATGGATTTATATTGGGAATTCAAATGTTAAAATATCATTTAGAGATATTTTGAGATACATGTAAATGTATCTGAGGTGTCTTGGGTCTATCATCCCTAATTTAGCTTATAATTTTTAATAATGTATTAAATACTAATATAGATTGTTAATTTTAAGAAGTTTTGGACTACCAATTTTTTTTTGGATAGTTATTTTGTGTTGTCCCTTAGTTACACTATTTGAAAATGGGTTATGAAAGAGGTGTTGTAATAGGTCATGATTGACTCATTTAGTGTCAGTTTGGTTTGAGGAGTAAAATGATGTTAATTTTAATTATTCTAGTATCTTCAATGTATTTTTATAAAATTTTTACTTGTTTATAGACCAATGTATTTTTTTGGAATAATAATTACTTCATTGTGTTATTTAGTGTGTTATTGTTGGTCTTGGAATGAGTCTTGATAGTTGGATTATCCTTAGGATTATAATTTTTATTAAAATACAGTTGTATAGTATATATTTTAGGTTTCTTACTAGTTTTCTATTTCCTTGTTGTTTACATATACTAAAAAATTTATGGGAATTAAGTATTATTTTTTAATTCAAATTACGCCCTTAACCATAGACCTCCAATTCCTAAGTGTTAAGTTATGTTTACCATGAAGCATGAATAACCTATATGGAAAAGGGTATCATAGTCTCCCACATGAAATAGGGTATTATTGTGTTTACCCATACACATGGACATTATGCATAAGGTTAGTTTACTCTTCTACCATTAAAATGGGTGAAATTGTTCTTTATTAACTTGCATATGGGTAACTTCATATTCTTCACTACATGTGTAAGGGTATTACATGTGAGTCCTTATTTATGTTTCATGCATTATATTCAACATTTAAGGGTTTTGGTTGAGGGTGTCTATGGAAATATCCAATTTATTTAAAAATAGACACATAGATGAGGATCACATGTAAGGGTACCATACATACGGGTCAAGAATTATATCCATGTGTTAGGATAACCATACCTTTACCCTTATACATGAATTACCTTATGAGTAAGGGTAACCATTTGTTACTAATATTCATGGAACACACATATAAAATTATGATATTTTTTTAAGTTTCAATTTTTTCATTAACTAATTATTTAGATATATAAATGGGGGAATTCGGGGTGTTTCAATTTGTATACTATAAGGTGGGAATTTTCCTTTGTTCTTTTTTCATTTTTATGATCATAAATGATTAATTTTAGATTAATGGTGCATTAAATCAATAAGATTGATAAATGTAAATATAATTCTCTACATTGAATCATAATTTAAATATTTCCATTTCATTCATCACTATGGCTTTTTTGGAACTCTATTCTGGACCTTAGTGATTATTTCACACTCGATATATATGAATTTTTCTTATCATGGATAAAGATGTTCATTAAGGGATGATCAAAATACGTTTCACATGGATCCAAATAGGTAAGCCACCACCTTGATATTATTTAATGTTTCTATATTTTTTGGTGTACTTAAATAATCTAATGAATTAATAAATTTGGTTTTTTGTATATAATGAGGTTGAATAGATATCAGTGGGTCATGAAAACCAATTTTATAAGGATTTAAACTATAAGAAATTTCCAATAGTTTATTTCTTGGTTGTTCTATAGAAATTAAATAATTAATTACTTATTAACTTTTTTTGTTAAATGGATAAATTATTTACAATTTATTTTTAATTAATTCTATAAGACTTTTATTATTCTCTGAATATTAATTATTTAAATAAAGTTATAATAAGTTGTGTGAGTATTAAAATATTATTTTGTAATTTTTATATGGTTATCAATGGAGTAAGAGCCTCAATATTAATTGAATGTGGCTAAATAATCTTAAACAATAGTCTTTGAGGGTTTCTATTATCATATTAAGAGGAATAACTATGTGTGATGTAAGATGTCCCTTGAACATGTCACACCGGTAACTATATTGTCTTTAAGTTTGTGTGATATTTGGTTTCTCCACCTAAGAGTGATCAACCATCTATTTAATGTGAAATAAAATATTTGCATTTCTCTTTGGAAATGGAATAGTACCATGAGCCATGATGGACCATTATGCACAACCAAATGCCTCTTCTATCGATGACTAATGGATTGATTAATAATTTTTTCAAAGAAACACATAGATCATGAAAAGGTATAAATTTAATGCAATTAATGATGTGTTTTTTATTTTTGGATAGATATCCCTAGCTACCATTGAGTCTAGAGCTATGATGGTCCTTTGAAATACAACCATGTTTGTTGCCTCATAATCTAGTATGTGCCATGTGATAATTTAGATACCTATTTTACTATGGGATATTATATAAGAGAGTGTGTTGACTCTACCATAACCACTAGTACATGATACCTATTATTGGCATACCCTGGGTAGGTTTGGGATAGGTTGGGTGCGTGGGGAACAACCAAGGAAGATGAGATAAGTGAGATTTTTCATTATACCATATATCTAGAGTGATGTTGGGGTATCTTGAATTTTGAGGCATGTAAGGTTAGGATACAAATATAGAAATTCCAACAGACATTATGACCTAAAATTTATGGAAATGATCTTGATAAATTGTATTGAGGTAGAGGATCCCAAGTAGGGTGTCCATTATTTTAAAGGATTAGAAAATCCTAGTGGGTTACAAAGTGTTTTGTACACACTTGAGGGGGTCAGTGTGTGAGAGTGAGTATTTTTTATCATAAATTTTAACTTTTAAAATACATATATATTTTGTTTATCCTATTCTATATTTAATGGAAATGATTATTATTTTTCGTGAGAGTCCAACCTTGATTATTTCAGAGAGGTTCATTCAGAATGATAATTTAATTATTATAAAATTTTGCATGATATTTTATGGGGATGATGTTATCTACTCAATTATAATAATGAAATGTGTCTGGGATGGATTTATTTAACCCCTTATTAAATTTTATATTTAGGATTATTGGGGTATTTCCATAGATTCATTTATTTATTCAATCATAATATTGGATGCCTCATAGATTACCAAGGATCCCATGATTACACTTGACGATATATTGGATGATGAATATAATTCATAGTTTTTGAAAATTACACCTGGGGATTTATGGGATTCGTAGTATACTTTATATGTTGTGGCGATTACACATGATGATGAATGGGATGCTTGGGACACTTTCTATGATTTTGTTATTACACCTGTAATTATAGTACAAACCGTGGATATTTTCTACAGTCGTTTGACTATAAATAAATGTTTATATGAAGGAATAAATGAGATGAACATGTAGTATTAACTACCCTATATAGGATATATATATAAGATGATATAACAAGGATTATCTTCACCTTTTAAATGTTTTTATATTTATATATACGTATTCTTGATATTCATGGTAATTATATAAATCTACCCTAATGTTTTGTTAGATGTATAGAGACATTAAGTGCTATTAGAGAATGTTATGGAATATCTCCACTATCAACATAAAACACAATGATTAAATGAATTTATTTTATTATGTACAACTATTTATTTATTATCTGATAGTATTACATGTGAATGCATTTTTTGTTCTTATTATGTTTTGTATGCCATTGGAATTGGCCTACTGAGTTGTAGTCAAACAATGATTGGTCCACCATGTACTATGGGTACCAAATCATACCTCATTATTCTAAATTTCATATAGTCTAAAGATCTATTATTTCATATTCAGGATACTGCATCTCAATATGGTTTTAGAGTCTATGATGGGGAAAGGATTAGAGAGGGTAATATATACTCTATTTATATATTGTATATATGAAAAAAATATAAATAAATTAGTTGGTTCATGTGGTTATATATTTCATTTATGTGATATATCAAGGATATTGTATATTTATTCTATATAGTATGATTATTTTCATATAGATGATGATTGGTTTTTTTATACTCTGATATGAGTGTATAGTCTCCTCACAAAAACTCCTAAAACCCATAGTTCTAGTTAACTATGTCTGGTATATGGGGTGGTGTGACTAAGGTCCTGTATCACATAAATCTAGATACAGTTGTGTTAACTAGGCTAGGTGATTACACAAGAAAAGATGATAATGGGCTTGTGATTTGGGGATATATAGATAATAAATTCTATAAGATAATAATAATAAGGAATTATAATTAGGATATTTATTCCACATTAATTTAAGAGTTGTGTGGTGTATGAGATTAAAGTATCCTTTGGTCATAAATACTACAAGAATTTCTGATTACATTATGATTTATAATATATATATATATAAGTAGATAAATATAAATTTTTTGAGGAAAATGATTTGGTGCCTAACAATTATGAATTTCGCCCATTGTATTCGGATTATAATGCATTTGTGGCCATAAAAAGGATGATAAGATATAAGAAGCAGGTGAATCATACACATTAGAAGTATCTCATATTTTGGGTTTTTCTTTGAGTTAGATGAGGTCATGTAATAAAATTTTCTATAGAAGAGAACTTTGAAAAACCATTGAATAAGTCTTTATATCAAAAGAATCATGAATATAATTTGATAGATAGAGGATGAAAACATGGTATCAGAAGTATCCAGTGCTGGTAGGAGTCTGTTCAGTTTAGATCCCTAGACCCAACTTACACCATACATTATATTATCATTATATTCAAAGAACCAAATTTTAATTATTATATAATAAAATATTGGGGTTTCTTTTATGTAACATGGAATTTGTAATTTCCCTCAAATATTTGGCACATCTAATTTTAATAAATTATTTTCATTGCAATAATATCCTTGAAGTGTTACAAAAATATTCATAAACATGTATCCTAGGGTCGGATGAAAAAATTTCTATTTCAACCCATATAATGTTTTACTATTAGGTGTTTGAGGATCGTAATAAAGTGAGACTTATTCTAATGAAAATATAATTTTATAATCTCTAAGATGGGAGTTTAATTAAAAAACAACAATATGAATTCCACATGATAGATATTCATTTAGATCTTCCCAAATTAGGTCATGCTTATTTTTCTTCAAATTTCAAATTATTATTAATGTATATAATAAATCACATACTATGATATATTTCTGATATCATGGATTATATATGGTCATGGAGTAGTGTTATTTATTAGGTGAGTCTAAAGTAATAAGGTAATAATTGAATAAATCTAGAAAGGGTTTCAATTTTCCTAAATAATAAGATTATATCTCAGGGATCTCAATTGAAATGGAACTTTACTATTATTTCCATGGCCATGGTAGTTTATAAACGAGTTCATTTATAGTACTAAAAGCATTATACATCAAATATTTAGATTGATAATATAGTTATTCAACCCATTTAATGAGATATTAAGAAAAAGGGGTTATATTACACAATATGTAATCATTTTAGGATGTTATCATATTGATAATAACACCTTCCAATATAGGTAACTTAATTTATTTAGATATAATAATCTTGAATTTTAGTAGTGAACACGTAATTCCCCAAAGAAAGAGGCCTAGAGGGTCAAACACTATGTGTATCTAGAATATCAATTAAATTATATTTATATAAATATATAAATATTTATTATTCTCAAGAATAATTTATTATAAATATTCATTTTATATTGATACCATTTATTCACTCATGATTTATTCTTGTTTGTAATACATGTGTGTTGGATATTTAATAAACATTTATTTACATGTATAAGTGGATATCCCTAAAAATGAATGATTGAATATAATTTGTATACTCATGTTAAAACCTAGAGTTCCATCAGTGATGTTATGATATTATAGAAGTATGTATGGATATAACTAATGGATGTATTTTTTGGATTATTCGCATTAATTATTATATTTGAATTAGTTTAATCAAGTTCATCAATAAAGAATGAATTTTAAACCTAGGTAATTCTTATTTATGAATTAATTTAATATTATATGTGGAAAACCACATCTTTTAATATTAAGGGGTAACATTAATCCATTAATAAGGATTTAATTAAGATAGTATGATGAAAAAAATTATTGGGAGTGGGATAAACTTTTTTTTCATCACAAAAAAAACCATAAAATAGGGATATCCACTTATAAATGTCATTCAAATTCATTATGAATAATATTTATTGTCCAAAAACCTGATCAAATAATTTATGGTAAGTTTATGTAGCTCAGGAGCCTTGGACATTACTAATTTAATTTTTGTAGGGCACTTGTGTGCTTATTATATTTAGAGTACACAACCTATAGTGAGTGGAATGTACTCAATTATAAGAAACATGACCCCATGTAAATCACTACCTTTAAGGTAAATAATATGAGAGGTTAGAGGATTAAACCCAGAGTGGGTTATTTCCACCATCCAATTTTTCATGTCCCTATACCAAATATTATAAATTCACCACTCTCACATTATATAGATAAAGGAGTGATAAAGAGCATCAAATATATTATTATAGGCCATCCAATAATGGTATAACCACTATTTATGGACTCAAAAATCTTATTTAATTATTTATCAATTTTCCATTTTTTAATTAGTAAAAAATCATAAATCTTATGTTAATAATATATAAAAACATATAATATTTAACCTTGAAAGACATAATATGCCTATTTCATTTTAATAATATTATTTTTCATTATTATTTCAAATTTTTACAACTTGAGTCTTATAATCAAGTAATACACTATAATATTACCATTTACAAGTGTTTAAGTAAAATTAATATAAAATATTTTAATATAACGAAACCATGTACTGTTAATTTATTAAAATATAACATAGAGAAGTTGTACCTTAGAAAATAATGATTATAATAAATTACAAACCAATAATAAAGTAGCCTTAAACTTTATGTAATGTTTTGTTTTAAGTCAATAAATAACACCCTTACATTGGAGGATCTTTTAAGGATTATAGATTTAAAAAATTATTCCATAACATGAACATAGAAAAACTATAAAATAAAATATGGACACTTTTGATTATCATAGAGTTTTCCTATAATATAAAACATTTAAAATAAATAATTATTGGTTTTCATGGAAAATCTCCATGAATTTCCACTTGATTCTTCCTCTCCCATACCAATCCTTAAACCTTGTGATTTTTTTTAAAATGTTGGATGAGCCCAAACATATTAGTAGGGACATAAAAATATATAAAACCATTCTTTGAGTGAAAAATGAGAAAACACTTATAATGTTTACATTTACCTTAAATTTTCATTGAGGGTATTATTTAATACATTTTCACATGAAAAACACACCCATGTTTTTCAAAAATAATCCCTTTAAATTCTATTATATGCTATTAAAACGCCATTTTTTGACATAGAGCATCAATATCATAAAACCAATTAAAACCCATTTTAATTAAAACAAACATATGACCAAATTTTTATATTATAAATACCTAATGCGTTGGATGGTTAAAATAGGGATCACCCCTAGTATAATCTATATTGGGATCACCTATTTTTAATGTAATATAATGGGGCTCAAGCCTTCATATAAGTTATATTATGCTTTTTTGTGAGATATAATTTGGCTCAGCCCTTTGTATAAGGTGTATCATACACAACCTTTTCATATAATTATTAAGAAACATATAATTAATAAAACACTTTCATTATAAATCTCTTTTAAAAACTCTTTTAACCCCATATGAAAGACATATAGGAGTTAAGTACCCTTTTTTATTAAAAATCCATTTCTTATACCAAAACAACTTTCTTTTAAAACCATTTTATATAAAAAACACCCAAATATGGAATAGGGTTTTTATATTGATAAATCATAAAAACTTTTAATTAAATATAGATATCAAATAATGGACATGGTGGTAAAAAAATCATTTTCACCATAGAGAACATTCATTTTAGTAATTTTTACAACATTTAGTGTAAAACTCAAAAAAATATTCTATTTTGAAAACAATTGAAATAAATTAAAATTGGAATAAAATTTAATTTATAAATATTTTATTTCCATATAAAATATTAATAAATTAATTTTAAAAACAAGGGCGTGGAAGATGAATATATTTAAGGAAAAAATTAAAAGATATTTTTTTAACAAAATTCGCTTATAACATGGGAAACACTTGAATCAAAATCCATGTGAAAGAATAAAATTAAAACACATTAAATATCATGTTAACAGATACAATAATTATATAACATGTCAAAGGGTTTGTATATACTCTTTATAACTGAATAAATTTTCATAACATCAAAATATGTCAGAACGAATGAAAATTCAGATAAAGTCCATTACCATGAGTCTGACATGTTGTGTGTGTTTTTATATTCCTAAATAATAAAAATAAATTAGTTATTTACACACTTGAAATCCTTTTTATTTTTAGTTGTATTTCACTATTACCATGTTATATACAATTACTTAATCAATTGAATTTACATCGGAGTTTTTACCATGTTCTTTTTATGTGTCACAAAAGACTTAGGTATGTTGATTATGGTCAATGGGTCATTATTTAAAAATATATAAAATTAATATAATAAAATTTTTATCATATTTATACATCAATTATACTTTAAAAATTAATCATGAAATATTTTTATGAAAAATTAACCATTTTTGTGATCAGAGAGAGGGTAGATCGTACGTACTTATGAGTAATGTTACCATTTTCAATGATAATTATAAAAATATGGTAATTAATATTTTTAACTTAAAAATTGATAATTATACCCTAATTAACCTACATTTTAATTATTTATAATTATATTTACCATTATTTCTATGTGGTGGAAAAATATAAATCACATCACTTCAAGGAGGTGGTAGTCCACACGTTCACGAACTACGTTATCACTTTTTTAGTGACTGAAAATATAAGAAATAAAATGATATATTATATTTAAAAAATGATAATCATGTAATTAATATCATTTCTGTGTCATTTATTTCACATATGTTCATTATCATTACCCTTATTAACTTCCATGTAATGTGTTTGTGAAAAACTAATCACATGAATTCATGAGGAGGTAGCCGATTATTCACACGAGTGATGATATTATATCCCCCACAGTATGATATTTAAGAAGGTATATATGATATAATGTCTCCAAAAGAATTATAATATTATAAATAGAATATATGTACTTTATATACATCATTATACCCAATCATGGGAGGTGGTAATGGAAAAAAAAGAATAACATTGTTTCTCGAGTCGATTGTCCTCTATACACATGATGGGTGATTCTCTGAACCATTATATAGAAGAGATAAATTATTTAGGTTATTCCATAAACATAAAAATATATTATTATAATTTAGATAGTGATTTAATTAAATAATCGTGGTTTAAGGAAAATTTAAGGAGGTGGAGAAAAAAAAAAGAAAAATGCTTGTTTGAATAATGTTACCTCTTCTTCGTGTATCTTCCATTTGTTTCCATCAATGGCCTTCCTAGGTTGGTTTTATAATAAAAATATGGCTCTTATGATGAAGCGGAGGGAATAAGTATGTGATTTTTCCAGTTTTTTGTCGATCCAAATGGATTGACAAGTGTGAATAAGAGAGGGAAGTGAGTGACCTTTATATTAGAGTAGAAGTGGAATTATTTTAAATACCCAAAAGTATTCACTATTGGGAAGTCTCTCTTACCTCATGTGCCCCAAAAAATGAATAATAATTGAGTTTATGGCATATTTTATTGATAAAAACCTCCACAATATAAAAATAAAAATCGTTTTATCATGTTGTTCCTTAGTATTAATGTTTAATCAATTTTATCCTTTTTGTTTTTACCATAGTAACTTATATATTTTTATTTACCAAGGTAATATTTTATTTAATAATATAATTAAAATTAGTTTCATAATATAAATTATAGACACTTACTCTATATATTAAAATAAATTCATTAAATAAAAATTATATGTGGGTGTAAAATTAATATTAATGAAAATTTATGTAATTTCAAAAACCTCATTATATCCTAATCACATTAATTGATTTTAATAGTTTTTAATAAAAGAATTTAAAAACAAACATTAATTTAACCTTATTAGATAATAAAACATATTATTATTATAATTATGGGATACATTATTCAGAATTAAGTTTATTCATGTAGTAGGATTTAATTTGAAATTAATATCATACATTAAATGAGAAAGAGAGTTTTTGAAGCAAAAAAGTTCAAATGTTTACAAATGTTTTTATATCTAATTTTAATGATTTTTTTAAATTAAATAAATTGTATTAACATATTTAGATATAAATTAATTATAGTTTGAAACCAAATTTATATATAATTTAACTTTATAAATATATTAAATTATGTTTTACATTAAAATTTATTATTTTCACTATTTATCAAAAAAGAGACTTTTTAGAAAAAAACCCAATAAATCACCCATAGATAATCTTATTATTCTGATTACAAAAATGAATTTTATTTTTGTAAAACAAAATTTCTAATTTTTTTTAATATTTATTTTAAAATTATGTGCACAAAGCACGACTAATCTATCCTTTAAAAAAGTACAGTTTTTCATAAAATGTTTCTTATTCTTCTAAATGAATCTTATTTTATTACTAATAAATATATTATCTTATTTTTTATAATTTTGTTCTTACTATTCATATCCACTATTTTAACTACTATTTTATAAATATTATATTAAATAATAATAATTTAATAATATTTTACATTTCATTTGAACTTGGTGTTGTATGTAATGCATACTAAACTGAGTGTTGCATGTATTGCAAGTTAAACACATTGTTTAGTGTAATGAAATATATTTATGATATTGAAAATATTAAAAATTAGCATGGTGTTACAGAACCACTAACAAAATAGTTAATGTTTCTATCCTATAAAATAATTTACCCCTTATTCTAAATCTAATCCTTGGGTTGTATAATCCATTTAATGTTTTTATAATTTACATTAACCCTAGGCTACCACATTGTCCCCTTTATAGAGAATTCCTCAAAATAATTCTGTTGATGCATCAAAACATATAGAATAACCTTTTTGGATTTATGTAATATTAAAACCATATTAAAATTCATCCTTATATGAAATTCATTGACAACACCTTGAAACAACTACCTACATTAAAAATTAATATTCTTCTATGTAAACAACCTCATCAGTAAATCTTGTTTCAATAAACCATGAATGGTGTATATGTACTATCCATGAATTTCTATAAATCACTATATCTCTAAAACATTACTCTGACATTGCCACTAAAACAACACTTCAATTTTCTATAGGCAAATATAAATTCCCTTATTAGAGAAAAAAACATGAAAATATAGAATATTTAATACAAAATTAATATTAGACAACTTTTCATGTAACAAATGGTTTCATAATATCTCTAGTAAAAACCACAATTATCTTATATTCTATATAATTGAACCATATTAAATTAAATATTAATAAAATAAAACCACTATAAGAGATAAATTTATTTTATAAAGAAATAATTCATTAAAGAGATACATATAATAGTATTATTAACATCCTAAAATATAAATAATATAGTCAAATAATTTTCATAGATACTCACAAATTCTAGAGACAAAATGTCCTTTTTATTCACCCTAAATTGGTGATACTGTAAACATAATATAATCATTAACAAAATCATATATCCATTATAATAAACCAAAATGATAAACAATATGAGGTAGTGGGTAAATTTTTTATCATCACACATTTTTTATTTCATAATTATGTGAATAAGGGTAAATTATCATCATTATTCTCAATAAAAATAGTTGGGTTTTCTTAATGATATACACTTGGTTAGATTAATTATTCTCCTTCCAAAAAATCCAATTTTTTATTTTTATTTCATTATCTATTTAATTTCTACAATATATGAATGGAATAATATTAAAGTTAATCTTGGTAATAAGTCAATTGGGAACTCAATGTCTCTCTATGAAGATAGTATAAAAATTTATTAAGAAAACTTATCAATGAAATCTATCAAACCCAAATAAATAACAGTGGTTTATACTATCAATTCACAAATTTATGTATAAATCGAGATATTTTAAAAGAAAACCCTCTAATAATTTTGATAAATAGTGCACCTCGACTAACGAGAATGTTATAATCCCACTAAAAAGAGTGAACACATCCATCATGAAAGGAAAATCATAATTTAGTAACATAACATCAAGTGTGACCCATGAACCTTACTATAAAATCTCACCCAATTTTGATATAGTGTGTATTTATCTAATGAATTAAATATCCCTACATGATTCCATAATTAATTGTAATAATTAAAAAAATTAAATACTAAATCCCTAATTTATCCTCATTAAAATAGATTTTTCATTCAATAAATAATATGTTACTAATTATAGGTAAAAAATATAAAATATCTACAACTCAAGTTGATTAGAATAAAAGTGATGCCCCAAAATCGAAAAAATAGAGATCATTGGTAAAGAAATAAGGGAGGTGCCATATATTTTTATATGTCATTCTTTTGATTCTTCTGGTACATTATTTACTATGGATAATAAAATATATTTCTTTTACAGATGCCCATACCTAGGTTTACCTACTATAATATTTGTTTACCAAACTTCACTTTTCATCGGTCTCCCTGTAATAATCTTAAATCCAATCATATTGTTTAAATATATGATAGTTTATTACCACAAAAACCACTTCACATGTTCCAATATCCCTTAATAATGATGCTTATTATGATAATTAAGACAATAACTCTTCAATGTGTCATGAAACAATACAAGTAGTGAATTAAATATATACTATAAAGAGATAAATCCAAGGTCACAAATTTTTTCTATATGACCCCTAACATAATGTTATTTTTTATTATCTTCTTTCCACATGAGAAATTAATTCCATTACATTGATGAGGAAAAAAATAATTTAAAATTTTTACACCAATAATATCATTATCATACATATTATCTTTTATACCACCACTACATTTTTGGGTATTTCCAATAGGATATTTTTTACCTAATCATATATCAAATACTCATCTCAAATTTCGAATATTTATGGATATCATTTATAATAAATGCTAATGAAAATCATACTAGTTTTGAAAAATGTTCTTCAAAATTTATTTCTATCATGCATTATTTTTCAAGATCTAAAAATTTACCATATTCTTTTGGGTTAAATTACTCTATTAAAACTACTTACTAAATATATTGTGATATATATCCAATTCCAAATCCTTATGAAATATTTTTTCCAAAGTATTGTATCCCCATATATGAGTTTCCCCATCAATATTGAAAATTATAAAATTATACATTTTATTCATTCAATGTAAAGATAAATTGTATGTTTTGATTGATCCTTTCCAACTAGAATTTATCTTTATATAATCCACTGTCTCCTCAAAAAAATGTTGAAATTTTCATCTGAATATTTTAAGTATGTATTACATCACACTATTTCTCCTGATGTGTTTTACTTCTATGTGTTTTAATATAATAGACTAGTGAATTCATGAATTCTAATAATATTTCAATTTTCATAGCTTTTATTTTAGGGATTTTCATATAAATATTTTTATTTTATTTATGAAATTTCCCTTTACACTAATTGATTTCAAAATTTCCAAAAAAATTGTAAATGGACTGATACACTATTGAAAAATATCATATGGCCTCAACATAATTTTTTTTAAAATTGAAATAAAATTTATTTACATATATATGAATATATTAAGAATAATATTATTATATTATAATATGTTCAAATTATTAATTCATAAATTATATTAAACACATTCATTTTAAAAATTAAAATCATTTCATTAACCATTTAAAACCATTTAAAAAAATAAATCATGTTAATTAATTATATAATATTCTAATGTAGATGAATTATATTATTATATAAATCCATCATGATTCATTAGTTCACTACCAATCACAATATATAGTATTTATACACTTTAATGGATAATAAAATGTTACAATACAACCTATAATTGTTTGTTATACTTAAGTTCCATTAAAGTTGAATATTCTCTATAATGTGGTTGGCTACACTTTTTATAGGTAACTCATGAGTATTGAAATAATTTTTATCAATTCCTAAAAAACACTAAAGACTCTTCCTTAAAAATCTCCACAATAACATTATATAATTACCTACAATGAATAAACATGACTCATACCCAAACCAAAATTTCACATCTCCACAAGTTCATTCGCACATTCCTGATATAGGAAAATAGTTTTTTATAGAAAAAATGATTATTATTTATTAGTGTACTATTAAAAATTAAAAAAAAATATTTAATTGATAATTAAAATATTATTTAAAAATGAAATTATATTTTAATTATATCCTATAGAGAAACAAATTATAATAACATAGATGAAAATAGGTTAACAAACAAAGAAATTCATACCAAAGGTACTTAAAGAACACCTATCGTTATAGGATAGTCAAAATACTCCAATGATTCATGACTTATAAACATCCAAAACCAATATGAACATAACTCCTATGATTTTTTACTGATGAATATGAGATAATTTCTTTTTTTGATATCCTAGAATATAATTTCTTCATGAACACTATTGGGTGTGAGTATGGGTGGTTAAGAATTCATTCTATTGAATATCACTAATTCAATCCCATTGATTCACATATATGATCTATTCCAAATAATACAATTAATAAAATTTAGTAAATTAATAAAGAATTTATAGTTTATTACTTTATAAAAAAATTTAAAAATTTATACAAAATTTCATTAATAAATAATAATTAGTCAATATATACAAATATATAAAAACAATATAATATATAGAAAATGAAAATAAAAAACCAAAACTAAATTCAACACGAGAAATATAAAAAATAATATATAATGTAACAAAATATAAAACAATGAAACTATGATCATAGTGTGCCTTCATTTAATGTTTACCCACAAAAATGAGTATAAATAATACATTCTATCCAGATCATGAAGTTTTCGAACAATGATATATAGTTAATTGAAACCATGATGTTCTAAATTATTATTCCTTTTATCCTATTTCCAAAATTAACAAATTCATTATAAATTATTTCTCTTTCCAAAATAAAAATATTCAAAATATCGTAAATTAAAATTTAATTTATGATACAAACCCATTATTTATAAATGAATAACATTATTATTCAAACCCTGTATTTTTTTATTTTAATAAAATAAAATTATTTCCTATTTAACAAAAATATTGGTTAACCATAATTTTTTTGAATCATTTTCACATAAATTACTAGATGAAATATTTCATCAATAAAATAATTTGAAAATCAAATGATTTACAATAAATAAAATCATAGTTAATCAATGAAGGAATATGATCCTCCAATATTTGATGTTTTTCATTGAATTCCACCCACTTTATTGATATGGTTACCATAATAAGTAAAACCACCAAGGCCCAAATTTTTTATTCCGGATAATCCAAAGTTTTTAAAATAGAAAAATAAATCATCTAATATTATATATGATTTCAGGGATGGTGTGTATTTATTTTGGTATTATTATAATTTGGAATTCCAATAGAATGCCTCATTTATTAATAGTACATGACGTTGAATTACTAGATTGTATCCCATAACATTTGGAAAATCCCTTTATAACACACTACCATTGTGGAATAAAGTTAAAATTTCTGTAGATAACATATTGATTGTGTCCCGGATCCTACAACCTTTAACATGACTACATTTCAAAAATAATAAATCCCAAACTCTTACTTTCTAGATAGATTATAATAAAAATGAAAGGTTTTAACCAAAGGAAATATGATCTGATACATAAACTATGTTCCTAAAAATATATCTTAATTTTTTATAATACATTTACATTCGATCAACCATCCATCACACCAACCATTCTATAATACACTAATTTCAAGATTCTATTTCTATAAATGTAGTATAATAGAGAAATAATATAATAATTAAAATATATAGATAATATATAATTATAGACCATAATTATATTTTTTAAATTCTTCATGTATAACATCATTCAGAATCAAGTGAAATGCCTTCAATTTTCACATACTTACACCTGCAATTACAATAGAATATATTTATAAAATCCTTTAACATAATAATAAAAATAACTATTAATTATTTTCAATTTTCCCAATATTTAACACCATTAATATAACCCCATTTAAAAATAATATATATTTAAAAAATAACACCGTGAGAAACCATGTTAAATAGAAAACTCTAAAACTAATTCTCTTTGTAACATGAATAACATCCTTTGCTTGGAAAAACCTAATTCCTCTAATAATTTGCATGTAAATATTTACATATTAATAACATAAAAAAATACATCCTTCTAATTATTAATAGATATGTTATATATATAAATTCCACATGACATTAAAATTAAGTTAATATATAAAATAAATATTATCTCAAAATAAAATATTTGAATATAAAAAATAATGGATAATGATATCTCCTAGGGATGAGGTTGTGATTCTTTTCTGAATTTTCCAAGAGATTTTATACTAGTAATATTATTGGGAACATGTTTCGAGGGGGGATGGAATAGATTCATAAAATGTTTATACTTATATGTAATTAATTATAGATTATTAATATGATATTGGTTTTAACTAGATTATAATAGAGACATTTATGTTTATATAGTAACATAGATTAATGTTGTACTATGTACCCCTAAAGGTGGAATTATGTTTTGTTATAAGTTATATATTTATATTATGTTTTAATATTCTCTGATTATTATATATGTACATAATCTGATTTTTTAATTGTAAAACATGTGACACGGTTTAATATGGTTTTATACTTACCACTAAATATAAACATTTATGGTCAGGTAGTCAGGGATTTTTAAAAATCAAGATTTTGTAGGACATAATTATATTTGAGAATACTTTTTTGTTAAATTCGATAAATAGATACATAATTATTGTAGATGTTTCATAACAGATTCTTCTTTATTCATTCATTTAGATTCTAAAATTGGGTTTTTATTTATATGAATAAATTATTTTCTACCTATTACATTTTATTCATTTTTATGTTATGGAATTTTATTTATTATTTTTTCCATGATTGAAAGAGTATAATTTATGAGCACAATTTTTAATATATAAAGTATGATTATTTATATATAAGTATTTTAATTGTTTACTTGGTTATGTTGTGAATATCAATTCTATAGGGTAATTCCTAATATTTATCTATGTATGATGTATTTTTTTTGTCACTTGTTTATAAAATATTGGTTGCAGTATAGGGAAGGCACACTCATCATTATTTTTCTATAGGGTGAGGCCTTGGTGTTGTAATCCCATATAATTTTTAACTACTATTTAAAATTAATTTAAATTTAATTAGGTTTATTAAATGAAATTAAATGTTCTTGGACAAATCCAATATATATATATGGGTGTTTTGAATCATTTTTTAGAGATATCCTAAAAATATGAATTTAGGTTAAGGAAAATTATATCTTAAGTAATCTTCTATTGTTTTTTTCTTGGATTTTATCAATGGGAAGTGTTATACAATTGTAACCCCGTGTAAATATGGTGTTTAATATTATATATAATATTTACATTTTGAATTTTGGGTATTACAAATTTTTTTAAACTATTTCGGGATGCCCTAGGGAGTTTCATTCTTGGAATACATATGGATGCACAATGTCCAAAAAAGTTCACATTGAAGCTCTCTTGGATGGAATTTTCAATTTTAAGAATGTTGGATAGGATAAGATACATAGGTGTGGATAATATGTGGTTGTTTGTAAAGAGGTTGTATTACACCATGCATGGTATTTTTTGAATTTTTCATGCATAGGGATTGGAGCACAACGTTCTACTAGAATTAGGGGATCCACCATGTAGGATATAGGGACATGCCATCATGACTAAGTGATTGAGAGTTCAATAATTCCCAAAAAAAGTGATCCAAACTACAATCGCGGGGTTATTCCATGGAGGTTATCTAGAGAGGGTCGATAGACCAAAAGATAAAAAATGGCTTCCCAGTGGTGGTGTCCTATCCATATTTAAATTTTATAATCCTCTAGTTATTCTCACATCGACTGTTTGATGTTGTTGCCACAAATTCGTTTCTTTCTATAACATGAGGCGAGCTCATATAGATACTACTTTAAATTAATGTTCCTCACTAATTTTTTTTCTCTTCATTAATTTATTTCAACTAGTACGTTGAGGTTAACTTCATCCGTTAATGTTAATCTCTTCTTCATTCTTCCCTTCCCCTCAATTTTTATTTCTAGGATAATACCTAAAACCCATGGGGGTGGATTTATGATTCATGTTGGTCATTATATAAGGATTTGGATGTAAATAAATTATAGAGGTCATCCATTATCATGGTTTTAGTTTCTATATAAAATGATACTCATTGTGATTCATTTCCACTTGAAAGGGGTAGTTTTTTCTATGAACATTACCTTAAATTAAATTTCATGAAATTACTGAATGTTTAATGGGATATTATATAAAATATTATGTGTTTGGTGTATGATTATTTGGTACAAAAGTTTTTATAAATTATTTTTAAACATGAAATAAGATGTGATTTATATAGGGTTTTATATATGATTGTTAAATTTAATGGTGATTAATGATAAGGGTATTCTAAAATTTGTAAATTTATATTGAAATATTAATTGGGTCATTGAAATTTGTTCTTATTTAAAGTTGAATTTAAGTGACTATATTTTATGTTTTTAAATACATTTTATCCAAAAAGTGTTTTTTTAAACCCATATGACAAGGTTTCTATGAATTCTTATCCCTTGGGGTAATTTTATAATAATTTTTCAAAAGATATTAATTTATAAAGGTATCATTGGGTCTATTTTCATGATATAGAATAATGGTACCTTTTAAAAATTATTTTTTATGTTATTAAATATTTATTATAACTCAAAGATAATTTTAAAAGGCTCACTTATTACATTATAAATGTATATATTTGAATATTGTGAGACCCTCATTTGAAAACAATTGTTTTTTTTGTTTTATCTATATCATGGTCATAGGGGGGAATGTTATGTATTTCTTAATAATTATGAGATGATTCAAATTAGATGAAATAAAAGGAGTTATTAATTAAACGGTGTAGGAAGTGAGAATATATTTATTTTAATGATTTCTCTAATTATTATAGATATATGTTACAATCTAGTAATTTTTTCTTGATCAACTACATTGATTGATATTTTTATATTCAAGGTAGATAAGATTAAGTATTTTAAATGCGATATGATATCTTTGTGTGTTCATGAAGTCTAGTGAACTAAAAAAATTTCACCCTCAAAAGGTTTATTTATATAGTTCTTGACAAGACTCAAAATCAGGTTTTAATGGTTATTCATGTTTTACATAGGGGACAAGTTAGTGATATAATGAGACAATTATTATACCATTCATGTTATAGGATACAGATTTTTCAAGGATTATTATTTCAATTTTTGATTACTTTTGTAATATATTTTCATTCTCTAGACTTTATTTGATAACATGACACCATTTTTTGGTTACTGGACTTTTATTTTTCCCTCCATGATATCTTGTGGGATATAATGGTTGTATTTGATTTTTATTATCATTATGAATTACCATTGAATTTTTTGAATAATGATTTTTTGATTTTTTTCATTAATATGAAGTGGAAATTAATTTCTAATTATAATCATGAAATTATTTAAATAAAATGTTGCAAAAAATTGTATATGGTAATATTTGGTATATTTTAAAATATGTTTTCAATGAGTTGAAGGAAAATTTCAGGGATTTTTTTAATACGTGGGTATTTGATTATTTAATTTAAACTTGGATTTCCATATTTTAAAAAATAAAGGTTCATTGGTTCTAAAAGGGGATAATGATAAAGTATGATATATTTTTCATTTATATATATATTCATTTAAAATATAAAAAACTAATTGTTTATCTTATTTTTAGTCCTACACTCATGAGTTGTCTTATAATGGGAATTGAATAGATTACTTGGTGAAATCCTACTTTTCATGTTTAATTCTCACCCTACATATGAAAATGTGAACAACTGTGTATGAAACATCCATGTTTTCTTTCTGGCACCTTTATTTTATTCTATTAGATGATCATCATTACATTTTCATGGGATTGTGCTTGTGGTTAATAACAATAAATCATTTTAATTTTTTAAGTAGTTTCTTAGGTTTCTATTTTATATATTTACTAATTTTTAGGGTTATGGATATATCTAACATTGCAAATGGATATTTTTTTAAAAAAAATATTTATTATAGTATTATTTTACAATATTGATGAACAATTAATTTTTTACTTTAGGTATTGTATTATTTTGGTTATTCCCCATTTATCTTGTTCATTATTTTTTATCTATTTATTGGATATGCATTTTTTTCTAATTTAATGATAAATCATGTCATATTCTTATTAGTTTTCTTTTATTGGTTTATAATCTTATTATAACACTCCTATATTTTAGAATACATTTCTCTTTAATAAATTTTTTTTCCTTGAAATTAGTTTGGACAAACAATACCAAACATAGAGAAAACATAAAATATTATGGGAATTATAATCTAGACATTAGATTAGAATGTAGGAATAGTTTTAAAAGAAATTATATATATATATATATATATATATTTCTGTGTTTTTATTGATATTTTTTTTATTATTTGGAAATAATCACACAATTTTCCATAAAGTAATTTTATCCATCAAAAATTAATTTTCTTCAATAATGGGTTTTATTGAATTTTTTTCACATATATTATAGTTAATTTATATATAATTTTTCATATGATTTTAATAAAATGAACATTATTTTTTAAATTATCATTCCAATATTATCGTAGGGGAGTTTTTTAATTTATATAATAATGTTAATTTTTACGTGAATAGTAAAACAATTGTATTTACATATACCATAAAGTAATGAATTAATTATGATGTTAGTATTACATTAAAAATTATAAATCCATTATCTCAAAGAAATATTTTTTCTATGTGTAAAATAATTCTTTTACATACATTATTTCAATTTGGTAACTCTTTCATGACATTAATGAACATAATTTATTTTTAACAAAAATTAAAAATATTTCCCTTGAATTTAATCGTATAGTTCCAAGGCTCCATTTATTTTTGGTTTGATATTTAAAAACATTTCTTTTTTATAATTTAAATAAACCAAATTTTGGGAATAATCTCATTCAATATTTTAATGCAAATTTATTTATAATCTTAAATAGGGAATTTTTATAAAAATTGGGTTTTCATTATTTTTTAAAAATTTATATGAATGTTTATTTCTACCACTTATATAAAATGAATCATAAAAAAGGTTCTGCCTCTTAGAAATAATTTGGTTAAAATTTGGTAAAAAGGTCCCATTTTTTAATAATGAACAGTAATCATGATTGATATTTATCTCCTTGTAAAAGGTAAAACATGGTAAATTCGATTTAAACTATGGAAAAGGCCTCAAAATATATATAAAAAAATCCTATTATAATATTGTTTTAGTTTAGATCATACATCATCGTCCATGTTTTTAAATTATACATGCTATGTTATATTTTAATTTCATATGTTTCATTATACAAATTTATGTAAATATTGAATAAAAATTTTTACTAACATTCACTAAGAAAATATAATAATTTTATATATGTGTAAAAAATAGTTAAGTTAACTTATAAATTTTTATTTTTAATATTAATAAAATATTTTATTCTAATTGATCTATTTGTAAATTTTTGTAATTTTATAATTACCTTGAACGTTTATGTAACACCGATACAATACTTTTTAAAGCAATATAGAATTAAGGTGAATGATTTGTAAACATTACAAATAATAATTTTTTATGATTTATGGTGCACCAAGAAATTAATGTGTAATTATATTTATAAGTGATTTTGTAATATATTTTATTTGAATTCCCTTATTACCTTATTTTCATTAAATTCACGTAACATGAATAGGCTCAAAATGGCATTAATAATATTCTCTAACAAACAATAAATTATTAAATTATTTAAAAATTCAAAATATTGAAAAAAGGATTTGTGGTGTGGTAAATGGAATAAAATTTATTCCAAAAACCATTTGTGTGCTACTTTAAACCTTATAAGTAAATTTATGACTCAGAAATAGTGAAAAATGTGTTATTATAGTTAAAGATAAAAATGGTTAATTGATGGTCAAAAAAATGTTAACAATTCCAAATATCATATTAACTTGTATAAATTTTCTTTATTTAAGTTACTAAAAAATTATCATACTAGAATAGATATTATGGAATTTGATATCTACTTGACATTATTATAATATTTATTATTTTTTATTGGTTTTAATATTTACAAATGTGACATTCATCTCTCTTATAAAATGAAACCTAGTTTCCTCAATTTTAGATACAATTGAATTTATATATCTCAACCAACAGTGGTAGGAATCCATTTCCAACCATCCTCCCCTGGACCTATTGTCTCTATTATCACTAATATTACAACCAAGATGATTTAATGTATAAGGAAATGTAGATTTCTCAATAAAGAGGTATATTTTTTAATTAAGTTCTTTCATTTTATATCCACTTTTAACTAATTAAATTATTATTTAATAATGATGACATCATAAAATAAATATATTAAATATACCAAAATTTAATTATGTTAATGTAAAAACCCTTAGTCATCTCCATATCTATCCTATGAGAAATTAAAGCATCACTAGTTTGTATGTGTCGACCACCACATCCTCGAAGTGATGTGTTTCATCTTCCATCATAGAATTTCATGGATATTTATAATGATTTATTTAATAAATACAAATTATATTTATTATATAATTTTAATTATTTAAAGATAATTTGAAATCTATCTTCTTACCCTTTAATTCCACTGGAAAATGTAAGTGTCACTCGACTGCAAGTACAAAAATCCATCACCACATAGATATGTATTCCTTTTTCAATACTGCCTCGCATATTAACTGATTATGTTTTATATATTCTAGGGTAATGAATGAAATAAAATGTTTAATGATGAGGAAAGAAAAATAATAATGGTTCTTTAATATTAAATTTATTAATATAATTTTATTATCTAAAATGATAATGAATGTGTGTGACAATTGCAGAAATGAGGTAAAGGGTTTCTTAACTATATTTATTTTTATTATGTTATATATTTTTTATTATTGACTATGATATAAAACTATTACTTGTGTAATGAATTGTATATATTTAATATAGTAATTAACATGTTTTATTTGAATTTAATTTTTTTCACATAATCTCTTCATTGTTTTATTATCACTTTAAACTTTATAATATTTTTAATGATTTTTTCATATCAAACTCCCTTCATTGAGACATATTTCATATTATTCACTTATTTATTTTCATATGGTGTGTATTATACCTATTTATTTGTTTTAACTTTAATAAAATTCTTATCATGATATATAAGGTTCATTCCGATTTTTTATCTTCCATTGGTTTTTTATTGAAACGTCATAAAATTAATAGGGGTTCACTTTATGTCAAATTAAATTCCTTGATGCATGATTCATGTTGTGCACCAATATTTTTATTACATGACGTAATTACAACCTCATGAATTAATTATGTCATAGTATTTAATTTTTATTATGATATTTATATATCCACTTCATTTTGTATCTTTGAATTGATTTTTATTTCATGATAATAATGTTGTAATGGTTTTTTGCTCCCAATATGTCAACCTATTGAGATATATTCTATATTCCCCACTAAAATTCTTTTATGTGGTGTAAAAAATACCAAAAAAATTGATATATGGTAAATTTAATTAAAAATTTGAGTCTGTAAACACCATATACCATTTTTTCATCACGGAGTTTTGAATTTTTAAGGCCATGAAAAGGGGTTCTATTTATACATGTCTATTAAAAATATTTAAAGTCTTTTACTAGAAGTATTTCTTCTCCATGCTCATTATCCTATTAAAATATTTTTTTTCCAAAACATAATTGATTTTATAAAATTATTTTAAATTATAATTTATTTTAATTTAAATAGTTTAAAAATAAATTTATTAATAATTTATGCACTATTTACTTTTGACTGTCTTTAAAAAATTAGGAAATAATTTATTTTCTTATAATCTATTGATTGAAATAAATTTCCTTAATTTATTTAATTTATTTATTATTAACAACCCATTTATTGTTTTAATTTTTTTAAAATACTTTACTTATTATTTATTTAATTTTATATTTATTTAAGTTAAAAAAATAAATTCCTTTTCTTTTTATCTTTAAAAGTATCTTCATAAAAAAAATATAAAATATTTTTTCATATATATCAATATCTTTTAAATAATTTAAATGAATCACATGAGATGTGATCTAGTGATGAAATACACTTATTTCTTATGGATGAGTTATGATGATGTTGGAAAAATAATTTTAATGAATCTCATTTTTTTTCACGGTTTAATAAAGATATGATGGTAATACTACTTTTTAATGAGTTTTTATGATGAAGATGCAAGATTTATATACACTATTAATATTAATTTCCATATAAGGTTATTAATAATGATTATTAATCCCAATATAGATTATAATGATGAGTGAACTAGATATTTCTTTGGATGATGAGTGAGCCTGATATATCTATCCAATGTATTGGGTAATATGATAGAGTTAATTGGTTTCAAGAAACTCCTAAGAGATTGTGGTGCTTCAAAAATATAATAATATATTAACATATGAAATATTTTATTGTATGAAGTTTAAACCTAATAATATTTTGTAATTATCCTATTTATTTGATTCCCTGAATATAGTAATCTTTTCTTATGTACCAACATGATTTCTCTATGATTTATTTGAGTTTTAGTGGTTTTCTGGGCACGATTGTTTAGATATAAATCATAATTGTTCAATAAAATGTATCTTGTATTATTATAAATATTAATACCAGGATTAATGTTTTATGATCTCGGTTTTTATGGTTACGAATCCAATTATATTATGCTCATAAACTTTGATTTTGTTCTCATACCCTTATTTTCTTTTTATTCTCACTAATGAAATTTTATTGTTAATTTCTTTGTATAAACTTAAATTGGGTTTTATTCACCCTTCTAATGATTAATTTTCCCCAAGTTATGAATAATAATATTAGGTATGTGATGTTCAAAAGTATTTCATGTGTGGATGATTTTATGGTAGATATTGAATACTTATTATGAAATAATAAAAGCTAGGTATAATGTAAAATGTTATATTAAAGACAATAATATTTTTAAATAATGTGTTTTTTCTAAATTATCTACAATCATAAACCAAAAAATATTCCTTGGTATATATGAGATTCAATATTCCCTTTTGGGGTTATAATTATGGATGGTTAATAAAAATACACATTTATTTATATCAAAGTATAAATTTAGAGAGTATGTTTTTAGCACTGAGTTTGCGGATATCTATTTGGGGAATTATATTTCATATCAAAGAATGTATTTTTTTATAATATTGGATTTTTGGATGTTTTCATATGATGTTATCATAAGATGTATGGATACAATCTTGGCTTGGTAATATTAAATTTAGTCATAATATAAAGGGAATAGATACACTTTTAAGAGTTATAAATACTCATTTATATGAATTTTTATTCATTTTTTGTATTATTTTAGGTTTTTTACCATTTTGAATTTTACTAAATAATAGAGGAATAATATTACATTCTTTTATAGATTTCATGATCTACCTATAGATTATATTTATTATTTAGGTAATTACAAGATTCATCATGAAAATTAATTATTAGATAGATGTGGAAACTAGTTAGAACAATGGTACAAAAGGATGATGTTGGGTTTATATAATTTAAAAAATAAAGGAATTATATTTTCTCAAGTTATATTTCTTGATAGTAAAATATTCCTTTTAGTCTGGATAAAATAACATGAAAATTAAAATGTCTTCCACTCATTTCATATATTTTTTATCACCCAATGATTTAATATTTTATGATCATTAACTCTCTCATAATATTTTTATCTATAACTTTTCATCATTATTTGGATGGTTTGACTCTTCTATATGTAAATATTTAAAGTTCCCACTAATGTTATAATTTTAGAACAAGATTATACATTATTCTTGGTAACATTTATATCTCTCATTTCTTATTTTCAAAAGTATGTTATTTTATCCCTTATTATGATGTAGGTTTTTAGATTAGTTATTTTTCAAATCTTTTACCATTTATTAAGAATATTAATATAAAATTTTGTGGGAAAATTTTATTTAAGGGTGTTGGAATGTTACACTCTAAGATTATAGTATATATTTCTTTTTAATATATTTGATTTGTTTCATAACTTTCTCGACATGGAATACTAAACATAGAAAAAACATTATATATTAAGACCTTTATAACCTTGTTATTCGATTAGTGAGTATTAATATGAGAAAAAAAATTCATATATATATATACAAATATAATGGTATTCCTTGATTCAAATATAATTATTCTTAGAAAATAATGACTAAATTTTTTTAAAGTATATTTTATTATTTAAAAATAAATTTTGTTCAAACATTGTTTTTATTTATTTTTCTATATAAATATTGTAATTCTTTTCTATATATAATATACGGTGAATTTTTTAAAATAAATAAAAGCTTTTAAATTAGACATTAATAATTATCTTATGAGATTTTTTGTCATTTTTTAGAAATGGAGGATTTTTGTGTGAATAGTGAAAATAACTTTTTTCAGGTATACTATATCATTTATAAACTCATTATGATGTTAACTTTCCTTAAAAAATTATAAAACTTATTTATCAAATATAATTTTAAGTATTAATATAATTTTTTAATAACATGTTATGAATATTTGAACTCATTCATTAATTTTATGAATGTAATTTATATTTTATTAAAATTTAAAAATTTATCTATAAAAATGAATTTAATGGTATGTTTGGAAGGATACATTTTGTTTTGGAATTATTTAAAATCAGAATAAGTTTAATTTTAATAGAATTCATCCAAAATAAATTTTTGGAGTAAACATTATACTTGATTTTAAAGTAAAATGTTTTCTACGCATAAATGTAGTATTTATCTTGAAAAATAATTTTCAATGAATTTTATGAATTTATATTAAAATTAATATATCCCAAATCAATAAATTTAAATTGGGAAAACTAATTCCTTCATTGGAATAATTATGATCAATTTTAGTAAATATATCCTCTATTATTTTTAGTCATTATGAATAGAACCAATCGTAGATAATTGTCACCTTGATAAGGGTAAAATGAGTTTAATGAGATAAAAACTATTGGAAAATGCCTCAAAATATCTATAACACATTACACAATAACATTTTAAGAGTTAAGGCTAGCCAAACTTGTCATATTTTTTTAAAATATGTCGTATTGTGTCCATTTTAGTTTTATTTTAAAAATTTATATTATTTTATGTAATGATTAAATACAAAATATCAATATATTCCCCTTAATAAATATAATATTAATTAATATGAATAAAAAAATATATTTTTAGTTATAAAAGGTTATTTTTATGAGGAATAATTTTTTATGTTAGATATTATTTTTAATTTTTAGTCATTTGGTAAGAACCTATAACAATTACACAACACTAATGCAGTGCTTGTGCAAGAACTAGAGGATGGTGGTAAATTATATTAAAAACATTAAAATTAATATCTTTTGTATGAAATATTCTTCTAAAAAATACATTGATAATTATAATTTATATGTTATATTTTATTTTTCTAGACTTAAGTTCATTTTTTTCTTTTTTCAGTAAATTGAAGTTAAATTGATATTATAAAAAATGACATTAATGATATATAAAGAAAAACATTATATTATTAAAAAATTTATATTTAAAAAATATATTTATATAATAAAATTTATGATGAAAAAATAGTCTATAATTTCATATATTGATCATTTTTGTGCCACATTCCATCATTGAATAAAATTTATGATCTTTAAATACAGAAAACCATGTTACTACTATTAAGGTTAAATTGGGTTAATGAGAAGATGAAGATTTAAATGAAACATAAAAACATCTAATTTTTTTTGTTGATTTTATTTTCACATTATCATGTCATCAAATTTATTTTATTTCCATTTGGTTCCACTTTACATGATTATAATTTTTATTAAATATAAATTTATTCGTTTTTTCATGTATGTCACTCTCCTGACTTATAAAAGGTTACCACGCTTCTACATTTTCCAATGCTATTTGAAAAACTTATCATGTTTTTAACTTCAATAAGTACCTTATAAACTATCATCCCCTTGACCAAGAGTCTCCGGAGTCATCAAACTAAAAACCTAGAATCCCTAAGGTATAAGCCAATTAAGGTTTCCCAATGAAGAGGTATGACACTAAAATATGTTATTTCATTTTATTTTTTATTCCAAAATAGTCAATTGATCCCTAAATAGGATGATATAATAACATAAAATTAAATGTAATTATTTTAATGTCACAAAACTCAATCATCTATGTTACCATCCTATGGGAAATTAAAACATCACATATGCATATATGAGGGTTACCATCTCCA
This sequence comes from Viscum album, assembly GCA_963277665.1. Classification (NCBI taxonomy): domain Eukaryota; kingdom Viridiplantae; phylum Streptophyta; class Magnoliopsida; order Santalales; family Viscaceae; genus Viscum; species Viscum album. Next base: position 1,917,691,867 of record OY728161.1, on the reverse strand, counting down.
TGAAGTGTTATGTTTAATTTAACATCAACACCATTCATGGATAGTTAAAATAAGGTATTTAAAAAATAAATTTGATATTAAATGCTGAATTTTTATTTTTTGATGATAATATATCATCTATCTTCATACCCTTCCCTTCGTTGAAAATTGGAAACATCTCTCTTTCATATATACAGAATATTATCTCCACAAAGAGATGTATTTTTTTTGAATAAGGACTCACGTGTTCAATTATAAGGATGTAATTAATGATTTAATATTATAATTATATCATATCTATTATTTTTTATTGAAAAACATTTCATATATTTATTCTTTTTACAATTTTACAGTGAAAGCAACGTTCATGCATACATTGGGACTACCATCTCCATAAAAGGTGTATTTTAATTTATTTTACAATATTTAATTGATGTTTGTAAAATTTATATAATTATTGAATATGATAACTATTTTACAATTATTATTCTATAAAATATTGAAACATTTCATCATTGACCACAATCATCCTACTGATGTCATTTTGGGCATTAGAACAAAACACCCTCAACCCATCAAATGTGGACCTAACTGAATAATTTTAAAATATGTCATATAATGAATGTAATAAGTTTTTTAATGGTTACAAAAAAGTTAAATATTTTATTCAAATAGTCTATATTTAATTCTTTTAATATATAATAAGACAATTAATATACATGATAGATTGGGACTCGACATAATCATTTTCTTAAATGAATTTCCTTTCATTAGGATATATCACGTATATATTGACTATTTTCTGTGAATATTATGTATATAATGACCTATGATTGTTTAATTATATATAATAATTTTTTTATGTGGATTTAAAATTTTTACATAACACTTCATTGATTGATTCTCAATTTAATATTTATTGTATTTTAATGATTTTCTCGTCTCAAACTCCCTTCTATGAGACAAGTTTTGTATTTTCAAACTATTTATTTTTATATGGACTATATGATACCCATTGAAATAGTATTCCATGAATAAATAATTTTTTATGATATTTATATTACCTTTTGATATTATACTTACATGAGTTATTAATATAGATGTTATGAAAACATCAATGGTTGTCATTATCTCGATTTCAATTTCATTAGGCACGATTTATGTCATAAACCGTGATTTATTTTATATAGTGTAAATTATACACAATTTATATATTTTTTCTTATTATTTATTATATTACATAGTATTTTTGGATATATTTTATGATCTATATTTCAATATATATTTATTCATATTTTACTAAGGGCGTAATGGTTTTAGGCACTCAATTTTTTCAGTCGTTTTTATATATTCTAAATTGACTGCATAATTTTATTTTTGTAGTTTATATAATACTAATTAATAAAAAATTTATTCATTTCATGAAAAAATGGTGATAAAATTTCCAATATTGTTTTCTTCTTCATGATGTTTTAAATTCTAATGGCCATGAAAATCGGTTTTATTTTTATTATTTTTTTAATAATATTAAATCTTTTTACCAAAAACATTTATTCTCAATTTTATTTATCATGTTTAAAGAATAATATTTTATAAAATTAAATTATTTCTATAAACATTCAATTCATTGTACATCTATTTAAAACATTTTAAAAGAAATTTTTTAATGATTTGACCTCGGTGCGATTTGAATCTCTTTTTAAAAGTTTTTAACAAATACTATTCATAAAATTTACTGATTAACCTATATTTTTAAAAAATTCAATTTATACATTACTGAGCCCATTATTAATGTTTTCATGGGTTTTCCATGGAAATAAATTACTTATTGTTCTATGACCTTTTAGTTTTTAGGGGTACTAAAAAGAAATGGTATTGAATATTGTCTTCAAAATTGTATTTAAAAAAATATAATAGATGATTTCATCTAATTAAACAGCATTAAAATGATTGAAATTATTTTCTAGGAATTTTATATAGTGATATCATCCATTCTTTATTGGATAGATTATGAGGATGTTTCAAAGAAAATTTTAATGAATCCTTTTTCATTTCCATCGGTTAATCAAGTTATGATGTGGATGATAATTATTTCAATAATTTGTATATTGAAATGAATAATATTTATACATTTTTCATGTTATAGTTCTCAGAATTATTTTTTCATGAAATGAGATCCTGATATAAATCATAATGATGGGTTATATCTGTATTTCTCATGATGATTGATGAGTTATTTATCAATCTCCACCAAATTTGGTAATATGATATAGTAAATGGGATGGAAGTTACTACTCAAAATTATAGATTTTCTTAAAAATGAAAACTCTTATGAGATGAAAAAGTTAACTGTATAGAATTTCCTCTTATGAGAATATTGTAGTTATACTATTTATGTTATTCCATATATAAATAACAATCTTTAATGACACTAATAAAATTTCTCTGTTCTTTTTGTAAGGATTAATGGTTCCTTGGAGTAGGATCTCATGTTCTCATAAATTCCTCATTCCCTAAGAACATATTTATTCATTGATTTTTGTTTCATGGTCCTAGTTTTTATGGGTTCCAATTATCTTATAATGTGTTCCTTTACATTGATTATATTATCATACTATTATTCTCATCGTATTCTCAGTGATAATATTTTACCTTATATTTCTATGTTTACCCAACATTAGATTTTCATCTCTCTATTCTTATATTTCCATTTAACCAGGTTAAGAAAAATGATGTTATGTATGTGATGTATAGGAATGTCCCTTATGTGGATAATTTTATGCAAGATATTGAAGACTTATTATGGAATAAATAAAGCTATTCATAGTTTAAAATACTCAATAGAAGATATTGGTCATTTTACATATAAATCATTTTTTCCAAATTCTCAAAAACTCTAAACCTAAAAATATTTTTTGTGATATAAGTATCTCAGTATTTTCATGGGGGGGGGGGGTTTAATTATGAATAGTTAAAAATGGGTTGAATTTTTTGATATTAATGATATAATCTAATGAATATGACTTTTTATTTGGATGTACGATTTTGTGTCTGGGGTCCTACTATTTTATATTGGTGAACCCATTACAAATTATATATTATTGATTCTTGGGAACTATTTTTCAGCCTATAGAGATCGGGAATTCACTTTGATCCTAGTGGAGGGCCTACCAGGGTGATGTGGATGGTTACCTAGGGAAAGTTTATAAAAAAATACATAATGTATAATAGGTTCTGGATAGAGGAATTGGTTTTAGAATCACTGTATTATCATTTAGGAGGTCTGTTTTTATGGATATTGGATTTTATGCCAACGAGATTGTACCCAAGTGGTAGAGGGTCCTACATGGCATCCAAAAGGCCCATGATCAAATCTTGGCAGGGGAGGAATTCTTGAGTATTGTATAAGAATTCTAATAAGAACAGTAGAAGTGGAGTTGTTGTAGTAGTGGTTGAAATGTAGCGATAGTGATACTATAGTAGGGACTGTAGTAGTGTTGTTACTGTAGCAGGTACTGTAGCAGACTGGGTACTATGGAAATATTATTAACCGACGGGCCCTTTAGGTTGAAAATTGGTCTTTGAAGCCTTGTAGTTAGTCCACATGGTCTTGGTCCTTCAGGTTATGTAATGGGTCTCCATCAGCCCAGAAAAAAAGAGAGGCTTTTTCTTTAAGAATAAAATAGGGCTTCGACCATAACCTTTTTAGAAAACAGAGATTTTATTTTATGGACATAGGTGGTAGGTGCATAGAGAGGAAAGATAACTATTTCTCACTGAAATACTTGAGTTTCATTGGATTGATGATTTTTGGATTATTGTTTTATTATTATAATTGGATTTCAGTTTGAGATGGTGTTATTTTGATCCACATTTGAATTGTATTGTTTTCCTTGGGGTTGTTCTTGGCGTTTTAAGATGAAAATGGAAATGAATCAGTGACATGAGGATGAATTGAATGGACATAAAAACAATAATGTTTCTGAGTGATTGATTAATAAAATTCTGGAGTACTATTTCATGATTGGTGCATAGATCATCAAAAAATGGTGTAATTTCATGTGTATTTATGTATCTAAAATAATTTTTTAATTCAATCCAATTTATTCTTGGATTAAATTTTGTGGTTTAATTAATCGTAAATAATTAAATATGGACTTTTGATATGTTTATGAGAGTGGATGGAATTTTCAACATCCCAGGTAAATAAAGAATATGAAATTTTCATATTAATTAATATATTTTTACTTAAATAATTTTTTTTACATTAAAGGGGTTGCTATGTTTGATAGCGTAACCAATACGCAACAAACGAGTTCTTTGAAATCTTACCTTGCACACTAATAATATAATAATATTATTTTAAATGGTAGTTAACACCTATCCATTGTAATGGACGGAATGAATATAACTAACTAAAATATTATTATACATATTTGTTAAATGATTTTACATTTATCCAATAAATTTTAGAGTCTTCAAATGTGAATGATTCTTATTTTGTGCATAAATATTCTAATATCCTTTAAAAGGTCGATTAACCGCCTTTTGATGGAGAACCCATTTTAAATATACTTTTTGTAAATTTTATATGTAATAAAAAATAAAATTCTTCTTTATAATCAAGACATAAAAAATTTACTTTGTGGAAATATTTTGTATTTTTTCGATAAAGTTCATTTTTTAATGAATACTGAAAAATATTGTATTTTAGTTCAAAACCGCCTTTTAATATAGTTTATTTATATGGTTAGATTATCTTTTTAATTTTGATAAAAGTTTAATTAAAATATATTTTTACCATCTAATCTAATGGTGGTCATTGGAATTAATTTCACTTTGAAATTGGACATAAACAAGTGTCAATCTTTGGATAAATATTGATTCTTAAAAACACGCTATTTGTTTTGACCACGAGAATTAATTATAAAATTAATTAATTCAACATATAAGTTTTTAATTTGGTAAAATGGACATAATTTTTTTAATTTTAAATATCAAATATAGCTTAGGGTGAATATTTGGTATTTTTCTGAAAAACATCAATTTTTGATGAATAGTGAAACCACTAAGTTGTTGTTAAAAATGGATTTTTTTGTTTAAATGAAATTTTACTCCTTCTTTGAATTGAATTTCAAAATTACAACATACATGGATTTAATTAGTATGTAAAATGTGGTTCAATGGGATGAAAATAATTTTTGGTAAATAGTAACTTTTGAGTTTTATTAACCACTAGTAAAGGTAATTACGATAATATAAGGTAAAAATTATATTAGAAAAAAATAAAAATACCTTGACACATGTCATAACATTATTGGATGAGTCATGGACGACCAAGACAATCCATGGGTCTATTTGGGGGCCCCATGGAGCCACTTGGGTATGATAATGACATTAATAACTTTTTATTTAAAGTAACAATAAAAATGTCACCAACATGTATTGTTTTACTAAACCAATTTTTACATGGGGTTATATAAATTATCTTTTTGACTATAAATATTCATAATAAAGATAAAAATATTTCCTACATCATGGTAATTTTTATTTATAATTCTTAGAATTCAAATAAATAAAATTATTTATGACACAATGATGACCCAATGTTTACATCATTAATGAATGATTTAACAAAATAAGAAGATAATGTTTAAAATAATATCAAAAACTTGTCCAATTAATATTAAGTGATTTTATTTTAGGAATGGGACACCATATTTTATACTTTATTTATTTTTGGACCTTTAGAAACTGAAAATAAGTATATAATAAAATAATATTTTCAAGCTTTCCAAAAGAGTTCATCCTCTCCCTTATAAAAAGACCCCACTTCCTACCCCTTTATCAAACTTCTCAAGACCTTTTTATCATCAAAACTCTACTCAAATAATCTCTCAAGATCCCTATATTCATCCTACAAGCCTTAACTTAGTCAGAACGTACTTTAATAAACCCTTTTGGTTCAAACCAAGGGTAGTTACCCGATTTAAAGGTATTCTCTTCCCTTATGTTATTTTATTTTATTTTGCATCTCCAACCCCCTAAACTCTTTTTATTTATTTATTTTGTAAAAAAACATGTGTCTTAAATATACTATGATGTTTTTATAAGATTTATTTGAGATACAGTTACCCAAACTCTATCTAATTGGTGAAGAACATAATGTTTCTGTGGACATTGAACAACTAATTCACGTAATGATGATTGTTCAATTATCTCCCACCGCCTCTCACTGTGCCACTAAGATGTAACTAAATTTATATATGATATATATTATGTTTATTTTTTGTTTATTATTCTTTATTTTTTATTTATTTTAAACCTTATGATTTCCATAATAGGTAAACGCGGTATTTTGTTTTTAGGAAGTGCGGACTACTGCCCCCTCAAAGTGATATGAATCGTTCATTCCATATGTGGAACGTATAAAGGATATAATTTATAAACATATGTAACATATATTAAATACAAATTATACTCAAATTATAATATACCTATGAATCAATATTTTTTTATTTCATTAAAATATGAAATAGAAATGAAAGTAGCGTTCATGCATACGTACGGCTTACCGTCTCCATGAACGTTGCATTTCCTTTCTTATCTCCAAATGTTATGCACTGTTATAAATACATATATATACTGGATATATATGAAATATATGACATATAAATTATGAATATAATTCTGGTGATAATTGACTATTGACCACATGGAAAATATATAAATATAACATGTGCATTTTTTACTCAACTTCCAAACATCGACAAAATGTCCATTATGACCTGAAAAAATTAAATAATTGTTATATAAAGGAAATAAGTGATATAAAAGGAATAATAAACATGAATGATATTATTAAGCAAGTATAAATTAATTTAAGATTATCATTCAGGAAGAACAAGGAACATACGAGCGAGTCATGTCGGACAAGTGGTAAGAGATTTCTTATCTCACTTTTAATTTCGTGAGATTTCCATTGTTCACCATTTATTTATTTCATGTGTTGTATTGTATAATTTCATTTGATATATATTATCATGATTCTATTTTACTCATGGTATTATGTGATTCATTTGGTGTTTATTATCTTTTGGTCATATGACTCAGTTTATTATAATGAGGTAAGGGGTTTTTGTCTCACCTTTTATTTCTGTGAGATTCATGCTATAGTTGTCACTATCACCTTTGAGTGGTGTATTTACTACCCATGATTCTACTATTTGTGTAATATACTTTCATTCACAGGTATTTACATCAAAAATCTATGGTCCTTCTTTCATATGATGTATGTTTCGTAAGTTTCCTAATCGGTAAGGGAACCTTTCACCCTCTTCTTTTTAAAATACTTATTTTTGTCATGTCTTTTAGTTTATATATTATTATGTTGGGATATATTCTTTTATAACCATATTGATGTAAATTTTATTTCCAAGTGATGAGATACCATTTTCTCTCTCATCAACTCATTTTCTGAATTTTAAAGTAACACCATTAGGCTGTCGAATTTTTGTAAGGGAACTTCTTAACCCAATTTCAATTATTGGGGTTAAACCTCTGCTTCTTGATTATGTCATGCTATGAATATATGTGAATGACCTATTATTGTTTTACACATAATATCCACTTATATTAGGAGTATTTATATTTTTCACGCATGATTATGCCATTGATTTATCCTTAATCTAAGGATACCATCTTTGTAAGGGACTTCATCTCAATCTCCTTTCACTGAGGCATGTTTTGTTTTAATACAAGACTTTATATTATACGTTGTATAAATACCTTTTAATTTTCATTTCATTCAAAGGGAACATTTTTCTATTAAGCGTTTTACTAAACTAAAAAAGGAATGTTTCTTTTAACGTATGTGGTGACAACGACCTTTCTACCACCGCGAGTATTATTTGATCAATGGCTTCCTCAACAAGATGTAATGGTTTTAAAAGAAAATAACTACAATATACTCTATTATGTATTTTGGTATTGAAAAAGGTTTTGATAATGGATTTGTTGTGTCAATATATTTAAGTGATATATTTTGATTGAAATGTGGAAATGTTTTCTTTCCTTTATATTTGTTTTATGTCTTATGATTTTATAATGGTACTTAGACATTTGATGGGTGGTTACATGATAAACCAAATGACGTGTGGTGCTATGAATACCAGGACAGTTGGTTACATTATAACCTCTAATTCATTGGGTATGGAAGTAGGTCGTATGGCTATTCCATTTACTGACATGTGTGGAAGTCGACCGTATGGTTATTCCATTTAAGTTTGTTTATATCCCAAGTTACCTTTATATGATATGTGTTCTTTTTATGGGTTTTATGGTGATATTTTGTTTTCAAAAGGGTAATAAATGATCTTTTATTTAGTGAAGAGTATTTACTACTTCATAAAGGTGAAAAGTATTACTTATGATTTAGTATTCATGGTTTACTTGTTGTTTTGGAAAACTAGTAGTTTTATTCTTTGTGTATCCCTTACTGAGCTTTTTATGGTCATCCCAAGACTTTGAAATTTTTTCCACAGGACATAAAGATGAATAGGGTCAAGGATGGGATCAAGGAAATTCATGGTATCTAAAACATGGAACTATACAAATTTCTTTTTAAGAGTTTTTATTTTATGAAAAAAATGGTAACTGATTATAAGTATCTACTTTGTAATCTTTTGATATGTAATAGTTATATCTTAATTCACCAAAACTTTGAACATGATGAGATACTCAATGTGAATTATTCATTAAATTCAATATTATGTAATGTTTTAAGGCCAGGTTCTTATAGTTGGTATCAAAGGTCAGTTTAGATAACTTTAGGGGTTAGGGTATTATTTAAGCATAAGTGACACTACCATAATGCTTAGGATATCAGAAAGAGTCATCTCTTTTAGATAAAGTGAATGAGTTTAAGTTAACATGAATAATTATATCTTAGTTAAATATGATTATTTTACTGATATAATCACTCTGACCTTTTTGGTTTTATTAAATGGCTGGATCTAGCAGGCACCGAAGTAACAGTGGATGTGAAGAAAACTATGATGGTTTTCTAAATGAGCAACTGAATGATATGGAAACTTCAATGAGAACCCTTGTGGTTATTCTCAACCAACTATATAGAGTCATGATTGACCACCTGAACATTAGTGATTTTTATAAGGCATCATATTGTGAGAAACAAATCCCTACAGATCTTTAGGTAATAATCATAATGGTAAGAGTGTTCAAAAACCTATGTGTAAAAGATTTGGAAAGGAACACCGAGGAAAATGTTTCAATGGGATAGAAAGATGCTATAGATGTGGTAATGAAGGTCATAAAGTAATAACCTTCCATGGAAAAAGGAAGCATTTAGTTGACTCTATTAAAGGGAAAGAAGTTATTTCTGAGGGATCAATTGAATGTTTTAAATGTGGTGTGCATGGTCATTATGCAAACACATTTCTTACGAAGATGTTTCGGGAATGGAATCACCATGATCGTACAAATATTTTTTTTACCAATACCTAATGTTATTCCAATTGAGGATGATGAAACTGACAATGACCAATAAAAGTTATGGATTATTTCTTAACATATGTTTTCCTATTATTGGAATCATAGGATATGATTCATGATATTTTTGTAGGAAAGAAGTATTTTAGAATAATTTGGAATGGAATATTTAATGTATCATGAAGAATTTTGAATGAGTAAGAAATCAAAAAATAAGGTATTCAAGAGTTGTGGTGGATTTTAGGATGGTGAAATGCTTAAAAGTATTAAGGATCTTTTGATGATGGGATTACATTAGAAGAATTTTTATAGTATTTATAACCTTGATGTTTGATATAAGAAAATTTTATTCAAAAAATAATTATCTTCATTTTTCCTGGATATATTTATAAATTACTATTTGGGTTTATACGATCCTTCAATTTGAGGAAATTACAGGTCAATACATTTTGGGATGAAAAATGAAATTTTTTAGATAACCTTTGTGGTTAAAATATGTTATAATTATTTTTGATTAATTTATCTCTTTTTTGGAATGTTATAAAATTATAGTTTATGTGTTTTTGGGTTCGATCATAGTTTGATTTACTTTGATGAATTTTATGGACAACAGTTTATTGAATAGTCTTTGATGAACTTTTGGTTTTTTGGACAAATTTTGGGAGATTAAGAGTAGTTTTTATTTCTGTAAAAGATTATCCTTTTTTGGGGATTATCTGATCTTGTACTAAACATTTTGGTTTTGGTTATGGTCTAAGACATGGGAAATATATAGTTCATCTTTTTTGGATTATGTGATTCTCTAGAAGTTGATTATAGTTCTTTTAATGTGAACAATGCATCATAAATTCTCATTGTCTGGAGAAAATATGAGTTTGTGTTAGAAATCTAGTAAAAGATGAAAGTCTACATGACAAGTAAGTATATTTCCTTATTTTTTAGTTAATCCCATAAATAAATTCCTCAATTAAAATTAACATAAAACAAAAATATATTCCGTTTACTTTTCCTACTGGGGATTCAAATATCGTTTTACCTGTCACAAATTTGTGGATTTCAGATTGTTTACTATCTCCTAATCATGTTTTCTATCACTCTCTATCAGAACATGACACTTATGTTATCCTCCACATCTATATTTTCATGGAATCCTAGTATGGGTTATCTCATGTGTCCATTTTACTTATCTTTCATTCTTTTAAATTGATAGTTTTATTGACTCCTTTTCCGATGTGGGGATTTCAATGAAGTTTCCAAGCCCAATTTTAAAATTGCGAGGACGGAATTCCCAAAAGAGGGACGGATGTAACATCCCAGGTAAATAAAGAATATAAAATTTTCATATTTATAAAATTTTTGAATTAAATATTAATATTAATTTTAAGTGGTTTCTATGTTCGATAACATACCCAATACGGAACAAACGAGTTTCTTTGAAATCTCACGTTGCACACTAATAATATAATAATATTATTTTAAATGGTAGTTAACACCTAGATGTTTTAAAAGAGAAAATGAATAGAACTAACTAAAATATGATTATACATGTTTGTTCAATGTTTTTACATTATCCAATAAATGTTAGAGGCTTAAAATGCGAATGAATCCAATTTTTTGTATAAATATTCTAATATCCTTTAAAAGGACGATTGGCCACCTTTTGATTGCGAAAACTTTTTAAATATACATTTTCTCAATATTATAGGTTATAAAAAATAAAATCCTTCTTTATAATCAATAAATCAAAATTTACTTTGTGTAAATTTTTGGTATTTTTTCTGAAAATGTTGATTTTTTAATGAATAGTGAAAAATGTTGTATTTTAGTTCAAATCCACCTTTTAATATAATATATTTATATGGTTAGATTATCTTTTTCATTCGATTTAAAGTTTAATTAAAATATATTTTTACTATTTTATCCAATGGTGGTCAATGGAATTAATTTCACATTGAAATTGGACACAAACAATTGTCAATCTTTTGATAGATATTGTTTCTTAAAAACACGCTATTTGTTTTGACAGCAGAAATTAATTATAATATTAATTAATGAAAATTATATTTTTTAATTTGTTAAAATGGGAATAATTTTTGAATTTGGAATATCAAATATATCTTAGGGTGAATTTTTGGTGTTTTTCTGAAAAACATCAGTTTTTGATGAATAGTGAAACCACGAAGTAGTAGTTAAAAACGGATTCTTTTGTTTAAATGAAATTTTACCATTTCTGTGAATTGAATTTCAAAATTACCACATACATGGTTTTCATTAGTATGTAAAATTTGGTTCAATGGGATTAAAATAATTTTTGGTGAACAGTAACTTTCAGTTTTATTAACCGCAATTAAAGGTTATTAGAGTAATTTATGGTAAAAAATTATTATAAAAATATAAAAATACCTTGAAACATTTCATAACTTTATTTTATGAGTCATGGCCGACCAAGACAATCCATGTGTCCATTTGGGGCCCCATGGAGCCTCTTGGGTATGATAATGGAATTAATAACATTTTATTTAAAGTAAACATAAAAATGCCACAAACATGTATTGTTTTACTAAAAAAATTATTACATGAAGTGATATAAATTATCATTTTGAATATAAATATTAATTATAAAGATAAAAATATTTCCTACATCATTGTAATTTTTTTATAATTTTTAGAAATTAAATATATAAAATTATTTCTCACACAATGATGAAGCAGTGTTTACATCATTAAAGAATAATTTAAATAAATAAGAAGATAATGTTTAAAATAATATCCAACACTTGTCCAATGATTATTGGATGATTTTATTTCAAACATGTGACACCTTATTTTTGTCTTTAATTATTTTTGGACCTTTAGAAACTGAAAATCATTATATAATAAAATAATATTTTCAAGCTTTCCAAAAGAGCCCCTACACTCCCTTATAATAAGACCCCACTTCCTACCACTTTATCACACAACTCAAGCCCTTTGGCTCATCCAAAATCTACTCAAATAAGCTCCCAGGATCCCTATCTACATTCTAGAATCCTTACCATAGGCATAAATCACTTCAACAAACACTTTCATTCAAACCAATGGGAGTTACCCGATTTAAAGGTAATGTATTCTCTTATGTTATTTTGTTTTATTTTTCTTCTCCAACCCCCTAAACTATATTTATTCATTTGTTTTATAATAAAACAAATATATTCAATATAATATGATGTTTTTATGAACATTATTCGAGCTACACTTACAGACAACTCTATCTAATGGGTGAAGAACATAATGTTTCTGTGGACAGCGAACTAGTTCCTCACGTAACGATGATTGTTCAATTATCTCCTACCACCTCTCATGGTGGCCATTAAGATGTAACTATGTTTATATATGATATATATTATGATTATTTTTTTCTTATTCTTCTATATTTTTTATTTATTTCATACCATTATGGTTTCCATAATAGGTAAACGCAATAATTTCATTTTAGGAAGTGTGGACTACCGCCCCCTCAAAGTGATATGACTCATTCATGACATACATGGAACATATAACAGATATAATTTATGAACATAAGTAAAATATATGAAATTGATATTATACTAAAATTATAATATACCAATGATTCACTATTTTTTTCATTTCATTAAAATATGAAATAGAAATGAAAGTAGCGTTCATCCATACGTACGTCTTACCATCTCCATGAACTGTGCATTTCCTTTATTATCTCCAAATGTTTTGTACTGTTATAAATACATAGATACTAGATATATATAATATATATGACATATAAATGATGAATATCATTCTGGAGATAATGGAATCTTGACCACAAGGACAATTTATAATTATAACAATTTCATTTTTTACTCAAGTTCCAAACATCAACAAAATGTCCATTATGAACTCAAATAATTAAATAATTGTTATAAAAAGGTAATAAGTTATATAAAAGGAATAATAAACTTGAACAATATTATTAAGAAAGTAGAAATTAATTTATGTTTATCTTTCAGGAATAACAAGGATCATACGAGCGAGTCAAGTCGGACATGTGGAAAGGGATTTCTTATGTCACTTTTAATTCTGTGAGATTTCCATTGTTGGACACTTATTTATTTCATGTGGTGTATTTTGTACTTCCATTTGATATATATTATCATGATTCTATTTATACGTATGGTATTCTATGATTCATTTGGTGCTTATTATCTTTTGGTCATATGACTCGATTTATTACAATGAGGTAAAGGATTTTTATCTCACCTTTTATTCCCATGAGATTCATGCTATATATGTCACTATCTCCTTCGAGTGGTGTATGTACTGCACATGATTCTACTATTTGTGTAATATACTTTCATTTAGGGGTATTTACATCAACACTTTATGGTCCTTCTTTCATATGATGTATGTTTCTTAAGTTACCAAATCGGTAAGAGAACCCTTCACCCTCTTCTTTTTAAAAGACTTTCATTTGTTATGTCTTTTAGTTTATATCTTATTATCTTGGAATATGTTCTTGTATATCCTTATTGATGTAAATTTTATGTCCAAGTGATGAGATACAATTTTCTCTCTCATCAACTCATTTTCTAAACTTTAATGTGATGTCATTAGGCTGTTGAATTTTTCTAAGGGAACTTCTTAACACAATTTCAATTCATTGGGTTTATAAGAACCCAGATCTTCGTTTCCGGTACGCCTTTCCATTTCTAGAGTTTTTAATAAAAATAGAGTTTCTAGAAAATTTTGAAGTACACGCCATGTACTCCTCTCCGGCTCGAAGCTGTGTGCTGGCCGTACCTGGGCCACACACATGGTGTGTAGGGGTGACGTGGAAGCCGATTTTGGCGGAGTATGGAAAGACCTAGTACATGCCGTGTACTTTCTTTTTTTCATTAAAAGTACCGGGGTAACACCTGACGCACAAAAGTATCTTCTTCTAAGTCTCGTTCATCCGAGAGCACTGAGGATCCACGAATCTTCAACGAGCTCATGCCTCTATGTCCGCTCTCAAATTTGAGCACGATCGGTTGCATTGGAATCACAGTGGTGAGTTCTTCTTTCTGCTTAACCCTTGTTTTCCAATTCCTCATCTTTCTCGCTTTATCGTGGTTTATGTGTTTCGGACATTTTCTCAGATCTATGATGTTCTAAGGATAATCTGTTATCACTGATCACATATATTGATCTCCTAGGATTGAGGTAGGTGGTTTGTTCATTTCTGTAGAACGTCTTTGAGTATTTTTTGCAAATTCTACCAATACCCTTGAATGGGGTATTGCGTGTTTCCTGTTTTTCCCCTGTTATTTCCTTCTTTTCTTGGTTTCTTTATTAGATATAAATGCTTGTAAATTCGATAATTTATACTGTGTTCATGTGCTTTTCCTTGCATGTTTGGCTTATAAGGCATTTTTCCAGTTTCCATGCTTAGTTTTAGGATAGTGGAACTGTTGCTTTGTCATGTTTTTGAGCCTTAGAATGATAGCCAAGTAGTTATTGGGGTTTACTTGGATGATACATGCAATCTATGCATGTTTATTTTACACAGGACTATGAGAACCTCGTGTAGTAGACCATAGGGAGAATGGATGCAAGGGATTCTCCAGAGTGTCTTTTAATATGATGTGAGACCACAGGGATAATTGATGATGAGTTCTTCCTTAGAGAGTCTGTAGTTCCTCAACATGGGCCATAGGGGGGATGAGACGTTGAGTGCTTCCCCAGATATCCTTTAGTGCGATACGAGACTATAGGAGGAATTGACGGTGGGTGCTTTCTCCGAAAGTCTACTATAAGCTGAACCAGAGGGGTGAGACTATGTGTGCCTCCTATAGGGTTTCCAGTACTTTTAGGTTGAACCATAGGGGTTAGGATATGAGATCTACCCAGAGGGTTACATGTTTTCTACTTGTTGATGGTTGTTTACTTTTGTACTTTATATTCTAGAACTGTGAATTGTAGTTGTTGTGTGCTTTTCTGTTTACTACTTCCTGCACTTTTACTTGCCTTGTATTCATTGACTGTTAGGCACAGATATTTGGGTGATTTCCTACTGGGATTATATCCCACACCCTATTTGGGCCATGATTTTGTGCCCAACCAGACTATTTTTTTGCAGGTATAGATTAGGGAAAGTGCCCTTATACTTCAGGTTCTTGATTGCACTGGAGCTGGAGAGCATGGGACCGAGCCGAGGCTTGCGATGTTGAGGAGTTTATCATCTGTTTCTCTTTTAATTTTTCTTTAGTACTTGTGTTCATTTGTATTTCATCACGTTGTTGGGTTTTCTGTTTTCCTTAGATACATGTACATGCTGCATCATTATCATCATTGTTATATGTTTATTCTTCCGATGTTGGTTACAATTATGTATATTGTTACTGATTCCGCTGTTGACTATTATTTTTTATACCTTGCATGCCTTACAAAAATGAGCGCATAGATTTCATAATAACTTACCAAGAACCTTGCTGCTAGTCGGCAGCCCCTGGCATTTGGGGAAGTGCGTTTGAGGTCATGTGACCAACCGGGTACGGGGCGCCTTCAGGTGGCTTCCGGAACCAGGATGTTACAAAGTGGTATCAAAGGTAGGTTTACATTCTCTTGATTTACTATTCGGAGCATTTATCCAGGGATAGAATGGATTCAGTACTTGGTATTAATTTTTTCTCGGGAGTAGCTATCCCGTGTACAGGGAAAATCCATACTACCTCGTTATTGTAGTTTTCTGGTTTTGAGATTTTATGGTTTATATGATCTCACACACTGTTTAGGCCATGCTTTTTGGCCCAAACATACTATTTTTTTGCAGGTATAGATAAGGGAAAGTGCCCTTCTACTTCAGGTTCTTGATTGCACTGGAGCTAGAGAGCATGGGACCGAGCCGAGGCTTGTGATGCTGAGGAGTTTCCCATCTATTTTTCTTTTGATGTTGCTTCAGTACTTGTATTCAGTTATATTTCAGTACGTTGTTGTGTTTGTTTTTTTCCATAGATACTTGTACCTACTACATCATTATCATCATTGCTATATTTTTATTCGTACGCTGTTTGTTACAGTTTTTTATGTTGTTACTACTTCCGCTGTTGACTATTGTTTTTCTTACCTTGTATACATACCAAATGAGGGCATAGTTTCCCCAATAACTTACCAAGGCCCTTGCTACTAGTCGACAGCCTCTGGGGTTTGGGGAACTGTGCTTGAGGTCATGTGACCAACCGGGTAGGGGTGCCTTTGGGTGGCTTCCGGAACTCGAATGTTACAAAGTGGTATCAGATCCAAGTTTCTTTTCTCTTGATTTACTGTTTAGAGCCTTTATCCAGGGATAGGATGGATTCGGTACTTGGTATTACGCTGTGCTCCGGAGTAGCTAACTCATGTACAGGGAAAATCCGTACTACCTCGTTATTGCAGTTTTCTGGTTTTGAGATTTTACTGTTGATATGATTTCACCTAGAGTGATTCATATGCTTTGTTTTGTTATTTCCTTGACAATTGTGGTTCTATTTCTGTCACAACCCGATTAGATGAGGGGATTCCATCTCATGCATCATATAGGCACTTGTAGAAATCACATGCCATGAATTCTTGCCATGCCATCTAAGGTGCATTAGTGATTTCATGCTGTTTTGATAGAGTTTGTGTAGATTATGCATGTTGTTGTGATAGATGATTGATAGAATATTTGATTCCTTGTTAGAGGATTGTTTGTATTCTACCTTACTTAAACTAATGCCATGTTTTTATTCGCGGGGAGTATGGGCCCTCACGAATCGGAATTTGGCACCTTTGTGCCTTGTTTTCTGTGTTTTCTGGGCTTCTGTGCAGTTTTTGAGCTACTTCCCAGAAAAACCCAGAATACACGATGTGTATTTTTGACTACATGTCGTTTAGTGTTTAGACCATGTCACTGATCTTGTGAGCAGGCACATGCAGTTGTGGAAATAACTTCAGGAACCCGTTGTGTATGGTAGGTACACACTGTGTAGTTTGGAGCCGTGTACCCGGCTGTGTCACTAGCAACACAGGTCTGGTAAGCTTCAGTAGAATGCGCCGTGTTGTAAAGGAACACGCCGTGTATTCTTGTCCAGGTACCCAGCCATGTCACGAACAACACGAGTCGACGTTACATTCTCTTATACACGCCGTGTTATTTTTGGAACACACCGTGTAGTCTTGTTCAGGTACCCGGTCATGTCACGAAGAACACGGGACGGTGTCAAATTCACCTATACACGCTGTGTTTGATAGGAACACACCGTGTAAGGTCTATCCATGTAGACGGATATGTATTTAATAACACGGACCACCGAAGCCTTGTCTAGTACATGCCGTGTTTGTCCATAACACGCCGTGTAGTCTTGGGTTAAGTCGGACTGTGTGGGTTAGCCGTGTAAAGAGACTCGGGTAGGGGAATAGTTTTCAGGTACATGTCGTGTGTTGGGTCAACACGCCATGTAGTTTGAGGTGTTACATGACCTATAGGGAAGGGGTACACGCTCATGTCAGCGGCTTAAGAAGACACACCATGTAGTTATTTTACACGCCTTGTAGTCGTGTTTTGTGAACTTGTGTGTTTTCCTTCCCAGTTCTCGTGTTGTACTCTTGGGTTTTCTATCCTTGTTTTCTAATATATGGTGTGATTTTGATCTTTCAATGATATTCCTCCGAGATGATCTCTGATTATACGTATGTCATCAGGTAGTGATCAGATGCCAGATATGGCTGATCAGGGACTTCCTGCCGACCCTCTAGTCGGGCCACCCTCGGCACCGACATTCATACTAGTTTCAGGTACTGATGTGCAGTTCAGGGAAGGTTTTATGAGGATGATGCAGACCTTCCAGAAAGCACCGCCTCCTGCCACGACTATGTCAGACATGACGTGGGTTTTCCAGCAGCAGCATCCTCCTACTTTCTCGGGGGAAGGAGGACCACAGGCTGCAGAGTCTTGGCTAGAAGCCATGCAGACTATCTTCGAACATCTGGCGACGCCTCCAGAGATGTGGGTCAAGATTGATAGCTACATTCTCCGAGACTCCTCCAATACGTGTTGGGACGTGATCTCACAGGTGGGTCATCAGCAGGTTATGGCTTGGGAGGAGTTCCAACGCGTGTTCTTCGACTACTTCTACCTGGAGGCTCTGAGGGCTGATCGAGCCTGGGCTTTTATGAGCTTAGAGAAAGGTACTCTTTCTGTCATGGAGTATTCCTCTCGTTTCACCAAGCTGTAGCATTTGACACCCCTCCAGGATGGGAGTGGGTTGTTATTAGCATGTAAGTTTGAGGATGGACTCGGGCGGGAGATCCACTCGCAGGTGAATCTCTTCCAGTTGACTTTCATCACATCCATCGTCATCTAGGCATTTATTGCGCAGCATAATCTGAGAGACTTCGAAGCTTTGATCCAGGGTGGTTCTACTTCCAGAGCTAGTCTTCCACTAGTAGACAGCAGGAATCGTCATAGGGAGCCTACGCATAGTGATCTGAGGAATCTAGATACATCGTCAGGAAGGCAGGTGGTATGCTACTAGTGTGGCTGGTCAGGGAACACAAGGCTGAAATGCCCGAGAGACCCCGTGGAGTGTCGATCTGGCAGCAAGATGGGTCACCATTAGCGGTTCTTCCAGGTTTTCTCACTAGTTGATGGTGACGGGGGTTCTTCCATGACTCATCGTTCAGGAGCAGCCCCACCATTTTCACACCAGTCGGGGAACTAGAGTTCTCCCGGCCATTTGGGACAAGGTGGAGGTCGAGGTTGTGGCATTCATTCACCGCTCCCCCAGCTCCAATATGGAGGTTCAACTCAGAGTGGTCACACAGGGTCAC
The DNA here is from genome assembly GCA_963277665.1 of Viscum album. Lineage (NCBI taxonomy): Eukaryota > Viridiplantae > Streptophyta > Magnoliopsida > Santalales > Viscaceae > Viscum > Viscum album. The sequence goes on along the minus strand of OY728161.1, from coordinate 1,917,672,556 downwards.
ATGGCCACGGGGTAGTCCAGACTATTGCGGTGGAGTAGACATATCAATAGAAGGATCTTAGACCATCTACAGTTCGAGGTATTATTTTAGTAGCGTCAGTTTTATCTTTAGCTCTTTTTGATTCTGGTGTTATGCATAAATGTATCTCTGTTGCTATCATAGGGAGCATTGGGCTCTGCATCTTTTCTTCTGCCGACTCGTTGACACTAGACACACCTTTGGGGATGAGGACATCTAGTGTACGTCAGTGTTGAGAGTGTCCTATCGAGGTTGCAGGGTATCGTTTCTTATGGGATCTCTACACCCTAGAGATGAGAGGCTATGATGTCATTCTCAGGATTTACTGGTTGGTTCCCTTCCAGGCAGTCATCAACTATTATCACCACATGAAGAGTTTCATTTCACTAGAGGGTGAATCTTTTCTTCATAGAGGTGAATGGGATGTTCAGGAGAGTCGTGTAGGACTCGATCACCATGGTCTTGGAAGGGTGATAGCCTAGATTGGCAGGCTCGATCTGGATGACCAGGGGACTTCAGAGTTGGACATTCCTCCATTGGTAGATTGTTTCAGGGATGTCTTTCCAGAGGACTTTTCAGGTTTACCTCTGGAGCGTAAGGTAGAATTCTCCATTGATCTCGTGCCAGGAGTGGCACCGGTGTCCTTTCATCTTTATAGGATCGCTTCACCTGAGTTACAGTTGCTCAAGATGCATTTAGAGGAGTTACAGGCAAAGGGTTTAATCTAACCCAGCACTTCTCCTTGGGGTTTTCCTGTCTTGTTTGCGAAGAAGGTAGATGGTACCCTTCGGCTTTGTGTGGATTATTAGAAGCTGAACCAGTTGACGATCAAGAACCAATATCCCTTGCCAAGGATCGATGACCTCATTGGTCAGCTCTGAGGAGCCTGGGTGTTCTCGAAGATCGACTTGAGGTTTGGTTATCATTAGTTGCGCGTTAGACCATCAGATATACCTCTGACAGCCTTTAGGAGCAGGTATGGTTTGTACGAGTATACAGTCATGTCGTTCACTATGACGAATGCGCCTAAAGTTTTCATGGCACTGATGAACAGAGTGTTCCATCCTTACCTGGATTCCTTCGTCGTGGTCTTCATGGATGATATATTAGTGTACTCTCACACTCGACATGACCATGCTACCCATATTGAGTTCATTTTGAGTACACTGAGTGAGCATCGACTTTATGATAAAACTCTTAGAGTGCCACTTCTGGATGGATCGGATTCAGTTTTTGGGTCACGTCATCTCAGAGGCAGGAGTATCTGTCGACCCAGGGAAAGTTAGAGCTGAAGTTTCCTGGGAGCAGCCGATGAACGTTTTTGAGGTACGGAGTTTCCTAGGGTTGAATGGATACTACAGACGCTTCATTTAGGACTTCACACGCCTAGCAGCACCTTTGAAAAGTCTGACCAAGAAGGGGGGAAAGTTCTTATGGTTAGATTCTTGTGAGTCAACCTTTTAGGAGTTCAAGGGAAGGTTGACATCATCACTGATACTAGTCTTTCCAGATCCAAGAAAGAGCTACACTGTTTATTGTGATGCTTCGGGTATCGGACTAGGCGTTGTGCTTATGTAGGGAGATGGAGTCATTGCGTACGGGTCTTAGCAGTTGAGGCCACATGAGAGGAACTACCCTATGCATGATATTGAGTTGGCATCTCATGTCCATGCCTTACGTTGATGGAGACACGATCCTCTGGGAGAGCACTTTGTGGTCATCACCGACCACATGAGTCTCAATTATATCTTTACTCAGCGTGATCTGAATCTGAGGCAGCGCAGGTGGGTCAAATATCTTCAGTATTTTGATTTCGAGCTTGCCTATATGACGGGAAATGGAAATGCGGTGGAAGATGCGTTGAGAAGGAGATCCTAGATTCAGGTAGTTCAGGAGGCCAGTAGTGAGTGGAATCTTATGTCTCTGTTCTCTGAGATGCATCTGGAAGAGAATGATAGACAGGGATATACCTTCCTATATTCTGTAGTTGTTACCTCTACACTGCTAGATCAGGTATGGATGAGGCAGCTATCAGACTTAGAAGGCATAGTCTTGTGGGAGCGTGTGTCAGGATAGGACCTTCTTCCTAGATAGACAGTGGGTGAGGATGAGATCTTGCGTTTCTAGGGACGTGTATGGGTTCCAACAGACATATGCGAGGAGCTGATGCAGGATTTTCATTCCTCAGTTTGGGCAGTTCTTCCTGGAGTCACCAAGATGTATTTAGATCTTCATCACCGGTACTGGTTGACAGGTATGAAGAAAGATGTTGCTGGTTTTTTCATGAGATTCTCTACTTGTCAACAGGTGAAGGCGGAGCATCAGCGTCTAGGAGACCTTTTACAGTAGTTACCCATTCCTGAGTAGAAGTGGAATGATGTTACGATGGAAATTGTGACTGGGTTGCCGAGGTCGCCTTAGGAGAACGATGCAGTTTGGGCTGTCATCGACAGGCTCGCGAAGGTTTCTCACTTCTTACCGATCATGGAGACCTTCAGTTTTGATGATCTGGGATGACTTTACATCAGAGAGATTCTTCATCTACATGGAGTTCCACCCTCCATTGTTTCAGACAGGGATGTGTGCTTTACCTCTAGGTATTGCAAAGGACTTTAGAAGGCCTTGGGTACACAGGTACTTTTGAGTACAGCTTACCATCCCCAGACAGATGGTCAGTCCGAGCGTATGATTCAAGTGGTAGAGGATATTCTCCGAGCTTGCATTCTAGACCTTGGCAGATCTTGGGGGAAGCATATCCCTCTAGTGGAGTTCTCCTACAACAACAGTTTTCAGGCAAATATTCAGATGTCACCTTACGATGCCTTGTACGGTAGGCCATTCCGATCACCCTTATGCTATATGGAGGTAGGAGAGGCAGCTTTGATGGGACCTAGCCTTGTTCAGGATACCTCAAAGCAGGTAGAGGTGATTCGGAAGCGGATAGCTATAGCACAGTCTCGACATAAGTCTTATGCTGATCAGCGGAGACGACCTCTGGAGTTCGAGGTCGGGGATCAGGTTTTCTTGCGAGTCACACCGAGCCTAGGACATAAGAGTATTCGGAGGCAGGTAAAGCTTTCACCGCGGTACATCGGGCCATTTGAGGTTTTGGGGAGAGTATGGCCGGTGTCCTATCATTTGAAGCTGCCCCAGAGGTACTGGGCCATGCAAGAAGTATTCCATGTCTCTCAGCTCTGATGTTACTTTTCAGATCCGTCTCATGCCTTTCAGCCTAAGGAAGTTGATCATGAAGCAGATGCATCATTTGAGGATCATCCCATTTGGATTGTCGATCGTAGTACAAAGGTTCTCTGTGGGCGGTCTGTCCCTCTTGTATGGGTGCTATGGCCGCATGGGCGAGTACAGGAAGAGACCTAGGAGAGGGAGTCCGATGTATGATCGCAGTGGCCGAAGCTGTTCAGGGTTTCTTCTTCTACCCCTCGCTAGGGAAATTCAGGGAAACATTTCCTTAAGAGGGGAAGTTTGTAAGAACCCGGATCATCATATCAGGTACGCCTTTTATTTTCTGGAGTTTTTGAGAAAAATGGAGTTTCTGGAAAATTTTGAAGTACGTGCCATGTACTCCTCTCCAGCTCAAAGTTGTGTGCAGGCTGTGCTCGGGCCACACACACGGTGTGTAGGGGTAAAGTGGAGGATGATTTTGGAAGATTATGGAAAGACCTAGTACATGCCGTGTACTCTAAAATTACACGCTGTGTACTTTCTTTTCTTTTCATTAAAGGGATCGGGGTCACGCCTGAGGCACAAAAGCATCTTCTTCTAGGTACCCTTAATTTGAGAGCTCCGAGGATCCACGAATATTCGATGAGCTCCTGCCTCTCCGTCCGTTCTCTGATTCGAGCACAGTTGGTTGCATTGGAATCGTAGTGGTGAGTTCTTCCTTCTGCATGAGCCTTTTTTTCCAATTCCTCCTCTTTCTCACGTTATCATGGTTTATTTGTTTCACATGTTTTCACAAATATACGACATTATAATGAGAATCTGTCATCTCTGATCATGTATATCAACCTCCTAGGATCGAGGTAGGTGGTTTGTGCCTTTCTGTAGAATGTATTTGAGTAGTTTGTGAATATTCCACCAATACCCTTGAACGGGGTATTGTGTGTTTCCTATTTTCCCCTGTTATTTCTTGGTTTTATTGGTTGCTTGAGTAGAGGTAAATTCTTGTAAATTGGATAATTTATACTATGTTCATGTGATTTTCCTTGCATGTTTTTGATTATTAGGCGTTTTTCCAGTTCCCATGCCTAGTTGTAGGATAGTGGAACTGTTTCTTTCTTATGCTGTTGAGCCTTAGAATGATTTACAAGTAGTTATTGAGGTTTACTTGGATGATACATGCGTGCTATGCATGTCAATTTCACACAGGACTGTGAGAACCCAGTGTAGTAGACCACAGAGAGAATGGATGCAAGGGCTTCTCCAGAGTGTCATTTAATACGATGTGAGACAAGAGGGGGAATTGATGATGAGTGCTTCCTAAGAGAGTCTGTAGTTCCTTGACATGGGCCACAGGGGCAATGAGATGTTGAGTGCTTCCCCATAGAGCCTTTAGTATGATACGAGACTATAGAGGGAATTGAAGGTGAGTTCTTCCTCAGAAAGTCTACTCTTAGCTGAACCAGAGGGGTGAGACTGTGTGTGCCTCCTAGAGGGTTGCTAGTAATTGTAGGTTGAACCATAGGGGTTAAACTATGAGAGATACCTAGAGGGTTACCTGTTTTCAACTTATTGTTGGTTTTTTACTTGTGTACTTTATATTCTAGAACTGCGGATTGTAGTTGTTGTGTGTTTTTCTGTTTACTACTTCCTGCACTTTTACTTACCTTGTATTCATTGACTGTTAGGAACAGATCATTGGGTGATTGCCTACTGGGATTGTATCTCACACCCTGTTTAGTCCATGCTTTTGGGCCCAAATAGACTATGTTATTGTAGGTATAGATATGGGAATGCGCCCTTCTACTTCAGGTTCTTTATTGCACTAGAGTTGGAGAGCATGTGACTGAGCCGAGGCTTGTGATGCTGAAAAGTTGCTTATCTATTTTTCTTTTTCTATTGCTTCAGTAGATGTGTTTAGTTGTATTTTTGCACATTTTTTTGTTTTATGTTTTCCTTAAATACTTGTACCTGCTTCATCATTATCATCATTTCTATATGTTTATTCTTCTGCTGTTGGTTATAGTTATGTATGTTGTTACTACTTCTATTATTGACTATAGTTTTTCATACCTTTTAAAACTTACCAAATGAGGGAATAGTTTTCCCAATAACTTACCAAGGCCCTCGCTGCTAGTCGGCAGCCTCTAGCGTTTGGGGAAATGTGCTTGAGGTCATGTGACCAACCGGGTATGGGGTACCTTCGAGTGGCTTCCGGAATTGGGACGTTAGAGGGTTAAACCTCTACTTCTTTATTATGTAATGCTATGAATATGTGTGAATGACCTATGATTGTTTTAAAATTAATATCCAATTATATTTGGTGTATTTATATTTTTCATTCATGATTATTCCATTGATTTATCCTTAATCTAAGGATATCGTCTTTGTAAGGGACTTCGTCTCAATCTCCTTTTATTGAGGAATATTTTGTTTTAATACAATACTTTATTTTATATGTTGTTTAAACACCTTTTTATTTTCATTTCATTCAAAGGTATTATTTTTATACGAATTGTTTTACTAAAAAAACAAATGTTTCTTTTAACATACACGGTGACAATGACCTTTCTGCCGCCGTGAGTATTATTTGATCTTTGGCTTCCTCAACAAGCCGTAATGTTTTTAAAAGAAAATAAATTCTATATACACTTTTATTTATTTTGGTATTGAAAATGGTTTGAAAATGTATTTGTTATTTCAATATATTTAAGTGATATATTGTGATTTAAATGTGGAAATGTTTTCTTTCCTTTATTTTGTTTATGTCTTATGATTTTATAATGGTACTTGGATATTTGATGGTTGGTTATGTGATTAACCAAATGATGTTTGGTGCCCTGAATACCAAGATGGGTGGTTACGTTATAACCTACAATGCATTGTGTATGGAAGTCGGTCGCATGGTTATTCCATTTAGTGACATGTGTGGATGTTGACTGTATGGTTATTCCATGTAAGAATGTTTATGTCCCAAGTTACCATTATATGTTATATGTTATTTATATGGGTTTTATGGTGATATTTTGGTTACAAAAGGGTAATCAATGATCTTTTATTCAATGAATAGTATTTACTACTTCATAAAGGTGAAAAGTATTACTTATGATTAAGTATTCATGGTTTACATGTTGTTTTGAAAAACTAACAGTTTCCTTCTTTGTGTATCCCTTACTTAGATTTTTACGCTCATCCTATGTTTTTGAAATTTTTTCCATAGGACATAAAGATGAATAGGGTCAAGGATGGGATCATGGAAAACATGCTATCTAAAACATGGAACTATTCATGTTTCATTTTAAGATTTTTTATTTTTTGAAAAGAATGGAAACTGAGCAGAAGTATATATTTTGTAAACTTTTGAGATGTAATAGTTATGTCATAATTCTCGAAAACTATAATACAGAAAAGATCCTCAATGTGAATTATTCATTTAATTCAAGATTAGGTAATGTTTCATGGTCGGGTCCTTACAGAATTTATTAATTAAATTATAATTTTTTGTTACTTATGTATGTGTTGAGAAATTTGGAGTCTATGTGAAAAATATATCTGAAGGAAAACGTGATTGCTTTAAATAAGAGCTTTGGGTTTTTTATAAAATGGATTAATTTTTTAAGAAATTTATAGGGAATTGGTTGTATTCACCATTAAATACATAAGGTTTTTTGGTTTGAAACCCCAAATTATTATAAATTCATAATGTTTTTTGGTTCCTCATTGATGTGTGTTTTCCAAAGGGTTCATTTAAATATGATATTGGAAGGTGATTTAAGATATTTAAAGAAAATGATGGTATTATTTTAAGATATATGTTATTTGGAGGTTTTGAATTGATGATGTTGGGGTTTTTTACTTTAATTTAATTTTATTAAATATAATTATTTAAAATTTCTCAATGAGAGGTGTATTTATTTGTATTAATTGTTTTTCAAAGATGTATTTTTCTTAAATTTGATTTTGGATTTTATTATTATGGGCTATGGGTTGAATAATATTTATATATATTTTTCCTATTTTGATGAATTATTCAATTGGATTTGTCCCATAATTTATATTTTAATATTTTGATATTTTTCCAGGGATATTACTAAGTTGGTTTCATATCAATTTTTTCAATATTAAACCACCTATTTAGATTATTATATAAGGCTTATTATTCATCTTTAGGGGTATAATTATTTCTTATTCTTGGATTAATCCAAGCTCTTTATGGAGTGTTAGGTGACATTTAGTTATTTGAAGTGTGGTGGTGGTGTGTCTAGAAATCTTATATGATGAAATTTTATTATGGTGTTTATTTTAAAAATTAGAAGGTTGATCTATATATATACAAGGTGAGCCTTGGTTATCTTTTTGGGTTGATGAGGACAAATCCTAATGGAATTTTGGGTATATTACTTGGTTTTGATGATTATTTATTTAGAGATTAATGTTTTATGGATTATTATTATTTATTGTTTTGAGGATTATATCACTATTTTTGATCATTCGATTTCCATAATTTTTATTTTTTGAGATTTGGTTTCATTGGGATGAGAATTTATCATTGTTTTTCATTCTTGGTGTAGATTTATTTTGATTCTAGATATGTGGTGATAGGTATTCATCCATTTTATTTGATGGGATTAATATGGGAAGACTAATATACATGCATGGGTAACATGGTTGTGTTACAATTGATAGTGATACTATGGGAACAATTGGTTTGGAATATATACTAGGATCACCATGAATTTGTGTTCCCTAGTCACAGCTAAAGTTACCCTCTAATAATGTTTAGTGAACTTTGATTAAAACCATTATTTTTAAATTTTTAGAGATGTAATGCGATACTATGTAATATAAATATTTTGGTGTGTAAGGAATTTAGTTACATAATCAAGTGTTCCTTGGATATTCCTTGGTTTTGGGGTCTTCTAGATGGCCTTTTGGATTATTCATCTATTGTGGTTTTGACCCAATTTCATTTTAGTTAGTTGTTAATTATTGAATTTTTGGGCCACAATGATAATGATCTATGATATTATAGTTTTTTTGTAACTCAATTATTATATTATATATTTCCCATTGTGTAACTATTTTAGTTGACCTCATAATGGTGGGGGGACTCAACTCAGATAATCTTTTGGTTAGAGCTTCTTGTTGAATGGTTGAGGATGGGGATCTTTTTTGAGGTTGGGGGTATTTTTGATGTTATTTTTCATTGATTGAGGAATTTGATATATTTTTTAGATCTAGAAAATTCCCAATTATTTCCTTATATTATGGCCTTCTTGAGGTTTTCTATAACCCCTACCATTTCATTCATTGGCTTGTGGAAATTTTTTGGTCCTATAACATATACTATTATTAATGAACATTTTTCTATGTAAAGTTTCATAGAGGGTATAATTATGAAACCACCCATGTCACTATAGGGATAAATGATATATAAGTTTTTAATTTCATAATTTCTTGGTATTCTTGAAATTCATCATGTGTTTTAGGAAGTCTGATGGAGTTTCATGAATGGAATGATATATAATAAACTCTGACCAAGAGAGGTTACACCATAACCCTCTCCCTTTCCATTGTTAATTTTTGGGAAGGCTGGATGAATATATCACATGGATGAGGCTACTTTATACTGAAAAATTAAGATGGAGACATCTACTATGGTATAGAGATGTAGTACCTCATAATCCTATGAATGGAGGCATGAAGTTCGTCTTATTGACGGTTATCCACACTATAAATCAAGGGGCCACACCATAGTAGTTAGGTTGTTCAGTGGTCAAACCATCCACATTGTAGAGACCCGAATCCTGACGTACATTGACATTACATTAGTTTTTCGGAATACTTAGTACATAACAAAAACACACACGCAAGGACCGTAATAGTTTAGTGTCTTTGGAAACTCGGAACATAATCTTCTAATCATGGTGAAAGATCTTCAACATCTCCCATAAAGATATTCCTTTTATTTATACCTAAAACCTTTCTTTATATCTTGGGGAAAAGAAAACATAAAAGGGTGAGCTCAAATGCTGAGTAATGGTAAACAAAAGAAATATCAAACACATCATATTCATAAGAACATAACTTTTGGAAATCTTAACCTGCAAAAGAGATCATAATATCATAACATGGGATAAATCATAGTAGTGAAATGTAATCCCAATAATCATAACATAAAACATGAAACTTTGTGGCATACACACATAATCATATAGAATTATTTCTTGTTAGTCAAGACTCATTTCCAAGACTATCTTAGTAGAAAAATTCGATTCTTGAACCGAGTTCACTCCTCGTTTCAGTCCTGATTCACTAAACTGGTATAACCTACCGTTCCAGCCATGTCTATCTCATGAGATATAAAATCATTACCGAATTAATTGGAGGGAGATATAGGTCCCACCCATCTCATAATGATATCATTCTTATGTGTTCCACAAAATCATAAATCATACATCATTGCATAACCCATGTAATAAAAATGGAATTCTTAAACATCATGACATTATAAAACAATTCATACAAGATAAATGAATTCATAAAAATAATTCCATCACAACATAATCAAATCAATGTAATGATAGGGATATAATCAGAACCCTATTTTATTTTAGATGGAAAATAATTTTGATAAAACACTTAAAATCCATTCTTGAGGAAAATATCCTTTCTACATCAAAAACATTTTTCCTTTCTTAACATGTCATACAATTTAAAAAAAAAATAAGTTGATTAAAAATAACCTATAAAACTTGTAAAGGAAGCTTCTTGGAAATAATGTTTTAAAAATCTATGCATGTCGTATAAGTTAAAAAACATTCTTCTCGTACTTTTGTCGAAAAAGTCAAAAAAAATACCTCGTACGAAAAACGACAAAAGATTCCTTTCATATCTTTTAATAAAAACTCACCGAAGGGTAAAATAGGATTTAAAAAATTTTAGGTGAATAGAAATAATATTACATATTTAGGAAACATGGATGTGGATGATAAAATACACCCCAGTAAATGCCAAAGTATAAACAATCTCAGATAAAAATGAGATTGTGATATTCCCCCTTACCTTAGGTCCGATTTGCTTCGTATGTGTCCGAACCTCCTGTATAATGATTTAAATAATTTCATTGACTTATTCCACAATCATACTCATTGTTATGATATCATAAATGGTTCACTTATGGCTTTATATTACCCGTTCGTTTGTAAATTCCATGTTAAAGAGCGTTTTGGGTAAAATCGTTTCATTTGTCGTCCGTGTTTTGACTTGTAATTATTCATATGATTACTTAGATCATTATTACTTAATTCCAGAATATAAAACATGATTTATATATAATATATATTCAGATTATATATATATATAATAGATCAGTAAATGGAAAGAAATACACCGTTCATGGAGACGGTAGAACGTACGTACGCATGAACGCTGTTTTCTTTTCCTTATTGAGTTGAATGGAATTAAGTAGATGACATACATATATATAAACATAAATCCAGAATCATTATTATGTAATATATTTCATTATTAATTATTATATATACTTTATAATCATTCATGAATGGTTAAAGTGGAGAATGAATCTCATCGCGTCGTGGAGACGGTAGTCCGTACGTACGCACGAGCGATGATATCGTTATCATGATTGTGGGACTGTATTTGAGTGGATGTATAATATTTCAGAATCAATATCACTTTACAATAATCATATATAGTTATTATGTACACCATTATACCCATCCAAGTAAGGTGGTGGTGGAAAATAGATTACACCATGGCGTGGAGACGGTATTCCGTATGTACGTACGCGCGGTGATTTCGTTTTATGTAGGATGGATAGATGGTGAAAAAAGGTTGTTTCATAATTATAATAACATATCAGTATATAAGTGATACTGATGTTATTAATTCATAATGAAACAACCTATGAAGAAGAAGTGGAAGAAGAAATAGAGATGAAAGAATCGGTAACGGACATTGCCTCTTCTTTGAAGCGCCTCTTTGAGAAATCCTTTTAGGGTACTAAAATTGGTCTTTGAGAAGACCAGAACCTCTAGGATGTTGCTATGGAAGTGGAGAAGGGAATTTGGTATGGGTGGCCGACCTTGAAGTCTCAATGTGGTGTGAGGAAGAGAGGGAGGATGTGTCCTTTTATAAGGGAGGAGAGGGGCACCTTTGGAATAACTAAAACTATTATTTTATTATAAAGTCAAATTCTATTTTAAATAGCTCCATATTGATTTATTTCGAAGCTATGGTGGGGATGGGTCGAAATAATCTCATCCAATAGAATTTAGACAAGTTTAGGTTCCTATTTTAACCTTATCATTTAGATTTAACATTAAGTAAAATAATTTTACCTTTACCGTGTCTTCTTGTGTTCTTATACTATATGATTAATAAACTTACTATAAGAAGTCAAACGAACCCCAAGTTGTTTATTATTAATATATATATCCTTATCTAAGTCATTTGGCCGATCCTTAGATTTTTTGGAATAAAAGTACAATTAATAATATAATATTTGTTTTAAAAATTATTTTATGTCAATTTTGACACAATGTAGTAATTAATTTTTTTGAAAATCATAACAGAATTATTAGTTAGAAAAGAGTTAATTACATCAATACTAACATGTCATAGTAATATTGAAAATTATTTGAATCCATAAAAAGTCTCAAATTACATTTTTTTGGTGTTTATAACATAAATTATGTAAATATTTCATTAATAAGATAATTACTGCATCATCATTGTGTCATAAATAAATTAAATAATTTAATGTCTAAAAATTACAAATAAAATACAATTATGTAGGAAATATTTTTATCTTTTTAATTAATATTTATAGTCGAATTTATCTTATGTATAACACCCTAATAAAAATTATTTAGTTATTAGACTTTGATTTTACCTATTTTAACCCTTCTTCAAATAAATTAATAATAAATGTCCTAATATAATCCATGTGGGCCTAAATGGTCATATGTTTTTTCCTAAGGTTGTTTTTGGTCGAATTAAATTTTTCCAATAGAATTAGTACATGTGTTAGGGTAATAATAATATCATTTTTACCCTTAATTACCCTATTTACTTTTAACCGTGGTAAAAAAAGTAAAAAGTTAATATTCACCCAAAATTATTTTCATCTCATTGAATCAAATTTTACTTACTAACATCATCCATGTCTCTCAGAATTTTGAAATTCCACTCACAGAAGCGGTAAAATTAAGATTTATGAAAAATTCATTTTTCTTAACTACCACTTAGTGGTTTCACTATTCATCAAAAAATTTGAGTTTCCAGAAAAATATCAAAAATTAGTCCTAAGCTATATTTTATATTATGAACTCAAAAATGATGTTTATTTTACCAAATTCAAAACATATCAGTTGAATTAATTAATTTAAAAATTAATTTCCGTCGTCAAAACAAATAGTGTGTTCTTAAGAGATAATAACTATCAAAAGATTGACACTTGTTTATGTCTGGTTTAAATGTGAAATTACATCCAATGAACAAAATTGTATTAAATTGTAGAAATATATTCTAAATATACTTTAAAACCACTCAAATTAATAATTTATCAATATTAATTATTTCGATTAAAAAGGTTGTTTTTAATTAAAATTTAGTAATTTTCACTATTTATCAGAAAATGAAAGTTATCCGAAAAGTACCAAAATTTCACCCTAAGATAATTTTGATATTACGAATCCAAAATAAATTCCATTTTGAAAAATAAAATTTACAAAATTTCAAAAAGTGGTTATTACTATTCATAACTACTAGTTTTAATAATATTTTAATAGCATATTGTTGTTTAGTGAAACTCGTTATTGCGTACTACACACACTATCGAGGAAGGTCGCGATTGCGTGTAATGCAAGACAAGTCAAGGATGCATGTTGTGAAATCTCCTTTTGGTGTAGCATACAACACAAGACATTCATGAAATTAAAAAGAATATTTTTCATAAAATCTCGGGCTGTTACATTCTACCCCCCTTAACATGAATTTCACCATCAAAATTCGTCGAGGTTATAAATGGTTTTGTATTCAAAAGATTCTTTAATAGAAACCCACATCGTAAACAGGAATACCAAAACCAATATTTAAAAACAAAAGTATGAAACGTAACGATTACCCAAATAAACTAATCATTGGGTTTCCACATAGGTTAAAATATGGATGTGGAAGAGAAATCTAACCATCATGTTCTGATGGAGAGTGGTAGAGAACATGGCTATGGAAAAGCTAGCAATCACAAAGCCATAAATGTGTTACGATCTAAGGTACTATCTGCTTCATCAGATATAAGAGCACTAGGACAACATTTTTGGTTTTCAAGATCATTTCCCTAAAGTCGATGAAATTTGAATTAGAAGAAATACTTTCGTGATTTTGGAATAGTCTCACCGTTTTTCATTCTTTGGACAATTTCCACTTCATCTCTTAAAGAAATGAAGTTGAATTTTTCATTCGTGATGTGTTAGCAGATCATGTGATAGAATGATGGGTCATTCCATCTGTCTCAAACAAAAAGTTAAAAAAGTTATCAAAAAATACATAAGTCCATCTATAGTGAGATTAATAATATATGGTTCCTAAAATGGACTTATACTTCATATATCATACTGCTTAATATAATAAAACTAGTTTCTACTAAACAGGGACTTCTTGTATCCAGTAGTAGGCGATAAAGGCCAGTCGCACTTCGGTTGTGGGTTCGATTCCCACAGCCTTGTCCGACGCGATGGGTTGTCGCCCATCCTGCAGGTTGTCCTTTTTCTAAAGCTATATTACTATAACATCCCATCAACAATATCAAAAAAGTTTTATACTTAGACAATACTAACTTATGTCCAAAATAATCCATTCTAATCTTTAGGCTTATCTAAAATACTTTGGTCCAAGCTCATAGTATAGAGAAAATGATCACGTGAATGCCATCATTTATCCCCCATATATCATAAAATATATCTTGATGGTCAAATTACAAATATGTGAATACCTTAATCATGTATTCTCTTGAATAATAAATATCCATTGAACCTTAGTAAAAACATGAATGTAGTTAAAAGTTAAACTTTCCAGATACCAAAATCCGCAAAATTCTATATCCTCAAACCATGATATCACTTAGTCCTTATATCAATCATGAGCTCATGAATACTATCAAACATATTAGATTATCTTTATACCTTCATTATGTGCATATCATCTGCTTTCAAAAAATATTTCAGTCACTTTTCATGGTTACTGATGCCATAAAATTATTGAAAACCACAATAGACCAAAACATAAATATTCCAATATTCCATGATACTATATACAACATTATTCTGGAATCCCATTACATAAACACTTAATCATTCCACCAAATCATTGTCATATTCAACATCGCCAATGGTGATCGCATGTGACTTCCCTTTTTTCCTTTGCCTGAAGTGGTTGCTCACATCGATCATCACTAACCCTTGGATTAGGGCATTTATTAGCATAATGCCCCATTTCCTTACACATGAAGTATTGAACTGTTGTTGGTGCGTTCTCTGCATTCTTTTGTTTATTCACATCATTAGAAACCCTTTTTCCATTACTTCGACACTCAGCTGCTCGATGACCTTCTTTTCCACACTTAAAACATTTTCTAGTCCCTTTAAGACAATCTCCACCATGCTTCATTCCACACTTTGAGCATAAGGAAACCATCATCTTCTTTTCACCATTATTCTAAGATTTCTCCTTGAACTCCATCTTTCGTTTCTTGTCAAAAATATGAGATGGATAAGTAACACCAACTTCCATTTCTACCTTGATAGCACAACACACAATTTTCTTCATAGATTCTAAAGTCTCTTATAGCTAATGCCCTTCGAAGATTTGGTTTTAAGCCACAAAAGAATTGATCAAATTTATATTCAGGTTGGATGATAAATCCAGATGCATACCTTGCAAGCCTTGTAAAATTCTCTTCATATATACCAACAGATTCATCATCCTTTTTCTTTAGTTAAAGAAACACCTTCCGAATCTTTGTTCGAAGAATAAGCAGGAAATACTTATTGAAAAATATGTTCTTGAACACGTCCCATTCCATGAACTCAATATCATATCTTGGCCTCGTATTCTTGATAAGATCCCACCATTGATCAACATCACCATCCAAACGATACACTACTAAGATGACTTTATCATGTTCAGAACATTGAAAAACTGAAAATATCATTTTGGTAGTACTGATCCATTGTTCAGAAACAAATGGATCAGAAGACCCACTAAAAGAAGGTGGACGTTGCCTCATGAAGTACTCAATAGAATATTGTTCCCTTCTCTGCTCATTTGGAAGTCTAGAATGATTCGTATCTTGTGTAAGTATAGCAATAAGATTTTGCACTCCATCTCACATAACATTTGTTTGTTCAGGAGGACAATCATTGCATTGGCTATTACATTGATCAACACGGTTCTTTCGGGTTCCAGCCATCGTCTAAAACCCAAAAATAGTAGTATGAGAGGTAAAAATCATAATAAAGGGGGAGTAACTTCAATATCTAACATCTTTGGTTTAATCTAAATCATTACCATAGTTTTTAGGACTATATCCTATACGTATACTTATCCTTAGGGACATCCCTAGACATACCTTAGAAATATCTCTAGGGATCTCACTAATGTTCTCGCATCCTAGTTTCCAAAGGTTGACTAAACCTCCCTCTGATACCAACTGTAGAGACCCGAAGCCTGACGTACATTGACATTACATTACTTTTGTGGAACACTTTGTACATTACAAAAACACACATGTAAGGACTGTAATAGTTTAGTGTCTTTGGAAACTCAGAATATAATCTTCTAATCATGGTGAAAGATCTTCAACATCTCAGATAAAGATCTTCCTTTTTTATACCTAAAACCTTTATTTATATCCTGGGGAAAAGAAAACATAAAAGGGTGAGCTCAAATGCTCAGTAAGGGTAAACAAAAGAAATATCAAACACATCATATTCATAAGAACATAACTTTTGGAAATCTTAACCTGCAAAAGATATCATAATATCATAACATGGGATAAATGATAGTAGTTAAACGTAATCCCAATAATCATAACTTAGTAAATGAAACTTTGTGGCATACACACATAATCATATAGAATCATTTCTTGTTAGTCAAGACTAATTTCCAAGACTATCTTAGTGGAGAAAGTCCATTTCTGAACCGAGTTCACTCCTCGTTTCATTCCTGTTTCACTGAACCGGTATAACCTACCATTCCATCCATGTCTATCTCATGAGATATAAAATCTTTACCCAATTCATTGGAGGGAGATATAGGTCCCACCCATCTCATAATGATACCATTCTTATGTGTGCCACAAAATCATTAATCATACATAATTGCATAACCCATGTAATAAAAATGGAATTCTTAAACATCGTGACATTATAAAACAATTCATTCAAGATAAACGAATTAATAAAAATAATTCCATCACAACATATTGAAATCAATGTAATTATAGTGATAGAATCATAACCCTATTTTATCTTATATGGAAAATAATTTTGATAAAACACTTGAACTCCATTCTTGAGAAAAATATCCTTTCTACTTCAAAAACATTTTTCCTTTCTTAACATGTCATAAAATTTTAAACTAAAATAATTTGATTAAAAACAAACATGAAAACTTGTAATGGAAGCTTCTGGGAAATAATGTTTTAAAAATCCATTCATGCCGTATAAGTTAAAAAAACATTCTTCTCGTACTTTTGTCGGAAAAGTCAAAAAAATACCTCGTACGAAAAATGACAAAAGATTCCATTCATATCTTTTACTAAAAACTCAATGAAGGGTAGAATAGGATTTAAACAATTATAGGTGAATGGAAATAATATTACATATTGAGGAAACATGGATGTGGATGATAAAATACACCCCAGTAAATGCCAAAGTATAAATAATCTCGGATAAAAATGAGATTGTGATACTTCCCCTTACCTTAGGTCTGATTTGCTTCGTATGTGTCCGAACCTACTGTATAATGATTCAAATAATGTCATTGACTTATTCCAGAATCATACTCATTGATATGATAATATATATGGTTCACTTATGGCTTTATATTACCCGTTCTTTTGTAAATTCCATTTTAAAGAGCGTTTTGGGTAAAATCGTTTCATTTGTTGTCCGTGTTTTGACTTGTAATTATTCATATGATTACTTAGATCATGATTACTTAATTCCAGAATATAAAACATGATTTATATATAATATATATTCAGAATATATATATATATATATATAAAATATCAGTAAATAGAAAGAAATACACCATTTATGGAGACGGTAGACCATACGTACGCATGAACGTTGTTTTCATTCCTTATTGAGTTGAATGGAATTAAGTAGATGACATACATATATATACATATAAATCCAGAATCATTATTATGTCATATATTTCATTAATAATTATTATATATACTTTATAATCATTCATGAATGGTTAAAGTGGAGAATTAATCTCATCGCGTCGTGGAGACGGTAGTCCGTACGTACGGACGAGCGATGATATTGTTCTCATGATCGTGGGACTGTATTGGAGTGTATGTATACTATTTTAGAATCAATATCACATTACAATAATCATATATAGTTATTATGTACACCATTATACCCATCCAAGTAAGGTGGTTGTGGAAAATAGATTACACCACGGCGTGGAGACGGTATTCCGTACGTACGCAGGCGCGGTGATTTCGTTTTCCATAGGATAGATAGATGGTGAAATAAGGTTGTTTCATAATTATAATAAAATATCAGTATATAAGTGATACTGATGTTATTACTTCATAATGAAAAAACCTAAGAATAAGAAGTGGAAGAAGAAATAGTGATGAAAGAATCAGTAACAGACATTACCTCTTCTTTGAAGCGCCTCTTTGAGATCTCCTTTTAGGCCACTAAAATTGGTCTTTGAGGAAGACCAGAACCTCTAGGATGTTTCTAGGGAAGTAGATAAGGGAATTTGGAAGGGTTTGGCCGAGCATGAAGGCTCAAAGTGGTGTGATGAAGAGAGGTAGGATGTGCCCTTTTATAAGGGAGGAGATGGGCACCTTTGGAATAACTAAAAATATTATTTTATTATAAAGTCAAATTCGGTTTTAAATAGCTCCAAATTGATTTATTTCAAAGATAATGTGGGGAGGGGTCGAAATCCTCTCATCAAATATAATTTAGACAAGTTTAGGTTCCAATTTTAACCTTATCATTTAGATTTAACATTAAGTAAAATAATTTTACTTTTACCGTGCCTTCTTGTGTTCATATACTATATGGTTAATAAACATACTATAAGAAGCCAAACGAACCCAAAGTTGTTTATTATTAATATATATATCATTATCTATGTCATTTGGCCGAAACATATATTTTTAGGAATAAAATAATAATTAATAATATAATATTTGTTTTAAAAACTATTTTATGTCTATTTTGACACTATTTAGTAATTAATTTTTGTGAAAATCATAACAGAATGATTTGTTCGAAAAAAGTTAATTAAATCAATAAAAACATGTCATAGTAATCTATAAAATTAGTGGAATTCATAAAAAGTCTCAAAATACGTTTATTTTGGTGTTTATAACATCAATTATGTCAATATTTCATTAATAAGATAATTACTGCATCATCTTTGTGTCATAAATAAATTAAATTATTTTATGTCTAAAAATTACAAATAAAATAACATTATGTAGGAAATATTTTTAGCTTTCTAATGAATATTT
Source organism: Viscum album (assembly GCA_963277665.1). NCBI lineage: Eukaryota > Viridiplantae > Streptophyta > Magnoliopsida > Santalales > Viscaceae > Viscum > Viscum album. The sequence goes on along the minus strand of OY728161.1, from coordinate 1,917,653,559 downwards.
ATAGTCGAATTTATCTTATATATAAGCCCATATTAAAAATTATTTACTCTTTAGACTTTAATTTTAACTATTTTAACCCTTCTTTAAATAAACTAATAATAAATGTCCTAATCTAACCCAAGTGGGCCGAAATGGTCATATTTTATTCCTAAGGTTGTTTTTGGTCAAATTACATTAGGACATTTGTTAATGTAATAATAATATCATTTTTACCCTTAATTACCCTATTTACTTTTAGCCGTGGTAAAAAAAGTAAAAAGTTACTATTCATCAAAAATTATTTTCATCTCATTGAACCACATTTTATGTACTGACATCAACCATGTCTCTCAGATTTTTGAAATTCCACTCACAGAAGCGGTAAAATTAAGTTTTATGAAAAATTCATTTTTCTTAACTACCACTTAGTGGTTTCACTATTCATCAAAAAATGAAAGTTTCCATAAAAATATAAAAAATTAGCCCTAAGCTATATTTGATATTACGAACTCAAAAATGATGTCTATTTTACCAAATTAAAAACATATCAGTTGCATTAATTAATTTAAAAATTAATTTCCGTCGTCAAAACAAATAGTGTATTCTTAAGAGATAATAACTATCAAAAGATTGACAATTGGTTATGTCTGGTTTAAATGTGAAATTACATCCAATTAACAACATTGTATTAATTTGTAAAAATATATTCTAAATATACTTTAAAACCACTCAAATTAATAATTTATCACTATTAATTATTTTGATTAAAAAGGTTGTTATTAATTAAAATTTAGTAATTTTCACTATTCATCAGAAAATGAAAGTTATCCGAAAAGTACCAAAATATCACCCTAAGATAATTTCGATATTACGAATCCAAAAATGAATTCCATTTGGAAAAATAAAATTTACAAAATTACAAAAAGTGGTTATTACTATTCATAACGGCTAGTTTTAATAAAATTTTATTAGCATATTGTTGTTTAGTGAAACTCGTTATTGCGTACTACACACGCTATCGAGGAAGGTCGCGATTGCGTGTAATGAAAGGAAAGTCAAGGATGCATGTTGTGCAAGATCCTTTTGGTGTAGCATACAACACAAGAGATTAATGAAATTAAAAAGAGTATTTTTCATAAAATCTCAGGCTGTTACACACATTTATGTTATCCATGCTGTAAGTTATGGGTGTTTCTATAGAGGTTATCTTGTAGGGTCACAACACCACATACCAAATATGATTAACCATGGTGGTTCACTACCCAATATTAGTATCTTTTTAGTTTCTTATTTTCCCCTCTTGACATCTTAATGGTTTTAGTGTTTTTGTCCCCTTCTATACCTATATTCGGAACATAAGATAGAAGAAATCGAGCTGTATCCCCTTTTTTCTTACTCTCCTCACCCTTCTTCTGTTAACCTAATTTTTTCATAGTCATGAAGACCCAAATTCCCATGGGGGTTTAATTTAGGTTTCACATAGGTCTTAATATTGGGGTTATTAATGTATAAATATTTTGGAGGCTATCTCCTTTCATGGTTTCTATTTGACCATCAAAGGTAAATTGGTGAGATCTATTTCCACTTGAAATAGGAATGTATTTTAATTAAATTTTATTTATAATACATGTGATAAATTTTTTAATGTTTATAGTTACTTCGTATTGAATTATATGCAAATGGTATAAAAATTATTTGTTGTAAACAGTTTCAAAATTGATTTCACACTTTATATAGAAGGGGATTTTTTATGTATTTCTAATCATGTTATTTAAATTGAATGATAATGATTTCTATGTGTTTTATATAAATCATATAATGTATTTTTAATGTATAATGAAATTTTTAAGTGGTTTTATTTAATTATTTGGTATTTAAATATATTTTTAGATTATTATAAATAAGATTTCTTTAAAGAGGGGTATTTAAATTTGATATGAAATGTCTTCCAAGAACTAATATCCCTTTTTGTTACTTTAAGGATATTTTTTATAAAATATTAATTAATAAATGTTATACAATGTATGTTTTCATAATTTTTTCGTGCGAATTTTTAAATAGAGATTTTTTATATTCTAATGAAACATAGCAATATAATATACTATTGGACGGACCCTTTGGTACTTGATAAAAGATTCACTTTGACCATGGTGAGATAGTAATGTCAACCCCATTTTTTATCACTATTGTGGCCCCATGGTGGGTTGTTCTTATTGTAAAATTATTATGTTATTATAATTCATGGATAAAATGAAAGCGGTTGTTTGTTATGGGGGTGTAAAAAGATAGATATAGTGTATTTCAATGTTATTTATTATTTCTGATTTGTACTATTCTTTTGTGCCATGTTTCTCTCTCACACCCGTTAATTGATATAATGGGATATGAGTAAGCTTTGTAAAAGGGCTGAAAGCATGTTATGTTATATTGGTGTGTGAACATTGGATAGTGGCCTAATAATATTCTAGAAACATAGGTATTATTTATATAATTTTTATCAACACTGAAAGTGAATCCTATATGGTTATTCTAGTTTTATATAGGGGGCATGTGGGTAATTGTATGATCCAATTCTAGTATCGTTCATGTTAATTCTAGGGGAGTTTCCCATGATGCTTATTTTTAAATGGGGATTATTTATGAGTTCTTCTTTCATGGATTTTTTTGTATCCCCACTCTTTTATTTGATAACATAGAACCTTTTTTTGGGATATTGCAGTATAATTTTTTCTATAAGAAAACATGGTTTATATTATATTTTGAAGCTGTTTCAAATTACTATGATTATTTTAATTCAAATTATTTCTAAAATAAACTTCAATATGTGGTTTTTAATGTTATGTCTGAATTAATTTATAAATGGAATTATGGAAATGAATTTTAAGAAATTAAGGGAATAATCAATTAGGTATTTTTCGATACATTTGAAAGTCCATATTTTCTTTATTTTAAGAAAATTTTACTATGGAAGTTTTTTTAATTCTTAGGTTTGAAATTTATTATACTAAATTGGGAATGAAGTGATTTTAAAAAGTATGTAATATAGTATTTAAAATTTTAAGATACAATGTACTCTACTCTATCCATTATGAATGATCAATTAAAAGTAAAAACACCATTTTTATATATTATGTCCAAACATGAATTTATGTGTTGTTTTATAAAGGGAATTACATAGATTCATTTTTTAGATCATTTTGGGAATTTTTAACTCAAAAAATGAATATGAAGAAATGTATGAGTGTTTGTATATAGATTTCTTTGTTTTCATTCAAGTTCCATGGTTTTTCCAACAGATTATTTTCATGGTCGGTTGATGGGTATGTTGTAATGGTTAGTAATTGGGGGTGTCTTAAATATGGTCAATCCGTGGATCTGGTTACAGTTTTTTTCCATGTTATTGTTATATTATCCATTTAATCGAGAATTTTTAATTATTTTTTCATTGGGATGGATAGTTAAGACAGAATAACTGAGAAGTGTTGAGAACGTCTCTCTCTAAAAGTCACTGATAATTAAGGTTTCCTTCTTGACCTTGAATCTTTAATTCATCTTAATGAAGGAAGGATTCCTTGGGCCAATGAGGTTTTACTATCATCGTCTCTCTGGTTTAGGGTAGGAGGATTGGTCCCTGTAATGACATGTTGATCCATAGATCGAGGGAACATTTGTGAATCACTCTTTTTCTAGCTTCAAAGTCTAGATTGATTCATCCATTTGAATACAATGGATTGTTGAGCACATCGAAGCTGACCCAGATTGTATATTAGAGTGGCCCAAAATAGGTTTGTACTCCATCATAGCTTGAATATTTCTATATATATGCTCTCATCCTCTAAAAATAAATGAATTGAAGGAATGGATTTCATCTATTTGGGGTTTTTTCTCCAAGGAGTGCATCTCATTTGGATGGGGGTACTTTCATATGCTCTCCCACCTTAGAAGAACTGAAAGTCCAATCTAGGGGCTTTAGTTACATTGCGCTCAAATCGAGAATTATCTACATTCTTTAATGGGATAAAAAATTCTAAGAATTTGATGTTGGTAACAACAATAATCAATTTTTTGTAAGGGTATATGTGTTAAATTGGATACTAGTCACCCTAAAATTTTGTAGGACATTACACTATTTATTGGAATTAAAATTAAAATTTATCATAAAATGGTAGATTCTCTATTTGAAAACTTCTTTATGATATTGTTATTGGTTGAAATAGGTTCGGTTTTAGTAAATATAGTAATTCATGGAACAAATAACGATATTATTGAATTGAATATCATATATGTGAAAATATAATGATTCCGGAAAGACTATAATGTTATAGGTCATGAATCATCAAACTATTGGTTCTCTGTAGTGTGTAGTTTCTATTTTGTGTGTCGACATGATATGAGTAATTGTCTTAAGAAGAGTAAAAATATATCTACTCATAAAGATTTTGTTCTTCCTTGGATGAAATAGCCTTATGATAACAAATACTCTTGTAATATTGATGATTGGATTGGAATTATAACTGATAATGTCAAATAGAAGCGAAAAGCACAGGGAGTTGTTCCTAAAGATTTAGCTAATCCAATGGATGATGAGATGGGTGTCCAATCAAGTGATTAAACTGATTTTAATGCCTCTACTTCTGAAAATGAGAATTAATCTTAGTATTCTTTCTTCTCTGAAGACGTGAATATCAATGATGATGATACATATAGAAAAGGAAGAAGTTCTTACTCATAGAAAACTCAAATTTTTTCAACTCCTAAAAATATAGGCATTGATAATGACTTGATGGTTGAAAAAATTAATGAAGAAGAAATATAATAATTAGTTGATAATCATCTTTTATATGAATGGATTGATGATTTAGGTAACCAAAAGGGTTAGAAAATTATAGGATCTCATTATCTAGTAATTTCTAAAATTTTCCATGCTTCTTAAAAACCCATCATGTATAATGAGGGGTTTGAACATGTTTACTATAACCATACAAGGTATCTGGTTGTGCCTCATGTGGCATTAGAGAAACCAAATGTAGGTTACCGTACTAAATTTTCAAAACAAAAATTTATTATTCCATTGAGATGTTAGATAAAATTCATATTTCTTTTGATACACTTCATGAAGAGACAAAACAAAAGGATATTAATCCTCAAGATGTAATAATGGATATTTAGGGGATGATGACTCTGATGGAATGGAATTCCTATCTTGAAAAAATCATAGAGAAGTAAGCTGACAGATCTGACTCTGCAAGAACTATTGTTGAAAACCTACTTGAAATGATTAAATTTATTCCATCATGTAGGGGGGATAGAGAGATATGGGGTGTGGACACATAAGGTATTAATGGTTTACAATTTTAGAGGAATAAGGAAAATTAAGTGAAGCTTGAGGAAAAAAATTGGTAACTAATTTTTTTTTCTTTATACAATTTACGTTTATTTCCCATAATGTCATTGGTTTTTATGTTTTCCTTGTTTCTAATAAAAGAGGCACCACATATATCCTTTTTTCATTATTTTATTCTTTCTCTATTATGTATTATCGATTCCATATTTATTTTTAGTAGAGGTAGTTTTTTATTTCTATCATTCTCTTTTTGGATTCTTTATTTAATCTATTTATTTGATATGATAAAATGTCATATGTACAAATAGATCATTCATGATTCATTGTAATTTTTCATAAAGAGTTATATTTTTATGTGATGGGGAAACTATTCCTAGATATATATTTCTGATACACAAGAACCAATATCCATCCCATATTGACTGGGAAAACTCTGTAATCCTTGTGGAGGGTTAACCAGGGTGATATGGAATTTAATCTTGGGTAAGTTCATTACAGATACTCTGTGGAAGTACTTCCCATAAATGATATAGTATAAATTATTTTTCACTAATAAACATTAATTTACCATGATCTCAAAATATGATATCATTTAATTTGCAACGATAATAAAATACCATAAAGAAATTATATCAAAGATATATGGATTTTAATAGATTCAAATTGGTTTGTTGTTTTGATTTATTTGAGATGATAATATCAAAGTATAATAATAATTTTAAGATCTAATTAATGAGAAAATCCAACAAATATAATAAGTACTTGGAACATTTCTTAATAATTACATTTAAAATTTTAATGGTTTCTATTTGTTTAATTTTTTAGTAAATAATTTTTTTATTTTTTGATAAACATTTTTTAAAGGAAATTATAGAGGTAATTACAACCAACTCATAAGTATTGTGTATGGAGTTTTTTGACTATAGGAATTGGGCTCTGTAAAATATTTTGATTTTTTTTCCTTAATGATATAACAAAAAAGTGATTATCATTGAGTATGTGATGATTTATTAAGAACTATGATGTGGGGAAAATTATTTATATTGTGAAAGGATAATATTTACTATACTATGAAATGTTTGGTTAACTAGGACACCTTATGAATGAATAAATATATAATAAATGGATTTTATTACGTGTATATTTACTATGATATGCATGCTTTATTTAACAAGAAATTTTATGTTCTTAGGGGACTTTTATGGTCATTTTTTATAATAACTTTTTATTGGTGTGATACCAAAGGATTTATTTCACATAAATGGTCATAAATAAACACCATGTCCATGTTAGTAATTTTATTTATCAATATAATGGTTCAAATAGAGCCACATCATGTTTGTAGAAATAAGTTACACAAAAATTTTCTAAATGAATTAATGTCAATTTATGTGTTCTAAATTGATTTGTGGTTCAATGATATTACAATCTCATTGTATATAGATTAATCTTAGGGATTCGTTATGATATATCATCATTTTTAATAATTTTTTTGAAAATATTTGATATTTAAGGTGTATTGAGCTTATATAGTGATGGTCACATGAGATATTTTTATTTCTTCACAAAATATTCATTAACTATATATGTTTTTTAAATATAAATGTTATTCTTAGTTGTAATAGAATATAATAATAATTATTTTGGAGGTTTCCTATATTAGTATTGAATATTTTGATTAGAATGAGATAGAGTGTATTAAATATTAAGAATAGAATGTATTTAATATACATTAGGTTTGTTCCTATTTAAGGATATACTCATACTATTTAATAATATTATTTCATATTGATATATATATATATTTATTTATTTTTTAGTATAATATAATAGGTATTTAAGGATTTTATAACATTTTATATGTACTCTTACATAGAAACACTAAGATCACACTCATTCATGGATTTTTTGGTAAATGGGTAAATTCTACTAATAAGATATACACATCCCATCTATTTAAACATTACTTGGTTTCATTTTATATATATATATATTATGATTTTTAGTTTTTTGAACTTTTAGTTGAAGGCTTCTTTGATTAGGGATATCATTTTTTGGGTTGTCTGGCTATGTTGACGAATATTTGTGGTCCACATTAGAATTTTGTTAAGTTGGGAAATAATATTTGAGTTATAATAATATAATACCTTTCATAAAAGGGTTTAATACATTAAATTCATGGATATATTATTTTGGTATCTATCTGGCATAATTTTTATAAACTTCATGTAGAATAGGTTTCAAAAAAATCATTACTGAAGATATTAAGATTATATTTCTATCATTTTAAATTATACGTGATGGAAATTGGTATGAATTTCATATAGTATGGTGTTTTCCCATTCATCATTGTTTTTTTAAATAGATATATAAATTTGAATACAATCAGTTTTTAAATCTTAATTTCCATGAATATTATTTATAATTCCTTTATCAACAACATTTTTTTTGTATTTTTAATGATAAATATGAAAATAATTTACAATATATGTATCCATTATTTTCGGTATATTAAAATTATAATATCTATAACCTATTCTATTAGACTAATGTCAAAATTGTATACCTTTTCATCCACTTTATTAATGTTTTTTGGTTTTTACATTAAATTTAAATCATGTAACGAATTCCAAAATAACCTTAAAATGTATTATGTTTTGAATATTATCCTACCACATATTATATAGTTTTATATATAAATTGTTTAATAAATATCACTAATTTTGAATATAGATTATATTAGACAATAATTCTATGAAATATGTTTCAAAACATCATTCTTAGGTAACATTATAATTACCATCATATATAATATAACTGTTTTAGTCTTAGAGATCTTATTTTAATGTGTTCTACATGGTGAACTCATCTCATGAATATTTAAATATTTTGAAATATATTATAGTAAATATCATTATACACAATTTTTATAATTTTAAAAAAAATTATCAATAATTACCATTCTTTCATTTACGAAAACCATGAAACATTAAAAAAGTTTTCAATAAAATTTAATTTTTATTCCCAAATATATTAATTTTAATTCACGTAAAATAAACAAAAATATAATAAAATAATTATATAAGTTATTCAATATATTCTCTATTTTTACATAAATGATTAAATAAATATAATAAAATGACATTAGTGAGTGAATATAATTTTTCTGATGACGTTAATCATAATATTACAATTTTAAAAAGTTATAAAATATAAAATTATATCAATGATTGTATTAAATAAATTAGAAAATGATATTTATATATTGAATATTCTTCATTTTACTAGTAAAGTAATATATAATTTTATATTGGACATATTGTCCTCTAATCTCGTGAGAAGAATATTCTTGGTTTTTATAATAAAAATTAATAAATCCACTACCCACAACCAACTAAGTGAATATATTTATGATAAAAATTTATCAATAATTTCTTTACTCATTACCACTTTAATGATCAAATTATCAATATATGACCTCTATAAAAAATTACATTTGATCACCTTTTAAGTCATAATAATGAATCAAACCATCAAAACCTCAATGACACAGTGGGAACAACATATAGTAAATATCATTCTAATGTCATAAACTAAATGAAATATTGAGTAAATATAAAATCTCTATATTTCATGTTGATAAAAAAAATGCTAATAAGAAAATAAATTTTTTAGGTTAGAAGTTTTTATTAAAAATTATCTCAATAATTCCACAATTGGTCCCCATAGAAAATGTATATTTCAAGATCAAACCCCACCACAAACTTGAATATATATCATGAAAAAACACAGTAAAATTTATATTCAAAACTATCTAAGTATCCAATAAGTAAAAATTATTATCAATCCTATAAATTTAATTCAATACAACTTCTGTTCTCAAATAACATTGAAATGTTATTAGATTATTCATTGTAATGATTAAAAACCTATCAACCTTGTAGATCATTAGATTATACATTCACAAATTCTCCGTCATTGTAATTTACAAGACATGTCATTTTTTAAATCAATATTCAATTACTAATAGAATCATATTATTATTTGAAATATAATAATTATATATAAAAAGAAAAAATTACAAAACAATTTACTCTATTTTTCTAATAATACATTTCAAATATATATAGTAAAATTTTATCAATACAACCTTTACTAGAGTATCCATTGTGTTACAACTATCCATTTCCAAATAAAAATAACAATTCAAAAATTGATTTGGATTTAAAAATACATATTTATAAAATAATGAAAATAGATTACATATAAACCAACTATTATAAAATTAAATTTTTGTTGAAAGAAAAAAATTTCATAAAAAATGTATTTATGACGAATTATATAAAATTTTTTAGACTTATAATGTATGCAGACTACTTCTATTTCTGAATCAGAAAAAATAACCATAATGAATCTTATAAAAATAAAAAAGTTATTCTCTAACAACTTGGTATGCTCACACACATATATATAAACTTTGGTTCACTATAAATTAGCTACCTTCTAATTTTATAAAATTATCACAATTCCCATGTTACAAAATTTTCTTACCTACTATCTAATACAGCCAAAATCATATATATTTATTTAATACATACATTTCACATAAACTATAATCCTCAAATGGGTGAATTTAGGATGTAATATTGACTTTATAACATCCCCATGGTTTCTAAATATTGATAGTAAAAATGGATAGATTAAACAACCATTATTATTATTTTAAACAATATAACTCACACACATCATGAAAAACATCCTATATAAATTTTAACATGAGGTGTTCCTATATTAACAACTAAAAACTAGTAAGATAAATGATGAAATATAAAATTGATGTGTAAACCAAGTTATAAGTAATGGGGTTGAGTAAATAAACATGTAAGATATATCCATGTCTTCTGATGCACCCCATGAATGATAAAATAAAATAGCATAAATCTAATTAACAAAACATTCCCCACACATGATAAATTTTAAAACCAATGAAAGAATGTATCAATTCAAAATTAAGAAACATTTTCTGGCCATCCAAATCCATATAAATCATCATTTCCATATTTCCAAAACCAAATACCACATGTCACATTCCTAATATAAAAACTAGAGGAACCCATGACCCGGACAATTACCATGGGTACCTCATATTACTAGATTAATCAACTATCTGTCCTTTTTTACATCCTTACATTGAATTTTAGGAGTCATTCACACATAAGTAGAAATTAAATAATCATTCTCAAACAAGTCAATGATCCCAAAAAAAAGTGGATACTTGAAGTCATTTTAATGAACTAACTGAAACTAACTAATCAATATCAAAAAATCCCTATTATGAAGAAAACTTATCTTTTAAATAACTATTGAATTTGAAAATCCAATTTTAAGATTCAAAAAAAATATCATAAATCACACAATAAAATATAAATAAATAAGTTTAATTTTAATAAGATCTAATCATTCTAAAATATCACGTGATAATTTGATTTCCAAAATATGTTTAAATAAATATTACGCTATAATTTAATTTATCTCAAACCAATGATGAAGTTAAATCCATCAACCTAACACATGAACCTTTATTTACTTAGTAATATAATGAAGCAATCAAAAAACTATAATTTATCTAAACCTATAGCTTTAATTTCAACCAAACGTTCTAGGGTTAGGTTATTACCAAAGGCTAAGTCAATATGTGAAAATAATGGAGAAATATAGTGTTACACACATTTGAATTGATACATAAATTATCATAAATACATGGTAATATGAAATATAGAGGTAACATTAGCCTAAAAATCTTCAAAATATTTCCCCATGTCAATATCACTATAAGAGATGGGAAATGGGATCATAATCAACCAACATGACTAATATTGGAATTCATGGGGACCACATTATTTTATTACATTACCTAACCACATTATCTTGATCCACCATTTATTGACCATGTATTCAATTATTGAATGGTTTTTTAAAATTCACGTTCTATTATCATGATTCTAATGAACAAGATACTAATCATGAATTTACTATTTTCCACCTAAATATCATGTGTTATCCTTCATTTAGAATCTATGGTCTATACATACACCTAACTTTCTACACCTACAAAAACCTATATTGAACAAAAATGTCACCATCAAAACTCTAATATAAATATATGCATATACATATATATTAAGTAGAAATATTACATATTTCAAATAGTGATTTAAATAATAATAATGATTTTTATTAAAATATGAAAATTTATTTTAAATTTAATTCACCAATGAAATCCATTAATAAGATCATTATTCATTGTGTTAATGCCTCTAGATTATTTTTAGTAAAATCAAAGTTAACGTTTTTCTTAGTCTTCAATCCAAATTTTAATTTTTTTATGTGTATAACATATTACTATTGTTTTATACTTTATTATAGATTTAAACTACTACTAAAATAGATAATTAAATATCAAAATGTGGCATATTCCTTATTTCTCAACATTCTTATGATCAACTTACTCTATCTTTTCACAAATTCCTAGTGATCTTGGACATGTGTTTCCCCCAAGATATATTTTAATTTAAATATATAGGATGTATTAAAACATAGGGAACTGGAAAATGTGATAAATTTTCCCAAAATATGGTGGAAACCCCTTTTTGTAACTAAATATATTTCATATAGGAAAAATTATATGGAAGAACAAAAAATATTTGAATTAAATACCAAATTAAATAATAATAAAATAACCATAGAGTGAAACGTAGTTTCACAAATACCAAATGACCTTCCTATGTGATTTGTTTATTTTGTGGGTTAGACCAATAAATCCCCATAAACATATTTAGTTAAACTTCTTTAACCAAATAAATTTTAAAAATACACTATCATTTAGTAATACAAATACTTACTTAATTATATAACATTAATTAAAATTTAAAAGGTTATATAATATAAGAAATAAAAATTAATGGTTTTAGTGTAATAAACATAAAATTAATGGATCACTCTAGATAATTCATATTCATTTTTATGGTCAATTAATTTAAAATAATGACAATATAATTAATTTTATCCAATTATATAAATGTCACTCAATATTTCAATTTATTATATATCCTAAAAGGGAAATGAAGAAAATTACAATAAAGATAATCATAAACATTATAATGTTAAAACATCATTATTATTATCATGTTCTCCCTGAATGATAAGCTCCTTGTTGTAGTTAGTGATTCCTTTTATTTTAATAAATTATTCTTATGTTCAAAGTTTAATTTTAAAAATAATTAATTTAACATGCTGCAAAAATATATTAATATCTTTTATAGTCTAAAAATGTACAAAAAATAATTTTACATATTTAAATTAAAAAATTTTAAATATAAATTTTTAAATCAATTACATTTTTATAGTAAATTTTCAAAATAATTTCATTAATAAACCACCCCTGATTCAATTTTTAATGATTCCTCAATAATAATTACTATAAAAATGTTGAAAATAATTTTACTGATTATATATCATGGTGTTTAGATAAATTCAATAGCTTTATATAAAATAAAAAACTGTATATGAGTTAGGACCATCAGAGGTTGTATATTGATCATTAATCTAGGATAACAATATTAAGAAGCACTAGGTATCCAAATTTACCCCAATAGTTATATATTATATAAGTATAAATTATTTAGCAAAATTGTCATTTCAATTAGGTTCCCACTAACACTCTTATAAGTACCAATTTAACCAATTATTAAAAATATCAATCATTACCTATATTATATTGTATGTCTATAACTTATATTCCCTTTGGTTACCTATACTGTAGATTTCATAACTAATTAATCATCTCACTTATTTAACTATTTATAAAATTACATGAAATATTATTAAAGTAATTTAAACACCTTAATATATATTCTTATGATATATATTTCAAAAATAATAATAAATCAAAAAAAAATTACTCATTCCATTTTCATAAAATATCACCATAGAGTTCATTAATATCTACTTAGTCTCATTATCCTGGTGTGTTTCAATTTCATCTAGCCTCATCCATAAAACCATTTATCACCGATAAGTATAAAAACACTTCAATAATATTTCATAATATTATTTTATTCACTATTTATAATAAATAAAATAATTTAACAATATAAATCAGTATAAAATATCTTTATGTAGTTAATTAATATCACCTAGAAAAAGTTTTATTGGTGTATTGAAAATTTACATGGTGTATATTATCATAGTATATGACATTATATAATAATAATATAATTTTTTATATAATATATATTAGGTAATAAGACTGAAATGGTCTCATAAAACCCTTTTTCGGCCTCTAATATGTAGTATTACCCTAATAATTACCATAAAAAGAAAATACCCACTAAAAATAACAATTTTTATATAAAAAAAATAAAACAATGTTCCCACAAATCACACCCTTAACATGAGTAAATATAACTCCCATGTCCATAATAAATTTTCATTATATAGATTGAATAATATATTTTTATTCTCCTTAATATCATACCTCATTAAGTTAATGACGATGAAAAACTAATCCCATGTGTCCCAAAAAATTTCAATACTGTAAGATCCCAGATATCATGGAGATATGTCCTTGGTGAAATTTTGGTTTAAATCTAACAATTTCTCTAATTTAACATTTACCGAGTGTATGAGGAAGATTGGGGTGTTTTAGAAGTTATAGACATGAAACAAATGGAAATTAAGCCATCCTATGAATTTTGCACAGTTGGTTCAAGGTTATAGTAAACTAGAAGGCTTGAATAGTGGCATTATTCATGGTTGGCACATTATTTATCAATCTAAGCGAGATCCCCAAGTAATTGTGCAATATGGACCCCTCTTAGATAGAGGCTAGCACATGGTAGGATCATGGTTTGGAAAATAGATTAGTCAAATTTTACATCCCACTAAAATGTAAAAAATTACCAAATTTCCCCCACAATATTTAAGTTCATCACCTGATTTTCTCCCCATTAATTTCTCTTCCAGTCCTACTTATGAATTAAAATTTCCCAATATTCTCATGTGTCGATCTCCTTCAATTCTATGATTTTTAGAGTGTTATTTGTTTCTAATTGAAGATCCATATATGTCTAACACTCATATTGATTATCCTTTTTGAATGATGGATTTTAGTTTCTTCCTTCTTCTTTCGAAGTCCTAAAACTATATTTTTATATAGGATCATAGGTTAGGGCTTCAAATAGTTCTAGATTTCAAATCTAATCTAAGGTAAATAGTTCGGTTATCTCCGAGTTTAAGGATGGTCATATATAAATTATATCCTATAGTTTTAATATCAATTTGTGCATATATGGTTGTGATATTACATCTATATTTATTTAGATTTGATTCCTAAATTAATGTTCTTGAACATGGAAAATTTTAATTTTATTCCTAAAATCTACTTGTATTGAAATAGATCTCATGATAAATGTGTTGACATATTGGTTCAAAATTCAAAGGGGAAATAATGGTAGTATTTTCAAGTTGTTGGTAATGGAATATGGGATTGTTGGGAAAATGTGAACAAGGTTTAAGAAAAATATTATTAATATTACCAATTACTAATGGTTTGTAATTGAATTTCATAAATGGGATAATTCATTTAAATTGATGAATTATGTAAAATTGGTTAATGTATAGGAATTTATTAATATAAAAAATTGGTTACATATTAAAAATTAAATGGCTTAAATATAATATTTTATGTAAATAGTAAATGTGATAATGGTTTAAGGCTAGATGATGAATCCTATATTGGTTTAAAGATGAATTTTAAAAGTTATTCGTAATGATTTTAAATTTTTTTGATATATTATAGGTGATAAATAGATAAATAATAATGTGAACATTGATTTGTTTTTGTGGGTTATTATACTTGATGATCTATACTAATGGGTTGGGTTAGAATGAGGCTCTAAACACCACCTCATAATGTATTGTTTAGGGAATGGGAAAGAGGCTCTAGGCCCCAAATGTATGCATTTTATGAAACTACCTAGACTGAGGCTCCAAGGTAAGTGTATTTTATTTTTTAATGTAATGTTTTCCTTACTGAGATATATAACGTAACATATTCCCATATTCATAGTAGTTGACCCTCTTAGTTTGTCGTGTAGATGATTTAAATGTTTAGCCCATGGAACAAGTAATGAAAATCTATTAAGTGATTAAAATGGTTAAGGGTAATATTGTTAACTAATATAACCAGATTAGTTTTTTTTCTTACAATTTCATTTATTTAGAAATTTCATTCACTATCTTTTTAGACTATAAATATTGAAGAAACTATTCTTTATGGCCTAGTGATTTTTACTCAGACCTATCTCGGGCCTCCCTTAGGTACTCAAGAAAATTTCATCCTTTCATGTCAGGACAAGGGAAAAGGGATTATGCTAGGTAATTTAGTTGGGCTTGGGATGTGGATGGATGAGGATCAAAACTTGGATTCAGGACCAATTTTGAGGTTTTGGTTGTTTGAATTCATTTTGGGGTTTCTTCCCTTTTGTCACTATTAACATGACATGGGATATTTGTCATTTGATTATGTTTACACCCCGCTTTTAAAATGGTTAGTAATTCGTACTTATTCTTTTCTTATTGATTCCATTATTTTTCATGTTATCTATTGTTTCCTACTCTAATAAAATGGTTATAGTATCGCCACATGATTCGTTAGACCCTCATTACAAGTTGAAAACCTCTAGCATATGGGGAGGCACACGTGAGGTCATGTGGAAACTCGGCTTGGGGCCCTTATTTAGTATCTTTTTTAGGTCGGCGATGTTATATAGTGGTATTATATGTGGTTATTTTCTTTGGTAATATTTTTGGGATGGTATATGGGATATTAGAAAGTGCCAGGTCATAGAAATGAGCAGGTTCATGGGATAATCTAACCCATTTATGGGTAAAAATCCATGTTAGTAGGTTGGGAATGTTGATCTTGGTGTTTAATATTATGCTTGGATGATATTTAAAAATTGGTTGATGCACTTATGGTGTGATGTTACTATTTTATTATATTTTTATCACGGACATAATGGAATGATATTGTGCATTCATGACTCATTATAGGAACCTAGGGATATAAGTGGCACAGATCATGGTAGGCACACGTAGGAATGGTGTGTGGGGAATGAAGGGTAGAATGCACTATACTTTCTTGAAAATTTGAATAAAATAGAGTCTAATAAAGATGAAGAAAATCAGTAAATTGAAATAATGTTAAATAATGTTTAATGAATTGTTCCTAATGAAGTGATGAAAATGAGTTCACATATTCTTTATAACAAGTTGTGAAATAGGAAATGTGCCTAAGAGGAAAGATTTACAATTTTTGTGTAGAAATTATTTAAAAGTAGGGACAGTAAAAGAACTCGTGGGATATCATGGTTCAAAAATAGTAGGCATATGATATGATATGGAACAACATCTTGGAATTTTTTTTTGAAAACTTCTATCTAGAGACTTTGAGACATGATCATGTTACAGAGTTTATGAGATTGATGCAGGAAACTATGTTTGTGGGGATTGCGTGTGCCATTTCATGGGCTTGCAATGCTTTTTTCTAGCATTGGAAAGGGACGAATTCACAACATAATAAAGTTTCTAGGATGGGATTAGTGATGATATTATATCCCAGGTGATCATATTTCATTTAAAGAGGTTTTTAAAAGTTGGGGATCATGCCCTTATTTTAGAAGGAAACATGAATGAGGCTTTAGGTGG
Organism: Viscum album; assembly: GCA_963277665.1. NCBI lineage: Eukaryota > Viridiplantae > Streptophyta > Magnoliopsida > Santalales > Viscaceae > Viscum > Viscum album. The sequence goes on along the minus strand of OY728161.1, from coordinate 1,917,636,467 downwards.
TGGACATGCGATTCCAATTAGATAAGCCATTGGTGTGACTTATGAGGGAATGAAGCATCATTTCAAGAATATTCACCATGGTGGTATTGTGTAGAGTAGTATGAAGAAAGGATCATCATCTAATAGTGGTGACCATGTGTTTTTATATCACTGTGAGGGTCTAGTATATGTGTGAGGTTAGTTCCCCTAGCCACCAGTTAAGTATCGGGCATGAGAAAAAATGGCTCATTTGAAGAGGTTCTGTAGAAACCCTTGAAATTTGGGTATGTATGAAAGATTGAGGTTGATTCCAAGTTCAAGATGGGAGGAAGTTACCTTGTATTATCCATTTAGTTGGATCTCTACCTACTGCACTAGTATAGGTGGCGACTATAATAATCTAGGATGAGAGTGTTCATACCAATACAACAGTGCAGTTTAAAGGATTCAATCTAGGGACCAGGGTGGAGGGGTAGGTTAGATTCATGTTGTTCAGTCTATACCTAGATTTGGTGAGGTTGGACCATCAACAATTTGAGGAACGATCATTGTAGATTCCAAGCTTTTCAGTGCTTTATTTGACATAGGTTTCGCACACTCTTCCATATCTACTGAGTTTGTTGTTGTGTTGGGTCTAGAAGTGGAATAGTTCTATGCAGTTATGTTGATTTATACACCATTTTGGGAACGAGTAAAAATGTCAGGCAATGAAAGGGGTGTCTGCTCACGGTTTGTGGGTACCGTTTCTTATGGGACTTTTTGTGTTGAAATGTTGGGTATTAGTCTAATTTTGGGTATAGACTAGCTAGAGTTATACCAATCACAAATTTATTTTTACTATCATATGGTAAAATTCATGTCTCTTTAGGGAGACACATATATCCATCGTGGTGAGTGGGATGTCAATGTAGGTCTTGTAGGGACAGTTTGACAACAGTATACTCATGGTCCAAGTGGATTGTCTTATGATTGATGATAGGGGAGTATAATATCATGTCTATCATCCAGTGGTAGATTAATGTCATGATTTTTTTCATGAGGAATTCTCGGGGTTAACACCAGAGAGAGAGGATGAGTTCATGATAGATTTTCTTCTAGGGGCAGAACCAGTTTCTATTTCCCTATATAGAATGACACTAGTTGAACTGAAGGAACATAAAACATAGTTAGAGGAACTAGAGAGAAATGGAGTTCTTTACCCAATTACATCACCTTGGGGATTTATTATTTTTTTATAATAAATTTTATAGATTATTGTGACTATTTTTGGATCATAGTAAGATGGATCATTCTAAATTAATAATTGATACCATGTTCCTTGAATCAATGATTTTTTAACCATCTGATCGGTGCAACAGTGTTCTCTGAGATTGTTTTGAAATTAAGGTTTCACCAGTTGATGGTGATACCATCCGATATATCATGGAATACCTTTAGTAATAGTTATGGGTTGTATGAGTTTAATTTCATACTATTTGGGTTAACCAATTCACCAATAATGTTTATTGATTTAATGAAGCAAAATGTTTATCCTTAACTACATTAGTTCGTAGTTGTCTATGTTGATGATATATTGGTTTACTCAAAGACTCATGAAAATCCTTCCAACAATCATAACATCATCTTTAGTATACTAACATAGAATATGATATATTCCATGCTATAAAAATGTGATTTATGGATTGAAAAGGTTTATTTCTCAAGGAACATCTCTCGGATGAAGCTGTGTTAGTAGACCAAGAGAAAGAGTATCCAGTTGTGTCTTGGGAGCATCCTAATAATATTTTTGATGTCCAATTTTTTCTAGGTTTGTTTGGTTATTACCTAAGGTTCATTAAATAATTTTATCATTTAGAGGTACCACATTTTTGGTTGACCAAGATGGGTATGAAATTTTTGTGGTCTACGAAATCTGATAATTCCTTTCAAGAATTAATGAGTTGATTGAACACCACACAGATTATAATCTTACCTGAGATGGGTAAGAATTATAAATTGTTTTGTGACATATATAGTTCTTAAATCGGGATAGTGTTGATACATGATGATCGATCAGTGGCTTTTGGATCATGGAAATTGATTCATCATAAAATAAACTACCCTAATCACGATCTTGAGTTGGCTATGGTGGTTTATGATTTAAATTGTTATAGGTATTACTTTTTGGGATAACGGTTCACCATGTATATTGATCATAAAATCTATAAGTGTAACTTTTCTCAGTTTTATTTGAATGTTGGGTATTGAAGATGGATCATGTGCATGAATTCCTTTGACTTTGTGATGATTTACACACAAAGGGAAACATTGTTACTTATTCTTTGAGTCGGAAGACCCAATGTCTGGCTATTTGGGAATCGAGTTCAAATTGGAAGATGATGGAGTTTTTCTCTAATATGTATGTCGAGGTGAAGGATGGATAATGGTATACCAGCCTTACATCATTGGCAGTTGATTCCAAGCATATGATCTTGAATAAGGAAAGGAAATATGTGGATATTGATTTTTTTTTCATTGAGGGAATGTTTTAAAGGTGTGGATCCACCATCTAATTGTATCATTCGAGATTATGGGATAGTTTATTCTTGTTTCCATGTGGTTGTGAAAACTTGTATATAAGAATAGTTTATGTGATAGTTTCATTCATCAAAGTGGGAAGTGCGTCCCAATTTTACTAAAATGTATCATGATCATTATAGGATGTATTGGTGGCTAAGGATGAACAAAGAGTTTGTAGGTTTCATGGCTTGATTCCTTACTTTCCAGCATATGAAGGTTGATCATCAGTGGTCGAGTGGTTTTTTGTAACAATTACCCATTTTGGAAAAAAATTGGGATGATGTGAATTTTTTTTACATATGTCTTATTTGGATTCCTCAAAAGAATATTGTGATCTGGGTAGTTGTGGACCTATTCGCCAAGTTGTAACATTTCCTACTGATTCGATAGACCTTCATTGTTGATCAGTTGGGTGAGTTGTAAGTTTGGGAAATAGTGCGATTACAAGGGATACCATGTTTTACAGTTTCAAATAATTATTTTCACTTCAATTAAAACTTATAGCTAAGATTATAGATATCACTTGGTACCCATGGGTTTTTAAATATGGAATTTCACCCCCAGACGTATGGGAATCAGAGCCTAATATTCAACTACATGAGGATATATTTAGGACATGTGTCTGAGATTTTACTAGATCATTGGAAATGAACTTATCACTTGTTGAGTTTTCCTTCAATAATAGTTATCAAGCTAGAATTTAGATTGAACCTTTTGAGGTTATCTATGGTTGACCATCTAGATCATCATTTTTTTGGATGGAAGATAGGGAATCTGAGATCTTTATACTGATTCTCATGTTGGAGACATCATAACATATTCTGTTGATTCATAATTGAATGGCTACGACTCAGAGTAGTAATAAGTCACATAATGATATGCTTCATCAAAATTTTGAGTTTATGGTGTCTAATCATTTGTTTTTTTAGGTATCACCATTGTTGGGCCACAATCAGATTCGAAAATAGGGCTAAGTTGGTAACCAAGTTTGTGGATCAAATTGATATTGTGGAGGTGATTGAACCGGTAGAATTATGATTGGATCTTACATAGTGATATAGTTGTTTTCATGATATTTTCATGTTTCATGGATTCAAACGTATTACCATAAACCATATCATGTAATTGATGTTGATGATATTGAACATGAGGCTGATGCATCCTTTGAGGAGCATCCTGTTTGTATTGTTGATCATAGTGAGAAAGTCTTATGGGGAAAGACTACACCATTGGATCATGTTTTATGGAAGAATGTAAATGTTCAGGAGGAATACATGGAAATGTAATCGGATATATAGTCTGAAGGACTCGATCCCTTTTCTTTTGAAGATTAGTGATGCTTGGAACCGCGGATCGATGATAAGCTATTATACTATGGGTTGGTTGTAAGGATCCCAAAAATTATGTTTGAATTTAATTATTTAAATTATGGTTAAAATATCTTAGTTTTTGTTATTAACATTTTTATTCAGTGTATGAGTATGCTCAAAGGTGTTTTGAGGGTTTTGGACACAAAATAAAGGGAAATTGGGTTATCATGTGTATGTTGCACTGTTGGGGCATGGTAAGAGTAAACCGTGTGAATGGGGGGCCAAACTATGTGGGATTAGATAAAATAATTTCAAATGTTTTGGCACCTAGTTTTTTAAAACCTATGAGATCCCTAGGTATTGATCTGACTTGGACCCTTCTTGGAATGTGGTTGGTGCACGATTGGAGAATGGGTTGGAAAACTGTGTGGCCAAACCATGCATCCAATTAAAAAAATAAAAAATCACCAAATTGAACCCTTGTGATTTTAAGTTCTCCATCCTAATTTTCTCTTCATTTCTTCCACCTTATTCCATTTTTATGAACCAAAATCCTCCAACATTCTCAAGGGTCAATCATATTTGATTCTAGTCCATTTGGAGTGTCGTTGGTTGTAGATCGAAGCTCTGATTAAGTCCAATACTCCCCTTTCTTCTTTTTTTTGGATTAGTGCTTGAGGTTTTGTTCTCCTTCTTCTGAATCCCTAAAACCCTATTTTTCTGGGATGTTTTAGGTTTTGGATTAACAAGGTATTTTAATCCCAATATAATTCTCTGTAAAAGTGTGCATTTATCTTTGGATTTGAGGTAAGTGGTCTTTATGTTGTATCTTATATTTTAATTTTTCATTTCTACATGTTTGATTTTAATATTTCATCCCTCTTGATGTGTATTTTATGCATTTAGTTATATTTGGTAAAATGGATAGATAAATGATTATTTATACCATGATCCCAGTGTGATGCATTGAGATTTATTAGTCCTTTTAGGTCCACCCATGCTGTGTGCTAATATTCTATAACATGGAAAATTTTATTATTATGTCTAAAGTTAGATTGTATTGAAATAGAGACCATGATGAATGTGTTGAAATGTTAGTTCAAATTTTAAAGGGGAACTAATGGTAGTCATGTCCCATTATTGGAAATGTTATATGGGATCTTTGGGGATAATATGAAAAATGGTACAACAGAATAATGTGAATATGTCTAATGACTCACGAGTAATAATTCAACTCTATAAATGGGTTAATTCATGTAAATTGATGAATTATGTGAAATGTATTTTTTTATTGGATTTAATGAATATGAAAAATGGTTTAAGGTAAAAAATTTGAAATTGGTTAAATGGGTTTTTTTATATAAATGGTAAATGTGATAATGGGTTAAGGCTTGATGATGATTCATATGTTTATTTATAGGTGAATTGTAAATGTTATGTTTATTTATTGTAAATGGTTTATGATCTGGTATATGTGGAAAATGGATAAATAAGAATTTTTCCAAGGATTGGTTGTTGGGGGGTATTGGACTTGAGGATCAATGCCCATGGGTTAGGTTATAATGACACTCTAAACCCCACCCCATAATGCATAGATTAGGGAAGGGGACTGAGGCTCTATTCTTTTAAGGGATTAATTTAATGAAACTACATGGAATAAGGATCCTATGTAATTGGAATATGTTTTTTAATATAATATTTAAACTAGTGAGATATGGAACTTGACTTATTTATGTATGTATAATAGTTGACTGGATTAGGTCTCTTTTTAAATGATGTAAACGCCTATCCAATGCCATATCTGATGAAAATGGATTAACATATTAAAATTGTTAAGGATAATATTGTTAACTAATATAAGTTAATTTGTATTTTTATTACCTTTTCATTTATTTATCACTTTCACGAACTATACGTTTTTACTGGATATTTTGTAAACACTATTTGTGGTGGCCTGTAGAGTTTTACTCACACACAACTTGGGTCTCCAATCGATACCCGAGCAAATTTCATAGTTGTGGATTCTAATAAGGGAAAATTCATATTATGGGGATTTGATTGGGTCATAGGATGTGCATGGATTAGGATATAAACATGGAGTCAGGACTCATTTTAGAGATTTGGTTATTTGTATTTATTTCTGGTTTTTTCTCTTTTAGATTTATTATCATGACATGGAATATTTATCATTTGGTTGTGTTTTGTACCCTAGTTTTAATATAGTTAGTAATTCATGTTTCTAATTTTTACTATCTTTTTCCATTATTTTACAGGTTATCTACTATGGAATACTCTGTATAGAGGGTATAGTCTCCTCATGTAATCTATTAGACCCCTGCTTCTAGCTGGAAACCTCTGGTGTATGGGGAGGTGCACATTATGTCATGTGATGACCTAGATTATGGAATCCATTTAGTGTCTTCTAGGTCAGTAATATTATAGATATTTTCTATATTTCATTCAATAATTTAAAAAATAATGTATAACTAATTTTTTTCAGTTTCACTAAGAAATTATTAGTTTAATTAGATGGTGAAGAATCCCTCAAACAAATACTATTTTCCAAAAAATTTAAATAATAATATACAACTGTTTTATAAAATATATCCCCATATCCTCCATGGTTATTATCAATATAATATATCATGAATCTAGAATAACTTAATAGATATATTCATTACCCTTCGAAAGGAAGTGTATTTTAATATTACTATTATAAGATAAAATAAATAATTGAATTAAAATTGATATCCTTATGCTCTGTCACAGACTAAATGTATCTACAATATATAATGATAAAATGAAACATAATTTATGAGATCCCCAATAAATCTATTAGCTCTATTGTAATCATTCAAATATCATTCTTCCCATGGATACACCACAATCCAAAAAATAATAATAACCCCTTTAGTTCATAATAAAAAATAGATTAATAATATATTCTTATAATTCATAATTATTTAAAAATAAAATTAGTATTTTAATCAACATATTGAATCATTCCAAAAACATTACTCAATATTAATATAATGTCTTATGTTTGTCTGCCTATATGAAAAATCAATGATGTAAAAACCCTATATTTTGTTTATTTTAAAATTTTTATGTTATTTAACAATTAAATGTAATTATTCTCATATGTTGAGTTTTTCTAAAAAAATAATTCTATATAATTTCATCATTTATTGTAAGAAGAATTGAGAATTTGTCTAATGTCCTTTGTTTTTTTAATAAAAATTATGATTAAATAAAATCAAATAACTTTGTTATGATATGCAAAATATATCGAAAGTATGGTTGTTCCCCAAAAAACTCTACTAGGGGAATATGTGAATTAAAATATGAGACATCCATTATCATATCATTGATTGACCATAGGAGGTATAGTGGTGAAACTTGAGTTAAATAATTCCAATTAGAAAACAAGGTAGATCCCTAATATTTTTAATTTTGCATGGGGTATTGTTAACTTTTTCCCATTATTTTATTAGTATCATTGGACAAATTTTGGTCTCCCACAATGTTTTGTACAACATTTTATATTTTTCTTTATACACATCATCATCGATATTCATCATCAATTTTTGGGATTGTAGGTTATTTTTTATAATAAAACTTTCATGAAATTAATATTCTAATCCCTTCGATATAATTTGTAATATTTTTTCCGTAAACCCAAATTTTCATTATTTAAAATCTTATCAATTTCATTAAGTCTGATGGAATGATGTTCACAGAACATATATAATCACATATATTAACCCTTGATGTTATATTAAATTCAATAAATAAGATGTTTATATATATTGTTCTGTTTTAATTTTTTTTAATTTCCATGTTAATCATATGACGATTCCCTAGGTAGTAAGAGGTGACTAATTAGAATAAAAATTTATCAAGAGTTTATTTATGATTTTGAAAAGTACATTTAGTTTTATCATTAATTATGAATTATTTTTAGGATTAATAATTTTTATAGATTATTATTTTACACATGTATAATTGTAAAATTAATGAGTAAGTTATATAATAAGATGTTGAAATATGATTTAACTCTATATGTAGCCAGATTTTGGTTTCAAAATATATTTTACGTAGAGTTCCATTTATTAAATCATTTTTAGAGTTTCTAAATCATAACATTTGGATGATTGAGATATTTCAAGTGATAAATTTTTTTATTAAAAATACTATTGGTTATTATAAATATTAAATGATTATTGACTTTAAAAAATCATATATATATAATAGATAGATTTATAAAATAATGGTTAAATTAATGTTTTGAGTTATTCTTCCATTAAGTATATTGTTGAAATATTTCATGTAAAAATGATCAATTGATACATTATCTTCATTTTTATAGTTACATGATAATCATGAGAAAAATTATTTTGTTACTAAGGTAAATTAGAATTTATAGATTTAAAAGCCCAAAATAAAATTTCTTGAATATTTATTGAAATGTATAGTGATTCTAGATGATCACAATAATTGATTTGGAATGATGATTAAATCAGTAATTAATATTTATATGATTAATGGGAAATATATTTCTTCATGTGATCATAAAAAATATTTGATTAATGAAATAACATGAAAAAATATTAATAAACCATATTACTTTATGTAGTGAGGAAGCACTCCTGTGACATTTTTTAGATAAAATTATTCATATCTATGACTGTCTTATTTTTAGTTTTATTTATTATTTATGAATAATAATTTTAAATTATAATGTTTTACAAATCCTGACTCATTAATGATAAAATTTATAATATTGAACTGGTGATTTATGCATTATGACTTATGTGAGAGAGTTATTTTGATAATAGAAACATGGGAGATAGTCTATATCAATCCAATGGAACTGATAAGGGAATCATATATTATGAAGGCATGTGATCATCAGTTAGATTTTTCATTTTCTTCATTTTTTGGGATTTAACTATACTCATGAGATCAAAAATTGATTATTCAACTAAAGGAAAGTCTATTCTAGGTGATTTTGTATAGTTCACATTGGAAATAATAGAGATTTTTTAAAGATACATATCATGGGGTCCTTTTAAAATTACCTCTTAGCTATTTTTAGATTATAATTTAGCTATTTCCCTATTATAGGAAGATTCATCAGTTATATCATTAGGGAATGGGACTAAGGCTCTTTTCCCCTAATGTATGCATTAGATAAAACTACCTAGATAGAGGCTCTAATGTAAGTGTATTGTGTTTTTTAATGTAAAAATTACCCTAGTGAGATAGGGAACTTAACTTATTCCCTTATGTATATTAGTTGACTATCATAGGCCTTCGTTTAAATTGGGTAAATGTGTAACCCAAAGAAAAAGTAATGAAAATGAATTTAGTGATCCAAATGGTTAAGGATGATATTGTAAACTAATGTCTCCTGATTTTTCTTTTTCATAGAAATTAATTTATTTATCACATGAATGCACAATCGGTATAGAATTGATAATTTCTAGACATTATTTATGGTGGCCTACTAGGTTTTACACACACACTGATTATGCTTCCATTGTGTACCCAAAAAATTTCATTGTTACATGTCAGGACAAGGGAAAAGGGAATGTGCTTGGGAGTTGAGTTACGCTTGGGATGTGAATGGATGGGGATCTAGAAATAGAGTCCATACCCATTTTGTGGTTTTAGTTTTTCGCCTTCATTTTGTGATTTATTTACTTTGGGCACTTTTATCATGACATGTCATATTTATCATTTGGTTTTGTTTTCTACCCTAACTTTAAAATGGTTAGTAATGCATACTTATTTTTTTATTGTTTCATTTGATTCACATGTTACCTATTTTTCTTACTCTGGTAAAGTGGTTATATTCACCACACATGATCTATTATACCCTCACTACTAGTTGGAACCCTCTTGTGTATGGGGAGGCATGCTTGTGGTCATGTGGGAACCCGGTTCAAGGCATCGGTTTAGTGTCTTCTAAGTTAGGGATGTAACAGAGTTGTATCAGATGAGGTTATTTTTTGTTGTCTTATTATTTTGGATGGTATATGGGATATTATGATATGTTGGGCCTTGAAATGAGCTAATTATTAAGAGAAAAAAACCCATGTATAGGTAAAATTCAAGTTCATATGTTGGGATTGTTGTTCTTGGTGTGTATTATTACGGTTGAATGATATTTCACCAATGGATTAAGAACTTATTGGGTGATTCTACTACTTTTTGATATTTTACTCATGTATATAATGGAATAAGGTTGTTCATTCACACATCATTGTATAATCATGGGTATATATGTGTCATGCATCATGGTATGCATACACAGAAAGGGTGTGTGGGACCTGATGTGTAGAATTCATTTTACTTTCATGAAAATTTAAAAAAAATTGTGTCTAATAATGATGATGAAAATGGGTAAAAAGAAAGAATGTTAAATAATGGTTAAATAATTGTTCTTAATGAATGTTTGTAAATGAGTTCACATATTGTTTGTATGAAGTCGTGAAAGGGGAAATGTGCCTAAGAGAAAAGATTTACATTTACAGTGTAGAAATAGTTTTAAAAAAGGGGTGTCTAATGAACCACATGTGAATATAACTATTATTTTACCCCAGGTTCTTCATGGCCTATGTTAGGGATGGTCTAAGGTAGTGTTCTAGATGTTACTATATCCATTGGGGGTTGTGTGTGTGAAATGGGTTGTTTATTCATATTGAAGAGCCTTCTTTTATGTAAATTTGTTATGCTTCAAATCATGTAAAGTAAGATTAGTTCATGGAATTTTAGGAAGATTCCACCATAACGAAATGTTCTAGTTTGGCGATAAGATGGCTTCACTAAGAATGATATTCTAAAATAGGTGAAATAGATTCTAGTGGTTCATGGTAATATGGGGAAGATATGATATGTGATAACATCACTCATTTTATGAAAATGATGGAATGAGACCTAGGGTGGGCCAAACTGACTATGTTTGAGATATCCAAATAATTTTAGTTATAACAGACTCTAAAATCTATTGGAGAGGGTGGACCCAAGGTAGAATATTTATGGATAGATTCTATCCAAATTATTTTGAATCACTTTTATAATCATATAGGGAAGATAGTTAAGTTTGTAGTATATAAATAGTAAGAAAAGGAAAATTTCTCGTTGAATATCTTAGATAAAACATTGCAGGAAGATTGTATTAAATGGAAGGGCTTCTAGGAGTTTTTTTGGAAAACATCTATCTAGAGACTTTGAGACCTGAGCAAGATACAGTGTTTATGAGATAGATACATGGAACTATGTCAGAGGTGGATTATGGGGTCCATTTCAAAGACTTACTATGATTTTTAACAGTGTAGTAAAGGGAAGAATCCACAACATAATGACATTTCCATGATGGTATTATACATGAGATTAAGTCCTAGGTTAAAATCATCCATTTAATGAGGTTTTTAAAAGTTATGTATGAGGCCCTTAATTTATAACTAAAGTTGAAGGTGGCTTCAGGTGGTGGACTTGTGATTCCAATTGGATGGACTATTGGTGTGACTTTTGAGGACAGGAAGCATCGTTTCAAGAATCTTCACTAGGGTGGTATCTTTCAGAGTAGTAAGAAGATAGGATCAGCCACTTGGGGTGGTGACCAGGTGTTTTTGTATCTGTATGAGAGTCTATTAAACGTGCGAGGTTAGTTCCTCCAACTACCCATTAAGTTTCAAGCATGAAGAAAAATGTTTCCTGTGCAGTGGTTATATAGGAACCCTCAAAATATTGGAAGGCATGAAATATTGATGTTGATGTCAGGTAAAGGAAGGTGTGGTTACCCCATATTATGCATGCAGTTAGTGCTCCACCAACTGAACATATAGTTGTGGAAGGTATAATACTACAGGGTAAGAGTTTTCATACCGGTAGGGTAGTGTATTGTCGGGGATTCAAACTCATTCCTTGGGTGGAGGGGTGGATTCGCTTCTTGTAGTTAAGTCTATACTTAGAGGTCAAGATGTTAGACCACCAACTATTAGAGGAATTATCATTGTAGATTCCATGCTTTTTAGTGTTTTATTTGACACAGGTGCCTCACACTCATTTGAATCTTCTATGTTTGTGGTTTTGTTGGTTCTATAAGTGGAACATGTGTGTGGTTTTATATTGATTGGTACATTGTTAAGGTAGCAAACAGAAAGTATCAGGAAATATAAGGGGTGTTCTCTCAAGGTTGGTGGGTAAGTTTTCCTATGGGAATTTTTTTTGTTTGAGATGTTGGGTCTTGGTGTGATTTTAGTTATGAACTAGATATTGTTATAAGAATCCAAATTTTATTGTTACTAACATATGGTAACATTCATGTCTCTTTAGAGAGACACATATCCATCATTGAGAGTGGGATGTTAGGGTAGGTCATGCAGGGCCATTTTGCCAATAGTTAAATGAACTCAAGGTCCAAGTGGTCTGTCTTATTATTGATGTGGAGGGAGTATGTTAGAATGTGTATCATCATATGGTGGATCAATATCATGATGTGTTTCATGAGTACTTATCATGTTTACCACCCGAGAGAGAGGTTGAGTACATGATATATATTCTTTCGGGGGAAGACCCAGTTTTTATTCCACCATATATAATGACATTGGCATAACCGTATGAACATAAAACTCAATTGGATAAAATAGAGAGAAAGGGGTATATTCATACAAGTACATCACCTTGGGGATCTCCTATTTTGTTTTCTAGGAAATTTGACAAATCTTTTTGACTATGTAAGGATTATTGGAAGATGAATCAGATGATAGTTAATAATAGATACCATTTTCCTCAAATCGATGAAATATTTTACCATCTTGTGGGTGAAGCATTGTTCACCAAGATTGATTTGAGATTAGGGTATCAAAAGTTGAGGGTGAGACCTTCTGATATACCGCAGTCTACCTTCATGAAAAAGTATGTTTTATTAGTTTTTTTCATACCATTTGGTTTAACCAACACACTGGCATTGTTTATCTCTCTAATAAACCAAAATTTTCTCCCTTAACCAGATTAGTTCAATGTTGTCTGTGTTGATGATATATTGGTGCACTGAAATACTCGTGACGATTAGGACATCCATCTTAACAACATCTTGAGTGCACAAATAAGGAATATGATATATGAAAATCTATAAATATTTTATTTATGGTTTGAAAAGTTAAATTTCTTATGTAACATCATATAGGATGAAGGTGTATCAATAAACTGAGAAAAAGTGAAGGCAGTTGTGTCTTGGGAGCATCACAATAATGTTTCTTAAATATGATGTTTTTTTGGATTTTTTCAGTTATTACTGAAGATTCATTAAATAATTTTCTCATTAGGAAGTGCCAATTTTAGTTTTAACCAAGAAAAGAATGAATATTTAGTGGTGTAATTATTATGATAATTCCTTTTAGGAATAAAAGATTAAATTTACATCCACACTGATTCTGATCTTACATGAGCTACGTAAGAATTATACATTGTTTTTTGATGAATTTAGTGTTGGCCATGTGATATTTTATATGCAGGATGATCAAGTAGTGTTTTATGGATCCTGAAAATTGAGGCCTCATGAAATAAATTACCCTACTCATGATCCTGAGTTGGCTGTGGTGGTTTATAATTTAATGTGTTGGTGGCATTAATTTTTGGGAGAACAGTTCACCATGTATATTGATCATAAAATCCTTAAGTATATCTTTTCTTAGTGTGATTTTATTATTATTTAGTCAAGATGGATCAAGTTCATACATTACTTCATCTTTTAGATGGTTTAGACATAGAGAAAGGGAAATAGTGTTACATATGATTTTAGTTAGAAGACCCAAAATCAGGCTATTTAGGAATTAGGTTAGATGTGGAAGATGATGGATTCTTTGTTAATATGTATCTCTTGTTGGAGGATGTACAAGGGTATATAACTGTTGAATAAATGGATGTTGAGTCCATGATTGTGATCTAGAATAAGGAAATGCAACATTTGGATCTGAAATTTTTGTCTTTGATGGAATGTTTTAAAGGTGGTGCTTCAGCTTCTAATTGTATCATTGGATATGATGGGATCATTTATGTCTGTAACCTCGTGGTTGTGCCAAAATATATATGAAAAGAGTTTATATGATAATTTTTTGCATCAAAGTGGTATGTGAATCCTAGTTTTACCAAAATGTATCATGATCTTTATAGGAAGTATTGGTGGCTGGGGATGAATCAAGATGTTCTAGGTTTCATGGCATGATGCCTAAATTTCCAGCAAATGAAGGTTGATCATCAGTGTCCGAGTGGTTTTTTTTAGCCAATTCCCATTACATAATAGAAATATGATTTTGTGAAGAACAATTTTTTTCCTTATGTATTATATGGATTCCATAGAACAATGGTGTGATCTGGGTAGTTGTTGATGGTTTGGCCAAGGTGATACATTTCCTACCAATTTGATAGAACATCACTATTGATCAGTTAGAAGAGTTGTATGTTTGTGAAATAGTATTGTAGCATGGGATAACATGTAATATAGTTTATGATAAAGATTTTTACTTCACATCATGCTTCTAGTTGGGATTATAAAGATTTCTTGGTACCTATGTGTTGTTGAGTATGACCTTTTACCCACAGATGGATGGTAAATCTGAGCATACTATTCTGGTACATGAGGTTATATTGAGGTCTTGTGTCAAATATTCTTGTGGATCTTGGGAAAAGAACTTATCACTTGTTGAGTTATCCAAAAATAATATTTATTAGTCTATAATTCATATTGAACCATTTGGGGGTCTCTATAGTAGACCATGTAGATCTTCATTTGGTAAGATGCTAGATGGGGAATCTGAGTTCTTTGGACCGAGTGTCATATAGGAGACATCGTAACTGATTCAGTTGATTTATAATTGAATAGATATGACTCGGAGTAGGAATAATTCATATGAATATAGGAATAATTGACCTCTAGATTTTATGGAGGTTGGTCGTGTGTTTATTCGGGAATCACTATAGTTGGGTCACAATCAGATGTGAAAATAGTGTAAATTGCCACCCAGGTATATGGGTCCATTTGATATAATGAGGTGGATTGGATCGATGGAATACTGATTGGATCTTCCAAAGAGATATAGTGATATTCTTGATTTTTTTCATTTCTCATATCCTCAATAGTATTACCAAAACCCATATCATGTGATGAATGTTGAGGTTATTGAACTGGAGTCTAATGCGTCCTTTAAGGAACATCCAGTTCGTATTGTAGAACTTATTAAGAAAGTATTATATGGAAATACTGTTACCATGGTTCATGTTTTATGGAATAATGGAAACATTCAAGAAGAATTCTTGTAAAGGGTATCTAATATGGATGACCAATGACCCAATCCCTTTTCTTTGGATGCTCAGTGATGCTTGGAAGTGCGGCTCAAGTACGATCCATTATAATATTGATATATTGTAAGATCCCAAACATTATGTTGGTATAACATTGTTTAAATTTGGATTAAATATATTAATTTTGGTTAATTAAATATTTATATGTTTTATGATGAAGCATGGGGGTGTTTCGAGTGTTTGGGACAAGAAATAAAGGGAAATCGTGTCATCTTGTATATGTTTCACTGTTGGTGCATGGTTAGAGTAAACCATGTGAAGGGGGAGGACAAACTATATGGGACTATATAATGAAATTAAAAATGTTTTTCACATAGTTTTTAAAACCCTGTGAGATCCTTAGGTGTTAATATGACATGGACCCCTCTTGGATGGAGGTAGGCGCATAGTTTGAGCAAGGTTTAGAAAATTGTGTAGCCAAACCATGTGGCCCATTAAAAAGTGAAAATTCACCACATAGACCCCTTGGGATTTTAAATTACTCAACTTATTTTCTCTCCATTTCTTCCTCATCCATCCTAGTGATTAACCAAACTCCCCAAATATTCTCAAGGGTCAATATTCTTTGATTCTAGTCCATTTGGTGTGTCTTTGTTTCATATCAATGCTATAATTAATTCTAATAATCCTATTTATTATATTTTCATGATTAGGGGTTTTGGTTTTGTTCTGCATCTTTTAAATACCTAAATTACTTTTTTATTGGAGGTATTTAGTTGTGGCTTAATAGGGTTATTGAATTCAGATCTATGGCTAAATACAACGGTGCGTTCATCTTTGGAATTGTGGTAGGTGGCCTACAATATATATCATGTAGTTAAATTGTTGATTTGTGATTGTATGGTTATATTATTATATCCCTCATGATTTCCATTTAATTCTATTATTGATTCTTTTTTAAATGGTGGTGTAAATTATGATTTTGACCCCTCATGATCTCTGAAGGATCCATTAAGATTTATTAGTCCATTTAGGGCCACCCATGGGGTGTGCCAATATTTTTATAGATGGAAAACTTTATTTTTAAGCCTAAAATCCACATTTATTTATATAGAGAATAGGATAAATATGTTGATATATTATTTCAAATTTTTAAGAGGCACTAATGGTATTTGTGTTTCGTTATTGGAAATAGAAAAAAGGACTTGTTGGGAAAATGTGAAAATTGGTTAAATTAAATAATGTAAATATATCAAATGAATTAAGAGTTATAATTGAATTACATAAATGGGCTAATTCCTGTAAATTGATGAATTAAGTGAAATGGATTAATTTATGGGAATTAATGAATATACTAAATTAGTTAAGGGGTAAAAATTGAAATGGGTTACATAGGTTATGCTAAGTAAATAGTAAATGTTATAATGGGTTAAGGCTTGATGAGGATTCATATGTTAATTAAAGGTGAGGTGTATATGTAATATTTATTGATAGTAAATGGTCTATGATATGGTGTTTGTGGTAAATGGATAAATAATAATGTGATCATGTATTGGTTGTTGTGGGGTATTGGACTTGAGGATCAATGCCCATGGGTCAGGTTACACTAAGGCTCTAAACCCCAACCCATAATGCACAGGTTAGGGAAGGGGACTGAGGATTTATTCCCTTAAGTGCTTCATTTGATGAAACTACATGGACTGAGGATCCAAGGTAATTGTACTATGTTTCTTAATGTAATGTTTACCATATCAAGAAAAATAAATTTACATATTCCCTTATAAGTAATAGTTTGTTGGCTTAGGTCATTGTGTAAATGATTTAAATTCCTAAACTATGGAACAACTGATGAAAATGTATTGAATGATTAAAATTGTTAAGTAGAACATTGTTAACTAATGGAACCTATGTTTTATATTTTATTACCTTTTCATTTCTTTATCACTTGCATGCACAATCTGTTTAGACTAGATATTTTGTAGACACTATTTGTTGTGGCATATTGAGTTGTAATCACACCCTGCTCAGGCCTCTATTGGATACCCAACCAGATTTCATAGTTACAAATCATTATAAGGGAAAAGGGTATATGCAATGGAGTTGAGTTGGGATTGGGATATGCATGGATGAGGATCCAAACATGTAGTCAGGGATCATTTTGGAGTTTTTTTGTTTGTCTTTAATTGGGATTTTCATCACTTTCAGAGCTGTTAGCATGACATGGCATATTTATTATCTGGTTGTTTTTTGTACCTCGGATGGAAAATGGATAGTAATTCATATTTCTAGTTTTTTTCTTGTTTTTTTAATTTATTTAACTCATTATCTACCATAGAGTTCTCTGATAAAGAGGTTATATTCTCCCCAAGTGATCCATTAGACCCTTGCTGCTAGTTGGCAACCTTTGGCGTATGAGGAGGTGTACTTGATGTCATGTGTTGAAAAAGATTATGGCACTGGTTTAATGACTTCTGGATTAGGAATAATACATATATTTCCAATAGTTCATATAATAATAAAAAAATTAAAATATTACTATTTTTTCAATTTCACTAAATATATGTTAGTTGAATTATAAAGTAAAGAATCCCCCACACAAAAACCATTTTCCGACAATTTAAATTATTAATAAACCACCAATTCATAAAATATATTCTCATATCACACATGGGTATTTTCAATATAATATATCATGAACATAGAATAATTTGACAGATATATTCATTAACCTTCAAAAGAAAGAATATTTCAATATTATTATTATAGGATAATCTAAATAATTGAATGAAAATTGATATATATATGATCTATCACACACTAAATATATCGTAAAATATATAATGATAAAATGAAACATAATTTAGGATATCCCAAATCAATCTTGTAAATCTATTACACTCATTAAATTATATTTATTCTTTTGGATACACCTCACCCAAAAAAATAACCCATTCAGTTCATACTAAAAAGGTAATAAATAATATCTCATTATAATTCATAATTATTGAAAAATAAAATTTTTATTTTAATTGACACAGTGAATCATTCCAAAAGCAATATTCAATATCAATATAATTCCTTCATATCATTTATATGTATGAAATATCAAGGGCTGTAAAAACTCCAAATTTTGGTTATTTTAAAATTTTCATGTTTTTTAACAATGAAATGTAATTATTCTGATACATTGATTGATTATATAAGATTATTTTATATAATTTAATAATCTCTAGAAATAAGAATCGTGAATTAGTTCCTGGTGTCATCTATTTTTTAATAAGTTATTTTGATTAAATAAAATCAAATAACCTCGTTAGGATATGATAAAGAAATCAAACATATGGTTGTGCAACAATAAACTTCTACTAGGGAGATTGTGTGATTTAAAATATGAGTCTTCAATTTTTATATTAGTGATAGACCATAGTAGGTATTGTGTTGATACATGTGTTAAATAATTCTATTTGGAAAACAAGAGATATCCCTAATAATTTTAATTCTTCATGGTGAATTATTACATTTTTTCCATTATTTTATTAATATCATTGGTAACATTGTGGCCTCCCACTATGAGCTAGAAAACATTTTATCATTCTATTTATATACATCATCATCGATCTTAATCATCGATTTTGGGACGGTAGGATATCTTTATCAACAGAAAATTCATGAAAGTGATATTCTAATCCCTCTAACAAGATTTCTACAATTCTTTTTTTTCTCAAACCCTAATTTTCTTTATTTAAAATATTATCAGTTTCATCAAGTCTCTTGAAATGATGTTAATTGATTATATATAATCATTTATATTAACTATTTATTTTTTATTAAATTGAAAATGTAAAATATTTATATATATTTTTATATTTTAAGTAATTTTGTTTTCCATGTTAATAATATGAGGATTAAATAGATAGTATGAGGTGACTAAATGGAATAAAAAGTTATCAAGAGTTTATTTATGATTTTTTATGTATATATAGTTGAATAATTAATTATATATTATTTTTTGGATTATTAATGTTTTTAGATTCTTATTTTACATGTGTATGATTGTAAAATTAATTAGTAAGTCATATAATCAGATGTTGAAATATTATTTAATTATATATACAAATATTTTGGTTTCAAAATATATTTTATGAATATTTTCAGTTTTTAAACCCTTTTCAGAGTTTCTTAATCATATAAAGTAGATAATTGAGATATTTCTAGAGATAACGTTTTTTGAGAAATTTATTATTGGTTATTATAAATATTAATTGATTATTGAATTTAAAAAATGATATAGATATAATAGATATATTTATAAAATGATTATTAAATTCAGGTATTGAGTTATTCTTACTATAAGTATATTATTGAAATATTTAATGTACTAATGAATAATGGATTCATCATCGTGACTTTTATTGTTACACAAGAGACATGAGATAAATAATTTTGTTAGAATGGAAAATTAGAATTTACAGATTTAATATCCCAAAATCTAATTTCCTAAATATTTTTTGAAATGTGTTATTATTCTGGATAAGTAATATAATTTATTTTGATTCTGGATTAAAGGATTAAGTACTATTAATATGAGTAGTGGTAAATATATTTTTTTGTAGGGTTATAGAAAATATTTTATTAATCGAATTTCCTGAAAAATTATTAACAAACCATTTTATTATATGTAATGTGAAAGCACTAATGTGAAAGTTTTTTAATAAAATTATTCATATAGATTAGAGTCTTTATTGTAGTTTTATTTTTAATTTATGAGTAAAAATTTAAAATTAAAATGGTTTACAAATCATGACTCATTAATGATTATATATATAATATAATAAGGGTTATTTATGAATTATGACTTATGGGAGAGTATTATTTTGATAATAAAAAGTTGAGAGAAAATCTATATCAATATAATGTAATTGTTTTGGACTTAACTATACTCATGAGATCAAAAATTGATTATTCAACTAAATGAAGCTCTATGAGAGGTGATTTTGTGTAGTTCATATTGGAAATAATAGTTATTTTTTAAAGATACAAGTCATTGTGTCCTTTGGAAGTGACCTCTTAGATCTTTTGCGATTCTAATTTGGGTATTTACCTATTATAGGAAGCTTCATCATCTATATAATTTGGTATATGCCCTTATAAAATACTAATAAATTTTTCATGTTCATTCCATGAATTATAAGAGACGTATATATAGTTTTTCTAATATCAGTGACTCATTGGAGGAACCAAATACCTTGTATATTTAGTTGAAATCCCATGAGAGATATTATTGAGTTTTATGTTTAGGTAATGACCAATGACTGAATTTAAAAGTGACGTTTTACATAACCTATATTTTAACACGAGGATAGATTATATTTCTACATGTTTTAATTGAAAATAAATGAGATTTTTATTTGTTCATAGGGTATAAAATTTTGAGAGACATATGAAATAATATTTTTTAAGTATAGACCAACTGATAGAATTCAATTATTATACTAAATAAGAGCCCTTATGAATATTATATGGGATAAATTTAATAGATATTTAATTATAAAATTTCAACCATTGAGGATGGTTTTTGTATGATTCAATTATTTATTACTTTACCTATGGTGGAATATGTGAATTATTTGATGATATTTATGAATATGAACTAAAATAGGGATATTATATAATGTAGTATCCCTTGAATCATATATAGTGATTTCAAAATAATGTATATCACATATATATTCTAACGATACAAATTGAATTTCATATCAAATTTCATACTACATCCCTCATAGTTTTCAATGGATAAAAATAATTTATATAATCCATTTAGGAAGATAAAAAATGTTATCATTTTTGGAAATGATAAAATTTTTACATTTTCAATAGAAAATATTATAGGTAATTCATTTTTACTTCCATACTGTGGACACAAACCATCTACATCCTGAATGAAATAAAATAATCCAATATAAAAAAATAGAATCCTCCTATTTTAGAAACAAAATACTTCATATTAAGTATTGAAACTCTATTCACTCTCATTTATCATTTTATCTTTGTTGCGGATGGTGAAATCACATCATAAGAATTCATGGGATCTTCCCCAAACATAAAGAGATTTTCTGTTATCCTAGTGGCGTTTAAAGTAAATTGGATGTATCTCAGTGATCCTTATCATGGAAAATACATTATTAATGATGGTCATAGAGCTTCAATCATTCTAGTTACACCTATTTATATTTATAATCATCCTTACACAAAGATTTAATATTTATATATTATGAACAAAATGTATTTCTTCAACTATGATGATCATGTGATGATCCAACAAAATATTTCATTGGCATTATATCTATTTTCATAATCATATAAGAATGAGTTTCACCTATTTTAAATTTTAAAATGTGTATTGTAAGGTTTTTTAGGATATGTAATATTTTAGGAAATGATGTGGTGTAATGTTAGCTATTAGATCTCTATTTATGGTAGTATATAGTTGGATAATGTACTATGATCACACAATTTGGGATTATTTTATAAATAAACATAATTTTTGATACTCTAATTTACATTAAATTATTAGATAATGAAATATGTTAAAATAATAAAGAAATTATGTCATAGTATAATGTAATGTATGATCCCCTATATGAAATTAAGTTATAGGAAAATTTAATGCACAATAATTTATTAAAATATAGCATAAATAAAAATAGTGATATAGTAGGTCTCATTTATAATAATTGGTAGATTTATATAGATAGAAGATACCTATGTTAAGATCCTTATCATAACATAAAATTGATGGTAGACCTATCATTCATAAATCATGAATTTTGTTGATTTTTTTATTTTTTAGGGAAAAATTATTATATCTAAAAAAATATATAAATATATAAGGGTTAGGAATTGTAAATATAAAATCTTCATGCCTAGAAAAAATATGAATTGTTCATATTAATATGAAATATTAAATATATAATTAAAAATTTGTATTTATCTATTTATTTATTTTAAATATTCATTATTATAAATTATTTATAAATGGATAATTTCATGTGTACATTTATATATGTTATAAATTAATTTATATGAATTTAAATTTCATGAGATACATTCAAGGTATGGTATCAAAAGTTTTAGGTTTCATTTACCGTGAAATAATACTTTAAGTAAATATATTATATTAAATTCAATTATTTAATATAGTGTTTATATATTAAGACTTATAGTAAAGATGGAATTGGAATCTACCTTTACTAATATATCCCTAGGCATAGGTACTTGGGTTCGTACTTCCCACTAGCATAGAGATTTATTAAATGTTCAATAAATGTTGGTGTTGGAAATTTGTTTCTCTAGTCTTAATCACTTGATATTTTTTAATTTTATATAATTTTAATCCAGAAAATGAAATTTTTATTTAACTTATGCAAATGATGAATTTAGATATTTTCAAGCATCTTTAGACTCTATTTTTTGGTGTGCAACAAAGGAAAGGGATTTTATAAAGAGGTAAACCATTATATTGTTAAATTATATTACATTATTGGATAGAATTAAGTTTCAAAAACTAAATCATTAGATGCAGTAATTAAAAGAATCGGGCAGGATAAAAATAATGATTATATAAGAATTAATAGTTATATATTTATCATATATGTGATATATATTAAATTTGGGAGATGTTAAAATAAATCTAATGAAATAGTATTTTTTTATATTCCATCTAATGAAAATAAATTTCAATACCTTTATCATCTAACTAAATAGATCAGGCTTACACTAGATGTATATGGATTATTTTTTATATGGAATGATTTGTATAAGAGAACCTAATTTGATTATATTCCCATATATAACATTGATCTATGTGTTAAACATGTCCAGAAGGCCCTAAAAATATTTGGTTACAACCGAAATAATATTATGTTTAACTATATAATAAATTTCGGCATCAAGATGTCCACTAAACTATCAAAGAGACATATATGATATGAATAACAAATTTTATTACCTAAATATATTATTTATTGTAAAAACTCTAGAGAAATCCAAAAAATAATTTATTGTGTGTCCTGTCTTACTAAATTGATATTATGTATGGGGTTATCATCTCTATTTGGAGTGCATTCATCGAAATATAAAGATGAAAATATATAAATCATTGTACTCAACTGTAGATGTATCTTTATGATAGATTATGGCTACATCATGTTTATCATTTTTAGGTCACCTATTGGTATGAACTATATAAAATTATAGATAAGTATCAAAGGTTTAGAGGTGTTATAAAGGAGAATCATTTCGAGCATATGGATTTTAATCTTATAGAAATCAATCAATCTATGTCTTACTATTGTAGATTAGACATTAGTTTTTCATTATATATTTTCATTATTAAATATAGAATCCCAAAAATTATAGAATTTTAAATTAGGTTAATGTTTTGGAAATAAGGAATGTTTTTCGTTATAAGATGTATCAACATGTGAACAATGTCCACCTAGTAGATTATTTCATGATGTAAAAAACTATAACTATGTTACGAAAAATAATATATGATTTTTGTATCCTATTTAGAAAATATGCGATTTTCATTCATTATTTTGAAAAAAATATTTTTAATATGTATGAATGAAAATCATTATGGTATCTGAAATATGGAAATGATTTTATACAATATAGATACTGATAATACAATATATCTCATTTAAAATAAAAATTCCATTGTTGATTTGAACCCTATGTATCTTTGGCATTATGACTATTAATAATGAAATAGGAAATTAATTCAAATGATCCATATAGATAGAGTTTTGGAATCATTCCATTTTGAATTACATTATAATTGGTAATCTTATTTATTCTTAAAAAAGAACACAGAACCATTTAATGAAAATTATGAATGAACTATTGTACTATTTTATCATATACATAATGACATATGTGGTACAATGAGCACTCATTCATGTTGTTTCTTTATATTTTATTTTATTTTTTTAGTTGACATTAGTCGGTATAGTTATGAATTTTTTATGAGGTATAATCTTGAATGTTATTTATGGTTGAAATATTTTAAATAAGAATTATAAAATCAAATAGTTAAAACTATTAATATTATCCAATCAAATTTTGGTGGTGAATAATTATGCTTGTAATTCATTGATCTCTTCAAAGATTTTCCATTGTTTTCACAATTCACTACTCCAATAACGCTGTAGTGTAATTATGTGTCTGAGATGAATAATAATTTTATTTTAGACATGGTATGATTGATGGAAATTCATTATGGACATCCTATTAAATTTTTGGGATATTCTCTTGAAACTGTTTCATTCAAACATAACCACATTATATATCTAGTGGTCTTTAAAATATCATATAAGATGTGGGATAAAAACATTACAATTATTATTTTATATGAATTTGGAATGTTGATCTATATAAATTTTTTATATTGTCTAACAAACTCATCAGTAAGTCAAAATAATTGATTTTATTTGTTTGTCCCAAGAAAATAAAGGAATGTTATTTCTATAGTCTTAGTAAGCATGAATCAATTTTTAGTAGAAATTTTATATTTTATGAGATCAAATATATTAAATTATGTGTTAATGGGATAAATATTGACCATAAATAAGTCCAAGACCACCGCACATGATGTTATCTTGATATAGAAGTTGATCTAGATCCAGAACGTGTTTCAATTAAATATCACATTCATGTTGCACATCAACCTAGAGTATCTAGTAGGATTCTTCAATAGAAAAATAGTTATGGATTTATTATGAAAAATTATGAAGCAATAATTTTCATATATGGTAATCCTAATACAGATAGATATTCCATTAAGAGTATGGATTTTGAGATATTCTTAACTTCTTCCACATCTAATATAGACTTCTTATACACTAAATAAGTTTGGAATATGGTGGATGCACCTGAAAAGATATGTCTTATAGGGTGTTAGTGGTTTTTTTAGAATAATGCTAACATTGTTTTCTGAATGTCTACCTATAAATATTTCATAATGGTAACTGATTAGAAAAAAATAATGGAATTTACCACGATGAAACCTGTACACCAATTTAAATGATAAAATTTATTGAGATATTAAATTACATAACAATTTACAAGGATTATAAGGTACATAATAAATATTTAAAATCACATTTTATAGTGTTCTTTTAATCAATGAGGTGTATATTATAAGGCCTCATGGTTTTAATTTCCAAAAGAGTCTGCTATAATTTAAATATTACAACTATCTATGTTTTGAAAAAATAAATCATCTTAGATTTGATAGATTTAGTTTAATGATGAAATCAAAGTATTTTGGTTACCTAATATATGTGTATAAATATTGTGGATATTAGATTATTATTGTGAGTGTGCTCATGTTTCTTATATTGGTTAGGTATGATATACTACTCATCCTAAATACTACTATAACATCAACATTTTTAATGATGTGGTTACGGAAATACTTCTCCATAAAATTCCTTGGTGAATTGGAATATATATTTGGTAACAATATATATATACATATATATATATATATATATATATATATTTAATAGGATTCTTGGACTGAGTCAGAACACATATATTTGTTGTGTCCTAAAGCGGCGTACCAGTGAAAACTTCTATAGCAGTTCTTTACAACTATTAATTGGGATAATTCATGGGATGATTAAAAATAATTCTAAATATTTAGAAAATACATATATAATTACATATGATTCATACATATGACCTGTAATGTGTATTATTGTATGTACATGACATGATTCCACTTATTCTTTTAGTATAACATATTGATACAAATCCAATTATCATTTGTGTAACATAATTATTTTCTAGAAAATACTTTTGTACTATAGAAGAAGTGAAAAAATATTATTGGTATTTTAAGAATTAATACTATTTTGGTTTCCAATACAAATAATATTATATGAAATATAAATTTGGTTTCATTTTTATTCACCAATATTTTAGAAATCAGTAGTTAGAGTTCTAAATATGCTACTGTAGTGGACTCAAAAATCCCATATCAAACACTATATCATTCAAAAGATTACTGAGATTTGATATGTAGTTATTAGTTGGGAGGATATATATGGAAATATATAAAATCTTTAGAAAATAATTTACAATATAAAAATTAAGAGGGACATGTTGAGAAACTTTTTATTATATACATGAGAGATTGTGTGAAATGGTTGTAAAATGAATCGTTGTTTTATAATAAATGAAATATATATAATAATAATTTTCTCATATGTGTTATATTTATATTACATGGCCTATAGAATTATAATAATCCCTATATTTATAAATTTTAGATTTTTTATAATCGAGGATCATCATAGAATATTATGGTGTTTGATGATATGTTATGATTACCTTGAGTAAAATCATACAGATGAAGAAAAGAATAGTATATATGATAAAAAACAATTTTGTTGAATATTTTATTTATAATAAATGATATAATTTCCCCACATTGTGCTAAATATGTTTATTTATAAAATATTTGGGATTTGATCATTCAATTGAAAATTTGGTGAAAATTCAAGTTTTACCCTTTATAGTGCACAGTAGTATTTCGAAGATAAATATTTTTATATTTATTATTGTAATATGAAATTTTTAACAGTGTTCCTACCTTAAGGTTCTACAACATTCATTCAGGACACTAGAGCTAAAAAGGGCATTTGGATGGAGTAAATGGGACATTAATCCAATGGTGGGCTGGACTCGGCAGAATGGACATGGGTTTTGTATTTGGGCCATATCATCTTCATCTGGTCTTGGATTAATCCCATATTTTGAGAGGATCTCGGGGATTCATTTTCCCACAAATCAGCCTTCTGGAAGGTGAGATGGTTCACGCGTGTTCAAGGTAAAATGGGCGGTGAAAGTTGTATTAAAATATTTGGCCGAGATTTCCCATTCACACTTGAAACCTCTTTAAACCTAGCCTCCCCTCTACTCTATAAATTGTATTTTTTCTCATTTGGAGGGTTTGGTACGTTCATTAAGAGATTGGAGGAAGAGGAGAATTTTTTTCACCCAAATTCTCCAACCATTGTAAGAGGGGTAGCACTTGAAGCAAGGATCCCCTCATCGAAGACTCATTCTCTTCTTCATTTTGTAATGTTTTCATTTGTGTCATAAACTTCTTTGTTCTTCTTTTATTTTTCACTTTTCTTATGTTTTGTTTAAATTTCATATTCTATTAATCTTCCTAATTTGTTTGTAATTCTTGAGTAGAAGCGTTATTGGGTTATGCCCATTATAAACCTTTGCACATTCAAAACGCTTCTACGATGATTACGCCACCCATGGAAGAGTAGTCTTTTAGTAATCGATCTATCTTCTACCCTCTTAATTAAATTATTTTGAATAAATGATCTACTTAAATTCACTAAATATGATCTATTAACTGAGTTTTCAAATTAAATGAAACTAAGAAAGCAATTGAACAATAAACACAAAATGCGCGAGGTTGGGATTTGTGTGAATTGTGAGAGCGTAAACTTAATCGGTAATACAAGACCACACGGTATCAATTTGTAGAGTTCAAATAAAATCCCTAAAATCAATTAATCCTCATTTCCAGAGTGGTTATGTGCCTTAATTTATCACTGACCATATGCTAATCTTAGAACATCAATCAAAGCAGGGTGTTGCGATTGCATGTTCCAAAGTTAGCCTAGGGTTAAATTCACTTCATCTTCGTGTTAATATTAATTCTCGTAGGGTTCAAGATTTAACAAATTAAGGTATCATAAGTTAGTGAATGTTAATTTAAATGATAATGATTAATAATAGAGTGAAGTGGTAGAGTTATATCGATTACGCCTTTTAAAATATTTTCTAAAAAAACGTCTTCTTGTTGTGCCTTTTTAATCAAACATCATTTCAAAATTAAAAACAAAAAATGCAATCTTCATCCAGAAAACTTATTCTAGATCTATAAAGTATAAGAAACCCCCATCTATTCAATTAGTGTTTTTATTATCCTTTGTTTTATTTTTATAATACCTCTAAGAAGTTGTTTTAATTCACTTCCTCCTTTGAGAGACGACCTTGGTCAGCCACTTTGCTGCACCTAAGTACCCCAAAATCACACTAATCATTTGATGGCACCCACGACAGTTCTATTTCAATATAGCATAAAAATAATTGATTGATGATGTAATAAGTAAAGAAATACTATCTATAATGAATCTCACAAGTATATCTCATTGAATTTTATAAGGTTATTGTTATAATCATGGTTGCATTCATATTATGAATTCCTACTACCTGAGGTTGGTTAATACCTCAAATGAGAACCTTCATACTCTAATATCATTCTTATGCATCAATGCAGAAAACCTAATCTAGGGTAGATTGTATTAATAAATAAATTTGATTATTTAGATATCTATTAATATGGGTTCTTTATATTTTATAATAAGTAATGAAATATATTCAATTTATTGAATTATAATATTGAAATTCAATGTTTTTCATAGTTGAGTGACACATGATGTGCTCTGCCACATAAATGAATTACATGATGTATTCATTCAAAATACTCTGTCTATTTTTGTGAATTGTAAATGTTTGATTTGGCATATACTATATTTACTTGTTATATATCGAGTTTTAAATCCATTTCATAGACAAAGGGATTATATAAATATACATTTCATTTAAATGATTCATCATATTATGGACATGTACATGTAGAGATATGTGTACTTTTGATTGGGATAACACCATATACCATAATATATTGACTAAAATAGTTATTTCTCTAATGTAAACAATTTTTTTACAACTATGAAAATAGTTTTTCATATTTTTTTCAGTACAATAAATTATTATA
This sequence comes from Viscum album, assembly GCA_963277665.1. NCBI lineage: Eukaryota > Viridiplantae > Streptophyta > Magnoliopsida > Santalales > Viscaceae > Viscum > Viscum album. The sequence continues at coordinate 1,917,607,433 of OY728161.1, read as the reverse complement.
TTGTTAATAAATTAGTATATAAAATAATGATTAAATATTTTAACAAAGTGTTTGGTCAAAAATAAAGAGTGTTTGATAAATTGTATATAAAATGTGTTTGGATTGATTTATCGAGCTTTCAGGTTTTACTTGAAGTACATAGGTGCTTTTATTATTTTTTTTATATTTCTAGAAATAATATAATCTAGGGATATTGTATTTCATGATATCCCCTAAATCATAGTTAGTGTCATTTATTGGTTTTATAACACACTTATGGCCTTATGATTCCAATTCCATGGCTATTGTATGACCACTCCCCATCTATAATACAATTTTAATTAGTTATGACTCATTATGATAGTCTATACGTTTCTATATAAATTATTTACATTCACATTAAATATTTTAATGACTATATTTTCAATAGAAAAGTTTGATGGGAAATTCAAGATCACTTATACCTATTGGAAACTGAAACATGAATAAATTCATAAAATTGAGGGAGCCTATATAATAGATATTGTCATTATATTTGAGGAACACGATATTGTTTAGCCATTTCTAAAACCCACTTCACAAATAGTTCTATTTTTATCATCAATAATGTTGGTTCCAGATTGTTGAAGTGTTTCTAGGATCCTCTCATATTGTATAAATATTACAGTGGTTGGTGTTATCTATGTGGATGTGATACTCCATTCATGGTTTCTTAGTGATCTATATTAAGAATAATCTATCATCAAAGATAGTTATAGAGATTAATCTTTTACAGGAATTCCTTCTAAAATGTATATTCTTCAATGCATGTTGATTGGATGATTATATATAAAGAATAAAAAGGATTTATATCACTGTGAAGATCATGTGATGATCCCAAAAAACCCATAATAGATGAGATGAGGTATGAATTGGGAATGAATATATGTTCTATATGGATAATGTGAGATGTGAGTTATCCTAATTTGAATTATTATTTTATGAGGTTAATACTTGGAACTCCTTTTGATATTTATTATTATTTTGGGTTACATCAGGGAGATAAATCACCATAGTATTAAAGTGTCTCATTTAATACACTATATATGTAGACTCTATGTAAATTTATTGAAAGTACAACATAGATATAATTTTACAAATTTTATGGTCTTATTATATATATATATATTCAATGATTGAAATTATTTAAGATTGGCTTCAAATTAAATGTCAAAATTTTATTATTTCATATTTTCATTAAGGTTTATTTTCCTCTAAAATAATTGAATATAGAAACACACACATACATAAAATATTCATTTATATATTGGTTTTTTTTAATATCTCATACATGTAAAAACTATGTTTAAATTTGTTACATCACTACTACAAAATAGAGTTTTTACCGCGCTAAAAAAAGCATTTATCAATGTTAAAAAACAAATGGTAATTAAGGCACTATTAAATGGGTGTTTACTTTTATCATCACTAAAAAACAATCATAAATACCCTTGTTATCTATGCTAAAAAAAGTTCTCATGAAAGTAAAAAAAAATCAAACAAACATCAAATCGTAGGGGGATTTAACAGCACTTGAACTCCCTCCCTTTAATAGTGCTATTGAAGCACCACTCTCACACACCCTACAACCCCTGCATTCCCTAGCTCTACCCCCAAACCCTTTAACAGTGCTAGAACCCCCCCTTCAATAACCTACATGTGTGCCCCTTCCTCCCCCAGGATTTGAACTCCAGTCCTCTCCCCTATGTACCTAGAACCTTTACCACTCCTCCATGTTTCTTTTCTCTCCATTTAATAAAATATATATTTATTTATATACATATTAGTTATATTTATTCATATATTAATATATATTTATATTAAAATATATATATTTATATATTTATTTATATTAATATATATATATTTATATTAATATATATATATATATTTATATTTATATATTTATATTGTTATTCATATATTAATATATATTAATATATATTTAATTATATATATATTTAGTTATACATTTTTATCCCCATATTTATTCTTATATTAATATATATTAATAAGATGAGTTTTAAATACATTTATAAATTTTTTTATAAATAAATAAATACAAACATACATATATACAACACACACAAACACACATATATATATTATATGTGTATCAATAAGAATAATTAAAAATATTTGCATATATACAAATATTATATATGAATAAGAATATACACATGTTTTGAATATATAGATAATATATATTGGTTTGTTAATACAGACACACATTAATAGACACACTCACAAACATTATGTACGTATATAAATATATATATATATATATATATATTTTTTAAATCAAATGGATATTACTTTTTTTAGAATATTCTTATATATTGAAAAATATATTTTATATGTAAATATTTTTAATTATTTATTCATAAAATTAATTTTTTAATTTCTGAATATATAAAAAATATGTATATATTGTTATATATTTGATTACAAATAATAGTTAATTATGAAAAAATGATAAAATTATAAATTCATAATATCAATATGAATGTAATCCCTCAGAATAAATTCACTCTCCATTGAAAAATGGAAAACCCCTTGAAACAAGGCTGAAATTCCATCGAAAGTTAAAAAATTTAGGTATCCCAACTAAAAAAACAAGTTTTGGGGACCTTAGGGCATTTTTTCCTTAAAAATGTGATAGATGGTTCCCATGTGTCTCCAATACGTAGAGATTTTCACAGTCTTAGATTTTATATGTAGTAGAGCTCAGATGGACACTCTGATCAAAATTTGTGGTCGTTTGATGTTTAAGATGCGTTTTCAAATTATTTTAGATATTTTATTTATTTTTTGATTTTTTTGTGTCTTCAAATTGTTATTAAATGATTATTACAAGATGATAATTACCAAATTATTAATTAATAATATTTTCTTAAAATATTTTATAATCCATTTTCACTATATATCTTAAAAATTATTTGAAAATGCTTATTTATAAATGTCTAAGACATATTTAAAAATATATATTATATTTATATATTTATATATTTATATATTTATATATCAATATATTATTTTTAATGAAATATATTTTTTTATAAATACACTCATTATCTTCACGAGTAAAAAAACATTGATAAATGGGGGGCCCTTTAACAACGCTAAAAAACTTGATGTTAAAGGGTAACACAACGAAAACATGTGTTTATGGTTGTGAATGATGGTATTTTGTTTTATTATAGGTCTCATGTTTTATTTGTAATAGGTCATTGAGGGTGTATGCATTTGGTTCTACTAGTAGGGTGGGAAATGGTATTTTTTTATGTTTCTATAGAATTATAACCATGCGATCCATGATGAATTTATTTAATATTTTTTATTTTGATGGACACATCTAAAATTGTTATTTATTTTATAATTCTATAATATATGATTATTTAGTTCATTCAATGGCCATTTGAGTGTATTTTTATACATAATTTATTTATTTTAATGATAAATTTGTTGACATGTATTATTATTTTTCATGTTAAGGTTTTTTCACAGCATATATGGAATATTCTTTTAATTAATATATTTTTACACATATCATATATAAATATTTCATTTCAAGTTTTGGGAATAATTAATTCAGGATCGCAAAATAATTCAGGTATGATGATATACCCCTATTATTTTAATTTTCAGTTATTTTTTAAGATTAATTATTTTCATATTCTTTAGGTTAAGATGAGAGAACTCCACCTGACTGAGGTGGATGGTACACTAGTGATCGATTTCTATGGAACATAATTTGATGTGGTGATGGACACTTGGGAGTTGATTTAGTGCCAACAAGCCACCACTCCCACTTTTCCAGAGCATCATTGGTTCATGAGGTTCAGATTCTTCGTCCATGTTTTTTGATCCTAACAGTAATACCTAGTTTATCGTTATTTCCATTCAGGAGGACATTGTGAAGGCCTAGTTCTATAGCTCCCAATTGGTTAGAAAATAGAACTCCAAAATCTTTTATTGGTCAATGGATACCGGCTCTAGGAATGATTCCTCGTAGTTCTTGGTGTGGTTAAACATTCAGGGACTCCCTCTTAATTTCCATAACAATGCATTCCATCATGGTAGAGGTGACTCGCTGGGATCCTTCCGATGTAAAGATAATTGAACCCTTCATCTTCAAGATTCCATAGTGGATACTTTTTTTTGTTGAATTGGACTTTTCCAATCCCATGGCATTATACATTTTTCTCTAGGATGGTGAAATCGTTTCATGGTGGTCACACCAATTTTACCCCTCTCCACGCAAGTATTATTCCCCTTGTCATCTACAAAGACACTCCCTCTCATCCTATAGAATGGTATATGATTGTTTTATATTTTATGTCAAAAAAATATTCCTATTTTTATTATGTCTACATCATCACCAGTTATTGTTCCTTCTAGTTTGGACCCTTTGGGTCCTACTGCTGCTCCTAGGCCATTATGGCTTTTCTCCCTCCACCTCCCTCTCTAAAAAAACTAGTTCTAACCTTTGAGATAGGATTTTCCTCTCTAAATTATCTTCCCTAGTATCCTCCCATTCTCAAGGGGCTTCATCCAATGATTTGGTATGATACAAAATGGGGCCATTATCCCACCTATAGTTTTCTTGTTCACATGCTCATTTAGTGATCCATGCCATGATACGTCTGCATGGTAAGTATGTTAATCTTCCTCCAACATTATATCTAGATCCCAATCCAAGATCCCTAGGTTACACTAAATCTCACCCACCCCCACATAAATTTGATATAATAAATTGTTGAATGTGGCTGAGGATCTTGTCCCTGTTTCTAGTGCTTTGTGTCCCCCTCCAGTGGTGTGTACAAAAAATCCCACTCAAAAAATGGATATGGCATCACTAACACAAATCCAAGAAAGGAATGCTTCAGGTTTTGTCAGCACTAAGTAAAAAACACTAATAAAGGGGGTGATTTATCAGTACTACATAAAATAAATTATAAATATGCTCAGTAGTAGCACTAAAAAGAGCATTGATAAAATTGGACCTTTAATTATTGAGGGCCTTTCCTTCAAGGATGTCCTACTTTCTGATATGGTCGAGTTTGAATTCATAGAATCAGTGGATAGACAAGAGGATAGGGAGCCTGCTGGGAAAGCTAATGTGAAGAAGTGGTAAGGGATAGAGAACTCAATCTGCTTGATCTAATTTCCTAGGGACTTAGCATGTCCTCACTCCATACCCAGGACAATCCATAAGTGGTGGCATAGGATAGGGATGGGCCCTTGCTGTGGATTTTCAAACTCATAGTGTTCAAACTTTTTGTTTTTCAAAATATTCCGAATCCGGATTTGTTACACTACCTCTTAATGGAAAGTCATATGGTTCAGAAGTGCTTGGAAAGTTCAAACCATTTATGAAGGTTCTTACTCACAAATCTTTTGAACTGCTAGCATTAGGAAGTTGTGACGAAGAAAGACAAAGCAAGGAGGTCTTGATATGCATCGGGAGAGAAGACATTATGGGTACTAAGGATACTGGATTCCTGAATGATGAATGTGGTCCATGGTTGCATACCAAGACATGAAAGAGAGGCTGACATCCTCGTGGTTGAGGTGGTTTCATCTCACACCATAGTATTATTACTCGCACTCGAGCTACTTAGTTTCTTGTTTTTTTGGATGTTTCTAGTTATGTATGTTACTCCATGTACATTGGTTTTTTATCATTTAGTTAAGGGGTTGTTATGCCCCACCTTATATATATATATATATATCATTCAAATGACCTTGTTCAATAAATATATTGATATGTTAGTTTAATTGACGTGCATATATGTTATGTATTCTTCATGAATTCTCATTTATACATTACACACTTCTTATGATTCATGTTGTCCATATATGATGACTTGTTTTTATTATCTATACTTTACTAGGTATAGGATTCATTCATGTTATACCCATGAATCATTTATGTTCTAAACAATACTTATAAAATTTTAATAAATATATGTAGATAATAAATATATTTAATACATTTATAATTATTCAATTAAAATTATATATAAATGCTTTTTAAATATTTTTATTTGTAATTATAATTATAACTCTCTCTATATAAAAATAAATATAAAATTAAAATAATACATCTATTATAATTATATATATATTTATATTTATAATTGTATAAAAATATTTATAGTAATATTTATTTATAGTTTATAATTACAACTATAAATAAGTAAATATATATATATATATGTAATAATTATAAAATTATAATAAATATATTTATTATATATGTAAATTTTTAAATAAATATATTTATAAATATATATAAATATATATAAATAAATAAAATTAGTTATAATTATAACTCCAAATTAATGGAGATATATTTAATTAATTATAAAATTATAATTAATATATTATTTATATGTATTTATATTATAATATTAATAAATAACTATAAATAGTTATAATTATAATTATAAATAAATATAGATATATTATTATAATTATAAAATTGTAATAAATATATTAATTATATTAATTTATAAATTTATAAATAAATTTTTTATATTTTTTATATTATTTAAATATATATATATAATTAAAACTACAAATAAATATATATTTATTATAATTTTTATGTAAAAATAAATAAATATTTTTTCATAGTTATAAATATAAATAACTATATATTTTTTTAAATAATTATAAATTTAAAAAAATATATTTATAATATACAAAAATATTTATAAATAAATACAAATTTTTATAATTATAATGAAAAATATATATATATATATATTTAAATAATTATCAAATTATAAAAAATATATTAATTTTATATATTTATAATGTAATAAGCACAACAAATAAAAATCATATAATTTTATAATTATTTAAATATTTATTTATAATTATAAATATATATATTTATATATGTATATTATAAATTTAGAAAATATAATTTTATATAAATTTATATTTATTAAATACTTATTATATTTATAATCTTATAAATATATAAAATTAATATATTAATTATATATAAAATCATAAATATAAGAAATAAAGTTATTATAATTTTATAATTATTTAAATAAATATATATAAATTTATTGTTGTTAAATAATTATAATATTATAACAAATATATAAAAATATTTATAATTAAAATTTTAAATAAATATAGATATATAAAAATAATTAAAAAATTATATTAAATATAATAATTATATATAATTATAAATATAATAAATCTATTTATTATATATATATTTATTAAATATATATATATATATATATTAAATATTTAAATATATTTACATTTACCTTTATTTACAATTATTATTATAAATAAATATTTATTTATTTATTATACATATAGTTTTATAATTATATATATATATATAATTTATTGTCATTATATTTTTATCAGTGCTTTGTTAGTGATGGTAAAGGTAGGCCTTTATCTGTGGTATAATTTTATTACTGGTAAAAAAACCTTTTATCAGTGCTTTCCTTAGCACTCATAATGGCCTATCATTATCAACGTTTAAAAAGCACTGATAAAGACATGTTTTATCAGTTCTTTATATTTTAGCACTGATATACATTTATCGGTGCTTCTTAGCTAGCACAGATAAAAGGTTCACCCATTTTTATAAATAAACCCTAACAGTCTCCTCCTCTATCACACCTTAAGCTCTCATGAAAGCCAAACCCTGCCGCTGACACCCCCCCCCCACCTCCTCTACTGTTGACTCCTCCATCGTCATGAATCCATTCTCCACCGCAGAAAATCCCTCTTTCATCGTGATCCTCACCTCTTCTATGAAACCCCACCTTCACCCTAAACCCATCTTCCATGAACACACCTTGTCTGCGTACCCCACCTCTACCGTCGAACCCCACCTCTAATGTAAAGACTTTATTCCTCACAACACCACCTCTGCTATGAGACCCTCTCCAGCATATACTTCCACCTCCAGAGTAATGGAAACAAAATTTTAAGGTATGCATTTATATTTTCTTCATTTCTAGTTTATACATGTTTCATTTATCTAGAATGGCGGTCTTTGTTTTGGGATTCCTTTTATTGTGTCTAGAAGGTGTTATTTGATCATTATAAACATATAAAATTCAATTTCATCTATATATGGATCCATTTGGATTCATACAATATTCATATGAACATATTTTATTTATAGTGGATCATATTGTTATACATTTTTTGGTTGGGCCTCTTTATGGTGGATCCGATGAACTTGGTTGTTCATCTCATTTTCATTGGGTGGATTGACTCATCTATAAATTTGTAATTTCATAATTTTGTAGATTGGTTCTCCTTGTAAAACTATTTTTTCTATATATAGTGAATTATAAAAATCTTGTGGATATATTTTCAATAGATGTATTATCTTAATTGGAATCAAATGCATTAACTTATCAACATATGTAATCATAAATTTTGGTCTACTTATAACCTGAAATAATGAAAGCCTTAAATAATATTGTAGTGAAATAGTCAACTTCTTCTAGTACAATAATATTCTATTTTAAAAAACTTATATAATTATATGAGCATGAAACCTTATATAATCATATACCATGGACTCTGAATAATGATATCCTTTAATAATCATCTTGTTTATTAACCATTTTTTGATTGGTTTTGATGATGTCATGAAATTATGAAAAAAAAATTGCATCTTTTTATGAGTTCACAACCATAAAAAAATTTGGATTCTCGCTAATAGGAGATTGTAATTATTCACTGACTACGTCATTGAATATGATACCATGATATTAAACCACGATACCTTAGATTTAAAAAATAAGTTAGGTTTTCCAATTTGTTCTTGGTTGAACATGATTTATATAATTTAAGTGATTTCAATATAACTATATAGATGCGATGTTACTCAATCATAAAACATTAATAATAATATTAATGATTTTGAGATAAAGCATTATAGTATTCATTATGTTCTTTCAAATGTTGATTATATATAATGAATTTCATACAAAAAAAATGAACTTGATTTTAAACTATTGAATAGAGAACAAAATTGGAATTTGAGAATATGGATTTCTTATATTAATGAAGTATATTAAAGTACCTCATTATTTTATCAATATGGAATGGTTATATGGTGAAATAACCATATTTTAACATTAAATACTAATAATGGTATGTGTGTTGATACCAGTTATTCCATTTAGAAATTAATAACATATTTTTATCAAATCATATTGTATTTTCTGCATAATTCTATATCTAAAAATATAAATTATTATTTTACTAAAAATTTAAAAAATTATAAGAATATATTATTAACTATTTATATTCAATCTTAGGAAGTGATCGTGGCATTTAGGATGATACATCCATCAAAGGTAACTAACCTGTATTTTCTTCATTAAATTATCTTTAAAAGTTTTTAGACTATTTTGGGACTTTATTTTTTTAACCTCATGAATGTATTTTTGAGAGGTATAAAATATCTTGATACTTATAATTATACAATCATCACATTTATTTTAGAGGTATTTGATATGATTTCAGTTAAGGATTATGGAATGACTAATCTTTGTATTGTAATTTATAAATTATTTTTGATGATTTTATAATATAGACATTAGAAACTCATAACATTTTTTTTATTTAGTACCATATTTATTTCCTTATTTTGACTTGTGACATGATGTACTTAAAAGGATCAGGAAAGTAATATAGTTTCTTTTAGTGATGAGAGCCCTAGAGAAATTCTTTGTGTGAAAGGAATGAAACTTGGGATTTTTTTGATTATGTAATGGGTTCATGATTATATATTTTATTAGGTGTATTTATAAATAATGGAACCCATAGTTCTTCATGTGAGATACATATACATTGTTCCTGGGGTGTACAACCAATTGATTTTGTGTGATCCAAGGATCATTGGGATAATACAGTGTTTGTAGTAAACTGGAATGCGAGTGTTTTATAGTTGTGAGTGTGGTCACTATCTATAGAACATATCTATTGGGACTATCATGTTGTGGTGATGGATAATTAATATAACTGGAAAATGGAAGCATGGAACGTGGATAAGGGATATATAATGTAGAGGAAATCAATATAAAATGCTTATGTAAAGTATAATTATTACACCAACCAATGGAAAAATGTGATGGAATCATACAACAATTATTGATTTAGGATGAATTGATGGGTTTTCTATATATCTTTCATAATGTGCCTCTATTTGGATTTATTTCTTTTTAAAAATGCCTATGTTTCTCTTTTAAAATGATTTAAGTGTTTTGAAAAGATTATCAAAAAACTATATGTGTCCAACATATACTTTTTACTTTAAATACATTTAAAATGATTTAAACACATGGCATGGACTTTGGTTGCATGCTAAGTGTCTTCCAACTCCCCTGATTGGATTTATTTAAGGTATGTGAATGTTTTGAAAGTATATTTAATTATACTTTCATTTTAAAAAGTGGTGTGTGATTTTTTAAATAAAAAATTTTAAAATATAGGGGGTTTCAGTCATTTTAAATCATTATGATTTTTGGGTCATGAAGTTTCGATGAATGATTTTAAAAAAGGAATTTTGTTTTTGTTAAAGAGTGTTTGGAACTGATTGGATTATTTTAAAAAGGGTGTGTTAATTTAAAGGGTAATTTTTGTAAATGTTTGGTTTTTTAAATATGATTTCATGTGTGATTCTATAAATATTTCTCAAATGGCATCTGAAATATAGTTCTTCCATAATATTTTATGATTAAATTTTTATAGAATTAGGAAACCCATTACATTATATCAATGTTTTGTGTATTTATTTTATTTAATATTGATATTACAAAATTCAATAGGATGGATATGAATAAATAATGGATGGATGACAATTTTATGACAAAAGAGTATAAAGATGGAATGAAAGAGTTCATCACATTTTCAAAAGATCATACTTTTGAATATTCTTAAATCCTTTGACCAGATTTACGCTGTTATCATTCAAGGTAAATTACTCTATATGAGTTGGAAGAACACTTCATATGTCATGAAATAGATCAATGTTATAAATTCTAGAATAAACACGGGGAAAAAGAGAATTTATCTAGTGATTGGTATAACACTACATTTTATGGATTGTCTTATAAGATTACAAGTGTGGAAAATGTAGAAAACATTATCAAGGATGTGGTTACATATGTGAATAATAAGGAAGATATTATTGTAGAAATGATAAGGATAGTTGAAGATGAACTTTAGGAATACCCAAAATTGTTTGAGAAGTTAAATAGTTGTGAAAAGATGCCACAGTATTCTGGTTGAACTAAATATATAGTAATGTTAGTTGTACTGAAGCTGTATAATTTGAAGGAAGGAAATGGATTGATAAATGCCAGTTTTACAGAACAAATTTCTCTTTTTAATGACATTCAATGAGAAGATAATGAGATCTCGAGAAAAACACTCATTGCTAAATTAATGCTATGATCTGTGGGTATGATCTATGAAATTATACACACCATCTCGAATGACTGTATACTATTTATCAATGACCAAAAATATCTTATATAATTCCCAATGTGTGGAACTTCTTGATACAAGAAATATGAATCTGGAACAATGAATTTTGTATAGTACTTTCCAAAAATTCCATGGTTTAGGTGCCTATATAGAAGTGTGGATACTGTAATGCAATTGTTGTGGCATATAAATACAAGAAATAAAAATCAGAAAATACATCACATTGAAAACTCCTCATAGTGGAATTGAATTGATCATGAGTATCCTGAATTTGGAAAAAATCCAAGAAACCATTGTCTTGCTTTATCTATACATGGAGTGAATCCTTTATGTTTTCAAATTAGTACTCACAGAACGTGGCCAATTATGTTGGTAAAGTATTACTATCCACTGGGGTTATGCATGAAATGAAAATACATCATGTTATCGATGATTATATTAGGATAAAATAAGCAGGTAATTATATTGATATTTATTTGGATCCATTGATCGAGGATTTCAAATTGCTTTGGGGTTTATGTGTTGCATTGTATGATGTGCACAAAAATAAATATTTCACATTGAGAGCCAAATTTTATGCAATGATAAAGTACTTTCTTGCTTATAGAAACTTTTCAAGATATGAAATTTATGTAAATCAAGGGTTTACCACCTGTTAACAAGGAACTCAATCAATTAGGTAGAAACATTCATTGAAAACCATGTTTCTGTGACATTGCATATTTCTACCCCAACAGCAAAAGTACAAATATTAGACGACATCATTCAATGGAATATTAGAGGAACATACAACACCATCTCCACTAACATGTGATCAACGTTTTGAGAAATTAAAGGATATAAACACTTCATTTATTAAAAAATTTTCAAAAAAATGTTATGAAAATCGGTTTGAAAAACAGACAAGTTGTTTTTAATTACCATATTGGAATTGTCTATATGTCATACATTCTCTTTATGTTATATCTGTTGAAAAAAAGTATGTAATAGTGTCATAGGAAAATTTCAAAATTCACACATAAAAAAGGATTTAATTAAGGCTATATTGGATATGTTTGACCTGGGAATACAAGAAGATTTGGTGTTAGTGAATGGGTAAAAACAATCATTTCTTCCTCCAACTGCCTACACACTTTCTAGGAAAAAGAGATATCATTTTTTAAACTTCATGAATGACGTAATGTTTCCAAAGGTGTATTCATAGAATATCAAAAACATCATTCCAATTACTAGTTTATAGTTAAAGGGTACATGTTTAGATGCATGATCTAATGCTTTTAGCTTTACATTACATTTTTTCTCAGAATTTCCATTATACATTAACCAAGATTTGTTTCTTATTCAAATATATATACATTAATGTTATAGACCCAATAAAATTGAAAACTACGGAAAGACAAATTCTCTTCATGTTATGTGAATTGGAAATGTTTGTCCCAACAACATTCTTTGATATGATCATTCATTTTATGGTTCACTTAATGAGGGAGATTCAACTATGTGGTCTTGTACACTATAGATAGATGTACCCTATTGAATGGTATATGAATATTTTGAAAGGGTATTTCAAAAAATAAACATCTTCTAGAGGGTTGAACTTTGGAGGGATATATTTTTTAGAAAGCCATTGAAATTTGTACTAAATACCTATCCAATGTATAAAGCATTGGTCTACCGAAATCTTGTCACAACAGGCAACTTTCAAGTGAAGGAATTTCTAGAAGACATGTTTTCACAATAAATATTATAGATAAGGAACATGCCCACCTTTATGTTTTTCATAATTATTTGGAGTATTCCCCTTCATCATGACCTATAAAGGGATTATTATGCATTTGAATCTATCAAGGGTTGAAATATGGATATCAAATACACATAATAAATAGTTTATAAGATGGTTATAGGACCATATTTTTAGGGTGTTTGATGAAAATATAGATTCAATTTCATAAAGACTATGATTTCTATTCTAAGGAACATGTGTTTGTATATATTATCTTACAATGGTTATTTAATTTATATTTATATGTTATATAAAAATAATCATGATAAAGAAAATACTATGAAAAATAGTGGACTTACACTTGTGGATGAATCGATGCATGTTTCTAATATTAAGAACAGAAATTTAATTTCTATTCTTATTTCATACTTTGGCATCATCAAACAAATATGAGAGTTGGATAATACAATATTACATGTTTGTATTTTTCAATTCAAGTGGATTGATAATAGGAGTGTTGTTAAAATAGATGAACTGGGGTTCGTGAATGTTGATTTATATAAGGAAGGGTACAAAGACAAACCATTTATAATGGAATCATAGGTAGTACAAGAATTTAATGTTCTAAATACCACAAACTGAAAATGGTCAATTGTTCTTTTATCGACCCGATCCACTAATGTGTTAGATGAAAATTCATCTGAGGTTGACCCTTTCCTTGGGACGTCACAATCATATCACAGTGTTACTAATGTAGATGACATTTTGTATGTCATAGGAGACCATAATGAAGGGATTTGGTTAGTCAATAGAGGGGTCAAATCCCTCCATCATTTAAAAATGAAAAAGATAGTTCAATAATCATGATATATTTTTTTTTGTAATATACATCATTTTAACTCATGTAATTATCCATTTATTGCTATATTTATGTACTCTAAATTAAATGTTGAACAAACTCTATAGATAATGACTTATGCACCTATTGGTGCTTCCAATCCCAAGGATCATCAAGTCTCTCAACCTGTTGCTGGTCAAAGTGTAGAGGAATGACCTTTAGCATGTGATTGTGCTCCCATTCCTAATGAAAAATAGGTTTCTCAACCTGCTGTTTATCCCAGTGCAGAGGCATAATGACCATATACACATGTCGATGATACTGCTATAGAGGAACATATTGATAATGTATATTCTATGGAAATGGTAGCAAACAAAATACTTGTGACACCGAAAAAATAGTATTATCGTAGTTTGATGGTGTTAGAAAAAATTATTAAGGAGATAGTCAAAGGCATCAAATACAAGGTTGGATGGAAGGCACGGGTCCAGCATGTTAACCCCAACAATTCCATGTTTAGTAGTTAAATTTTAATCAAAACTCAGCAACATGTTCTGATTGATGCAGATTCATGGAACCATGTTGCTCTTAGACATAATACACTGATGTGGGAAGAGATTATAGTAAAATTATTATATCATTTAGTTATATTAATAAAAACTAAAATAATGAAAAATTGATTTAATCGTAATCATCCATTGCAAAGTGCATTTATTGTATATAAATATCAAATAATTAGGATTTAATTTATACTAGAATATTTTATAGAGGATTTTTCCTAGTTCTAACAAAAGATCATATTAAATATGGTGAAGGGAAAATAAACCTACACCAAACACTTATCTATGTACATCTGATAACCCAAGAAGTGGGGGATGAATTTTCTGTCCATCATACAAATGTTTCTTTTCAGGTACATTGTGGCTAGTAAAAAAAATTAACGATACATGTATTCATCACTTTGAAGATTTTTTATTTATGAAATAGAAACTGAGTGATAGAAATAAGGAATAAGCAGAAAAAGCAGCATACCCCTACATAAAGGAAGTATGCGGTATGGTTCACTTGAAAAAAATTGGTTCGTATTTAAAATCTATCATAATACTTTTATTTGACCTGAAACAACACCATAATTATGTTCATATATTTATATACAAATTAATTACTCCAAATCCAAATCCACTTCCATCCCATGTCATGTGATATGGAAGGAGGCACTTGTAAATAAAGACGAGACACTAATAGATGAGAAGACATAAAATTTGTGGGAAACATGTGTCTGTATGACATAAATTTTTTTCCCATTTATATCTATTTTATATAACAATGATCAATTATTTTATTATATTTTACAACAAAAAATGTCACAAAAATCAACAACACTTGTACTAGATGAATACATACTATCAGTGGACATGAAGCAGCTAGAACAGTATGGTCACATCAGAGGTGCGGATTTTAGGGTTACACCCTAAACATATTTTGAGAAAAAAACAATACAAGGATCAAAGTGAAGAAATAAAATATATGGGAGAAAGACTAGATATCCTTGATGAATAATTCTAATGGAATATAGAGATGATGGAAACTTTTATGGGTAGAGAAAAGTAATGAAACAACTCAAGAACAGCCACTGCATGGAGATCCTGCCCCACCCCCACTAGTTATGAGACACACATTTCACCTGAAATGGATGTCTATGCTAAGGTAATAAATGTTCAAATAAATGTTTCTATTAAATTTTAATCTGATAGAAACTGATACCTTTCGTGTATTGATATTATATAGGGTGATAATGACTATGATCTATATTTATCAACAACCACTCATCTCATTCTAGCAAGGGTTATGGTGTTAAATATCCAAAAGGACTTATTATGCAGTTGAACACTCCCAACAGGTCAAGTGACAGTGTCTATTAGCATACCCCATGAGAAAATCTCGAAGATATCAATTCCAGTTTATGAAGAAGATATACATACAGTCGAAAAAGTAGTTTGAACAATCATCTCATGTCTTTAACATCTTGTAAAAACATGTTAACATGGAGGTATTCATTTCCAATTTACTTTTCAAGCTAATCCTTTAATAATTCATAAAAAATGTATGAATCGATGATTGTTATTACTATCTAACAATGTAATGGGGATGAGTTTAATGATCATCTCTAAACCATCTAAAGTATCTACTATCCAATCAAAGAGATATACCAAACGTACCATTACCCCACTAGTTTTATATCTACATTTATTATCATTGAAGGTTCATGTGGATAAAAATTTAAAAATGGACGTAATCACATAATTCATTTTTAAGAAAATTTGTATTGATAGAAATATTAAGACTTTATTGATGCTTAGATTTTAAGTCATGTCTTCACTTATTATTGGTTAGGCAGCTTAGTTGTGAATGTATACATGATGTATGTTTTCATGATTTGATTTTACAAACGGCTAATATACAGTGTTAATTATGATTAAACACATTTCATATTTTTAGCATGAATATATATGAAAAACAATTGAATGGATTTTCCCCTAAGAAAAAAATTAGACATGTTAGTCCTCAAATCTCTTCTACAGAATAAAAAAAATAGATACCAAAAAAGGATTAAAAAGTGAAATTTCTGGTTACATCATTTGAAAGAAAAATTCTTGATGAGAGACTCTATTTAATACCAATTATTCTGATATAAAACTTTACAATTTAATAATATCAAATATATTTTAATTTCTTTCATTACGTATTCTTTTTTTGTTTATAGGTAACATTTGATACTCATTGCAGTAAATTTGGACACTCCAAATATTTATTTCTTGAATTAAATGCCTGGATATCCAATATACTATCTACAAATGAATGTATTTGTAAATTTTTTATTCAGTAAATCCAAATCTTTAGAACTAAAAATAATGTTATATAATATATATTATCTTTTAATGATGATTCTTTTATAGTAGGGAAACACATCATTATTGAGAAAAAAAGGAAATAAGGTAGGGGTTATAGAGGAAAAAAATACATGTTCTAAGACTAGAAAAGTATCAGGTTATATATAAAAATATTTCACTATAAAAACACATATCAAAAAAATATTATTCTACTAAATGTTATTTATTGTCTGAAACAAACCAATAGAAAAGAATGTAGTTATTCTGTTAGTAAATTTATGAGAGATTTTATATTACATGAATAAACTAGTATCCCTGAAGTGGTATTTTCAAATATAATTACTATTTCATATAAAATATTTATTAATCCATTGTGTATTTATATTTTTTTTAATAATTCAATGACTGTTGAAAAGGATCATAGTCACAAGATGATATAGAAGTGCTTAGAAATGAATGTGCAACATACCTGATTGTAGAATGCACATAAGTATCATGAAGATGTTACTTTAATTGAAGTAGGGTATTGTTTCATATTTATATTTAATCTAATTCTATTTAGAATTACTTACAAAAGAATTTTTTTCTTATACAGGTGGATTCCTTTGTTCAAGTAGGTATAGTTTATTAGAAACTGATCATGCTCATGAGAGATTGGATATCAATGCTGAAACTCAAAAATCAATGAGAAGGTAAATTTATTTTTAATATAATATGTTTTACCTCATAATATTATTTGTTTTCTAATAAATTAATATAATCTAAATTAAATGTTTGACAACTCATACAGACAATCTCTACATGGACTTATACTCCCTCAAAAAATTACACCCACACATTGTTGGAATTTATCAGCTTCCTTCAAAGGATGTTGAGGGAACTTGAAGGAACATGATAAATTTTGACAATGTAGTGTTTCCATTTTTACAAAGAGAGATAAGGTAAATCATGGTAGCATCATTATGCTCTTGTTATCCATATATGATCATTTATATCTTTCTTATTTACACTATTTGAGCATCTATGATCACCCTTTCATATGTTTTATATCGTTCGGTTATTAAGCATGGTTTTAGAAATGATATATCTAAGAATTATTATAGTAAATAATAACTTACTGAGATATTTTTATGAAATAGTTCATTATGTTTTCATGTTTCCAAAAGCACTAGTTCTAAACTATTCTAGAATAATTCATTATGTTGCGTAAAGAATATTAATTTGATAAGATGTGATATCTATGTATGAAGTGTACTGGTCAACATAGTTTTTATCATAGCAACCGAACTACTCAAAACTGAGTAAAAAAACAAGTGACTGGTATCACTCAAAGTGTGTCTTTTTATTTAAAATTGAATTTAATTTTAGTAAAAAGGAAAATTGACATAAAAAATCCCTATAAAACTCATTATTCTGGTTTGGATACATTATTAAAACAATCTATAAGTCAGTTTTTACATGTATAAGTCATATACACTTCAATCTGACACCGGTGTGACTGGTATGCTAAAAAGCATTTGTTATCAGTTCAAAATTTTCATTTTAGTTTAAAATATTTTACTCACTGAAAACCATGAAACTATGGTATGATGGTATTGATAATTTAGTAAATTGATTCATAAGTCATTTTTGAAATGCCTGAAGAAGTCTCACATCAAAATGATTCATGATGCGACCAGTATGACTAATAATACATGTTTTTAGTTTGGAATGATATTTTATTCAAAAAATGACGTACATAAAACCAATAAAATGCATTAATTTTTTTTTGATATATTAGGAAAAGGTATATAATTTAATTTTAAAGTACAATAATTATATGCACATCAATACAACACACAATGTGACTGGTATCACTCAATGTGAGTCTTTTTATTTAAAATTGACTGAAATTTAACTAAAAAGAACAAGTGACATACTTAAAACTGAGAAAAAGAATTAGTATTGTTTTGTTATTTTTGGAAAGATATTCATGGGTCATTTTCGACATGTAGGAGTAAACCTCAACTTAATAAAACACATGGTGTGACCGGTATGACTACAAGTGTGTATTTTTATTTTAAATTGACATTAATTTTAGGAAAAAAAATAAGTTACTTACCGAAAATAGATAAAATGCCTTTAGATTGTTTTGGTGTTTTAGTAAAATGATCCATTTGACATTTTTGA
The DNA here is from genome assembly GCA_963277665.1 of Viscum album. Classification (NCBI taxonomy): domain Eukaryota; kingdom Viridiplantae; phylum Streptophyta; class Magnoliopsida; order Santalales; family Viscaceae; genus Viscum; species Viscum album. Next base: position 1,917,588,292 of record OY728161.1, on the reverse strand, counting down.
TGTGTAGGTGTCATTCAGACCTCAATACGATGCACATTGTGACTGGTATAATTCAAAGTGTGTATTTTTTTTAAAATTGGCATTAATTTAAGTAAAAAATAAAGAGTTACATATTGAAAAATGATAAAATGCATTTTGATTATTTTGATTCTTTAGGAAAACAATCCACGATTCATTTATAACATATAGGAATCAACCACACCTCAATATTACACATAGAGTGTGTAATATCACTAAAATGTTCCATTATCAATTTAAAAGTGATATTTTAGTTCAAAAAGTGACACTCAATGAAAACAAATAAAACATGATCTGAGGGTCTTGATAGTTTATTACAATGATTCATATGTCATTTATGACATTTATGAAGTAGTATTACTTCAAACTGACAAACGATGTGACCGGTATGACTCATAATGTGTGTTTCCAGTTAGAAATGATATTTTTGTAAAAACGCAACTGGCATACGAAAATTTAAGAAAACACATTAAGATTATTTTTTTATTTTATGATAATTATCCATGAGTTATTTTTGAGAGGTTAGATTCCCTTTCACCTCAATCCAGTGCATAGTGTGACCGGTATGGCTACAAGTCTGTCTTTTTATTTAAAATTAACATTAATTTAATTAAAAAGAACCAGACATGTACTTAAAACTGAGAAAATGCATTCAGATTATTTTTATAATTTATTAAAACTATCCATGAGTTATTTGTAAAATTTATGAGTCAATTGAACCTCAATGCTATGTACATTGTGACCGATATGGCTCTATGTGTGTATTTTTATTTAAATGTGACATTAATTTGAGTAATAACAATAAGTGACATACTGAAAACTGAGCAAACACATTATGATTGTTTTGATATTTTTGAAAAATTATCTATTATTCATTTTCAACATATAAGAATCATTCTCACCTTAATACGATTTATGGTGTGTCCGGTATAACTCAATGTGTCTCTTTTTATTTAAAATTGTCGTTAATTTAAGAAAAAAATGTGACATTATAAAAATTGAGAAAACACTTTCAGATTGTTTTGATACTTTATGAAAATGATCCATTATTAATTTTTGAGATGTATTAATCAACCAAACTTAAATCCAACACATAGTGTGATCAGTATGGCTAAAAGTGACTGTTATCAGTTTAAAATTATCCTTTTAGTTCAAAATGTGTCACTCACTGAAAACCAAGTAAAAATGCTCTGATTGTCTTGATAATTTTGGAAAAAAATAATACATCATTTGTGACATGTATAAAGCATCCACAAATCAAACCAATGCACGATGAAATAGGTATGACTCATAATGTGGGTTTCCGGTTTAAAATGGCATTTTAGTAAAAAAACTAAATTGATATACTAAAACCCTAGAAAATTCATTCAGATTGTTTTGATATTTTAGGAAAATGATCCCTCAGTAATTTTTGATATGTATGAATCAGAAGTACCTCAATTCGATGCACAATTTAACTGGTAAAACTCAAAATGTGTCATTATTTTAAATTTCCAAAAAATTTAGAAAAATAACATGTGACATTCTGAAAACTGAAAAAACATATTCAATTTTTTTTGATATTTTATGAAAACAATCATAACACATTTTTGATGTTTAAGAATCAAAACCACCTTAATAAGATACACAGTGTGATAGGTATTACTCCAAATGAATCTTTTTTATTAAATATTGACATTTTATAAATTTATTCTTTCGTTTTAATGTTTATTTTATTTTATTATTGTATTTCTAACAAAATATTTCTTTCTTATATATATGGAATCTTTTAATCAATTTGAGATGATTTGTTTGGTAATTAATACCATGGGTGGATTTTTTTGAGATGGGACCACTAGTGTCAGAAGATGATACATTATTATTTTTAAATTTTTCTTGGATAATTGTGTCTATAATTATATAAAATGTTGTTTGAATTGTATGAAATAGTTTAATTTTGTATATACCCTGAATTGAAATTTTTGTATTCTTAGTGTCATATTATATATATATATATCATTGTTTTAAATTACCATTTTTTAGTATTTTTCAGTGTGTGATGTTATATTAAGATCACATTACATCCAAGTAGTCATTTATCAGTTATTTTGTAGCAATGATATATGGGACCCCCTTATCAACACTGTGATTAACAGTGCTTTTTAGCGCTTTTAAAATCCATTATGCATGCTGTTAACTATTATACATATAGTAATGCCTGCCTTTATTCCAAATCGTAGTTAACTTTGACTATAAGGAAAAAATACATCCATACTCTCATAAATTTATCTCCCTAATATTCCATAATTCCCAAGGCCTATTATCCTGGGTGAAGTAAGAATTTCTCTATAATTAAATTTGTCACCATACAATTTCCATTGTTATAGTGCTCGAACCAAAAAAACATCCTTCTAATACTTCCATTTACACTATAAAAAACAGGTTTCCCAACCGCATGCATGGGGATACCAGTAACCAGTATATTTGGATTTTTTAGAATGACCACATTATAGTGAAATACACATACATCTCTAAAAAACCTATTTCTTCCAATCATAATTATAGTAACTTATTCTATTTATTGTATTTGGTATATTCCTAGTTGAGTGCACATTCTAGAGAATCCTTGTGGCCCGATTTATATATATGTAAACCAAGGGAATCATATTGGATCATTATAGGTTAATTTAATGCAATTATTGATAAATTAGAGAAAAAGGTTGAGGTATTCACCCCATAAATGATCATTTATATTTTTTTTCATTTGCATCAAAAAATAATATTTTAGACATGGATTTCATATGGAACAAGTTAAACTTGTGAACTAATTAGTGGGGTAGTCGATGTACCTTGTATTGGATTGATCATTTCTTCACTGACCTTTAGTCCATCTCAACCTACCTGAAAACGAGAGTTGAAAAACTCATATGGGCCTTCTCGAATCACACTCGATTCCTCATTATTCTAGACCCAATACTATTAGGAGGTGATTATTTATTATTCTCTAGCTAGTGGGTACATAATCCAAGCTTCAACCTCATGGTGTGAAAGTCTTGTAAAAAATCCATGCAAGGAGGTTTCAAGCTCAATTATCATAACAGGGACAAACACCTCAAAAGAGACCTTAAAAAATGTAACAACAATAAGAATTTTCACTATCTTTAGTTGTATGAAATCAAATTAGATATAGGGGGACTAAAATAGATATTTAGTACATTTTTAATGATGGCCTATTTAGATCCCTCATCACAATAAATAATTAACATTTCTATATAATTTTTGAACAATAGAAAATCATGGGAAAATGGTACAGATTTACCAAGCCAAAGGAGGGGGATAAAAACAAACCCTTTTCTAAGCTTGCATAAAAGTGATGAAATAAGTCTCCAACCGAATATCCAACTATAGGATGGTTTATTAACCAATTATATTGATTTCTTGGTTGGTATTTCTGATTCTTATTTTCCAAATCCTCTTATTTAACCTAATCCTTACATGTTAGATGGTCACCCAATGGCTCACACTGAATTTTTTGAATCTATATCTCATAGGGTGTCCAAAAATAATATCTCATTATTTTTTATCCATATTAAAGATATGGTTATTTATGAGGTCATCATATCTCTTAACCATAAATGTTATCTAGGCCCCGATAACTTTACGGGTTCATTCTATACATCCTATTGATACCTTTTTAAAAGTGATATCATCGATTCCATCCATGATTAATCTCAGGGAGGTAGACTCCCATGGGTATCATGTTTATATACCCCATTTCATATCCAAATGGTGAATAAACCTTCCTCCTTTAATAATTTTAGAATAATTAGTAAGTGTAAATTTTACTACATGGTTCTTGTTTGAATTATCAATAGAAGGCTCATAGCTTATCTTCATAAATGCGTCTTTAGGGAATGGTACAACTTTATCCAGGGAAATTATACTCATAAAACCATTTCATTTGATCCATAAATGATTGATGATATTAATATGAAGGCTCTCGAATCAAAAATATTGATTAAAATGGACATGGAAAAGAGTTCCTGAAATTATGGAATGGGGTTTCATCAACAGGCTTATGACTTCCATGGCGTTCTTTGGCTATGTGATCAACTTGTTTTTCTGTTCTATAGTTTCCCATGGTTCTCAATCACATTTATGGGTAAATATTATGGGTTATTAAAATCGATTGGTAGTCTAAGTCAGTGGGATCCATTTTCTCCCAACATATTTATTTTGATTCAAGAGTCCATTAGTGGATATCATTCTATAAGAACATCCAATGGAAGCATCCTTCCTTTTCTATGTTGGTCTCACCTTAATATAGTCTCACATCTCCTCTTCATGAATTATATACTATTTTTCATCAATGGATGTTTTAAATCCATCAATGAACTCAACATTATTTTATATGATTATTTCGTGTTGATAGGATAGATCATTAATTAGGGGATGATTAATGTGTTCATTTAGAAACAATTCGAAAAAACATGGGGGAAATTTTTTAAGAGAACTTAAGAGATAAATGAAGAAACTTCCCTACGGAATAAATGGGATTCCTTTGATCTATAGGTAGGCTCCTCATTTATAATTTTGAAGGATAAGTGGATAAAATTACCAAGAGTATCCTCAACTAGACGAATCATTTTCTATGTTTTTGGGGTTATATTACCCATGTCTACTACATTCTAACCTATATACCCAGGAATGTCTATTCGTTCCTCAATTTGGGAAAAACAATATTGAAGAACAATGAAAATAAATTTTTTAGAATTCACCTTGGAAACTCACGTATAATTGAGGTGTTGTTGGGGCTCACGGGATATTGTGGTGAAGGTGATATGGGAGGGTGGTATCAACATAAGGAGTGTCATGATAACCATAGAGTTAATGAATGATAAACTAACATGGGAGGCTTTATAAGGCCCCAATATGTAGGATAGATTCATCTTGAAGAAATATAGGCATAGTATAGAAAGTATTAGGGGGTGAAAATCTATTTTATAGTATTCTCTCCCAGTTCACATCCCAAGTTTTGGTTTCATTCATAATGGATCATTGGAAATACAGAGTTAAACTTTTGGGGAGAATAATTGGGCGGGAATCATTCTAGGAATATCAGGGTTGCCGACCCCAGTCTCTTCATCACTTGGGCTTATAAGCATCCAAAATTCAACTAGTAAATCCTCAATCACTATAAATTTGAGTTCCTTAGCATCATCATTATGACTACACACTTGGATAGATTAGTTTTCATAGATAGGGTATCTATGAACTTCTATATAAGATATTTTCATCACGTAATCCATTTAAACCATTTCATAGATGAATGGGGAGGTTTTATCTAGTTCAATGATATTCTAGAGGAAAACATTTAACTTATTTATTATATAAAAAAACCATATCATGTCGACCGATGAGGTGGTTGGGCATAAATAGATTTTTCTTGATTCTAAATTCCGTTATTTCTGGACCCACTAAGAAGAAACAACCTCTCACCTATTCATTGAAGGAGATTGGTCAATCACTATATGGAAAATATTTTGTAAATTATATAAGAATTAGTTTTAGGGGTCCACCATAACATATTTTCTTTACTCCTAGTTTTATACTACATGAAATAACCAAAAGGATTGGAAAATGTGTTATATGTTCTTGATTGTTGGTTGTTGGTGTATTTGGAATGAAAGATACAAGAGTAGTATTTATGAAATCCCTATATCCTGTATGGCCATGGAAGATAGGTCCATTAACATGGTTGTTGAACTTTTCCTACATTTCAATTATTGGGAACTGTTGGCCTCCTCTAGTTTTAATGCTCAAAAATCATGCCGAATCATATTTCATTAAGTTGAATTTTGTTTATTAATGTTTAATTAAGATCGTAATATATTCTATTATTGTTTTACAAAATATGATATGAGTGAAAATTTTGCCTAAATATATTTCACTATTGAGGTTGAGTAACTATTAGAGAGGACTCACTGTTGGACCTACCGTTGATATGGACTCACTGAAACCGCTAAGTATAAGTCACTGATGTATCAAGACACTAATGAACTGAGTCACTGATGTCTGAACTACTAATTGCTATGTCACTACCGCATTGATCTACTGATATCCTTTCCGATTTTTCACTAAGGAAAATTCACCATTGAATCTGAGTTATAGATGGCATGAGTCATCATCATATTGATCAACTGATAGATGACCAACCATCAAGAGGACCTAATTTTAGACTGACCTACTGATGGATGAGTCACCATAAAGATGACATATTGATATACCGACCAACTGATTCTATATCAATGTTCTTGAGTTACCAATCCTATGACAACATCACTCTTTATTTTTTTCATTTATGTTCAGAAATATTTCTAACGGTCATATTTTTGAAACATAGTACCATTATTTATTTTAATGAATTTTTTTTCTTTTGTAGAAAACATTTAATGGATGTTAGAGTACAAGGTACCATACCACGATTGAGATCATGCCTTTGGTCAACCATGTAGTGAATAAAGAAAGCACTAGATATGAAAGGCGCGGGGTAGAGCCGATTGATCTGATCGAAAAAGTCACACACATAGTAAACACAAAAGAAAAACATCATATTTCACATACATGAATTCATTGATAAGTTCCCAAAAAAGTAATAATATCTATAGCTTCAAATGAACAGTATATAATATTCATTGAACACATCATTACCTCACTGGAAATAGAAGATAGTTTCTCTCATGGTACTCTGTATTCCTAATTGTTTCAAGAAACCAACTAAGGCTGCATTTCAACAAATCTTTGAGGAGACATGATCTATATATAAAATCACACATAGCCTTATAAATACATTCTCTTTAATTTATGCTCTACTTTCAAACAATTTTACCTTTCGATCAATGTGTTTGTTTGTATTTAAGAAACACACACCGACTCATATGCCAATCTAGAAGATACGTTGATATATTCACAACCCTCTTTTTTACACCTTACACTCCAAAGGATAATAGTGGAACTGGTACATGCATGTCCTGTTTTTAATTTGAACTCACAATAAAACTATGGAAGAGGTCTTGTGGACATGGAAAGTAGTGTATATTGTAGTTTACCATGATCCAGGGTGTGGATCGAAATTTATTCATATAATTTGATAGGTTTCAAGTTATAATCAAGTGGAGAGGAATAAGTCTCAGCTTGAGACTAAAACACTTACTTCTAAATCCATTTTGTTTTTTCAATGTTTTGTTTTCACTATTTTATTTATTCATTTAAAACATTAATTCACATTTATATTTAATATTAGATAGTGTATATATTAGAATTTGATTTAGTAGATTGATTTAAAAATATAATATAATAGTCCATATTGTTTTAACTACAAACTAATCAATCTTTGATAAGTCAAATATTTTATAAATATGCTACTTTGGTTAATTGGGCCATATTTTGTTTTAAATTGGGGTATTTTTAAATAAGTATTTTTGATAGAAATTTTTATAGGAACCCAATTCACCCCCATCATGAGTTTTCTACTCCAACCATCATTTGGTATCAAAGGTTTTATGTTTTAAATTTATTTTAACTCTTTTTAACAACGATTTTATTGGTGTTTTAATGATCTAAATAATTTGTTCAGTTCAAAATCTATAGTTCTTTAAAATCATTAAAAAAATTTAAATTGAAAATTGACCAGAATGTGTCACTAAAAACAGGCCTCCCTATTTTTTTAGCAAAAATTATTCCCAATGGAAAATGAATGTGCATTTAGAATGTTGGGGTTTTGAAATCTGCACTACTATAGTTGATGAATATAAATTTTTTTCTACTATTAGATATACATGGTATAATGTCACTAAGTCATCCTACAATAATAATTACAAAGGATTTAATTCTTTATATTATTCTATATGATATAAATAATTTAATCGGATTTTGTCATGTGAAAAATATTATCTGGTTTGGGATACTCTAGCTATTTCACATGAAAACCCCACTAATGTTAGGGAAATGAGACTCCATTCATATAATATTTAATATGATAACTTTTAAATGAAGCCTGAGGATCCTATATATGAAATCTATCTTAGGTTAAATGATATTTTTAATATTATGACCTCTTTAGGAAAGGATATTCATACCAAGGAACAAGTCATGTAAATCCTCAAATGATTACTAGAAAGACGGAGAGAAACCATTGTGTCAATATGAGAATCATGTGACATCAACACTGTTCTATTAAAAAATCTGATAGGAAAACTGATGGTGTGTGGAGAATAATTAAATATTAATAGATATGAATATGATAAAGTAAATAGAATGTTTTTCTCTTTAAAAAACCACTGCTTCTAAACATAAAAAAAATGAGAATATAAAAGTTCATGTTGAAAGTTACAGTAATGAAGATTCACAAATTGACAATGATAAGGAAAATTAATCAGCTATCCAAATTATTTAAAAAGTTATATAGAAAGAATTATTTTTTAAAAAATTCTAGTTATAAAGGTAAGTATAAAAACAATGGAACTGGAAAAAGTCCTGGAAGATAAGTGATAATACTACTAAGAGAGTCTACTATGAGTGCAAGAGAAGAGGGCATATAAAAGCTAGCTATCCCAAATTAATGTACTAAAATAAGTATGAGGATAAGGATATAAAATATAAGAATGAAACGAAGGCCACCTGGAATGCTTTTGAGGATAGCTTCAGTGACTTTGAATCATCACATGATAAGAATGATAACAAATCCAGCAAGTGTTTTTTGAAAAACACATCTGAGGTAACCCTAGAATATTCTGCATATAATTCACATTATTTTGGAGAGGAATATGAATCAGAATAAAGAAATATGAATAGTTATGAGTTGTTTGAATATTGTAAAATTATTGAGTATTCATTCAATGAACAAAAAAATAAATATAAGTCTATAAAAAAAACATGATCTTTCAGTATACATTAAGTCTAAACATACTTTTGAAATGAAAAATAATTCTCAGTTTTTAAATGAGAATAATGAACCCAAACTGTGTAATGGGCAAATAAAGAAGGATTTATAGAAATTTACAAAGGGTAAAAATAAGCAAACTCAAATTATTGGTAACAATGTCTCTCCAAAATACACTACTGGTATATGTTATCAACTAGGGCTATGTAATTCTCATAAAAACAATTGTGTATCAAAATCTAAAAAATTTGGTTTTGTGCCCATAATTGAAAATATTGTTGTAAGTTCCAACACATGAAATGATTTAACCGCTTATAGATTTTCAAGGACAAATAGTTTTATTTTTATAAGAATTTAAAAACTACATAAAGGAAACCCATTAAGAAAATATGGGTTCTTAAATAATTATTTATTAATGTTACTATACCCAATAAAATATGGGTACTAAAATATATTCTCTTTTATTTATTTTTGTAAGAATATTTTTTGAAGAGTTCATGTAAGAGAATATAGTACATGGAAAGTCGGTGTTCAAGAAATATGATAGGGGACAATTCATGATTCAAGAATCATATATATATTGATGGTGGACGTTTCACTTTTGTTGTCAAAGAAAATGGAAAAATATTTGGAAATTTCCAAATTGGTAATACTGACTCATTTTTTATTTCTAAAGATCCTTTTGTTTATGGGCTAAATTAAAATCTGTTTATCATTTCACAATTTCGTGATAATGTGTTTCAAGTTGAATTTGAAACTGATTGGTTCAATTTTTTTCAATTTCTAATTTAATTTACTTTTTACTAATTTTAGAAAAGAAAATATTTATACAATTAATTTATATTCCTTATTTCTTAAAAATGTGTCCTGATTAAGTGCCTTTCATAAAGATTCTTTGCTCTGGAATAGAAGAATAGACCACTGTAACATTCACTAACATATAAATCATACGAGAAAAGTACTAGTTAAGGATCTACCTAAACTAGAATTTCTAAATGATAAAGTATGTTATCCATTCCAAAAAGTAAAAAATCACCAAATATCTTTCAAATCAATAAATTAAGTTTCATCTTCTCAACTTCTTGAGTCGGTTCACATCGATTTTTTAACCATCTAGAGTTTCACGTTTAAATGGGAAGCACTATGTATATGTTATAGTAGATGGTATCCCTTTCTATACATGGACTTTCTCTTTAGCTCACAGAAGTGAATATTGCTCTTATTTTACCAGGTATTCCAGATCATTAGAAAACCCTAGTGGGCCTAGGATGAAAACCTAATGATGTGACCATGGTTGTGAGTTTAAAAATCAAGAATTCGAATATTCTTTCTCACAAAATAGCTATACTCATATCTTCTCCACCCCAATATAACCCCAGTAGAATGGAGTTGTATAAAGAAAAAATAAAATTTTACCTGAGATTTCTTAAACTATGATTAATGAATATGATTTGTTTATTTATTGTTGGGTAGAATATATAAATACATATTTTTATATATTAAATAGAGCCTTAATTATACCATTCCTAATAAATACCCACAATGAGATTTGGAATAATATGAAGCCTAGTTTTAATTTCATTATAGTTTTTTGTTGCGAAGTCTATGTCATTAATACAAAAGATAATGAAGAAGAATTTGCCTCCAGTACTGATAAAATAATTTCTTATGTTATTCAATCTCTACAAAAACCTATACTGTCTTTAATAAAAGAACTAAGTGTGTGGGAGAATCTATGAATTTTATGTTTGATGAATATATCCATATGATTCTAAACACTCAATATAAAATCTATAGAAAAATCAGTCAAATCTAGACTTAAATCCTAATGCCTTTTAATCTACTATTAAAGAAGTAGAAAAATCCAATTCTCAAAACTCTCATGATTATAACCAAAGGGAACTAGAATCAATATATGATCCTGAAATTACTACACTGTCTTTTTATAGATCATATATAACCCTTAAAACCCATCCTCTAGATTCTATATTTGGGGGCATTGACAAAGGAACTTGGACTGTAGATTCTCTAAGAAACTATGGTGAACATCAAGCCTTTTTATCACAACATGGACCTAAAAAAAATAATGATTAAATAAATGATGAATTCTATATGATGGCTATAGAATAAGAGTTAAACCAGTTTGAAATAAATAGGGTATGGAAAACATATTGATAGACTGAAATACACCATGACAATAGGCACTATGTGTGTGTTTATAAAGAAAGTGGGTGAAGATCGTACAATAGTAAGAAATAAAGATAGGCTAGTTGCACAATGGTATAGTCAAGGATAAGGAATATACTCTAAAGAATCATTTTCCCCTATTTCTGGACATTAATCCATTATAATACTTCTAGCGTATGCAGCACATATTAATTTCATACATTATCAAATGGATGTAAAAAGTGTATTCCTATATGGTTATTTAGTTGAAGATGTTTTTTTTGAAAATCCCCTTTTTTGAAAATCCTCATTTTCCAAATCATGTTATTAATTTAACTAAATATTTTTATGGTTTAAAAAAGGGTCTAAGATCTTGGTATGATAGGATCAACACTTTTCATATTTCTAATGGTTTTTCTAATGAGATTATTGAACCTACTATTTTCATAAAATTAACTTCTAAAGATGTTTTAGTTTTTCAAATATATATTGGTGAAATTATTTTTGGATCTTAAAAAATATATTTATGTGTTGATTTCTAAAAAAAGATGAAAAAAGAATTTGAAATGAGTTAAATGGGTGAACTCAAATTGTTTCTTGAATTTCAAAATTTTCTGAATAATGATTTTATTATTTTAAATTAATTAAAAATAATAAAGATATTTTAAAAAATTAACATGGATAGCACTAAAAGTAGTGACACTCTTATGATTACCACCTATAAATTGAATCATGGTGAAGATAGAAAATCAGTATGCCAAACCAATTACAAATGTTTGACTTGATTTATTCTTTACTTGACTACTAGCCGATCAGATATTATGTTTAGTGCGTGTATATGTGATCATTTTTAGGAAAATACTAAAGAGTAAAATTTACATTGTGTTAAAAGAATTTTCAAATACCACAAATATACTAAAAACATTAGACAATTCTATCACAGAGGAAAACCATTTGACTTAGTTATTTATTCTAATTCTAATTTTGGTGGATTCAATTTAGTTAAAAAAATCACCTCTGGAACATGTCACTTTTTTGGAATGTCTATGGATTCATGGTTTAGTAAAAAGAAATATTCCATTGTATTATCTACAATGGAAGATGAATACATAGATACTGGTCATTTTTGTTCACAAATTGTGTGGACGAAACACACATTACTTGTTTATGGTTATCAATTTAGACATATACCTATAAACTAAGATAATAAAAGTGGATTTGAATCTCTTATAATCCAGTGTCTCATTCAAAAAGAAAACATATTTATGTAATACAACTAATTTTAATAGATCATTATAAATAAGGAGATATAACTTTAGAATTCATTGACACTAAACATTATCTTGTTTATATTTTTAATAAGCCATTAAATTATGAATGGTTGAGTTACATCATACATTTTTTAGGGATGATCAACCTTAAGTGACTAACTATCAGTGTATCTCACTATTTTATCCCACTTTTTTTTGTCTCTCCAATGATGTCTCATCGATGATGTCTCACTGATGATGTCTCACTGATGATGTCTCAATGATTATGTCTAATCAATGATCTCTCACTATTGTGTCTCTCCAATGATGTATCACTATTTTATCTCACCATTGTGTCTTACCAATGATGTCTCACCAATGATGTCTCACTAATGATGTCTAATTGATGTTGACTCACTAATAAGACTCGCCAATAGGTCTCACAGATAGGACTCACTGATGTGTCTCTTGATCTATTTTTTATTTCTCTGGCTATATGTTAGAATGTCATTATTTTATTTATTTCATTCTATTTTAATCATCATTTCACAATTTATGATCTATAAATCCATAAATGATAAAACATTAATTGATCTAAATTACATGACCTCTCTCACACTCATACTCTCACACTCCTCTCTCCAAAACTTCATCCCTTCTCCCTTGAACCGAAACCCTCAAATCACTCCAATGGCCTATGTTAAGAGTGTATTTGAGAAGTCTGTGGATGAGTCGCACCCTTCTAAGATGAATAAAGGTGAATCCAAATAACCTAAACCAAAACCAATCCATCCTGAACTCGCATGTTGATCCATCACAGCAGGGAAATAGATAGATGTGAATTGGTTGCTGACAATAAAGTCTCTCTTGTTTAATGTGTTGAAGACACAAGTATGGTTGGAGTGGTTCTCTAGAAACAAAATTCCTTTTTTACTTGAGGCAATTGTATGAATTCTATTTGTATGTGGAATTTATTCTTGAATGCCTAGAGTTATTTTGTATTACTTCTATATTAATTGGAAGAAAATATTCTTTTTCATCAATGTAGTGGTATGAATGCTTAAAAGTACTTCAAAAGGTATATTTAATGTATATCAAGTCAATCCTCATTCTATCAGTGATATTTTTAGAGTTGGGAAAGATTTTGATGATCATAATAAAAATAGAACTCCTAGAAGACCAACGAAAACATATACTGGTGGTGAATGAATAATATTTTTTTTAACATATCTAGGATCAATTATGTCCAAACAAAAGGGGATTTTTCCTCTCTCAAATACCAAGATATCTATTTTCTGTATATGATAAAAATTGTACACAAGATTAACATGGGAAGGTATTTTATGGTTAATAATAATGAGATGATGAAACCCAAATCCAAGTCAAATTTCTTGTTTTATTGAATGTTTTTTCTACAATGTAGAAATTCAATGTTCTAGTGAGTGAGAATGAATAATCAGTTACTAATTATGATCAATTTTTTGTCTAAAATAAAATTTTGTAAGATAATGATGATTAATTGGAATCCATAAAAGAAAAAATTGGTTGAATACAATGATAATATATATGATAATATCAATCCTATTGATCACCCCTCAAAGCCAAGTGACATGGTTGATCTTGGTCTAGGATGAGATGAGGTTGTAGAGTATTCTCAAGAATAGAAAGAATAAGTTGAAGAAAATAAGGGAGAAGAATATTTTATTGTTTATAAAGGTTACTATGATGTTGAAGGAATTCCAAAAAGGGTAATCTATGGATCCACTTGCCCTCCTAAGACTCTTCTTAATATAGAACCTCTCCTTCCAGAAGATGATGATGACGAGATCAAGGAATTATAAAATATTGAATATGTTAGTAAAAGTGTAATTGAAGGAGATGAAGAGCTTAGTAGAAAAATTTTATAAAGTAAAAATGAGGAAGAGGAATATGGTGATGGTGATGAAGAGGAAGAAGAATAAGATAAAGGATAATAATCTGGTAAAGAAAATGCAGATGATGAAAATAATGACGAAGAATAAGGAAGTAGTAAATATCATAGTATATTAGACCATCTCGATGATGATCAAGGTCCTAGTACAGAACCTATTAATCTTACCCTAGAGCCTATTGATCCTAAAACTCCTGTTGATACTGCTTTAATGGAACATTAACCATATTTAGAATCCAATAATTCTCTTGGGTCAATTGATATTGAGGAGAGATCTCCAGATGTTCTTATTCATGATGAAATTCAGGGTGAAGAAGAAGTTCCTGTTCCTCCAGTGCAATAACTTGTATATATCATAAAGAGAGAACACGTTGAGATAGAATCACCTTTTATAGAGGAAGTATCTATTAAGGGGGAGAAACATCAAAAAAGGGTAATATTTGTTACTATTATTCCTTGTGATGTGACAATGGATGAGTGGGAAATGTATTGAGGATGTGTCTCTTTGGGTTTAGATTACCATGATTAAGATGATGAGGCATCTAATACTAAGGTTTCATTGGTTCATATAGTATGTCCTTATATAATATATCTGGTTAGAACAACTATATAAATTCCACCTATTGTAGAAGTATCACATGCTCCTCCCCTTGATCATATTTCTGAATTACACATTGCATCTGACCTAGTAGATTATGTGACATAAAATTATTTCATAATGATTAGGGAAGAGTTTTTTTCAATAGTTAAAGGCATATTCCATCCTCAACTAGCTAATATTGCATGTCTTAGTTAATGAGATGCTGCTATACAAGCATAAAGTCTCCTTTCCCAAAATCAACCTCAATTAGTTTTAGAACATCAAGAAGTGAGAATACAGAACAAGATGTTTAGTGATGAGTTATCTTCACCCATTCCAATTGTGAATTTTATGTCAGCAGAGTATGCATAATCCCTATATAGAGTTGTAAAAACACTTGAGGATACATCTTCTGAGGAATAAACTGCTAGTCCTCCTCCATCTATGGATTTATCAATTTTGATATCTATGGTAAAAGATGCACTCATGAAGAATCAACGTCAACTGCTCCTACAATTCATACTTCTGAGACTGAGTTGATCAAAATAGTGATTATCAAAGAGCATCAAACCATTAAGGATGGAAAGACTATGAAATCACATGAAATATTAAATATAATAGTGATCATATATATGACATGGAAATATTTTACATGAATGGGGATACTAATTCTCAGGAGTAAATTACAAAGAAAGTATGTTTCCATATTAAAAGGATTTACACCAGGCATTAGGTTGGTCTTCTCTTTAAATATTTGGATGAAAATATGAGGATACCTACTATTAATCAAGCCTTAAAGGAAAAAAGTAAAATAGATTAAAGAGTTAACCCCTTATAATCAATATTTTATGAAGAATATTGATGATTTTTCAATGTTTGTGGAGAAAGTTGGGTAGATTATCATAGAATTAATCAATTTATTGAAGCCTTACCTGCATCATCAGAGTACTATAATTGTTGCACCTGAGGCCTTTACCTTTTACCAGTGTCTGAGAGCCTTCCTTCTATCTCTATTAATCAGTCAAATGATCCCAAATTAAGATCTAATGTCACCAAGAACCCCTTTTCTCCCCTTATCACAACCCTTCACTCATTAACTATGTCTGTATCACATGATCTTAGTCATCTAATACATATCATCTATAGGGAACTCACAAGTCCAACATCTTCTACATAGAGTCTTCCATATTATGTATCCTATAGAGTTCGAATTCATTAGACATACACATCTTCTCCTTATGTTCCTTAGTTTCCTCCCAATTCACTTTGTGATAAGGGCAGGGAACCTATGGATCCTTATTTATAGAAGAAGTGATTGGATTGAACTTTTATAGGGATTTACTTTTGTCTATTTATCCTCTAATGTGTTATCCTTTTATCATGAAATGAATTATCTCTTTTTTCCTATTCTATATTTTTTATCTCTTATTATACGTTTTATTTTTCATAATCCCAAAAGGTGGATAAATATGAGGTGGTATTTAGATTAACTGAATATTAATTATGGATTTTATATAATGAGATGAATTTAATTAAGATTAAATTTTATTTTCTTTGAGTATGTATCTCTTATGAATCAATTTCTTATAATTTTTATGATATGTTAAGAAGACTTGTTACATTGATCATTATAAATGGCTTGATAATGCCATGATTTGGGGTCATATAGAAGGGTCAGATTGTTGACCTCCGCTAGTTTTAATGATCAAAAATCATGCATAATCATATTTCACATGGTTTAATTATATTTATTAATGTTTAATTTTGATCATAATATATTCTGCTAGTTTTTTACTACATAAGATATGTTAAAAAAATTTAGCGATGTATAAGTCACCGTTGAGGCTGAGTCACTGTCAGGGTGGACTCACTATTGGACTTACCATTGATATGGACTCACTAACACTTCTATGTATAAGTCACAGATGCTTCATAATATTGATGCATTGAGTCACAAATGTCTAACATACCGATAGAAAAGTCACCATCTCCTTGAGCTACCGACAGTATTTCATACATTCCACTAAGGATAAGTCACCGTTCAACATGAGTTACCAATGGCTTAACTAACCATCATATTGACCTACTGATAGAAGACCTAACATAAAGAGGACCTACAATTATAATGACCTATAGATGGATGAGTCACCATCAAGTCGACCTACAGATAGACTTACCAACTGATCATGTCTCACCATTCCTGAGATTCCAATACTAAGAAATCATCACTTCTGTATTTGTAAATTAAATTCAAAATAATTTCTAATGGTAATATTTATGAAACATAGTATAATTATTTATTTAAATGACCCTGTCTATATTTTTTAGACAACATTTAATGGATATTAGGGTATGAGGTATGAGGTACCAGCACATGATCAATATCATGCTTGTTGTCGACCTCGATGTGTATAAAGTAAGCACCTGATCTGAAAGGAGAGCAGGAGAGTTATGTGATCTGAGATACAAAGTCCTACACCTAATAAACACAAATAAATAACTACCTATTATACACAGGTGAAGTCATTTATGAGATCCAAAAAATTAACGAACATCAGAAGCATCAAATGAAGATAACAAAATATTCATAAAATACAACATTACCTCATTGGATGTAAAATTCAGTGTCTCTCACAATACACTATTTTGCTGTCTATTTCTATAAATTGACTCAAGCATCATTTTAACACAACTTTGAGGTGTCTCAAGCTATATACAAATTAAACAGATCCTTTTAACTCTATTCTCTTTAATTTTGTATCTATTTGTGAACTGTTTTATCTTTTGAGCAGTCTGTGTGTATCTGTCTAATAAACATACATTAACTTTTGTTCCAAACTATAAGATACATTGATATCTTTACAAACCTCTCTTTTAAACCTTACACTCCCATAGATAACAGTGGAAGAAGTACCATGCGTTTCTTTTTGTAATATTCACTCCCATGAATGTTGTGGAAGAAGTCTTATTAGCCTAGATAGTTTAGAATTATATTGTGTACCATGATCTAGTGTATGGATAAATAATTATTTATATTACTTTTTTTGGGGTAGGTGATTACCATGTGAATAGGGATCAGTCCTAGCATGAGACTTAACCTCTTGTTTTTATATTCGTTATGCCTTTTCAATGTTCTATTTTCACTATTTTATTTATTCATTGAAAAATTTACATCACTTTGATTGTTAATTTTGATTGATTTATATTATAATTTGGTTTATTAGATTTATTTCAAAATCAAAATAATATCCCATATTGTTTTAACTGAGAACTAATCCATCTTGTAGAAATCATTCAAATAGTCAAATATTTTATAAATCTAATACTTTGGTTGACTAGGCCATATTTTATTTTAAATTTGGGGACTTTTAAATAAGTTTTTTAGATATAAATTTTTATATCAACTCAACTCACCCCCCTCTTGAGTGTCATACTCTGAACAATAGTAACTTGCCCCCTCCTTGATAACATTCATGGATGACTAGAGAACACCCTTTTATTTACAAAAACATTTTTTCAATGAAGATTTATTTGTTTGACTCCCAACCAATGTAGTATAAAAATAAATTCGGATTATTCTAGTGACCTCAGTTCTATATTACAGAGATGGGTGGTTTGTTATTTTAGAGGCTTGGTGGTTCTTTCTTCTAAAAGATTATATCATCTGAGGGATTCTTTACATACCTAAGAATTTACCATTGCCAAAAATCGTAATATGTTCCACTCCCAATGTATTATATTTTCCTAGGTGGAAAAATATTATTTTTAAAATCCCATATCACTTCAAGAAAATTACACTACTACCTATTCTATCTCTCATCTCAGCCAAAGATGTAAGAGTGTCACCGAAAATCAGGTGGAAATTCATCACATCTGGTAAGAGGGGAACCACATTGGTGACTTTATGGATTCATGGGCCTCCCAAGAAAATACTTATATCTCATTCTCTATAATTAGATTCCTACCCTATGAGTGTGTAAGTCTTATTAGAGGTAAGTCTATTGAATTTCACTACATTTGACCTCCCTAGTCTTGTTTGGATTTTATCTTTTTAATAATTGATAATGTTGGATTATTGAATTAGTAATGAGTATCCTTAACAAACAATATTATATCACAATGAGAGAAAAAAATTAATGAAAATATAAAAAAATAGTGGAAAATTAAGGGACCAAAATATGAAAAAACATTAATGATGAATAAGATCAGATAAATTTAATGAATATGGGTCAATAAAATATAAATATTACTACTGAAACAAAAAACATTTCATGATCGACCATTGTTGCATGGTAACAGTCATTTAGAATTGAAAAAAATTATGTTTTCCACTTCAGAAAGGATATATATATTGTGATTTTTATATTATATTATATCACTCTAAACACCAATTTATTTAATCATTAAGATTATTTTATTTATATTTTATAGATTCAAAGAAAACATTACCCAAAAATAAAACTATAAATTTGATGATCTTTAATATTCATCTCACCTTCTTCTTTGGTAACCGTAATATGGTTCCACACATATTTTTTCCAATTCCAAAAAATATAAACCATGTGTTATATAAAATTATTTTAAATAACATATCACTTTGCGAATTATTTATATTATTTTTACTATTCCATTTATTAGTATTACTTCATGGGTCAATGTAAAATATAAAATTTATTTTCTATTAAACTCTTTAGCGGTGTATAAGTAATTGAATCAAAATGGTGATTGAATAATCAACCCATATACCATCCAAAATTGGTTTCTCACTTTTTATCAAGGAATATTTTTGGTTCCAATTATAAACATTATGGTTATCATTTTTATTTCAATCGTTCAAATTTTAAACCAATAATAAATTTTTTATATTAGTTTACGTATATAAAAATACTTCTAAAAAATCTAAAAAATGAATATAGAAGTAAAAAAAATAAAATAGCTAAAACATTATTTTTTTACTTATCTCAATACCATTTCAAAATATCTCTTCAAAATTTATGGTGAAATTTATCTGATACCAATTTTTATGATATAATGTAAATTAAAAATGATTTTAATAATAATATGCATAACCAAATAAAAGAAGTTAATTAAAATCATTTCCCCATCATAAATAAATTTTATCTTCCCATTATTGGGTACATATTCAAACATATTTCACATATATAGAGAACTCATTTGTTTTTATATAAATTTATATTACTTAAATACATGTTTATGACATAATGTTTCTGAATGTATGTAAATCAAATCTATCCTATAAATTATAGGTTCAATGGAATGTACTTGTTTTTTTATAATTATTAAATACTATATTTATCTTTTTAAGCTATTTACCTAGCATTAACATTTATCTCTAAAGGAATAATATTTTTAATGAATTTAAAATTAATACTATGTTTTTTATTATTAAAATTACATTATTTAAAAATTTAAACAAAACATGGTTTATAAAAAACATTTAAAAATTAAAGAGGATGTATTAAAAAATATTGATTAATAAAAATTTTAATGAAAATTATGTTATATAAATCTATATATGAACATAATTAATTTTTAAAACTTTAAAATAAAAAATTGTGTGATGTGGGATAGGATTTAAAAAAGGGATTTATGAGGCCATGTTATTTAAATAAATTAACCAATGTGTGAAAAGTAAATAGTTTGTCTCAGTCTTGGGATTTTAAGTTAATTGTTTATTGTATTATAAAATCTTTTTGAAGGAGGGATAAAAAATTTTAATTATATTAATGGATGTATTAAATATATTACTATAAAATCGTATAATCCCAAAAAAAGAACTATTATTTTGTAATTACTCATCAATGAACCTCATATATATCATAGAAATCTCTCATCCTCTAATTAATATTTTAGGGAAAACAAAGAACATTGATTTGTATTATTAAGAATTTCAATTATATATGAGGTAAATTTCACATTTTTATTTTTTCCATTTAAATACATTACTCATTGGGAATTAATATATCAACTATATATTTTTGATATATCATTATTCTTATATTTTTTAATCTGAGGTTGTTTCTCACTATATAGTGGAAAAAACATAGTATATTTCCATGAGAAGAATTCCCACACCACTTTAAGGGGGGAACATAGTCCCTAAGAACATTTTTGAGATAAGAGAAAATAAGAAATAATATTTTTAACAATATGCATAAAGTTTTTTAAAAAAAATTGGCAACTAATTTCCTAATAATGGTGATAACAAAAGGAATAAATTATATTAATTCTTGAGTTTTAGTCCTATGATAGAGTTATGAATATCACACAAATTGAGATCTATAAACTAATGTTTAACAAAAAAATTGATCTTGAAACATATATGATTCATTCAATGTTTTTCAATCCAATTCATTTCATGAGAAAAAAATTCAATAAATAGAGTATTATAATCCCATTTTTAGGGAAAAACTTGGAAATATTATAATATTGTTCTTAGATTCTAAAAATATTATTTCATAAATTCATATATTTAATTAATCACATGGATTCCTACAGGTTATAAATTTGTTATAAACACTACAAATAGGGTCTTAAAAATTTATCTTATGTTTAATATAACTTCCCAAACATTTCATTGATGAACACATGAGTTCGTGTATGAAGACATCCATTTGGGCCCCATTATGTTTGGTGAAAAACCAAATGTTGTATACAAATCTCCTATAGTAATATAATTACCATTTGTTTCTATATATCATGGTTCATGAAACTCCATAGATTCATGAAACACCAATGTTGCGTGAACCATATCCTTCGGACCCACATCTAATGATTCCTTTCACCCATCATAGTTTCACATAAGATGAGTTATAGTGGGTCTTACATCTACTCAAAATAAGTTTTTTAATGGAAAACAAATATAAAAAAATGGTATTGTGTACCCTAGTTCTAAATCCCATAAATCTAATAACAAGGGAAGAAGTCTCCTTTTATTATTCTCTTATGTATAGGAACAATCATGTTAAACCCCATAATTTCTTCCTGAAATAGGAGTATCTACACCCTTTATTGTCTAAAAAACATTTATAGTGGATACAAAAGTTCCAATTATAAACTATTAAAGGGAACTATTCATTATTCCCCTTGATTATCATATGGATAATTTTGGGATCATTCTCTCCTCCCACCCAATAATAGAATTGGCATCTTAACACGAAAACAAAAAACCCATTACCAATACACATGATGTTAAATTGAACAATGTATGATTCAAATGATGTTAAATATAATTAAAACATTCTAATCACAAGATATTAATCTATATCCGTACCCTATGGGACAAGCTTCATATACTCTGTGATGAGAATTATATGTCTTTTGTGATTAACACGAGATATCTCATGTGACAAGCATGTGATGATTTTGACCGTGTTGGAATATCACACACAAAATCCTCACACATGTCCTCTAGTTCTATGTAGTATCATCAAGTCATCACAATAACACAATCCCCAGTGACATCATTTTTTCACTCTGATAGCATTCATGTATCATTGTTTCTTAATTCCCACTCATAATCAATCTACATGTAACTCTTTAGTAGAAGGGTGTAATTTGTTACTATTACCCTCTTGGATTCCCAATGAATAATATACAAAACATTCCATTTCATCACACCTTTTGTGAAAAAAATATACTTTCCAAATTATGTTAAAAAAATTCTGAAGTCCCTCATCACAATCTTAAATAGTACTATTAAACTACATGGGTTTTCAAACATGCCTCCTTACATGGAACATAGGAAGCCACATATTGATATAATCAGGACTGTCTTATAATGATATATCATCCAATACAATGACATACCTTAGTTGATGATCTTAATATAACCGTATCCTCTCCTAGAAAATAATTCCAGTAACATTTCACCAATGGGAGATAGAAAATCCATAGCATGGCCATCTTTCTATAGCACACTAAACTAATCCCCATATAAATCCAATGTATTCACTAAATTTTGTTATTACTACTAGACTCTAACTTGTGACCACCCCAATACATGGAAAGAGTATGTTTAAATCTTCCCATCATAGGACACTAAAAAATTGGGCTTTATTTCTCAACATTAAACCAGTTCCTATACTAGTAAATTTTTCTCATATATAGAATGTATCCCTCAACTAGAAATTAAATATGTGAGTGTTTTAAGAAACTTTTAACCTATTACTAACCCTAATGGTGATAAGAATATATTTTAATCTTTCCTCCTCTAGAATTTAAATATGTGAGAACCCTTATATGGATTTAAAACCATGATTGACTTGTATGTGATGATCATATATGGGATCATCATCAATGGAAACTAAATATGTGAAACACACTCAGTCATATTTAAATATGATAACACATTCCTGATGATTCAAAAAAAACATCCCTAGGAGATGAACCTAGGGAGCCTTATGTAAAGATACAAAGAATCCTATGTAATAAGGAAATGAACTTGACTCGCCCTTCTTAGGTGGTGAACCTAATATCCAACCTCATGCGATGAGAATAAGAATCCTTATGTGATGAGTATATGAATCATTTTTGTGAGAATATGATCTCTACTATCCAATTAGTTGATGATCCTTAGATTCTAAGCATATGTGATGATCATGGGATGCCCTATGTGATGATCCATGGATGAATTATGCAATGAGAGTATATTGAGTCATTAAAATCACAAGGTGCCTTGGGTTTTCCACGTGACACTCTATAGCGAAATATACCCTCACAACCTCATAATAATTTAATAGAACTATAAGGGTGACCTAGATTATGTGATGAAATCTAAGAATAAATTTATATAATTAATAGTCGACGTCCCATTACCCCATTATTATTAAGGATCCATCATCATCAACCAAAATAATGAAGGATTATTACGTTTAGAAAGTGATAATACATGCCCACTAGGATTATGAATTGTCCAGGGAATGGAATTTTGATGTAAACACACACCCTATAATAATATTTGTTAATCATAATAGTAACCCAATGTGAATCTCTTCTAATATAATTATACATAGATGGTAAATATTGGGTATTCTCAATATAGATATCAATGGATGGAATCCCTCCTCCATTTTATAGGAAATAAGTAGAAATTATCTATAAGGTCCCAGCCTTAAACCTTACTTAATCTTGAGTTATTACAATATTACACAATGAGGATCTTTTCAGGTTTAGAGTTTTAGAGAATTAGATCATAAAACTTTCATTACATTCCACATTTAAACAAAGTGGTTACATAAAATATAGTATTCATTTTTTTCCAATCAACGGAAACATATTTAAAATAAAACATGTATTCTTTCTTGACACTTCCTTGACACTATCATCATTTCATGTAATCTTCCCTTGACCTGTGAAAAACATTTCAAAAACTTGGGATGAGCATAAAAAGCTCAGTAAGGGTTATAAAATGTATGGAAAGGAAAAATGAGTACATATATACATAATAATAAAATCATACCTTACTAATGGAACATAAGAACTTTAACATACCTCATAAAATCATGAATAAATCATAGAAATCATAATAAATAAAAGGTAACTTGAGGCATTCATAACATTCGTACATAGGAAGTAACCCTCTTGGTTACATTTGGAATACCCACCATATTATATTACCTAAATCTCTTCGGAGAAACCTTAATGTTTCACTCCTTTTCGTTACCCAATTCATTGGAGGGTTATATCGGGCTCACCCACCCTTAGTTTATCAAGGAACCACCCATCTTTATAACAATGTCCAAGAACCATAACATAATCGTATCACATAAAACATGCATAAAAGAAACATAAAATTTCTAAATTTCAATCACAAGATATCAATAAAAAACATTGATATAAAAAACCTTATGAAAACCATTTTCAATACCAAATAAAAAGAAAAGTAAAACATGGTATTTATTTTTCTTTTAAAAAGAAGTTAGGGCTTGTAGAGGAAGCCGAAACTCAAATAATGGTCACGGCGGCGGAGAAGTCATTGTCTTCGCATACGTATGACAAAAACATTCCGTTTTGTAATTTTGTAAAATGCTTCGTATAACAAAGATTCCTTTCGGATAAACGTAAAAGTCAAAGCGGTTTATACACCGTATAAAAGAAAGTTGTGTATAAAACAAAATCTGCCTCAATGAAAGGAGTTTGAGATGAAGTCCCTCACAAAGATGGTATCCTTGTTTTAAGGACAAATCAATTACATAATTATGTGTGACAAACTAATACACCAAATATAATTGGATATTACGTGTAAAACAATCAGAGGTTATTCACAAATATTTAGAGAACGACATAAAGGGTTAAGAAGTTCCCTTGCAAAAATTTGACAGCCTAACGACGTCACTACAAAATTCAGAAAATGAGTTGATGAGAGATAAAAAGGGTATATCATCATATGGACATAAAATTTAAATAACTAAGGATATATAATAACATATCCCAACATAATGTTATGTGAATTAAAAGACATAACAAAAGAAGTTTTTTAAAAAGAGGAGGGTGAAAGGTTCCCTTACAGACATCGGTATCTTTCGAAACATACACCCCGTGAATGAAGGACAATAAAAAATTGATTTAAATACTCATAAATGAAATTATATTACACAATGAGTAAAATAATGGTTAGTACATACACCACTCAAAGGAAATTGTGGAAAATGTAGCATAAATCTCACGGGAATAAAAGTGAGATGAAAAATCCCTTACGAAAACTCGGCAGCCTAACAGCGCCACTTAAAACATCCAAAAATGGATTGATGAGATAAAATAGGATCTCTCATCATATTACAATAAAATTTACAGCAAAAGTAATATAAAATAACATTCCCCATCATATAAAAGAGGATCTTAAAAGAAGTGACATAAAGGAGAGCACTTAAAAATAAAGAGAGAGGTAGGATCTCTTACGAAAATTCGGCAGCCTAAAGGTGCCACTCAAAACTTCCAAAATGGATTGATGAGATAGAATAGGGTCTCTCATCAAATGAAAATAAAAATTACAGTAAGAGTAATATAAAAGAACATACCAATCACAAGAAATGTGTGCTTAAAAGGAATGACATAAAAGAGTGTACTTAAAAAGAAAGAGAGGAGTATGATCCCTTACCTCAAGTCCAACTTGTCTTGTTCGTTTCTTTATATTCCTGAATAATAAAATTTTTTCAATTTATAATTTCTTAAGAAACTCCTATAAAGATTATTATTCAGTTGATATCACATATTTTAATTTTATATTAATTGGTTAATAATATGAGTTCATATTAGACGTTTTTGACGATGTTTGGTACATGAGTCAAAAATTGAACTTGTTGGAAAATAATTTTCCATGTAGTTATAGGTACATAATATCCAGAATAGTATTGATGTTATACATATCATATATATCCAGTATATATTAATTTTATACTATTCCATAGCATTTGGAGATAAAAATTAAAAGCACCGTTCATAGAGACGGTAGGCCGTACGTACGCATGAACGCTACTTTCATTATTTGTCATGGAATTAAAACAAAATGAGATATATATATATATATATATATCATAATTACAGAATGATATCCATAATTTAGATTTAATATATTACATATATATCTATTATATATATGTACTTATAATAGTACATAACATTTTGAGATAAGAAATGAAATGTACCGTTCATGGAGACGGTAAGCCGTACGTACACATTAACGCTACTTCCATTTCTATTTCATATTTAATGGAATTAAGACATAATGATACATAATAGTATTTTAATTACAGTATGTTATCATATATAATATCATTAAAAATATCCTTTATACGTACCACATATGGTATTAACGAATCAAATCACATTGAGGGGGCGGTAGTCCGCACTTCCTTAAACGAAGATATCCCGTTTACCCATAATGGAAACCATAAAGGTATGCCATAAATGAAAAATACAGAAGCTTAAGTAAAACATAAACATATTATATATCATATATAAATATAGTTTCATCTTAATGGCCACCTTTGAAGGTGTTAGAAGAATGATGAACAATCATTGTTTCGTGAGGCAGAAATTCACCATCAATAGAAACAGTATGTTCTTTAACCATTAGATGTAGGTGTGTGTAAGTGTATCTCGAATCCTTATTATAAAAAAATCATAGTATATTGTAGATACTATATTTGTTACAAAATAAATTAATAAAAAGAGTTTAGGGGGTCGGAGAAGCAAAATAATACAAAAAGACACAAGTGAAGACCTTACCTTAAAATCGGGTAACTCAGTTTGGTTTGAGCTCAAAGGCTTCCTTGGGAAGACTTCTGCCCAATATGAGGCTTGAAGGAGTTATAGAGGGATCTGGAGAGAAAAAATGGGTAGGGTTTGGACGAGCCAAAGGCTTTGGAAGTGTGGGTAAGGAGGTTGAGGTGGAGGCGTTTTATAAGAGGAGAAGAGGGGCACTCTTGGAAAGTAAAGAAACGTTACTTTATTTTAGAATGAGTTTCGGATTTTAATGGTCCCAAATTGATGTGTTTCAAGGATAAGGTGATAATGGTTCGAAATCCACTCATCCAATAGGTTTTGGACATGTGTAGGTCTTAGATTTTACATTATCATCCCATTTTATTTGAATCGTTAAATAATGAGATCATCGGTGCATCATCATGATGTCATAAATAATTTAATTTATTTATTGTCTAAAAATTATAAAAAAATACTATGATGTAGGAAATCGTTTTATATTTCAAATGAATATTTATAGTCAAAATTCGGACTTGTATAACCCCATATAAAATTTTTTTTAGTAAAACATTTCATGTTTGTCTCATTTTTACTTTAACATTAAATAAAAAGGTATTTATGTCATTTTCCAAACAAAGTGGCTCCATGGGGTCCCCAAATTCACCCATGTATTGTCTTGGTCGGCCATGACACATCCAATGAGGGTAGTACATGTTTCTAGGTCATTTCATTTTATTAAAACATTATTCTTACCTTAAACGACACTAATTGCCTCTAATCGCGATTAAAAACATAATAAGTTACTATTCACCAAAAAATTATTTTAATCCCATTAAACAACATTTTAATTCTTAATGAAAACCATGTATGTCGGATTTTTGAAATTCAAAAGACAATGATGGCAAAATTTCATTTAAACAGAAAAATCAGTTTTTAAAATTACCACATAGTGGTTTCACTATTCATCAAAAATTGATGTTTTTCAGAAAATTAACAAAAGTTCACCCTAAGCTATATTTTATATTCATAATTCACAAATGATATCTATTTTACAAAATTCAAAACATATAAGTTACATCAATTAATTTAATAATTAATTCCCGCTGTCAAAACAAATAGCGTGTTTTTATGAAACAAAATGTATCAAAAGATTGACACTGGTTTAAGACTGATTTCAAAGTGAAATTAATTCCAATGACCACTATTGGATTAAATGGTAATAATATATTCTAATTTCACTTTAAAACCTATTCAAAAGATAATCTAATCATATAAATAAATTAGATTAAAAGAGGATTTGAATTAAAATACAACATTTTTCACTATTCATTAAAAATTGAACTTTTTCGGAAAAATACCAAAAATTTACAGAAAGTGAATTTTGATATCCTGATTATAAAGAAGAATTTTAAGTTGTCAAATATAACACATAAAATTTTCAAAAAGTGGATTTAAAAGAGGTTCTCCATCAAAAGGCGTTTAATCGACCTTTTAAAGAATATTAGAATGTTTACGCTTAAAATTGGATTCATTTGCATTTTTAATCCTCTAACATTTATTGTAAAAAGTAAAAATATTTGAAAAACATATATAATCATTTTGTAGTTAGTTCTGTTCATTCCCGCCATTACAACGGCTAGGCGTTAACTACTATTTAAAATAATATTATTTTATTATTAGAGTGCAACGTAAGATTCCCAAGAAACTCATTGTTGCGTGTTGGGTATGCCATCGAGCATAGAATCCCCTTTAAATTAATATTAATATTTTGTTCACAAATATGGATAAATATAAAAATTTCATATTCTTTATTTACATGGGGTGTTACATCCTTCCCCCCTTTTGGGAATTGCATCCTCGCAATTTTAAAATTGAGCATGGAAACATCCTTGAAAGTCCCACATCGGAAAAAGAGTCGGTATAAAAATCACTTTAAAATAAAGAAAGATAAGTACAGAGGCCACCCGAGTTAACCCATACTAGGATTCCATGTAGGAAAACATGGACATGGAGGAGAAAACATAGGGTCATGTTTTGATGGAGAGTGATAGAAAACATATTTAGGAGAAAGTTAACCACAAGAAAATCACAAACTTGTGATGGGTTAAACGGTATTCGATTCCCCGGTAGGAAAAGTTAATAGACAACATTTTTGTTTTAAGTTACTTTTTATTGAAGATTTTTATTCATAAAGAAACATAATCACTTATCATGTTGACTTTCAACATTTATTAGATTCCTTACACAAACTCATATTTTCTCCAAAAGATGAGTATTTAGGAAGACTTCTTCACATTAATAGTACTATAATAAACTTCTAGAGAATCAACTAATCCACAAAAGAGAACTATATTCTTCCCATGTCTTTAGACTTTAACCAAAACTGAAACCAGAAAGGTTAGTACAAGATCGGATAATCCAGAAAAGGATAACCATTTATAAAATTGAAAATCTATTCTTAATCTCCAAAATTTGTCCAATAAAACGAAAAGTTCAACGAGGACCATTCGATAAACAATTTGTCTATAAAATTATTCAATGTAAACCAAACTAAGATTGAAACCCAAATATTTGAAGGATTTAATCACAAAGTCTTCCAAGGTACAAATTAACTTTTATCTCCAAATAACATCAGTTGCTCTTAAATTCTCATATTGAAAAATAATTAACCTAATCACATATCCTCCATGATAGGTTAATAATTTACATAGATAACCCAAAATTAACTTACTCTTGATTACTAAAATAATATAACTAAAAAAAGATTAGTCAAACTAACCAGGGACTTCACATAGTCCAGTGGTAGGTGATAAATACCAGTCGAACTTTGGTTGTGGGTTCGATTCCCACAGCTTTGTCCGACGCGACGGGTTGTCACATGGTCTGCGTGTTGTCCTTTTTCCAAAACTATATAATTCTCAAATAATTCCCCAAAAAGAGATAAAATCATCAAAAATAACAATAATATAATTTAACCTAAATTTTATCTCATGCCTTTCACATCCATCATAACATATAGTAACCCATAATTACCTCAAAAGTAAAGATCATATAAACCCAAATGGTTCTTTATAACTATGTCCACAAAAGAACAGATAACTATTCCTTGAATAAAATTTTCATATATTAAACATCAGGGTTACACATACTATAGAAAGTCTTCTAATGTAACCCCGTCATCAAAAGAGACATAATACTCTAAAGAATTTCACCATAACTCTTGATGCCCTTATATGTTGACTTCTTAATCATTCAACATTCTTCACGATCCATTAACCATTCCTTTCCAACTTATTCTGAAATACTTCTTTCCTACAAACAAAATCATGAATCATATCCTAAGATTCCAAAATAGGAAAACAAAAGTTATGAAATAATCCATACCTTTGATTGGTCATTGTCAGTTTCTTCATCCTCAATCAGAATGGAATTAGGTATTGGTAAATGTATATTTGTACGATCTTGGGGATCCCATTCACGAAACTTCTTCATAGGACATGTGTTTTCATAATGACCATGCACACCACATTTAAAACATTCAATTAATCCCTCAGAAAGAACTTCTTTCACTTTCCTCGAGTCAACTGGATGCTTTCTTTTTCCAGGGTAGGTTATTGCTTTATGACCTTCATTTCCACATCTATAGCATATTTCTGTCCCTTTGAAACATTTTCCTAGGTGTTTCATTCCACATATTTGACACATAGGTTTTCGAACACACTTACCTTTATTATTATTACCTGTAGTTCTGTAGGGATTTGTTTCATGTATATATGATTCCTTAGAGAAATCACCAAGGTTTAGGTGGTCAATCATGACTCCAGATAGTTGGTTGAGGATAAGCACAAGAGTTCTCATTGCATCCCCCATATCATTCTGTTTATTTCTCAAAAAACTGTCAAAGTTTCCTTCACATCCACTGTTACATTGGTGCCTGCTAGATCCAGCCATTTACTAAAACCAAAAAGGTCAGTGTGAGTATATCAACAAAACCATCATGTACTAATGAGGAAGATAAACACTAAGATATACTTACTCATTCAATTTATCTAAAACTAGGACTCTTTCTGAAATCCTAACCATTATGGTAATGTCACTTATTCTTAAAGAGTACCCTAACCTCTAAAGCTATCTAAACCGACCTCTGATACCAAATATAAGGCCCCAGCCTTAAACCTTACATAATCATGAGTTATTCCAAGATTACACATTGAGGATTTTTTCAGGTTTAGAGTTTTGGAGAATTAGAACATAAAACTTGCATTACATTCCACATTTAAACAAAGTGGTTACATAAAAGATAGTATTCATTCTTCAATCAACGGAAACATAATTAAAATAAAACATGGATTCTTTCTTGAAACTTCCTTGACACTATCGTCATATCATGTACCCTTCCCTTGACCAGTGAAAAACATTTCAAAAACTTGGGATGAGCATAAAAAGCTCAGTATGGGGTTATAAAAAGTATGAAAAGAAGACATGAGTACATATATACATAAGAATTAAATCATACCTTACCCATAAAACATAATCACATTAACATACCTCATAAAATCATGAATAAATCATAGAAATCATAAGACATAAAATGTAACTTGAGGAATTCATAACATTCTTACGTAGGGAGTAAGCCTCTTGGTTACGTTTGATATACCAACCACAGTATATTCCCTAAATCTCTTCGGAGAAACCTTAATGTTTCACTCCTTCGCGTTACCAAATGCATTGGAGAGCTATATCGGGCTCACCCGCCCTTAGTTTATCAAGGAACCACCCGTCTTTATAACAATGCCCAAGAACCATAACATAATCGTATCACATAAAACATGCAAAAAGGAAACATAACATTTCCAAATTTCAATCACAATATATCAATAAAACACATTGATATAAAAAACATTATGAAAACCATTTTCAATACCAAATGAAAAGAAAAGTAAAACATGGTATTTATTTTTCTTTTAAAAAGAAGGTAAGGCATGTAGAGGAAGCTGAAACTCAAATAATAGTCATAGCGGTGGAGAAGTCATTGTTGCCGCATACGTATAACAAAAACATTCCCTTTTGTAGTTTTGTAAAATGCTTCATATAAAAAAGATTTCTTTTGGATAAATGTAAAACTAAAAGGGGTTTATACACCGTATAAATGAAAGTTGTGTATAAAACAAAATCTGCCTCAATTAAAGGAGATTGAGACGAAGTCCCTTACAAAGATGGTATCCTTGGTTTGAGTACAACTAAATTACATAATTATGTGTGAAAAAATAATACACTAAATATAAGTGGATATTAATTGTAAAAAAATCAGAGGTTATTCACACATATTCAAAGAACGACATATTGGGTTAAGAAGTTCCCTTGTAAAAATTTGACAGCCTAACGGCGTCACTACAAAATTCAGAAAATGAGTTGATGAGAGATAAATAGGGTATCTCATCACATGGACATAAAATTTAAATCACTAAGGTTATATAATAACATATCCCAAAATATTGTAATGTTAATTAAAATACATAACAAAAGAAGTCTTTTAAAAAGAGGAGGGTGAATGGTTCCCTTACCGACATGGGTATCTTTCGAAACATACACCCCATGAAATAAGGACAATAAAAAATTGATGTAAATACTCATAAATGAATTTATTTTACACAATGAGTAAAATAATGGTCAGTACATACACCACTAAACGGAAATTTTGGCAAATGTAGCATAAATCTCACGAGAATAAAAGTGAGATGAAAATTCCCTTACAAAAACTCGGCATCCTAACAGCGCCACTTAAAACTTCCAAAAATGGATTGATGGGATCAAATAGGGTCTCTCATCATATTAAAATAAAATTTACAGAAAGAGGAATATAAAAGAACATTCCCCATCATAACAAAGTGGAGCTTAAAAGAAGTTACATAAAGGAGAGTACTTAAAAATAAAGAGAGAGGTAGTATCTCTTACGAAAATTCGGCAGCCTAACGGC
Source organism: Viscum album (assembly GCA_963277665.1). Classification (NCBI taxonomy): domain Eukaryota; kingdom Viridiplantae; phylum Streptophyta; class Magnoliopsida; order Santalales; family Viscaceae; genus Viscum; species Viscum album. Next base: position 1,917,555,226 of record OY728161.1, on the reverse strand, counting down.
GCCACTCAAAACATCCAAAATGGATTTATGAGAGAGAATATGGTCTCTCATCATATGAACATAAAAATTACATTAATAGTAATATAAAATAACATCCCAATCACAAGAAAGATGAGCTTAAAAGGAATGACATAAAAGAGTGACTGTAAAAGAAAGAGAGGAGTAGGATCCCTTACCTCAAGTCCAACTTGTCTTGTTCATTTCATCATATTCATGAATAATAAACTTTGGTCAATTTATAATTTCTTAATTACATCCTATAAAGATTATTATTCAGTTGATATCACATATTTTAATTTTATAATAATTGGTTAATAATATGAGTTCATAGCAGATGTTTTTGTCGATGTTTGGTACATGAGTCAAAAATTGAACTTGTTTGAAAATAATTTTCCATGTAGTTATAGGTACATAATATCCAGAATAGTATTGATGTTTTACATATAATATATATCCAGTATATATTCATTTTATACTATTCTATCGAATTTGGAGATAAAAATTAAAAGCACCGTTCATGGAGACGGTAGGCCGTACGTACGCATGAACGCTACTTTCATTTTTTGTCATGGAATTAAAACAAAATGAGATATATATGTATATGTTATAATTACAGAATTATATCCATAATTTACATTTAATATATTACATATATATCTATTATATATATGTACTTATAATAGTACATAACATTTTGAGATAAGAAATGAAATGTACTGTTCATGGAGACGGTAAGCCATACGTACGCATGAACACTACTTCCATTTCTATTCCATAATTAATGGAATTAAAACATAATGATACATAATATTATTTTAATTATAGTATGGTATCATATATAATATCTTTAAATATATCATTGATACGTACCACATATGGTATTAACGAGTCAAATCACTTTGAGGGGGCGGTAGTCCGCACTTCCTTAAATGAAGATATCATGTTTACCCATAATGGAAACCATAAAGGTATGCCATAAATAAAAATACAGAAGCTTAAGTAAAACATAAACATATTATATATCATATATAAATATAGTGACATCTTAATGTCCACCTTTGAAGGTGTTAGAAGAATGATGAACAATCATTGTTTCGTGAGGCAGAAATTCACCATCCACAGAAACAATATGTTCTTTAACAATTAGATGTAGGTGTGTGTAAGTGTAGCTCGAATCCTTCTTATAAAAAATCCTAGTATATTTAAGATACTAGATTTGCTACAAAATAAATGAATAAAAAGAGTTTAGTTGGTTGGAGAAGCAAAATAATACAAAATGACATAAGTGAAGACATTACCTTAAAATTGGGTAACTCCCTTTCGTTTGCGCTCAAAGGCTTCCTTGGGAAGACTTCTTCCAAAATTTAGGCTTCAAGGAGTTAGAAAGAGATTTTGAGAGACAAAATGGGCAGGGGTTGGCCGAGCCAATGGCTTTGGAAGTGTGGGTAAGGAGGTAGAGGTGGGGGCCTTTTATAAGAAGAGAGGAGGGGCACTCTTGGAAAGTAAAGAAATGTTAATTTATTTTAGAATGAGTTTCTAATTTTAATGGTCCCAAATTGATTTTTTTCGAGGATAAGGTGATAAGGGTTCTAAATACAGTCATCTAATAGGTTTTGGACATGTTTAGGTCTTATAGTTTACATTATCTTTCCATTTTATTTAAATCGTTAAATAATGAGGTCATCGCTGCATCAATATGATGTCATAAATAATTTAATTTATTTAATGTCTAAAAATTATAAAAAAACTACTATGATGTAGTAAATCATTTTATCTTTCCAATTAGTATTTATAGTCAAAATTCGGACTTGTATAACCCCATGTAAAAATTTTTTTAGTAAAACATTTCATGTTTGTCCCATTTTTACTTTAACATTAAATAAAAGGTATTTCTGTCATTTTCCAACCAAAGTGGCTCCATGGGGTCCTCAAGTTCACCCATGGATTTTCTTTGTCGTCCTTGACACATCCAATGAGGTTAGGACATGTGTCTAGGTCATTTCATTTTATTAATACATTATTCTTACCTTAAACTACACTAATTACCTCTAATCGCGATTAAAAACATAATAAGTTAATATTCACCAAAAAATAATTTTAATCCCATTGAACCACATTTTACTTCTTAATGACAACCATGTATGTCGGATTTTTGAAATTCAAAACACCAAGATGGCAAAATTTCATTTAAACGGAAAAATTAGTTTTTATAAGTACTACTTAGTGGTTTCACTATTCATCAAAAATTGAAGTTTTTCAGAAAATTACCAAAATTTCACCCTAAGCTATATTTGATATTCCGAATTCCAAAATGATATCTATTTTACAAAATTCAAATCATATAAGTTGCATTAATTAATTTAATAATTAATTCCCACTGTCAAAACAAATAGCATGTTTGTATGAAACAAAATGTATCAAAAGATTGACACTAGTTTAAGTCTGATTTCAAAGTGAAATTAATTACAACAACCACTATTAGATTAAATGGAAAAAATATATTCTAATTTCACATTAAAACCAATTAAAAAGACAATCTAATCATATATATATATTATGTTAAAAGAGGTTTTGAATTAAAATACAACATTTTCACTATTCATTAAAAATTGAACTTTTTCGGAAAAATACCAAAAATTTACACAAAGTAAATTTTGATGTCCCTATTCTAAAGAAGAATTTTATTTTTTCAAATATAACACATAAAATTGTCAAAAAGTGGATTTAAAAGAGGTTCTCCATCAAAAGGCGGTTAATCGACCTTTTAAATAATATTAGAATGTTTACGCTTAAAATTGGATTCATTTGCATTTTTAATCCGCTAACATTTATTGTAAAAAGTAAAAATATTTGAAAAACATATATAATCATTTTTTAGTTAGTTTTGTTCATTCCCTCCATTACAATGTCTTGGAATTAACTACTATTTAAAATAATATTATTTTATTATTAGAGTGCAACGTAAGATTCCCAAAAAACTCGTTGTTGCATGTTGGGTACGCCATCGAGCATAGAATCCCCTTTAAAGTAATATTAATATTTTATTCACAAATATGGATAAATATAAAAATGTCATATTATTTATTTTCTTGGGGTGTTACATCCTTCCCCCCTTTTGGGAATTGCGTCCTCGCAATTTTAAAATTGGGCTTGGAAACATCCTTGAAAGTCCCACATCAGAACAAGAGTCGGTAAAAGAATCACATTAAAATAATGAAATATAAGTACAGAGGTCACCCAAGTTTACCCATACTAGGATTCCGTGTAGGAAAACATGGACATGGAGGAGAAAACATAGGGTCATGTTTTGATGGAGAGTGATAGAAAACTTGTTTAGGAGAAAGTTAACCATAAGAAAATCATAAACTTGTGATGGGTTAAACGGTATTAGATTCCCCAGTAAGAAAAGTTAATAGACAACATTTTTGTTTTAAGTTACTTTTTATTGAGGAATTTATTCATAAGGAAACATAATCACTTTTCATTTTTTCTTTCAACTTTTATTAGATTCATTACACAAACTCATATTTTCTCGAAAAGACGAGTTTTTAGGAAGACTTTATCACATTAAGAGTACTATAATATACTTCAATAGAATCACCTAATCCACAAAAGAGAACTATATGCTTCCCATGTCTTTAGACTTTAACCAAAATCGAAACCAAAAAGGTTAGTACAAGATCGGATAATCCAGAAAAGGATAAACCTTTATAAAAATAAAATCTATTATTAATCTCCAAAATTTGTCCAACAAAAGCCAAAGTTCAACGAGGACCATTCGATAAACAATTTGTCCATAAAATTCTTCAATGTAAACCAAACTAAGATCGAAACCCAAATATTTGAAGGATTTAATCACAATGTCTTCCAATGTAAAAATTAACTTTTATCTCCAAATAACATCAGATGATCTTAAATTCTCATATTGAAAAATAATTAACCAAATCACATATCCTCCGTGATTGGTTAATCAATTCCACAGATAACCAAAAATTAACTTCCTCTTGATTCCTAAAATCATCTAACTAAAAAAAATTAGTCAAAATAACCAGGGACTTCACGTAGTCAAGTGGTAGGTGATAAATACCAGTCGCACTTTGGGTGTGGGTTCGATTCCCGCAGCTTTGTCCGACACGATGGGTTGTCACACGGTCTGCGTGTTGTCCTTTTTCCAAAACTATATAATTCTCAAATCATTCTCCAAAAAGATATAAAAGCATCAAAAATAACCATAACATAATTTAACCTTAATTTTTTCTCATTCCTTTCACTTCCATCATAACATATAGTAACCCATAATTACCTCAAAAGTAAGGATCATATAAACCCAAATGGTTCTTTATAACTATGTCCACAAAAGAACAGATAACTATTCCTTGAATAAAATTTTCATATATTAAACATCAGGGTTACACATACTATAAAAAGTCTTCTAATGTAACCCCATCATCAAAAGAGAATTAATACTCTTAAGAATTTCAACATAACTCTTGAAGTCCTTATATGTTGACTTCTTACTCATTCAACATTCTTCATGATCCATTAACCATCCCTTTCCAACTTATTCTGAAATACTTCTTTCCTACAAACAAAATCATGAATTATATCCTAAGATTCCAAAATAGGAAAACAAAAGTTATGAAATAATCCATACCTTTGATTTTTCATTGTCAGTTTCTTCATCCTCAATCAGAATGGCATTAGGTATTGGTAAAAGGATATTTGTACGATCTTGGTGATCCCATTCACAAAACGTCATCATAGGACATGTGTTTGCATAATGACCATGCACACCAAATTTAAAACATTCAATTGATCCCTCAGAAATAACTTCTTTCCCTTTCCTTGAGTCAAATGGATGCTTCATTTTTCCATGACAGGTTCTTGCTTTATGACCTTCATTTCCACATCTATAGCATATTTCTGTCCCTTTGAAACATTTTCCTAGGTGTTTCTTTCCACATCATTGACACATAGGTTTTTGAACAAACTTACCTATATGGTTATTTCCTGTAGTTCCATAGGGATTTGTTTCATGCATATATGATGACTTAGAGAAATCACCAAGGTTTAGGTGGTCAACCATGACTCCAGATAGTTGGTTGAGGATAAACACAAGAGTTCTCATTGTAGCCCCCATATCATTCAGTTGCTTTCTCAAAAAACTGTAAAAGTTTCCTTCACATCCACTGTTACATTGGTGCCTGCTAGATCCAGCCATTTACTAATCCCAAAAAGGTCAGTGTGAGTATATCAACAAAACCATCATGTACTAATGTGGAAGATAAACACTAAGATATACTTACTCATTCACTTTATCTAAAACTTGGACTCTTTCTGAAATCCTAACCATTATGGTAATGTCACTTATGCTTAAAGAGTACCCTAACCTCTAAAGCTATCTAAACCGACCTCTGATACCATATATAAGCCCCCAGCCTTAAACCTTACTTAATCATGAGTTATTAGAACATTACACATTGCGGATCTTTTCAAGTTTAGAGTTTTAGAGAATTAGATCATAAAACTTGCATTACATTCCACATTTAAACAAAGTTGTTACATAAAATATATTATTCATTTTTCCAATCAACGGAAACATATTTAAAATAAAACAAGGATTCTTTCTTGACACTTCCTTGACACTATCATCATATCATGTACCTTTCCCTTGACCTGTGAAAAACATTTCAAAAACATGGGATGAGCATAAAAAGCTGAGTAAGGGTTATAAAAAGTATGGGAAGGAAACATGAGCACATATATACATAAGAATGAAATCATACCTTACCCATAAAACATATGCACTTTAACATACCTCATAAAATCATGAATAAATCATAGAAATCATAATACATAAAAGGTAACTTGAGGCATTCATAACATTCTTACGTTGGGAGTAACCCTCTTGGTTACGTTTGGAATACCCACCACAGTATACTCCCAAAATCTCTTCGGAGAAACCTTAACATTTCACTCCTTCGCGTTACCTAATGCATTGGAGAGCTATATCGGGCTCACCCACCCTTAGTTTATCATGGAACCACCCGTCTTCATAATAATTCCCAAGAACCATAACATAATCGTATCACATAAAACATGAATAAAGGAAACATAACATTTCCACATTTCAATAACAAGATATCAATAAAACACATTGATATAAAAAACCTTATGAAAACCATTTTCAATACCAAAATAAAAGAAAAGTAAAACATGGTATTTATTTTTCTTTTAAAAAGAAGGTATGGCTTGTAGAGGAAGCTGAAACTCAAATAATGGTCATGGCGGCGGAGAAGTCACTGTCGCCGCATACATATGACAAAAACATTCCCTTTTGTCGTTTTGTAAAATGATTCATATAACAAAGATTCCTTTTGGATAAACGTAAAAGTCAAAGGGGTTTATACACCGTATAAAATAAAGTTGTGTATAAAACAAAATCTGCATCAATGAAAGGAGATTGAGATGAAGTCCCTTACAAAGACGGTATCCTTGGTTTAAGGACAAATAAATTACATAATTATGTGTGAAAAACTAAAACACCAAATATAAGTGGATATTAAGTGTAAAAAAATCAGTTGTTATTCACACATATTCATAGAAAGACATATTGGGTTAAAAAGTTCCCTTGCAAAAATTTGACAGCCTAACAGCGTCACTAAAAAATTCAGAAATTGAGTTGATGAGATATAAAAAGGGTATCTCATCACTTGGACATAAAATTTAAATTACTAATGTTATATAAGAACATATCCCAACATATTTTTTTGTGAATTAAAAGACATAACAAAATAAGTCTTTTAAAAAGAGGAGGGTGAAAGGTTCCCTTACCGACATGGGTATATACCGAAACATACACCCCGTGAAAGATGGACAATAAAAAATTCATGTAAATACTGATAAATGAAAGTATATTACACAATTAGTAAAATAATGGTCATTACATACACCACTCAAAAGAAATTGTGGAAAATTTAGCATAAATCTCACGGGAATAAAAGTGAGATGAAAAATCCCTTACGAAAACTCGGCATCCTAACAACGCCACTTAAAACTACAAAAAATGGATTGATGATATCAAAGAGGGTGTCTAATCATATTAAAATAAAATTTACAGAAAGAGGAATACAAAATAACATTCCCCATATTAATAAATAGGAGCTTAAAATAAGTGACATAAAGGAGAGTACATAAAAATAAAGAGAGAGGTAGGATCTCTTACGAAAATTCGGCAGCCTAACGGCGCCACTCAAAATTCCAAAATAGATTGATGATAGAGAATAGGGTCTCTCATCATATGAACATAAAAATTAAAGTAATAGTAATATAAAAGAACATCCCAATCACAAGAAAGATGATCTTAAAAGGAATGACATAATAGAGTGTACTTAAAAAGAAAGAGATTAGTAGGATCCCTTACCTCAAGTCCAACTTGTCTTGTTCGTTTCTTTATATTCCTGAATAATAAACTTTGGTCAATTTATAATTGCATAAAACCCCCCTTTAAATATTATTATTCAGTTCATATCACATATTTTAATGTTATAATAATTTTTTAATAATATGAGTGCATATTAGTCGTTTTTGTCGATGTTTGGTACATGAGTCAAAAATTAAACTTGTTGGAAAATAATTTTCCATGTAGTTATAGGTACATCATATCCAGAATAGCATTGATGTTTTAAATATCATATATATCTCGTATATATTCATTTTATACTATTCCATATCATTTGAAGATAAAAATTAAAAGCACCGTTCCTAGAGACGGTTGGCCGTACGTACGGATGAACGCTACTTTCATTTTTTGTCATGGAATTAAAACAAAATGAGATATATATATATATATATATATGTTATAAATCCAGAATGATATCCATAATTTAGATTTAATATATTACATATATATCCATTATATATATGTACTTACAATAGTACATATCATTTTGAGAGAAGAAATGAAATGTACCGTTCATGGAGACGGTAAGTCGTACGTACGCATTAACCCTACTTCCATTTCTATTTCATATTTACTGGAATTAAAACACAATGATACATAATAGTATTTTAATTCCAGTATGGTATCATATATAATATCATTAAATATATCCTTTATACGTACCACATATGGTATTAACGAATCAAATCACTTTGAGGGGGCGGTAGTCCGCACTTCCTTAAATGAAGATATCACGTTTACCCATAATGGAAACAATAAAGGTATGCCATAAATGAAAAATATATAAGATTAAGTAAAACATAAACGTATTATATAACACATATAAATATAGTTTCATTTTAATGGCCAGCTTTGAATGTGTTAGAAGAATGTTGAACAATCATCGTTTCGTGAGGCAGAAATTCTCCATCCACAGAAACACTATGTTCTTTAACCATTAGATGTAGGTGTGTGTAAGTGTAGCTCGAATAATTATTATTAAAACATCATAGTATATTGAAGATACTGGATTTGTTACAAAATAAATTAATAAAAAGAGTTTAGGGGGTTGGAGAAGAAAAATAACACAAAAGTACACAAGTGAAGACATCAACTTAAAATTGGGTAACACCCTTTGGTTTGAGCTCGAAGGCTTCCTTGGGAAGACTTCTTCCCAATGTCAGGATTCAAGGAGTTAGAGAGGGATGTGGAGAGACAAAATTGGCAGGGGTCGGTGGATCCAACGGCTTTGGAAGTGTGGGTAAGGAGGTAGAGGTGGGGGCCTTTTATAAGAGAAGAGGAGGGGCACTCTTGGAAAGTAAAGAAATATTACTTTATTTTAGAATGAGTTACAGATTTTAATTGTACCACATTGAGGTGTTTCAAGGATAAGGTGATAAGGGTTCGAAATCCACTCATCCAATAGGTTATTGACATGTGTAGGTCTTATATTTTACATTATCTTTCCATTTTATTTAAATCGTTAAATAATGAGGTCATCGCTGCATCATCATGATGTTATAAATAATTTAATTTATATAATGTCTAAATTTTTTTAAAAAAACTACTATGATATAGGAAATCTTTTTATATTTCCAATGAATATTTATAGTCAAAATTATGACTTTTATAACCCCATGTAAAAATTTTTTTAGTAAAACATTTCACCTTTGTCTAATTTTTACTTTAACATTAAATAAAAAGGTATTTATTTCATTTTCCAACCAAAGTGGCTCCATGGGGTCCCCAAGTTGACCCATGGATTGTCTCGGTCGTCCATGACACATCCAATGAGGTTAGAACATGTGTCTAGGTCATTTCATTTTATTAAAACATTATTCTTACCTTGAACTACACTAATTACCTCTAAACGTGATTAAAAACTTAATAAGTTACTAATCACCAAAAAATTATTTTAATCCCATTGAACCACATTTGACTTCTTAATGACAACCATGTATGTCAGATTTTTGAAATTCAAAACACAAATATGGAAAAATTTCATTTAAACGGAAAAATTCGTTTTTATAAGTACCACTTAGTGGTTTCACTATTCATCAAAAATTGAAGTTTTTCAGAAAATTACCAAAAGTTCACTCTAAGCTATATTTGATATTCTGAATTCAAAAATGATGTATATTTTAAAAAATTCAAAACATATAAGTTCAATTAATTAATTTCATAATTAATTCCCGCTATCAAAACAAATAGCGTGTTTTTATAAAATAAAATGTATCAAAAGATTGACTCTGGTCTATGTCTGATTTCAAAGTGAAATTAATTCCAACGACCACTATTGGATTAAATGGTAAAAATATATTCTAATTTCACTTTAAAAGTAATTCAAAATAGAATATAATCATATAAATAAATTATATTAAATGGGGTTTTGAATTAAAATAGAACATTTTTCACTAGTCATTAAAAATTGAACTTTTTCGGAAAAAAACCAAAAATTTACACAAATTAAATTTTGATGTCCCGATTCTAAAGAAGAATTTTATTTTGTCAAATATAAAACATAAAATTGTCAAATAGTGGATTTAAAAGCGGTTCTCCATCAAAAGGCGGTAAATCGACCTTTTAAAGAATATTAGAATGTTTACGCTTAAAATTGGATTCATTTTCATTTTTAATCCTCTAACATTTATTATAAAAAGTAAAAATATTTGACAAACATATATAATCAATTTGTAGTTAGTTATGTTCATTCCTGCCATTACAATGGCTAGGCATTAACTACTATTTATAATAATATTATTTTATTATTAGAGTGCAACGTATGATTCCCAAGAAACTCGTTGTTGTGTGTTGGGTACGCCATCGAGCATAGCATCCCCTTTAAAGAAATATTAATATTTTATTCACAAATATGGATAAATATAAAAATGTCATATTCATTAATTACCTGGGGTGTTACATTATCAAAATTGGGTAAAACTTTTATAAGGCATGTACTAATATTTTGATCCCTATGTTCCAGCAGGAAACCAAATAATCTCTATTATTTCCAACCAACTAGAAAATAGGCGTGGGGGTAGATGGTCAAACAATATAGATTTTACATGGAACTATGCTCTTACTATAGCAACCACCACTCTCATTGATCCTAAGAAAACTATCCATGTCTCCACCTTGGTGCTCATCTTGAATGGGGTTATGTTGACCCTTGTTCGTCGGTAAGAGAAAGAATGGTACAACCCCATATATGCGACGACTTGTGAATAATTAGAAGATACAACACTACACCACCACCTCCATCCACAAGGACAGTGGAAATACCCCCATTTCCGTAGAAAACTATTTCTATATTATCTTCTACAATTCTATGACAACTATATCCACTACATATAAGAAGTAGGGGATGTTTAGATTGTACCAATTATAGACACAAAATAGGTGTGTCCAAGGAAGTATCCCACCACCTTATATCATTGAAAAAACATCAAGACCCTCTCAAAATATGAACTTGCTGATTCCACATGTCCCTCACCTATCGTCGTCCAAAGCACTAAGATACCATGCTAGGGGTCGAACCCAAACCGTGCTCAATAAGACACAACATTGATAGTTTGTATAGACCCTTAAACCACTAAAAAATTTGATATTTTCCTCCCCATAGTAAGAAATTATGCCTTTTCTTGGATGGGAATAATACCATAGTTTCCCATTGGTCTAGATGGGATAAATATCCCTACTACCAACTATATAAAAAATTATCATGGGGATCCTCCCCTTGATGATAAACTACACTATAGAGGTCATCCCTATAGTACCATAGATTTTCAGGGATATTATCCCCATGTTGAAAAACATCAAAAACCTAAAGGCCCATCATAGAGAAGAGGGGATACTAGACTCCATAGATGTCTTTCCTACATCACCTTCCATAATTCTTATAGAATAACACACCATGGACCTTAGAATATTTTGCTTGGGGTGCTACCATGTCATCAAAATAGGTAGGGTTGAGGGTATTAAGATAAATTTAACATTGATCTCCCAAAATATGATATAACTGAAGATTCTGTTGGAATGGTCAAATCTCCTCATCCAAAACTATGGGATAGGGCCCATTTATTATGTATCACCTCACCCAGGGAGGATTTTCATATATTTTCAACTACCACCATATATATCTTCATTTGAAAGATATATTGGGTTCATTTCTAGGTCACTCCATGAAAATATTTCTATAACCAAGGCGTTCCATTCTCTCTATGTCAACTATAGACATATGGAAGACATCATGGTTTGATCTTGTACCCTATGATGTGAATGAACATCCCTATCAATAATAGGTGATTGATAATCATCATTTTCATGAACCAAGTCACAACGTCATCTAAACTGATGTCCAACCTAGTCTATTTCATAGACCAAAGGGTGTTCCTATTCCCCACGGGTAGGAATCATGAGCCCGGGTATTAATAAACACATTGGGAATGATTTCAAAAAAGTAAAAAATTATAAAAACTCAAATTAATAAATAACACAATGTTAAATTTTCACAACCAAACATGGTACAAAAATATTCAGATTAAATTATTTACTATTTTAATCAAAAACCAAAACACTATAAAGAAATGTAAATAAAAAACATACCAAAAACCTCCATGAAACATGGGGGATCTACCCTCAAGCCACCACCAACACCTGCAAGAGGTAGCGGAACTCTAAATTCCAAATCCACCACAACACACCTGTCATTTACCTGGGTCAAATATAACCAATTCTAATTACACACAAAGTTATAAGTAGAGTGTGAGACAAATCCCAATATGATTATACCTGAAGAAAATATTTCACACTATAACATTAGTAGAAATATTAACATTCACCTTATTAAAAATATTTTCAAACAGTTTTTAGAAAACATTTTAAAGAAAATCATTCCCAACACAACCATTTTAATGTTAAAATCTCAAAAAAATACTAAAAAAATTCATTAAAAATGAAATGAACTCATGGTCCACCGCACGAAGATGGATGGAACCACATCACATATTTCTCAAGAGAGCACCATGGGTTAATCCCTAAGGGTAATATCGCTAGAGTGAGACACTATAACCTCATACCATAGTGAAACGTGGTATAGAAACCACACCGATCATTATCCTCTGGCACGATCCACTAGTGAGGAGTCTATCCAAAATTCCAATGATCACAAATCATCATCATTGTTTAGTTAGTGTCATAAGCATCAATCATGCTAACTAAAACTGGGCTTTGCTGCATCTGAATTACTAGCATAATATATTTAGTCATCCCACCCAGATTCCTAGGATTCCCTTATGCTCAATCCATTTAACATACTACACAAATCACCACATTCACGAATCATTGATAAGAACATATGGCAAACACTACTTTCACAAACCATTACATGAGAACCACCATTTTTATAAGAAAAACACCTTCTAATTTACAAAATAAAAAAACCATTTAAAAATACATTTTCATTTCATGAACAAATCAATAAAACCATTTTTATATATTTTAAAAGGAAAACACAAGTAACTAATCCCTTTAAATGGGTCGATCCCCTTTTGAAATCCACACATAAGAAAATTTCATTTTACATCATGCTACACATCTTTTAAAAAATTCACAAATCACATTTATAAGTGTATAACAAAACCAACCTGACAAGTAATCCATTTTACCTTAAAACCCCAGTTTTGATACACTCTCACCTAATGTAACATTGAAAACATTTTTGGCATGTTTCACATAATCATAAAAAAACTACCAATATTCACCATAATTAAGAGCATGAAGAAAATAACCATTTTATCTTGAAAACCCCATTTTCATTTCATATTAATGTCAAATCTTCCCAAATCATATTTTTCACAACAAAATAAAAGCCTAAAACATATTTAAAGAGCCAAAAAAGAATATCAAAAGCATTTAAAAATTTCAGAGCATGGAACCACATACCTCAAGTGTAGAAACCATTTTAAATAGATGCGAAAATGACACCACACTACCAAAAGACCCTAAAAAATTAATATTTAACAACAAATATCAAGATCTCACTTTATGACACAAGATCGAACCCTTACTAGGTCAAACACCTCATTAGAAATTGAGAACCCAAGGAATAGGGATTAAAACACTGTAATAATAGAAGAAATTGAATGATAAGGGAGTTAGTAGATGATTCATTAAAGAATCAAGGTCAAAAACACCCAAGAAATGGTGACCAAGGAGCGTCGGGGTGCTTTTAGGAGGCTACCATGGTTTAAAATCCCAAGTGGGGAAGATGGGGGTGGAATTAGCGTTAAATTATGAGAGGAAACATAGATCATTTTAAGATTTTTAATGACCTGGACATTGCATACAGTTAGCACACCCTGTTTGTCAAATTGTGTAGAAATCATACACCCTTATTTTTCTAAGAGTGACATAACAAAATGATCACCCACACAGCCTATCTAACCATGTGCAATCCATGTGGTAGATCTTATCTGAAAACTCTAATTGGTCTCATGATTACCTGGGTCAGGGTGCATGGTTTCAGCTAACTGTCCACCAACTGTGCACCACTGACTATTTTTCCAAAAATTCCCATTTTTATCCAAAACCACAAAGCAAACATAGGGTAATAATATAGACCAAAAATAAATTGAATAATAACATAAAAAATGAAGACCCATCACACCCGGTTCTAAGAGGAAAGTCGAGACCCAAAAATGAACCTGATCTACGAGAGAAAATAAAAACCCATGTATGATAATTCTCCCCACCATAAGGATTTCCTCCCCCAAATACCCAATAACAGTATTGATATAAAAACAAAAAAATATACTCCTCCATTAATTATGGTGTTTCTTGTTGAATTTCAAATGACAAGAAAACAAGAACATCCCAAATAGAAAATGGGTTTACAAATTTTAACTTAGGTGTCCAGAATGGACTCCCCACTACATAACTCATTCCCCAATAAAGTTATGACACCTCTATTTCATTGATCAAAATAAAATGAATCATCACAACTAAATAATCCTACATCTCAAACCAATAGTACCTTAGACGTAATAAAAAATTCACACCATCTACCCGAAATGAACAAGTTAACCCAATCAATTTATCAAGAAACACTTACACAATCATACATCAATAAACAATTGGGTGCACTCTAACCCCCAATGTTTAATCAAGAGAGGTAATTAGAACAAGATAGCTTCATATAAGAGTACCCATTAACAATACAACATGATAAATGATGTGGTATTATCAAAACAAGGAGGCCTGAACAGATTTCCAAACATTTATAATGAACTACCACTAACTTACTCCAGAAGAAATCCTAATGAGACCCACGTTGGATCTCCCCACCATAAGAACCATACAAGATAATCCGTTATGGAAATCCAGACATGGTCCAATTTAGGAACATCCCACAAAAGTCACACCCCCACCACAAGGTTACTAGAATAATAAAATCTAAACTGAAAATAAAACACTATGAAATTCATCATTTCCATAGGATATTAAAAACTTTTACATGAGAATACCCAAAACTAAAACTGATTTATAAAGATGACCACACAAAGACAACCACCCAAAGGCTCGTGTCCAAAATGACACAACCTCTAGAGTTTAATAAAGTGAGTCCATCATGCCACCTTATAACCAAGGCTGAACTCTTCTACCCACACAAGTCGTAATGAAGAACAAGGAATTTACGCCATTATTCAGAAAACGATTTTTTTAAAAGGTGTTTCACAGAGAGGAATGAATTATCCCCATTTGATGCTGGAGACCAAGCCGGACCATAGTACCTTACACCCTTCGAGTTCTTGACTACGTTAAAGCATCACTCCATGTCTTATGGATGAAGCACTAATGTTTGAAGCTTCTTCTACCTCACAGTATGCATTAAAATATCTGGATGAGGCACTTCATCTGGTTTCCTGAGCGACCACATAACACTCTAGGTAGAACCAATGGAGAAAAACACACTATAGAACTCACTTCGACTAAACATGACACTTCACTATGACATGGACTTAGATGATTCACACACATCGTCCCTTTTCCACCTCTAATGATAACTAATTGAAATAAGAACAAATATAATAAACTTCCTTTTAAAATATATGAATTTAGAATTCGTGAATGGAAAACATACTTCTATTAAAAAAAGTTCCCCAAAGATTCCACAACATGTACCTTTACATTTTAAAGAGAACACAACACTATAAAACACTCCCGAACCCATAATTTACTAAGGAAAACATTAAAAGGAATGTTACATTAAACGGAGCCCAAAACATTACACTACCTCTGAAAAATTTCATGACATATTCTTATGATTATATTTTCCACCTTGATGGCACAACATAGTCCCTCACGTAGAATAAGCATATTAAAATACAAATGAATATTAAGACCCCGACTAGAACCAACAACCTATGGCCTCTTTTCACTCACCTCAATGGAATTACCTTCATCGTTTCCAACTCAGAAAATTAAGCATAGAGGTGGGAAACATCATCTTTGACAACTCAAGAAACTCAAGAAAACCAGGATTTCATTCTATTATCTTCGCATCCACTCTCCCACTTAGAGAATATTTTCATGATCATAATAGATAGGGGAATATAACTTCCAAAACTAAAGAATAAATTCCTTAAATTGATCAACTAGATGGTCTTACAATGGTGAACCAACTGTGGCTGCACATGGAACCACTACTACAATTTTTCCCTTTATCAGCGCTAAACACCGACATTAACAGCGCTAAAAAAGCACTGTTAATGTCGGAAAAGATAAGGGGGGGGGTCCTCTTTATCCACACTTTTTGGAGCACTGATAAAGGGGTCCCCCTTTTATCTATGCTGGAATTAATAAATCTTTTTTAGTGCAAATAAAGGGGTGCCATTATCAGCGCTACCTGGAGCACTGATAAAGGGCCCTATTATCAGTGCTCAAGATAGCGCTGATAAACGTTTCCTTTATCAGCACTCAAGATAGCACTAATAAAGGCACCTTCCCTTGCACCTGCAGAACCAGAACCTGCACAAACCAACACCTCAGCACCTGTACAACTGTACAAAATAGCACCCGCACACAATTTTTGACAAACAATGCTATATACATTTAATTAATATCATGAATACAAAAAAACAGACAACTATACACATTTCAAACAATGTTTTACAGGGTTACAATTACAATTATCCAAAAACAATTATAAAAATTATTGTATCATCCTTTGATATCTGTGATCCTCTCAAAAATTGTCATCCATAGCATTTATTACCGAACAAAGAATTTGAACTCAAGGAATAAAATTCACCTATATAAGAAAACAAATATTATTTTAGTAATACAATAATGAAATAAATTAAAACATTAATATGAAAGAATACATTAATATTGAAATGTGAAATGAAAATATGGAAATGATAAACTCAAATATTTTCATTCTAATAATAATGAAATGGAATAATGTAAAATCAATATGTTTTTGGATGATTTATCTCATTTAATAAATACTAACTCTTTATCTAATGAAAAGATTTACAGGTCACACCGTGTGTCAGATTGAGGTGTGGTCAATTCATACACCTCAAAAATGACTCATGGATCGTTGTCGTAAATTTTCAAAACAATCCGAACATGTTTGCTCAGTTTGTCGTATGTCACTTGTGTTGTTTTCTAAAGTTAATGTCAATTACAAACTCATATCAGACACTTTTAGCCATACCGGTCACACCGTGCATCGGATTGAGGTATGTTCAGTTAGTACACCTCAAAAATGACTCGTGGATTGTTTTACCAATGTATCAAAACAATCTGAATGCATTTTCTCAGTTTTCCTTATGCCACATGTGTTTTTCTATAATGTTAATGTCAATTCGAAACTGATATCAGACACTTTTAGCCATACTGGTCACACCGTGTGACGGATTGAGGTGCAGTCGATTCGTACACATCAAAAAAGACACATGTATCATTGTACTAATGTATCAAAACAATATGAATGCATTTTCTTGGTTTGCCTTATGTTAGTAGTGTTTTTTTTCTAAAGTTTATGTCAATTTTAAACTGATATCAGACACTTTTAACCATACCGATCACACCGTGCGTCGGATTGAGGTGCAGTTGATTCGTACACGTCAAAAATGTCTCATGGATCAATTTACTAAAGTATCAAAACAAACTGAACGTGTTTTATTGGTATTCCTTATGTCAGTAGTTTTGTTTTCTAATGTCAATGTCAATTTCAAACAGATATCAGACACTTTTAGCCATACCGGTCACACCATGCATCGGATTGTGGTGTGGTCAATTCTTACACCTCACAAATGACTCATGGATTGTTTTCCTAAAGTATCAAAATAATTTTAATGCGTTTTCATGGTTTTCCGTATGTCACTTGTGTTGTTTTATAATGTTAATGTCAATTTCAAATGGTTATCAGACACTTTTAGCTATACCGGTCACACTGTGCGTTGGATTGAGGTGTGGTCTATTCTTACACCTCAAAAATGACTCATTTACTTTTTTACTAAAGTATCTAAACAATCAGAATGTGTTTTCTAGGTTTTCTATATGTCACTTGTGTTGTTTTCTAAAGTTAATGTCAATTTGAAACTGATATCAGACACTTTTAGCTATACTGGTCACACCGTGTGTCAGATTGAGGTGTGTTCAATTCGTACATGTCACAAATGACTCATGGATCGTTTTCCTAAAGTAAAAAAACAATACGAATGAATTTGCTCAGTTTTCCTTATGTTAGTACTGTTGTTTTCTAATGTTTATGTCAATTTCAAACTAATATCAGAAACGTTTAACCATATCGATCACACCGTGCATCGGATTGAGGTACGATTGATTCTTACATGTCAAAAATGACTCATGGATCATTTTCCTAAAGTATCAAAACAATAATAATGTGTTTGCTCGGTATTCCGTATGTTAGTATTGTTGTTTTCTAAAGTTAATCTCAATTTCAAACTGATATTAGACACTTTTAGCCATAATGGTCACACTATGCATCAGATTTAGGTGCGGTTGATTTGTACACCTCAATAATGACTCACGGATCATTTTCATAATGTATAAAAAATATTTGAATGCGTTTGATCAGTTTTTCATATGTCACTTGTGTTGTTTTCTAAAGTTAATGTACATTTCGAACTAATATTAGACACTTTTAGCCATAACGGTCACATTGTGCGTTAGATTGAGGTGCGGTCAATTCTTAAACCTCAAAAATGACTCATGGATTGTTTTCTTAAAGTATCTAAACAATCTGAATTCATTTTCTTAGTTTTTCATTTGTCACTTATGTTGTTTTCTAAAGTTAATGTCAATTTGAAACTAATATCAGACACTTTTAGCCATACTAGTCACAAAATGTGTTGGATTGAGGTGTGGTCATTTCGTACACGTCACAAATGACTCATGGATCGTTGTCCTAAAGTATCAAAATAATCCGAACGTGTTTGCTCGGTTTTCATTATGTTAGTAGTGTTCTCTTCTAAAGTTTATGTCAATTTCTAACTGATATTAGACACTTTTAACCATACCGATCACAACATGTGTCATATTGAGGTGCGGTTGATTCGTACACATCACAAATGACTCATGGATCGTTTTCCTAAATTATCAAAACAATACGAATGCATTTTCTTGGTATTATTTATGTCAGTATAGTTGTTTTCTAAAGTTAATGTCAATTTCAAACTGAAATTAGACATGTTTAGACATACTGATCACACTCTGCATTAGATTGAGGTGCAGCTTATGCTTACACGTCACAAATGGCTCATGTATTGTTTTCCTAAATTATCAAAACAATCCAAACATGTTTTTTCAGTTTTACTTATGTTAGTAGTGTTGTTTTCTAAAGTTAATGTCAATTTCAAACTGATATCAGACTCTTTTAACCATACCAATCACACCCTCTGTCCGATTGAGGTGCGGTTATTTTGTACACCTCAAAAAATGACTCATAGAATTTTTTCCTAAAGTATCAAAACAATCCAAATGTGTTTCCTCATTTTTCCCTATGTCACTTTTGGTGTTTTCTAATGTTAATGTCAATTTGAAACTGATATCAGAAACTATTAACCATATCGTTCACACCATGCATCGGATTGTGGTACGGTGGATTCGTACACATCACAAATGACTCATGGATCATTTTATTAAAGTATCAAAACAATCCAAATGCATTTGTGTGGTGTTTTGTATGTCACTTGTGTTGTTTTCTAAAGTTTATGTCAATTTCAAACTGATATCAGACACTTTTTTCCATATCGATCACACCATGCGTCAGGTTGAGGTGCGGTTGATTTTTACATGTAAAAAATGACTCATGGATAGTTTTCCTAAATTATCAAAACAATCTGAAATCATTTTCTCAGTTTTTCGTATGTCACTTCTGTTGTTTTCTAAAGTGAATGTCAATTTCAAACTGATATCAGAATCTTTTAACAATAACAATAACACCATGCATCGGATTGAGGTTCCATTAGTTCATACACCTCAGAAATAACTCATGGATAGTTTTCCTAAAGTATCAAAACAATATGAACATTTTTTCTCAGTTTTCTGTATGTTAGTAGTGATGTTTTCTAAAGTTAATGTCAATTTCAAACTGATATTAGACACTTTTAACCATACTGATCACACCATGAATCGGATTAAGGTGAGGTAAATTCGTAAACCTCAAAAATGACTCATGGATTGTTTTCCTAAGTATCATAACAACCCGAACTCATTTTCCCAGTTTTTCGTACGTCACTTGTGTTGTTTTCTAAACTTAATGTCAATTTGAAACTGATATCAGACCCTTTTAGCCATACTAGTCATACAGTGCGTCAGATTAAGGTGTGGTCGATTCTTACACGTCAAAAATGACTCATGGATCGTTTTCCTAAAGTATCAAAACAATAAAAACACATTTTCTCGGAATTCCGTATGTCACTTGTGTTATTTTCTAATGTTTATGTATATTTCAAATTGATATCAGACACTTTTAACCATACCGATCACACTGTGCATCAGATTGAGGAGCGGTTACTTTTTACACATCACAAATGCCTCATGGATTGTTTTCCTAAAGTATCAAAACAATCCGAACACATTTGGTCGGTATTCCGTATGCCAGTAGTGTTGTTTTCTAAAGTTAATGTCAATTTCAAACTGATATCAGACACGTGTAGGCATACCGATCACACCGTGCATCGGATTGTGGTGCCGTTGGTTCTTACACATCACAATTGACTCATGGATCATTTTCCTAATGTATCAAAAAAATATGAATGTTTTTCTTGGTTTTCCTTATGTTAGTAGTGTTGTTTTCTAATGTTTATGTCAATTTTAAATTGATATCAGACACTTTTATCCATACTGGTCACATCGTGTGTCGTATTGAGGTGTGGTCGATTCATACACCTCAAAAATGACACATAAATCATTTTCCTAATGTATCAAAACAATCCAAACATGTTTTCGCTGTATTCCGTATGTCAGTAGTGTTGTTTTCTAAAGTTAATGTTAATTTCAAACTGATATCAGATGTTTTTAGCCGTACCGGTCACACCATGCATTAGATTGAGGTCCAGTCAACTTGTGCACCTCCAAAATGACTCATGGATCATTGTCCAAAAGTATCAAAACAATCCTAATGTGTTTTATTGGTTTGTTTTATGTCACTTGTGTTGTTTTATAAATTTAATGTCAATTTCAAACTGATATCAGACACTTTTAACCATTCCCCCTCCCTATTGGACACACCCCCTCCTGGACACCCACAGCTCTTGGACACCCCCACCCACATATAAGGGAAACTAAAATTATAAAATTGAAAATCCAAGATATTGGTTCCCATCAATATTTTAAGATGCTCATTAGTGGACTGAATGACTATACATTGGTCAACTTCTACACTATCGACCAGTGTAGCCCAATGAGTTATGCTTTACTATAAAGACAAATCACATCTAAAACCATTCTTCATAAAATTAGGATATAAAACATAATAAAGGGTGATCATATATTCTCAATAAGTGTAAAAATGGAGATATCAATGATAATATATTGATAACATTAGTATGAATTCACCTTTATCCTATTTGTGTACAATCTTCCATCAGGTTTGTTGCCCATTGGTTTCTAAATACATCTATATCATCTTATAAATATTAGTTTTTGCGACATTCATGGTAGTACTGAAAAAATATAAATACACAAAGGATTAATAAATATGTTAAATGAACTCATAATTAATTTTAAAAATACCTCGTCAGGGATGCTAGTTTGTTGATGAAATATGATCTCTTTCATAAATTTTCAAACATAATAACCGCAGTACTTTCTGTTTTTTGGACACTGCAGAAACATTGAAAAAAATAAGTAATTTGTTTTGATATGTGTTTGGATAGTGCAATGTTATTATATATACCCGGATACTTTTCCAGTTGTAGATCCTATAGGCTTTCTCATCCTTATGCCCTGGATTCATTCCATGCATTAGACGATATTGATGCACTGCCCTATCATAACAGAATCCTCATTAAATGATAAAATAAATTATATAAATAGATTTTTAGTATTAAAATGTTGGATCTAGTGTATTACAAATTAACAAATGCCATCATGCGTGGTCGATTTTTAGATATCCATTAGTTGAATCCAGAAAATAAATCTTTGGAGTATCAAAATTGACTGCAATCAACATCCAATACTCCCAAAAAATACAAAAAGAAATAATTAAAGAAATAAATGAAAATATAGTTGATATGACTAAATTGTAGAGTTTTACCCCTGTAATCTTTGTATTAAAAATAGTTTTTCATCTGTAATTTTGTTTTCAAACAATTTGAGCAGGGATGACATTATTGCAGCCTCTTTATCAGAATCTATTTCATCTTATAAAGAGGTGGTGTGAGGACTACCGAGTCCAAATTTTTGTTCATGTGGAAATCCCTTCAATTTCTTTTCATATATATGCCTGCGAAAAATATGAAATGTATTTAGTCATAATTATCATATTATATCAGATTTTGTAAAATCAAATCATGAAAACATACATCATGTATAAATTAACAACAAAGGCACCTAGCCGTTCATACTTGAGGATTTCATTTTCATTTTCAGCACTAATGAAATCTGATGTTTCCCCTCTGTATATATTATTTTCAAAATCAACTATGTGAGCGTTGTTGTCTATCAAATTTGAATCCACATGAGCCTACAATGATATTAACTGTGGATATAGAATAGGCAGGGTGAAGGTTCTCTTAGTAGACCGTTTCAATTGGTTGGTTGATCCTTGAGATAGTTTTGAGCTGATATTTCATTTCACCCCCTTCTCTTTGTCGTTCTTTAATAACATTCATTGTTTAAGACCTTTTTTCAATAACTTTTAAAGGTCCATCTTGAAAAATAACATGGAAATGGATACCTCCTCGGTGACATGTTTTTTTACAAGAACTGACAGCTAGGTGATGAATGTTCTAACAGCTTGTTCACCTGTATGAATGCCATCATCATCATTTGGAAAAGGTATCTCGGAACATGGATCATTAGCTACGTTAATTGACACTCTAAAATTATCAGTTGGAAGCTGTCTGTTGTGTAGCATTTCATTCTGCGTATTGAACATCGTAGCCCTCACTACAAGGTGATAAGTGGGAGTTGCTAGAAAAAAATCACAGTCATTTTAACATTGTATAATATTATTACAGGAAAGGTATCAGTGTCTATGTGAATCACATATCACAAAAACAATTATTAAAACATTGATTACCTTAGAAAATTTAGGTTTTAGGGCAATGTCTTTCCTCAAGCTGGTGGGGGTGGAACGGGATCGTCACGCACGGGTTGTTGTTGAGTTGTTTCTTCTCTTTGACTCTCGCCAATCAATGATGCTATCATCTCTCTCTGGTATTGTAATTATTCTTTAAAAATAGCTAATTTTTCTTACAGCTTTTCCCTTTTTTCATTTTCATCCTCTGCTTGTTTTTGTTTTTGAAAATATGTTCTGGGTGTCACCCCAAAACCCACACCTCTGACACGGCCATACTAGTCTGGCCGCTTCAAGGCTGCTGAAGGTATGTCTGCATCTAGTGTGGGTGTTATTGATTCCTGTGACTATGTCATATAGAAAATATAGAAAAATAAGTAGTCATTGTAATGTAATAGAGATTTAAATCAAATCAATTTTATATTATTTCATACTTACACATGTTTCCCTCACTTTTTTTGTGTTTTCATCTATCAGTATCCCCTCTTTATTTACACAAGCCTCCTTCCATAGCAGATGGTGTGGGATTGATTTGGCTTTAGATTTTTATTCATCAGTCTACATATAAACTGAGAAACATTGTTATGGTGTTGTTTATTTCACATATAAGTAGTACGGTAGATTTAAAAGATGTACCAATTTTTGCTCAAGTGAAGCGTACCCCATCTTTGATTTACAGTAAGGGTACGCTAGTTCTGTTGCACGTTTTTTATTTTCATCACTTAGTTTCTGTTTCATAAATAAAAAATTGTCAATCAAAGTGATGAATACAAGAAATGTCAAACAACGTATTACCCCACACAGGGTACCTGAAAAGTCTGATACCCACGACGGTTGATAAACGTGTCCCACGCTCCTTGGGATATCATGTGTGCATAAAGAGGAGGTGGGTGCAGCTTGATTTTCCCATCAGCATCTTTAAGATGATATTTCATTAAAATTGTGTGGAAACCTCTATGAATCCTTCTTGAAACTCTAAATACATATTCCTTGTGCGATACTTCTACTATAAATGCCCTCTGTAATGGATGATGAAGAGTAAATCAATGTTTTGGTATTTTATTTTAATATATTAAAAAAATGATATCAAAATGTTACCATAATCTCTTCCCACATTAGTGTCTTAAGACAAGTGAAAACATGGTGCCACGACTGTACATCAATCGGCATGTGTTTCCGAGTGATGATTACAATGTAGCTACTAAAGATGGCACTGTTGGGGTTAACATGTTGGCCTCGCTTATTCCATCCCACCTCAAATTTGATGCCTTTTTGTTTTTTAAGGATTTTGACTAACATTGTCAAACTATGGCTCTCTTTTTTTAATGCTTTTAGGGTTTCATTTCCTTCCATTTCCTCAGAAGTATCATCAATATATTTTTTCGGAGTACTAGCATCAGCACTGGGACTAGCAGCAACAGGTTGAAAAACTTTTTGTTGCTATACACTGGGACCAGCAAAAACAGGTTGAGAAACTTGTTGTTGCTTTGCACTGAAACCACCAGCATCTGCTTGAGAAACCTGTTATTGCTCTGAACTAGGACCACATGCGGGTGGTTGAGAGACCATTTGTGCCTTGGGATTGGGCGCATCAGCAGGTGAAGAAGTCATTATCTGTAGAAGTAGTTTAACATTTAATTTAGATTACATGAAAGCAACAGCGGATAGATAATAACAAAACGTAACACAATTTATATTACAATAAAAAAATAACCTGATTATTGTACTCTCTTTTTTTTCTTTAATGGATGAAGAGATTTGAATCCTCTATCGACTATGTAAATCCCTTTATTGTTGTATCCATTGACATACAAAATGCCATCTACATTGGGACCACTGTGAAATGATTGTAAAGTCCCGATAAAAGGGTCATCCTCCGTTGAACTTTCATCTGACCCTTCAGTTGTTTTGGTCGATAACAGAACAATTGACCAATTTTGGTTTTTGGGGTCTGGAACATAAAATACTTGTACTGCATGTGATGCCATTATAAATGGTTCATCTTTCTCCCCTTCCTTACTGAAATCAACTTTCACTAATCCTAATTCATTGATTTTAACAGCACTCCTATTATCAACCCACTTGCGTTGAAAAATCGGCACTTTGAATTATGTATAATCCAACTCCCATATTTTTTTGATGATGCCAAAGTATGACATATTCACATAAATTGGATTTTTTTCCTTAGAACTGGAAACATGCATTGCCTCAGCCACATGTGTAACCCAACTATTCTGTATGGTACTGTCTTCATCATGTTCATTAGTATAGAATGTATAACCATTTAATGCATAAGCATTGTAAGATAATACATACACACTTGCGTCTCCGGGAAGCCATCGAAGTTGTTCTGAAATTGAGCCTGGATTTTCATTTAACTATATCAAAATATGGTCCTAAAACCATCCTATAAACTGTCTATTATGTGTATCTGATATCCATTTTCATCCCTAGATGGATTCAAATTCCTAATAATTTCTTTGTGGGTTTGAACATATGGGTCAACGTCAAAACTGTTATGAAAAATGTTAAGGTAAGCCTGCTCCTGATCTGTAATATTGATTGTGACAACCTATCTTCCATAAATTCATTCACCCTCAAGCCGCTCAGTATGACGATATTTCAGCAGGCCAACGTTTTCCACACCAACAGGTATTCGGTACAAAATTCAACAGCTTCCTCAACAATATATTTATCCACAATACAACCCTCTGGCTGACTTTGATTTTTGACATACCCTTTCAAAATATTCATATATAGTTCAATGGGGTACATCCATATATAATATATTGGACCACATAGTTGAATCTCTCTCACCAAATGAACCATCTAATGAACCATCATATCAAAAAATATCGACGGGAACAACATTTCCAATTCACATAATATGACAGCGATTTCTCTTTCAATAGTTGGCAATTTCGCCGGGTCTATAACTTTGTTGCATATATCTTTGAAGAAGAAATTGATCTTCGTTAATGTATGGTGGACATTCTTGGGAAAAATGCAACGTAAAGCTATAGGAATTAGATCATGCATCAAAACATGGCAGTCATGTGATTTCAGACCCTTTAATTTTAAATTGCTCATTGACACGATGTTCTTGATATTTTATGAATAGCCCTCTTGAACCTTTACATCATTCAAGAAGTTTCAAAACTGATATCTCTCATTCCTAGAAAGAGTTTAAGTAGGAGGAGGAAGAAATGTTCGTTTTTCACCCTTCACTGGTGCCAACTCTTCTCGTATTCCCATCTCAACCATGTCTAATCTTTCATTAATTCCATCCTTTGTTTTTTTGACTGCATTTATCAACGTGCCGATGACACTATCACATACATTTCTTTTCAATATGTATAACATCACGAAAATTTCTAACATACAAACAATTCCAGTATGGTAATTCAAAAAAAAACAGATCTTTTTTCCAACTAGTTTTCTTAAGGTTTTTTGAAATTGGGTTACCAAAAGTAGTGTTCAAATCTTTTACCTTCTCAACCAATTGATCACCTGTTAGAGGAGACGTTGTTGTAAGTTCTTCTGAACTTCCGTCGAATGATGTCGTCCATGATCGGTACTTATGCTGTCGGGGTAGAAATCTGCAATGTCCAAAAAACATGGTTTTCTATGAATGTTTCAACCTAATTGAAATTATACATTGTTCGAAAATGGGAAAACCTTGAGTTCCTTTAATGCTATAGCCTGAACAATTTTCGTAAGCAAGAAAGTCATTTATCATCCCTTACAATATGGGTTTCAAAGTGAAATATTCTTTTTTGTAAGCATCATACAACATAACACCTGAATCCCACAATATTTTCAAATCCTCGATCAATGAATCCAAATAAACATCAATATCATTACCTGGTTGTTTTGGTTCTGATATAAGCATAGATAACATGATGTATTTTTTTTTCATGCATAACCATGGTGGTAAGTTATAATTTACCAACATAACCAGCCATGTACTATGACTGCTGCTTTGAAAACCAAAAGAATTCACCCCATCTGTAGATAACGCCAGATGAAGGTTTCTCAGCTTGTTTGTAAATTCAGGATACTCGTGATCAATTATCTTCCACTAAGGAGAGTCTTCTAGGTGACATAGTTTCCCATCTTTAATTCTTGTATCTGCATGCCATGTCAATTTTCCTGCAGTCTCCTCACTTCTATATAGGAACCTAAACCTTGGAATGATTGAAAGTACCAGACAAATTTCATAGGACAATAATCATCATTCTTGTATTGAGAATCTTCACACTTTGGGCATTCTTTAAGTGATTTGTAGTCCTTGCGAAAAAATATGCAGTCATGCGGGAAGGCATGTCTTCATTCAGAGATCATACCCGACGATCATAGCATTCATTTGGCATCATATGTTCGGCTTGGGAGTTCATTATCTTCTGGGAGAATGTCATTCATGAGAGAAAGTAGTTCTGTAAAACTGGTGTCACTCCACCCATTGCCTGCTTTCAAATTATACAGCTTCAGTATGGCTGACAATGCTGTATATTTAGTGCAACCAGCATACAATGGCCTTTTTGCACAACTCTTTAACTTCTCAAACAATTATGGGAAATCCTGAAGTTCATCTTCAACTATCCTTGTCATTTCCTCAATATGATCTTTATCATCATTCACATATGTAATCATACCCTCCATACGATCATCATCATTGTTCACACTTGTAATCATATCAGATCTTCCATAAAATGTTGTGTTATCCGAGACACTACCTACATTCATTTTTCCCCTTGTTTATTTCAACATGTATAACTTCGATCTATTCTGTGACAGATCAGGTGTTCTTCCAACTCTTCTGGACTAATTTTTCTTGAATAACAACAGCTTAAACACGGAAAAACGTATTTGAGAAGGGTCACATGTATGATCTCTTGAAAAATTGATAAAATCTTTCATTCCATCTTCATACTCTTATGTCAACTGATTGGCATTCATCCATTCTGTATTCATATTCATCATCTTTATGGGTTCGATCTAAAACTTGCCTAATATTATGTTTTAATTAATCAAGTAGCATTATTTGGGTTTTATAAAAAAAATTATGGTACAAATCCCTCTTTAATAAAATAGAGGAACCAACCCCAACACATGTGAAAGTACTTCAACTCTATCTATATACGGGGGACTGTGCCTTGTCTTTTTTATATCTCCATGGAGTACCTAAAACCTATACATGGAGGACTCTTCACCAAAACCTGGGGGAGTACCATACAACATATTTTCTCCAAACATCTCACTTTTCACTTGTCAACTGTCAATCAGAGTGAAGATAATTAAAATATCCAAACCACATCTTGTGAAATTTCCAATGAATGATTGAATCACAATATTGTGATCTACATGAGAATATAATTATAATGGGCTACACATACATGAAATATTATCATCTAAGTGAAAAATAAATAATAATAATGAAATTAACATAGCACACAATTTGTTCAATGGATACACAATGTGTAGGGTTCTCAGTCATGGTTGGTTGTATACTACCATTTCTAAACTCATGTGAAATCCATATACATGGTGTGTCCAGTAGGGTGAACATCATCAATGTATAAGATACCTAATTTAATCTGACATATATCAAATTAATTCCAAGTTAGTCCTACAATGACTGCATGATTATTTTGAAAATACATGACATATAGAACAACTTGAGCTAAAGGAATATAATTTAGATAAAAAATGAGTCACTTCATCGGCTATGCATCACATTTTTTGTGGAATACATGGTGTGCAGTCCTTACATGACCACTAGGGGTGTATAGTCTATACACATCAAGTTTCTATGGTATCTATACATGATGTGAGT
The DNA here is from genome assembly GCA_963277665.1 of Viscum album. Classification (NCBI taxonomy): domain Eukaryota; kingdom Viridiplantae; phylum Streptophyta; class Magnoliopsida; order Santalales; family Viscaceae; genus Viscum; species Viscum album. Next base: position 1,917,526,171 of record OY728161.1, on the reverse strand, counting down.
GAAGTAAAACACATATCATATGGTTCTACCATTATTTCATGGCATGCACATGGTTTCATGCTGGAGTATATGTCTTGGAAATACATTGTGTGTGACCTACATTCACATGACATGTAACATTTAAAATAAAACTTATTCCAAGTTTGAGTCAGAAGATGAGACATGTGGTGTAAATTTTGGAGATAACTGTTGTCTGGCATTAAAATCTATATGAAATCAATGTATGGTGAAGCATGTTCCATTTTACAAGACTAAATACCATGTATTATAAAAATATATAGAATCTAGAAAACATCATCTTCACACCATAAAGTGTCTCATAGAGTCCTCTAGAAGTAGTTTTTTAGGATTCAGTGAAATTTTACTAGTAACAAAGTGGTGGTGCCATTGAAATGGGTAAAGTTTGGATTGACATTAAATGGAGGAAGAAATACAATATTTAAAACAAATTGCATATCAATAATGCTAACAACCGCAACACCATACAAAAACACAATCGTGCTCCCAATCGCCACACCATACAAACCCAAAAATCACAATTCTAGATTTTACAAATCATCCCTTATTCAATTTTGTTTGTTAATTTAGGGGTTATCAGAGAAGTTGTATCATCCTGGGGAATTCATTCATAAGTAAAGTATATTTAAATTACTAATTTTTATATTTAAATGTTCAACAAGAACTAACCAACATGAAATTCATTTAGTGCGCAAACAAGGACCACCAATGGCCACGATTTTCAATAGGGTGTTTAGCCTATACATTTCACATTATAACCATCAATATCAAATAGTAATAACATGCGAACAAGAGGAAACCAATGAGTAAAAGGAGAAAACTCACCGTGAAGGTATCATCAAGCACACGGTAGAGGTGCGTTCATGGAAGAGGAGAGGCGCACAACAGAGGAGATCTCCAACTGAAAAGAAAACATAAAATATGGGAAACTCATGAGAATAAAATAATCTAAAACCGAGTACACCACTTACCACATCCCAAAAACCCCAAGAACCCACTAAAACCGAAATCAACAGACACCATGGTTAAATACACCTTAAGATAACAAGAAATTATAGAACCCACCTTCGATAGAACGGGTTCAACATACTTTTGAAAATATAAATGATGAACATACAATGGGTAAGCCCTGACCAATAGGTCTTCCTTACTAGGTATAATCCTCATGTTTATTCTAGATAACATATCCCAAATGAGTAAGCCTTGATCAATCCTCTGTTATCACACCATTCACGATACATACATCCTAATCGCATGACATTAAACTTTATGGTACAATATTTTCAACACAACATGTGGTATCTAGTGAGTAGGATCATATCCCTATTCAAACTCAATAATCTTACCCATACATCTTGAAAAAAATAGGGGGAACACACATATTTCCAATGGAACACCCCTACTACACTTTTCCAATCTTAACATCACACCATGCCAAAACTTACCACATGATCACCAGTTACACAACATTATTCCAAAACCAATGGAATATACCCATGATTCATTACCCTAAACCCATCCATCTAGGATCAATAGTGATGGTCACATTAAAACCATGCTATAAATCAATAAGTTTAGGAATCCAAATGATCATGTCCCTCAACCCAGTTATAACACCAAAACTCAAGAATAGAGAGTTCTTCCATTATACAAATCCAAGGCATGACCAATACTTCACTATCAACTTGATAACACCAAATATGGATCAATCCCTCATGTCAAATAATATACCTTGGATTTATGTATCTAAGGTATTCATAACACCAAGATAACCCCACTCAGTAGTCTGCCCCAACCACCAAAACTCACTAACTCGCTACCATCCTGAGTCACATGCTAACAACCACTGGCATCTCACACAAAACCCTTATATCAATTCTTACACAATTCTTAGCCCATGGGTGCCATTATTATCCCAACATCAAAACAAAAATCATCTAGTGAACCAAAACAACCACTTACTATAGGTTCTCACACTCCCTCTATCTAAAACATCCTACAATACACGGGTCTCACCACCTGGGCTCTCACTCTTGCCCCAACTATCCATACATAGGTTCAACTCACTTATAAAAAAAATATAAGTCATAATAATCATTAAAGAAACATCCTTTATCATTTATATTAACCCATGATAAGGAAAAATACTCCTACGCTGACCAGAGATGGAGGAGGTAGTGGCGGTTGAGGTGGCATCAGAGGAGGCACCGGCGGCGGTCGCGGCGATGAAGGCAGCGGCGGTCGCGGTGGCGGAAGCAGTGGCGGTCACAGCGGAGGAGAAAAACCCAACGGGGTAGAGGCAACGGTGGAGGAGAAAAACCCAATGGAGGCGGTAGAGGAGGAGGAGGAAGAGGAGGATGAGGACAAGGATGAGGAGGAAGAATAGGACGCGGAAGAGGAGGAGAATGAGGAGGAGAAGTCGTGGCAGAAGAGGGTCCTGGTTCAGCTTCCGTGAAAGCATTACCGCATGCAAGAGAGGAGGGCCTGTTAGGGTTATTAAATAAAAAACCATTGGAACCTTTATCAGTGCTCGTTTAAGGCACTGATAAAGGTATGTTTTATCAGCACTATAATAAAAGCACTGATAAAACATAAATTCATTAGTGCTTTTTAAGCGCTTATAAAGATCTACCTTTATCATCACTAAAAAGGCGTTGATAAAATACCTATTTATCAGTGATATAATTATAGAGATGATAAATATGTATTTTATCAGTGATTTTTTAGTGCTGATAAAGGTAGCTCTTTATCATCACTTTTATTTTGGCACTGATAAATGTTATAATATTATATAAATTGAGAATTAAAACTTTTATCAGCGTTAATATAAGCGCTGATAAATGTAACTTTTTATCACCACTAAAAATGGCGCTGATAAAGGGTATACCTTTATTAGTGCTTATTTTAGTGCAGATAAATCTAACCTTTATCAGTGCTTTTAACTAGTGTTGATAAAGGCATACCCCTTTATCAGTGATTTCTGTTTAGCACTGATAAATCGCAGCGATTCCCTTGTCCTGTTTTGTGGTACTGAACATGCATCGAACCTTATGGGGGTGTACACATGCCAATAAAGAAATTGAGGAACTAATAAAACTATTCCATATGCAAAAACATACCTTAAAAACATCAATCTTGCAAAGGGGATGAATTCAAAGGCTTCTCATAACATTTTTCAAAAGGATCCACTAACCATTATTTCAAAACCATCTCCTCGAAAATGACTCAAAAATAAAAAACTATTTTCACTAGAAGAGTTTTAAATCTCAAAAAACATCATTAAGAGCATTCCCAAATCACAAGGAAAACACCAAACAACTAATGGTTACAAAAACATCACATTTTCCATTAAAAGAAAATTTGAAAATGGGAACAGTTTTGATGGGTTTCACACTCACCAATGGTATTACATAGATCCTTAAACACACATATTCTCATTCCAAAATAGTCACACGTCATTACATGTGAATCTGGGAACTCATCTATTTGTATTGTAAACCATTCATGCTTATCAATGCATGTAGTCACTCATGAGAATAACAAAGGTCAAAATAAGATATTTCCACTTTCCAAAATAAGCATTCAACCCACACTTCTATCTTCTCAATTAAATTCCCATTTCAGAAATTTATACAACATTTAAAATACTTAATAACCACCCAATAGAAAACCATTTTCAAACTCCACACATCAAATCACATTATCCATATCAAGGAAAATTACCATGGATTCTATTTATAAATCAAAATCATATCATTCAAAACATTTCCAATAGATAAAAAATTCCATTTAAAATATTTTTCCAAGACCCACTATAATCTATCTCACATTTTTTTAAAAAAAATATACATTGATAAAAAAATTTGATTATGAAAATAAAATTCTCAATGAACATATCCCGCAATCATTCAAAGATAAGTTTATAAAAATATAATTTTCTAAATCCTTCTTCAAATTATTTGTGAAAATCCATTTTCAATATCCCCAAGACAAACCATTTCAACATTGAAATTATGTTTTTCCAAATCCCAAAACAAGGGATTTCAAAAAAACATTTAGCACCCAAGAATACACGAAACAAATTACGATAGGAAACTAGAGTTGTTAGGTGACTTGGACATATGGTTGGTATTCATACGCTAATCACACTACCATTACATCTGGTCTTATAAGACTATGTACCTAGCTCCACATGGTTTTCCAGACCCTAAAAGCTCACGAATACCATTATCCCAACTTTTGCATCATTTCTAAATACAAAAAACCTACAATAACCAAAAGAAACATGATTTCCCATTGAGACTCAAGTCCTGTAACGAGGTGTGCTGGCTAGGAACCCTACTCGTACCCAAAACATCATGTCCTAAAAAACCTAACTCTGGTCTACCCAGTCTCTTCCCAAAATAACATGACCCAAAAAAGAATAACTTGGATCTGATGCCATTTTTTAATGAACAAATATGGGATTTCATCCAAACTAATGCCTAACTTAGTCCATGGAATGGCCTTAAGGTCACTCCCAATCCAAACTGGGTAGAAACTAGTACCAAAGTATAAAAAAACACACTGGGAACAATTTAATTCGATTATATAATCATAAAAAACTCAAAATAATGGATTACATAATGACTAATATTCCAAACCAAACATGTTACAACAATTTTTAAACTAAAGGTATTACAATTTAAACCAAAAATGAAAACTATATAAAGAAAGAGAAACATGAAACATCCACAAAACCTCTGCGAAACATGTGTTCTACACCCTTAATCCACCACCACCAACACTTGTAACAAGTTGCAGAAATCTAGAAATCGAATCCACCACAACACACCTTGCCTTTACTTGGGTCAATCATAACCAAGTCAACTTACACCCAATGGAGTAAGTCAGGTGTAAGCAAAATCCTAGTAGGATGCCACCCAAAAAAAAGATTACATCCAATAACATTAGTATCCAAATTAACATGCAGCTTTTTACAAAGACTTTGAAACATTTTAAAGAATTTTTTTTAATGAAACACATTTTTAGCACAACACATTTAATGTTAACATCAAAAAATAATCTTTTACTAAAATAAACTTGATTTAGAAATGAAATTCACTCACTGTCCACCATATGTCGATAGATGGAACCACATCACATAAGTCTCAATATAGAACCACAGATAAATCCCTAAGTGTAACCTAGCTCGAATAAAAAAATAGAACCTCATACCTCAGTGAAACATGGTATATAAACCACAATGATCATCATCCTCATGCACAAGCGACTAGAGAGGTGTCTATCCAAAAATTATTGTGTTCCTTAATCATCATTGAAGTTTAGTTACTGTTTTAATCATCAATTATCCCATGTGAAACCAATTTTTTCCACTTCTAAATCAATGGTATACTAAATCTAGTCAACCCACCTTGATACAAAAGATTACCTTGTTCTCAATACCATTTTACATGCTAAAAAATCACCACATTTACAATTTATTGACAAAGACACAAGGGAAACACCTCTTTTCAAACCGTTATATAAAAACCACCCTTTTATAAGTAAACTGACTTCTACTTCACACATGCCAAACCCATTTAAAAATACATTTTAACCACTCACACAATTGAATAAACCCATTTGGGAACATTTCAAACATAACACACAAGTAACCCAACCATTTAAATGGGCCGAGCCCCTTTTTAAATCCACATATAAACCGATTTCAGTTTACATGATGATAAACATAATTAACATGATTAAAAATAATATTTATAAGTATATAATAAAACCAACATTCCAGGTAATCCATTTTTCCATAAAAAATAACTTTTGATTCACTCTCACTTATTGTTCCTTTGAAAACATTTTAATCACCTTTCATATAATCATAAAAACACTACTAGTAGTTACCACAATTAACTACATGACAAAATAACAATTTTTACTTGAAAACACCATTTTCATCGCATATTTATATAAAAACTATTCCCAAATCAAATATAACACCATCCAAATAAACATAGAACATATTTAAAGATCAATACAAGCATATCAAAAGCATATAAAATGATAGGGCATGAAACCACCTACCTCGAGTGTAAAAAACATCAGAAATCGGTGTGGAACCTCCACCACCCCACCATAAGACCCTATGAAGGAAATATTGAAAAAATTAAATATCTCACTCAATAACTCCAGGGAAAACCCTTCCTAGGTCAAAAACACCACTGTAAATTGAGAACCCAAGGAAGAGGGATTGAAACCCAAGAATAATGGATAAATTGAAGGAGAAGGGAAATACATTATGAATACTTGAAGAATCAGGGTCAAAAAACCCATGAAATGGTTTCCATGGAGCCTAGTAGAGCATGGAGAAGTCTCCCGTGGTAGAAAATCCCATGTGGGTCGAATGGGGGTGGAATTAGGATTAAATCGAAAGAGAACACATATGTCATTTTATGATTTTTAATGACCTAGACATCACATATGGTTAGCTCTCATGATTTTTCAAAATGTACGGAAACCACGAACTCTTATCTATATAAGATGTACCTACTACATTGAAATCCTACATGGCTTAACTGTCCATGCATAAGCAGTGCAGTAGATTCTTTCTAAAAACTTCAACCTACCACCCAGTTACCTGGGTTGGGACACACATTCTCCACTAACCATGCACTGAACGTGGGCCACTGGCCATTGGGCCCAAACTTACACTTTTTTTTGTAAAAATTAAAATCAAACCCAAGGTAAAAAGATATAACCAATATTATTAGAATAATTACTTCAAAAAATCATACCTATAAAACTTGTTTCCCAAGAGGATAGTCGAGACCCAAAAACAAACGTGATCCAAGAGGGAAAATAAAAACATGGGTGTGGAAATCATAATACACAAGAAGAAATAGATCCCCATCACACATTGATATGATCATGAATCTTTCTCACCCTCCAAAGGACCTTCCCTTATTTTATGGAATGTCTTATCATGTGATGAATCTTATAATCAAATTTCAATAGCTGGATAGTTCTACATAACATCCATCTCAACCTTCTTCTTTGTCTCATATTGTATCTTCAAAACTATAAAAGAGGCATTTAACAGCGCTTGAATGTGACTTTATCAGTGATAAAAAGTGTTGATAAATGGATCATGATTAAAATCTTAATGATTTTATCAATACTAAAAATGTGATGTCGAAGGCCCCATTAAACAATGTTTTTTTCAGTAAAAGGATCCCTTTTAACGGTGTTGTTAAAGAGGGTAAATTTATATATTTTGGACCTCCATGAGCCCAACCACATTATCAGCTCTTCAAAAACACCTTTATCAGCACCCCTCCCCAAACTTTATTAGTTTTTTTCACCCCACCACCCATTTTATCAGCACTTTGTGAATTTCCAACCTTATGTGCACCAGCTTGGATTCAAACCCTACACCCCTCCTTCAAAGATGGAATGAATTTACCCCTAAAAATGTCATTTTTTCTATTTAATTATATTTATATTTATTAATATATATATATATTTCGAATATAAATTTTTTATTTATATATTTGTATAATTATTTTTAAATAAATTTATAAAATATGTTTCTGAGTGATATATATATATATATATATTATGTATCAAAATATATTATATATTATATTCATTTCCATATATGATAATATAATGTAAATATCTATTTGTTTATTAATACACACCTATATGTATATATAAACATTATAAATATATTTCAATAATGTAAAAAATGGTTATATATAATTTTAAATACATTTTTAGAATATGTATTTATTTAAATATATTAATATATTAATTTTTATGTAAATATATTAATATATTTATTTATATGAGTGTTTTAGTAAAATTAAATATAAGGAAATATGTATATATTTAATTTTAAATAAAATTACGTTGTGAAAAATCAATAAACTATAAAAATAATAATTTCAATATGAATGTAATCCTTGGTAATAAATTCAATCTCCACCCAAAAAAAAAATTAATACCCCCTTAAATGAGTATGAAAATCAATCGAATTTGAAAAAAATTGTGGTACCCTGAGAGAAAACTAAGTTTTTGATAACTTTTTGGAATGTTTTAGCCTAAAAAAATATGAAATAGGTTCACTTGGGTCACTAGGGGTTATATCTAATTGAAGGCTTCGATTTTAAATGTGGTAGAGCCTAAATGGACACCTGAATCAAAGGTAATGGTTTTTTGAGGTTTGAGTTACATTTTCTACTTATTTTAGATCTTTGATTAATGTTTTGTTTTTTGTTGTCTTCAAATTGATATTAAATGGCTGTTAATCAATAATAATAAGTAGATTATTAATTAAATTTTTTATATTTATTTTATAATCCATTTTCATAAAATATAATACAGAGTAACTATAAATTACTATTTACCATATCTAAAAAATATTTTAAAAAATATATATTATACTTATATAAATATATATATATATATTTATTTATTTATTTATTATTGTTAATGAATTTTTTTTTGAAGTTTAACCCTATGAGTGATACTAGAAAAGTGCTGATAAAACAGTGAATTTATCAGTGGTTATGAAAAAGTACTAATAACCCCCCCCCATTATCACAACTTATTTTTACAAGTGCTGATAAAATACACAATTTATTAGTTCTTTTTTAAAATCGCTGATAAAGGGTGAGAATTTATCATCACTTGTAAGAAAAGAGATGGTAAAGTCCCCCCTTAAAAATTACTTTTTAGCAATGATAAAGGGGGATTTAACATCACTTTTAGCTAGCCCGGTTAAAGCCCTAGCACTAGATAAAATCAGTTTTTTAGTATTTCTTGGGATGATCATTAACAAGATTAACTTATTATAAATGAATGGAATGAAGAATTTTTGCGGTAGATCCATTACACTCACATGTGTATGAAGGTGTTAAAGTTTCCCCTATCAAAGAACATCACTATCCCATAGATTCATGATATGGGTCAGTTATTGTGATTTAATCATATCCATTGGGTGACATTTAGACTCCATAAGGGTCATTTTATGGTATACCTCATATCTATGAACTCCATTAACTACTTCATCAGTAGTGATAAAGCTTGACAACATAGTGCTCTAGGTAGCTTAACACCATGAATTGTATGGGTTCCACCAAAGATTTTATAATAAATAAAATGGGAGCCTTACTGTAATCCACCAAATCATTGGAGAGGCATCACATCATGTGATACCGAAGGTTGGAGAAGTATATTCTCTATCAATTTCACCCATTTCTATGGTAAAAAAATTCCTCTAAAGATAATCCCCTAATCAATGATTTAAGATCCCCTTTCGTAATCACATTCATGGTAAATGACACCTTATTAAATCCTTCGGATGAGTTGGAATGTGAAACTGGTGATGGGGACTATAGGGAATATGGACCACCTTAAGGGGAGAAATAGTATCAGGAATACAATTATATGGGATCTAATACCCATCAACATAGATATAATTTGATCACTATGAGTCCCATAAGGTGATCCCAACCATTTTTTGACACCTTATGACAAGAAAATTCATTACTAATTCTTCAACCATCCCATAGTTTGATAATAGAATTGAATTGAATTATATAATCACCACTTTGACCCAAAATCTATAGGACTATAAGAGGATCAATGCAAAAATCCTCAATGGGAGCCATAAAAATGGAAGACATTTGATATAATACAGTCATAATTCCCATAAGGCCTCAATAAAATATACTCCATGGTTGATTATCCATATCCAAGGTAGGTCGATAATCTCATCCGACTACAGTAGTGGTCAGAGACAATGACTATCTGAGGCACAAACAAGGGAATCCCATGATCACTTCCCTAGAAGGTCTATTTTATATCTCACAGCTAGGTCGAGATAGATTTGTCTCATGAGTTAGTCAGCTAGTCAGGGGTCATTAACATGTTTTTACACCAAATGAAAATATGACTAGTGATAATACCACTTTTCAGGAAGCCATTTATATACAATGGTCCTTATATCATCAAGAGGGGAATCCATGTATGACATGGGTAGAAAAAACTAACCCAGCCATATATTTTAGTAACCTGGGCATCTCCATCATTAGCATAATTAGTGAGTCATATTATAAAATTTCCCTCATTTACTCATGGTGTGGCCCAATTTTTTTAGATTAAGAGATGTTGGAAGCCTCTAGGATTCAATGTTTTTTTCAATATTTTTATAGACCTTCCTTACATGGGTATAATCAATTAACACATGGATTAATCACCAGCATAGAAGATCTCTCTTAATATTTACTCTATTAGTTGAGCTCTAGCATTAACATGACAAGAATAACTAGCCTCTGTTAAGTGAAAATTGTATTATAGTGAATGTTTCACTAATATTGTTTCCTGATAACAGTGGTTAAATTTCTTCCTCAACATCCATCTAAGGATAATAGGTTGGGTATTTTTTCTGAATGCCATGTATGAGATGATTTTAACCCTTACATCCCTAAAATATATTGATAGATTATAGTTGTTCACTGTGAAGGAATAACAAAAAGATGAATATATTAAGTATACCAAGAAGAGATCATTCATATTATCTCATTTTCTGAAATAAAAAATCCTATAAGGTAAGTGATAGTAATCAGAATTTAGACCCTGAATCCTTAGCCATTAATGATTTAAGCACCCCCACAAAACTAATATATCCAATTGCTTCCCCACTACATGATTATTTCCCAGGGTCCCCATCCAATCCAAGAGGATCGTGATCCATTTGAGGAAAATAATATTAGGGTTTACTCCTTTGTGGACAGTCACATCCTGAGATTATTCATTTGAACTCTATAGAAGAACCACCTCATGTTTCTAGTAATCAATAATCCTAGGAGGTTGGGTTGATAAATAGGGCCAAATACCATCCATACCATAGACTCATTGGACTCACCTTCAAATTTAATTTCATATTTAAGGACTTGCTCTAGGACTAGGTATACCTCTGCATAATCTATATAGGTGACCCTCATACATGGGTAACCTATGTCTCCACCATGATTGATGATGATAAATATACATGGGAATGGAATTGGGTATCTAATTTTTATGTGTCGACAATAAAATATTTTGAAACATAAAAGTCATTTTTTAATTCTCATTGAATTATCTATTATTAGTTTGTGTATCCAAAACTCCATGTGTTCACTTCATCTTCATGACATAGGGGGTGATGCATTTTTTGGACTGATATCGCTGGTGCACTGTCTAGTGACGGGGGCAATGAGACTTTCTGGTGTCTGCTTGGTTTTCTGTTTCACTTGGACTTGTAGGATCTATTTGGCCTATGATTTTTGGCTTTTTCCATTAATGTAATGGGTTTCCACTTTCCCAATCTAAAAGAGGTCTCTTTTTTCATGATCAATTAAAGAGGATTGACCCCCCAACCATTTAAAAAAATAAAAAATTATCAATATAATGATAATACAAATCCATATTACGTTATAAGGTTAATATTCACCCTCCTAGACTGCATTCCTCCTACAAAAGTAAGTGGTTCCTTGAACTCTCCACCAATATAGAGCTATTATGATAACAAACATTGGTATGCACCTATATTCATTTAATTAATTATTATTTTTTATGGATTTTATAAAAAATATAAATTTGATTATCTTGTGAATTAATGTATTTGAAATGATAAAGATTATATCATCATAAATGTTGTAAATTTTTGTTAGGATAAAATTTGAATAATGAAAATATGGATTAGGTATATAATGTAATGTCATGTAGTAATTGGAAATATATTCAATGTGAAATGTTATTATAACAATTAGCATGATAATTGGTTACATAGAATGATGGAATAAATTGTTGATAATTGAAAATTTGATTTAATTAACCTATATGTAATAATATAATATGTTTGGAATTTTTTATTTTTTGAAATATCTTTTGTCTTGTTTCATTTTTTTTAAAATTATGAAATCTCTCTTTGTGTGGTTAATGCACCATGGTAACACGTAAGTGGACCAAAAAAGGGAATTTTTGCTATGTCTAGTTATACATCATCCATGGAATGGGTAATTAACAATGGGAACATGTAAATTTATATATGATGGCATTTATCATAGAGTATATTATTTATGGTTACTTGATATTTCACCCTTGTCATGGGTAATTCTCCAGGGGAAAATGTAAGCAACTCCTGAATGATAATTCACATTGTTTTTTTATTGATGCCTGAGGGAAAGATATATAGTTACTAGATGCCTTATGGAAAGATAAATGATATGTTTAATTCATACTCGGTAGAATAATATACTAGATGTATGATCAATTCATTATACGAAGGAGAATCTGTCAATGGGTGGATACATCCAACATCAGGATGAAACATGTTTGGATGAACCCGAGTGTCATCCTGATACACAATAGTTGGTGGGTATATTTTGATATTATTATTAATATTTGAATTAATTTACCTATTTATCATAATAAAATACAAATGTTATTTCTTCATACTGAATTTTTTATACGCCGTTGTGTTAGTTTATTGAGTTTACTCACACTGTTCGTGTGTCATTTGTCACGTGAAAATACTTCAATGATGTAGGTCTAGAAAAGAAAAATGGGACCTCTTCATGATTTATCTATTTTCATCATGGGATTAAATAATGGATATAGAACCATGAATGGTGTTTAAAGCCATAATTTTTAGAGTTTTTTCAAAGATCTAGTTTTTATTTTATTATTTGTATGACTTTCATCATGACGTTCAATTTTTCATATAGTATTGCATAAAATAGTTATTTTTTATTGTTTGGATTATTGGTATAAAACTGTTATTTTATTGAGTTTTATGTCATGATTGATTTATATTATTTCTATTGAAATAGATTCTCCATTCTATAGGGTATAGATTCCTATATTATTGTTTATACATTTTCTACAAGTCGGAAGCCTTTTGTGTATGTGGTAATGCACTTGATGTCACGTAGCAACGCATCTCAATCACTTGTGGGAGAACTATGTCTGGGATGTTAAAATGTGTTATCATAGAATATTTATTTTCTATTTTTTTTTATTTAGGGACGTTAGATATGATACAATGATGTACCAAGGCTTGGTATTGAGCTTGTGCATGTGAGTGGCTAAAGTATGTACAGGGGAAAATCAAAGTTCCACAGGAAAAGAAATCAGTTCTTGAGGTACACCTTTTATTTTTGGGATGTTATTTCACCATGTGTAATGAACTTGTAGGGTGATGTTACTATTTTATATGATTTTTATCATGGGATAGTCTTGAATGAGGTGTGTATGAATATTTAATAATTTTCAGTTAGTGAGGAATATTGATATGAATTGTTTATCCAAGAGACATATTAAAGAATGTGATATATGTGATATATGTGCTTATCAAAATAATTTTTCTCTACTTAAAGGGAACTATGGATTTAGCACTATTCTATTATTATAAAAATGATTATGTTTTAAAATATTTTTTAGATGCTATCTTTGATGGTTGTAGAATGGATATAAAAAGTATATCTATAACATATCATTCTTTAGGAGATTATTTGGTTTCTTAGTTAGGAAATAAGCAACATTTTGTACCACTTTCCACTACTAAAGTTGAATCTATAGTAGTTGGAAGTTTTTTGCTCAGGTGTTGTGGATGAAACACACACTCACTGACTATGGAATGAGTTTTATCAAAACTCACGTACTTTTTGACTATACTAGTGCAATTTCTCTTCGTAAAAACCCTTCACATAAATCATGAGAAAACACATAGATATTAGGCATAAATTTCATAGGGATCATAGACAAAAGAAGATATTTTTTTACAATTCAGTGAAACACAAGACCAACTTGCTGATATTTTCACAAAACCATATTCTTCTCATAGATTAGAATACATTAATAAAAAACTAAGAATGATCACTATAATGTAATCAATAACAATTATTTTTTTAACCCATATCCTTACATTAAGTTACTCCATTTTCAATGGGGGGTATACATTTCATTTAATAGTTTTTAATTATATTGGTTTTACATATTAGTTTTATGTATATTAGTTTTTTATGATTCAGTTTTAATAAATCAGTTTTGATGATTATCAGTTTAACTTATTTGTTTATAGTTTCCCAAAAATCAGTATTGGTATTATGTTTATCGGTTTCACTACAATCAGTTTTAATATAATCTATTTTACTTATTCGATTTTCACATTTATCGATTTCATTTTTTTTATCATTTTCATGTTTCGGCTTCATAATTATCGGTACTAGATTATACTATCTATATTGAATTACTTTATCAGTACTAAACTATCAGTATTGAATTACTTTATTTGTACTAAACTATCGATATTAAATTACACTATCGATACTGAACTATTGGTATTAAATTATTTTATCGGTATTGAAATATCGGTATTGGATTACTTTATCAATACTAACTAATCGGTATTGGATTACTTTATTGGTACTGGTCTATCAATATTGGATTATTCATTCTGTACTAAATTATCAGAATTATCCTATTTGATTTTATCGGTTTTATAATTCATATTGGTTTTACATATTTATTGTTTGAATTCTTTTACTAAGAACAATATATTGAAACCAAAACATCTATCCTGATACTCTGATAGGTACAATTTCTAAAGCCTTAGTTTTGTTATTTAAATAGTTGTTTCTTAATTCATTCCTTATTTCCTAATCGGTTTCAGTCTGAATGTTATTTTTATTTTAAAGAAAAACTCGTGATTTCAAAATCATTTTTGACCATTGAATATTTTGGATATAATCTTTGTCGTGAATTTTCTTTTTAAATAATCACTCTCTACTAATCCCAAATTGAACTCATTTATTTTTCTCTCAAAATTAGTTAAAATATAAATAGTCATCTTGGTTTGGAATCATTTTTACCTCAGTTTTCGTAATCAAATATCTACTCATCTTTTGTAAATAGGAAGATATTCATGGTGTGAGTTATTCTTTCATGGTTGAGTTTACCGCTTCATCTCTGAAATAAATGCATCCAAAAGAATTCTCTTCCATGACCTTTCGAGGTGAAAGGTTTGTCTCTTGAGAGTTTTATGAGTCTTTTGATTCATCTATGAAAATAATTATATGTTTCCAAGGTTGGGAATATATTTGTATTGAAAGACTATATTCTGATCTAGATTATTGTATCATTAAGAGGTGTTACACTTTTATTAATAAATATACATAGACAAGGCTCTTAAGATTTATTCTACGATGTATGATAAAAAATATACAAAAACCCTAAAACAAGCAACTACATTTTGATGTGTTCTATTTTAGGTTAACACATTATGTCCTTATCATAATCTATTGGAAGATGATGGAACATTTGATAAGTCTAAAGCTAAAGGAACACTTTTTGAGATTCATGATGACAAGTGAAAAGTGAGTCATTTATCAAAATATAATAGACTCATAGCCCTCTAGATGTAAGGGTTATTGGTGTCGATAATGGGTGACAATGAAACATTGAATGTTTCTGATATGTATGTCCATAATTATTTAGTAAACATGATAAAGTTAAACATTATGGGGTTCATCTTCCTGAAAATTATGATGCTCAAATACGGTGCTATAAATTTACATCTGATCATGTTTCCCATCATTATCAGTATGTTTTTAATGAATTCTTATGATTATTTAATGTTGCAATCAAGTCAGATATGAATTACTTCAAGGAGCCCTAAATTAGAAAGGATTCAATAAGTAGGCTCATGTTATAATTCAATACTAAATATAATTGTTTGGGAATGATCTGGATGCTGATAATGAAAAGGATGTTGTTGAAGATAGTGAGAAACCTTCTAAGCCATCTATGAAACCATTGAATAAATGAAAGGTTATTAAGACTAAAACTCATAATCTATCAAAGAAAAAAAGTATGTATCTGATGAGGTTGTTGCCGAGTAGAGGAAGAAAAATAAATAGAGGAATGAAAGGGATACTCAATCTTATAAGTATGCTTCTCAAATGGTTTCCCCCAAGAAGGTTATTCAGATTTTAGATAATAAAGATGAAAAATATGATAAGAATCAGAATCAGCATGCTCGAGTGATTGAAACTAAGTCTGATTTCGATGATCCCCTATAATACACTGAAGAAACGGATTCTAAAAGAACAATCACCGATAAGGGAATTCAATATATTGAATAATCCTTGAATAGATTGTAGATTTTGATACCGTTCATTCCAAAAGTTGAAGCCAAACTAGAAATTCTTTCAAATGCTCATAATGATAGAAAAAACGTTGTCAGTGTTCTTATGGATAATTTTCTAATTCATTAATCATATTTAATGATTTTTATGTAACATGTTATTTATCACAGTAGGGCTTGTAATAAGGTTTTGAAATGGACATACAATGTTGATGATAGTCTCAAGAATCATTTGGACAATCATGATGAATTGGTACACCAGGAAAATAATCTCAACTCTCTCAATTAAAAGATATTTGTTGTGTTTAAAGGATAGCTTTATGTCCTTCAAATACCAAGGTCCTGAAAAAGAGTAGCCTCATAAGTGATTGAATATTTAATGGAATAATTGGATAATAAGAGTAATTAGGTTGTTTCACTCTCAAATAGAGTTGTTATCCTAGAAAATCCCTACAGACTTAGGATGACTGATTTCAATAACCAGGAAGTAAGGATCAAAACACAGAAATTATTGCTTAAAGCTCAATAAAAAATCAATTAGCTTCTACAAAAAAGGCTCCAGAAGAACAAAATAGTTATTATTGAACATAATGTGAATTTGAAGGCTTGACAAGAAGCTCTTGACAAACTCATAGAGGAAAAAAAATTAGTTCAAAAATATGAAGCTTATGAAGTTTAATATTTTGGAAAAACAAGAGGACAAATAATGATGTCTGAACTCTTGTTGTAATGAAATTTTGTTTCAACTAAAAATTATTGGTTTATACTTTGTTTCTCTATAATTTTTTAGGAAATGAATACTTTCCCATCTTCATTTTAAAAATAATAAAGGCAGGGAATAGTTTTTAATAGAATATTTTCATTAATATTTTATTAAGGGGGGAGAACTCTCAAGTAATAATTAAGTGAATACGAGCCCTTGTGAGTTGTTTAAACAAAGGGTGGAATTTGTCATACTCACTATTATTTTTAGAAGAAATATTAAAATCATGGGGAGATAAAACATTATTGTTTGTTTTATTTTGTTTTTATCTTACAAAAAGGGGGATATTATTGAGTCAAAATGTGTTTTGACTTTACCATTAGTTATTTTTTTTAGAAATCACAAATCACACATTTCATATTAAAATTTATTGTTTGACATGTATTGTGTTTTACAATCGTAATCACTCACATCGTTTTTTATATTATGTATTCATGTTATAATCAGGTATGTTGTTTTATATCAAAACCAGATATGTTTTTATTCCTCGTAATCACTTCTATCGTAAACCAGTTAGGCATAGTAACCACATGCTACGTAATCACATGTATCTTAATAACATGAATCTTAACCACATGCATTGTAACCATGTGAATCATAATCACATGTATCATAACCATGTTATGCATCATAAACACATTATTCATAATCACCTATATCGTAACCACATGCATCGTAACCATGTGCATCGTTACTAGGTTTAGTACCGTATCATAATCATTCAATGTAACCATGTTAAGTATTGTATCATAGTCATGAATCGTAACGGGGTTGTGTATTGTAACTCGGTTTTGTATCATACATTTATTATGCACTGTATTCAAGCATCATAACAAAATTAAATATCATGCATCATAACGATTTTATAAATATTAATTAAGATATTCATTGTTATCAGGATTAGTCTAGTAACAAAGTCATGAATTATAAATTTGAAATGAATTAAACTCTTATATTAACTTCAATACTGATTACATGTTACACATACTAATTGTTTCATACTTTTTTTACTTACTAATGTCCAACTAAAATTATTTCATTGAATTGGATATATATTAATCAAAACGATCTCATGTATTCTATTTGTTTTGACCAATGGAATTCCAGGCATCCAAGTCCCTCTGAGTTTTTTAGATAAATATGACCATTGGAAGAAATGTGACCGTTGGAACCTGAGGTCTATAAATATGTAGTCATTCAAACAAGAATATACAAACTTTTCATTCATCAAGTTCTAGAGAGAGATGTTGTGACTTCTCTCATGGTTTTTGTGAATGCCTTAAAGAAACTAGATCTGAACAACTTTTTTCATGTTCAATTATTTCTATAAGTGATTTGTTTCTACTTTGTGTGACATATCATTGTGAAAATGATCGAGGGATTCTGAGGATAGGAACACATGATTTTGATCATCGTATCTAAGACTTTAAAGTTCTATAAAGACAGAGGTGTCGATTACCTTCTAAACTGAGGGCTTCCATGGATAGGAAGATAGTCATGTAGATCATTGTATCAAGGGCTTACCAAGGTTGTGGTGATACATACCATTTATTCTAGGTAAAAGGATACCCAATTCATTGGGATAAAATAATTGTTATAATTTTACATTTCCACTATTATCTATATTAGAATGAGAACTGTATTTTTTCTTCTTTATATTCATATTTATTTCAATTCTAATTATTTCGATTACGATTCATTAATTTAATGTTGTATTAAGAGATTCTATACACTATATAGTAGAATCATTTAAATTTGTATTACTTTGATCATTGTATTCAGTTCCAATACAATTTTTTACCTTAATTATAGTATTACATCATATCACATCTATTGGATCGAAGACCTATATTTTAATTGTATTGATTTTGAATTTTATTAGTTTAAGACCTCTTAAACTATGTTCTCTATTATGTATTTAAACACAGTGTTTTAATCCAACAATTCACCCCCATACACTCTCGTATTGTTCCATCTAATATACACTTACATCTATATTACGATCCAACACAATACTGGAAAGGAAACATTCTATAATGAATTTCAGCAAGAATCCTACACACAACTCCAAAAACATTATCTAACCAATAGTTTGGAGGACCTATGATGCTACCGGGACTCAATAAAAGGTGACACATTGTTGATTTTATGGATTCTCTATCATGAAATGGAAGATTGATTCATATAAAAGGGTAAATATCTAATTTAGTGAGGTTTTGAATGTTGATTTATTTTAATAAGATGGAACCAGGTTTGTTATGATGGTCTTGTATAAGAGTAAGAGGGGTGGATATATTGGTATGGAAAGAGATATTCTTAGTTTGGCCTGAATTGTGCCGGGTAGAGAACTGTAGATTAATGGAGTTTTAATTAGTACATAGTAATGTAAATCTTGAAAAAGAACATGTTGGGAAGTTACTAGTTCATGAATATATATAGGCATAATATGAAGATAGTCTCAGTGATGAGGGACATGATTCAAAGATAGACTGAAGTTGTTAGATAGTGAATGAAGGCTAAAAATATCCAAGGTTTTTGGATGGGCCTAGTTGACTTGGGCTAGTGGAGAAGGCCTTTATGTTTCTAGAGAAACACTAAAAACCAAGTTTACAACAATTCATATAGATGGTGGTTCATTAATTCAATTGAAAAAATTGAGGGATACATTTGATAGTGACCACACCATGATAATAATATAGTCTCATGATCTGGAAGGTTCTTGGTGTGGCACTACATGGGTGCATTTAATCTAATTTGGAATATAGAATAAAAAATTAAGGTGGTTCTTGGCCAACTGTTATTAGTAGTTCTAGATTTAGGTTCGTGTATTTTGAATGTGTAGATTTTATGTTGGGTTTTATGCTTTAAGGAAGTATATGAACAAGATAGAATGTGGGATACTAAAACATTATTCTGAAAGGGATTATCATTTCTAGATTAATTTATCAAGTGGTTGGGAATATGGGTGTGATCTACTCTAGTCCTGGGTAATGTGTGAAAATGTCATCTTGGATATGTAGTGGCTATAAGTATGGGATATAGTCTTCAACTTAGAAAACAATGGATGCAAAGGAGGTACCAATCACATTTAGTTAGTTTGAATCATGAATTTGGGCCATTACATTATGTATCCCAAGAAATGATGATTTATAGTTTGTCAAATAAAGATAGACTTGTGGTAGGTATATGAGGCTTCTAGATTGGTTTAGTGGGAGAACTGGAGATACCAGGGTTAGATTTGGAAAGAATATGGGGGGGGGGTTGAGTCTATTAATTAATTCATGTAGCTTTATATTTATAAAATTAAACATAATTTTTATATGAATTAGTTCAAAGAGGTTCCATATAAGAATAATAGAGAAATGCTATATTTTATTGAAGTCACATTAAATGAAATTTTATCAATTCTTATGACATAAGACATGATAGATACATGAAATTGTCTCTATGCATGGATATTTTATGATAAAACATTAATTTATCAATTATATACATAACATTTAATTATGAAAAGTCCATTAAGGTTGGCTATAAATTAAAGAATCCCCCACCCTTTTTGATGCATCTAGAATTTGGAGTTTTATCTAAATTATACCCATATTTCTTCTCTCGTAAACTATTTACCCATCCTTTGGATTTAAATAATTGGAAAGAGTTTCTCTTGTTCTATTTTAAATGTGATACATACAAAATAATCAAATTTTCAATGGGACTCAAGGTAAGTGTATTTTTTACCATCAAAAATACTATTTTTATGTTTTAAATAAATTCTCTTAATTTCTCACAATACAGTTTCCAAGAACATATTTTCTATGTGGTGTCCTTGAAAAAAATTATTTTTAATTAGATTGATTTAAATGTTTTTGTTCATGGAATTAAAATTAATTTTTAATGAAATTTATGACAAAAATTTAAAATTGTAAATATTTTCTTCAAATAATGATACTTGGTTGGTGTGGCCTTAATTTGATACTTTTTCTCCATAATGATTTTGATATTTTAATGGAGTTTTAATATAAAAAATCGTTTTTATGAAGAATTATTGAATAGTGGTTATTTTAAAATTAATTTTTAATTAAATTTAAAACCATTGAATATTTTTATGAATATTTGAGCTTTTGGTGAAAAAGTCATAAATTTTTCTTGTATTAATCTTCCTGCATTTTGATAACAAATATTTCAATGTACTGTGCTTCAACATTTCCATAAATGTTTTATACTACTGTTAGTCCATTACATGGATCATCCTCTTTAAAGGGATTATGTGTCATTTACAGTTATGCTTTTGTTTGAATTGATGTTTCCTTCTCAGTCCTTGCTACATCTTTAAATTTTTACTACCATTATTATATACCATGTTCAATTTCTTTTTCTTTCTCCATAATATTTTATTTATCATTAAATTATTGGTGTTTTTTAAAGTGTTTCATTATTATACTTATGCCTATAAGAGTGTCCGTGAGGGATAAATGGTGTTTTCCAAGAGGCTTTATCCTTCGTTATAAGATGATATTCGATGAAAAGTGTTTAACAAAATGCATAAATGGATTTTTTTTAAAATTAATTGTTTTGTTTTTAAAATCTATGGTAACAACTAATTTGATGTTTTAAAATTTATTCTTGTGTTAATTGTATTTCAAACAAATATTTTGGGTGATTTTAAAGTGTTAAAAATTTTGGAAAATATTGTTTTATTTTTATATGATAATGTTTTTTTTGGCTAGTTTCGCTTCCTTTGGCTCTTCTAAGAGGGATATATAGTTGGATGATGACACTATTTGAACATATTTTGTGTATTTATATTGTCAAATATTAATATTACCAAATCAAATAGGATGGATATGAATTAATAATGGATGTATGCTAATCATCTAACCAAAGAGTTTGAAGATGGAGTGAAAGTGTTCTTCAAGATTACAGAAGTTCATGCATATGAACCTTCTCAAATTCTTTGTAAGTGTTTATGCTATTTTTATTCAAGACTAATTAGTCCAAAGGAGTTGTAAGAGCACTTGATATGTCATGTAATAGATCTAAGTAATAGATGTTAGAACAAACATGGGGGAATGGCTAAGGTAGCTAGTGGTTGGGAAATCAATACATTTTATGGATCATATGAAATGATTACGAGTGTGTAAAATTAAGAATATTATATCAAGGATGTTATTATAGATGTAAATGATGATAAAGATCACATTGATGAAATTAAATGGATATTTGAAGATGAACTTCATGATTTCCCAAAATTGTTTGAGCAGTTAATGTGTTGTTAAAAGATGCCATTGTATATTGGTTTCACTAAATATACAGCATTATCAATAGTATTGAAGCTAAATAATTTTAAATTAGGCAAGAAATGAAGTGACTCTATTTTTACTGAAATACTTGCTCTCTTTAATGACATGCTCTGAGTATATAATGAGCTCCTGAGTTGAACATACAATACCAAATGAATTATATGATTGATGGGTATGATATATGGAAGAATACACACCTACCTGAATTATTATATAATATTTAACAAGGACCAAAAATAATATACTAAATTCCTAAAGTGTAGTGCTTCTCAATTCAAGAAAGATGAATCTGGTCCTACAAAAGTTTTATGGTACCTTATAATCATTCCATGATTTTTGTGCCTATATGGAAGTGGGGAGATTGAATGAAAATTTATATGGCACAAAAATAAAATAAATAAATATGGGAACTACATATTCTAAATAACTCCCCTCAGTAAAAGAGAATTTATCATGTGTATCCTAAATTTGTAAATGATTCAAGGTACCGTAGTGTTACATTATCTATTGATGGAGTGAATTCATTCAGTTTTCAAAGAATCACTCATAGTACATGACAAGTTATGTTGGTAAATTATAAATTTTCACAGTGGTTATGCATGAAACAAAAATACATCATGTTATCTATTTTTATATCAAGAACAAAACAACTAGTTATGATATAGATGATTATTTGGATTAATTGATCGAATATTTGAAACTGTTTTGCTATCCAGGTGTTAAATTGTATCATGCTCATAGAAATTAAGATTTCATTTATAGATATATGTTGTATGGGATAATAAATGACTTTCCTACTTATGGAAAATTTTCAGGATATATCATTAAATGAACTCAAGGGAGTCCTATTTATAAATAAGTTACACAATCAATTAGGTTGAAACATTCATCTAAGGTTGTGCCTCGAGTACATCACAGATTTTTACCCCAACAACATAAGTACCAATCTTGGATGACATCATTCGATGGAAGGTCATAAGAATGTGGAACAACGCCTCTACTAACATGTGATCATCTATTTCAGAAATTAAAATATGTTGAAACTAATTTTGGTAAAAAAAATTAAAATACCCTACAAAAACAGGTTTGAAAAGGTGATCAATTTTTTTTGAATTACCATACTATAATTTTCAATACATCAAACATTTTTTTAATGTTATTCATGTTGAAAAAATGTATGTAATAGTGCCATCAGTAAGTAGCTAAATTAACCCAGCAAAACAATGGCGGTATTTAAGGCTTGGTCAGACATGGTTGACATGGCAATACAATAAGTATTGGCACTAGTGTAGGGTGAAAAATGAACTTTTCTTCCTTCATATGCTTACAATCTTTTCAAAAAGGAGTGATATTAGTTTTTCCACTTCTTGAATGATTTAATGGTTCTAGAGGGGTATTAATTGAATATGAAGAACATTGTGTCAACGAACGATTTATTGTTAAAGGGTCTAAAATCACATGAATTCCATGTTTTGATGAAAGATCTAATTCCTATATATTTACATTTAATTTTGTACAATAATGTCTATCATACATTAACCAATATCTACTTATTTTTCAATGAAATATGCAACAAAGTTATAGAACCTAATAAATTACCGACTATGGAAAGTGAAATATCTGTTATATTATGTGAAATGGAAATAATCTTTCAAACAAAATTCTTTGATGTGATGTTTCATTTTACATTTTACTTGGTTCGAGAAATTCGACTATGTGGTCATGTACACTATAAATGGATGTACCCCATTGAATGATATTTGAATATTTTTAAAGGTTAGTTCAAAAATAAATGTTTTTAGAGGTTTTTATTGAGGAGTGATATATTATTGAGGAATCCATTTAATTATGTTCCGTATAACTATCTTGTGTGAAAATATTTGGTCTACCAAAATCTAATCACACTGGTTGGATTCTGCGTGAATGAATTTTTGGAAGATATGTTGTCACAATCATTATTATAGATCGGTTGTAGGCCCACCATTATGTTTTTCATAATAGTTTGGAGGTCACCCCATTTTTTGAATCTCGAAAATAATTTCTTAGTAATTTGAATTGTTCAAGGGATATTTTTTAAGATGTTAGATGAATATCCATATTAAATTTACGATTGACTTTGATGTCTATCCATATGAATAAGTGTGTATGTATTATCTTATAATGTTAATGTAATTAATGTTCATACATTCTATAAAAATGTACACGATGAAGATAGTACCATAAAAAATATTGGAGTTACACTTGTGGATGAAGTGATGAATATTTTTGGTTCTAAGGATAGAAATCCAATTTATATGAATATTTCATAATTTGGAATCATTAAAAAATATAGTAGTTAGATTATATAACATTCAAAGTGAATATTTTTCAATGCAAGTGGGTTGAATAAGAGGAGTTCTATTAAAATAAATGAATTGGTATTTGTGAAATTTGATTTCTCTAAGGAACGGTATAAAATCCAACCATTTATAATGGAATCATAGGTAGTAAATATATTTTATGTTTTAGATCTCGCAAACTAAATGTTCCCAATTATTCAATTATTGACCAAAACAATTAAAGGGATGGATGAAAATTAAAATGAGGATGACCCTCTCATTGAGACGTCGCAATAATTTCACAATGGTCCCAAAATAGATGAAATTTTTTATGTTAGAGGAGACTATTATTAATGGATTTTGATTGTTGATATAGGGTTCAAATACCTTCATCCTTAAAAAAGTGTGTTAAATAATCAGGTAATATTTTTTAGTAATTAAAATTTTGTTACCTCTTGTTATTATCCATTTTATGCTTCATTTATGTACTCAAAATTAAATGTAAAACCAATTATATAGATAATTACTTCTACATGCACTGGTTCTCACAATCCGAAGAAAAAATAGTTCTCTAAACCTACTACTGCTCACAGTGCAGGGGAATAACGATAATTTTCACGTGTTGGTGCTCCCAATCCTAACTCACAATGGGTTTCTCATCCTATTGTTTCTCATAGTGTAAAGGTATAATGACCATCTACACATTTCGATGCTTCATCTCTAGTGGAACATATTTTTAATGTTGATCTGAGGAAATGATAGTCAATGATGGGCTGACGATGCATAAAAATAAGAGCACCATAGTTTGACGTGTTAGAAAAATCATTAAGGTGAGAATAAAAGATATCAAATATGAATTCAGATGGAATTCATGGGCCCAACATTTTAACCCCGTCAAGGCCATGTTCAGTAGTTACATTGGAATGTTCACTTCGAAACACACATCTATTGATGTATATTTGTGGCACTATGTTGTGTTGGGATTAATACAATGATGTTGGAAGAGATTACGGTAACATTATAATATCATTTCTTTATTTTACTACAAAATAAAATAACAAAACAATGAATTACTCTTAATCATACCTTGTAGATTTTTATTATAGTAGATTAATCTCCTAAAAATATATATTAATGCTTTCTAGAAATATTCATAAAGGCTTTCACACCATTCTAATGAGACATTATCTTAAAGATGTTGAAGGAAAATTAAACCCCCACCTACCTCTTATCTATGCACACCTGATAACCTAAGATGTGTGTGATTCATTTACCGGTTATCGTGAGAATGTGTCCTTTCAGGTACAATGTGGATAGTAATATGTTGATTGATGATATGTGGATTCATCACATTGGTTGAATTGTTTTTATTTATGAAACAAAAACTGAGTGATGAAAATAAGGAATGCGTAAAAAAAAACAAATTTACCCCTACCGTAATTCAAGGATGGAGTACGATTCACTTGAAAAAAATATTGGAATGTATTTTAAATCTACTATAATTACTTTATGTAATATGAAACAACATCATAATTATGTTCCTATACTTATATGTAGATTGATGACTCCAAATAAAAATTTAATTCCATCCCATACCATATGTTATAGAAGGTGTTACATGTAAATAAATATGGTATACTAATAGATTAATACACATAAAATGCGTGGAAAACATGTGTAAGTATGACATAATAAAAATTTGTTTTTCTTGAAATTACTATTACATAATAATGATTACTTATTTACCTATATTTTTTATATGTCATAGTCATAAGAATCAGTAGTACATGTACTAGATGACCACATACTACCAGTGGCTGTGAAGAAGCTAGTACAGTATAGCCATGTCAGAGGCGTGGGTTTTCGGGTGACACCATGAACATATTTTCGGAAAAAAAATTGGAGGATCAAGTTTAATAAATGAAACAAATGAGCCAAGACTATCTACCCTAGAAGAAAAATTCCAATGGTAGAGAGATATTATAGAACTTTAATGGGGTAGAATAAAAGAGAAAAAAAACTCAAGAACAAATTTTTCTTGATGATCCCTTAACCCCGCTATCTTTGAGGCAATCAATTCCCCTCAAAGAACTGTCTTGGATGAGGTAATAAATATTCTAATAATTATTTCTATGAAGTTTTAGTCATAAAGACAGGAATACCATTTGTGTGCTGATATTCTTTAGGGTGCTAATGGCTATGATATATATATATCAACACCCACTCATCACCTTGTAGCAAGGGTTGCGGTGTTCCATAAACAAGAGGATAGTCTACACAATAGACCACTTCCAACAGGTCATGTGAGAGTTTTTATTAGCGTATCCTATGATCCAAGTGTTTATCTACATATTTTTATTTTTTATGATGATATTTATATGGTCGAACAAGATTTTGAATCATTCATCACATAGCCTTAAAATCTAGTAAAATATATGTTGATATGAAAGTATTTATTTCCAATTTATTTTTCAAGATAAACCTTTCAAAATTAATTTAAAAAAGGTCTAAAAGGATTAATATTACTACATACAAACCGAGGTATAATGTTGAAACAAAATACTGGCTCAAAACCATCTAAAGGATCGACCAACCGATAGAAATTATAGACTAAAAGCACCTTTACCCCTCATGTTCTATATCTGTATTTACTATCATTGATGGTTAATGTGGACACAAAGTAAAAAAATGGTCGTACTAACATAGTTTATTTTGGATAAAATATTTATTGAGTAGAATTTCAACACTTCATTATTGTTGAGTGTTTAATATAAATCCTTGACTATGATTAGTTCGGTGGATTAGTTGGAAATATATACATGATGTATGTTTTCATGATTTGATTTCCAAAAAGGTGATATACTATTATAATTGTGACTAAATACATTTCATATTTTTGGAGTCTGTATATATCAAAAAAATTAAGGGATTTCCCCGTGAATTTTTTTGATTCATTAGTCCTCACATATCCTCTACAGAACACCAAAAAATACATTAAAAAGATGTGGAAATAGTAGTCGGCCTGGTCAAATCATTTGAAACAAAATTTACAGATGATATACTCCTCTTAATACAATTTATGTAGGTGTAAAAAAATACAATTTAATCATATCAAATATATTTTCATTTCATTCATTACATATTTTTTGTGTTTTTAGGTTACATTGGATGCTCATTACGCGCAATTGGGATACTCCAATGATTTCTTTCCTGGATTCAATGCATGGATATCCAAAAAAACAAAAACATATGATCGGATTTTTCAATTTTTAATACTCAATATACAACATTTTAGAACTAAAAATCATGTTATATAATTTAGATTATTTTTTAATGAGGATTATCTTATCATAGGGTGGTGCATCAATATTGTGAAAAATATGGAATGAGGCCATGGGCTAAGCATGAAGAACATGAGAAGTACTATTACTGGGAAAGTATCAGGGTATATATAATAATATTTCCCTATCCAAACACATATAAAAAAAATTAATTATTCTCCTCCATGATTCTATAGTGTCTGAAAAAATGGAAAAAATTGTAGTTATTATGTTTGTAAATTTATAAGAGACATCATATTCCAACAACAAAATAGCATCCCCAAAGAGGTATTTTATAAGATAATTATGATTGCATTTAACAAATTTATTAATACTTTATGTATTTATATTTTTCTAATACTTATATGACTATTGAAAAGACACTTACTCACAAGTCAATATATATATAAATATATTAATATAAATGAATGGGTGACATACTTGAGGAATGAATTTACACACATAACATAAATATGTGACTTCCATAAAAGTAGTGTATTGTTTCATATTTATGTTTAATTTAATTATTTTTAGTATTAATCACATAATAATTATTTTCTTATACATTTGGATTCCTTTTTTAGTAAGGATGGTTTTTCATATATGATCATGCTCATGAGATATCGTACATCGAAGTTGTATCTCAGAATTCAATGAGAAGGTATTTTTTTAATATTATATATTATCCCTATAATATTATCTATTATATACTCTATTTACATAATCTAATTTCATTTTTTAATATAAAATTTTATTCATTTTATCATCAATTTTTATGTTAATTTTTTACCATTTTTATTTAACACTTATTTAGTTTTTTCAAAGCTATTTACACATTAAATTGATTCACTTTGTTGAGCTACCAACACTATATATAGTCAATATTATTGGGTAGAAAAACCATTCTAATTAAAATACATAAGAGTGGTGTAACTTCATGTGCTCATTGTTGTGACTTCTCATGATATAATGGGCCCATGAGCTTCATCCACTATCATGGATTTCAACAATGAGGAATGCTTTTCTGCTAAGAACATTTATTCAGTATGTATTGTTAATAGTTTGATAAAAAAATAAAATGGAAATCATGATAACATTGGAAATTAAGGTTTTTTTCGAGACTTGGGACGTGTATCATTCATCTACACCTCAATCTGACAAACGATGTGACATGTATAACTCCAAGTGTTTCTTTATATATAAAATTGACATAAATTTCAGTAAAAAAGGAAACTGATATAATTATAACATATAAAACCTAGTAATATAATATATCTGAACTTAAACTTCTCTCTCCAGCGTGAGAGCGTCTCTCTCCTAGGAATTCCTAGGTTTTCAGTCACCTTTGTCCGGCTGGTTTCCGGCGGCACCGTCTCCCTCCGCGCACCCCGTTCCAGGTCTGCGTAGCTTTGTCCTTCCTCAGATCCGAAGCCTCTGGATCTTTTCTTCCTTCCTGTGTCGCCCCCCGACTCTCCGCGGTGAGAATCCGTGTTCTCTGCCTCCTCTTTCCTCCGCCTGATCTCGGATCCCGCTGCCTGGGATCTGGAAGGAGTCGGGTTTCTTCTTCTGCATCTGCTCGACTTCGACCTCAAGCATTGTACCATTCCTCCCCCAGGAGCCTGAAGGTCCTTCCATCGCCGTCACCCCTTGCCGGAGTCAGATCTGTGAGAGGGAACGCGACGCCAGATCCATCTTCGGCGTTGTCACGATCTTCTTCAACAGCGCATCTGATTTGGTCTCCGATCTTCGTCTGGCGTTTTCCGATCAACGGTTGTGGTTCCAGTTGCCTCCCGACCGACGTTTGGCGTCCGACCCTCATTTGGGACCAGTTCGGTTCTGCTCGCGAAGGTCCCTGATTGTGGAGATTTTGGATTGGATCACGAAGTGTCCACTCGCGAAGGTCTTGGCCGCGAAGGACTCATTCGCGGAGAGGTGTTTTTCGCGAAGCGTCTGCCGCGAAGATTTGCGGCTTTGTGTGTTTGCACTGGATTTGATTCGCGAAGAACCTAGCGCTAAGGCCTGAGGCACTGAGTGTGTGCGAAATTGCTGGTTCGCGTTTGTTTTCGAAGGTGCGGTGGTTCCCCGGGGCGCGGAGGGCGTGGACGGGAAGAAGAGTCCCTCGGCGCGCAAGTTGGAGCGTCGCGCAGCCGGTCCATTCTTCGAAGTGCGAGGGGACTTGCGCGAGACCAGATAGCTCTTCCCAGCGCGAAGGAAACTACCGCGCAGGGCTGGAGGTGGAGCGAGATTGTCCCCAGCGCGTTGATTTGGGCCGCGCAGGTCTTGGCGCGGCTTGCGGTCCTCCCCAACGCTTTGTTTTTGGCCGCGCAGGTCTTGGCGCGGCTTGTGGTCTTCCCCAGCTTGGAGGATCGGGGCGTATAGGGCTGGCTCGGAACGAATAAGTGGCACGGAGCTTTCGGGCCGCACCTGACTGGAGGACTTATATCGGGCTGTGCCTGAACAGAGAAATCGTTGGGTTGGGCCGGACCTGTGTGAATTACCGCTTAAAGCCGGTCTGTGATTCTTTTTGTTGCTTCCTTCCTAGAGGTTTGGATTGGGCCGGAGTCCCTGGGTCGGGGACCCCTTTGGGCTTGATACCCCTTGGATAGGGGACCTCTGTTTGGCCAATCCCTCCCTAGGAGTCTTCGTGGCTCTCCACATGGAGACGGATCTGCTGAATCAATGGAAGAACCTCACATTGACAGACAAAGAAAAAGAGCCACTTGCAACCCGTAGAAATGAAGACAACACTTTGTCAAAACGTATGGCTTTATTGGTGGTCGGAAGATTGGCGACCGAGGCACCATTTAATCTAAAGGCCCTCAGGACCACCCTTCAAAATATCTGGAAATTGGAAGCTGGAGTAGCCATTCGGGAAATTGAGAACAAACTCCTTGTTTTTGAGTTCTTCAGTGACAAAGACAAAGATAAAGTCCTCAGAGGACGACCTTGGTCCTTTGACAATCATCTCATTCTGATGGAGGAATTTAAAGGGGGAGACGAGATTCAGAACTGCACACTTACCCGATCCCCGTTCTGGGTAAGAATTAAAGGAATACCGTTCCATGGGAGATCAACACATGTGATGAAAGAAATTGGAGACCGGATCGGTCACTTCCTAGAGTGGGATTGCTCGGACCCCATACAATGGGGACCCTGGGTTCGAAAAAGGCTGAGATCGATGTGTCTGAACCCTTAATGCGAGGTATGTTCCTGAAAATTGATGATTCCAACACCTGGATCTCGTTCGAATTCGAAAAACTACCAATCTTTTGCTTCCTTTGCGGACGTATCGGCCACATTGAGAAAGTGTGCGGGGCAAAGCCAGAGAATTCCGCCGAAAATATTACCCTACAATATGGTTCGTGGCTCCGGGCCAAAGCACACAGAGAGGCATATATTCCTGAGGCGGAAAGACAAATTGATCGGGACCGTCTCATTGCAGCCCATCTAAGGCGACCGGAATCTGGACAACCTTCTATTATAAGGATGGGACCCCCTGTCTTCCCTAAGGATTCCCCAGCTGAGCTTAGGGGAAATGGAAACGCCTCCCAAGAGATTATCGGCAGAGGCAATGATGGGGCCCGGCAAGACAGTCACCTGATTCAGGGTATCACAAATTCCGACTTCGCTTTATCTGCACCGAACTTAACGTTCCTTACTTCAAATGAGCCGCTACCTAAAACAAAAGAACCTCCAGAGAAACTCCCGAGACAGAAACATGTTTCCTTGGATCTGCCTGAGGCTGAGCAGAGTCCAAATCGGATCCCAGCTGATGCCCTTCTGCAAGCTGATTCTGGGATGACTGAAGCCTCACCTTCGGGACATGTTATTCGTAGAACCTGGAGAAGGGCACGCGGCGGTGGTAAAAGCGATTGCCCAGGGAATCCCAAACCAGGAGATCTGAAACGGAAAATCGAGTCCAGTGGTATGCACACCAGTCCTCCCAAAAGGAGGAAAGCATCAGGTACGTCATCAACCCCACAAGAGACAAAGGCGGAGGCGGGTCAGGCCCGGCCCCGCCTAGAGCAATGATTGTTTTATGCTGGAACTGTCGTGGGCTTGGCAACCCACGAACGGTTCGTATGTTCCAGCGCCATTGCGCTCAAAGTCGCCCTGATATGGTTTTCCTGTCCGAAACCATATTGGAAAACAAGGACATCACAAATCTTGCTCTAAAATGCGGTTTCCAGGGTTGTTTCCCGGTTCCCCGACAGGGTCATTCAGGGGGATTATGTCTTCTCTGGAAGGATAACGTCGATGTTAGGCTCCTATCTTTTTCCCAGCGCCATGTGGCTGCATCCATTTGTGTTCCCCACAACCCCCCCTGGACGTTTGTGGGCTTCTATGGCTGGCCCTCCCAGTCTGAAAAGTGGAAATCTTGGGATCTTCTTGGAAAACTCCGTCGTGATCTGCCAAGCCCCATTCTGTTTGGAGGGGACTTTAACGAGATCCTTTTCCAGAAGGAGAAAAAAGGTGGAGCTGTGCGCTCCTCCACGTCTATGTCTGATTTTAATGATGCTATCCTTAAGGCAGAGCTGATGGACCTGGGTTACACGGGTAATCCTTTCACTTGGTACCGAGGCAGTTCAGACGGAAATCGAATCGCTGAACGTCTGGATAGATTCTTTGGCTCAATGGATTGGATGAACCTCTTCAAAATGTACCATATCAGACACCTCATGTTCAACTGTTCGGATCACTGCCCAATTGTCATTAACTGCACCCATAATGAGCACGTTACTAGTCCCAGGAAACCATTCAGATTCGAAAGCTTCTGGTCAAATTATCCCGAGTGCGAGGCGGTAATCCGTTCAGGCTGGAAGAATGGGCAAGCTGATCTGAGAACCAACCTTCTACGAGTGGCGTCTGATCTGAAGACATGGAGCTACTCTAAATTCCATCACCCGGACTGGCAATGCAATTTTCTTGAAAGGAAGATTGGCTATCTTCTCAGCAAACCCCCGTCTAGTAGCATTCTCTCCAAAATTAGTGAAACCCAACGAGAGCTGGATGTTGCCCTGCGCAATAAGGAAGGTTTTTGGGCTATGCGAGCGCGTGATATTCATATAACAGAAGGGGATGCTAATACCCGTTATTTCCACCAGAAGGCTTCAGCAAGACGCCGAAAAAACTTTATTTCTGGCATCCTAAAACCAGATGGTAGTAAAGTGTCTGACACAGGGGGAATCCAAGATGCATTCCTGAGCTATTTTCAGACGCTCTTCTCTGCTGGCCATTCTAACATTTCTCCTGAGATTGAGGACTGCATCAAACCCGTGATTTCTGATGATATGAATAGACAGCTTTCTAAAGATGTGACGAATGACGAGACTCTTAAGGCTTTAAAGCAAATCCACTCTACGAAGGCCCCGGGACCAGACGGATTCCACGCCCTCTTTTTCAAGAATTACTGGCATATCATTGGTCCAGACATATGCAATCTAATGCGGGACATTTGGGCGGGGAAAAGGGACCTGTCTTCTCTTAATGAAACTATTATTACCCTCATTCCCAAGATGAAAAATCCGCAAGGGGTTTTGGATTATCGACCTATCAGTCTGTGCAATGTATCGTATAAGATCTTTTCGAAGATCCTGGCGAATCGGTTGCGTCCTTGGCTACCCGACGTCATTTCAGAGAACCAAAGTGCTTTTGTGGCAAAGAGGTTAATCACTGATAATGCCATTATTGCTCATGAAATTTTCCATTCCATGAAAACTCGAACACGAGCAAAGAGAGGGATCATGGCTTGGAAATTGGATATGGCTAAGGCTTATGATAGAGTGGAATGGAACTTCCTCGAATTGGTGATGCTCAAGATGAGTTTCTGCTCGAAATGGATAGACATGATCATGCAATGCGTCTCATCAGTTTCCTTCTGTATTAATGTCAACGGGGTGCTCACCCGAGGCTTTTCCCCATCCCGTGGGCTTCGCCAGGGAGACCCTCTTTCACCCTTCCTCTTTATTTTGGTGGCTGATGTGTTTTCTAGCCTCCTTTCCAGGGCAGCTTCGCTCTCCATAATTCATGGGGCGAAAGCATGCCGCAAGGGCCCTCCGATTTCCCACCTCTTCTTCGCCGATGATTGCCTTCTATTTTCTCGAGCTACCCCTAATGAATGTACTGCAATTTGCCAGGCGATACAACAGTATGAACGGGCCTCAGGACAAATGATCAACCAGAGTAAATCAGAAATTTCTTTCAGCTCTGGAGTCCCTCAGCCGAAAAGAGAAGATCTCTGCTCTATAGCACGCATTCCTGGGGTCGATAAGCACCAGAAGTATCTTGGGCTCCCGACGGTGGTTGGACGGTCAAAGAAAGAAATCTGTTCAGCTATTGTGGATCGAATTGAAAGAAAAATACAAGGTTGGACCCCTAAAAAAATCTCCAAGGCCGGGAAGGAAATCCTCATCAAGGCGGCACTTCAATCTATCCCCAGCTATTTGATGTCTATTTTTAAACTCCCTGATGTGGTGCTCTCAAAGATTCAATCCAGCACATCTAACTTCTGGTGGGGACGAAAGGACGGAAAAAATAAAGTCCATTGGATCGCATGGAATGCTCTCTGTCAACCAAAATCTGAAGGCGGAATGGGCTTCCGGGACCTTTCTCTGTTTAATGATGCTTTGCTGGCTAAACAAGGTTGGCGTATAATTAATAACCCTTCATCCCTATGCACGCGAGTTCTCCGGGCTAAATATTTCCCACATAAGGATTTCTTGGATTCCCATCTTGGCTATCGACCCAGTTTTCTCTGGAGAAGCATTTGGGGTGGTCGTAATCTGCTGAGGCAAGGAATAGGCTGGAGAATTGGGAATGGTAGTACGGTCAAGATTTGGAATGATCCCTGGCTTATTGATCAGACAGGCACGAAGGCGTCATCCCCTATTTTTCCAGGATCCGAACATGCCACAGTCTGTTGTCTTTTTGATGATCAAGGGGCGGGATGGTGTCTGGAAAAACTCTTCTCCTGGTTTAATGAGAGGGATAGGAGAATCATTCTGAGTATTCCCTGTGTGTCTGACGCAGGGCCAGATCATCTCTTCTGGACAAATGACAGCTCAGGAGAGTATACAGTGAAAGCTGGCTACCGGCGAGCTCTTTCTTCTCAAATTACAGAAGGAGATGCGAGGCCCTGGACATCAATTTGGAAGCTTTATGTTCCCCCTAAAGTTCGCTTTTTCTGGTGGCAGGTGTGTATTGGTATCCTCCCAACTAAGAGCCTCCTTGTCTATAGACACTTTTCAAACGACAACTCATGCCCTTTCTGCCCCTCTGTGATTGAATCCCCTCTCCATGCCCTTTTTCAATGTCCCGGGGCTCAGGAGGTTTGGAATGGCTGGGGATCAACTTTAGAGCTGAGACTGGACGCCGCCTCAGATCCTTCATCTCTTCTGATGCGATGGTGTTCCTCCTTTTCGCCGGCTAAAGCAGGCGCCCTGTGCATTTTGACTTGGATTATCTGGAATAGGCGGAATGAGGCCATTTTCAATCATTTCCGGAGGCCCCCCAGATTTTGGATTGACCGGGCTTTGTCTTGGATTGCTGTATGACATAACCACCCTGAACAACAAAGACTTTTAACCCCCCCTCCTCTTCCCCAACATTGGTGCCCCCCACCAGAAGGGACGGTTAAAATCAATGTGGATGCCTCTCTCCCTAGGGATGGCCCAGTTGGACTTGGTTTACTGGCCCGAGACAACCTGGGAAATCTCATCGCCGCCAAATACGAAGCACGTTATGCACTTTGGGAGCCCTCAGTCGCGGAGGCCGCCGCCATCCTTGCTGGGCTAGACTTTGCAAAAGATCGCGGTTGGGATTCCATTCACATCGAATCCGACTGTCTCACTGTTATCAATGCCATCAATCTCACTGACGGCGGGCTTCAACTTTTCAGCCCCATTATCCGGTGTATTCACTCGCGGAGACAAGGCTTCAATTACTGCAATTTCTCATTTATTAGAAGGGAAGCGAACGAAGCCGCTCACAAGATGGCAGGCATTGGCCCTCCTTACGAGGATTTGTTGTGGTTCAATCATTTTCCCTCGTGGTTATGCTCCTGTATTTCTGCTGATCTCCATCATTAATGGATCCGTCTTCTTTTGTCAAAAAAAAAAAACCTAGTAATATTATTTTGATACTTTAATAAAATGGTCCATAAGTCATTTTTGAGATTTAGGAATCAGGCTCCCCATAATCTGATACACGATTTTCCCAGTATGACCAAAAGTGTCTAATATTATATAAATTTGAAATTAATTTTAGTAAAAAGAACAACCGACATACTAAAAATTTAGTAAAAACATTTATATTGTTATATACATTAGTAAAACGATCTATATGTCATTTATAATGTTTTGGAATCAATCTAATCTCAATATTGTGCATGTTGTTATCGGTATAACTCAATTTGTCTCATGTTATTTCAAATTTAAATTAATTTTATTAAAAGAAACAACTGAAAAACTTAAAACTAAGACAACAAATTTCAATTATTTTGATAATTTTGGAAAATGATCCATTAGTCATTTTTTACATTTAGGAATAAATGACACCTTAATACAATAAATAGTGTGACAGGTATGAATAAAAGTTTTTGTTATCAGTTTAAAATTAACATTTTAGTTCAAACCAGGTCACTCACTAAAAACTAATATAACACACTCTAATTGTATTGATAATTTAGGAAATTGATTATTATGTTCTTCGTGAGATGAATTAAGTATACTCACATGAAATTGACAAATGATGCAATGGGGATGACTCAAAATTCAGGTTTCCAGTTTGAAATTGCATTTCAGTAACAAAAGACTAGTGGCATAATGAAAACCAAGAAAAAACATTTTCATTATTTTGATACTTTAGGATAATGATCCATCAGTCATTTGTGACATGTATTAGTCAACCAAACCTCAATATAATGCACGGTCTGACCAGTATGACTCCAAGTATGTCTTTTTATTTAAAAATGAAATTAATTTTTGTAAAAATAATAAGTGACATACTGAAAATCAAGAAAACACATTTTTATTATATTTATACATTAGGAAAATGATACATGAGTCATTTTTTACATATAAAAATCAACCAAACTTCAATCTAATGCATGTTGTGGCTGGTATGACTAAAAGTGCCCATTATCAATTGAAAATTGATGTTTTAGTTTAAAAAGTTATCGCCCATTGAAAACCAAGAAAACATGAACCGATTGTCTTGATAATTTAAGACATGGATTAATAAGTCCTTTCTGATGTTTATGAAGTAGTTTCATGTCAAACCGATGCAGGATGCTACTGATATACTCAAAATGTGTGTTTCCAATTTTGAATGACATTTTAGTAAAAAAAACACAACTAGTATACCAAAAACTTACTAAACACATTCATATTATATTTATACATTATGAAAGCTATACATGAGAATTTGTGATGTTTAAGAGTCAACATCACATCAATATGATGAATGGTATGACCGGCATAACTCCATGTGTGTCTTTTTATTTAAAATTGACATTAATTTTAGTAAAAATAACAAATGACATAATAAAAATCCTTAGAACACATTCAAGTTATTTTTATACTTTAGGAAAATGATACATGAGTTATTTTTTATGGGTTGTGATCCGCCCCACCTCAATCTACTACCCCATGTGACCGGTATAACTAATTTTTTTTGTTATTAGTCTAAAATTGACATTTTTGTTCAAAACAAGTCACTCATTGAAAACCATGAAAATGAGCTCCCATTTTATTGATAATTTAAGACAAATATTAATAAGTCTTTTGTGACATGTATAAAGTAGTCTCACATAAAATAGACACATGATGAGACTGATATGACTTGAAATATGTGTTTCTAGTTTAAAATGACATTTTAGTAAAAACAATACCAGCATACTAAAAACTGTCCAAACATATTTAGATTGTTTTTATACTTCATTAAAATGATCAATGAGTCAGTTTTTATGTTTATGATTAAAACATACCTCAATATTATTCATATTGTGTCATGTATGAATCTCTGTGTGTCTTTTCATTTAAAGGTGACATTAATTTAAGTAAAAATAACAAATGAAATAATGAAAACTAGGAAAACCCATTTGGATTATTTTTATACTCTTGGACAATGATCCATGATACATTTTTGATGTTTAAGAATCTATCACTCTTTAATATGATTCACGGTGTTATCTGTATGACTAAAAGTGTTTGTTATCAGTTTAAAATTGACATTTTAATTAAAAACATATCCCTCACTGAAAACCAATAAAATGGACTCTGATTGTATTGATAATTTATGAAATGGATCCATAAGTCTTTTTTGATGTGTATGAAGTATTCTCACATCAAAATTTTGCATGATGCGACCAATATGACACAAAATGCATTTTTCTGGTTTGAAATGACATTTTAGTAAAAAAACACAACTAGCATACTGAAAATCAATTAAACACATTTGTATTGTTTTGATAGATTAGTAAAATGATTCATGAGTAATTTTTGATGTGTAGGAATCAACCTCACCTCAATCTTATGCATGGTGTGACCGGTATATATCTAAAAATGTATTTTCTTAAAATATAGAAATTTTATTAATGTATTATTTCAAAATAATTTTAAATTTATTTATTTACATTTTTACTAAAATAATTTTTGTTTTCTTATATAGGGAGAATCTTTTTCTCGAGATGATATAATTTATTCGGCAACCAAACCATATGTGGGCATTTTTTAGAGGGGATCATTGGCGTCAAAAGATTAGATCTTAATGTTTTTAAATTTTTGTTTGATAATTGTAAATTTAATTATATTAAAAATTATTTGAAATGTATATAGCTGTGTTTATATATATATACCATGGGAAGATATTTTTCTATTCATGGTTTCGTATTAAATTTATATATAATTGTTTGAAATTATAGGTTATTGGTGGGTGTGTTGTTATATTAACAACATATTATATCCAGCTAGGCCTTCATCAACTCTGTTTTGAGGGTTGATAAAGGGCCCCTTTATCAGTGATTTTTAAAGCACTGATAAAGGGGGGTTATGAGAAGTAAAAAGGGGGCCTTTATCAGTTATAAAAATAGCCCTGATAAAGGGTGGCCTTTATCAATGAAAAAATATTACTACTAAAGGGGGTCCTTTATCCGCACTTTTTTTCATGGAAAAGGACCTCCTTTATCATTGTTTTAGTACCCTAATAAAGGGGGCCCCTTTATCAAAATTTCTATTATAATATATTTTTTAGAATTTTTAAAAGCCATTTTTGTGCACCATTAAAGGGAATATGTGTTGTAGTGCAATAGTACCCTTCTTCATTTGGGTTCAATATTCCCCTCACCTTAATGAGTTAATTTTTGACAAGGCCATTTTATTTCAATTTTAACCATCTAATGGTTTGTGCATAACACTATGCAAGACACTTATTGAGTTTTTTTTTGAATTATTTATTGAAAATAACCTAGTTAACTTGTAACATAGTCTCACCATGGGATCCCAATTTTCAATTTTAATCCATATTAAAATGACTTATATTATTCTTTTTTTATTAGATTTCCCAAGGTGATTGATTTTCAAAATGTTATGCACATAGATTCATGTTCATATTTCTAGTTTCCTTATATTATGATCATAACTCCACAAACATATATCCAATATCACTCCCTTTCTAAATTTTTAAACTAAATATCCATCATAAAATTATGTATTCCCAATCAATAATCATACAACCCCAAAAATTTCAAAATAAAAAAAACTTTAGCACCCAGTACATTATTATCATCTTGGAAGGACATTTTTTGGCGTTATTGATGAATAATATCCCTCAGTGCTTGAATTACTTTGAAAAAAAATTGAATTTTTTTAAATGGAATAAGGGGGATGTTTATATACCCAATGTTTAAGAAAACATAGAACAAAATAACGCCCCCTCTCATCCAATATTAAAACCCATCATTATCTCCAATGTTGAATCCAAATGTGGGAGACAGTCTAGTTCATAGAAAGTTTAGAATTTATTTGATCAAATAATGTATAATAGGTTACAAGAATGTTAAAAAACATCCTTTCCACACAGCCAAATGAATTTCAAAACCATTGGTTTTTTTTAAAGTACATGTTTTTTTATTTTTATTCAAATACAAAATAATTTTCAATAGAGTTCAAATTATAGCACGATAAAAATTGTTGTACAATATCTGTATAATGAAACCGACAATAATGGTTTGAAAATAGGTTTCACAATATGGCTTAACATAATTTTTAACTCTCTAGAATTCAAGACACAAACACCCATGATGAAAACCATGTTCAAAATTTTTATAAGATTAGGTGGTTTTCCCAAACAATTAATTCAAATATCCAGAAAAAATTGATAAGTAGATTATTGAAATTGAAAAATAAAAACAACACTTCCCTAAATGTTGGATCATTGATAACTTATGTTTATTACAAATTTCCTCTTCTATATCCCTATGTTAATACATATGGTTAGTCAATTTGATTTTCTTTAAGGATAAGAAAATAAACATAATAATCCATTATTTAAAATTCACAAAAAATTTCAACTAAATATTTTTTTAGGTGGTTTTTTCCTATTAATGCAATGTGTTACTCTCCTAGTTTTTTTTTCTGGATTTCTGGAAGCGGTAGCACTCTAGAAGTAACATATATAGTGAATACAATAGACAAGTGTGGTAGAAGATAAGAGTATGAGTTAACATTATTGTAAAAGATAAATAAGAAATAAAATATACAAGAACCATCAGTTAGTACCCATAAAAATTTGAATTTAAATTCCACAATTATACTTGAGACATATTGATATTTGAAGTAAGGATATGGAACCCAATCCATTTAGATACCCCTCAAAGAATTTTTTTTGATTCACTATCCATTGAAAAAAAGGTATGTTCTCCTCTATAAATAGATAAATGACTCATTAATATGATCCCTCATAATATTGAAGGGTCCAAACAACTTGGTTTTAAATTTTATAGGAAAATGTTTCATCCAATTATTGAATAGGATGACCCTTTAACCACCCTTGAAATTCAAATTTTGAATGATTGAGACATTAAATAATTTTTGTTTCTATTTTTAATTTTTTAATTTTTATATGATTCCCTCCTAATTTTTTACAGCATACTCTACTCCACCAATGATCTCCCACAGGTATACTTGAATTCAATGTTCAGGGTCCCCACTTCCCAAAAATACATTTTATGGAGTTACCCATATATATGGTAGGTATTTCCAATGAGCAGTCTATACGGGTAAATCCCTATGGAAGTCTTATAAGAAGTTATTTAGTCCCACAAATATTTATCCAACTTCAAAAACTGATCCTTTCATGATCGAGAAACTATATTTTCCAAAAATATATTATAGAACTCCATTAGTTACATAATCCCACCCGCTATATTGGGGGTGTTAAGTTGTACATGTTCTATGATAACACGTATACTTCTCCATTAAATTATTGAACTTGTAATTCTGGAATTGGGTTTCATTATCTATAACAAATTATCGGGATACTCCAAACCTAGAAAAGATATTTTCCTTGATGAATTACCCCAAACAAGAACAAATATTGTTGATAAGAGACCCTAAAATAACTAACTTCGATACATAGTCCAAAAAAACACAAGATTATATTCATTTCCCTAAGATGATGAAAAATAATCCATGAAATCCAATACCCACAAATCAAAAAAAATTATCCTCATGAATTTTTTTTATGGAAAATTCTACCTTATGACAACATTTAAAAGAATTTGGTGCTCTTTACATACAATATTCAAACTCTTTTAATCCTTGAATATTATTAAACAGTATCACCATACCAAGAAAACATTTTATGAAGTAATTCCTCATTCATGGTGTCCACCACATGGTGATGAAGAGGGTAATCCAAGAAGTAGTATTTTAAATCAGATTTCAAACTCTTCATTTGGTTTTGCATATAATCCTTTGACATTACACCTACAACTAGAAAATAATCATTATTTATAAAATCAATAATATTACATTACTTAAGTTGTAAAAAAATTCTCATCTAGGATTGATGTGTTTATATCTCTTGGTTCATCAATTTGAGTATTTGGTAGCCTAAAAAATGGGTAATAAACACATTTCCACCCCCCCTTTTTTCTTGATTACCATATCAAACTTTTTTAATAGAGGTGACCACCTTTTTTGTTATGGTTTTTAGTTTTTATTATGCAGATGTTACTTGAGGGTCTAATGATAGGTGAAAATAATAACCATATATTCAATTATGTATTTTCTATATTTTTAAGTGAAAAATTAATGGTTTACAACAAATTTTATGTGGTTGAATAATTATTCTAGGAATCATACTCAATCACAGTAGAATAATAAATGGCCGGTTTCATTTTATCCATCCTCTTCTATAAAACAACACCTACAAATAGATCACTAGTATCAAACATCACCACAAATAAGAAAACCCATTATGGGGAAATGATAATGGGTGAATATGTGAGATTATACTTATGAAAAATAATGTATTATAGAAATTTCTCATAAAAAAGGTGTTTCTTTAACAAGAGTAGAGAAAATGGTCTAGTGATCATGGAAACATATTTAATGACCCACCCGTAAAATATGGAATGGTTTAAAAATTCTATAATCCCTTGGGAATTATAAGGATGTGGAATTTTTTTAATTACCTAAAATTTTCAATTACCCACCTTTATTCCCTTATTAGAAACCTTGTGTACCAATATATTTCCTAAAGTTTCCATAAACTGACATTGTTTCCAATTTAAAATAATATCCATCTCTTGGAATATTTTCAAAATAGTATCTATATTGTCATGGATGTTTTCAAAATAACTTCCCAATGATATGAAATCATCCATAAAACATCAATTATTCTTTAAATAATGTCTGATAAAATTTTTGTTATGAATACCTATAAGTGTTTGGAGAATCACACAAGCTAAAGTGAATCCACTTATAGGAAATATCCCCAAATTGACAAGTGAATGTGGACTTCCCTTAATCATTAGGAGAAATTATAATATGGTTATAACCAGAATATCCATGAATAATGTAGGACTCATTACATTCATACCTCTTAATAATTTGGTGAAAATAACATTGGGAAATGTTAAATCATAGTGGTTGAATTGAGTTTTCTATAGTCTATACAGGCCCTCTATTTGTCCATAATTCTATTTTTAATTTTCTCTTTAATTTCATTTGTTATCACAATTAATCCATTATTATTAGGGACTAATTGGGAAAGACTTACCCATGGACAATGTGAAATAGGGAATATTTTTCCAACATTAAAAATTTTGATCACCTCCCCATAGACCACTTTATTCATATTTTGTTTAATCCTTCACTTTTATTCCACTCTTAGATTAAACATAGGTTAAAAGGGGAATTTATTCATGTATTATGATGGAATTGTACCCATAATTTTTGTAATACACTAGACAATGTTATATTTATACTTTTTCAGGATACTCAAAAGTTGTATCCATTAAATTACTTCAATTTTTATGAGATAACTATAGGTTTTGTAGACCACTCTCCAAAAAAATAATATTTCAAATGATCTGGAAAGGGTATGAGATCCAAATTGGGTGGTTCATGTCATGAGAGAATAAACATGGGTATGGCAGGTCTATGGTTCTCATGTTTCCTCATAAATAAAGAATTGTAGAAAGATTCTACTTTATTACTACAATTTTTTGAAAATTATTCTTCACATAATAATTTTTTTTAGGGGTAAAAAAATTCTCTAAAGAAAACTCATCTAGGTGTTACTGAAATTCCCCCTGAAACTCATAGAAGGCTCCTTCTCGTTATGAGAACTAAATCCCATATCATTTTTTGTAGGGATTTTATGTGAATCATTAATTTCTTCCAAAATCCTCCGAAAATCATGTTCCTACTCATTGATAAATTCTTTTGGTCCCAAAAGCTCATCTCTAGGGAATTTTTTTGTATTGGGTGGTTTATTTATTTTTGTTTTGAATACACTTTATTCCTATTTCTATTTAACCGGATTAAAAAATAATGTTCCCATTGAAATAATAATGATTAATAAACCTATTCATATGAAAGTAATTATTTCCTATCAAAAAATTAGTTGGAAAATTGTGATTTCCAACTCCCACTAGTAAGTCATCTACCCTACCTATTGGGTGAATGGTGGATTGATCTATATTCTATAAAAAACATTAGTAGGTTCTGAAACTCTATATCTTAAGTTAAATAACAAGGAAAATAGATTTACATTGATTCTTTCTCCAAGATCACACAGTTAATTAAACCTTGCACCTATATTTCCAAAGGTGAAAGAGATTACAAAGTTTTTATGACCCATGTTTTTTTTAATTATATTTTATTTCTTGAGATAATGTGTGTTAAATTATATAATACACAAAAAATCATATCTCTTAAAAGATCAATACATTAGTCACAACAATTGGGAAATATATATCACTCTAATATATTAGAATCATCGCCCCAATACTACAAAAAAAATTAGTAAACCAATTAAAATCATAGAAAATGATAGTAGTGAATATTTAATGAAATAATTAAGAGATATTTATAGGGTATAAATGGAAATGAGACCATTGGGATTTGACCATTATAG
Source organism: Viscum album (assembly GCA_963277665.1). Taxonomy (NCBI): domain Eukaryota; kingdom Viridiplantae; phylum Streptophyta; class Magnoliopsida; order Santalales; family Viscaceae; genus Viscum; species Viscum album. The sequence goes on along the minus strand of OY728161.1, from coordinate 1,917,481,625 downwards.
GACAATTTTTTTAAATTTTCCACTAGTCAATTTAGCAATTGAAAAATTTGACATTTAGAAACCATACTCTTTGGTTATAAATCTAACATTATAATTATTTTTTATAAGTAGTAATTATAATGTTTAATTAAAAAAGAAATGAGAAGAGATGGACTCAACTAGTAGATTCATGCCATATGAAGCCCATTCATCAAGACATGATAGGTTGTTAGATTCATTGGGGTTTTCCCTTGGCCATGTCTAAGCCAAGATTCAACCGGTGAAGGTAGAATGAAATCTCTTAGGGGATAATATCAAGTTAGTGAAAATTACCACTCAGTTGATGTTAGTTAGGCCGCCCAAAGAATATATCATCATCATACACATTAACATAATGCTGTACATTTGTGTTATAGGGGTTATGTGTCCTAGACATAGTTACATGATGTGTAATTACTTTTTATAAATAAAATTAATATTCTATCAATTATATTTTAAGAATAGTTTTTCTTAATAAAATATTGGTTTAATTTAGACGAAATTTGATAAATTGATTTTTCAAAAACAAATAGTAATTTTTAGAAAATGTATAATTGTTTATAATGAAAAATTTTATTCTGAATAATACTTATTACAATTTAATAGTATGTTAAAAACACTCTTTTTAAATATAAATGAATAATTAATTTTATCATACCCTTGGAAATTTTTAAATGTCAGAAATGTTATTATGCCTTACAATCCACCTTTTTAACAAATATGGATTTTTATATATAAACATTAAAATTATCATATTTATTGAATTTTTATGAAAAAAATCAATTTTTAAATCAAAACATTCAAATTATATAAGAGTTAATTTTTTGATAATTTTCTAAAATACATTATTTTTTCATAAATAGAAAAAATACATTTTGGGTATTCGATTTTTTTAAGGACTTCATAGTTATTTCATAATTAAGTAATAATTAATTAACCACAATCCATGACATAAAATATGATATTTTATTAATATCAATAATTTTTATGGATTTTAATCAATTTCCAAAACCTATATGTGACTTTCCAAAGTCAAAAATAGAAACATTGATTTTAAAAACATTCCATTGTGGAAAATCTAATTTCCATTGACCAACTAATAGATAAAAAATAATTCGTAGTTACTGTGGGTTAAAATAGCTTAATTTAAGACCCATATTTCTAATACCATGGGCACAATCCATGGATAATCCAATAGTTTTATATTTTCCAAACCATAATTTCATAGGCCTGTATTCAGAAATTATTAACCAAATCCTCAAATTTTTCTATAAATACCCACCCATTTATCCATTTCCATTAAATCCCAATTAATAATATATAAATATCTAGAAGATTTTTATTCCTATGTTATCCCCCAAAGTTTTCCTAGGACCCCACAATTCTATTCCTCAAGTTGTAGGAGTAACTCTTCAATGTAAGGTGATTATCCTTATTATATCATCAATTTAAGAACCTTTTATATATGTATTATAAATAGAATGGTTAATATATTTTCTTACCCTTTCGGTCATAAAAATAATTCCAAATTATGTTTTATAAATGGGAGACCTTTTTTGACACTCATTTTACCCTTTTCTAAACCCACTTTTTATACCCGTCATTATGTTGGATTTATTTCAAAAAATTTCTTACTTATCCTGAATAATTTTTTTTAATATCCCAACCTATTTATTTGGCATTTTTTTCACCTATATAAACAATGATTTATTTTATTAATTTCTTAAAATACATGAAACCTTTATTCCCTTTCTGTGGGTTAAAATTGACATAATGATCATGTCTTTAAGAACTTTTGAAACACCGTGATTTTGATAAGAACCCCATTATTTATTCTCCTTAGGTTATTTATGAAATGTTTTATTATGATATATATTGATCACATTAATTATTATATATAAAGGTTTTTCCTTGATACTTATCCAATTAATTGGGTAAATAATTTAATCTCTAAAGATAAAATATTTTACGATACATTAGAGAATAACATTGGTAATTTCCATTTACAACACCTTGGTGGAAAACCATGGTGATATGCTTATGAATGTATCATTTAAATTCTGTAGCGACATTTCCATTTTCTAAATCATGTTCTTTTTATTATGATATTCATCATGTCCCATTTTTCATTCCATAATGATATTCCTCATGTTCTTATTGATATTCCTCATGATCACATGTAAACTGTTTCACTTTTTTCCCTTACTGGTCCTTATGATCACCCCTTTCCTTTGATGTATATCCCCAGGTTATGATATATAGTAAATGAAGATTAGGATGGACCCATGAATATTCCATTAAAGTGGATTTGAATAATGTTTTATGGTTTCATGTATTTTGTACCTAATTTCTCAGAAACTAAATTTGAAAAGATCCTTTATTTTACCATGTAATGAAAAGTTATATAATAAAATTGTAGGATTCCATAGTTAGTATTAAAGTAAGTTTTCATTATTTGTGGTAACAATGAATATAAATACTTAGTATAAACCCTTGAAAAAAGTTTAAATATTGGGAAACATCTTAGTATTTTAGTGAAATATTATGTAAGGAGTTTCCAAGTAAATAAATCCATATCTGGATATGAAAAAGTGGATATAGATCTAGAATATATGTATCAAGGGATAACACTTGAAAACACCACATTAATCTTCACTCATTTGAGAACTAGTGATCAAAAATGGTCCTTGATGCACTCCTATTTTTACTCTCCTAGGGGATATTTTTGATTAATCACAATATTTTTATGAACTATTTTAAAGGATTTATAGATAATGTAATTATTGTTAAATAAAAACATATTTTAGTATGATGAAATAAAATTAATATAGAATTATAAGTTTTTTAAAAAAGAAATAGGTTTCTCACTGTGGTTTTCTTCTTTTATAAAATGATGGGAAATAAGAGGAACTACGTAAATGATGAGCGCAACAGATGTTGTGCTAAGGACCCTACGATGGAATCAAAAATGAAAAACATTATGATAATGATGAAAAAACAATCTAGAGTTATAAAAAAAATGAATCAAGTTTAGTATCCAAATTCACATCAAAGTAAACATCTTGTCATTGATTCCTTCATGCTTAAATGACCAACTTAATTTAATTGTTCTTCCAACCCATTAATTATTGAACCATGGATAATATCTATAAAAAATATCTTTTTTATAATATATTATTCATAGAATGAAAAAGTCACCATTACCGTATACTACGTAGACGGAGAAGCTGATCAGTAGTGGAAACTAGTTAAAAACATGAATCCAAGAAGTAATATTGATACTATGGAGTGTTAATAGTTCAAGGGAATATTTTTCAATAATTATTTCCCATGTTCAATGGAAAAAAGGATAATTAATTCCTAGTGCTGATGTACAAAGAGAATGAACCGGTGGGAATATATGAGTTGATCTTTAAAAGAATGTCTTGTTACAACACTATATTTATTATAGATCTTAAGGGAAAGTTTGATAGATTCATTGGTGGAATTAAACCCCATATATATTGGAATCTAGAAAATCATGACTATGAAAGCTCTGAGGAGATAGTGCGGTGTAATGCCCCAACTCCAATAGACTAGTTTCAGTGCATTAATTTATTGCATATGCACGTTTACAAGAATACAAATACTGAAGTACCGATCAGTTTAGAATTATTGGAAAGCTATATTACATACATTACACCCATAATACATTGGGAAATATGAAATACAATCATTATATATAAAAATTAAATAAATTGCATCCTGGAAATATTATTCAAATATTTATTCTTTATAACCTCGGGAAAGAAAACATAAAAAGGGTGAGCTCAAATTATCAGTAAGGGTAAGTAAAGAGTATTTAATAATGAATAAATACTAACAAGTTCACATGGTAAGGTAAATAATTGACAACACATGCCATGAAAATTACTAGATAATAAAATATCAATATGGAGAGATAAGAAAATGAAAACACATTCCATTAAATCAGTTAAATAAAACTGAAATGAAGCTATAGATTTGTCGGCACAGAGTGTCATAGATAATAATTGAATTCTTAATAACTGAAATAATTAATTATAGGACTTCATATTACATAGGAACATAATACCTTTTCCATCAAGAGATAGTTTAAAATGTTTTTCCAGCTAATTCACCTCATGAGACTATTGCTGCATTGAGGGGCTTCCATCAACTGGCCCCTTACCCATATGTAATGCCTTAAATGGTCCCCAAACCATGTATTCAATGTAAAAATAATTATTCATATATTGAATGAAAAATGTGGCTTATTAAAATTTATTCATATTGAATATATGATACAGATTTACCAACAATTATTTTTAATCAAATAACTGTCAAAGTGAACACCATATGTAAAATGATATACAATTTCAAAAATAATAATACCATTATGTAAGATTATGGATATTAAATGTAATATCCAATCAAAAATGATTACAATAAAGTTATTTTTTTAGTATAATGTTAAAAATATCCAATGAAAGTTAGACTGCATGGATAATCATTAAGAACATTCGTCCAACGAATAAATTCTTAACATTCTAAAATGTACTATTCCACTTTGAAACATCTGAATCCTAATATCCAAAAATGTATAAAAATAATTGAAAATAATAATATCATGAAAATAAAAATATCTATGATATAACCTGAAAAACCTAGTATATACACCAAATAAAAGTTAATTGAAACATAATATAAAATATGTCTCGATGGAATGAAAATTGAGATGAAATTCCCTTACCTTATCTTTTCTATTATTGTGTGGTATTTATCGAAATGTATAATGGTTTAAAATATGTTAATAACGTATACCAAATACATTATAATGTTTATAATATCAAATTTTAATTTCTTTTAATATTTTATTACTTCTTTGTTAACAATCATTCATTATTTTCACTATTTCAGGTGTTATTTTCTTAGTTTACTCAAGTAAGTTTTGACTTTTTATTTGTTGTTACTATTACATTGATCATGATTTAATCATCTCAATAATTTGAAAAATGACTTAATTATCATATACATTCAGTATATATGTATTTATTATCATCTATAATTTTTAGAGATACGAAATTTAATTCACCATTCATGGACACGGTATTCCATACGTACGAATGAACGCTGCTTTCATTTATTTGTTGTATTAAAAGATTTAAAAGTAAATTATTTATGTATATTATATTTAAAGTATCATATATATTTTTTATATGTTACATAGGTTTATTAATACCTTCATTTATACATTCCAGGAATTGCATGAATGAGTCATAATTCTTTGAGGGGGAAATAGTCCACAATTTCCCAAACAAAATTATCATGTTTACACAAGATGGAAAGCAAAATGGTATGTTTTAAATAAAATTACAGAAGAATAAAGACATTAAAAATATCATATATATGATTTATAAACATATTTTTGATCATAATGGACACCATAATAGGTGGTAAAGAAAAAATGAACAATTATCATTTTGTGAGGAAATTGTTCATCAAACAGAGAAACATTATGTTTTTTTCCCATTAGATGGAGGTATCTGTAAGTGTAGGTAAAAATAGTAACATCAAAAATCCTAGTATATTTAGGATATTTGTTTTTTCATTTAATCATGGAATGAGATGATTATATGGAGTGGATAAGTAGATGAAAGAAAAGACATCACTGGAAAATAATACCTTAAAATCGTGTAACTCTTTTTGGTTTATAGCAAATAGATTCCATGGAAGTATATTTCCCAAGTGAAGGATTATAGGATAAGGGGAGGGATTTTTAGTATCTATGTGGGAAGAACCTAGTCAAGCCACATTTTCTAGTGATGTGTGAGGAAGTTGAAGGAGAGGAGGGATTTTATAGTGGAGAAAGAGTGACACTCTTGTAATATTTATGAAAAGGAATTACATTCACCTTTTTCATGTTTCATTTAGGACCAATAATAGTAAAAGTTTGAGAAAATAGAGTATATGGTCAATATATGGCTGTAAAATGGAATTTTGGAAATTGTATAGGCCTTTTTAGCCCTTAATATTTAGGTTTACTCTTTTATTAAGCTTAATTTAACATTATCATTGTAATTAATTTTTATCTACATAACATATGGAATGTGAAACACAATATAGATATACAAAAAACCTATACCCATAGTCTAGAGGTAAGTCACACGATCACATACCCCATCTAGGGATTCCGTTCAAAGATTCCACGAAGCACTTGTTTCAGGAGAACACACTCCATGGGTCTGGTAGCTTTATGATGTCAGTCTGAGAAGTATTGTTCATCGGGAAACACCAAAATAGTTAGATACATGCATTACAGAAGACACACTCTTGAGTGGGTAGATCAAAATATATAGATACACTCATTATGGGAGATACACTCCTGAGTGGGGAGAGATCATGATACACGGATGAGGATAACTTCCAGGGCCATGGAGGATATCGTGACTCTTCCGGATTCACTATCTAGGTAGAGGATCAATTCCTGGTACAGTTGGTCACGTCGATGCCTAACTCTACCTGGGGTCAGGAATGGATAGTGGATGTCACTCCGGGCCTCTCAGAGGGATGTCTGACTATATCACAGAAATTCCAACTGAAGGGATCATACTCCTATAAAAGGAAATGACGCCTGACCTTTAGGGGAACAAGTTTAAGGGGTACAAACCCGAACGAAACATGTCCAAGAGACGGTGGACAAGATGACCAAGCCATTTTTCAAAAAGTACACGACATGTAAGATGGTCATGCACCATGTCTTCTGACCACAGGTACTGCCCGTATTCGGTGGCCCATGTCATAAGGTCTGTCGTGTAGAAAAAGTGACTACACGGCATGTGGTAAGGACTACACATCATGTTCGAGTATTTGAGGATAGATCCGTGTACGCTGGTCATGTGCCTGTACTCGGCATCAGCCCATGTATGGCAGCCCGTATAGTCGGTACCCAGGGTGACCCACGCTACTAGCCTCACCCGGCCATCTGGTGTTGTACACGGCCTTGTACTACACACTGTGTCCGTGTACCCCTAGGATAAACGTCGAGCCATGCGTATCCACCTTCGCCATGCCGTGTATATAGTACATGCTGTTTTCTGAAGCCATGTAGTCCATCCGGTGTCCGTGTACTATCCGAATTACACACTGCATTTTGGGGAAGGTTCAACACGCCATGTGACCAGGGTCACATGTTGTGTGGTACCCATATAACACCTTAAACCCCACCTACCGCCTCCAGTACTACACGGCAAGTTCTTTGGCAGTACACATTGTGTATTATGGAAATTTCTAGAAACATGAACATTTGTCATGGCACCTCCTGTGATGTCTTGTTCATCGATATGATCATCCGATGGTCGAGAAACTCTCGGGTTTTGGTCACCCCATCACCACGATACTGATCCTGACATTTTCGGGCCTCCGATCAGCTCCGAAAACATGTTTTGATCTTCCCATGTGAAGAACGCCTGAATAAGGTCCTCTTCTGTTCTGAGCTGATTCATTGTCCATCATGACCATCTCATCTTTATAGGGTCATTGCGATATCGGATCTTCAGTTTGGAATCTTTGTGTCGCAAGACGGGTGTGAAACTATCCATTGTTCATCGCCCCGTGAAGAACAAAAAGAACGAATGATTATAAAAGGGGAAGGAAAATTTAATAAAACAAATTGAGGAATGAACCTCCACTAACATTCATCACGGTGTTGATCAACTCCCGTTAGCAGGGTTTGACGGAGCAGGAATAAAAAATAGTAATCAACATGAATCAATTCCCCATAATCATCCCGATAAAACCCTTCCGCAAGAATGTATGAATATGCGGATCAACTTGTTCAAGGTTAATCCACGTTCATCGTTTAAATTAAAAAATGGGGAAAAATGAATTAAATAACAACCTCTACCACTAGGGAAGGATTGATCGTTGACGAAAAGAGTCACCCTACCGTCTTTGTATAGATTCTTCAACTTCATTAGTGCATCGATTCATAGCTTCAATTCGACGTCGTTTGTTGTCGAGAGTTTCCTCTAAGGCTTCATGGATTTCTCAAGAGCTTCCTCTCAAAAATTCGTCAATGAACACCACTCGATTGATCCCATTAAAAAAGGGAATGTGAATCAATGTTCTGTTACATTGTTTCATTAAAGAGTCAAGTTATCGTTTGTTATTCATTATGAAATGACATAATTATTAGAATGTTTCAATGTTGTTGTGCTGTAGTGGATGTTTCAAATTAAATAAATAAAATAAACTTTTCAATTTATTTTATTTTATTTTACTAAAAATGTACGAATAAAAATAACTTTTTCCCTCGACCCATTATGGTCGAGGTTAGACACATTATTAGGTAAATTTGTCGTTCCAGATGCAATGGTGCCCTCATATATTTAATCCAGGCATCCATTTTGGAACCTCCAAAACCGCGCACGAGTGTCGACTCACTTTACATAAAAAAAAGTTTCAAACCACCGTTTGGGGCTTACCGGGCCTCGGAATGAGGTGTCGTCTCTGTGCCTAGTCTTGCAATAATTCCATAAAATATTTAAAGATAATACATGGAAAAACCTAAGACATTATAGGTTCACTATTAAATGGCAGTAAAATTTCATTTATTAAAATACAGGTTTTTATGTTTGAATTTGGTTCCATTCTTATCTTATGCCTATAAAACCTAATGGATGAATATAAAAAATATTTGATTGAATTTATAAAATATATTTTTATTAAAATAATTAAATTATTTTTATTAAATAGGTTTATTAAGAAAAAACTCATTTGGAATCATAACATAATAATAACATTTATTTTTATATAAAATTGGTTCTTATTTTTGTTTCTAATTAATCAGTATGCAATGAATACATTTTATATTTATATAAACCATAATTTTTTATATTTTAGTTAATAATATTCAAAACCTATAACATAATATTTGGGTTATATCATATTATATTAAATAATAATATTTTAACAATACATTGTCATTTAGTGAAACTCATTCTTGTGTGTAATGAAAGATATCGAAGAAGGTCTATATTGCATATAACTCAAGATAACTTAGTGTCTTGAATATTATAATATATTGAATATATTTTATTAATTTAATATAGTAAATGTATTGTTATGTATTTGGTTAATATATTTCATTTTTACACTTGGTGTTACATTCTATAAACACTATTGATTATAAAGTTGTACTTTAGAATTTTGGGGTGTTATATTCTCCCCACCTTAATTAAATTTCAACCTAGAAATTTCAAATTTATCTCTAAAAGTAGGGGATATATATTTGAAAATAACTATTGTTGAAAAACCCACATCATAATTAGGGTTACTAACAGACCTTATTTATAATAGAGAAAGTAATGTATAATGGTTATGTAACTAGGTTCCCTTATTGTAGACCATAGGTGGGAAATGGAAACATGGATATAGATGAAAAAATATAACAATCATTTTTTGATAGAGTGTTATAGAGAACATGGTCTGGAGGAAGTTAAAAATCCAAAAGCACTAAATTTTTGATGATCTAAGGGGTCATTTGATTCATTCAAAATGAATGTACTATGAAATTTTGTTTGGTGTCAAGATAAATTTTCCTGGAGTTGAGGATGTTTCTTACTCTCTAAGAATATGTGTAAATATACTTAATTGGTATGTTTTTATTATAACATTATTTTCTTTTAGTCATGCCTTCAACTATTTTTACATCATCTCATAGAACAAGATTCATCATATAGTGATGTAATATATTAATATCTAATACTAGATTCAATGTTCAACTTAAACAATTTCATAAAATTTTATCCTTTCCAAAATAATATGATCTAACACTTTAGAAATATGGTCATCAGATTTCCAAAATGAACATATCATTAGCCATTAACCAACATGAAGCATCTCTAAATTTTTATATTCTAAACTTGTGAATAAATTCATCATGCATCCTCTTGAAATATGGTAATAATTAGATTCACCATAAAAGCTTTTTGAAAACTTGAATTCTTCCATAAGCCTTATGCAGGACACATGTTATTGGATATATTCCATAAATAAAAACGTTTTTTATAGAACACTTGTTGAAAAGTTATTAATAAGTTCTAAGGTAGTCAATACTTGTCCAGAACAATGAATTTTCACTATTATCACCACATCAATAACATATTAATGAATTTCTTTCCTTTAATTACGTTTTTTCTGAAAATTTTAAGTTTCTAATGAATAAATTTTTTTGGTAACATTCAGCATATGGTCTAAATTACTTAACTAAAAAGTATAATAGTACCATCCTTATATATTTCAAAAAAATTATGATGAGAACATAATATAAAATACATTTACAACATATTTCTTAGATCCAAATACAGATGTACATTAATCATTCCACTTTGGTTGTGTCAATAACATATACTTGACCTCAATCCCTTAGCTTCATTAGAGGTATATCTGATCACCCCTGGTTTGAGGTATGTAACATTTTTATGATTTTTATGTATATAAAGTGTTTGGGTAATGTTTGGGGGAGTTCTCGAAGGTTTTAGTATTATTGGGGGATTTTCTAAGAGATCATTGTTTGAGCATGGTTAAATTAATCCATTTTGGATCTCCATGAAACTATGTAGGATATCCAGGAATTCGTGTAATGGGAGGCAGTGGTTCTCACAAGGTTTTCATATGGTTTGTCTAACCATACAAGGAAACCATATGAGGTCCCTATTGATGCAGTATCATGTACATAGAAATAAAAAATTGGGTTTTTTATTACGTTCTCACTGAGTATTTGACCTAAACATCTGATTTCTTCTCCCATTAAATCCAGATTTGGTATTTTTGGTTCCCATGGGTTAGATGAGATCTCTCAGTGATTCTAGAAACTATTCAAAGGGTTTTCAAGGTGTGTTGAATGTAATTATTCTCTGGTAAGTCTCCACTCTTCTTTCTTGATTTTCCATAGATTTAGTTCACTCTCTATCTTTCTCGGATTGCTATATCTGTACCTGTTTCATTTAGATATATGGGTTTTTTCCCTAAAAGTTTGATATTGGGTCATTTTGATGATAGTAGAAGGGATCTAAGGCAATTTTTCTAAAGAGTTCATCATGATTTGTTGTGCGGATGTCTGTTGGTCGACATCACAAAAACCATTAAGTTGGTGGCTTCTCTCTCCAAAAAGTTTTTCTATAACTAGAAATATTTATTTAAATTAATTAATTTTTATTGATATTTATTTTTAATATGATGTGTGATGATTTATTTAATTTCCTTTTGTGATGATTTTTGGATTTTAGGAAAAGTTGGTTATTTGGGGAAATGTTATATGTTGTTGGATTTTAAAATGTTTATTTTTAAATTGGTTTTATTATTTTGGTTTATGGAAATGGTTTTAAGAATTGGGATTCAATAAAAAGGGTGTTTTATTATCATATTATATGACATGGTTAATGGATTAATGGATTTTTTGGTTGATAAATAGTTTTTTTATTGTTGTAGCTTTAGTGGGTGTATATAATTTTTTATTATCTTATGAATTTTATTCATGTGTTGGAATGATGAGAAGTGGTTGGGAAGTACCAATATAAAAAGGGTGTGGATAATGTATGGAAGGGTAACCATCAAGGATAAGTGGTTCTAAAGTACCTCTAGATCGATAAAGGAGTAAACGGGCTTGGATGTGAAGTTCCACCATGATTGGTTACCATGTAGGGTTTGTGGGAATCTATATAGTTATTCTTTTTTTTTGTGGTATTGAAATGTGGAAATTGTTGGGCTAATTTGTGAGGGTAAATAGATCATGGCATGATGGATTTGATTTCCCTTTTATTGTGTGTATTTGGGTTCAAAATGACTTGGTAAGGGTGTGTTTGGCATGTTGGAAATTGTGGAACTATTTGATGTTTTATATAAACTAATTTCTATAAATGTGCTAATGGTTGTATCATAGTGGATTGGGTAAGGAAGTTATTTGGGGAAAACCTACTGTGTATTTTCACTCACCCCCTACATTGCCACTTTGGAGAATTTGTATAAATCATTTTCGGGGACATGGGTAATGGTAAAGCATCTCGTTTTTTCAAATGGTTCATTGTGATGCTTGGGTGGTATGGTGGTGCTTAGCTTTGTGTGGATCCATGGAGTGTTTCAAGGCTTCCTTTGGGTCCTGTTGATGATTCTTCAGTTTGTTGCTATATTTTTTTGGGGAACATGTAATCAAGTTATATTGGATTATGTAATTGTTATGGAATGATATGTTTTTGTTTTAGTAATGTATTTTTTGGGGTGTACTATTTTTACATGTATCATGTTGTTATGGTTGGTTATTCCTTGTTTGTTTGGTTTTATTCTAAGGGAAAATTTATACCTAATTAATATTTAATACCTCAACATTAATTTCTAGTATTCGGTGTCTTGGGAATATTGACTAAGGATAAGTATCATATCACCACTTTCTCAAGATAATGATGAAGCAGCGGGATGTTACAAATGGTATCTATTTATTCGGTCCTTGGGTTTCATGTTTGTTTGGTTCATTAGTTTTTATAGTTGTTCTTGGGGTTGGCATTTGTCTTGGTCTATTCCTCGAGTTGGGAATGTAGCATGCCATAGCATTGTCAGAAATTAAAATATACAGAATAAAAGGATGTAGCTGACCATTTTTATGTTGAACTTCATGTTACCGGGGAGTTGGCTACATAAGGGTTTTGGAGACACTTACAGACATTGGGAATCTAATTGTCATTTGTGTAGCCAATGCGATGAGTGTGGCTTTCATGGTCGAAATGACATCCCAATATGATGTATTTTTCATGAAAATAATGATTTATGTTGTGGTATGGATATATAGACTTATGAAAATTTGAGAATTATTTGTAAATGTTCCGATTTAAATGTGGATAATTGTGGTATTTTGAAAATGGGTCCATTTTCAACATATGGAGGATAAAAAAATGGTGCAACATGGGAAATGTGAAATTGTGGAAATCATGGTTGTGATAGTGGTAATGTAATTGAATATGAAACTGTAATCCTTTTCCGGATAAGGGTGTGAGACTTATGGTTATTTTGTATTTATATAAATGGAACTAGGAATGTATCGTAGATACCAATCAGAGGATCCTGATGAATGTTTAGTTTCAACTAAGCTCTAGGAGAACCAGCATCAAGATTATAGTATAGTGAAAGATTTCCAAGCTACGGAAAGAGGGAATAAATCATATGAGAAAAAATCATGTTGATCATTTGGTCCAGTTTCAAAAAAAAAATACACCAACCTTAAGGTGTGATTTGGAGTTGGAAAGGGAAGAAGCATGGTTGGAATGAAAGAATAAGATATTTGAATTTTTGGGAACACTGGTTGAGATAAAAGTGAAGCTAGTAACTTACATTTAGGAAGAAATTTCCCTTTAGTGGTGGGAGTTGATGGTCCAAGCTGGAATAGACCAAGGTATGAACTATGATTGTTTAAAGGAATTGTTTAATAAAAAATTCTACCCTTATATGTTTATAATTCAGCACACAATCGATTTTTTTAGGATGAATCAAGAGAACCTCTCAGTAATGGAATATGTGGGTATGTTTATAAACATAGTGTGGTTTGTACCTGAGGAGGCAAGTATTATATCATTTATGGAACTTTATATTTGATGCTAGGGTGAGGTAGGAAATTCATTCTAAAATAGCAGTACTGCGTATAAGAAAATAACTAAAAAGTTTGAATATGTCAATAGTGGTTAAAAGGGATATTTGTGGGGATAAATGTGGGGGAATCATGTTGGTGCCCACGAGAAATTCAGGGAAATCTAAAATTGGATTAAAAAAAGAGGGACACTTATTTATAGGATAGAATTATGACTCATAATCCGATGGTAAGATTGGTGAATATTCCTCAAAAGCCTCAGAGTATGTTGGGATGTTATCATTGTGGCTCTACATGCCACATCAAGAAGTATTGTATGACATAACCTTGAGCATTTTAAACCAATAATTGGATGGGGTATCTTAATTGTTATTATCATAATGATCCAAGTTCAGGTGTTCATTTCACTCCTTATGGTATTAGGCATCCTATGCCTCAATAGTATGGGGACAACAGCATACCCCTTATCATCAAACCAATGTTAGTCATGGTGATTCTAGGAATACCACGACTTCTCATTAGGGAAATAAAGAGTAGAGTGTGTAAATAAAGTAGTAGTTTAGAGATGATAAGGTTGTGTTGGATTATCAGTAGGGACTATCCCCATTGTGAGGCATTGTTATTTTAAATTATACCTTGATTCAATCATTGTTTGATACGAGTGCTTCACATTATTGTATTCCTTATTGTGTTGTTAGTTTGATGGGTTTAACTTTGGAAATGAGGCCTTCAGTTTTAAAACATCAAACTATTTTGGGTCAAAGAGGGTGTCATGTCTTCTTATGTAGATAATTATATATAGTTATGGATGGGGATGAGTTGATGGTGGATTTATTAGTACTGGAGATGGATGATTAAGATATAATTCTAGGAATGGATTAGTTGGTAATGTTTAAGAACCACATCAATTGTTATGTGTGAAAAATCAATTTCACGATGAAGGATGGAATTAATCATATCATTAGAGGGGATAAGAATGAAATGTTTGGTTTAATGAGTTTTTTGGAACCACTTATTGGAATAATATAATATTATTTAGAGGCATTGTTATAGGAATCAATGGAAGGAGTTGAATATAGCATTTTCTAATGGTTTATGATCTGTTCCTATATGTATTTTCTGAATAATTCTCAGGGTTTCCACCCATGAGGGAAATGGAGTTTATGATTGATCTCCTCCTAGAGAATAGTCCTATATCACTTCTTTTTTACCATATGGTACTGACAGAATTTATGGAATTTAATGTGTAGTTGAAGGAGTTAGAAAACAAAAGGTACATTTGGCCTAGCACATCTCCACGGGCAATGCGGGTTTTTTAAAAAGAAATATGAAACTCTTAAGTTTTGTGTTGATTATCATAGGATTAATCAAGTTACTATAAAGAACTGATATCCACTTCCACTCATTGATGATTTGTTAGATCAGTTGAGGTGAGATCAGTGGTTCTCCAAGATTGATGTGTGATTTGGATATCATCAATTGCGGATGTGAAGGGAGGATGTTTTGAAAAATGCCTTCAAGAGAATATATATCCATTATGACTATGTGGTTATTCCCTTGGGTCTGAATAATTCACTAGCAATGTTCATGGAATTGATGAATCAGATATTTCAAAGACATCTAGATTCTTTCGTGGTTGTATTTTTTATGATATATTGGTCTATTCAAGGAAAAGGGTGGAGCATTAGAAACACTTGTAGATACTATGGGGGATCTAAATAGATCATCAGTTTTATTTTTAATTATCAAAGTGTGACTTTTGGATATAAGAATATTGTTTCCCTATCCATGTTATTTATGATAAGGGGTTTTCAGTTGATCTATAAATGATTGAGGCTGTTACTTTGTGAAAACTACAAAAGAATTTTTTTGAGATATGTAGCTTCCTTGCTATAGTTGGGTATTATTGGTGTTTTGTTCATTATTTATCACGATTGTCCTTACCAATGACATATTTTACTAGGAATAATTTTCCATTTCAATGGAATGAGCTATTTTATAAATATTTTGATGATCATATGGTTCTTATTAAAGCAACACCAATAACAGAACTTGGTAAAGGCTATGTGGTGTATTGTGACGCATTGGGATCAAGGTTTTGGTGTGTTCTCATGCAATGTGATCATATGGTTTTGTATGGATCATAGTAGTTGAGGATGCATGAGAAGATCTACCCAACTCATGATTTTTAATTGGCAGTGGTGGTTCACACTTTAAAAATGTGGCATCATTAACTCTTCAGTTATAAATTCACGCACTTTATCAATCATAAGAACTTGAAGCATATTTCATAACTAAGATATATGAAATTAAGGAAAAGAAGATGGATGGTGTATCTATAGATTTTTGATTTGGACTTAATGTATATATATGGTAAGGGAAATTTGATGGTGGATGCATTAAGTAGGAATTTTTATACTCTAGGGATGAAATGAGCATCAAATTAGTTGCAGCTGATGTTAGTTATAACTGACATGCGGTTGGAATGTGAGGATTGGGGTGACAAAGTAGTTTTCTTTTTGGTCTCATTACCTCCTAACTTGGTAGGGTTGATTAAATAGGAACATGAGTTTGATTCTTTGTGTATGAAAATGATATCAAAACTCAATGGTGGGGAGACCATTGAGGAATGGGAACTGAATGAGAATTTAGTTTTTTGTTTTCAGAATATAATGGTTGTACTAATAGCTTTTCAAGATGAAATTATGAGATATTACCATCATTTCATATTATTTGTCCATCCTATAATTTCAAAAATGTATAATATGTTAAATGAATAGTTTTTTCAGGCTGGTATGACAAGTAATGTGGCAGAATTTGTTTCGAGATGCTTAAATTTTCGTTAAGTCAAGGCAGAGCAACATCAGCTGGAAAGCATGTTGCATTCATTACCTATCCCCAAATAAAATTGGGAACATATAATGATGGATTTAGTTATAGGTCTCCCATGAACAATAAGAAAGCACGATGTCGTATGGGTGATATTGGATCCGCTCACAATGATGACCCATTTCATCACTATTCGTGAATCTCATACAGTGGAGGATATATCCAAAATCTATATCCATGAAGTGGTAAAGAGGAATAGTGTTCCATATTAGATTATGTCAGATAGAGGCCCTATGTTCACATCTCATTTTTGTAAATCCTTATAGAAATCCCTTGATACACATTTAATGTTGAGTATAGAGTATCATCCTCACATGGTTGGTAAATCTGAGAGGACAATACAAACATTAGAAGATATGTTATGGGATTATGTGATTGATTTTGGTGATTCATGGGAGGATCACTTTCTATTATTGGATTTATCGTATAATAACAGTTATCAAGCCTTGATACATATGGCTCTGTTTGAAGCATTGTATGGGCCTCTATGTCATTCTTTACTTTGTTGGGTGGAAATGGTTGAGACATAGATTGTGGGACTGAACCCTGTCCAAGAGACTAAGTATAAGATTACCTTGATCTGTAAGAGAATGGAGAGGACTCATAGTCATCATAAATCGTATATGGACCATCATCTATATCTGTTTCTAATCGATGTGAGTGATCATCTGTTTTAGAGAATCTCTCCTAGGATAGGACATCGTCATTTTAGGAAGTAGGGAATGTTTTCTCTATGTTATATTGGTCCTTTTGAGATAATTTTGTTAGTTAGATAGGTGGAATATAGGTTGGATTTTCCACCATGGTTCAGTGTGATGAACAATGTATTCCATGTTTCTTAGTTGAGGAAGTATCAACTAGATCCTGACCATGTGAGCCGATGGGATCATATTGATCTAGAGATAGATTCTTTATTAGTGAATGTGTCTGTGAATATCATAGATTGGAAAGAGAAATTATTGCATGGAAAAAAGCATTGGTCTAGTTTAGGTTTTGTGGTAGCAAGTTCAGATTATGGAGGAGACTTGGGAGTGGGAGAGAGGGATGACCGATCACTAGAATGATCTCTTTCAGCAACATGATGGTTCTCTACAATTTAAGGATAGAAAATCCAATGGTGGGGAGAATTTAACACCATTAGTGTGTGGTATGTAACCTTTTTAATTTATTTTTATTCATGTAAAGTGTGTATTTAATGTTTGGGAGAGTTTGGGAATGTTTTAGAAAGGTTTTGTAGATTTTATAAGGGAACACGGTTTCAACACAGTTAATGGAAACCGTGTAGGATCTCTAGGAAACTATGAAAGTGGAGGTAGTGTATTCACACTGTTTGTGAGTAGTTTTTTTAACCATGCAAGGAAACTGTGTGGGGTCCCTGTTGATTCAGTATCAGGAGCACGGTTTTCCTAAGCATGCAATTTAACCATGCACGGAAATAAATTTGTATTTTTAATTATGGTCTCACTCAGGATTTGTCCTGAACTTATACATTATTCTCCCATATGAACCCTACTGGGGTTTTTTGGTTCTCAAGGTTTATATGAGATTTCCCACTCATTTTTTAAGTGAATCGAAGGGTTTTCAAGGTGTGGTGATGGAAATTCTTCTATATTATGTCTCCATACATGGTTCTTTATTTTTTCCCTTAGATCTAGTTCTCTATCTATCTCTCCTAGTTTTCTATATCTACACATGTTTCATGTAGATATAGGTTTTTTGTTGCCTAAAGGTTTATATGAGGGATTTTTAATGATATAAAAAGAAATCTGAGGTGGTTTTGGTGGAGTTTTCATCCGCATTTATGGTGCGGTAAGGTGTTGGTGAATTTCATTGAAACCCTATGGTTGGTGGATTCTATCTTGACTTCATTTTGATTGAACTATAAGTATTGATTAAATTTAACTGATTTTTTTTACATTGATTGTGAATATGATGTGTGATGCTTGATTTACATTCGTTTTGTGATGATTTGTGGATTTTGGAAAAAATGGGTTATTTTACTATATCATTCTTTGTTTTTCGATTTTAAAATGTTGATTTTAAAATCTATATTATTGATTTTGATTATATAAATGGTTGTAAAACCAGGTTTCAATAAAAATTGTGTTTTATTAAAATATGAATTGGTATGGTTTAGGTCATAAGGGAGTGTTTGGTTTTGAAATAATTGTTTACATATTTTTGTGGCTTTAGTGGGTTCGCATGCTTGTTTATTGGCATAATAATTTTATGCATGTGTTGTAATGATGAGAATTGGGTCATAAATACCACTATAAAAATGGTATGTATAGTGTATAGAAGTTCCACCATCAAGGATATGTGAACACTAAGTACCTCTAGATTGGGAAAGGAGTAAACGGTCTTGGATGGGAAGTTCCACTGTGATTGGTTATCGGGTTGTGTATGTGGGACACTCTAGTTATGATTTTTTTGTGTGTGGTTATGAAAGGTAGAAATTTGTGTTCAAAAATAATAGGGTAAATGGATAATGGAATTATTTTTTGTATTTCCCTTATATTGTGTGGATTTGGGTGGAAAATGACCTGGTAAGGGTGTGTTTGGCTTGTTGAAAATTGTTGCACTATTTGATGTTTTATATAAACAAATTTATATTATGTGTTAACGTTTCTATCTTAGTGGAATGTGTAGAGATGTTGTTTGGGGAAATCCTATCATGTATATTTACTCACCCCTAGCTCTGGAACTTTGGTGCATCTACAGATGTCATTTTCTAGGACAAAGGTAATAGTACAGCATCTCATATTTCTAGTGGTTCATCGTGATGCTTGAACGGTATGGTGGTTTTTGGATCATGGTTCTTGGTGTTTAGCCATGGATCATATTATGGTTTCCTTTTGGTCTTGTTGATGAGTCTTCTACTAGGAACATTGTTTTTGGGGGATCATGTGATATATTTGTATTGGTTTATGGAATTATTATGGAATGATGTGTTTGTGTTTTAGTAACTTATTTTTTGGGGTGTACTTTTATGACCTTAATGATGTAGTTGTGGGTGTTTTTCCATGTTGTTTTTATTTTATTCAATGGTAAAATCATTCCCCAATATCTCCTGAAGCCCTATACATTAATTTCTAGCCTTTAACACCTTGGAAATGTCACCTAAGGCCAAGTAGTATCTAACTGCTGTCTCAATCCAATAAGGACGGGGCAGGATGTTACATATATTCTATTGACATTTTGGGAATTCGTTTTCATAGTGACCCATCTCCTTGAATTTTTAACATTGAATATCAGTGTTTCCCTTCTTTCGTTTGCATTATTTTTCTCAATGACCCATTTCTCTACACTTATAAAAAACTATCAATCCCTTCGATCATTTACCATGGTGATTCTTTCAATAGTTATCACAAGTTAAAAAATCATATATTCCCTTCATCTTCTTTGATTGATTACTTTTTTATGGTGTTCATAAGAACACTTCTTCTCTAGGTTTCCCTTGAATACATAGGATCTTGAGAATTCATTATCTTTTTTGATGGTGCATAAAACTAACTCATCGTATGATGAGAAATTATTAGAAACGAACTCTCTTCAATGATTTGTCTTAATATCGTCAATTAATAGGTCATTATTACACTTCGTGTTATGTATATAATACGTTGAATACCTGGATAATCTTGTAAAGGTATCTTCATAATCTAAAAAACATTTTTCATCATATTTCTTTACGATAAGGATCTTCCTGTTTATATCAATTTTTTGATCACTAGGGAAGTATTTATCAAGAAATCACTACTGAAAAAATACCCTATACCAACAGTTTGAAACCATTGGTATAGGCCTCCAAACTATTGGTATATCCTATAATAATGGTTTGTAGAACCATTTCCAAGTAAGAAGTGGGGATATGTCTATACCAACGGTTTTGGGAAAACCATTGGTAGAGACCTATACCAATGGTTTTGAAAACTGTTGGTATAATTAATATGAAAATCTATACCAACAGTTCAATAAAACCGTTGGTATATGTAATTCAAAAATTAATCATTCGGTTGGTTTTGACCCCAGCACCTCCCATTTGTGATTGAACTAGCTAAACACTAACCTAACTTACTTTTGTGAACATAATTTCATAAATATATATATGTATTATCATAATTATTTTAAATTTTTATTTATTTAATGTCCTCTATAAGAAGATTCCATTAAAAATGCATGTACCTATACCAAGGGTTTTCAAAACCATTGGTATAGACCTATAACAACGGTTTTGAGAACTGTTGGTATAGGTTATTTTATTTTGGGACCTATACCAATGGATTTGGCCAAACCATTGGTATATGTCCAAATTAGTGAACTATACCAATAGTTTTCCCAAAAATTATGGTATAGGTCATATTTCCAGTAGTAAATGTCTCCTCAAAAGTTCTTCATTCCATCAGTTCAATTTCTCATTCCTCCCTTGTATTCTGAATCATAGAACACCACTGGTCAGCATCACCTTGGTGGTAATAGATTTCAAGTGTAATATTTTCCTTTTCTATGAATTCTAAGGTAATAAATATCTTCTCTAGAGGCTAATCCATTTCCCATCTATAATTTGATTAGTATCTGCAGTGAACAATGGGGGATTCTACCACATAAAGTGATCCATCATAAGAGATTCTCTAAGTGTAATAGTTTACTCAATTTAGGAAATGTTATTTTTCATAACTTTACTATGTTTCTATAATATATCCATAATTTTTTCAATTCTAATTCAATATTCCTTGACTTTATCCACTGGGAAGCCTCTACATTGGCCATGAGTATTGATACCATTCTTCCATCTAGGCTCCATTTATAAAAAATGACATATACTATATTATATCATAATGTTATGAAATTTTAATAACTCTAAATATTATAGAGTACATAAAATAAATTTATGCATCATGAATCCTAATTTCATAATCATTGGTTACTTTGGGGTAATCATTAGTTTCAAATCCTTCATAAAGGTAGGTAAAGAGAATGTGAATTATCTTAAGCATAACCCCCTGGGAATATCAAACCAGGTATGTAGTATAGCTTGTTTTCATGTACCAGGTTACCCTTAGTCAGGCACGAAACACCATTTCATATTTTTTACTCTTATGTACATTTGTTTCCAGAACCACATCCACTTGTAGTATCCAGACATAGATGTATTTTTAAGAATACCCACATAATCACTACCTTATCATCATTATCATCATTAGTGATTTTTAAATTTAGTTTCTATGGTTGCTGCTAAACTTCCTTTGATTCAAACTATAACACCCCGACCCCATAAGCCTAGTGCCGATGTATTATTTTATTACATTGAAATGTTTACAAGGAAAAAAATCTTAATGGACCAAATAGTTTAGTAGTCATGGAATGTTGGATTACATACAAGATACCCATAATTCATTGGTAAATAGGAAATACATACATGATACATAAAAATAAAATAACCTGCATCCTTGAAGGATTATTCAACTATTTCTTATTCATAACCCAGGTAAAGAAAACATAATAAGGGTGAGCTCAAATTCCCAGTAAAGGTAAGTAAAGTTGAAGAAATAATGAATCAATAAAAATAAATTAACCTGGAATAGTAAATAACTGATAGCACATGCCATTAAAATATGTAGATAAACAAATATCAATATGGATAGGTAATAAACTAAAAACACATGACATTAAATCAATGAACTGAAAATGAAATGAATCCATAGATATGTCGACAAAAAACCTTATGGGTAAATAATAACGGAATAATCAATAAATAAAATTCTTAATTATCGAAATTCATGTTTTCTAGGAATATTATACCTTTACCATTAAGAAAATTTGTAAACTACTTGTCATACTAATTCTTATCATTATACTATTGATGCAATGAGGGGATTTCATTAACCAGTCCCCAACCCATAGTGATTTTTTTAAAAGGTCCCCAAACCATATATTTCATGTCCAATTTTTTTTCATATATTGAATAAATATCATCACTTGTTAAAATGTATCCATATATAGTAGAAGACACATATTAATCAATAATTACCAACTAATCAAATAACTGTCAAAGTGAACACTATATGTAAAATGATATACGGTTTAGGAAATAATATTATCCATTATGTGAGATTATAAATATTCAGGGAAATATCCAATGGAAGATGATTACAATAATGTTTTTTTTAAGATGATGTTATCAGTCAAAAAATTAAGTGATATATTATAGATAATCCTAAAGACCATTTTGGGAGAGAATAATCTTAAAACATTCGAAAGTGCCACATACCACTTTGAAACATTTACATCATAATATTAGAAAAGTTGTGAAATTAAATGAAACTTATAGTATCTTTAGAATAAGTGTATTCATTATATAATAGTAAAAAAGAAATATATACACCAAATAAAAGTTAATTTGTACAGAATAACAAATAAGTCTTAGTGTAATGTAAATTGAGATAAAATTACCTTACCTTAACCTTATTTTTTTATGTTGTATTTACCCTCTTGTATAGTGTTTTAAATTATGATACTGACTTATAACAGAACCATAATTATGTTTATAATATTATATATGAATTTATTATAATATTTTATTACTTGTTTGTTAAAAATCATTCATTATTTTCACTATTTTGGGAGTTATTTCCCTAGTTTACTCAAGTCTGTTTTGACTTGTGATTTGTTGTTACTATTAATTAGATCATGATTTAATCATACAAATAATGTAAAAAATAACTTAATTATCATATATATTCATTATATATTTATTTATAATAGTCTATAATGTTTGGAGATAAGAAATTAAATGTACTATTCATGGAGACAGTAGGTTGTATGTGCGAATATATGTAACTTTCTTTTCTTTTATAAATTAAAATAATTATAAATAAATGATGTATGTATTGTATAACTCCCGTATAATATATTTGTTATATATGTTACATAGTTTTATTATGATCTTCTTCTATGCATTCCATGTGTGGCCTTAACGAGTAATGTTGCTTTGAGGGGGTGGTAGTCCACACTACCTCAAACAAAATTATTGTATGTTCATAAGATGGAAAGAATAAAGGTATGTTATAAAAAAATAACAGAATAATAAAGAAATTATAAATATAATATATATATATCTTATATAAATATAGTTTCTTCATAATGGCCTCCAAGAGAGGTGGTAATTGAAAAATGAACAATCATCATTTCGGGAGGTAGTAGTTCGTCGTACACAGAAACAATATATTCAGTACCCATTAGATGGAGGTGTGTGTATGTGTAGGTAAAAATCATGACATAAAGACATAATATTATATATAGGATATTGGTTTTTTTATTTAATAATTTAATAATAATATTATAGTGAGTGGAGAAGAAAATTAATGAAAAGAGAAAATTGGAAAATGTTACCTTAAAATCGGGTAACTCCTTTTGGTTTATACCAAAGGGATTCCATGGAAGGATTTATACCCAAGGAAATTATTATAAGACTATGGGTGGTATTTTGAGGAGAAATTTTGGAAGAACATGATTGATAAAATATTGGTTTGATAGGTGTGAGGAAGTGAGAGGAGAGGATTCCTTTTTATAGTGGAGGAGAATTGAAACTCTAGTAATATTTTGAAAAAGGAATCTCATGAACGTTTTTTATCTTCAAAGTGGATCCAATAATAATATAATTTTGATAAAATATAGGATAGTTTTGATATATATCCATAAAATGGATGTTGGATACGTTTATAGTTTTTTTAATCCTTAAGATTAAGGATTAGTCCTTCATTAAACTTAATTTAACCTTAATTGTTGAAACTAATTTTAATAACTTTCACTTATCATTTCGGTAAATAAAATTGGTATTTTTATAAATTATAAATTATTCTGATTCTAAATAGTGAATAAATTTTTCCAAATTCTAATCACATAATTTTTTGAATTTAATTTAAATGTAATCTCACATATGAGATGACAATTCAGGGTTTTGAGGTAAAAACATCGAAAAGTTTCCTATGTTTTTATACTTAATTTCAAAGTAAAATTGATAATAATGTCCAAGATTGAATTAATAGATAACTATATTATTAAATTAAACTTTAAAACCAATCTAAACATAATTTAACCTTATAAAATAAATTATAATAAAAAGTAGTTTTGAACTAAAATTCAGTATTTTTAACAATTCATTAAAAATGATAGGTTTCCCAAAAAATGATAAAATTCACCCTAATGTAATTTTTATATTTTATATTTCAAATATTAAATTTATTTTCCCATAATAAATAAATTAAATTGTAAAAAGTATTATTTATATGTGTTCTCTATTAAAGAGTTGTAAAATTGCGTTTATAAAAATATAGGTTTTATGTGTGAATTTGGGTTTGTTATTATCTTATGTCTATCAAAAATAATTGATGAGTATAAATAATATTTAACAAAATATATAACAAATATATATCATTAAAATAATTATTTAATTGTAATTAATAATTTTCTTTAAGACATAACTCCTTTGGAATTATAAAAAATATTTTTTTATATCAAGTTGGTTCTTATTTCAGCTTCCAATTAATTGGTATCCAATGAATTCGTTTTATATTTATATAAACAATGAATTTTTATAAGTTAGTCAATACTATTAATAACCTCTAACATAATTACTAGATTATATAATATTATATTAAATAATAACATTTTAATAATGCATTTTTATTTGATGAAACTCAATCTTCTGTGTAATGAAAGCTATCGAGGAAGGTATCTCTTGCATGAATCACAAAAAAACTCAGTGTTGTGGGAATTAACATCTATATAATATATTTTATTTATTTATGATATTAAATATATTTTAATATATTAGGTTAATATATTTCCATTTTTACACTTAGTTCTATGTGTCATAAACACTATTTCATATAAAGTTATACGTTAGAATTTAAAGGTGTTACATGCATAGTAATATGAAGGTTGAATTAATTTTTGTAGAAATGCATTTATCACATAACATGAATGAAAATAAGAGATATATGGACCAAATATATGGGTGAAAAAATGATCATGGAAGAGGATAAAAGAAAGAGAAACTTCACACGTGCGAAAAATGTGTGAAGAAGAATTCAGGGGACTACATACTTGGGAGTGGAAAATTCTTCAAGTGTTGAAGATATGACCATATAGATTGAAACTGTCTTGGTGAGGTGATGCCTCAAATTCTCAACACCAATGATAAAGCAAAGATGGTACATGCTCAACCTGATGTTCAATGCTTTATGTGTAAACATCTTGGTCACTTTTCCAATCACTGTCCAAAAGAAAAGAAAATGGAGGGGAACCACCATCAACCGTAACATAGGCCAAGGGATAAAGGATGAGATTTTTTAATCATTAAAATATAATTAGAAGCTCTAAATTGTGTGGAGTAAGGTAATCTTGTTGTTTTTGCAAATCTAGAAAGTACTTTATTTGATTCTGGTTCTACAAATTCCTTAACTTCTTTCATGTTTGAATGTAATATAGAATTACTCACTGAGCTACTACATATAAAGATATTAGTCAAGACTCCTAGAGGGAATATCCAATAATCAATAGAGTATAAAAAATCTTGTATTGACAATGGAGAGTATAATATCATCATAATTATAGTAGTCATTCCCATGGTGTAATTTGAAACTATACTAGGGATGGAATATATCTCAAAGTATAATGCTAATAACAACTTTAGAATCCCGGAAGTATCAGTACTATTTAATGGAAAACCTATAGATATTTTCAGAGGAGAGATATCCTGACCCGATAATTGTCTAGAATCACCTCCCATATAATTATTTATATAGATAAACAATTAATTTAAATAATTAAATAGAAGTATAAATATAGATAATGTCCCCATTATTTAGTAATACATTGATGTATTTCCTAAGGATTTACCTGGACCTCAAACAAAAAGAGTGGTATAGTTATCTATTGAACTCGAACCATTAATCAAGTCGATATGAAAGACCAAGTATAGAATGAAAATTGTGGAGCTATATGAATTAAAGAATCAACTTCAAGATATTTTGGATAAGGGGTTTATCTAGCCATGTGTGTCTCCTTGGGGTGAACCTATTCTATTTTAAAAGAAGAATGATGGATTAATGCAGTTATGCATTGATTATAGGGAACATAATGACATCATAGTGAATAACAAGTACCCTCTCCCAATGATTGATGATTTATTTAACCAAATTCAAGGGGATGAATTATTGTCTAAGATTAATATTTGATCTGGTTATCATCAATTGAGGATGAATAAATAAGATATTCTAACGATTTTCTTCCGATCAAGATATGAAAATTATGAGTTTCTTTTTACAACCTTTGGCATGGCTAATGGTATTTCTATATTTATAGATCTGATGAATATAGTCTTTAAGTATTATCTTGATAAATTATTGGTATTATTTATTGATTATATTATAATATATTCCAAAATTCTTGAGTAGAATGAGGATCATCTAAGGGTTATATTGAAATCTATTTGGAAGGACAATATATTTGGGAAATTTAGAAAATGTGAATTTTGTTTTCAAAAAGTTTCTTTATTGGGGAATATTATAACCATTAAAAGAATCTCAATTGACCATTCCAAGAAAATGGTTTTGGAGGAGTGGCCCCATCCTATAATATAAATAATGATTAATAGCTTCCTTGGTTTAGCAGGATATCATAGGAGGTTTGTGAAAAAAATTACAACATTATAATCCACTAAACAAGTTAACTCGAAAAGGAGATAAGTCTAACTGGAAAAAGGAGTGTGAAGAATGTTTCCAATAACTAAATAAGATATTGGTTACCACGCCTATGTTAGATCTCTCCTATATCGTAGAAGGATTCATTATTTGTATCGATGTATCACTTAAAGGGTGTGAGTGAATCCTTATTAGAGATGTCAAGGTGATTTCTTATGCATATAGATACTTAATATATCATGAGTAGAATTATCCAATGCATGACCTAGTTCTATATGTGCTTTTTTTTTCTAAATATATAGAGGTACAATATTTATGGGGAGAAATGTGATATATAGATAGACTACAATATTTTGAATTATATATTCACATAGAAGGAATTGAACCTAAGATAAAGAGGATGGTTGTAACTTCATAAAGACTATGACTGTTCAATTCATTATAAACTGAAAAGAGAAAAAAAAATTTCTAATGCATTCGGTAGGAAATACCATATTGTGATTGCAACGATGATGATTCATGGATATCTATTGATGAAGGACCTAGTGAGGTTGGTCATGTGAATCATGGTGGAAGGGAGATCATCAATCCAATCACAAATGATTTCTCAGTAATTATTACTATAGATGATCAATAAATCATAAAGAGAAGATCCTTTGTTACAAAATAAGATAGAAGTTGTGACAAATGAGAAGCTTCTTGACATCAATATTTACCAAGAAGGTGTCCTGAAATTTCATACATTGTTATATGTTTCATCTATGAACTGATCGATGAATCTCATATATATACGTTCTCTATACATCTTGGATGAATTAAAATGTATAAGGACTTTCTTTATCATTATTGGTGGGATGATATGAAAAGGGATATTAATTACTACACATTAAGGTGCATAGTATGTTAGTAAGTAAAGGAGTGATAACATCATAAATGGGTATTGTAACCACTACCCATACCAACATGGAAGACGAATAATATCTCTATGGAATTTTTCATTAGTCTCTAATGAACATCCAAAGGAAATAAGGTGATATGGATTATAGGGGACTGATTCACCAAGACTTCCCATTTTATAACTATTTTGGATGATTTATCTCTTGAAAAAATTTACAAGATATATGCAACGAGAGTGGTGAGGCTACATAGGGTTCCACTTTCTATTAATTTTTATCATGATATAAGGTTCACATAAAAATTATAGATAAGTATTCAATATACACTAAATAATGAATTGAACTTCAATACAACCTATCACCCCCAAACTGATGGCCAATTAGAATAGACTATTCAGACACATGAGGAAATACTGATAACATACACAATAGAATTTAATGATTTATGGGATCAACACCTACCATTAGTTGAATTATAATATAATAATATCTTCCACTCAGTCATTAAAATGGAACCATGTGAAGATCTATATAGGAAGCGATGTCAAACTCTTACTTTTTAGGATTAAGTTGGTGAGAGAAATATTATTGGGCTGATTTTTTTAAGATATGGCATAAAATATTCACAACATCCAACAACTCATAAAAGTTGCTCAGAGTCGGCATAAGTGATATGTTTAAAACCATCAAAGGGGCCTGGAGTTTCATGTGGGTGATAAATTTTCCCTTCTAATATCACCGTAGAAGAGAGTGATATGGTTTAGGAATAATGGGAAGATTATCCACATGTACATTGGACCCTATAAAATCCTTAATCCCATAGTAGTAGTAGCCTATCAACTAGAAATTAATTTTAATATAGCTCACTTTCATGGTGTACTCAAAGTATCTACTATGACGAAGTACATACATGATCCCTCACATGTACTGAATCTGAAGGTTGTACAACCGGAACATGGCATCCTTATTGAGGATCAGCTGATGGAGATCATGGACTAGAGAGAAAACATTCTACACAAGAATACTACCCACCATGTTAGGGTGTCATAGAGGAACCATAAGTTTGATGAAGTGACATGGGAACTAGAGGAAACAATGAAGCAGAAGTACCCTAACCTTTTCTCAACTGAGAGAGCGATTTGAAATTTCTGGGATAAAATTTCTTAAAAGGGGAAGAATGTAACGACCCATGTTTTTTAATATAATATATATTTAA
The DNA here is from genome assembly GCA_963277665.1 of Viscum album. Classification (NCBI taxonomy): domain Eukaryota; kingdom Viridiplantae; phylum Streptophyta; class Magnoliopsida; order Santalales; family Viscaceae; genus Viscum; species Viscum album. The sequence continues at coordinate 1,917,452,270 of OY728161.1, read as the reverse complement.
TGAGAAAATGTGTATTGTATTATATTATACACAAAAAACCACATCTCTTTATTGATCAATAATTTAGTCACCAAAATGGGAAAATATAGATTGCTCCAATCTGTTAGAATCATTAACCCAACACTACCAAAATAAAATAAAATGATAGTAAAGAAATCAACATATTAGAAAATGATTATAGTGAATATTGAATGAAATAATTTAGTGGCATTTATAGGGTATAATAGGAAATGATACCATTGGGATCTGACCGTTATGGGACCGTTGGTCAAATTTGATCGTTAGTCAATATAACCATTAGAAACTTTGACTATTGGAAAATATACCCTTTGTTAATAATTCTAAATTTATAATTAGTGTTAATAATTAGTAATGAAAATGGATAATTAATTCATAAAGGAGAAGCGATGGCCTCAACCAATAGAGTCACGTTATATGAAGCCCATTTTTTCAAAACTTGGGAGGGAGGTAGCGTCAATGGGGTTATCCCTTGATCCTATCCATGTCAAGTTTCAACAAGAGAAACAAGAATGAAATTACCTAGGGTAGAAGTTCATGTCGGTGGAAGTTACCACTTTTTTGTTGTTAGAATTGTCACACCATGAGTCTATCATGATCACACACTGTACCCTTAGGTTGTACGTGGGTGTTATAAGGGGTTACGTTTCCAGGCCTTAGTTACAAAAGGTGTAATTCCTTTGTATAAATGAAATTTTTATTTCATAAATTCCATATTAAGAAAAGTTTTTCTTAATCAAATATATGTTTAATTGAGTTGAAATTTGATAAATTTATTTCCAGAAAAAAAAAATTGACATTTTTTAAAATATATAAATATTTATAATAAACTAAGGTATTTTGAACAATATTAAATTTAATGAAATAGTATTCTAAAAAACACTTTTAAATATAAATGAGAAAATATGTTTATTATGTCCTAGTAAATTTTTAAGTGTCCGAAATTTAATTAAGCCTTACATCCCTCTATTTTTGTCATATAAGAATATTTCTATTTAAAAGATAGAATTATCATATTTATAGAATAATTATGGTAAAATAAAAAAATATTTTTAAATAAAATCATTGATATTAGGTTAGGGTGAATTTATGAAAATTTTCTAAAATACTCTATTTTCCATGAATAATAAAATATAGTTTTCATTTTCTAGTACATTTAATGATATCATAATTATTTGATAATGATATAATAATTAAATAACCACAATCCACGACCTAAAATATGTTATTTTATTAAGATCATGTATTTTAATGGATTACAATATATTTCCAAAACCGATACTTGACTATCCAATGTCCAAAATGGAAAATTTGATTTAAAAAACATTACTTTGTGAATACTACTAATTTTATTTAAAAAAGAAGTAATTAAAATTATTCTCGGTTCTTGTGGGTTGAAATAACTTAATATATAAACCAAATTTCTGATACCATGGGATAACCCATGGTTAAAAGATTGTTTTTTAATTTTCCTTAACCAAGATTTCTAAGGAACGTATATTGAAATTATTAAACAAATACTCCAATGTTGCTATAAATACTCACCCATTTCTCTAATGACATTAACTCCCAATTCGTCATCCATGATGTTCTGGATTTTTTTTACACCCAAGGATCCCCATGTTTTCCTCAATCCCCCAAAATTCCATTCCTCAACATTTTGGAGTAATTTTTTATACTAAGGTAATTATCCTTCTTTTCTATTCAATTCAATAACATTTTTTATGTGTATTCTAAATGTTATGGTAACTATATTTTAATAAACTTTTGATCATAACGTTACTACCAAATTATGTTTTATCAATGTGAGACCATTTTCCAATCTCATTTTACACTTTTCTAAAACAATGTTTTATATTTTTCATGCCACCAAATTTATTTATCCAAATTCTTCTCTTCTCTATTAGATGTTGACTTTTATTTTATTTTTTTGAATACCCAAACCTTTCTATTTTATAGGGGTATTTACCTAGATGTAAAATGGTTTATTTAATTTGATGATTAACATACATGAAACCCACATTCAAATTCAGTGGGTAAAATATGACACGATGATAATGTCTCTAATAACTTTTGAAAATACATGATTTTGATAAGAAAATAGCTCTCTATTTTCCATGGGTTATTTATGAAATGTTTTATTATGATCCACTTGGCACACATTAATTTTAACATATAAATGGTTCACCCTAATATCTCTCCAATGCATTTGGTAAAGAATTTAATATCTTGATATGACATGTTTAATGACACCTTGATTAATAAACATGGTAATTTCCAATTATGACACTATTATGAAAACCCTTGGTGATATGATTATAAATGTGTCATTAAAATGTTTTATCCACATTTCAATGTTTTGAATCGTGTTATTTTTATTATGATATGTCTCATGTTCCCCGACTCATGTCATAATGACATTCCTCTTGTTCTTATTGATATTCTTCATCATCACGGGACAATTTTTACTTACTTTTCCATTACTTGTCCTTGTGCTCAACCCTTTCCTTAGATATATATATATAGGTTATGAGATGAGGTAAATGTAACAAAGGATGAACCCACTACGAATCCTTTCAATTTGACTAGAAATATCTTTTATGTTTTCTTGTTTTCTGTACCTAAATTCCAAGAAACTAAATATTAAAGGATCCTCTGTTTGTACCATGTAATGAAAATTTATGTAATAAAAAAGAGGGATTCCATAGAAGCTACATGGATCACGATGTTTGGTAGGTATCCTATTTTTTAGCACACCACTATACAACTCTATGAGATAGTAAATGGAAAATTAATCCATGGTTTTCTTGTTTAAATATATTTTCATGAGTGATTTTAGATAAGTTAAGATAATAATCAGGGCCTCCAAGAAAGTAATGTCAATGTTTAGTTTTTTAACAACCCTGATAATTTTAATAGTTTATAATTATTGTTTTATTTTTTATTCTCTATGGAAAAGGAATTATTGGACCAAAGCTCCACCCAATTTTATTAATTCATTAAACTTATTAATAATTTTTTTATTCCCCTTATTTTCTTTTTTTCAATCCATTTTCATTTTTTTCATTTGCAACAGTAGGTTTCAGATTTTTTTTAATGCTACTATGTAGAATTCAATATTTTAGAATTTCCAGATTCATCTAGTTTTTCTTTTTGAAAAGTTTAGTGTAATTTTCTATCTTCCTAGTGGGTTTTTGAGACAACTCGTAGTTTTCATATACATGGACTTTTCTCTAGAGTTCAATTTAGTGGTTCCAAGAATCTTACCCTTATCTCCATTGCAAACATCTCTAGAGAACATCCCCATTTCTATTTCATATTTTTCATCCTATCATCCATTTTCGCTTTATCAAATTCGTTTTTTTGAATTATTTTCATCAAGACTATATATATAATTAAAAACATACACATTACATTTTATTTGGAGTTAAAGGATTCATACTTTGGATGGGGTTATAATTGTTGCGTAGCTGTTTGTTAGAAACCATGGGAGGACAAGGTTTAAGCACTCCCTGCTCCCTCCAAGAGATATTTGTATGGTTTTTACACCCCTTATTATAATTGTTTTAAAATGGGACACTTTTAGGGTGTATCCTAATACAATTATCAGAAAAGATAAAATTTTTGTGATCTTGGGACGAAATATTAAAATTTGGACACCACGACTATAGTGACCAAACAAATCACAGTGGTGGAATTTCTCCCTTTAGAAAGTGCAGTGTGTGTGGAAAAATAACATAGCAACCCGGATGCCAAGATCAATGATTTATTTCCAGGATATTAAAACAATTATAAAGCAGAACAACTAGAATGAAAAGAAAAAGAAACGGAACACAAGAACACAAAGGTTTACGTGTTTCGGCCACTTTGAAACCCACTGCACAGAAAGAACACCACACACACACGCTTTTAATTACTATGAAAAAGGAAATCTTGATTTACAGTGAAAAAAATTGATGAAAGAACCTTCAGAAAAAGCATGTACACTACTATGATGATATTCTGAATGAATAAAACTGTAAAGTATCTTACAGTGTCAGGCGTAATAAAAACCGGCAGTCCTGATCTATTCACTTTGTAGGTAAACTCTTCATAAGTCGTTGATGAGCTGCAAGCTCTTATAGGAATCGTCTCATGGATTGGATCGTCCTCCATTGGGTACTCAGCCTGGCATCTTCTTTGTCCGAAGACCGCTAACTACGAAGCTCCTCCAAAGGTGATGTGTGAGTTGCACACCACGGAGTTCGGCAGTCGCGGAGAATCACCACCGAGGAAGGGAAAACCCCATGTTCGGGTATAAAAAACCAGGGAACTGGGAGAACCAGAGATCCATCAGAAAAAACATCGGAAAAAACCAAAACTCAGATCTGAAAAACCAAATCACCAAAACCAATCGAACCACAGGGGTGATGAAACCCCCTGGGGAACTAAAACCGCCTAACAGCACGGCCAAATGAAAATCTTCCACAAAGTACAATGTCACGTGTAGCGAAATAGAATACTAGAATGAGTGAACAACGAGGATGAGATGGGTGGTGAAACTAATCAATGGCTAGAAACCAGTCCAGCCCAAATGAAATGGGATTGCAAGCATGTCAGTGTGTAAAAAGAAAAATATGAAAACATTGTAAATGAAAATTTTAATATGAAAATATAATAAGTAAATTAAATATAAAGAATTAATTCACACTCCCTAAGTGTTTTCTATGATAATTTTCAATGATAAATTCAATATATTGTGATTCATATGGAATCATGGATGGATATGGGAAAATAATGCGCCCCACAAACAACTGCATTTCAATGATTTTCGATTAATGGTGATGGGCAATCGGCAGACTTCAAACCTAGACCGTCGTGTTTTTTCGGCTTTTCCCTATGTTTTGTTATCTTTTAGTAAAAGAAAAGAAATGATTTCCAAATTCATAAAAGAAAAGAAAAGAAAGGAAATGATTTTGATTTCTCTTAAATTTGTTTGGATGAGAAATTTAGTAAAAGAAAAGAAATGATTGTAATTTCTCTCCATCTTGTTTGGTGACAATTTTTAAAAGAAAAGAAAAGAAATGTTTTGATAGTATGAAAATAATAACCCTTATTAAAAATTATAGTTTCCCAATATTTATTTATTCCAAATAAAAAATATTATAATTTTAAATTGTATCTTTTATTTTTAAATAAATATTTATATTATTATAAATAAATATATTTTTTCAAATAATATTTATATAATTATAACTATATGTATTTATAAATATATATATATATATAACTGTATAAATATTCTTTCGTGAATAAATATATATTTATAAAATAAATTTTTTATATATATATTATTAATATATTAAATGTATATTTAAAATATATTAATATATAAATATTAAATTATAAATACATATATATTTATAAAAAATATTGATATTATTATAAATATATATTTAGAAATATATTTATATAATTATAGATAAAAATATTAAATAAACTAAAATCGGTATAAAAGGATAATATAATAAATATAAAAAAACAGTATTTACTGGTTCGATTTCCTTTTAAATCACCCTGATTTTGGGGTGATTTGAAACCTGGTGGTGGGGGAGAAATGTTTCCCTTGGTTTCTTCTGAAATGATTTCTCTCGACCTGAATAATCGGTGCCAAACAGAAGACATGAGTTGTAATCATCTAATATCTTTTCTTTTCCGCCCATTTCACCGCTACCAAATGAGGGCTTGATTATCCATTGGGCTCACCTGATTTACAGTTGGGTCCTATCCCTCGGGGTATACCATAGGTTATTTGTAGATATATCCCTCACTTTCATCTTCTATCTTAGTTTCTAGAGGTCCTGGTGGTTCATCAGTCTTATATGGCTGATGGTCTCCTGGTCCTCTAATTCTCGTCCCAGGACTTCACAGCATCTTTGGATAATCTCAAATGGACCATGTTCATGCGGTTTGGCTAGTACAAGCCACATCTCAGGCTTTTCAGCAATTTTGTTGACTCATGGGATTTGTGTATCCCTACCAATTTTTATTCTATGAACAGATGAGTTTACGGTGTGGTCAGGGCCTCCTTTGAAGATTTTGCTCAGGTTTGGAGCTCCTACCCCAAATCCATTGGTCATTTGCATTTCCACTTGTTTCATTGGTCAATGGATTCCCATATGGGTCGGGATTCCCCACAGGCGGCAGTTGGGGTATGCCTTCTAGGTTTTCCCCTACCAATGAAGGATCCTAGTTTCTTATGTGGGAATGGGAACGTCCTTGGATCCTTTTGTTGTACTTAAAACACTGTATCTTGAATACTCATCAATGGATGGATCTGGCATTGAAATCGATCATTCTCGTCCACTTTCCCTAAATATTTTCCTTCGGGTTGAGGATATGGACGACTGAATACAATATTTCTTTCAACTGTCAGTTCCATGTTCTGTCCATGATGTCTTTTCCAGGGACGTTCTTTAGCTTGGTGTCACAGGCATCGGCACACCCTTCCTGATATTTTCCAATGTCTTCCATCTGGGGCCTCTGATGCACATCATACATCAAATATCTGTGCTTATTTTTTGATTTTCCCCCCATAGATGGACAACACACGGGTTTCAGCCGATGCTTCCTTAGATGGCTTGAAGCAGGAGCTTTCCTTCAACGGTGACCTTGGACATCCCGATGGGGCGGTCTCTCCTTGAATGGACCATTCCCAATTCAGGCCACCCGGTGTGGGTTTCTTCTCCGACCTCATTACTATTTGTGATTCTCATCCTTCTGTCTTTTCAGGATTTGGTGCTTCATCTCTCAGGGTGTATCCTCGTTCTCACTACATTGATAGAAGGATGGCGCATGCTGTTGTTGAGGATGAATATCGGTAGTGTTCCTCTCTAAACCTACTAAATAGTGCTTCTAAATCCGCGTATTCCCAGTTCTCTTTAGTAGGCCCTCGGGTTACTAATCGTGGCATGAATATTTCTATTTTTTTGGAATAGACAGCCTCTTCTTTTAATGATCATGAGGATGATGCAAGGGTTGTCTACTTTCAAGAGTCTAGATCATCCTTCTCATATCCAGTTCCTATGTCTACCCCTTTCACTTTTTTATCACATGTTTTTGAGGATACATCCCTCTCATTATTTGATTCAAAATGTAATGTTTACGCGATCCATGTCTAAATATTTATCCACTTGTCCTTCTCTGCAATCTTCATGATGTGCTTAACCTGGGGCCAAATTTAGGCACAATCTGTCTCGATGATTTCCTTAATTTTTTGGAATGCTCATGGTCTAGGGACATGAGTGAAAACTAGTTTCATGTCCAATTATATATTCAAGAATAAGGGGTTAGTAGTGGGTATTCTCGAAACCAAATAGAATCATTCCAAGATTTTTAATTTTTCTAGCAAGATGGGTTTGTGAAACAACATTCATGGTGATCCTTTAAATCAACGCATTTTGATTTTTTTTTGAGGAACAAAGTTTCTATGGATTAGGTATTTGTTTCTAATCAATACATCAAAGTTAATGTTTGGTATGAAGATTTTTTGTTTTTTATATCATTTTTTATGCTAAGTGTGATATGAGATTAAGGGTCAAATTGTGGAATGACCTTTAAACATTTGATCCTGGAAATGTGGCATGGTTAATTAGAGGGGAATTCAACGTGATTACAATTCCTTCAAAGAAGAAGGGAGATAGGGCTTATCATTGGGAAGATATGAGGAATTCTCAGCCATCATTTCTCAAAAGGGTTTATTGGACCCTGGGTTAGTTGGAGAAAAGTACACTTGGTGAAACAACTAGAAGGGAGGCCATCACCTTTGGTGTATGCTTGATTGTTGTTTATCCAATAATCATGTTATCACTGAGTTTCCCAACACAATTTTACTTCACATGGTATACACACTTTCTGATCATTCTCCATTGTTGGTTCGAGTTTCTAAGGGAGAGGATGCAGCTCTCAATCCATATTTCTCCAAGCATTGGACCAAAATTTTGGATTACCATACTGTTGTCTACAATTCCTGGAATAAACCCAAGCAGAACTCTTCCTAGCTCAGCTTCCACAAAAAACACAGGTAGTTGAGAGTGGACCCCCATACATAGATCAAAAGGAAAACTCATAGGTTCTAGGAGGTTGAAAAAGTGAAGCATGAGATTTATCTAGAAGAATCGATTCTCAAATAGGTATGGGATGATGATATTTTTTATAGTCTCGTTAATAAGAAGAAAGAGATGGTGGATCTTTTACATGAGAAGGAATGGGTTGTTAGAGAAAAATCTAAGAAAAAGTAACGAAAGAGGGAGAAAAATATACTTCATTTTTTAAAGCGTGATTAAAGGGAAGAAGAATGATCATCCAAACATATGCTTGGAGGATGGTTCTTTTTCCAACGACATAATTGTGGTGGGCAGGATAATTGCGGATCACTTCTATACCCTTCTTTCAGGTCTTAACCCAACTATGTAGGAAGGGTACCAGAGGGGTTATTCACTTTTATGGGAGGTCATTACAAGGGTGGTTCAAAATGATGCTGATTTGGAACTTGAGAAATTTTCGGATGAGAGTGATATTTGGGAAGCAGATAAATCATTAAACCATGAGAGCTCCCCCGAGCACAAAATATTTATACGTTCCTTTTATGTGGCTTCCCGGATGATGGTTAATGATGATCTAGTTAATAGTATTTAGTATTTCTTTCATGGGGGTAACCAACCAAGGGTGACCTATGCAACATCTCTCATTCTCTTGAAAAATTTCAAGGATCCTTCTTCCATTAAGAATTACAGACCAATTAGTTTGTATAATTTACCATAAAATATTCTTTTCAATGTGATCAACTATAGGCTCTCCGAGTTTATACATGAGTGGATTTCAGAGGAGCAACAAGGGTTTATTCGAGGAAGATCTGATCAGCGATCTGTTTCTCTTTATCAGGAGATGGTTTGTGACATTAACAATAAGACTCCCGACTCTAATGGGGCTCTTAAATTAAACATGGATAATGCTTTTGAAAGGCATGAATGTGGATTTATCCTGAATGTGCTAGAATCAATTGGCTTTTCTCAGTGTGAATCTAATGTACTTTTCAGGTGTTTTAGTTCATCTTGTTTATTAGTGAATTTCATGCGTCAAAAGTGTGGGTTTTTCAAGAAGTGTGTGGTTTTGAGCTAGGGAGACCCTCATTCTTCTATTCTTTTCATTTTGGCTCAAGAATCCCTTAGTAAATTTCCATCCAGTGCTATGCATTACAGAACCATTCTTCCTTTCACCTAAATAAATCATTTCAATGCAATTTCACACCTCCTATTTGCAGATGACATTATACTCTTCACTGATGGGGGAATTAGATCTTTTTGGGGCTTATCGAAGGTTATGCAGGATTATTGCAAATGGAGTGGCAAACATATAAACTATGACAAGAGTAACCTAGATATCTCTTAAACATGTTCTGAGTATCAAGCCAAGAGGATTGAAGACTTCATGAGGATCCTTATGAAGGCCTTTTTAATGGAATACCTAGGCACACCCAAATCTCTGGGAGGTATTCAAATTCATCACTTTGATAATCTTCTATAAAAAAACATGAGCCACGTTTCCAATTAAATGAACAAATTCCTATATTTTGGGAGGCACATTACACTGGTCAATTGTCTTCTTTCCTTATTTCCTATGCATGTTCTTTCAGTACTCATGGTTCCTAAAATAGTAGTGAGAAATATTGAAAAAACCCTGGTTTAATTTTTTGGGATGGTCATATAGATAGTAGATTGCACTGGGTGTCTTGGACTCAAATGAAAAAAACCAGCTGAGTTATGTGGTATTGGGCACAAGAGTGTGGTCGAAACTATACACACTTTGAAATCAAAACTATCCTTGGAAGCTCTCAAAGGGAGAACACTTTGGGGAAGATTTGTTAATAGAATATATATGTCTATGTTGGATGATCTCCAAGGTCACATTTCCTCACAATGGAAGATGGTGTGTAGAAATTCACCGAATCTTTAGCAACAATCGAGGTGGATTATTTGGTGTGGTGAGATTAAATACAAAAAACACTACAGGATTGAAAATACTCTTGGATTTTTTTGGATGCCTAACCCCTGATATCACTTTTTCATAATCCTGATCCATTCATGATACTCTCAATGATTCAAAACGTCATGTTTTCAATATCCGTAGATTATCTTTAGTCCCTAATAAATTGGTTTATACTGGCACATCATCAGGAATTTTTTTAGCTAGAGAGTATCATCATTCATTTATGGCTAGTTCTGTCGAGGGAGGTGGCGATCTTCCTTGGTGCAACGACCATCTGATCAAATTCAACATTATTGTGTGTCGTGTTTGGCATCATGCTCTTCCAACTAATGATTCATTCAAGTACAAGGGTAATAATATGGCATCCACATGATTCTGTTGTCACTCCCCAAGGAGGAAACAATCCATCATATGTTCTTTGATGGTGACTGGGCAAGGTCGGTTTGGAGAACTCTTGGTAAGATGGTTGACATCAATGTTTTGGTTGATGATAGAGAATCCTTCTTCTTATATTAGTTCCATGGACTGTATGAGAATGGCATGGAGAGTAAGGAGAGGGACTCCCTCATCTCCTCTACTTGTTGGATCTAATGAGATGTCTGGAATAAATTTCGGGTGAATGGGATCACCAGTTCTTGACTGGAACTTCAAAACTAAACTAGATTCCTTTCTGTGGACTTGGGGACCCTATTGAAAGGATGGGAAAACTCATAGTCGTTACGTCGAAATTTTTAGGGTAGAAGGTGTGCACCGATTCCTCAGCAGTCGCTTTTACCCAGTAGATTGGTTCAGTGGAAGGCTCCCTACAATGGGTTCAAGATTAACACTGTGGGCTCATGCAACCTTAACATCATGAGAGGAGGTGGGGTGGTTCAGAACTCTAGTGGCTCAGTGGTTCTTTCTTTTAGTAGTTTATATGGTCCTTGTGATCCTCTCATAGAATAAGTGAAGGATTTACTTAATGGGTTGGATATCTATCGTCCTAATAACATTCGACTCACAGAAACAGAAACTGACACCTCCGTTATATGTTACTCCCAACAAGAAAGGTGATATCCTCTTTGGACTATTATTTGAATTATTCTCCAATGTAGGGAGATTATTGGTGGTACAATTCTGAAACATACATGGTGAGAACGATTTTTTTTCTGATAGCCTTGCCTCAAAGGGGAGCCAGAACAACCCTCATATTATTTACACAAATTTGGGTTCCTTACCAGATGAGTGTGCTGCATCTATTATTGATGATGCATTGGGTCTTCATTATTTTAGTCTAACACGACCTATTGTTCCCAGCCCCTTATTTTAATAAATTTCTCTAATTTAATGCTGATGTTCTTTAGATTATAAATAAGGATTTGGTTCTATCCTTATAATGGTTCTTTCTCTATAGTGTTTATGTTGTGAGTTTTGTGCCAATGTGTTAAAGATTTGTTTCCACTCTTTTTTAGTTCTATCATTGAAATCACCACTAGCAGATTGGTCCACCAATATTTTGTGGCAAGGGGTGAGTATATTGTAGAAAGTCTCCATTATGAATTAGTGGGTGCATTAGTGGCCAGGGCATTTTCAAAGTAATCCCAAAAATCTATCCTATGTTTCAATGAATTTTTCTCCCTTTTCATATAAAAATCTAAGGATTTTATCCTTTATTTGAAATGTTATTCTCCTAAGGTAAAATTTTAAGGAGAAAGAATTGTGAATTTGATCCCAACAAACAAAAATTTCCTCTTGCAAATGTTTAAACCATGTCTTGGGATTTCATTTGATGTAAAAAAAAGAAAAACTCTCAGTTTATGTTCATCCTCACATGGGCCTCTTAGTGGAAGCTTCTAAACACAATAGTAGAAGCTCTTAATGATGTCAAGAAAGTCTTTATGGGGCATTCCAATAAAGATTAGTAGCTGAGAAATAAGGGATTTTTTTATTTCATACTTTCTAGAACATAGTGATATCCTAATGCATGATAGATAATTATAGACAATAGGACCCAAGAATTCGCTTTGACTCTAACTCTTTATTATCTCATTTCCATGTGGATTGACATTCTTGGGTGGTTGGTCTTTTCACTTATCGTCTTCTATGTTATCCACCATTTTTATTTTCAGTCTGCTCTTTTTAAAATCCCAATGGTGTCTATCAATTTATATTATGGAAGGCTCAATGATCTTGTAAATATATATAGGGTGCATACAGAAAAACATTAAGGATTATTTATTTATTTTCATCCATATTTTTAAACTATTTTTTATATCAACTTTTTTTCTAATTTTTTTAATATTTTTGTTTCATTTTTTTATTGGAATCACATGTATTCCTTTTAAATAACGCTAGTATTTTAAATGAGATCATTGGACTCTTGATAATGAATTATTTATAACCATACATAAAACTAGTTCAGCGAGGAGAAGAGATATATCCAATGGGAATGACTCACATTAAGCAATTTAAGTGTTTGACCAAGTAAAGAAAAGAACAAAAATTAAATAAAACAATGATAAATTGTGGTGAAAGTGGGAATGTTGAACAAATAGTGATGAGGATAACATTTTACGTGAGTGTGAGTGTGAGTGTGGGAAATAAATCGGAGAGCAGAAAATAGAAATGTGAAAATATCAAAAGTTAATGAGAGGAAATAGTTGATGAATTAGGTTGAATAAGCTAGTTGGTTTTTATAAATATTTCCATTCATTTAGGTAATTGTTTTGAAAGTATTGGAACTGATTGAAAGATAATAACATGATTTATCATCAGCTAAACTTGTTACTAAATGACTGATATAGCTATTCAACTATAAAACAAACTTGATCACTGAATGAGAAAAAATCAGTTATCACTAAGTTTAATTTGTTATTTTAACATAGGGTTATATTCTCAATTGATCTTGATTAAATTTTCAATAAAATCCATAGACTGAAGAACAGTTTGATGTGATTATTGATAATGGTCAGTTTTCATTAACACTTTATGTGTTGAAAAAATGACTTCCTCAAAATATGTTGAGTGAATAATCAAATTAGATAAATGAAAGAAAAAAAATATTAGTCAAAACAACATATTCTACCAAGACTCTTTAGTCTAAGATAATGATTTCATAAAATATATTCAAATTTTTAGATTGAGAATAATCTATGCTGAATGAAATTATGAATAAGGGAATGGTATAAAATAAATCTTCCCTAACTAGTAATTATATCTTCAGCTCATCCAGTGATCTCTTATAGGGCTTGATGTGTCTATGTTCTCTTATCTATGCTCCCTCACACTATTTTTGGCATGTTTTGGGTTGAATTGTTTTTCATTCCAAATGATTCTTACATAAAAAACTGATATTTCTCATTAATCCCCCTTTATAAGCTCACATTCACATTTATGAGATGATATTTATCACCTCCACATGGAACATTCACTATGAAATTCCCTCATTACCGAAGAAAAAATCCCAATCTCATCTAACATAATGAAAGACCTCCCCATGCTTCGCACCATGTAGGGACCATGATCTAAATATTAGATGATCTCCATGTAGAATGATGAATGGGAGGGACTTCTGAGTGGGTGTGATCAAATCTCTAGTTCCCATGATCTCATGAAAAAATGAGATTTCCTTAATCAAGAAGGCCTGAAGGAATGGATTTTTGAATTTAGAAAATAAATTTACCCTCATAATTTTAGTACAAGGGATTATACTAGAACTATTACTAGTCCATTGATTTGCCGATTATTGTGCCCAAATACTAAATCCATTTTTTTGGGATTGGAGATCATTAGTTGAAATTTGATATATATATATATATATATATATCCATTAGGTAAGGATGTTTTGTGGTCTTCTCCCACTATGATAGTGCTCATCCTAGGGTTTTATTCAGTTTTGGGTTCTCTTCTCTAGGATGTGGTGGCGCTTATCAGAGATTTCCCATTTTACATCAGTTCTCTTTCCATTGTTCTCTCTAGCATGCCCCCCATTCACTCGAACTTTGTCTCCCCTACTTCCCCCCGCCCTCTCCTCCCTAAACACCCCCAGTTTCAGCCCCCCATTTTTCCTTCCATCCATGAAGGTGTGGCCTTCCACCTTAGATCTCTCCTCCGCTAGTTTTCTACCACCGCTGCTACATGTCCTAAGCTTTATTTCAGATTTGTACATCCTTGTTCGGTGTTTCGGGGCATCTGTTCTCTTCTTTTCCAGACGAAAAAAAAGTGCTACCTTGGACGGCCTTTGGTCTTCTTAGGCTTTATTTTCCTCTCCTTCAAACGATTCTGGTTTTCGGTTTCTCTCTATAGTTTCTATTTTCCCATCATTGGTCTCAGATTCTTCCCCTTATGGGGTCTATTGTGTGGGATGGTGGAGGTTATACCTTTTTGAGTCTCCAGTATCCACATCTTATGGAGTATTTCTCTTAATGAAGGTTTTCCTTGGATAGAAGAGGTGATTTCCTCATGAAGGAATCTCCATGACTGGAGGAGGTTTGATTGTGGAAGGATTCCCGAGAATGGTTTGCTCATAAAGGTTTGTTAATGAAGGGTCTAAATTGCGAATATGTTTCCCACGCCAGGAGGAATTTTTATATGTGATTCTCATAGTTTTGGATTGTGAAGGAGTTGGATCACGTAGAGTTTAGATCACAAAGGGTTTGATCATAAAGGGTTTTATCGCGACGGATTCGTCCGTGGATGAACTGCTCATGCAGGGTGGGGCTTGCAAAGGATTGGGTTCATGAAGGACTCGGTTCGCGAAGGAACCACTCGTGAATGGTATGTTTTGTGAAGACTATAGCTAATGATGAGTGTGTTCACATTAGGGTACACACAGGAAGGGTTTTTATCATAGAGGTTGGACTCGTGGGGGGGTGTGGTCACATATCCTTTGTTTGCGAAGGTGTTTGTTGGTGAAGGGTGATTTCCTCTCTATGAGTTTGATGGAGTCGTATTTAATGAATCAGTGGAAGAACCTTTTACTAACTAATAAAGAGAAATCTACAATTTCCACACAGAAGTGTGAAGAATCATTTCATTCGTAGCGAATGTATCTTCTAATAGTTGGAAAATTTATGACAAAAAGTCCATTTAATCAGGGTGCACTAAAAAATCATATGCAAAAAAATTGGAGATTGGAGGAAGGAATTTATATAAGAGAATTGGGAGATGGATTTTTTTTCATTGAATTATTTAAAGAATGATTCAAGAAAATGGTCTCCAATGGCATGCCATGGTCATTTGATGACCAGATCTTTGTCATGGAGGACCTTAAAGGAGAAGAAGATATTCAGAAAGATAATTTGTCTTTTTCACCATTCTGGATTTGAATAAAAGAAATCTCATTTCATGGTAGAACTGAACGAGTTATGTGTGATATTAGAGGACTCATTGGTATATTTTTATAATTGTACCGGTCTGATCCAATTCACTGGGGATCCTATGTGCGGATCAGAGATTTGGTCGATCTTGCGCATCCACTTATGAGGGGCTTGTTTTTGTTAAATGAGGATTTTGACACATGGATTTCCTTTATGTTTGAAAATCATCCTTTTTTTTGGGTGTATCAGAAATTTAGAGAAGGACTGTGGATCAAGGAAAGATGATATAAAAGGAAATATTATTTTTCAATATGGTCTTAGGCATCATGGAAAAACTACTAGAATGGATTTCACCTCCAAATTTGAAAAAAAGGACAACAAAAAACTTGTGAAGTCTTTTAGCAGGTGATATGAACCAACTCATACTAATATTATCATGTTGGGGCCACTGAATAATTCTTTTGGAACTCAAGTTGATCAATGAGCAGAAGGAGGGCCTTTGTGCAGCATAATGGCCTTAGTCAATTCGGGGGGGAGAAAATGAGTCAGGGGAAGGATCCGGATGGCATCCCAATATGGGATACGAATACTTTAGTGAACATTCCTTTACCATCTGTTGGGCCTAAGTCAATATTCAATGAACCAATAGACCCAGGCTCAGTGATGAATAATCCTTGTGATGATCCACCTGATCTGATTTCTTGTTCATATTGTGTTTCTCCAAGAATTATCTCTCAGGGGAAGGTTGATATGACCAGGATAATTTTTTCAAGTAATATAAAACATCAGACATGGAAAAGGATTGTCTATGGGGATAGGGGTGTGGATCCTTTCAGTGCACAACCCAGTGAGCATAAATGATGACTAGAGGCATATCAGAGGACTGAAAGTCTACCAAATATGTGGAAAGTGGAGGATGATGGACAATTTTTTGAAGTTACAGAGGTGGAGGTGGGTGTGTCCCAACACCTCTAGGGTAATGAAAATCCTATTTCGGAACTATCGGGGCTTGGAAATCTCTGAACGGTTCGTGATCTCCATCACTAGAGTTCAAAATATAGCCCTTAAATAGTTTTTATATTTGAAACAATGTTGGATTACAAGGATGATGGTCTCTTGGGATTTAATATTGGTTTCAAAAACATCTGTCCCATTTGAAGACAGGGACACTCTAGTGGCCTTTTCCTCCTGTTGAAGGAGAATCTTGGTGTTCATATTTATAAATATTTATGTAATCACATTATTTTGATAGTTGCTGCACTAAGATCTCTAACTTGGCCTTTTTTTTGTTTCTATTGGTGGTTGGGTGGTCAAGATAAACAAAAGTCTTGGAACATGTTGAATCGGTATTGGGACTGTCTCCCTAGTGCTCTACTGATTAGGGGGGGATTTAATTATTTCCTTCTTCCCCAAGAAAAATAAGGAGGACACTTGAAGAGTGGTGCTTCTATGGAGAAGTTTAGGAATTCCCTTGTGTTGAAATCTCTTCATGACCTCAGATTTTCAAGTTTTATGTTCACATGGCATAAAGGTAGATCAACGGAGAATCATCTGGTCGAATGGTTGTATATATTTTTTGGAACTGATGAGTGGACATATCGTTTCCATGCCTTCTCTATTGTTCACCTTCCACCAGTTTCTTCTGACCACTACCCAATCATTTTTTCAACGATCTCTTAAGGAAAATAGAGGAGGTCGGTGCAGACCAATATATTTTAATGTTTGTGGCTCCAATACAGTAATAATAAAAAGGTGGTGCAATCGTCTTGGGAGGGATTGAATCGGTGCATCACATACAATATCTGCAATACCGCATCTTGTTTAAAAAAGTGGAGCTAGACTAGGTTCAGGGACTTCGAAATATGCTTTAATGAGTCAAAGAATCTCTTAAATAGACTCCACTCTTCTCTTAGGCATGAATCTATTTTTAAGGATATATCTATTTCGGAAAAGAATATTAATGTAGTTTTGAGGGAGAAGGGGGGTTTTTGGTTTCTTTGGAATAGAGAGTCCCACATTAGTGACAGTGATCAGAATACCAAATATTTTCACCCAAGGGAAACTTCATGGAGAAGGAAAATCATATTTCTCATCATGAGGATTATGCTGGGAGAGTGGTTCATGAATTCAATGATATTCACTCCATTATTCTGAATTTTTTTATGCAATCTCTTTGAAGTGGAAAGTATCCTCATCCATGTATGTCTGACTTGCTGCATCCTGAAATTGGTCACAGAAGATATGAATCGTATGTTGAAAAGAGATATCTTGGATGATGAGGGGCTCGGGGGACTGCATCTTATTCAATCTTATAAGGCCCCAAGGCCTGATGGGTTTCAAGCTCTGTTTTTAAATTGCTTTTGGAATATCATTGGGCCTAATGTGGTTTCCCTAATAAAGGATCTGTTAGCAATAAGTGCCCCTCTAGAATCCATAAATGAAACTCTTATCACTCTTTTCCCTAAAATAAAATAACCTCAGAAAATAATGATGTTTCATCCAATCAGTTAGTACAATTTTTTGTAAAAAACATTTTCCAATATCTTGGTGGCCATGCTTTAGGATTGTCTCACACTACCCATTACTAAAAACCAATGTTCTTTTGTTCGAAAGAGATTCATTACTTCTAATGCATCCATTGTGTTTGAGTTATTCCACTATAAGAAAACACATTCCTCATCCAAATGAGGAATAATGATAATGAAATTAGATATGATGAAAGATTATGATAGAGTGGAATGTCGTTTTCATGAAAATTTTCTCTCTATGTTGGAATTTTGGATGAAATAGGTCATTAATATCATGAAATGTGTTACGTCAGTCTCTTTTAGAATTAATATTATTGGGGCCCCATCGGAGATATTTAAACCATCATGAGATTTGTGACAAGGGGATCCTATTTTTCCTTATCATTTCATTCTAGTGGTTGATGTCTTTTATCATCTTTTTATGAAAGTGGTGGATCAAGGAATTATCCATGGTGTGAAGGTATGTAAAAATGACCCCATGTCTCCCATATTATCATTGTAGATGATAGTCTATTTTATGCTTATGCTACCCCGTAAGAATGCAGTTTAGTGTTAAAAATCATTAAGTTGTATAGAAGGGATTCTGGTCAATGTCTTAATCCTTCCAAATTAGATTTATCATTTAGTAAAGGAATCTTACAAGTAAAGAGGGAGGATTTTCAGAGAATGTTTGGTTTTCCACTGGTTGATAAAAATCCTAAAAAATTGGCTTCCCGACTCTTGTTAATAGTTCAAAGAAATAAGGGTTCGCTTCGATTATGTATATGGTGGATAATTTGATTTGTCTTTGGTTAAGTAGAAAGATATATAAGGTAGGAAAAAATTCTCATTAAGTTAGGGGCCCATGAAATCTCATCTTATGCTATGTCATTATTTAAAATTTCAGAAGCTCTTGTTGATCAAATCCATTTCTAGTTGGCCAATTTTTGGTGGGGCTCTCCTGTGGGAAAACATAACTCCCATTGGATGTCTTCGGAGAAACCGTGTGTTTAGAAATTCTTGTGGAGGTCTCAGATTTAGGAATCTCAAATGGATTAACGTGGCTTTCTTGGAGAAGTAAGGATGACAACTTCTCTAAAATAAATATTCCATATTCTCAAAGGTTTTGTGACCAAAATATTTTCCTCATTCTAACTTTTGGCATGAATAGTTTGGGCCATAAACGATTTTTTTGTGGCGAAGAATTTGGGGTGAAAAATCTCTTTTTGACACAAGATGTGTTGTGATATTTTCTTATGGGAATGATGATAGTGTTTGGAATGATTAGTGGCCGAAAAATAGAATCAACCATAAGGTCTCCTTAGCTACTGTATCAGGATTCGAAAATGTAAGGGTGTGAGATCTCATCAATGATGCACTTGAGGAATTGGATCGAGGGAAAATTTTTTGCTAGTTTAATGTGGTTGATCATCATCTCATCCAGAGTATTACTCTCACAATAGGTATGGAAAATGACTAGATTTTTTGGAAATGGTAATCTCATTGGAGGTATTCAGTTTTCTCAGGTTACATAAAGTGGTTTCAAGGCTTGGCACATGTCATTACCGATATTCGTTGGAAGAGTCTCTGGTCACTGACTACTCCACCCAAAGTGATTTTTTGTGGTAGTTCATCTCTGTTGTTCTTGTAACCCCGAATTTTCGGTAAAACATTATCTTGCGGAGGATGACATTTTTCCTATGTTTCTCCAAGAGGTCGAATCTCCTTTCTATGCAATTTGTTTTTGTCATGGAGTGGAAGGGTAGTGGAAGTCATGGATGTCGGATGTTGGAATGTTCTTTGATCCTTCAGTTGTGTTGGTTCAAAACCTTTTTAAATGGGTGTCTTCATTGGAACCAAGAGTGGGGGGGGTGCTGATCTACCCAATTTATTGGTTTGATTAGACTAGAATAAATGAATTCATCTTCAAAATGAAGGTGACCCACAGCCATATTTGGGTTGAAAGGGCCATGGAGTGGATGAACTGGTAGAAAGAAAATGATGTAGGGCCTTCATTGGGTGGATTTTGATAGGAAGATCCATGTTGGTCTCCTAGAGAGTTTTATCAAAATTAATATAGATGATACGATCTTTGGTTATTCTAGGGTTGGTATTGGACTCATTTCCCTTAACAGTTTTGGAAAGATTGTGGAAGCTCATTGTTGGACTGTGAAAAACTCATGGAGCCATTTTGTGGTGGAGGCCTCTGCCATCCTAAATGGTTTCCTTCTCGACAATTCAAAAAATTGGCCTAATGTTTTTGTAGAAAATGATTTCTTTTAAGTGGATAACCCTCTATCAAAGAAGGAATATGAATCTCATACTTTTAGCCTTATCTAGAGAAATATATGGTTCTTGACTAGATGATTTGCATATTGAAAATTTTCTTTTATCGAATGAGGTGGTATTCTTGATGTTAATGATTTGGTTTTTTTTGGGAAATCATTGGATGATAATTTTTGAGTGGAGTCGTTTTTTATTATATTTGTAGGTCTGGGTTGATTGATCAGTATTATATCATTTTTTATCCATTCATTATATATATTTATCCATTAGTTACTAATGAAAAACTTGCTCATGGCTTGGGGGATTCATGGATATAGGGATGATGCAGGGAGGGCCTAAAAATTTTGACTATTAAGAGAAATGGAAAATGTAGGTTAAGCATGTGTAGGTGTAGGCCAAGATGGGATGAGTCTGCACATATGTGGTTTTACTCATCAGTATGAGCAAAAAAATTATTATTTTTATAATATATTCTTATTTAACATTTCAATTTTTAATAAAAAATCCTGATTGAACCAAGATATATGATTTCCCTACGTAATGGTCACACTAATTCACCATTAATTAAAATGTGAATTTTAAATAGGTATTGATTTATTTCTTTAATATGATATTATAATATTTATATAGTAATTATTAACTGTATTTACATTGTGAGTCATCCCACATATCAAAAATTAAACTCATCTCGCCTTCTCATGGTTTGAATTCTAAATGAGTTACTATAATCATAAAAGAATTTGGGTTGATATATTATTGTTATAATTTAATTTTATTATGTTATTAATAAAATAGGAAAATACATTTTGTGAACCCTAATATCCTCATTTGTAACTGATTGTTACATGGAGTCATCGATCATTCCTAGGTCAATCCATTTGCATCACCACACAACAAACATCTTCATTCAACACTGATCACTGATCACTCCCCTTCTTTGAATTGAAAATTTTCACCACCACATAAATGTTACCAAATTACACCTTAAACCCACCAAAAAATGTTCCATCTAATTTATTAAAACTCTATATATTTTCAATTCATACTTCTCCCCACAACTATCAGAAAAATGAGAAAAAAATAAAATATTTAAATGATTATAAATAGTATTTTTTAAATGTGTTCAAGACCAAAATATAAATTCTGGATTATGTGGGAATAAAATGTACCATTTTGCAGGAAAACCAATTTGGGCTCTAACATACATGGGATGGACCCATGTTTCCCCAGCTCATTGGTTTTTCATTTCTACCGCTAGTCTTTATCTTTAGGGGGGATGCCTCAAAAACATCTAGTTCAGTTGGTCATTAAGAAATGAATTCTTCATCCATCAATACTGGGGATCCTAAAGATGATAAATCCATATATTCATCTAGGGGAATCACATGTGCATCATTCGAGTGGTTTCTCTAATACGGCTCAGATCTAAGGCATTGTCTAGTGGTGAGGCTCGACGACATACTCTAGAGGTGGCCTTCACTAGCAGTTGGTAACTGGTGGTGGATCTTGGATCGACTCAGTTTCTCATATTGGGGTTCCATAGCTCATTCAAGGATCGACATTGGACCATCACATCTTTTGGTGTAGCTTAGGGTGCTCATATTTTTCTAGTAGTGTAGGTTTTGTTATCTTCTAAAAGTTGTTTGGTGGCTCAATGTTTATTTTCAAATAAGAAGTGTGATGGTAAAAAGAACTATGGTGGTCTGTGGTGGCACTATATTATAAGGGAGGAAGTAGTGGTGTAAGCTATAATTAATGGTGGATTATATTTCTCGATAGTCTCTTGGAGAAGGGATAATGATTATATAGGTGGATTTCGATGCAGATAGCTGACAATGGTAGTTATTTTTCATATTGGACAAATTAAAATGTGATTTTCAGAAATTCAGAATGAAACTAATTTTTATAATTTCACGTAATTATGACATAAAGTTTCCAGAAAAATTATTTTCATTCTCAAAAATAGATTTTTTTTCAGTGAATTAAAGATATAAATTCTAAAAATAAAAAAAAAATCAATCTTCATTTAAAAATAAAATTTCAAGAAAAAGAATTATATAATAAAATTGTTCAATAGAATAAAATTATGGAACTGAATTCATCCAAATTATGTTTATTCAAAAATATGTATATTTAATTTCTAAAATCACAATTTACAAAAAAGCATATTAAACATTCTAGGGAAAAACTATTGACCCTAAAATATGTTTTAATTAAATATCAAAATTGATAATAAATTCTTCAATTTTCAACCAAAAAGGATGTGAAAAATGTGTAAACATAAGCCACATCATATATCTTGGTAGTCTTTATGTTTGAGAAATAGTTTTATGTCATTTTGTTCTATGGTGAATAATTTCTCATTGAGATCAATGATTTACAACACAATTTTTGAAGGGCCTTCAAAAGGAAATTGTATGACATAATCTTCAATAAAAAACCTAATATTGTCAAACTTCATTCCAATATGAATGGTTAATTATGATTCTAAATGATATGTTATGAGCATGTGGTTTTGATTGTGGATGTTCTTGGTAGAATCATATGGAACTCTTAGATTCCTCTTATAATAAATGATTCCATGCATCGACCAAAATGAATCATTATGAGGAATTATATGGAATACAATTCCATTCACATTTGTTCTAGTTGGGGGAAGGCAAGTTAATGATCATTGGACCTAGTCTTCTATAGAAGTCATATGAGAGGTTCAGTTGATCTGAAAATAGATGGAAAATCTATAGAGCTGGAATAATTGATTTTTTAACCATCAGAGATAACCTTTGGAGTTCAAGGTTAGCCATATTGTTTTCCATTGGGTGTTTACTAACTTGGGAAAATGTATTATCTGAATGTAAGGAATGATAATACCTATATTTGTTATTCAATTTGGAAAAATTTATATTTTCACCCTTATGATGATATGATTTTACATTATTTAATTCTATTCTTCCATGAATGATTTTATTCACATGTCACTAGTTCATAGATATCACCATAAACCATCTGATGTGATATATTTTGAGGATTTTAATCATGATATTGAAGTTTCTATATTGAGAAGAATCTGATATGTATCATGGGTTATAACATAATATATATCTAAGGAAATACCATTCCTCTTGTATGATTGTAGTGGAAGAATGGATGTGTTTTAGAGGAGACCTGGGATAGGGTGTCTAATAAATAGGTATAGTGTCCTGAGGGGTTTTCCGAAACCACTCAGTAATTCTTTGGATCACATCTCAAGGATTAGATGTTATATTTTATGGAGGTTATAAAATCCCATATTTTTCATATGTGTGTTCTCTTTATGTTTTTGTTGAAACTCTTTATGTTTATTAATAGAGATCCATTCTTGTGAAAAAATGATGTTTCAAAGGTGTTTTATGGATCAAATAAGTAGTAAAAGTAGAATAATGGAGGATTTTCAAAGAACCATAGATGACATAGTGCTACCAACCAACTGGTGGGCTACCACATAGCTTGATAAGGCTACATGTGTGCCATCAACAGGCTGATATGACCCACTTCCTAGATAGTGTGACCCATTATCATGGTGGTGGGATAGATGGAGAATGATTCCACTATTAGATACCCACTAAGATACTATTGTACACCCATTGGTTCACCAGTGGGGCTTTTAGCCATGTGGTTGCACTAGAGGAAACTACCAGCTAGGTGATGTTGCCCATCGGCCTACCTGCGGCTTTGGGCTGGGCTGACACAAAATGAGAAAAGGCATATTTTTTCACCTAAAACATATTTTAAAATTTTAATTATGAAAAATTTAACCCTATTACATTTTTTCGAATGTTAAGGGTTATAAATGGATCTTAATTCTTATATAACATCTTTCCATGGCCATTCAATCAATAGTTTGATCCATACAACTTGAAATGGCGTGTTCCTCTTGGAATTTGTGTAAGCATATTTTTTTATTCTTATATCCACTTATTAAAACCTTTATAATGCATGATGATAATCTTCTATAGTGGATTATAGTGGTCCACATTGATCTGATGTTTGATCCTGTTTTCATTCTTCATTATTACTTGAAGTTGTCGGTCGAAAACAACACACTATGTTCTATTATGTTTCTCTAGTATGTAAAAATTTTGTGATTTCACAGATATACTACTAATGTGACCTTTATTAATTATAATTTTCAAATTATTCATCATAAGACCTCCCATGGATCCCATTGTGTCTGTTGTCATTATGACTAGGAATATTGGACACCCAAGAGTTTCTCCTACATTTGAACCAAGGATGGAATATTTAATGCATGATCATTGATCCCTTTGATTAATTGTAAATTTTTAATTGATTTTAATAATATTATTAATTTTTTTTTGCATATGAATTTATTTAATTTTATTGATAAAGAATAACTTGTCTTGAAATTTGTAAATTTAAATGAAATTGGAATTAGTTTAATGGTTTGATGGGAGATTAATATAATGTCAAGTCAAATGGTAATTGGTAATATATAGGTTTTGAAATGAAATTTTTATAATTAAATTGATAATTGGTAACATGGAATAAGGTAATAAATGTTACATAATTTTCAATTTGAATAATTTTACCAATATGGATAACATAACATGTTTGGAATGTTTTGTGAGTTAAAATTAATTCGATGTTATTGTATTTGTTTAATAAATTAGGAAATCACCCATTACATGGGTAATGCACCATGGGAACACACATGCAGACCTAACATGGGAATTCATATGGATTCCACTTATACTTCTCCCATGGCATGAGAAATGCACCATGGGAACATATAAGTGGATCTAGCATGGTAAATCACATAGAGTCTAGAAGTCATGGTTACATGATACTTTTACCTTAGGAAGGGTAATCCACCATAGAAACATGTAAGGGGATCTATCATGCATATAGTCTATTACTCATGCACAATGTAGTGATGTATGGTTACTTGATTCCCAAGGGAATGATATATAATTTTGGTGATACACTCTCGATAGGAGAATACACTGGTGGTATGGTAAATCCATTGTGATTATTACTCTATTTAATAGGGTACAATATCCTTGATATATTTCATAGACCCTCATTGAATGTCAGTATCAACTAGTGTATAGGGAGACATACATGAGGTTATGGAATGAACTATCATATTAATGTGAGGGAGAACTGGTATAAGGATGTTACATTCAGATGAGTATTCTTCTAAGCATAAAGTGGCCTATTAATCCACACATTGTGTAACTATGTTGGACAACTTCACATGACATCATCCTACAAGATTTAGTGGAACACCTAATCCATTGGTATCTGAATGATAAATTAATTCACAAGATAATATAATTCTTTTATTGGTATATAAGAAGAAGTAAAAAAATTCCATGGTGTTATTTCATCTAAAGGTATTTTTGGACAAATTATTGTCCCTAATTGAAAACACTAAAGATGAAATGAGATAAATCACAAATAATGAGGGACTTTTAAGATGGTATTCCTTGAAAAAATATTTAATCCTATTAAAAGTGTATAAATTGAATGGTAGTTCCTCAATAATAGATAAAAATTATTGATAATTATTAAAATTATGAGGATAACCTTAGTAGGTTATCTAGAAATAAAGAAAACTATGTACACATATTAGAATGTAATATTGATTATTTCATTGATGGGTTAAACATGAGCCTTTAAAGGGTTTTGATCTATCATAAATTATCATCATATGATAATATTTTCTAATGTTTCATTAATACTAAAAAGGATTTCATCTATATATATGAATTCATGGAATATTTGGTGAAGAAGATTCCATTTAAGCATCTTGGGAAGAATTATGTGGCATGTAGGATGAATGAAAGGGTGGGATTTTTTAACAAGTTATAAGTAGGGGAAGAAACACCCTAGGTGCTAATGGAAGAAAACTAGAGTTTGTTACATGTGTATAGAAAAATGAAATTGGGATAATGAATAAAAAGGGAAGGAAGAATATATTAATGTCCAGTGATTTAATATTTATTATAATGGCCATTATGTCAACCAATGCCCTAAAAATCAATGGAATTTACAAAAAAAATACACTTGGTAAGGGCCATGATTATGTTGCAACCATAGTTGAAGTCTAAGTTCCTAATGATTTTTTGGAAGGAACTTTGATCATTTCATAAATTTTAGAGATTGCTTTATTTGATTATTGATATTCACACACTTTTATATCTTTTATGTTTTCCAAAAAAAATTAAATTTTCCTTTAAAACTCTAGAAAGGGAGTTATGAATTTAGACATTTAGTGTAAACACTATTAGACCAAAGATATATCATGATATTATAAATTGGATGTTTGGATGTAACTTATTTTAAATCATGGTAATTATAAATATGGTTGAATTTGATATGATCCATGGTATGGATTGTATTTCAATGTATAATTAAAAAATTTATTACTAAGAGAAGAAGATTGTGATTCATGAATGTGAGGTTGATTTTTTTTTCATTAAAGGAGATACCACATCATTTAAATCATTTATGAATCCTACCCTATAAGTCATAATTAATGAAATTCTAGGAAGAGAGTATGATCAAGTGAAATCTATGTATAAAAAATATATCTTATGAATAGAGGATTTAGAAATGGTACAAAAATTTATTATTGTTTTCCAAATGAATAACTTGGTCATTCTCCTGAGGGTGATGTTGCGTTCTCCATTAAAATCATTCCTGATGAAAGATCTATCACAAAATATCCTTATAGAATAGAACCCATACCGTTTATATAGATAAATAAGTTACTACATGAGTTTTGTGATAACCGATTCATACTTCCTAGTGTTTCACTATGGGGAGCCACTATTCTCTTTGTAAAAAAACAATGATGGGTATATGATACTGTGCATCGATTATAGGGTGATATATGTCATTATTATTCAAAATATTCATATTTACCATGAATTGATGAATTGTTTGATATATTTGAATTATCAAAATAATTTTCAAAGATTGATCTTTTCTCTGTTTATCATCTGCTAAGGGTGAAGAATTGTGATATACCAAAGATGTCATTTTGAACAATGTATGGACATTATCAGTTTAAGGTAATAGATTTTTTATTGCATAATGCACTTTATGTCTTAACATATCATATTGATAGGGTATTCATGTAATATATTAAAAATAACTTGTTGGTATTCATTGATTATTTCTCGACATACTATAAGAGCAATGAAGATCTTGAGTGTCATCTGAATATAATTCTAGATAACCCCAGAAAAAATTATATGGGAAATATAGTAAGATTTAACATTGGATAACTGATGTTTTTTTATAGCCATAATGTCTCCAAGGACAAAATAAATGTTAACCCTTAAAATAATAATGTTTAAAAATAATGTAATACAACAATAAACATACTCAATATATGATGTTTACTTGGTTTAGAAGTCTACTATCAATAGTTTATTCAATATTTTCTTTGGATGACTTACTTGTTAATTTTGTTAACATGTATAGTAGTAATCTTTAAGTGGTTAAGGGAATGTGGGGACTATTTAGAAGGGACTAATAGTAGAGTAACTAATGCACCAGTGTTAAAATTTCCATCTGTTAAGGAATTATTTATAATATATAGTGATGTATCATAGAAATGACATGGTTGTTTCCTTTTACAGAATTACATGGGGACTTTTTATACAACATAGTAATAGAAAATAGTTGAATAAAAATATCCAACTCATGAACCTAAGATGGAAGATGTAATATTTTCATCGAAAATATAAGGGCACACAATCTATGGAAGAATATGATATATATATATATATAAACCTTATTATTTTTATGTATACCTTCTCTTATAAGTAGCTCTGCATGAGGAAATCAATTTGGTTGGACTAATCAAGGACTATGATTTTTCAATAAACTAACTCCGTTGAAAGGAAAATAAGGTGGATGACGCGTTGATTAGGAGGGACCATAGAATTATTACCACACTATGGATTAACAAGGATCCTATATAAATAGTTTTAATAAAGTTGGATATGGAGATTTTTACGTAATGGTATGCTTCATTTATTTTCCATGATATTTCCAATCCATGATTACTATATAAGATATAAATTTACTTATAGGGTGGAGATGATATACAAAGGAATATTAAAGCTATAAATGATAGGAAATTGATAAATTTCATATATAAATATGGAGTGTTAATGTTTTTTAAGAGGTTATTTATTCCATCCATACAAGAGATGAAGTGGGAACTGCTAGATGAAGTATATATTTCAAATATTCTTATGCACTATGATAGACCAACGATTAGTAGGGATTAAATAAAATATTTGGTAAGATACTAGGAAGCATGAAATTTAATACTATGTGTTTAGATTATTAGTACGTCAACATGTAAAGGTTGAAAGACAACATCTTAATGGAGTTATGAAACACGTTCATATACCTATATTTATGTTGGATAATATTATAGTGAAATTTTTTCCTAGATTCCAAAATAGTACAAGGATAAAAAATTATATTTGTGTAATCATTTATTATCAATAAAGTCACCCCATTTCATAGTAATAAGAGAAGATCAAACGATTAAGTACCTTTCCTAGATTTAAATCAATGTAATCATATTTTTTAACAATGATGTTGAATCAATTCTATATGATTCTATCTGATATTTCACATAATGTATATAGATGAGTATTCAATTAGATAAAAAATGAGAAACATTTAAGGACAAACTATCACCCCTAAACTAATAGGCAGTATGAAAGGACTCTCTAAACATTTTATTACAAGATTAGATTATGTTATATTAACTTACAAGGTCTGTGGGATCGATATATACCTTTATTGGAATTTTCATATAGTAATAAATTTTATTCAAGAATCAATATGGCTCCATATGAAGCATTTTATGGGAAGTGGTTTTTCAATTTAACCTATTTGGTTTATATTATAAAAATAAAGCTAGTTGTCTTAGATATTTTGGAATAGATGACTGTTGAAATACAAGATATTCCAGATCATATTAAAGCAACCTAAAGTATAAAGAAAATTATTATAATATATAGAACAAATTAGATTTCTATGCTGAGGATAATGTATTCTCTAAGGTTTTACCATTGAAGGGAGTTATAATATTTTGTAACCAGGGGATATTAATTCCATGGTACATTAGAAAATTTCAAATAATAGAAATAATTAGATATATATCTTACCAATTTTCTATTCCTACCGACCTTCTTAATGAACATAAAATCTTCCATGTTTCATTAATGATGAAATATTTTCCAGATACAATGCATGTTCTCACATCTAGTGGAATAGAGTTACATAATTTCATGAAATTTATTTAAGTAACTGTCCATATTCATGAAAATAGAGAGAGTGTTTCACGTAATTATATAACATGATCAATGAATGTTCATTGTATAAATCAAAAACAACAAGGGGAAACTAGGTTCTTCAAGAAGCTATGAGGAAATAATATCTATTTTTTCAATATATTTTATATACCCAAATTTTTACTACAAAATTATTTACTGTGGAGAGAATATAATACTTAATACCCTAATGTAGCTTATAAACTCTATATCATGCAATATAACCCAATTCAAATTATATAGTGACTCCATTCATGAGTATATTTAACCATTAATTTTTGAATATTAGAATATGATTCTAAAAAATTTAAATACAGTAAAAATTTAATCATATCATGATTAGCTTATCATGAATTTATAATTTTTTTATGAAGTGGTTGGGTTTTATTTGACAAATAATTTTTTCATAAAACTTGTAATTTTTATGACATATCATTGTATGTGATTGAATTAGATGTTTAAAAAACCTTATAATTCATGAAATATAAATTTATGGAATAAATTAATGAAATTATAAATATTCTATAAATATAGAAGACCTATGCCAATAATTTTTTAACTAATGAAAAATTTTACATTAATCAACCATGTTTTTAGTCTTTAAATTGAATCAACTATTTTCAAGGTGAGTTTTGGTTTTTTCCTTTAATAGATTTCCTAATAATTTTTTTAAAATAATTCTATTTTTTCATTCAAATAATTATCCATGATGAATTTATATTACATATAACTTTAAATCATAAAAACATTACTTTTAAAAAAATTATTTTTATGTGATTATTTTAAAAATAACCTTTCACAACTTCAGAAAATTTATTTGATAAAGTTATTTTCAAAATATAAATTAGAATGATAAAATTATGTAAAATGTCAAATCTTAATATTTTCATTAACATTTATTACTATTGTTAAAAATTAATTTCTATGGTAAAAATAAATTTGGTTAAAAGTTTAACGGTTAAAAAATACCTAAAACAGTAAATGTGGTGTAAAAAATGAGTGGTTGAGGTGACTTTCCACTCAAAATCAAATCATACTCTTATTTGTTTCCATTTTATGGCCACTGAAAATTGAATAGAACATTTAAATTTTTGAAAATGTAAGTGTCACTCTCAAAACTGCCCTCTTTTCACTTATAAAAGAGTAACATACCCATCACTTCAAGAATATAATTTAATTGGAATGAATTCCTTAAACCATAACAATAATCTCATAATATATTATTATAACATTTTTAAAATCTTCTAGTCAATATTATTAGATATAAGTACTTTATTTCAAAGTTGAATACCTTGTGATAATTCAAGTCCCCGACGTGAGTGCTCACTACTTCTTAGTGTTTCATCCTTAATTTGGGTTATAATAACTTTATCATAACATATTAATAGAATTAAATTAGTACCTATATTATTATAAAATATCATTATATTAATTAGAAAACAAATAGTTACTCCATTTAATCAAATATGTAAAACCAAAACATAGATTATGCATACTTGAAAACTTTCACATCCACAAAGCAATGTTATTCATTATTCATCACAAAGTCTAATTTATGGTAAAATGAATGAGTTTCAAGAATAATTATTCCATTTATCTCACAATTATAATCATTTAATGATAACTTCTCATATATCATCACTTTATCCATTCATTGAGAAATGAAATTGTTATTCATGCACACGTGGTGAGCACCGCCTCCCCAACCAATGAACATCATTTTTAATCACCAACTATCATGGATGGTTCCAATAATGGGCTAAATGATGGTATATTGTACTTATTATTTTATTAGGATTATTTAATTATTATATTATCATTATATAAAGATAATTACTTATGCATTAAAATGTTATATCATGCTCCCACATGGGTTGGTTTTACCCCTTCCAAAACTATGTTATGTCTTTTATATAATGAATGATTTAGGAATGTAATGAAATCTAAATATCATATAATAATTATGTATTTATGATTTATGATTTATTATAATTTGATAATATAATTTTTTAAAATAATTATTCAAATTAAACCATTTTATCATTAAACATGCCAAAACTAGTTCACCGTAATATCTAGTTTTTTGAAACCATATTTATGTATGTCAGCATGACAAATCGATAATTAAGAAATAATTTTAAAAACATTAATAATCACTCTTAAATGATATATTAATGGTGATAATAAAAATTATTTATTTATAATCAATACCATTACCTTGATGTTCTTATGAAACA
This sequence comes from Viscum album, assembly GCA_963277665.1. Lineage (NCBI taxonomy): Eukaryota > Viridiplantae > Streptophyta > Magnoliopsida > Santalales > Viscaceae > Viscum > Viscum album. The sequence continues at coordinate 1,917,420,531 of OY728161.1, read as the reverse complement.
AACTATCGAATGTTCCATAACCTAATGCGGGAAAATAGGTAAACCATCTAGAATTTATATTTTGAAAGACTATATATGAAGACTAAAATAAAAAATGGATACAATTAATTTTCAAAGTTATGTGAATAAGATAATAATTTTTGTGATACATGAGGTTAATGTATGTTTGAGGAATTTAGGAAAATATTCAAGGGTTTTCTCTCTCAAATTCCACTCTTTGAGAAATGTTTTCTTATTGTAAACCTGATTTACTTTATCTGGTGTCTATATATCTTATTTGAGATTTTATATTAGTAAATATAATTTCTAACTTTATTTGAATTTCATTTTTAATCTCTATCTTTTATGAGGTTTTGATTTAATTTTTACCCAAGCTATAAGTGGGATTTTCTAGATTTATTATCATTTTTCAGGAATCATGTTATATTCACCAATTATTTAATTTTTTTGTTTCTTAAATTTACAAAGAAGTATTTTTTTTAATATTTCTTATCATATTAAATATCTTTAAAATTCTATATTTATAGCCCTCCCTCATATTCATTTGATTCAGGAGTTACCATGTCCATTTTCAAAATCAATCTATTATATGGTAGAAACCATTATTAATAATTTAATATGAAACTATGTGTAGTTTACTAGGAAATACACCAGAATGGATATTAGAAAGTGGATGTATATGTTTCAAAGATTCACATAGGGTTAATATCTAAAAAATTGGTTCGTTAGACATTTAATAAACCATCAAATTGATATAGAACAAGTGAGACATGCTCTGTAAACCTATCTAAAAACTCTCTAGTGACATGCTTCTTAATATTCACACACTATTCACGAACCATGATGGAATATTTTTTTCTACCATTTCTGAGGTAACCTACCAATTCAAAATTTTGAACCCAATTACTATCTTTAATGGACAACCCATCACTTTGAAATTACCATCACCACTATATTTTTTTGATAAGGTTAATTCTTATTACATTGTTGATACCCCATAGATTTTATGTTGATTATGTGATGTACTACTAGGAATAAGAATTATTATATTAAAATGGAAAGTATTTATATTTCATGACTCTCATTTCATAGATATACATGTTATTTACTCGACATAGGTTCCTTATGTAATGGTATAAAAGGTCTTGTTGACTCTTATAATGAATGTATTGGACATAAACATTTGATGGGTGCAGTAAAAAATTATATATCACCTAGATGAATTGAAAATTACCATGAGACAAAAATCTTGAATTTCAGTGTATAACACTCCATATATCATTATTGTTTTTTGGAAAATTTCCTTAACAACATTATTTAATGTTTTAAATTATGTATTCCACCTGTATGAGATCAATTTTTATTATTATCCATCAAATAATATAATATCCTTAATATAGAATGTCTTCATAATTTGTTCATTATGGTTTCATGTTATTTATTTATTCTATTCATATCAATTATTACATATTTATGTTATGATATATTATATTTTATGATACCCTGTACTGAACATATGAGATAAATTGTATTTTTTTTCTTTTTCCAATGTATCCTAAAGAAGAAATATGTTTAATTTTAAAGGAAATTATAACAGGGATAATAATGATCCCAAAAAAAATTCATGTTTTTATGATGTTTAAAAATTTAATGTAAGTATTCATATAGTCTTACAAGACTACAAAGATGTAATATCCTCTAAGAAATCTTTAATTATTTACCAATAAAACAATATAACTACTAGCTCCAATTTTTTATATTCATGGATGTTACAATAGATGTGTCTATATGATCTACCTAATAAAAGTAGATCGTTACATTACACTAATTCACATGAAAATTTAGGTTAAGAGTTTTATATAATTTTGAAAAAGGAATAACTAATAAAACATATGTTAATTATATGGAATGTATATTTATCCCACTATATATAAAAATTATTAATCCAAAACAAGTCTTCATCATCTTTAAATATTTACCTTGTAATTAAAACATAAATACATTTCCTACATTTCCTATTTTCATAACCTAAGGAAATTGAAATAGTATAAAGTTGTGGGAACATATGATCTGTACGACTAAAAAATAATGATACAAATTGAATATAATAAGTGAACATAATATTTGAATATGTTCATAATTAAGTCACATATGAAAATTCATACCCAATAAATAATATCTCTTAAATCCTGGTATAATGATTTGTTTAAAATAAGGCATAAGTTAAAATTTTCAGTCCAAAAACATGAACCATGAGGTAATATTCATGATTATATTCATAGAACTATGAAATATTTCAAATATGAAAAAAAATATATATAGGAAAAACCATTTTCTATGATCGAAACAACTTTACCCACATTATAATTCTCATTATATTTGAATTTATAGAAAAAGGGAAGTCATCCCATGACTCATTCCCCATCGACCATTGACTGCAGGTCTAGGACATGGCTAACACCTTTCATATTCTTTTTTGTCAAAGACATGAAAAACAGAAGATAGAAGTACTTATAGATTAAATTTACATTGGATTTGGACCTAACACTCCTCATGTGTTTCGTACACGTCTCCATAACACCATGCAAAATATCAAAACCAAACAAACCAGTTGGGTAACAACACTTGATCCATTTTACAACATTATCCCACATAACTACGATAACACAAAATCTCTAAATCTAGTTCACTCTACACGAGAAGATACCTTTAAACATAAAGAAATAGATCAATTATTAAACGAGTACCACAAACTCATACAGTTTGTAATACCTTTTTAACTAATCGATGACACCCCATGTATTAATACATATCAACCATATTTTTTTTGCTATAAAAATGGAAAACTATTCATAATATGAATACGATACTCATCCCTATTCATCCTATTATCGAATGGTCCTTAGAAAGAACTATACCAAAGTCATATTATCCCATACTATAGAAAATATAGGTGGACATTTATTGATTCGTACACCACTGAAGATTAATAAGGGCCACACAACCTTTTAATCGACCGACCATGTCCTAGGTTTGTATAAACCTCTATACTAGAGAATTAACTTTTTACCTCACACATAATAAGGGTAAAATTACCAAATTAACACCCATTAATCCTTGGTTTCATTTTAAAAACCAAGATCCATACTATGTACAAACAACACCTAAGCGGTACCTCATGTCAGAAAATCATCACAAGCATTTACCAAGGTTTTTAATGTTCTGAGGGAGCTACCTACCATGGGTTATCCACGTTACCAAAACATATAACATTGATCCTATAAAGAGTTAATTACTTAAAAGGTCACTAAGTCCTATCACTTATCATATTGGTTCAATGCAACCTAATAAGGGTGAACAAGGTTTCACACGCAAAGTCCACATTCTTGTCCCGAATGTTTGACACGAAATAGATATATCTGACCCTTGCTAAGAATTTCAAGCTATAAAAATCGTTACATGTTCCACTAAACCCAATTTTTTAATTAAGATTTAGTCTTTAAACATTAAAAGATTTAACTCAAAATGTATTGTACAAATTATAAGAAAAAATGTACTTAAAGCATAATTTAACCAGTTCCACAAGGGACATAGGAAAGTTATATCAAAATTCCATTCAAGACAAAATTACATAACTAAAATCACTTCATAATTAGAAAATATATCACATAAAATTCGTTTTAATCTTCATTTATTTATTCATAAAAATCCCGACAATTGAGATTCATTAAATAAATTGTCAATTCCAAGCTATAGAGGAAAACACCCATTTGGTGGTAATTGGAATTTTAATTAAATAATGCCTTATATATGTATATCTAAAATTAATATAGAAGGTCCCTTATAAATTAAATATTGGACTGGTCAAGTAAGATTCCACCGTACATTTATATGTGAAGCTGTATAAGCGGTTGAAGACTCCTTAAATCCCCATCCCACTATAACATAACATAACACCATGAGGTTAAGTACTAAGGCATATAAAAAAATGATATCAGTAGGGGTCCTATCAAGTCATGCTGGGATCATCAAAATGCAACCTGAAATTTTTTAAACATTAATATTTTAAACACCCTTAGTTAACTCTATCATATAAGCCCAAAGCACCATGCCATAACAAATTGGGTTGAGTAAAGTCCATCTCATTGGAAACATTCCCCAAAAAACTACTTTGGTCCAATACTTCATTTATAAAGTTAGTCATATGAGTCATCATACCCATGTAATAGAGGTAGAAGCCTTTATAAAGCAACCATTTCATTTAGATTCAAAATTTAACATCTTTTATATTTATACAACAATATAATGATATATAAATCTTATATATGATGGTTTGATTGTATGGGAAACCATTTTCCAATTTATAAATCACCCATACACTTCAAAGATTAAAAAATTTCCCCCATTTAACCACAACCAATATGTTTTATCCCATGAAACCAATGACATATTGATCAAACATGTCATGATTTATTAGTCAAGATAAAAACATCAATATATGAAGGGAAAAACTATTTAGGATGATTCTCACACTTTAATAAAAAAATTTATATCAAAATAATGACTAGTCGTACTATCACATGATATAAAAATAGGAAACATACAAATAATCATAGAAAGCTACTACATAAGCAAGAAATTATATAAGAATGTTATATAAATGAAACATTCTAGATAATATCCTAAACATGGTATACATGTAAACATGATAAAAATTTAACAATAATAACAAAATCATATTATAAAAGAAAACCTGCTAATAAACTATGACACCTGTTATAAAAAAAGCTTGATAAATAATTTCACAAGGCACATCTATCAATGAAACTACATGTAATGGAATACGCATGTAATGTACATGCCAAAAATGATGCATGAAATACTACTTACATGCCACACCTGGACAAGGATCGATAATGTAAATATCATAAATTAATGAGAATACAAAATTTCACCAATCAAACAAGGTGAAATAATAATTAACTATGACAATAAACTACACAAACAGTAGACTCATCCCAGAGCACATGGTCCTTCCCCCGTGTGTGCGGCGATCACTCCATGACATGATTATTTACCATGAAATGACAAATTCGTAGTCTCTTGTCTAAAAAACAAAATAGTAAGAAAAATTAAATAAAAAACCTCAAATACCACTTTTTTATCATCCCATCATGACTGAATATATAATTAGTAGTTAGACCAATCACCACATGGACTCAAATGTGCCTTCCTATATACCAAAAACTACCAACTAAAAGTGAGGGTATAAAGTAGTTATGGTGGGGAGAATATACACTCATGATAATAGTAACACAATTATTTATCAATCATAGACCAGAAGGAAGTGAGAACAATATACATAATTGATAGAGTAGTGGAATATAATAAGGTAACTGAATTAGTAAATTTAGCTAACACCAAAAATACAATCATGAATGCATGTCCAAAAGATGAAATTATTAACAACGGAGAAAATAGACAGAAGGGGATTCACATTGAAAATAACTATAATAGAAAAATCTCCAAGGTTGTATTCATGAGAATCATGAGATCCTACTCAATATTGTGCTCCTAACTCCCTAGGTACAAGAAAAAACACAAACATAATCCAATGAACCGAAACCTGCAATAAGGAGGTCTATTTGGGAACCCCTATGAAATGGTGGCCTGAACAGGGTGTGAGATATCTATTAGTCCACTAAAAATATAAAATAAAACCATTTTTAGAATTACAAGTAAAGAAAAAAATACATAAAAGTAAACAAGTTAGCTCAGGTTCCACCGGGACACCTGGCCGACCATACCTCCTTCAGCCTAACCACGAATAACTCAAACCATGGACGACCTGTACATATATAATGTATGTTAATATATATATATATATATATATATATATATATATATATAATTTTCTATTTTTATACATGTGCGAACATAACAGGGACATCATAAGGGTCGAATACAAACATAGACCAAACCCAAGCATGTTCTTTGGCTTGGTGGAAACATCCTTAAATATGAAGAACTATCATTACATAAATATTTAATAATATTAATTAAGTTTATTATTCAATAGGAATCATGGGCCCATTCAAGGTGATCTATAAATAAGAATCTCAAGTATCACACCAGGAGCACTATAATTACCCATCACTATAAGAGTCCATCTAAGGCGATCCAAGAAGAGGAATCACAATTATCACTCTACATATGGTATTAAGGTATCCCCAATAATAAAATATATGGTATACCACTAGGGATACATGTAAATCTCATGGTTAAATTAAATCAACCTCCCGATGATACCGTCCAAGGTATACCACATAGGGGTCCATGTAATGCTTGTGGCATAGTGCATCAGCATCCACCCATTGAAATTGTCAAAAGTAATCTATTAGGTAACCATGTATCGCTACCATTGGTATATAATACTAGTAGAAAAGGATAACATCCAATTAATTACATAAGAAATTATCTCAAGAATCAATCCGTGTATATAAGATCTCAAAGATCCTATGAGCCTATCCATAGTGATCTGTAAAAAATAACCTGAGTATTTTTATAGAATTTTTAATTCATTAATTGATTAAAATTTAAATAAGCATGGATTATATGTTTATAATCATTACACATCACAATTCATTTGAAATTAAGAGGTACACACCCAACTACAATTTCAATTATAGAACAATAAAGGTCGTATACTCTTTCAAGGGATTCATAAAAATACAATTAATAATAATAGAAAAGGGCATGGTAAAGTCCATGGAAATATCATTCCAATCACCAATAGGGGCCATTTAAATATAAAATAATTACATTCTAGGTCAACTATTTATAAATAGTAAACAACATACATGAATATGATATAATATAGGACATGATAACATGCATTACACTATAGTTCATCCGGTTATTTTGATAAGGATGTAGACCAAAACCACATAGTACAAGGTTTTTTCACTAGTTAATAATATCGTGTAGTGTCACATCCTTACACATTCTAATTAATAAAATTTTATGAATTTTATAATATAGATCACTAAAATATGTGGTTTATTAAAAAAATTAATAATTAATGGAATTCGAGAAACACATCCTTAAGAGGTGGATAAAACATGAGGTCCAAGACATTAAATAATACCAATTTAACATAAAAGGCAAAATATAATTAGTGAATTATATTCTAAACATTTAATTTCATAAATAAGAGGCATTACATGGAAATACCATCATGTGACACAATAATGAAATTTATAAATGGGGGTATATTATGGGAATATTCAATAGACCACCTACCTCATACCTAGGATGCTCTAATCATCCAATATCATGATTTGAATTGATCTAAAATAAGAGATAATAGATGATTTTGAAAATTCACTAAAAATAGTACATATTATCTCACTATAATATAATTTCAAATATAAAGATGTTATTAGAAAAAGGAATCAAGACAACTGAAGCACTTACCAAGATCTAACCAAATCATCTGATGATATTTGAATTGGAAACCTGGTGGAGGATATACCAAGATAAAAATGAGAGGGGATGAGGTGTTGTTGAATGGGTGTACACCTCTGCATGAAAAGAAACGAGGGGAAGATCCCCTTTTATCCTTTTTTTTTAGAAAGGATTCCTATAAGAATCTCATCTTGTATCTAATTCATGATGTGAAACAAATTTACAACATGTAAAAGATACATGTTCGGAATTCCTAAGGGGTTAGTCCTCAATATTTCATGTCTTCCACTCATCGATCGTACCCCATGAACCATGTTCATATTGGGTTTGAATTTGTGACATGAATTTCCAGCTACAATTGTTTTCAGCATCCCAAGTAGTCCATCCGTCCTCTGGTGTTTTTCCAAACCCCTAGAGCATCCACTAAGACATAAAAAAAGTCTGAAAACATCACAAATATAAATTCCAACCCTCATGACCTCACTCAGTTTACAAAAATTAAAAATAATAAATCCCTCAAATGTAAATTTAAAATTATTTTGGGAATTCTATCTAGTCCAAAACATGGGATGCAACAACTTCCCCAATATGGTTATAATTTTTTCTGTTCTAGTTGTAGCTCCAGCATCAATATTTTCCCAATATGGAAATACCTATATAGGGTATGTGCATTTATATGGTTCTAATTCCTTCAAATTGGAACAATTTATAAACAATGTCATGCACTAGACTAGATCATAACCTTATGAAGCATAATGTATAATCCCAATACTAGTGAAAGAAATAAAAATAATTGAAAATTTTAGTAGGACCAATCTCATAATAAATAAAATTATTTCTATCAGAACGTATTCAAATAATAAAATATTTTGAAATACTAAATAATAGTTTGAAATGAAAATTTAAATTGACCAAATCATATCCCCTAGGAGTGTCAAACTAGGTCTATAGTGAAGACTATTTTCATGTCTCTGGTACTACTCAAGTCAAGCCTGATACACTTTTTTTAAAGTTATTACCCTAAGATACATTTCTGCCAAAACCACGACCACTTGTAGTAGAAATTTATAGGTTTATTTCTTGCAATACCACATAATATCAACATTACTAAAGATTTATGATGTTTTCCCATTATTATAAATAATATAAAATTATGTCATAAGGTCATATTCTCTAATCTGTGTTTTTTGAAATCTATTTACCAAGGTTTATAATAAAAAACATCTGATACCAACTGTAATGACCCCAAATCTAGTTGAATTGGTACAATGGATAATTTATTATATTGGAACTGTATACAAGGAATCACATCCAAAAGAACTGAATAGTTTATTATTCTTGGTAAAATAGATACATACTTGAAATTCATATTATATTTTAAAACATCAAATACACTGAGTGTTTTCTTTGAGAACACCATTATTCATTGTATTGTATCCCAACATATCAAAAAAACACTTCCTGGTATCTAGGGAAATATAAAAGATAAGAAAGGGGTGGGATCAAATGCATAGTAAGGGAAAGTAGAAAATAGAATATATCTTTATTAAATAAGAAAAATCAATATATAAAGATAACAAACTAAAAACCATTCCATTTCATATATAAAATGATCATAATTTAGTTTAAATAAATGATGATCAAATAAATCCATATAAATAATCCCATATTCTTGAAACATATCCATGAATATTCTAACTAATCGAATAATGACATTGAAATAAATAAATGATCTTACAATGAGGGAATGCATAATTTTAGGCATCTAAATCATTCTATCAACACCTTTCACAATAATATTTAAATATGTGGGTAGAAACCCCTCAAATTTGGTATTTCTCATGAGACCTATCGATGCATCGAGGGGCTATATATAACCAAGTCCCACCCATCACATACAAATTCCAATTCATTCCTTACATGAAAGGGATGACATATAATCAAAATAAATATTTATTTTGAGAATCTACCATACAACAAGTTAATACTTACCCCAATGAAATAAACATAATCATAAACCATCATGAAAAATATAGTGAATTGTAATAAAATTGTATATCATTATTCAATATGACCATAAACCATCCAAATAATGAGTTATGATGATATCAATATAATATATCTTCAATGGATTATAATTATAATAAATGATTTATTTTTTTGATGAATAGAAATACAACAAAAGTGTTATTAAAAATATTCTTCGGGAAAATATCCTTTACACTATGAAAATAACCGTTTAAAATAAAGGTTCACAATTTTTTTTGAAAATAATTTACATTAAAAATAACCATGTAAAATGAGTAATACAAGATTTTATATATTTACCAATCAGGGTGGTAGAAATATGTATTCATGTTGTAGATGTTAAATATAATATTCCTTTCATATTTTCAGTAAAAGTAAAAAAACATTTCTTAGAAAATGAAATGAAGATTCATATATTTTTTTTAAAAATCAAAATATATAAACATTTATTTAAAAAAGCATCTATAAAATGTTAAAAACATTTTTAGAAAACATGGATTTTTATGATAAATGAATTTTAGCCGAAGCGAGAAATAATGTATGATTTTCATAAAAACAATTCTCAAAATTTTTTAAATATAAATGAATTTAAAAATTATAATATTACTTGGAAAAAACGAATACCTATAGGATATGAAAATATATTTATTTTAAAATATAAATATAAAATATTTTTCTCAAGGTATTCTAAAACCAAAATAATCCCAAATGACCATGACATTGTGAAATACACCATTACCACTTTGGTAGCATCTGAATCGTAAGAACCATAACAGAAATAAAATAAAATAAAAATATAATTATCCTAAATATGAATAGATTAATGATATAACAAATAAAAAGTTAAGTATATACACCACACAGAACAATCTGTGGTGAATATGACATATGTCTCATGAATGTAAATGGGAGACTATAAACCCTTAACTCAGGTTCAAATTCCTTCATATGTCTATGAAAGTCCTATATAATAATTGTAGGTTTAATATAAATAGATGAGATAAATATATATATATATATATAAATATATCAATCTTTATATGAATTACTTATATTATTTTTTCAATCATTTATTAACAACTCTTTATTAAAATAACTATTTCATGTGATAATTGCTTCCTTTTTCATATATACTTTCATTTAGATATTTTAGTTCTTTTAATTTTATCATGGTTATATCATATATAAAATTCTATCCATGATATTAATATCATATATATTCATTAAATATGTATCTTTATTAATCAATAAAAGTTATATATAGAAAATGGATTACACTATTTGTGGAGATGGTAGGTTGTATGTACGCATGAATGGTGTTTCCAATTATATTAACGGATAGAAAAAAGTAAAATAAATAATAATTAACCTTTAAAAATCATTATTATGTAATATAAAATATTTATATTAATCATATTAATCATATTTTCCATCCATGTAAAAATAAAATGAATATCACTACACATCACTACTCGGAGTAGGTAGTCCACACATATGCACGACTGAGATTACTATTTTCCAACGGATAGGAAGGTAAAAAGTTATATATGGTAATATATTTATTTAATTTTATTTAGATAATAAATATAACATATATTAATTACTCATAAACATAATAACATCCATTTAAATAGTAAGTAAAAAATGAATCAGATCGCTTTTTGAGATAGTAGTCTGATATACACATGAGAGATATTATCATATCCCCTATTGAATAGAAAGTAAGAAGGAAAATGTGATATAATTAATTAAAAAGTATAATAAAATCATAAAAATCATATAATTAAGTTACACATCATTATATCAATCCATTAAAGGTGGATATTTAAAATGAATTACATCGGTTCGTGAGGCGGTAGTCCTCCGTACACAAGATCGATGGTTTCATATCCCATTTGAGAGAAGTGGAAATGTATATGGGTTATTCCATTAAAAATAAAAATATAAATATATATGGGATAATGGTGACCTTATATTATCATAGTTAGATACTATTTTAAGGAGTTTTAAGTGGAAATAAAATAAATATGCATGTGTAATAATTTTACACCTTCTTCGGACAACCTATTTAGGTTTATACATAATTCCATTTTAGGAAAGATTAATAATAAAAATAAGTTTGTTATGATTTTTAGAGGTAATTAAAGAAGACATTTTTCTAGGTATTTTATGATCTAATGATTTTTGGAAGTGTGAAGAGGAGAAGGGAGTGGTTGACCTTTTATATGTGGGGGAGAGGACACATATGAATTGTTTTTAAAAGAATCCATTACACTCAAATATTTATCTTACCACTAGCCACCAAAATGGGTCATTATACAAACTTATAGGTGATATGGTCAAAATATGTCCATTTAATGGTTTTTTAGATTATAGGTCATTTTTAATCCTTATATTTTGAGTTTAACCCTCGATAAACCCATTTTTAAATTAACTATTGTAATAATATTTTTACTTTTTTCAATATTAATTATTGTAAAAAACAAACATGAACTTATTATACAATACAATGTTTTCTAATGAAAAATATGGAATCAACTTTTTAAAATTTAATTCATATAAGTAGAATAATTCAATTTAATATTAAACCCATGTGAATGATGAAAAAGCCAGTCTCTAAAGGGAAAATTTTTATAAGTATAAAAGGATTTAATCTGAAAATTTAATATGAAATTTATTAATGTATTATAAATTTTATTTATTATAAAATAATTGAAATAAATTTTTTAAAACCAATTTTATAATATAATTTAACATTTTAAATAATTTAAACGAAATGGTAGTTTGCAATAAAAATTTGTATTTTTCACTATTCACTTAAAATGGGATCTTTTTAGAAAAAACCAAAAATTCACACTAAGGTTATTTTGATATTATGATTTAAAAAATTATGTTAATTTTATAATATAAATATTAAAAATGTCTCAAAAATTAATTTTATCATAAGCATGCTAGAAGAGATGAAACCATTTTTATAAAGACCCTAAGCTTGACGTACATGGACATTACATTACTTTTTCAGAATACGTAGTACATTACAAAAACACACACACAAGGAACGTAATATTTTAGTGTCTTTGGAAGCTCGGAATATAATCTTCTAATCGTGGTGAAAGATCTTCAACATATCCCATAATGATCTTCCCTTTTTTCGTACCTAAAACCTTTTCTTTATATCCTTGGGAAAAGAAAACATAAAACGGTGTGCTCAAATGCTCAGTAAGGGTAAACAAAAGAAATATCAATAACATCATATTCATAAGAACATAACTTTTTGAAATCTTAACCTACAGAAGAGATCATAATTTCATAACATGGGACAAATCATAGTAGTGAAATGTAATCACATTAATCATAACCTAAAACATAAAACTTTTTGGCATACACACATAATCATAGAGAATCATTTATTAGTAGTCAAGACTCATTACGAAGACTATCTTAGTGGACAAAGTCCATTTCTGTATCGAGCTCACTCCTCATTCCAGTCTTGTTTCACTGAACCGGTTTAACCTGCCATTCCAGCCATGTCTATCTCATGGGATATAAAATCTTTACCCAATGCATTGGATGGAGATATAGGTCCCAACCATATCATAATGATTCCATTCTTATGTGTGCCACAAAATCATAAACCATACATCATAGCATAACCCATGTAATAATAATGGGAATCTAAAACATCGTGACATCATAAAACAATTCATATGAGATAAAGGAATTAATAAAAATAATTCCATCACAAAATAGTCAAATCAATGTAATAATAGGGATTGAAACAGAACACTTTATTATCTTAGATAGAAAATAATTTTCATAAAACACTTGAACTCTATTCTTGAGGAAAAATATCCTTTCTACCTCAAAAACATTTTTCCTTTCTTAACATGTCATTCAATTTTAAACTAAAATAAGTTGATTAAAAATAAACTTGAAAACTTGTAAATGAATCTTCTTGGAAATAATGTTTTAAAATCCATTCATGCCGTATAAGTTAAAAAAACATTCTTCTCATACTTTTGTCAGAAAATTCAAAAAGAATCTCGTACGAAAAATGACAAAATATTCCTTTCATATCTTTTAATAAAAACTCACCGAAGGGTAAAATTAAATTTAATAAATTGTAGGTGGATGGAAACAATATTAAATATTGAGGAAACATGGATGTGGATGTTAAAAATACACCACAGTAAATACCAAAGTATAAGCAATCTCGGATAAAAATGAGATTGTGATATTTTCCCTTATCTTAGGTTTGATTTTCTTCGTAAGTGTCCGAACCTCTTGTATAAGGATTTAAATAATGTAATTCACTTATTACAGAATCATACTCATTGTTATGATATTATATATGGTTCACTTATGACTTTATATTACCCGTTCTTTTGTAAATTCCATGTTAAAGAGCGTTTTGGGTAAAATCGTTTCATTTGTCGTCCGTGTTTTGACTTGTAATTATTCATATGATTACATAGATCATGATTAATTAATTCCAGAATATAAAACATTATTTACATATAATATATATTCAGAATATACATATATATAATAGATCAGTAAATGGAAAGAAATACACCGTTCATGGAGACGGTAGGCCGTACGTACGCCTGAACGCTGTTTTTTGTTTCCTTATTGAGTTGAATGAAATTAAGTAGATGACATACATATATATACACATAAATAAAGCATCATTGTTATTTCATATATTTCATGATTACTTATTATATATACTTTATAATCATTTATGAATAGTTAACGTGGAGAATGAATCTCATCGCGTCGTGGAGACGGTAGTCCGTACGTACACACGAGCGATGATATCGTTCTCATGATCGTGGAATTGTATTGGAGTGTGGGTAAAATATTTCAGAATCAATATCACATTATAATAATCATATATAGTTATTATGTACACCATTATACCCATCCAAGTAAGGTGGTGGTGGAAAATAGTTTACACCACGGTGTGGAGACGGTATTCCGTACGTACGCACGCGCGGTGATTTCATTTTCCGTAGGATGGATAGATGGTGAAATAGGGTTGTTTAAAAATTATAATAACATATAAATATATTAGTGATACTGATGTAATTACTTCATAATGAAACAACCTAAGAAGAAGAAGTGGCATAAGAAATAATGTTGAAAGAATCGGTAACGGACATTAGCACTTCTTTGAAGCACCTCTTTGAGACCTCCTTTTAGGGCACTAAAATTGGTCTTTGAAGAAGACAAGAACCTCCAGGATGTTTCTAGGGAAGTGGAGAAGAGAATTTTTCAGGGTATGGACGATCTTGAAGGCTCAATGTGGTGTGAGGAAGAGAGGCAGGAGGTTCCCTTTTATAAGGGAGGAGAGGGGCACCTTTGGAAAAACTAAACATATTATTTTATTATAAAGACAAATTCGGATTTAAATAGCTCCAAATTAATTTATATATAAGATAAGGTGGGGATGGGTCTATATACTCTCATACAATAGAATTTTGACAAGTTTAGGTTCCTATTTTAACCTTATCATTTAGATTTAACATTAAGTTAAATAATTTTACTTTTACCATGTCTTCTTGTGTTCTTACACTATAAGGTTAATAAACTTACTATAACAAGCCAAAAATAACCCTAAGTTGTTTATTATTAATATATATGTCCTTATCTAAGTCATTTGGACGAACATTAGATTTTTAGGAATAAAATTAAAATTAATAATATAATATTGGTTTTAAAAACTATTTCATGTCAATTTTGAAACTATTTAGTAATTGATTTTTTTGTAAATCATAATAGAATGATTAGTTCGAAACAAGTTAATTAAATCAATAATAACATGTCCTATTAACCTGAAAAATTCTTGGAATTCATAAAAAGTCTCAAATTATATTTATTTGGGTATTTATAACATCAATTATGTCAATATTTTATTAATAAGAAAATTACTGCATCATCATTGTGTCATAAATAAAATAAATTATTTAATGTCTAAAAATTACAAATAAAATACCATTATGTAGGAAATGTTTTTATATTTCTAATGAATATTTATAGTCGAATTTATCTTATGTATAACCCATATTGAAAATGATTTACTTATTAAACATTGATTTTAACTATTTTAAACCTTCTTTAAATAAATTAATAATCAATGTCCTAATCTAATCCATGTTGGCCTAAATGGTCATATATTATTCCTAAGGTGTTTTTGGTCGAATTACAGTTATAAAACTAAATTAGGACATGTGTTAGGTTAATAATAATATCATTTTTACCATTAATTACCCTATTTACTTTTAACTGTGGTAAATAAAAGTAAAAAGTTACTATTCACCAAATATTATTTTCATCTCATTGAACTACATTTTAGTCCTTGATATTAATCGTGCCTCTTGGATTTTCTAAATTCTGCTCATAGAAGCGTTAAAATTATGTTTTATGAAAAATTCAGTTTTTTTAACTACCACTTAGTGGTTTCACTATTCATCAAAAAATGAAAGTTTCCAGAAAAATACCAAAAATTAGTCCTAACCTATATTTGATATTATAAATTCAAAAATGATGTTTATTTTACCAAATTAAATACATATTAGTTACATTAACTAATTTAAATATTAATTCCCGTCATCCAAACAAATAGCGTGTTTTTAAAAGATACTAACTATCAAAAGATTGGCACTTTTTTATGTCTGGTTTGAATGTGAAATTACATCCAATGAACAACATTGTATCAAATTGTAAGAATATATTAAAAATATACTTTAAACCACTTAAATTAATAATTTATCGCTATTAATTATTTCGGTTAAAAAAAGTTTTTTTAAATTAAAATTTATTAATTTTCACTATTCATCAGAATATGAAAGTTATCCAAAAAGTACCAAAATATCACTCTAAGATAATTTCGATATTCCGAATCCAAAAATGTGGTCCATTTTGAAATAAAATTTAAAAAATTTCAAAAAGTGGTTATTACTATTCATAACGGCTTGTTTTAATAATATTTTAATAGCATATCATTGTTTAGTGAAACTCGGTATTGCGTACTACACACGCTATCAAGGAAGGTCGCGATTGCGTGTAATGCAAGGCAAGTCAAGGATGCATGTTGTGCAAGATCCTTTTGGTGTAGCGTACAACACAAGACATTAATGAAATTAAAAAGAATATTTTTCAAAAAATCTCGGGGTGTTACAGTTTTCTTTGAAAAAATACATTTTTGAGAAAATATTTATTTTTCTCTAAAATAATAATTATTTTCCTTTCAAAAAAATACAAAACCAATAAAATTGTAAAAAAAATATTTTTTAAATTAGTTACTCTTATTAACACACTCTAATTTAATATCTTGTTTATAATTTTAATGATTAAATAATATTCTATTAGAGTATCACTTTTTATTCTAAACCTGGTATTGTGTGCATAAAAAGATATTGAAGATGATGATTTTATTTTAAAAGAATTATATTATAAGGTATAATGTTGTGAAATTATACTATAATATTTGTTTTTTGTGTCATATACCCAATTGAACTTGATTTTTCTCTTTTAAAATCTAAGGGTTTTATAAAAAAAGATCAATACTATAAAACCAAAACTACCATGTAAAATGAAACAGTAAACATCTTGAAATGATGATTTAAAAAAAAATTATTAATAAATTTGTGTTGAAATGTTATAAATGGTTTATATATGATATAATATGTATATAAATGATTTTGGTATAGAATTATAGTAAATCTATATTTATTATATCGAAGGTTAGGGAAATTTTAAAACAAATGGAACTTGAGGTAATAAATTTATGTTTTAATCTCATTGTTTATCATGATTAATTTTAATTGAGTTTTCAACGATTTGATTTTACAACCTACATCTCAATAATATCATGTAAATTATTCTCCTATGGTTATTTTTAGTGACTTAATGCTTTCATTTAATTTTTCTCTCTTTTAAAACTCAAGAGACTAAAAGAATGGGTTTTTAGATAAATACATTATTTATCACTTCCGTCAGAAATACTTTTTCTTCCATATTTATTCATTCTAAAAATGTTTTGATGAATGTTTTTTATATTATATTATTATTGTTTAAATTCATTTCTCCCTTGTTTAAATAAGTATAAATGGTTTAAATGTAACATTCTTGTCATTTCCCCAAAAATATATTGTAGACTTCTTACCAAAAATGTGAAGGGAATCATTCTTTTAACATGCACAACATTAACGGAAATTCCCACCATCATGACCACTTAGTAAATTAAGCCTTTAATTACAAGTTACATAGTATATTTTCAATGAAAATCGTTTCATAATATTTGAGAATTTTTTTGAATTTATATAATTTAATTCAATATTAAAAGTGTTTGTTCCTTAATATGAACTCCATGTGATCTTTTAAATTCATTTTTTATCTAAGATGAAACCCCTTGAGATTGATTATGATTTATTAAGGACATAATACAATGATAAAATAATTATTCTTTCTCTATATTGTTTATGATTATGATTATATGATATTTATAAAACTTATTTATTTTCTATAGGTTAAACTATCATGAAATGTTAAAAAGATTATAAAACCCATTTAATTTCCTTCAGTTATTATACGATGAATGTTTTATGATCTTGTACCACACATATGAATGATTTTAATAATATTATTGGTGGTCCCGAAATTATATCTCTCTCTAATAAATAGGGTTAATATAAATATATCATGTAATAATAATGACTGTAATGAGGAGTGAACCTAGTTCTTTAAGGGACATTGTCTACTCTGATAGTCTTGGTAGTGTTCCTTAACTAACATAATGATTTTTATACTTATGTGTATGCCATAAAATATTGTCTTATTCTCATATTATGATATCATGGATCAAATTATTTTATTCCTTTATGATTCATTTATTTTTAAATTCCAATATTTATTACATGCTTCAAGATTATAGACTATGATATATTGGGAATATATTTTTAAATATTATGATAATGTTCACATACCCTTAAACTATTGTTATGTTCATGTGATAATTGATGTATCCCTTTTTACCCATATTTAGTGTCTATACTCACTCTTTCTTTTGTTTCAATACCATATTATATAAATATATGTTTTAAGTATGAAATGTCTTAGAAGGGTTCTAATTTTAAATAACTACATGGTAGATGATGTAGATCTCTTATGAAAAAATTATTCATATATTAATATTTCCAATTACACTAAACAATCATGGTTAAATCATGGATAATAATGTATTATATGAAATATTCCATTAAAATTTTGTAATATATATGTATGAGAAGTATGGGGTTCTCTAGATGGTATTAGAGAATGGTTTAGTTAATCTTTAATGAACACAAATATAGATATTTGGTGAAAACCTTGAGGATAAGTTTAAGAATAATATCAAACCCAAATATTTTTGTAATTTAGAAAATATATGTTTTTCATTATAATAGATCACTATTAGGATAGTAAATTTGGATGTGGTTATAACACTGATTCATCTATAGGTAACAACAATTAAAAGAGTTAGACAATTATATTTCGATCATCATTCTAGCACATGTTGAGTGTTCCCTTAATACACAAATCATTTTATATTCTTGGAGTATATGATTGGGTTAATCGAAATTTTTATTATGAACCTTTACGAAGGATTTGAATAGATGTAGTAATATATTGACATGAATTCCACAAAATTATTGCCCAGATCATGTTTGTCACTTAACCTTAGACACACCTGCTCTTATGACAATGGTTGTCGATTAACAATGTGGATATAAAGTAAAAAAAATGAGGAGACTATACACCTATATCATAGTATAGAACCATATTAAATATAAAATTCATTATATCCACTAGAGATACCAGAAAGCATAAATAAATTAAAATAGTGTCATGTTATAATAAAATAAGATACAAAGAGGCTTGGAAGTCCATGCCATATGTACAACATAAATCTCCCACAAGTTCAATCACATATAATAAATATAATAATAATAAATAAATACTTTAAGATCTAATAAAAAGTTTATGAAATGACACATATCCAATATTGAGTACCCTATTGAGCTTTTCCATACCGATCATCCGACTCTACATACACAGCTCCCTCAATCCTGAATTCCCAGGCCTTCATACTATCCAGCATGCATCCATACTGAACTTGAAAAAAGTAATAAGGATTGAAAACACACCAAGGATCACATATATAGGGAGATAAATAAATATTAGTCGGCCACATCCAACGGTGAACCACTAACCTACCACCATAAGTTAATTCTCATGAAATACGATCATCCTAGCTAAAACATAAAAGAGATAAATACAAATAAAACCATGGTAGATCCCAAGGATTATGACTCAGATTTACAATACCTACATCAACCAATACTAGTGTGTCTCTAATAATGACTCAATGACAGTTCATCCCAAATAACATGTAAACTTGTAATGTCCCAGAATTTCTGAATAATGTTTTTAATTATATGGAATTATTTCGGGACTGTGAAATATGACGGTGTGTGATTCTGAGGCCTGGAGTTCTCGGAATGATTTGTTGAAGTTTTTTTACGCTTTAATTAGGGCGAGTAACTAGTTTTCCTAAAAAATTGGGATAACTCTTAAAAGGTTGACCAGATCAAAAATCTGAGGGCACTGTTGCATTCAGAATGGCGGGTTTACCCCATGACAGTCTTAAGTTTGGTCAGCGTGGGCCTCCTGTGAGAAAACCCAAAAGTCCCATAAATGTAAATAAAATAATTAAATAAATTATTTTATCTTTCAAATGCATATTACTCACAAATGGTAGCTCAGATTGAAAATATAAGACCACAGTTGAACTTGTGAGGTCATGATCTATTTAAGCAGAAACTAACTTGGGTTGACACTATCTACCATTGAAAGTTAGTTTTTGGATGTAAATAAAATAATTAAGTAAAAATTATTTTATTATAAAATTCATAACTTTTAAATGGTAACTCATATTGGAAATATAGTAGTACCATTGGGTTATTTGAGGCCTGTTTCACTTGGGCAAACCCCAAACTCGATTAGACTGGGTCGAGGGTGACTGTTAATAATTTTCTGAACACTATTTCGTGTATGTTCAGTAAACGTGCGGGTGGGTTTTTCTAAATTTTGAATCGGTGCTCAGAATTTAAATCTGATGGCACTGTTGAACTCGCAGCACCAATATTCACTTAAAGAGACCTTTACCTCGACCATAGTAGATCAAGGGTGGAAGTTAGTTTGTCACTTATTCGAGAAATAATAAAATAAAATAAAATGGTGTAAGATTTAAATTTTCTTTTCTTCTAAAACTCCCATGTAGATGTTTCACAGGTGGGGACCACTGAAATAAAACCTCCCATGAGAGGTTATGATGTTGAGGACCACAAAGCCTAATCCTCCCATGATAGGTTATGGTGGTGGGGACCACCCAAGGCTAAACCCCCTTGAACTCCTTCTTATGTGTGGGGAAGCCTTTTAAACTTCTCACACTTTAATGGTGCCACCCCCTGTAATTAATTTCATTCCAACCTCATCAATTAATTAAGTCGAGACAACTTAAATTATGTAAAAAATTAAATTAGGGAAACATATGAGAAGTTGACTACTTTGCAATTTGGTGGATTTTGGAGAGAAGAAATATTGGGAGGATTACAATTCTTCTGTAAAGACCCGGAAATTTCAATGAAATTTTCTTTCTTAAATACTTTGGAATTTTACAAGTCTGTGACTTCTGAAGACACTTGATTCTGAGGACCGGTGTGCCCGGAATCAATTTATGAAGTTCAGATCGGGTACGTTCAGTGAACAAACGAGCAGGTTTTCTTATCTTCTGAACCGATTCTCAGAATTGAAATCTGAGGGCACTGATGAACTCGTTGCGCCGGTAATTGCATAAGGGATCCTTTACTGCAGTTGCGGTTTAGGCGGGTTGAGAATTAATAATTGGGGATTTAGAATTAAATAAATAAAATTGTTAGACAAATTTTATTTATATCTATGGTGGTTAAATCCTAAAAAGGGGAGTTAAGGGTGGTACCCACAACAACCTAACTACCCTTGTGTGGATATTTGGGAGGTGGGGAGCACACAAGCCCCAACCTTTCATCTCCCTTGAAACCCCCCTTAAAATCCCTTGCATTTATTGTGACAACCATTCTCTTTATTAAGTGTGTTAAACTCTCCACCTTCCTCCCAATTAAATTTCCAACACATTATAATTAATTAATGGGATTCTATAATTAAATAATTACATTGTTTTATTCTTAGATCAATTGTTGTGAGAATAAAATAATAGGAAGATATATTATTTTATTTTGGAAATTGTGGTGTTGGAGAAAACCTGATAAATCTATGAAGATATTGATAAAGAAATTGTTCTTATCATCGTTGAAGAAATCCTCCAATGGAGAACGACGCACTCTTCTCCACGACGCCGGTTTCACAAAGAACGAAGGCACACCTTCCTTTATCTTCTTTGTGACGTCGTTCTTCGCGATTCCATCTACTGCAATGTTCATCTTCCATGGATCGACGACATGTGACATCTTTGAGAGGTAGGGGAATTTTGTATATTACTCATTTATGTGGTTTATACCCTCGAGGTTGTGCGTATATTTTTAGGATTTATCTTTTTGGATTCCTTACCCCAGTTTAATTTCTCATGATGAACACAAATTAAATAAATTAATTCGTGGATTGATAAACAATTGATTGAATTAATTTTCTTCTTGTTTATCCTGAATTTGAGATTCTTGAAGCATGATAAATATTTAATTGTCATTCCCCCATGTTCTAGATTCTCAAAAACAATGGCCAAACTAACACGGCTATCGATCATCACATAAATCGAGATCATTTCCTATTCATGATCCGCACATTCTTCACGTGTAATTCATCATCAAATAATTAAGCGTGCTGGAAACTCGATGTTTCGTTGGGAGAAACATACAGATGTAGAGATATTGACCTGAGGAACAAGAATCTATGATCGTCGTAATTGTTGGGGTTAGAACGATGGTGCAGTGGACAGGAGGTATAGCAGCATGGCAGGTCGGAAGCAGTCCCTGTGCGAGGGGGAGGCGCAGCGTTCCGGGTTCATGTGGGCTGCGTGAAATTTTGAGGAGAATGGAACGTTGAATAATATGGTAGATTGGAGGAGAAGGGAACGTGGAATAATGGTAAATGAGGGATTTGTTGATAAATTTCAGCGCTCTAAAAGGGGCCAAAGCATGATTGATTTTAGTGTTTGAAATATGAATTAAATGAACAATTAATAATAATAATAAAATATTGTTATTATTAATTTTGTTGATAAAACACTTTTTCGACAGTAACTTATTCGTGCAACCTCGGTTTCATGATCCATGTGCTGCAGTGCTACCCAGATTCCGAGACGGACATTTCGAGTCCAATATTGGATGCCTTTTTCGGGTTTTTGGATCTAGTACCTGAAGCACTCAGAAAATAATAGATTTAATATTATTATTAAATCTTCGACCTGCCATAACTCATGTGTGCGACGTCCGATTGGCTTTCCATCAGTGGTGATGTAATCTTGTCTTTAAGAAGGTCGATTCAAGTCTAATGTGAGATACTAAATTTTGGATCGTGGCTTGGGTCCACGAAACACCAAATGATAATAATAATAATATTATTACGGGATCTTATATCTGACATATCTCTCTCATATGGTGTCGGAATGACGAACCGTCTGTGATGTTGTGACCCCGGAATTAAGATAGATGTTTCAAGAAAATTTTTGGATATTTAAGTTGAGGATGAGGTGCAGGCCCCACGAGGCTTGGTTCACATGTGTTGCGGTGAAATGCATCTTTTTCATCAGCTATTCGTTTCGGACCAATGGGCAGTCCATCTCGTGTGTTTTTTTGGTATGGATTGTAATGGTGTGATAGGTTGGGTTAAACAGTTTCATTTGAAGTACAACCGGGTTGGATTGAACATGAATCCAACAGGGCCCTCAGTAATAAAACACTTATAACTTAAGGACCGGATGTATGATTGATTTGTCGTCAATTACGTTGGATTACTTATGATGAGAATTTTTTTCGGGATTCTCCACATGAGGTTTGGATGCATTTGGAGTACGGTCGGGTAGGTTTATCTAAGAAACCAACCGGGCCCCTAGAATGAAAATGATAATAACTCACAGATCGGGCGTCCGATTGATGTTCCGTCTGTTACATTGAGACCCCTATAACGAGGCATTCCTTTAAGATACTTTCACGTGAGATTACATGAAACTTGGAAGTATTGACCAGTATCTCGTGGAGCAAACCCTCATAGAGAGGAGCGTACGACATGCGGAGACCTAGTAGTTGTAGACCTGACGAATTCTTGACCGATTCGACTGGGAGAGATTCGATTAGCCAAGTGGACGGAGTGCCTGATATTTGGTGGCAGACCCACGGCAGACGGAGTTCCTGGTGGTTGGCAGCAGACCCGCGGTACTCGACAGGAGGAGTACCTCTGTAGGCTATTACGGGGAGCGCCAAATATTTGGCGGCAAACCCACAGTGGACGTAGCGCCCGATATTTGGAATCAGACCCGCGATACTCGATAGGAGGAGTACCTCAGCAGTCTAAAGTTAGTGAGTAGCGCCTCAGAGTCGTGACAGGGCCACTATACTCGATAGAGGGGGACTTCTCTAATAGTTGTGGTTTTGATAATGAAAATCCTGGTTTGAGCTGAGTCAATGACCTTTGTGTTTTCCTCATGATTGAGATATATTACTTGATAACTTAGGTATATGTATGGTCATATACCTAACTAAAGGTTATCTGTTGAGATCCTTCTCTGTAGTTATCCTTGTTGGATTTAGTGAGACCTTGAGGGTATCGGGGTCCCTACTGTGTATCGTTATACTCACCACTGCATGGGCTATGTCGACACCTCATTGTGTTGGATGTAGATGACAAACAACACTGACGGAGATCGAGTGTATGAGGACTAGACGACACCTGGAGGTGGACCTCATGACGAGTCGATACCCGGAGGTGGACCTCACAATGAGTCGGTACCCGGAGGAGGTTTACAGATGAGGGCGCTGAGGAGGCTATCTGTACCTACCCTTTAGGTAGGATCCATGGTGGATGATCCAGGAGCTGCTTGTCACCATCTAGTTGTTTTGTCTTTTACCTTGTACTTTACAGTTGGGATTGTATTTCCAGCCCCTTACTTTTAGCACTACTTCTGATTTTAGTTTTTATTAGTGTTGTATTCTGCTTGTACTCTGGTTGAATGTGTCTAAATTTATAAAGGCAATGTCTTCCCAATTATAGGGATTTATGCCATTTGGTGCTAGTCATCATCCCCTGGCCTATGGAAGGCGGGCTTGGGGTAGTCATGGAACAGGCCCTGAGGACGGGTCGTGACAAATTTGTATTAGAGGAGTCCGTTCTACCGCAGAACATAGGACTCTGATATTTTTTTTTCTGTGAATAAATAGTTTTAAGAGTACTAAGTGTGGTTTTCAGTTTACGGAGTCCAGTGTTGGTGCGGAAGCCGATGTATTCATACAACAGGCCCCCGAATTCTGATTTCCGACTCAGTGCACGAAAACACTGATTGCGTGTGTATTTCCAAAATTTTTCATTAAGTCATCTCAAACTAGGTCAGCTCACCAGGTATATTCTTTTGACCATGTCGCATCTGTTTATTTCAGGATGCCTCCTCGTAGACCACTAGCTAGGGCCCCGAGAGTTGTATGTTCTAACAGCCCGCCAAGCGACAAAGCTTCAGTACATGGTCTTCTTCTTGTTGAGGCACCAGAGGAGGCACCAGCGGAACTACCACCCATTGGGCCACCGATGCCACCAGCCCTAGCAACAGGCAATGCACACCACTTGAGCATGCTGTATGAGTTCCAATGCCAGGGGAAACCTAGTTTCTGTGGAGAGATGGACGCACATGCAGTGGAGGATTGGCTCGAGGTTGTGGTGAGAGTCTTTAGGCTAGTAGGTACACCAGCGGACTTCATGGTGATCCTTCCTACCAGCCTTATTCAGGAAGCAGCAGGAAGATGGTGGAGCCTAATGCTTCAGATGCATGGTGAGGCATCACGTCTATGAGAAGACTTAGAGAGCCGGTTCTGGGCAGAGTTTGTACCAGCCACCCTTCGAGCGGTGTGGATACGGGAGCTACTTCAACTGCTGCAAGGCAACATGAGTGTAGCTCAGTACTAAGTGAGGTTCACAGACCTCTTCCACTACTCCAATAATATGGTACGAGACCTGTTCTTCAGGGCCCGGACCTTCGATCAGGGACTCAGGCGAGAGATTATAGCTTCAGTTATCTCCCACAACATTCCGACGCAGACAAGAGTGTTGGAGCAAGCCCATATAGTTGATAGTTTCCTTACTGAGATGTCTCTAGTAGTGGGACCCACCACTAGTTGACTGGAAGTGGAGTATTATATAGCTGGCAGTAAACAGATGACACATGTGTCCAAGAGGACCAGAACCACCCGTGGCTGACTGCACGACTCATGTCCAGTTGTGAGGGGCAACCAGAGTGGAGATAGAGCCAGTCATGCTAGGAGCGGGCAGTATTACTCCTGCAGCGGGCTTGGTCACCTGGCACGTGACTGTCCGACCCACCATAAAGATGATCAAAAGATAAATGAAATACCTCCCAGTTTGATGCAGAAGTTCAATCAAGATGAACCGAAAGGAGCAGCGACCGTGGCAGAGGAGCTGGCCATGCAACTGGTGGTGGACGACGCTTCGAGGTGTTACCACCACCACCACCAGAAGGTCCACTCCAACCACCGTGAACAAGTGGATATGGGAGAGTACATCTTCGGGCAACTGAAAAATATGATTATAGAGCTCCGGTAGCAGGAGGATAGGATCGGGACTAGTTCTAGGAATGGATGACTTTGTTTTTTTGGTACTTCTAGTTTCCATGTTGTTGTTGTTGTGTTTTCATTGTGTCTTTGTACTTTGAGCTGCAGTAATAAAAGACAATTGTCATTGTGCATTTGCTTTCATTTTTTTTGTGTACAAAGAGGTTCCAGTTTAAACTATTGACTTGACCCTCACTATTGATATTCCTACTCAAGGAGACCCAGTGACCACACACTGATGCCGACAGTGTGACTCAACCCTTGGAGGCGAGAGTAAAGGGTGGGTCTCTTGGTGTTAGCGTCTAGGACTTATGACGTCATCCATGGCATGAATGTATCATTCATGTGAGTATTGAATATATTAGGAAATGGGAATGTTTCTCCAGGGGATGAGACTGGATTTCTCTTTTTGTCAATGGAGAAATCTTAGCAGCTTCTACAGGTCATAGGTGAATAAGGGTGATCGACGACTGACTTACCAAGTCGTCCAACTTCCTACCGACCAGAGATGGTATGAGCTACGATGGAGAAGGTGCAGATCATCCAGGAGGGGATAAAGACTACACAGAGCAAGAAGAAACCCTATGTTGATAGGAGATGGAAACCATGTTTTCTTATGGGTCTCACCTCAATGAGGTCTACATAGATTTGGATGATGCGGCTAGTTATCTTCGCGATTCATCGGACCATTTCAGGTTCTCAGCAGAGTAGGCGAGGTGGTTTAGCTCTTGGCCCTCCACCTCAGTTACACTGGGTGCATGACGTCATCCACGTATCTCAGCTATGGAGATGCGTGAATGGCCTAACCATCATCATCGACCACTGGGAGCTAGATATCGATTACGGGGTGACTTTCAATGAGTTTATTGTAGATATTAAGGATAGAGAGGAGTAGTTCCTACAAGGACGGTCGATTCCTATGGTGCATATTCATTAGCAGCATGGAAACCTCTACGAGAGAACATGAGAACGGAAGGCTTAGATGCATGCTCAGTAACTCTTTTGTTTTCCCTAGTGTGTGTTGAAGCTTTACGGGGATGTAAATCCCTGAGATGAGAGTAATGTATAGACCCAGAAATATCAACGAATTTTTTTCATTAAATAATTTATAATTTTACGAGTCTGTGGCTGTTGACGGGACTTGATTCTGAGGCCCGGTGTGCCCGAAATCAATTTCTGAAGTTTAGATTGGGTACGTTCAGTGAACGAATGAGCAGGTTTTCCTATCATTTGAACCGGTGCTCGGAAATGAAATCTGAGGGCACCGATGAACTCGCATCACCTGTAATTTCTTAAGGGAACCTTTACCGTAGTTTCATTTTAAGCAGGTTGAGAATTAATAATTGAGGATTTAGAATTAAATTAATAAAATCATTAGAAAAATATTATTTATATCTATGGTGGTTAAATCCTATAAAAGGGAGTTAAGGGTGGGACCCACAACCACCTAACTACACATGTTTGGATATTTGGGAGGTGGGGCCTACAGAATCCCCAACCTTTCATCTCCCTTGAAACCCCCCTTAAACTCCCTTGCATTTATTGTGACAACCATTATCTCTATTAAGTGTGCTAAACTCTCCACCTTCCTCCCAATTAAATTTCCAACACATTATAATTAATTAAGGGGATTCTCCAATTAATTAATTAATATTTTTGATACTTAGGTCAATTTTTGTGAGATTAAAATAATAGGAAGAACTACTATTTTAGTTGGGAAATTGTGGTGTTGGAGAAAACCTGGGAAAGCTATGGATATATTGATAAAGAAAGTGTTCTTCTCTTCGATGAAGAATGCCTCCAATGAAGAATGACGGCCTATTTTCCACGATGCCGTTTCCACAAAGAATGACGACGCACCTTCCATACTCTTCACCGTGATGCCATTCTTCACGACGCTATCTACCGCGATGTTCGTCTTCCGAGGATCGACGACGTGCGACGTAATTGCGCGGGAGGGGAATATTGTATATTACTCATTTATGTGGTTTATACCCTCAAGATTGAGCGTATATTTGTAGGATTTATCTTTTTAGATTCTTTACCCCGGTTTAATTTCTCATAATGAACGCAAACTAAATAAATTAATTCATGGATCGATAAACAATTGATTGAATTAATTTTCTTCTTGTTTATCCTGAATTTGGGATTCTTGAAGCCTGATAAATACTTAATTGTCAATCCCCCATGTTCTTGATTCTCAAAAACAATGGCCAAAATAACACGGCTATCGATCGGCACATAAACCGAGATCCTTACTAATTCATGGTCCGCGCATTCTTCATGTGTTCTTCTATCGTCAAATAATTAAGCGTGCTAGAAACTCGATGTTTTGTTGAGCGCGACATACGAACGCGGAGATCTCGATACAAGGATCAAGAATCTGTGATCGTCAAAATTGTTGGGGTTAGAACGAAGGTGAAGCGGACCGAAGGTGTAGCAGCGCGGAAGGCCGGAAGCAGGCCATGTGTGAGGTGGAGGCGCTGCGTTCCCGGTTCGTGCGGGCTACGTGAAATTTGGAGGACAAGGGAACATGGAATAATGTGGTAGATTGGAGGAGAAGGGAACATAGAATAATGGTAAATGATGGATTTTTTTATAAATTCTAGTGCACTAGAAGGGTCCATAGCATGACTGATTGTAGAGTTGGAAATATGAATTAAATAAACAATTAATAATAAATAAATAAAATTGTTATTATTAATTTTTTTGATAAAACACTTTTTTGACCTAAAAATATTCGTGTAACCTCGGTTTCACGAACTTTCTATGGCAGTGCGACCCAGATTCTGAGTTGGACATTCTGAGTCCAATATTTGATGTCTTTTTTGGGTTGTTGGATCGGGTACCCGAAGCACTCAGAAAATAATAGATTTAATGTTATTATTAAATCTTCGACCCCCCATAACTCATGCGTGCGACGTCCGATTGGAATTCCATCAGTGGAGATGTATTCCTGTTTTTAAAAAGGTCAATTCAAGTCTAATGTTCGATACTAAATTCTGGTTCGTGGCTTGCGTCAACAAAACACCCAATGATAATAATATTATTATTATTATGGGATCTTGTATCTGACATATCTCTCTCATACGGTGTTGGAATGACGAACCGTCTGTGATGTTGCGACCCTAGAATTAAGACAGATGTTTCAAGACAAATTTTAGATATTTATGTCAAGGTCAAGGCGCGGGCCCCATGAGCCCCGGTTCGCGCGTGTTGCGGTGAAATGAACCTTTCTC
Organism: Viscum album; assembly: GCA_963277665.1. NCBI lineage: Eukaryota > Viridiplantae > Streptophyta > Magnoliopsida > Santalales > Viscaceae > Viscum > Viscum album. The sequence continues at coordinate 1,917,390,926 of OY728161.1, read as the reverse complement.
ATCGGCTATCCATTTTCGACCAATGGGTAGTCCATATCGTGTGTTTTTCAGTATAGATCGCATTGGTGTGACTGGTTTGGTTAATCAGTGTCATTTGAAGTACAACGAGGTTTGATCGATCATGAATCTGACTGGGCCCTCGGTAATAAAACACTTATAACTTAAGGACTGAACGTCCCATTGATATGTAGTCAATTACATTGGATTCCTTATGATGATAAAATTATTTTGGAATACTCTACATGATGTTTGTATGCAGTTGGAGTATGGTCGAGTTGGTTTATCTTAGAAACCAATCGGGACCCTTGAATAGAAATGCTAATAACTCACAGACCGGGCGTCCAATTGGCGTGCCATCTGTTGAGTTGAGACCCCTATGACAAGGCGGTCCATTGAGATGCTTCCACGTGAGATTATGTGAAACTTGGAAGTATTGACCATTTGCTTGTGGAGTGAACCCTCCTAGAGACGAGCACACGGTGTGCAGAGACCTAGTAGCTGTAGACCTGACGAATGCTTGACCGATTTGACTTTGAGTGATTTGATTATCCTAGTGTTCAGAGAAATCGGTCTTTTGAGGCATACCCACGATGGATGGAGCGCCTGGTAGTTGGCAGCAGACCCGCGATACTTGACTGGAGGAGTACCTCTGTAGGCTATTAGTGGGAGCGGCCGGTATTTGGCGGCAGACCCATAGCGGACATAACACCCTGTATTTGGCAGCAAACCCACGGTACTCGACAGGACGAGTACCTCAGTAGTCTAAGGTTAGTGAGTAGTGCCTCTAAGTCCTAACAGGGCCAGTGTACTCGAAAGAGTGGGAGTTCTCCTGTATTTTTGGTTTCGATAATGAAAATCCTAGTTTGATCTGATTCAATGACCTTTGTGTTTTTCTCATGATTGAGATGGATTACTTAATAACATAGGTATATGTATGGGAATATACCTAAGTAAAGGTTATCTGTTGAGATACTTCTTTGTGGTTATCCTTGTTGGATTTAGTGAGACCTTGAGGGTCTCGGGGTCCCTACTAAGTGTTGTTATACTCACCCATGCATGGGCTTTTCCTGCACATCGTTGTGTTGGATGCAGATGACAGACAATGCTAACGGAGGTCGAGTCTACGAGGACTGGATGACACCTAGAGGTGGACCTCACTACGAGTCGGTACCAGGAGGTGGACCTCACGACGAGTCAGTACCCAGAGGAGGTTGGCGGACGACGGTGCTGAGGAGGCTATCTGTACCTACTCTTCAGGTAGGATCCATGGTGGATGATCTAGGAGCTTCTTGTCACCTTCCAGCTATTTTTTCTTTTACCCTGTACTTTATAGTTGCGCTTGTATTCCCAGCCCCTTACTTTCAGCACTACTTCTGATTTCAGTTTTTCTTAGTTTTTTCTTCTTCTTTTACTCTAGTTGAATGTGTTTACAATTTATAAAGGCAATGCCTTCCTAGTTATAGGGATTTATGCCTTTTGGTGCTAGTCTCTAGCCCCTGGCCTCTGGAAGGCGGGCTTGGGGTAGTCAATACACCAGCCCTGAGGACGGGTCGTGACATATCCAACGAAGAACTTCTTCCACAAAGAACGTTCCTCCAACGAAGAGCGTCGATGCCTGACTTTGACTTCCTCCTCAGGAAATCCTGCAACTTGTGATGGATTCAATCAATGACTGTTCATTCCACCTCGTCGACAACAAAAAATGAAGGAGGTAGGGGTATAAATTGAGTATGATTATATTCCCATGTTCTTCCCTTCTAAAACAAATAACACGGATCAACTCACTATCTAGTTGATCAGCAGATGTTTTCTTTTGCAGGTTGTGAATAGTTATTGCAGAAGGTTGTGGGGAGGGTGTTTGAATTATTTTTATTTACCTATTCTTGATATTATTATTCTTTTTGATCCATTTTCTACTGCTCTAATGCATAGAGTGTGGGCCATCAAACATGGCCGGACCCCCCCCCCCCCCCCCCCCGTCGTTCTTCATAAATGGTGTATCCTTCGCGATGAAAGAAGGAGAATTTGGTGGCGGAGACCGGTGCTTGCGGTTGGAACTAGTGGAACTCGAGAACCACCGGCAAAGGCACGATGCCCCGCTGCCCCACAATTTTCATGCCCCGCGGCGTTCCACCATTCGCGGCCATCGTCGCCCCGTGGCCACGTCATACCGCCCGGCGGTGTTGCCGCGCCGCCCCGCCCGAGCCGCACCATGCCCCGTGGCCTCGTTCCCTCATGATACCCCCCATGGATGATCCGCCCCATGCCCCATGACCCCACACCCTAACGACACCACCGTAGCCGAGCTTCCTCACGACACCGGTGGCCTCCGCCATCCTGGCCGATCCGCTTCTGCTGAGCCACCCCGCGGCCTCGCACCCTCGCGGCACCCCCGTGGCCGAGCCGCCCCCGTTCCTCGCAGCACCCCTGAGGCCTCACGGTCCTCGCGGCCTACTGGGCCACACCCAACAGGCTGGACCACCTAGCGGGTCGGGCCGGACCCAGTGGGTCCGGCTGAGTCCATCTAAACCAGATACAACCCTATACTTTACATGGGCCATTACTTTGGCACCAGACGTCTATTTGAAGAACCATCAAGGGTTACAGAAACCTTGGAGCGAGATAGTACCTTTGATATTCCCCACTGTAGTTTTGGATAAAATAGGGATATGGTCAGGTTGGATCGAACACGAATCCAACCAGGCCCTCGGGACTACAATTCTAATAACTCACATACCGGGTATCAGATTAATGCACCGTCTGTTGTGTTGAGACCCGTATGATGTGGTGGTCCTTTGAGATACTTCTTCATGATACTTCATTGTTGTTGGAGTATCGACCAGTCGCTTATAAAGAATACCCTACCAGAGATAAGTGATTGTAGTGTGGGAACCCTGTAACTGGCTGTGATGTGAAGAATATAGAGCCATCCTATGTGGGTCCTCACTTAGAGTGATCCTGTGTGGTTCATCACCTAACGATCCTGTATGGGTCTGCACCTTATGATCTTGTGTGGGTCAGCACGTAGAGTGATCATGTGTGGGTCATCACCTAGAGCGATCTTGTGTGGGTCAGCACTTGGAGCGATCTTGTGTGGGTCACCACTTAGATTGATCTTGTACGGGTCAGCACCTAACGATCGAGTGTGGGTCAGCACCTTGCAATCCTATGTGGGTCAGCACTTAGGGTGATAATGTGTGGGTCAGCACCTAGAGCGATCCTGTGTGGGTTAGCACGTAGAGAGATCTTATGTGGGTCAGCACCTAGAGCGATCATGTGTGGGTCATCACATAGTGCGATCCTGTGTAGGTCAGCACCTAGCGATCCTATGTGGGTTAGTACCATGCGATCCTGTGTGGGTCAGCACATAGCGACCTTGTGTGGGTTAGTATCGTGCGATCCTATGTGGGTCAACACCTTTTGATCCAGTGCGGGTCTACCTTTTAACAAAGTAAGATGATTCAGTTGTTATATATAATCATCTATACTAATCTACATAAGATATACATGGTGTTAGATGATTTCGTACCTATGTGGTACTTTTCTTCGTGGTAATACCATGGTGGTATTCTTCAGTTTGGCATACCTGTGTGGAACTTGCCTGTGTGGTATTCCATCCTTCGTGGATTAGTTGACCTTGGGGATTTGGATTTGGACACTATGTTTTTCTCATGATTGAGATGGTTATACTTGGAAACTTAGGAATATGTATGGGCATATACCTAAGTATAGTTGACAGTTGACTTCATTCTTTGAGGTTTATCCATTGTGGATTTTGTGAGACCTTGAGGGTCTTAGGGTCCCTACTAAGTATCTTTATACTCACCCATGAATGGTCTATTCCCACACATTGTTGTGTTTGGTGCATATGACATATAGCATTGATTTAGGCTGAGAGTACCAGAACTGGACGATGCTCGGAGGTGGACCATATGGCATGTTGGTACGCAGAGGAGATGGGAGTACGTGGAGTGCTGAGGAGGTGATCTGTACCTACCCTTCAGGTAGAAACCTCAGAGGACGACCCAGTTACTCTCTTTATCCTTCTTCAGTTGTGTTGTATTTCATTTTTACTCGTACTTTCTAGTTGGGCTTGTATTCTAACCCCTTTTACTTACTGTACTCACACTATTTACTATTCAGTTTACATGAGTTCATATCATGGTGTGTGATTGGTTGTGTGTGTTATAGGTTATAAAGGCAATGCCTTCCATGTTTTTGGGAATACGCCTTCGGTGCTAGTCGCCAGCCCCTGGCCTATGGAAGGAGGGCTTGGGGTAGTCACATCACAGGTCCTAGGGAATGGGTCGTGAAAAATTGGTTTCAGAGGAGTCGGTTCTACCATAGAACATTTGACTCTGATATTTTTAACGGTAATGGTTTTAAGTGTAGTGGGTGTAGTTTTCAGTTTAGGGAATCCAGTGTTCATACGATGGCTGACGTATCCATACACCAGCACCCTGACTTCTAATTTCTGACTCAGTGCATGAAAACATTGATTGCATGTGTGTTTTGAAAAGTTTTCTTGTGTTTTCTTGAGTCAGCTCACCAGGTATAACTTAATGATAATGGTGCACCTGTTCCTTATCAGGATTCCACTATGTTTACAACCAACTAGGATTACCGAGAGAGTACAAGATGATGACCCACCGAGCGACTATGCTCTGGTGCAGGGCCCTTTTAATTTGTTGGCACCTTCAGGTAGTGTACCAGTAGCCCCACCACCTGTTGGGCAGCAGTTACCACCAGCCTCACTAGCGAGAAGTGCACCCTGACTAAGTGCATTGCACGATTTCCTACAGTATAAAAGTCTGAGGTATACAGATTCCCACGCAGCTGAGGGCTGGCTGGAGGCGGTTTCTAGAGTTTTCCACCTAGTTGAGACACCAGTAGAGCAGATGGTGATCTTAGCTAGTAGTCTTTTCTAGTGAGTGACAATGAGGATGGTATGCATAGTGACAAGGCTTCGGTATGTGGATTGTTGCCCGAGATGATACGTTCGGGTACTATTCCTGCAATATCACTACCCATTTGTCAGTAATTACAACCGATGGTACCAGTAGATGACACATGTAGGCTTAGTGCCTTATACATGTTTCAGCATCAGATACCCCTTTGGTTCTGAGGTGACCCCGACCCATAGGCGGCTGAGGACTAGCTTGAGGAGGTGGATGAGAGTTCCCTAGATCTTCTATAGTTTTCACATGACGACATGTCAGTGGATGATTATTCATTAAGGCGTGCCGACCATATCAGGTACTCAATGAATACAGTACAACCAGTGCTTTAGGGTTCAAACCCCTAAGTGAGGTGTGTTTAGGGATGTCCGAGCCAGCATTATTCCTTTATGCATTCCTACTTATGTTAGGGTGCTAGATAGTACCCCTGTGGTTGAATTTTTTTTGGATTATCAGATACAAACAGTGAATGTTAGTTGTGGGAAAGTAGGAAACGGGCGCCAATCTCAAAGAAATGGGCATGTAAAATGTTTCCAGAAGAAGAAGTGTTAGGGACAGATGAATCATCATGGCAGAAAATATGGAAGCAGAACTAGGAGAGTAACATGAGGTGTTGTACTCTTCGAGATGTCACAACCACCCCCTTTTTGTGTACCAGACCAGGCTTAAGGAGCTAGAGGATAGGGGAAGAGAGTTGCTGCATGCGGTCAAGGAGTGCGACCAAAGGGCACTAGGAATGATTTGAGGTGTGGTTTGTGTCTACAAATAGATATCGTATCAATAGACATAGGTACCAGTCATTCCTTGCATCCAAGAATTGTTTCCAAGACCTAGAGTTTCTGGTTAAACCTTTTACTTGACCCTCATATATGGAGATAACATTGGGAGGAGACTCGATAATCACACTTACGCTGATAGTGTGATTTTAACCTTGAGGCGAGAGTTTCAATTGAAACATCATGGAGGCAGCATCGAGGCCTTACAACTTTAGATTGGGTATGGAAAGGACATCCACAGTTCATTCTCTGATTGATTGTATTAGGAAAAAAGTTTGTGGTTTCTCTAAAATGATGTAATGGGGTTTTCCTTGGTTGGAAAAAAAGGAAAACCGGGAAGCACAAGATAAACTCATGCATATGAGAGTGCATCCAATCACTTTTGAGTTGGTCATATTTACACTCGTGGCAGCACTCATTTTGAGTTTTCAGTTCCAAACAGAAGTGGTAGAGAATGGGGACATATTTTTAAAAGATGTTTCCAGGATTACCCCCATAGGGAGAGAGACTTCTACTTTGGATGGGTACTACAAGAGTTTTGGACCATAATTCTCCAGGGTAGCGCCACCCATGTCAGCTTTGTTGAAGAAGGAAGAGCCTTTCCTATGGGCAGATAAGTGTCAGCAAGTCTTTTAGAATTTGAGACAGTGACGATGGCCATAGTTCCTCCAATACTATGAATTTGAGATAATATTTACTATAGGGAAGGGGAACATGGTAGTAGATGTTCTTGGCAGGAGGTTTGGTCAGCAACTGCTGAGTGAGCCGTCAGAGCAGCTAGTTGCACTGTAGATATCCTTTGTGGATAGAGATGAAGGTGCTTACCTTCAGTCTATGAATGTCACTCCCCCAATACTTTAGCAAGTTGGAGAGGTGCAACTTGGGGGAATTGATTGTGAGGATCGACGTGCTCAGATATCCACAGAACATGCACCCGATGGATTTTGTGAAGGTGGGCAGCATGACACCCTCTTCAGAAGACGTACCATGGTACCAATGATTCTTCAGGAAAAGGAATTGAGGGAGTTCTATACGTCCCCTATGGTGGTACATCCTGGTGTGGTGAAGATGTACGAGGACCTCTAATGCTAGTACTAGTGGCCAAGGATAAAGAATGCAGTGGCAGAATTAGTATCACGATGTCTCACTGGTTAGAAAGTAATGACAACATAAAGTTGGTAGAAGTATTATGCTGACATGATATGGAGACCCTTGGAGTTCTAGGATGTGGACCACGTATTCTTGTGAATCTCTCCATGATGGGGACTAAGGCGATTTTACTGAGGTGGAAAGTTATCACCGATGTTTATTGGCCCTTTTCTAATACTTTGGAGGATAAGAGAGGTAGCATACCACTTGGCTCTTCCACTGCTGTTGGAGAGGGTGCACGACGTCTTCCACATATCTCAACTGTGGAGATACGTGAACAAACCATCTCACATAATCGACCACAGCGAGCAGGACTTCGATGATGGGGTGACATTTACGAAGGTTCTAGTAGAGATTGTGGATCGATTGGAGTGGGTCCTTCGTGGGTGGTCAATACATTTGGTGCACACACGCTGGCAATACGAGAACCTCTAAGAGAGAACATAATATTAGAAGGCTCAGATTCATGCTCAGTACCGTCTTTTGGTTGTTTTTCTGTAATTTTGGATTTCGAGGACGTAAAGACATAAGGTGGGGAGAATGTAATGTCCCGGAATTTTTGTACAATTTTTTTAATTATACGGAATTATTTTGAGACTGCAAAATATGATGGTGCGTGATTCTGAGGCCTGGAGTGCCCAGAATGACTTGTCGAAGTTTTGTTATGCTTTAATTATCCCACGTAAGCAGTTTTCTTGAAAAATGGGATAAATATTAAACGTTTTCCTAGATAAAAAATCTGAGGGCACCATTGCCCTAAAAATAGTTGGTTTACCCTAGGATCAACTTAAGTTTGGTCGGCACGAGCCTCCTGTGAGAAACCCAAAAGTGGCATAATAGTAAATAAAATAATTAATTAAATTACTGTATTTTTCAAATGTTTATTAGTCACATACGGTACCTCAAATTGAAAATATGATACCACAACTAAAGTCATGAGGGAATGATCTATTTAAGTATATACTAACTTTTTCTAGCACAGGCCACCAGTAAATGTTAGTTTTTGGCCGTATATAAATTTATTAAGTGAAAATTATTTTATTGTAAAATCTAGAACTTTTAAACAGTAACTCAGATTAGAAATCTGAGAATACCATTGGGTTATTTGGGGCGTGGTTCACTTGGGAAGAGCCTATCCTTGACTGGCATGAGTCAAGGGTGGCTGTTAATAATTTTCTGAAATTTTTTTCAGGTATGTTCTGTAATGGTGCGAGCAGGTTTTTCTAACTTTTGAACTAGTTCCTGGAATTGAAATCTAAGGGCACCATTGAACTCACAACGCCGGTATTATCTTAAGGAAAACTTCACCTCAACCATAGTAGGTTGAGGGTGGAAGTAATTTTTCACTTATTCATGAAATAATAAAATAAAATAAAATGGTGTAACATTTTATTTTTATTTTCTTTTGAGACACCCATGTAGATGTTTCACAGGTGGGGACCACTAAACTAAAACCTCCCATGAAAGGTTATGGAGGTGGGGACCATCGAGATTAAAACTCCCATGAGAGGCTATGGTGGTAGGGACTATCTGAGGCTAAACCCCCTTGAGCTCCCTCTTAAGTGTAGGGAGGACTTTCAAATATCTCCCACATTAATGGTGCCACCCCCCTTTAATGAATCTCTTGCCAACCTCATCAATTAATTAAGTGGAGCCAACTTAAAATATGTCAAAAATTAAATTGGGGAAACATATAAGAATTTGGATACTTTGCAATTTAGTGGATTTGGGAGCGAACAAATATTGGGAGTATTACACTTCTCCAATGAAGAACTTCTTCCTGGAAGAACGTTACTCCAATGAAGAATGTCGATGCATGACTTCGACTTCTTCCTTGGGACATACTCCAATGTGGGACGTCTTCGATCGATGATCGTTCATTCCACCTCAGCGACAACAACAAATGAAGGAGGTTTGGGTTTAAATTGAGTATTCATATATTTCCAAGTTATTCAATTCTAAATCAAAGAATGTGGATCAACTCACTATCAAGTTGATCCATGGATGTTTTCTTTTATGTGTCGGGAATAATTATTGTAGAAGGTTATAGGGAGGGTGTTGGAAGTAGTTTTTCTTTACCCATTCTTGATATTCTTGTTCATGTTGAGCCACTTGCTACCGCTCAAATGCGGAGGATGTAGGCCAAAAAAACATGGCCCGACCCCTCCTTCGTTCTTCTTAAATGGTGTATCCTTCACGATGAAAGAAGGAAACTTTGATGACGGTGACCAGTGCTGGTGGTTGGCATCGGTGGAACTCGAGAACCGCCGATGAAGGCACGCTGCCCCACTGCCTCGTGGCCTCTACGCCCTGCAGCGCTCCGCTGTACACGGGCATCACTGCCCTGCGGCCTCACTACGCCGCCCAGTGGCCTCGCCGCGCCACCCGGGACACGCCACCCTGTGCCCTACAGCCTCATGCCCTCAAGCCATCCCCCGTGGCTGACCCGCCCCCGGCCCCACGGCCTCGTGCCCTCACGACACCCTTGCGGCGGAGCCGCCCCACGGCACCTGTGGGATGTACCCTCCTGGTCGATCCCTTCCGGACGAGCTTCCCCATAGCATCACGGCCTCGCGACACCCTACACGGCTGAGCCGCCTCACACCCCATAGCCTTGCATCCTCGTGGAACCCCTATGGCTAGGACACCCTTCGCCCTCGCGGTACCCCCACAACCAATCCACCCCGTGCCCTCGAGGAGCCCCCACGGCCGAGCTGCCCCGCTTCCTCGCAGCACCCCCACGGCCTCACGACCCTCATGGCCTACTAGGTTATACCTAGTATTCCAGGCCACCTAGCGGGCTGGGTCAGTCCGACCGAGTTGGACCAGACCCGGACCAGGTATGACTTTATACTTTACTAGGGCCATAACTTTGGAACCAGGAATCCATTTGAAAAACCGTTAGTGGTGCTGGAAGCCTTGGAGCGAGAAAGTGCCTTTGATATAACCCACTAGTGTTTTGGATAAATTCGGGATATGGTCAGGTTGGATTGAGCACGAATCCAACCGGGCCCTCGAGACTAAAAGTCTAATAACTCACAAACCGGATGTCTCATTGATGCACTGTCTATTGCATTGAGACCCCAATAACATAGTAGTCATTTGAGATAATTTTTCAGGAGACTTCATGGAATCTAGAGTATCAACTAGTGGCTTGTGAAGAAGATCCTCCCAAAGACAAGCGAGCATAGAGTGGGAACCATGTAGCTGGCTGTGACGTGAAGAATGTAGAGCAATCCTGTGTGGGTAAGCACTTAGAGCGATCATGTGTGGGTCAGAACCTAGAGATCCTATGTGGGTCAACACTTAGAGAAATCTTGTGTGGGTCAACAACTAGAGATATTGTGTGGGTCAGCACCTTGCGATCTTGTGTGGGCCATCACTTAGAGAAATCATGTCCGGGTCAGCACTTAGAGTGATCATGTTTGGGTCTGCATGTTGAGAGATCCTCTATGGGTCAGCACCTTGAGAGATCTTGTGTGGGTTAACAGTTAGAGTGATCATGTGTGGGTCAGCACTTAGAGCGATCCTATGTGGGTCAAGACCTAGCTATCCAGTGTGGGTCAGCACCTTGTGATCCTGTGTGGGTCAGCACTTAGGGCGATCCTGTGTGGGTCAGCACCACGAGCGATCCTGTGTGGGTCATCACTTAGAGCGATCCTGTGTGGGTTAGCACCTAGAGAGATCCTGTGCGGGTCAGTACATAGAAAGATCTTGTGTGGGTCAGCACCTAGCGATCCTATGTGGGTCAACACCTTGTGATCCTGTGTGGGTCGCACTTAGAGACCCTGTGTGGGTCAGAACCGATCGATTCTGTGTGGGTCAGCACCTGGCGATCCTGTGTGAGTCTTCCCCTTAACAGAGTAAGATGATTCAATAGTTACATCTAATCATCACTGCTACTGTACTTAAGATATACCAGGTGTGATCTCAGCTCGTACCTATGTGGTACATATCTTCGTGGTAGTACCATGGTGGTATTCTTTGGTGTGGCGTACCTGTGTGGTACTTGCCTTTGTGGTATTCCTTCCTTTATGGAACAATTGATCTTGGGGATTTAGAGTTGGACTCTGTGTTTTTCTAATGATTGATATGGGTATACTTGATAACTTAGGTATATGTATGTGAATTTACCTAAGTACGATTGACAGTTGACTTCATGCTTTGAGGATTATCCTTTGTGGATTTTGTGAGAGCTTGAGGGTCTCAGGGTCCCTATTGAGTATCGTTATACTCACCCTTTCATGGTATATGCCCACACATAGGTGTGTTTGGTGCAGACGACAGACATCGTTGATTGAGGCTGAGAGTACCAGGATTGGATGGTGCTCGGAGGTGGACGATACAGTGTGTTAGTACGCAGAGGAGACGGGTGGATGTGGAGTGCTGAGGAGGAGATCTGTACCTACCCTTCAGGTAGGAACCTCAGAGGACGATCCAGTAACTGTCTTTATCCTTCTTCATTTGTATTGTATTTCATTTTTCCTTGTACTTTTCAGTTGGGCTTGTATTCTGACCCATTTTATTTACTGTACTCACTCTGTTTACTATTCACTTTACCTGAGTTCGAATCTTGATGTGTGCTTGGTTGTGTGTGTTACAGGTTATAAAGGCAATGCCTTCCCAGATTTTGGGAATATTCCTTCTGTGCTAGTCGCCAGCCCCTTGCCTATGGAAGGCGTGCTTCCGGTAGTCACAGCACAGGCCACAGGGGACAAGTCGTGACAGAACCCCACAACCTTGGTCGCCCTAACCAAACCTTATGTCTTCACTCACTGTAACATACATGGTACCTAGATGCATTAGTATAAGGAACCCATTCCATTCTAAAGTACTACTAAAACCTATAATATATGTTTGAACTCTATCCCACATATCATAAATTATTGTTTATAGAGCATCATTCCCACACCTAACAAAAAATCATCATCGGTGGTTCCCAAAACCATAATATGGCACTGTGAGTGTCATCCCTAAATCATATTCTATATTATATGACATATCTACATGGAGTGTCAATCTAGGATATGAACCATAGAGTATATTATTAGTTTGCAATGACTTAGTCTAACACATAATCTATATAGTACAATACTCATGCAAGAAACCTCATTTCGACATCTTAGTGAAATATTTGGAATGTCTTGTCCAATATACTCAACAATATCAATAAACATACATATAGACTTGGTCAGTCACTCAATCCATAAAAAATACTAATACTGATATAGATAATCATTTATAACACAATATCATACAATCATGGTATTTCATGTCCATCCTACCTCATCTCGAATGTGGAGCATCATGTAAGACATTTGGAACCATGCATGGGGAACTTCATGTCTAACTATATGATCCTTAGATGTGAAGCATCATGTATGACATATATAACCATATTTTTGGATCATCATGTCTTACTCACTAAGACACATATTTGGAGTAATATGTTAGACATCTAGAACCATATCTATGGATCATCAATTATAACTCTCTCAGCAATGGAAGACCACATCATTAAAAATTTCTCAAAAAATGTGGCATCCCATCCATTTCACAATATCCCCATTAGTTTAAAACCAGTCAAAACAAAAAAATAGAGAAAATTATCAAGTTGTGGGTGAACTATCATGGCCGTCATCAATGTATCACTACTGGAAAAATGACCCATACCCACTATTCAAAACCATTGGAATACCCCCCAAAACCGTGGGTATAGCATATACCCACGGTTTTGGGAACCGTGGGATGGAGAGGCATCAATATAGTGGTCTCAACCTATACCCATGGTTTTTGAGAACCATGGGTATAGGGGACTCAAATGTGACACATTCTGTTCCAGCGTAGCACACAACAGCCCCCCCAGTTTTCAAACCGTAAGGAATTTAAATCCAAAAATTCCAGCGCTGGGGGGAATCGAACCCACACCTCATGCTACGCCTCACAGGTGCACCCCACCAATAGACCAACCGAGATACGATATTTAACTATTATATATACATATATCTACATATATATATTAATATAATATAGTGCGGTATTTAAATTAAAAAAATGCGGCCAAAGTGATTCAAACCTGCGTCTCAAAAAGCGGTCTATGCCCATGCCTCATCAAGGGACCAACAAACCTATCTTTTTCCTTTGATATATATACATACATCTACATCTACATATATATTAATATTATCCATGTTTCAAAAAATGTAAACTATGGGAATTGAACCCGTGACCTACAACACCTGAGGAGAAGCCTTTACCAACTGAGATGAAGAATTTTTTAAAGTATATATTTATATTAAAGTAAATATATTAATCTAAACAGTGAAAAAATGTATTCCTGCCAAATTGTTTTCATGTCCCGCCCAATTTTATTTCCCCAACATCACGTGAGGAATCCATACCCATGGTTCTGGAGAACCGTGGGTATTGGTCTTCAAAAAAAAACCCAATACACATGGTTTTGAAGAACCATCGGTATAGGTTTTTGGAAAATAACTTATACCCATGGTTTTCTTCAAAACTGTGGGTATAGGTCTTAAAAGAAAATTATACCCACGGTTTTTTGAAAAACCATGGGTATAGGTGACCTATACCCACGGTTTTGGAAAACCCTGGGTATACGTTCACATACTATCCCTATACCCACCGTTTTGGAAAACCGTGGGTATATGGGTTCCTTATACCCACAGTTTTTTTTAAAACCATGGGTATTAACCTATTTTCTAGTAGTGTATTGGAACCATCAACTCATACATCAATTTAGGTCCCAAGGGGACACCCACAATAATTACCATGGAAACAATCATACACAGTTAGAATTGGTCAATCAATCAGACACCAATTTGTCCCTTTGGATCAACAATTAAGTAGAGTCAATCCTATTAGAATATTCTTGTTCAAAACATAATTAAAATCATCCCTATCACAATAATTTTAAATAACAAATATCCTAAGAAAATTAATATACTTTAGGAGTAAGATATATCCCAAACCATTCTATATCATCCCATGGCCTCACAGACCAAAAGAAAGTAAACACCATATAGGATATTACTTCATGACCAAGATATTTCAGTAAAACATCCGATTAGTATGTACACCTCAAATATTTTTTCATCTAGAGTCATAACCGAATCCTAATGACAAGATAACATATTGTCCCAACACAAATTGAGGTCTCCAAAAAATTCATGTTACATTGTATAATAATTCTCATGAACCTCACCAAAGTTTTATCCCATGTACCACTCAAAGGAGAAAGAAAAACAACTTTCTCGTGGAATGAGTCCATGTACTATGTCTCTCTCCCGAAAACATTTCTAAGAGGGCCTCAAAACTCCCCGGGGATCCACCATTACATTTAATATGGAAAGAAAATCAAAATGGACTCCTATCATGTTCCATTAAAACTATATGGAACAAAACCATGAATACACTCAAAGGATAACAATGGTTAAGTACATCATATGTACCATGAGTACACTAAATACACTTCAGAGTCTTATAGTTGTCCATGTACTTTCACACAACCAGGACATATTCGGGGTAAGCCTTGCACCACTACCCAGCTATGAAATACACAGAGTCTAGCCATGTAATGCTTACATTCACATGTCATACATGGTTCTGGATGGGTTCTTTCACATGACCTTGTACCATCTATATGGGGTGTCTTTCCATGTACCACACCCTATACCTATTCCCCCTATATATTATATACCTTGACTACCCAATGTTTATTCCCAAAATTACATCTACCAAAGTATTTTTCCACATGGTAGTGTCTCCCAACATGGAATGTACTCCCATCACGTATCATTTAGTTCTAAAAAATCCATTTTCCCAAAATGATAATAACACCCAATGTTTCTCCCTAAATTATGTGTCGTTTAATTGGGATTTCCAAACAGGAAACCCCTACGAACATCCCCAAAACCCCAATTTTACCCAATTTGGAATAAATAAACCCCCTTGGGGTCCTTAATAGTAATTATATGGATCTAAAACAAAAATAAATAATATATATGGGTGTTGGGTTGTAATACTCAAAAAATGGCCAACCACATGTTGAAAATATCAAATCTTCTAGTCCATATCCACTCCCGGAAGTCATTGAACCTCCATCCAGTCTCAAACTACACTGTGGAAAAATTCATGTGGCACCTCTTCCACCTTCCATCATGACCCACACATAATATTATGGACATAAAATATATTTCAATTCTTATAATTATGAACATGTAGTTAGGTTTATGCACAACATTGTGAACATGTAATTAAGTTCATGCATAACACTATTTGTATGAGAGAAATATCTATTCATAATATAATTTTAGTCAAGGTTCACTACAAAGATTATCATTACAGAAAAAGTCCCTCTCTAAAATAGGTTTACTCTCCATTACATTCATAACTATATCATGAGATATAAATCATTACATAATGCATTGAATTGATATATAGGTCCCACCAATTGCTGGTTATAACAAATCCACCATCACATAATGAAAACCGTATATATGTGTGCCACAATATCATAAAAAATTCATCATAACAAATCCCATGAATTGAAATGGTTTTTTTAAACATTTCATCATAACATAAACAATTTAAAAGAAATAGGAATCATAATCATTTCAATATTTCATTAAATCAAAACCCATATAAGAAGAAGTGGGGTTCATAAGAATTTTGTCACGGTATAACCAATAGAAGAGAAAAATGTTTCACAAAAATCATTTCACCATAATTATAAAACTTTTATAGAAATAATAAGAATAGCATCCATGGATAATATCCTAGTATGGAATATGTTACATAAATAGATTTTATCATAGATTGAAATTATTTTTTAATGATAGTATATAACATTTTCTAGGAAAACCTGATTTTTACATTAAAAAACCTTTTTAAAAATAAAGAATTTTGAAAATTATTTTATATGAAAATAAACTTCAAAAAATATAAAGGATTATCCAAATAAAATAATGGTCATGATGATTATAAATTTCATAAATTTCATACTCATCAAAATAAAGATTCATTTCATATTTTTGGGAAAACACAAATGATAATTATTTTTGAAAATGACATGAATATTCCAGTCAATTATTTTAGTAAAACAAAATTAAAACATGGGTAAAAATGAATTATTAACATCATATGTTAATAATAATTTTTATGAATTTTATTAATAAAAAACAAATTTGATAGATAATATATTTTTAACTAAAGATGGAAATAATGTTTGATTTTGTTATATGAATTTTATCGATTATTAAGTACCAAAGAGTGGGAAAATAGTACTATTATTTTATGATATCATTAATAAATGGAGTTTAATAAACTTCGTGATAATTATTGAGATATAGGTCATACGATTTCAACAGTAGGGTCTTAATCAGAAACAATCTTGATAAACAATGAGATTTTAACATAAAACCCTTACAACTTTAGTGATCATGAATCTTAAGCCCCATGAAAGGATAAAGTAAAATTAAAAATTAAAATATCATGAGGATAAATAAATTCATGATATTATAATTCAAATGGGAGTTATAAATACCTTGTGAGAAAATATAGGCGAATAAAAAACATATTTCTCAAAGAAGGAAAATTGAGAAAAAAATACCTTACCACTTTAGAAGTATTCTAACTGTATACCCCATGAAATATATACCCTAAATTGTATATAAAAATACCAATAATTATCATTATAATAATAATTAATTATATTTGTCGGTATTATACACACCACATAAAATAAATTTGTGGTGAACATGGAATATGGCTCACATAAGGAAAAATTGAGAAAGAAATCTCTTACCTTAGGTCATGATTTACATTGTACTCATTAAAGACTCATATATAATAAATATAAGTTTATTAAATCTATATTAAATCAAAATATTCACATATATAATATAATATATGATTATATTATGACCTTTTATTACATGCTTATAAATGATTCCATGTTAAAGTTACATTTTGGGTTATAAATGCTTTATTTTTCATATATATTTTGATTTAATATTTTTTGGTCCATTTAATTTGATAATGGTGTCATCATATCAATAATTTTACCCATTAGATAAATATAATATATATTTATTATATATATTTAAATTAATATATAATATTTAGAGATATAAATGAAATGCACCATTCATGGAGATGGTAGGCTATACGTATGAATGGACATTGTTTTCATTTTCATATTGTATTAAAAGAAAGAAATGTAAATGATTTTTTATAAATATAGAATCATTATTATTTCATATAAATATCATTTTTTTATTAAACCCCTCATTAATACATTCCATGTAAAGAATGAATGAATCACATCACATCATGAGGCTGTAATCTGTCATGTACATGGGTGACCTTATCGTATTCCCCAAAAATGGAAATCATGATGAAATGTGTGATATAATAGTTAAATAATAATAAGAAAATCATAAAAATCATATATAAATAATAAATCGATCATTATTTCCAACATTTATAGGTGTTAATGGAAAAAATACATTGGTGCACGAGGAAATTGTCTGTCGTACACACAAACGATGATTTCGTAACCCATTTGATGGAAGTGTAGATTGTTGTAGGTAATGAACTTAACATAAAAAAATTCAATATATATTATATAATTATGTTATTATATAATTATTGTATAATAATAATTTTATTTATGTGGGGAAATAAATAAAACAGAAACACTCATTGATGAATGCTACCTCTTCTTCAGGTATCCTCTTTCGGTTTTCACCAAAACCTTACTAGGTTTGGTTTCTACCCCAAATAGTGATTATAGGATGATATGAATAATGGTTTAAAGTTTTTGGGTAGGAATTTACTGAACTAAAACGGTTTTAATGTGTATAGTAGAGATGATATGGGTGGCCTTTTATAAGTGGGACAGAGGACACACTTGGTATTTTGGAAACAATTGATTTCTCGCATGTTTTTTCATTTAACATAAAGATAAAAAATAGTTAATTATTGATTCTTATAGGTGTAATGGGATAATATTTCTATAAAATAGTTTTTATAGAATTTTATAGAACATTTTTAACCAAATATTTTTAGTTTTACCCCAGGTAAACCCATTTTAACTTTAACTACAGTAATTTTTGTGAACTATATTCATTATTCATTTTGTTAAAAAATTAAGTTGATATTATTAGAAATTATAAATTATGATGATTCAAAATATGGAATTAATTTTTCATAATTCAAATTAAATAATTGATAAAATATAATTTAAAATTAATCCCACAAATGTAATGAGAAAACATGTTTTTGAATAGAATATCTTCAAAAGTTACAAAATTTTTATCTCAAAATTAAATATTACATTTATTAAAATGAACATAATTTTATTAATGGATGTAAATTTTAACTAATTTAAATTTAAAATTAATTTAAAATATATATTAAATTTATAATTAAATTAAACAGAAAGGTAGTTTTGAATAAAAATTCAGTATTTTTGACTATTCATAAAAAAATGAATCTTTTCACACAAATACAAAACATTAACCAAAATATAATTTATATATGATAATTTAAAAAGTGATGTTTATTTTACGAAATTCAAATTATAAAAGTTTCATAAAATTATTTTACTATTATTCAAAAAAGACATAAAAATCATTTTTTAAGAAATATAAGTATCATAATAAAAAAAAGTTTTCTAAAAATTTAGTAACTTTTTATCAATATGATTTATTTGTATAAAACCATCATACATAATATTTTAAACTTAGTTATTAACATTCATATTGATATGTTTAACATCTAGGTTATTATTGTCGCATTAATAATATATCACAGCTATATTAAAACTAAGAGTCGTGTGTAATGCAAGATAAACCATTATTGTGTGTAACTCAGTATTTCTTGTAAATCAAGATAAAATAATTATTTCATTAAAAATAAAAATATTTAACTGATTTAATTTATTTTAAAAAAAGCCTACAAAATAACTAGGTGTTATATTCTATCCCCATTAAAATGAATTTCTACCTCAAAATTCGTCAGTTTGGTGTTAACAAATATGGATGATTCTACCTTATTACATCATTAGGTTCCCACATATCTTCCTCAATATTATCGTTTTAGAACAAAATACTAACTAGGATAGTTTCATTGTTTCATAGAATATTATCCATATAATCCAGAATCCCTACCAGTTGTTCCTCATAAGAAATATCAATCTTCAACAGTATGAACCATGTGTTCAGTACAAATAATGGATTTGGTATGTACTACCATAAGAGTGATACATATAACACATTGAAAAATTGATATAGGATTGGTGGAAGAACCAAATTATAAGTTATTTCCCTGATACAATCAAGTATTTTAATGGGACAGATATACCTAGGGCATAGTTTTCCTTAATTTCTTCCATGAATAAATTCACAGAATGAACTACTCAAGACCATAAAATTAATTATTGGGTTGATAATTATTAGTATAAAATCTCCAAAAAAATTTTCTAGTCTTTACATGTTTTTGAATGGATTTATACTTCTCAACCATCTCATCAGTTTTCTTAGGTCCCAATATATATATTTTTCTACAACTTCAATCTGGAACATTGGAATTCTACACTTCCTTACATAAATGGATTCATAAATATCCATCTTAGTGCTCAATTGAATGTTTTAATTGTAAGAAAAATCAACTTGAGTAAGCTGTTTTTCCCTACCATCAATGAATTATATAGTTCAATATCTTAGTGTAACCTTTAATCACATGCCTTTATGTTTTAATGTCATTCCTCCTCACATAACTTTGTTAGTACATACTAAACCAAAAGATTTAATTTCCCTAAATTTATCTCAAAATATCCATAATATTGATAAACACCAATGACATTAATCCTCATATGGGGGTGTTAATAATGATTAAAAATTATCAACACTAAATTTATAAACCCATCTTGGTATACAAATCTATTATGTTAATCATACTTGGAAAGATATATGCTTCCAAAATATAATTCACCATATATTAATTAAATAAGATCTTATATTATACAATTTTTTATTAGAATATTGGGTTATTCATTATATTGATAGAATATAAAATGTTATTTTATTATTCTAGAGTCTATGTAGTTAGAGATAATCACTTGAAATTTCAGAAAATGATGTACACGAATACTTTTACAGGGCTCATTCATTAAAAATAAAATAATAAATAATTTACTAAGGAGGGGAGTATAAGTGTTCCCTAATTATCATGATTCACTTCATCTATTATTATTGTATAATATATCTATTTTTTAATTTGTCTTCCAAGATATTTGTGGCCTATCATACATATTATCCATTGTATTGGGGAATTTATTTTTATAATGGATAAAATCTTTGAACTTGGAACACTGAAGTATGGGTGGTGAATTCTATTGAGCTCTTTCTAGTCATTTTATTAGCTGGCCTCTCCACATCACTTCTATATTATTTGGATTGATGGCCAGACATCCCACCCTTAACACACAATCATTTTCCTTTTAGTGACATACTTATGTTATCCTTCCTATAGTTTAATCATATAAGTGTTTGATGATTTTTCTTCCCTCCATGTGACATATCATTGGATTTTACATAAAACCCCATTTTAATTTTATTATCACCAAAAAAATAGGGTTTCCATCATATATTTTCACATTTAATTGACATTTAATTACTTCTTCGTAGTTTCGAATGCCCCTTATGGATGACACCCCTCAAAGATTTTTTTCAATGTACTGAATAACCGCTCAACCATACATTCATGATGAATTGTAATACCTAAATAGTAACTCAAACGTCTTGTAAAAAATTCTATATTAGGACCAAAATATTAAAAAACGTTATTCTTAAACTCTAGAAATTTATTGTCGATTTTTTATGTTGAAAAAATAAAAATAGTTATTGAAAAATAATCTTTTAAACTCACCCCACATCATGGAGTCAATTTCATATCATTTCCTCATATGCTTTATAAGATTCCACCACTGATTTACCTCCCCAACTATATGCTAGATATCTAGAGTTACTTTTTTATTCTTTCAACATTCGATAATTGAAAATATCTTTTTAGTGGTGTTGATTCATTTCTTAATATCTAACATATCAATGGATTCACTAAATAATGTGGGAATTGACTTTTGAAGGATTCAATAGAACATTTTTCCCAACTTTTTGTTCTATTGTATTTTCAACATGATTTATATATTGATAAAAAAATTTAAGAATAATAATGTGGTTTTTCATTCCATATCCCATACCATTAAATTTTTCAAGAGGAAAGTAATTTCATTATCCATTGAATACTTAATTAACGTGATTCTTTTGAGTTCTAACCATTGACTAAAACTAACAACATAGCATGAGAAAATATTAATCATAATGGGGAACTACATAATCATAAAAAACCACTTTTAGGTATTCTAAATAATTACATATTATTTTCAAGAGTGTTAAAAAAATGTGTTTATTAAGGCCCATTTTCATTCACCAGTTGATAATCGAGACTATCTCAATGTGACCATTTAAGAGTTATTAACCCTAAAAAACTATGTACTAGAGCCACATCCACTATTAGTATCCAGACAGGGATGTAGTTTTTTGGAAACTAGTTGACATATCCTTTACAAAACAATTAGGATATTTTCATATACATTGAATCATCCTTAGAATTATCCTTAGATACATCACATGAAATATCCATAGAAATATCCCAAGGGATATCACTAATGTTTTCTCATCCACGTCTCCAAAGGATAACTAAAACATTCCTTTTATACGAACTATAGTGACCCATGCTTCACATACATGGATATTACATATTTTTTTTAATATTCATTAAATAAAACAAACACATACATGAGTACCAAAATATAGTTTAGTTCCATTTTAATCTTGAAACAAAATATTCTTAATTCCTAAAATATCTTAAACGGATCCCATAATGATCAACCCCTTATGTACTCTTCATACATATACGATAATTAAAACCATTCATCATAAGCTAGGGGAAATTGAACATAATAAAGGGTAAACTTAGATACTAATTAAGGGTAACCAATAAAGATACATAATCATAACATACACATAAGGGGTTGAGAACATGATTATAACCTTTAAAAACCATAAAATTCATATCAAAGATCATAATATTGAGTCATAGTAGAATGATTAGTAGTTCATAAGGTATAAATCATAATGAAATTAATGAACAAGATCCATGAGAGCATAACATTGGCATAAGACATTGATTTGAGGAATAAACATTATCTTATAACATTGTGAACATGTATAAATAGAAATGGGTTTACTCGTTATGTTAAGGACATGAAATCAGAATATCACATAAACTTATGGACATGAAACCAGGTCCACACATCACATTATGAACATGGAATATAGGTCCGTTAATAACATTGTGAACATGTAATCATTTTCACACATAATATAGGGAACAGGTAATCAGGTTTATGCATACAATTTTGGATATGAAAGATAGGTCCACACATTACATCATAGTATTAAAGAATAACTACTAAGACTATTATAGCAGAAACATTCCCTTTCTGAACCATGTTCACTATCTATTCCAGTCTTATATATCTCATGAGATATAAATATTTACCCAATGCATTAGAGTGAGATATGGGTCCTACCCATCTTTATTTATAATGTATCAGAAATCACATAATTAAAATCATACATATGTGTGCCATATGATCATAAATATCATCATAAAATATTCTATTAAACGAAATGTGTCTCATCAAAATTTCATCATAACATAACCTATGTAATAGAAATAATTTTCATAAAAATTTCATCAGCTCATCAAAGAATAACCTATACAAAAAGAAGAAGGTTTCATAATAATTTTATCATGGTATATCCCATGGAAGTGACATGAGTTTCGTAAACATATTATCATCATAAAAATAACCCACTAAGTGAAAGAATAATAATGGTGTCCTTGGTTCATATCCTAGTGTGTAATATGTAACATCAATGGATTCCATCGTAGATGGAAAATATTTTTGAATGATCATATAAATCATTTATTGAGATAAATATAATTTACAATTTATTTTTATAAATAAATCATTTTATAATAATTTAATATGGAAATAATATTTAAAACTAATAAAAGAATCCCCAAATAAATTAATGGTCATGACGATGGGAATTTTCATTCATATTGTACACTTCAAAACACATATTCTTTTCACATTTTTGGTAAAATTCAGAAGAGAATTGTTTTAGAAAATGACATGAAAATTAATTTCAAAACATTTTTTAGAATAACTTCAAACATGGTTACAAATTTCTTTTTAAAATCATAGGATTGTATTAAATTATTTTTGATAATATTTTCCGAAGTCATTCTTTTTAAAGAATATCGATTTTTGATTGAAGAAATAAATAAGGTCACATTTTATTAAAAATATTTTATCAATTATATTAAGTAAAGAATAGTTTTAAAATGGTAATATTACTTGAATATATCATGAATAACCATATTAGAGTAAAATTAATTAGAATTATTGTGAAGAGATCATGATATTTCAACATTAGAGACTAAATCATTTCCAAATCCGATAAACGAAAAGATTATAACATAAAACCCTTACCACCTTAGTAAAATTGAATCATCAAACATTAAAATATCACAAAACTAAATAAATTAATGATATTAAATATAAAATGTTATGTATACACACCTTGTAATAAAATATATGTTCATGATATAGCATATGTCTCAAAGAAAGAAAATCGAGACAAAAATCCCTTACGAGTTTGCCCGCATTCTAATCATATACCCAATGAAAGAGAGATACTATAAAGTATATGTAAATCCAAATAATTCCATTTATAATAATAATAGAAAAAATTATTTTTCTTTATATGGACCACATAAATTAAATAGGTGTCGAACATGCCATGTGTCTCATGAATGTAAAAAGTTATACAAAAATCTCATTCCTTAAGTCTTGACTTGATCCGTACTTGTTCAAACCCCATGTTTACTAAATATAAGTTTATTATACATAAATTATGTAAAAACATTGATATATATCATATCATTTATGATTTTTTATTACCTTTTATTACCCATTAATTAATGATTCCTTGTTAAAGTTATGTTCCGGATAATAACTTATTTCTTTTTTGTATATGTTTTGATTTATATTTCTTTGTTCGTCTAAATTTTATCATGGTTTAATCATATAAATAATTTAAAATGTGATATAAATGTCATATATATTCATTATATATGAATTTATATTAATATCTATTATTAATAGATAGAAAATGAAATGCATCGTTCATTGAGATGGTAGGTCGTATGTACATAGAATGTCATTTCCATTTTATTGTCAGATTTTAATAAAGAAAGTTAAATGATATATTATCATTATAGAAAAATTTTAATTTCACTAATATCACATATTTTTTACTAAAACCATCCTTAATACATTCCATGTAATGCTTGAATGAATCACATGACTTCACGTGGTGGTAGCCTATCGTACAGATGAGTGATGTTATTGTATTCCCACAAAATAGAAATCGTGAAGTTATGTGTGATATACCAATTAAAGAATAATAATAATATAATTAACATCATATATAGAAAATAGATACATAATTATTTTGAACCTTTATAGGTGCTAATGAAAAAATTAATGACATTGGTTCGTGAGGTGGTAGTTCTCCATACCCATGAAAGATGATTTCAATACCCATTTGATAGAAGTGGAGATGGTTTTAGGTTAATACATGAACATAAAAATATATCAATATAGGTAATATAATAATATTATTAAATAATCTTGGTACAATATTAATATAATGAGGTGCATGAAAAAAATATAAAACAAAAACACTCAATGATGAAAGTCACCTATTCATCAAGTGTCTTCCTTAGGCTTGCACTAAAACCTTCATAGAGTTTATTTATACCCAAAATAAGGATTTTAAGATAATATTAGATAATTTGGGAATAAACATGGGCAGGTTTTTGTAGAAATAAAAGGGTTATATTGTGCTAATAAGAGAGGATAGGAGGTGATATTTTATAAGTGGGGGTAGATGAGACACATTGTATTTTTTAAAACAATAATTGAGTTCTCCCATGTTTGTCTATTGACACAAGGGATAAAATGGGTTATTTCAGATCCTTAGGTGTGTAATGGTAGAAATATGTCCATTAAATACTTTTTAGTAATGTGTATTGGTCATTTTGACCCTTATAGTTTTATTTTAACCCATGGGAAACCCATATTTACCATAACTATAGTAAATAATTTTTACTGCATTCACTGTTAATTTTGATAAACAATTAAATGTAACTTATTATATATTAGAAATTATGATTATTAAAATTATGGAAACTATTTTTAAAAATTTAAATAGGATAAGTGGACATTTTATATTTAAAATTAATCTCGTAGATACAACGAGAAAGTGATGTTTTAAAGGGAAAATGATAAAACGTTTACAATGTTTTTATATCAAAATAAAACAAGAAATTGATTCCCATGACATAAATTGGATTAATGTATGTATAATTAAACTAATATTACCGTAAAAATAGTTTACAATATAATTTTACTATATAAATAAATAAAACTAAAAGGATTTTTTCAATTGAAATTCCGTATTTTCACTATTTATAAAAAATTAAACTTTACTGAAAAAAATACCAAATATTCACCCTAAGATAATTTTGATATTTTGATTTAAAAAATGATTTTTATTTTACAAAATTTATTATATAATAGCATAAAAAATTAATTTTACTATTATTCACCAAAATATCTAAAAATCATTTTTATGAGTAAATAGTATCAACGAAATATATAAATACTTTTATATAAATTAGGTAAATGTATATCCATATGTTTTCTTTGTATAAAACCATTATACAAAATATTTAAAAGATAGTTATTAATATTCAAATTTCTATGATTTATGGTTTAATTACAATTCTCATATTAATAATATTATTTTATTTTATTAAAACTCAGTGTCATGTGTAGTGCAAGACAACAAAGTTTTTTATGTAACAAAATCTTAACTCAATATTGAATGTAATGTAAGAGAAACTCAATATTTTGTATAAATAAAAAATGTATAATTGATTTAAATTATTTTTAAAAAATATGTTACAAAATCTTGAGGAGTGACAGATCTCCAACTGAATCCACCCATAATGGGTTGACGAGTCATATATGTATACTATGTTGACCCACGAGGGTCACTCTACCAGCTTTGCATGATGACCAAATTAGTTTCCTTGTCATTGGGTGTCACACTGTGGACCCATAGAACCTTCCATCATAAGTAGATCCTTATTCATGTAAGCCCAAATATGTTTGATCCCCCCATATACTTATACAAGATCAAATTGTATGAGTAGTTGTTGACACGTTAAACAAATGAGCCTCTATAATTAGTGAAACCACATACATGAAGGCCTATACCATGTAGATGTTATGTTCTTACAATGATGTATGAGACTCCTCATGCCTTTACAATCCAAGAGATAGAAATATATAAAAAATCATCAAATAAAAACAATATATGAGTTTCTTAAAGCAATCATCATATAAAAATGTAACATTAAATATTAGGAATATCAATCCAAACTCTTGTTAACCTATAATTGTAACAAGAATAATTGTTTATGAAACACTATTCTAATATCCGTCACAAACTTTGAAAAATTCTTTAATTTTATTTTTACCAAACCCAAAATAGTAAGGTAATAAGAAATTAAACTGCTCTGAGTCAACTTTGTTGCATCCCAACTTATATTCTACTAAACTAGTGACCAATTTCACTTTGTCAGAGGACATTGGGCATGAATTAGCTAATAACACAG
Organism: Viscum album; assembly: GCA_963277665.1. NCBI lineage: Eukaryota > Viridiplantae > Streptophyta > Magnoliopsida > Santalales > Viscaceae > Viscum > Viscum album. The sequence continues at coordinate 1,917,364,135 of OY728161.1, read as the reverse complement.
GCTATAAAATATCATTAGGGTATAATGTGGAATTGTTAGGAGACTATATCCCCATATAATAGTTCAAAAATATATGTAAATAACCTTATATCATACACATAAGAGTATGTTGAATGAATAAATAAACATTAGTAGAATATTAATAAAAAAAATAAAGGCCCAAAAAGCTGTGACCTATATTTGTGACATAGATCCCCTATTTTATTGATCACTAATAAAAAATAAACAACAGAAAATTATTACATCATGCTCCCGTTATAACTCCAATCCATGCCACATACAGGGTATACATTACCTCATCAAGCTACTTAAGATTGATCATCAAACATCACATAAGAAAAATGATTAATCATCAAATCCAAGGACTTCTACCTATACTTCATGAATATATGATCAACCTAAAAGTATAAATAAGGTATAAATGCACATCATGGTGAAAATACATGGGGTGATAAATAAATCATAGTTGGCCACCCACAATAATGAACAACTAACATACTTTTATATGCGCATTCTCATGAAATATTCATAGAATATTTGAAATATAATATAAATAAATAAAAATAAATCTAATGTTGATCCTTAGGTCCATGAATCCGATTGAACATATCAAATTCATCCAATCTAGGGTTTTCTTTCAGCACATCTCAATAACTGTGTATCCCAAATAACATACTGTCACCACAATCATGGCCGACCTAAATAACCTCATGAATTTACTCTTCATACCTTACTCAGTACCTAGAAACATAATTTCCATATATCCATTCCATTATAATGTACATCCAAAACCAAGAAAATCAATTCAACCCTTCCCTGTATATTATAAATGATAGTTCCCAAGGAATTAATCTAACACCAAACTATACATAAAAATGGTTGGTTCCCAAAGTGTCAATATATCACTGGGGTCATAATACCAAAATCATATTATATATGGAATGATGTAACTACCTATATCATTAGTCCAGAATATGAACCATAGAGTATAAAATTGGTTTCTAGATCTTTAGTATGATAACTAATACATATAAAACACTACTCATGCTCGTATCGTCAAATCGAAAAATCAGGCACATATGTGAAATATCACATCGACTATACTCAGTAATATCAATCAATGAGCCTATATCCTCAATAAAAAACTCAATCCATAATAAATAGCTCTGATATATAGAATTTTATCAACCTCATATCATAAAGGTGTGGAGTGTAATGTCCAACCTACCCAACCTCAAATGTATTGTGTCATGTATGACATGTGGAATCATTATTGGAGAAATACATGTAAAATATATCAAGAGTAGACGTGGAGGGTCATTTTAGTCATATGAAAACATATCTGTAGACCATTCTCTCTAATACTCAGATGTGGAGCAGTGTTTCAGACATCCAGAACCATATTTGTCGACCATTAAGTCCAACTCTCTTCGGGATTGAATCCCATATCCTTAAACCAAGATCCAAAATGAGGAACTCCAACCATATCACAATAACCATACCAGTCTAAAACCAGTCTAAAACTCAACAAATAGACTAACATATCAAGGGATGGATGAACACCCATGACCATCATCAATACTTCAAACCCATCATCTCATATATCAGTTCAGGTCTAATGAGGACACACACAACCCTTACTACTTAAACACACATATCCAATCAGGTTCATTTCATCAATCATGAACCCACTTTTCCTTCTAGATTAACATGCATGTTTGGGGGATCCCTCTTGGAATCCTATAGTTAAAAACATTAGTAGAGAAATACAACTCCCAATACATAGTAGCAACTAATCTATTAGGACAAAACCAATCCCTCAGAATTCATATATACCCCAACATAGTCTCAGCATCACACAACCACAAAGATCAAATGGAATTAAAATATATACCGGGGAATCCCTCAAGTTGAACCCCATTTCAAGACACCATATGTTAGTATATACACACAACTGATTTTACACCTTGAGTCACAACCTAGTTACACAATCCATGAATAGTATCATCCCAAAAACAAAAATTGAGTTCTATAATGAAATCATTATATGTCTCGCAATCATTATTAGGACCCACTTTTTGGTGTATTCCGATGTATTAATCTCATAAGGTAACAAAACACACTGTTTGGAGGAAAAATATCTTTCATTACATTCTTTTACAAAAACACATCGTAGAAGTCCTAAAAACAACCCAAGGGTACCACCATCACATTATATATAAAAAACTACTCAAAATTGAATTATCTGATATACCATTCCAAATAAATATTGAAAATTCATCCTAAACCCTCTATAGGGTAAAAAGGCGATGTACATGGGATACACCCTAAGAACACAATTTGTACTTAAAATTCTTCCACATGGCCATGTACTTCCACATGGAATGGGAACATCTAGGTTCAACTTATATACCACTACACGGACATGACATATATTTGGTCAATACTTTCACTACATACCCAACCATTTTATACTTGGTTTTGTTTGTTTAATTCCACATGACCATGTCCTCATAGCATGAGGTATCTAACCCTATACCTGTCCACATGACCATGCCCCTCTACATGTCATTTATTATGACATGGTGTGTATTCACAAAATTTATTCTTCTCATGTATTTGGATACATGGATATTTCCCACTATATAGAATGTAATCATAGTACATGATATGTAGTTCCATTATATCCATATTCATTTATGGAGAATAATAGAATCCATGTTTTCTAGAACTAAATTTCATGTGATTGAGATTTCTGAACGAGAAACCCCCAGGGAACCTCCAAAACCCCCCATTTTCCTCGATTAGGCCCAGATCGACCAATATGATGTCCTTAGAAATTATAATAGCATTATATAACACAAAAAACACACATATATGGTTATTAGGGCATAAAACTAAAGAATATACCTACCTCATGGAGAAAACATCAAATATTCAGGTCCAAATCCACTCCCGGAATCCAATACACTTTAAAAAAACTCAATCCACACAATGGAAAAATTCCATAGGAACCTACCACCCATGAATCTTGGTCTGACAATCATGGACAAGGATACCCCCCACCTTCACCAATCTGTTGGAATCCGAATTGGGCTGGGGAGTATCTAATAAAATAATTAATTACATACCATTTTAATACACTTCTTGAATACCCAACACTCAAGGAAGATTTATACATCTCTTAAAAAGAACACGTTATGGACTCAGTCATGGAGTTAGAATCTAAAGTCAATTAACCATCCACATGATATCATCTATCACATGCACATGAATAATTTAATATTTACTTAATCAAATATTAAATATTCCACCAAAACTCAAACGACTCATAATTCCCCCAAACATCTATCAAAGGGTAGAAATATATTTCTTGGATAAAAAAGATGTCATAAAAACTATTCATGAACATATTCTAGGTTAAAATAACTAGTTTCCCCCTTTTGATAAAAGTAAAAACAAATAATTAAAATTCTATAGAAATTCAAAATCCGGGGAAACACATGTCTTTACAGATGATATCCAAGGTTTTCGAGGTAAAACCAATGGTTTTATAGATTGAAAATAAGGTTCCATTATTTAGATATCTTATGAATTATATTTCATGATTATATAATTTTCTCACTATGAATATTGTTTCCCACAATATAACTTTTTCATTTAGTTAAAGAGGGGATGAATAAGGATTCTTACTAACACTAAATGTAATGAATACCATCATGACAAATAAAATGAAACATTAGGTTGAAAGAGAAGCACTATGATTATTCATAATCAATAATCTTGTTATATGATTAACAATCTCAACAAGGTTGATTTTCTTAACACATATAATAATTGAAAAATATAGTTCCAGTAAGACCATAGTGGGATTAATATTTGTCTTCCTACATGTAAAATATATGTGATTAAGAACTCATGGAAATGTCTATGAGGAATACTAAAATGTTTTGGGTGTGGAAAATAATGGCATATAATAAATAATTTTTGGGGAAAAACATAGAGTTAGATTTCAGGATATGAAATTCACAATAAGGTTCCATTTTTAGATCAATGTCTTATGCATGGAGAATATGTGATTTATCTGGGCCAATTCCCAAATATAAGGGTTAAATCATTGAATAAGGAAGGACCTATGTTATTACAATATTTATAGTTAAGGTATTGAAGTGTTTATTTATTAGCATTTGAGAATTATGTTATAATTTTTTTCAATGATATTTTGGATATAAGAATAAAGAAACATATAATTATTATTCCATAGTACTTTTTATTTAAGGATTTGAAATATTTTTTTAATGGCATTGCAATCCAAGCAATTTGATTTATTAGTATGGTGATATTTGTAAAAATTATGATGTAAATTGTATCGTTTCATCATATGAAGGTTTTTAATTTTTTTGAAATTATATCAACTTATAAAAAAAATTAAATTTTTATTAATATCTATATAATTTAGGAATAACATGATATCCATATTTGGATTATAAAGTTGTTTTTTGTATTTTGGGCATGAAATGTTCATCTTGAGTACTCATCATTCAGAAAATATGATGAGATTGTTTTAAAAATTGACTAAATGATAATATTATAATTTTCAAGTAGGTATATTTCCTTATGTTCTTAGAATAGATGGAAAATAAATTCCTCAAATCTTGTAAACTGGATCCTAAAAATGTCATTCTATGCCCATTAATTTTGACTAATCGGTGGTCTTTTTTCACACATAATTGATTTATGGTTCTATGGTCAATAAATTTATCATTAACATTTACATTATTGTGATCAATATTATTTGTAAAGATCCATAATTATTTAGTCATTAATTTTTCCTCTAATTCTATATTTTATTTTTAACTAATTTTATCGTATTTGGAAACCTAGTTATATTTTATTCTATATGGCCTTAGTTTTTCCCTTTCCCTCTTTTGGAGGGGATGTTTTATTATCCATTTTAAGATGTGGGTTTTCAATAATGGAATATTCAAATTTAAAAACATAGATTACCCAAAATAAGTTTAAATGAGAGGATTTAATTTATTAAAGGTATGGGGCATAATGTGACACCCTGAGAAGTTAAAATAACACTATGTTTGATCGAGAGCACAACACACAATACAGAGCATAAATGTACAATAAAACATTATTAATTTATTTTCATTATAAAATATTTGATGAAATGAAAGGTATAGATAAAAGTAAATTATTTATGAAATATATATAATGGTCATAATCAATAAAAATAAATTGAAATATTCTTAGCAAATAAACACCCACTTTTTAGTAAAGTCATTTTAAGCTTCAAAAATATGTTTCCTTACAAAATAATTTTTAATAATTTTTGTGAAAAAATAATATGATTAATTCCTATAACTATTATAAATTTTATTTTATAAAGAAATTCTTTTTTTAAAATCTTAATATCCAAACTTTATTATTGTGATTTTTTTTGTTTTTTTGAAAAAGTGTATATTTTTGTGACTGAAAATAAATATGGTTTTAATTATATACAATATATTTTATGATAACAATAGGAAAAAAATATGATATAAGATTTTACGTAATTTATGTAATTAATCCTATATGATAATATTATATAAATATCAAACAAAAATAATTCAATTAATATAAATTAGAAAGTTTTTACTGATAAATATAAAAATCATTTTCAATATTGACATAGTTCTAGCACAACACTAGAAAATTAAAATTTGGTTTCCTAGAAATAATATATGGGGATGAGGATGAATTTATTTTATATGAATATAAAATTTGAATCATTATATATAATTTTTATTCATTTATATTAATTATAGAGTTATATGACAAGTGACTATCCAAATGGTTGTGCAATATTTTCACACGACTATTAAAGTGAAAATAACTTATTAATTAATTTATTATGTCATAGTTGTGTGTAAATATACATATTAAATTAATATAAATTATATTTCAGTATTTATTTATTAATTTAATTGTGATTTTTTGAATTTTTTGTGACGTGATAATTTCCTTAAATTCTTAGGCAATTGTGACACAATTCATTTACATGTAGTAAAAAAATAATGTAAATAAATACAAAAACACTGAAAGTAATATTTTTTGGGCAAGTTAAAGTGTCCCAAAAAAAATTTTAGATAAATATATCATATTTTTTATGTTTTAAAGGTTTAAATTTGAATTATATTCCTTTCATGTGTTTTTAAAGCCAAGTTATGTGAACAGTTCTAAAAATGATATTAATAGTATTTTATGTTAAAAATATTTCATTAAAAAAATTTTAAAATCAAAAAAATATTGATAGAGGGAAATTAGTCTGATAAATTTTATTATATTTCACCCCTTGATCATTTATTATCCAAATTTTAGTGTATATGTAATATTATAACCATTTAAAATTAAAAATTTCATTACTATAGGGAAGGTTAAAATTAGTTAACCAAGTGGTAAAACAAAAATATAATATTAAAAATGATATATAAACCTGATAAAATTTTATTACACGGTTATATTATGAAAATAAATTCCTTATATTCTATTAAATGTAATTTTCAATCCATTTTCATGAGTTATATGAATATTATATTGTCTTATCTCATGCATTTTGATGAAATTTCATTAATGATATTTTATAATAAAAATTCTTTTATTAAATGATTTTAAATTCAAAAAAATATTAACATAATTAATGTGAATAGGTTATGGGTGATAATATAAAATATGTTTCATTTGGGTTTTAATTTTTCATTTATACTATCTTTCATGGCCCCTAATGTGTAAAAGCATTTTTATGACAATTATTGTTGAATGGGTTAACGGGTGGTTAAAACCAAGAGATATGAGTGAAAAGATCACCTTAATGTGTTAAAAATTTACATTATTAGAGGATTTATAATTACACACATACTATATTTTAGATATTTTAATTTTTAGTCACTTTATTCAAAAAAATAATTTATATTTATTTAATATTTTATGTAATTCCAATTGTGCGCCTCCCCTCACTTATGAATGGGAACCTATTAACCTCTCTTCCTCAAATATTTTGAGTGTTTCTTAGAAAATACATTCAAAATACCTTCTTTTATTCATTAACCAATTATAATTTCATGTATTATTTAAACAGAAACCCAATTTTTAAGGATTAATGTGTATTCTAGAAGAGTTTTCTCAATGACAAGGTATAACTCTTAACTAGCCATTTTCATTTTTATTTCTTATGATACCTAATATTAATAATTTGTATCAATTGTAAAACAATTAACTCAGTATATTAAATATATTTAATTTTTATTATGATGATGGAAAACCATTTTTCTCATTCTTTCCATCCTATAGATAGTCGAAACATCACTCTTCTGTATATATTGATTACCTTCTCCACATAGTGGTGAAATTCAGGTTTCATCACCACTATACATGGATTGTTATAATAGTGAATTTAATATATATATATATATATATAAGATAATATTATGATAATATAAATTGAATTATTATTTATCACTCTTTTTCAACTGAATAAAAGTTAAAACATCATATATGCATACTTACAACCATTTGTCTTCATGAACACTATAATGAATTTTTCTATCATTAATAAATGAATATATACATATATATAATGAATATATATTATATTTATATCATGGATAAAATTTTGGAGATTTTGGATTCATGAACAATGTACATTGACCAGAACTACAGAACATAAACTTCTATGAAAAATGAGTCAACCGACACCTGTAAATACTGATTTTAATTATTATTTATTAATTAATGGATGTTAAAATGTTTTAGGTGGATAATATATGATATAATAACTATTTATATGATTTTGGAATATAATTATAATAAATGTATATTTTTTATATAGTAAGATATAGTGATTTTGAAGCAAGTGGCACTTGAGGCAAGAGATTTATGATACAATTTCATTATTTATCAGGATTATTTATGATTATATTAATATTATTGAGATTTTATAAATTTTCTATTAATAATCCATGATGTTTATTATATTATTTTTATTTGTAGATATTATATGTTTTTGTTTAATTTTCATTTCTTTTAAATTTTACGAGATTGAAGTTATATTTTTAAGGAAAACCGACATTATTTATACATTTAATCGAAAATTCTTTTCATCTATGCCCATGTATTCCAAAAATATTTTCATTAATGGTTTCAATATTCTCATAGGATTATAAAAAATTTATTTTTAACATGATATTATATAAAATATCTTAAAAATAACATTATTTTATTTTTATGAATGAGTTAATATTGAATTTTCACTAATAATGTAATGGGAGACTTTATTTTAACAAACACTACATGAATGAAATTTAACACCATCGTGAATGCTTATTTAATTTAAGTTTCATTTTCATGTTTCCATTTTTATTTTAAAATAATATATTTTGTTTAATATTTGTGAAATATTTAGATTATAAATAAGTTATTTCAATGTAAAAATGGTATTTTCTCAAAGAAACATTCTACATTATCTTTTAATGGTATTTATCATCTACTATGACGTCATTTTATGTTAAATATTCTTTAATGGGAATATAGTCCAATAATACCATCGTTATACCCTCTCTATAATACTTACAATTATGATAAAAATATGTTCATAAAGCCTGATTATTTTTATTGGTTTTTCTATAATAAAATGTTGAACTATTTTAGAAACCCATTTAAATTAAAAATGATATGATATGATGAATAATTAATGATATTATGGAACAAATATGTATCATTTTCATTATGTGATGAGTAGGTAAAAAAAATATCCCTCCAATGCATTGGGTGGATAAGGATATCTAATGAGATAATAAGGAAGAGAATGGGGTGTAAACCCCATTAATTAAGGTACTTTTTATACTATAATAGTCTTAACTATAAGGCCCCAGCCTTAAACCTTACTTAATATTGAATTAAATGAATAATTCACATTGAGGATCTTTTCAGGTTTAGAGTTTTAGAGAATTTGAACATAACTATTACATCTTAAATGATTACAAAGTAGACACTTCTACTAAGTCTCCATAAAATAAAAACTCTTAAAAAGAAAGATGCCTAGATTCCATGTTTTAGATAGCATGAAATTCCCTTGATCCCATCCTTGACCTTATTCCACTTTAAGTCCTGTGAAAAACATTTCTAAAAACTTGGGGTGAGCATAAAAAGCTCAGTAAGGGATACAAAAAGAATGAAAACTGTTAGTTTTTCAAACATCAAGTAAACGATGTATACTATATCAAAGTAATACCTTCACCTTCATGAAGTAGTAAAAAAAGCTTAACTGAATAAAGTATCATTACTTACATTTTTGTAACCAAAGTATTACCATAAAACCCATATAAAGAACACATAGAATATATAAAGGTATCTTGGGACATAAACATACTTATGTGGAATAACCATACGGTTGACTTCCACACATATCACTTAATGGAATAGCCATACGGCCAATTTCCATACATACATAATGGAATAGCCATACGGCCGACTTCCATACCCAATGCATTGGAGTTTATAACGTAACCACCCGTCCTGGTATTCACGGCACCACCCGTCATATGGTTTATAATGTAACCACCCGTTAAAATGTCCAAGTACCAGTATAAAATCATAAAACATAAAACCAATATAAAGGAATGATAACATTTCCACATTTCAATCACAATATATCATAAATATATTGACATAATAGAATCCTTTTTCAAAACCATTTTCAATACCAAAATACATAAAAGAGTATATGGTATTTATTTTATTCTAAAAACATTACGGCTTGTTCAGAAAGCCAAAGATCAAATAATACTCGCGGCGACAGAAAAAGGTCGTTGTCACCGCGTACGTTAAAAAAACATTCCTTTTTGTCGTTTAGTAAAATGCTTCATAGAAAAAGATTCCTTTTGTATAAATGTAAAAGTCAAAGGAGTTTATACACCGTATAAAAGAAAGTTGTGTATAAAACGAAATATGCCTCAATGAAAGGAGATTGAGATGAAGTCCCTTACCTTGGGTCCGACTTGACTTGATCTTTCTTTAACGTCCTGAATAATAAACTTGAGTTAATTTATACTTGATTAAGAACCTTTTTAAACTTAATTCTTCCTTTTAAATCACTTATTTCCATGTTATAAACATTATGTAACCATTTATGTTAATAATGTTTGTTTTGTCAATATTTGGTTCTTAAGTCTAAAGTTGACTTCTTACAATTACATGTTGTTCGTGTGGTAAAAAGTTCTTTATATCCAGAATAAAATTCCTGATTTGGATATCATATATATCATATATATCCAGCATATACATGTATTTATAATATTACATAATCATTTAGAGGTAAGAAATGAAATGCACCGTTCATGGAGACGGTAAGCCGTACGTACGCATGAACGCTACTTTCATTTCTTTGTCTTATTAGTGGAATTAAAACTAATTGAGAGGTATGTATATTTTAATTCCAGAATTATATTCATCATTTATATATATCATTAATTATATATATACATTATATACATGTAATTTTAATAGTACATTACATTTGGTGATAAGAAATGAAATGCACCGTTCATGGAGACGGTAAGCCGTACGTACGCATGAACGCTACTTTCATTTCTATCTCATACTTTAATGGAAATAAATAATAATGATATAGAGGTATATTATAATTCCAGTATAACATCATATATAATAACTTTAAATCCATCCTTTACACGTCCCACATATGGCATTAATGAATCACATCACTTTTAGGGGGCGGTAGTCCGCACTTCCTTAAATGAAGATATCGTGTTTACCCATAATGGAAACCATAAAGTTATGCCAAAAATGAAAAATACATAAGATTAAAGAAAACATAAACATATTATATATCATATATAAAAATAGTGACATCATAATGGCCACCCTTGAAGGTGTTAAATGAGTATTGAACAATCATCGTTTCGGGAGGCAGAATTTCGCCATCCACGGAAACCATATGTTCTTTAACCATTTGATGTAGTTGTGTGAGAGTGTAGCTCAAATAAATATTATAACAACATCCTATTATATTGAAGATACTGGTGTTGTTACAAAATAAGTAAATAAAAATAGTTTAGAGGGTTGGAGAAGAAAAATAAAACAATTGAACAAGAGAGAATGAATTGCCTTTAAAAGTGTAACTCCTTTTGATTTGAGCCTAAAGGCTTCCTTTTAAAGGATTATGCCCAAAGGAAATCCTCTATGATGAGGAGAGGGATTTTTAGAGAGTAAATGGGCAGGGTTTGTCCGAGCCAAAGGCTTGAGAAGTGTGTGAAATGAGGTAGAGGTGGGGGCCTTTTATAAGAGGAGAGGAGGGGCACTTTTGGAAAGTAAGGAAATATTACTTTATTTGAAAATGTGTTTCGGTTTTAAAAGGTCCCACATTGATATAATTCGTGGATAAGGTGATAAGGGTTCGAAATCCACTCATCCAATTGGTTTTGGCCATGTGTAGGTTTTAGATGTTTCAGTATCTTTCCATTTTATTTAAATCGTCAAATAATGATGTCATCGCTGCATCATTATTATGTCATATATAATTTAATTTATTTAATGTCTAAAAATTATTAAAAAAATAATATGATTTAAGAAATCTTTTTATCTTTCCAATTAATATTTATAATCAAAATTTGGACTTGTATAACCCCACTTAAATTTTTTTTAGTAAAACAATTTATGTTAGTGTCATTTTCACTTTAACATTAAATAAAAATATATTAATGTCATTTTCCAACTAAAGTGGCTCCATGGGGTCCCCAAGTTGGCCCATGGCTTGTCTTGGTCGGCCATGACTCACCCAATAGGTGTAGGACAAGTTTCATGGTGTTTCCACATTCTTATAATACCATTTTTACCTTAAAATACACTAATTACCTCTAATCGTGATTAAGAACTTAATAAGTTACTATTCACCCATAAATTATTTTAATCTCATTGAACAACATTTTACTTCTTAATGACAACCATGTATGTCGGATTTTCAAAATTCAATACACATTAGTGGTAAACTTTCATTTAACTGAAAAATCAGTTTGCTTGATTACCACTTAGTGGTTTCACTATTCATCAAAAATTGATGTTTTTCAGAAAATTACCAAAAATTCACCCTAAGCTATATTTGATATTCCGAATTCAAAAATGAAGTCCATTTTACAAAATTCAAAAAATATAAGTCAAATTAATTAATTTAATAATAAATTCCCGCTGTCATGACAAATAGCGTGTTTTTGTGAAACAATATGTATCAAAAGATTGACACCAGTTTAAGTCCAATTTCAAAGTGAAATTGATTCCAATGACCACCATTGGATTAACTGGTAAAAATATTTTCTAATTTCACTTTAAAACCAATTAAAATAATAATCTAATCATATAAATAATTTAGATTAAAAATAGGTTTTGAATTAAAATACAACATTTTACACTATTCATAAAAAAAATGAACTTTATCAGAAAGGTACAAAAAATTTACACAAAGTAAATTTTGATGTCCCGATTCTAAGGAAGAGTTATATTTGGTCCAAAATAAAGTATAAGAGTGATCAAAACTATATTTAATGACGGTTCACCATTAAAAGGTGATAAGTGAACCTTTAGTGAAAATTAGAGTATATATGCCCTAAAATTGAACGCTTTCCGTATTTTAAGCCTTTATCTTTTATTGGGTAAATGTATAAACATTTAAAAACATATATAATCATATTTTAGTTATTTATATCCATTCTCGCCAGTACAACGACTACTTGTTAACTAACATTTAAAATTATATTATTTTATTACTAGTGTGCTACGTAAGTTTCAAAGAAACTCATCGTTGCGTATCGGGTACGCTATCGAACATAGCAACCCCTTTAAAATAAAATTAATATTTAATTCATAAATATTAATAAATATGAAAATTCTTTATTCTTTATTTACCTGGGATGTTACATCCTTCCCCCCTTTTGGTAATTGCGTCCTCGCAATTTTATTCACTTATCAAAATAAGTGGGGGTATTTATCCTTCATAGAATTTTCAGATTCCCACGTTGCCTCTTAAATCACATGGTTTTTCCACAAAACCTTTACCCGATGAATCACCTTATTCCGTAACACTTGCTCCTTGTGGTCAAGAATCTGGACCGGTTGTTCCTCATAAGATAGGTTCTCTTCCAGCTGAACTACCTCTGGACTCAAAACATGAGTTGTATCTGGCATATACTTTCTCAACATCGAAACATGAAAAAAATTGTGTACCTGAGATAAACTCAGAGGTAAATCCACCTGGTATGCAACTGATCCAACTCTCTCTAGAATTTCTTATGGTCCAATGATCCTCGGACTCAACTTTCCTTTCTTACCAAATCTCATCAAACTTTTCCAAGGATAAACCTTGAGAAAAACATGATCACCTACCTCAAAAGATAGATCCTTCCTCCGGTTATCCGCATAACTCTTCTGCCTGCTCTGATCTGTTCTCATGTGCTTCTGAATCAACTGAAATTTTTCTTCCATCTCTTCTACAAATTCTGGTCCCATCAGCTTCCTTTCACGCACTTCATTCCAAAATGCTGGAGTTCGACACCGCTTCCCATATAATGCCTGAAATGGTGCCATCTGTATACTGGAATGAAAACTGTTATTATATAAAAATTCAACCATAGAAAGAGGTTGGTCCCAACTTCCCTGATAATCCATAGAACAAGCTCGTAGCATATCCTCTAATGTCTGGATTGTTCGTTTTGACTGCCCATCTGATTGAGGATGAAAAGCTGTACTAAAATTTAATTCAGTACCCAACGACTTCTGAAGGCCTTTCCAAAAGTTAGAAGTAAACATGGGATCACGATCCGATACAATGGAGAGAGGAACTCCATGTAACCTGACTATCTCTTTAAGATACAAACGGGAAAGTTGATCAAGAGAGAAAGTATCTCGTATATAAAAGAAATGAGCAGATTTGGTCAAGCGATCAACAATATCCCAGGTTGCATTATTACCTCGATATGTCCTCGGTAATCCCACAACAAAGTCCATGGATATGTTTTCCCATTTCCACTCTGGCACTGGTAAAGGCTGAAGCATCCCTTTCGGTAACTGCCGCTCTGCTTTAACCTGTTGACATGTCGAACACTTCACAGTAAAATCAGCAATATCTATTTTCATTCCATCCCACCAGTAATACTCCTACAGATCTCTGTACATCTTAGTACTGCCAGGATGAACTGAAAACAGGGAACTATGAGCCTCACATAACAACTCATTCTTCAACTGTGAATCACAAGGCACACATAACCTCTTCCAAAACCTCAAAACACAAACACAAACTTATCCAAGAACTCATGGAAAATTTTATTCATAAGGTCCATGAATACAGTAGGTGCTTTGGTTAACCCAAAAGGCATAACTACAAATTCATAATGGCCATATCTAGTACGGAACGCAGTCTTCGGAACGTCTGCTTCTTTTACTTTCAACTGATGGTACCCCGACCTCAAGTCAATCTTCGAAAAATACTGAGCTCCCTGGAGCTGATACCACTTCATTCGATGGCCCAACATCTGCTGAAGTTGTTGCAAATGATTTTACCACCCCTTTCTACTTGTAGTCTAGCTGCATTCTCCCAGTTGAGTTCTTCGTTGGACACTCGTTTTCATAATGACCCATTTCATTACACTTAAAAAATCTTACCGTTGGCTTTTCATTTCCTGCTTGATCATCTTCCTTACAGTTACGAGCAATATGACCAGACTTACCACACCGAAAGCACTTACCAGACTTGGATAAACATTCTCCAGGATGCATATTACCACACTTCTCACAGGATGGATATTTGGTTTTCTTACCTCCTTGCTTCTTTGATGAATTCTTCCCCTTTTCCTGCCAACTAGATCTCTAATTCTGTTGTTTGTCATAGAACACCTGATCATCAGCAAACTCCATTTCCACCTTCTCCGCACATCGAACAAGTTTTTCACAACTTTTGAACTCACAAGAAGCTAAAGCCCTTCGATACTTTGGCTTTAACCCTGAGTAAAAACGGTTTATTTTACTATCAAGATCTCGTATGAAGTTTGGAGCATATCTTGCCAATCGAGTGAACTTTTCGTCATAAGTAGCCACTGAATCATCCTCCTGCCTCAATTCTAGGAACTGTTTTTCCATCCTAAGACGAACCACCTTAGGAAAATATTTCTCAAGAAACATATCTTTGAATTCGTCCCAGTGAAGATCCTCAATCTCATCACTATCCCTTATATTTTTCACCATCGACCACCACTGATCAGCTTCACCTTCAAAACGGTAAACAGCAAGACTAACCTTTTGATGTTCTGAACACCCCATGACATCAAAAATCTTCTCCAGTGCTTTAATCCACCCTTCAGCTAGCACAGGGTCAGATGATCCTCTGAATGATGGGGTATGTTGCCTCATGAAATGTTCCACCACTGACATGTTCCTCTGCGGTTGATCTGGCTGATCTCGTGCATGGATACCACCACCATTTATAGCCTAATTCAACTGTTCCATCACTGCAAAAAACTGTTCAGTTTCGATTCCGACCATCTCAGGTTGCTGATTTGGAAGGTTATCTTCCTCCTGATGTCGTCCCAACATAGCTGCTTTGTTTCCTCTGCGGAAAACCATTCTGAACACAGAAATATCTTAGGCGAAGCAACATGGTAATCCGTAAATGCTATATCATTTCAATCATATTATAATTTAACACTTTTCTAACTCCTAAAGTTGTCTAAACCGACCATTGATACCAACTATAAGGCCCCAGCCTTAAACCTTACTTAATATTGAATTAAATGAATAATTCACATTGAGTATCTTTTCAGGTTTAGAGTTTTAGAGAATTAGAACATAAATATTACATCTTAAAAGATTACAAAGTAGACACTTCTACTAAGACTCCATAAAATAAAAACTCTTAAAAAGAAAGATGTCTAGATTCCATGTTTTAGATAGAATGAAATTCCCTTGATCCCATCCTTGACCTTATTCCACTTTAAGTCCTGTGAAAAACATTTCGAAAAACTTGGGGTGAGCATAAAAAGCTCAGTAAGGGATTCAAAAAGAATGAAAACTGTTAGTTTTTCAAACATCAAGTAAACCATGTATACTATATCAAAGTAATACCTTCACCTTCATGAAGTAGTAAAAAAATTCTTCACTGAATAAAGTATCATTACTTACCTTTTTGTAACCAAAGTATTGCCATAAAAACCATATAATGAACACATAGAATATATAAAGGTAACTTGGGACATAAACATACTTAAGTAAAATAACCATACGGTTGACTTCCACACATAGCACTTAATGGAATAGCCATACGGCCAATTTCCATACATACTTAATGGAATAGCCATACGGCCGACTTCCATACCCAATGCATTGGAGGTTATAATGTAACCACCCATCCTGGTATTCACGGCACCACCCGTCATATGGTTTATAACGTAACCACCCGTTAAAATGTCCAAGTACCAGTATAAAATCATAAAACATAAAACCAATGTAAAGGAATGATAACATTTCCACATTTCAATCACAATATATCATAAATATATTGACATAATAGAATCCTTTTTCAAAACCATTTTCAATACCAAAATACATAAAAGAGTATATGGTATTTATTTTATTCTAAAAACATTACGGCTTGTTGAGAAAGCCAAAGATCAAATAATACTCGTGGCGGCGGAAAAAGGTCGTTGTCACCGCGTACGTTAAAAAAACATTCCTTTTTGTCGTTTAGTAAAACGCTTCGTAGAAAAAGATTCCTTTTGTATAAAATTAAAAGTCAAAGGAGTTTATACACCATATAAAAGAAAGTTGTGTATAAAACTAAATATGCCTCAATGAAAGAAGATTGAGACAAAGTCCCTTACCTTGGGTCCGACTTGACTCGATCGTTCTTTAACGTCCTGAATAATAAACTTGAGTTAATTTATACTTGATTAAGAACCTTTTTAAGCTTCATTATTCCTTTTATATCACTTATTTCCGTGTTATAAACATTATGTAACCATTTAAGTTAATAATGTTTGTTTTGTCAATATTTGGTTCTTAAGTCGAAAGTTGACTTCTTACAATTACATGTTGTTCGTGTGGTCAAAAGTTCTTTATATCCAGAATAAAATTCCTGATTTGGATATCATATATATCATATATATCCAGAATATACATGTATTTATAATATTACATAATCATTTAGAGGTAAGAAATGAAATGCACCGTTCATGGAGACGGTAAGCCGTACGTACGCATGAACGCTACTTTCATTTCTTTGTCATATTAGTGGAATTAAAACTAAATGAGAGGTATGTATATTTTAATTCCAGAATTATATTCATCATTTATATTTATCATTAATTATATATATACAGTATATACATGTAATTTTAATAGTACATTACATTTGGGGATAAGAAATGAAATGCACCGTTCATGGAGACGGTAAGCCGTACGTACGCATGAACGCTACTTTCATTTATATCTCATACTTTAATGGAAAGAAATAATAATTATATAGAGGTATATTATAATTCCAGTATAAAATCATATATAATAACTTTAAATCCATCCTTTACACATCCCACATATGGCATTAACGAATCACATCAGTTTTAGGGGGCGGTAGTCCGCACTTCCTTAAATGAAGATATCGTGTTTACCCATAATGGAAACCATAAAGTTATTCCAAAAATGAAAAATAAAGAAGCTTAAAGAAAACATAAACATATTATATATCATATATAAAAATAGTGACATCATAATGGCCACCCTTGAAGGTGTTAAATGAGTATTGAACAATCATCATTTCGGGAGGCAGAATTTCTCCATCCCCGGAAACCGTATGTTCTTTAACCATTTGATGTAGTTTTGTTAGAGTGTAGCTCAAATAAATATTATAACAACATCCTAGTATATTGAATATACAGGTTTTGTTACAAAATAAGTAAATAAAAAGAGATTAGAGGGTTGGAGAAGCAAAATAAAACAAATGAACAAGAGAGAATGAATTACCTTTAAAAGTGTAACTCCTTTTGATTTGAGCCTAAAGGCTTCCTT
Organism: Viscum album; assembly: GCA_963277665.1. NCBI lineage: Eukaryota > Viridiplantae > Streptophyta > Magnoliopsida > Santalales > Viscaceae > Viscum > Viscum album. The sequence goes on along the minus strand of OY728161.1, from coordinate 1,917,346,030 downwards.
TGAAAGGATTATTCCCAAAGGGAATCCTCTAGGATGAGGAGAGGGATTTTTAGAGAGTAAATGGGCAGGGGTTGGCCGAGCCAAAGGCTTGAGAAGTGTGTGAAATGAGGTAGAGGTGGAGGCCTTTTATAAGAGGAGAGGAGGGGCACTTTTGGAAAGTAATGAAATATTACTTTATTAGAAAATGTGTTTCGGTTTTAAAAGGCCCCACATTGATATAATTCGTGGATAAGGTGATAAGGGATCGAAATCCACTCATCGAATTGGTTTTGTCCATGTGTAGGTTTTAGAGTTTTCATTATGTTTCCATTTTATTTAAATCGTCAAATAATGATGTCATCGCTGCACCATTATTATGTCAAATATAATTTACTTTATTTAATGTCTAAAAATTATAAAACAAATACTATTATGTAGGAAAGCTTTTTAGCTTTCCAATTAATATTTATAATCAAAATTTCAACTTGTATAACCCCCCTTAAAAATTATTTTAGTAAAACAATTTATTTTAGTGTCATTTTCACTTTAACATTAAATAAAAATATATTAATGTCATTTTCCAACTAAAGTGGCTCCATGGGGTCCCCAAGTTGTCCCATGGCTTGTCTTGGTCGTCCATGACTCACCCAATAGGTGTAGGACAAGTTTCATGGTGTTTCCACATTCTTATAGTACCATTTTTACCTTAAACTACACTAATTACCTCTAATCGTGATTAAGAACTTAATAAGTTACTATTCACCAAAAAATTATTTTAATCTCATTGAACCACATTTTACTTCTTAATGACAACCATTTATGTCGGATTTTCAAAATTCAATACACATTAGTGGTAAACTTTCATTTAACTGAAAAATCAGTTTGCTTGATTACCACTTAGTGGTTTCACTATTCATCAAAAATTGAAGTTTTTCAGAAAATTACCAAAAATTCACCCTAAGCTATATTTGATATTCCGAATTCAAAAATGAAGTCCATTTTACAAAATTCAAAACATATAAGTCAAATTAATTAATTTAATAATTAATTCCCTCTGTCATGACAAATAGCGTGTTTTTGTGAAACAATAAGTATCAAAAGATTGACACCAGTTTAAGTCCAATTTCAAAGTGAAATTGATTCCAATGACCACCATTGGATTAAATGGTAAAAATATTTTCTAATTTCACTTTAAAACCAATTAAAATTATAATCTAATCATATAAATAATTTAGATTAAAAATAGGTTTTGAATTAAAATACAGCATTTTACACTATTCATAAAAAATTGAACTTTATCAGAAAGGTACCAAAAATTTACACAATGTAAATTTTGATGTCCCGATTCTAAAGAAGAGTTATATTTCGTCCAAAATAAAGTATAAGAGTGATCAAAACTATATTTAATGACGGTTCACCATTAAAAGGTGATAAGTGAACCTTTAGTAAAAATTAGAGTATATATGCCCTAAAATTGAACTCTTTCCGTATTTTAAGCCTTTATATTTTATTGGGTAAATGTTTAAACATTTAAAAAAATATCTAATCATATTTTAGTTATTTCTATCCATTCTCGCCAGTACAACGGCTACTTGTTAACTAACATTTAAAAGAATATTATTTTATTACTAGTGTGCTACGTAAGTTTCAAAGAAACTCATCGTTGCATATCGGGTACGCTATCGAACATAGCAACCCCTTTAAAATAAAATTAATATTTAATTCGTAAATATTAATAAATAAGAAAATTATTAATTCTTTATTTACCTGGGATGTTACATTAACAATGGGTATTGAATAAATTAATGATTTTATATACTTATGTGTATTCTAGATACTTATTCCTTATGATAGTGTTATGATATAATGACTGATCTTCTTTGATTCCATTATAATTCATTTCTTATGACCTACCATGAATTATTCCATTATTCAAGATATAGATATATGATATACTGGTTATGGGTTTTAAAATGTGAAGATCTATTTTAAAAACTCTTATTCTCTTTCTATATTCAAGTGATCATTGATTTCTCCCTTTTTAATCCTTATTGAGCATATGAGCTCACAGTTTCTTATGTTTCCTTTACCCATGATATAAAGATGATTTTAAGCATGATATCCCTAAAAAAGGAACTAGTTATGAATATCTATGTGTGTTATGTTGTATATATATTTTTGATAAGATATTTATATGCACATGTTTCTAAATAAAAAAACCTTTATGATTATGGAATCAATTGTAATTTAAATCATTTTATATTCATATAAGGTGATGCAATATTTATATATGAAAAATATTTTTTTGCATATAAATAATATAAAATTTTCACCATGTTAAAAATCGGTATAAAGATAAGTAAGTAATTTCCCCAATAAACCAATGTTTTGAATTTAGGGGAACACCCATAAATCAATGGAAGTAAATATTGAGTGTTCACAATGAAAATTCATTGGATAAAAACTTATTCGTATTCTTGATGGATGGTTAGAAAAGAAAAATTTACTGATGGATCCTAAATTTGATTAAAAATAAAATTTAATAAGACATGGAGAGTAGTATGGTAGATGAATAAAAAATAATATATCAATATTCTAAAAAATAAATTTATAATGATGTTTAAATAGATAAAAAATCCTTAAAATATAATGATTTTAATGGTATCACACAAGAATTGTCCAATAATCATACTATTTGATACCTTGAGTTTAATCCACATATTATAAATTTATATATTTATTATATAAGAAATCATATAAAATAAATATGATGAATATAAATAATTTAATTTGGAAAAGGAAAATGAATGTGAAAATATAAAAGTGATTTTAGAAATATTATTTATCCACGACAAAAAACAAAATCTTACATGTCACATTCAGATATAGATTTTGAAAATGTGAAGTGGGGGGATCTTAAAAAATGTTACTTTTAAATTATATATCAATTAATGGATCCATTAAATTGATATAATGATTTTTATTGGAAATGTAGAAACAAAAATAAAACATTTTATTACAAAAGAAATGTTTTTAATCATCTGAAATTATCTTTGTTGAAAACAAATATTTTAAAAAGTGAAATAAAATTAATAATTTATTAAAAAAACATTTTTCCAAATACAATTATAAAATATGATATAAGAAAATATTAGGGTGGGTGATCCCAATTATGGAAGTACAATTTTCAAGATTATTCTTTATAATTAAATGAAATGAGATTTAAGTTATCAATATCCCTTATAGGAAACATACTCCATGAAGAAAGAAATATTTTTAAAATGGGTTCAATATTAAAAATTTAAACAATGTGATAATACAATATTATATAATTAAAGGGAATATTTCCACCAATATATTTGAAATAATTTTAAGAGAATGATCACAACCTATTGAATGAAAATTGAGTTTCAAGAAACTTTATGGATAGGGAACACTTAAGTATAGATAAATTTTAAGAAAAGAGCTTGATTTAGATTAATATATTTAAATAATTATGAATAAATAATATAAAAACATTAATGGGATAGTAAATCAATAGTAGACTATAAAAATGAAACATGATTCATACTAGGTAACATGTCTAAAAAATTAGAATTACGACCAAGAAAACCCTTACCTTTTTCTCTAAATTTTAGAATGCCCACTAACCTAATGTATAAAATAAATAAATATAAAAATATTAAATTTTATAACCCTATACATATACATTACCTATTATAATATTTATTTATGATAATTTTCTATAATTCTATTAGTTATTTTTTTTTCTATTTTCAATATCAGGTGTGAGAATAATTGATCATTTTTTACTAAATTCATAATAATAGTGTTTTTATTTATTATTATATATAATCATTTCAAGATCAAAAATGATACTAAAATTTAGGTTTATTTTTTTAAATATGTTATAATTTTATTCTATTGTAATTTTTGTAACAATGCTTATAAATGAAATCAACAATTATTATGTTTAGATGTTTTAAAAAAATATACATTGGAATCTAAATAAATGATTTTATATTTACATTACCAAACTATAACAAAAAAAACAAGTTTTATAACTAATTTATTTCCAATATTAATAGAGAATAAATTATTATAGTCATCCATGTTGTATGTTTATAATATTATTCAAGTAGGTTATTAAGATGACTCAATAAAAAAAAACCAAAATTATTAGATTAAAATGAAGTGATTTACTTGTAATATCATTATAACAGAATCATAATGATATTATATAGTCTTTGTTATTGTGTTATATCAAAAAAATTATATAGAATAAAAATATAACCTATACGATATTATTTCATAATACAAATAAATAAATTTTTTATCAAAGAAATCTCTTTTGTATGGTGGAATTCACCAAATTTTATGATTACTTATATTATTATTAATTATACCAATTTATATTTAAATAACCTGAATAATTTCATAGATATCATAACTCTCTATTAAAAATATTCTCATGAATAGCCATTTAAGGTAACGATTAAATAAAAAATAGAAATCGATCATTCCTATGATGTGGTAGTGAAAACATACACATGAATAATTTTTTTATTTTCCATAGATAGAGGAAGAGAGTAATATTTTTTACGATTTCATAATTTAAATTAAATCATAAATATAAAACTTATATATTTAATGTCTTATAATTCTAAACATCAGAGGACGTGAATTAAAATTATTCACGTTACATCATAGAGGTAGTAGTCTTCACAATGAACGATTTGTGATTTAATTTATTCTTAATAGAAAAGGAAAATCTGGTTACTGAATGCACCAACATTGTAAAAACATGAAAATTTACTAAAAATAATTATGTTTTAATTTTTCAGTGTTGTAATGGAATTTTAGAAGCAAATATTAACATAAACAAATAGAAATGAGAAAGGAGAGGATAAAATTTAAAACTCACTTCTTGGATTATATCCTTTGAAAAAGAATTAATCCTTTTAAGGATGGTCTTATAAAAAGATAAAAATCTATTGATAGTGTATAGAAATTAATAGTTGTGGGTCAGGTAGAATTATCACAGAACAAGTAGGTTGTGCTCTTAATGGATGTGATGATAGTAGTTCCCCTTTTATAAGTGAAAAGGAAAGCCATTTTTGAAAATTCACCAAATTTTATAATAATGGTTAGTCAATATAAAGGAAATTATTTATAAAATTTAGAATTAATGGATTGGATAATTAATAAGGCCAATCCAAGATTCAAAATACCATTCAAACATGTTTTAAATTATTTTTCTACACATTACTCATAGATTTTTTTTCTATTTTACAATTTTTTATTTTACTATGGGAACTAGTTATTACATAAAGTTTTCCTTTATGAAAAAAAATAAAATGGACCTTATGATATATTTCCCTGTACTAATTAAAAATATTATATAAATGTTTTATTTAGATTAAAAAATGTTTCAAATTTAATTTTAAAATAGTAAATATATATGTATTTTTTGGGAAAAATATAATTCAAGTCAAAAATGTTATTTTTTGTTTTTAAAAAATAATTAAATTTACAATGTTAGCTATAAAATAAATAATTTCTCATGAAAATGGTTTTTATATATTTTTAAATCATACTTATAGACTAATAATATCATTAAAAGCATAATATCTATTAAATTTTTTTATTAAAACATTAACAAAAAAATAAATCTTTTTATAATAATAGAAAAAAAGTTATAATATAATATTATAATATTTAATAAGAAAAAAATATTTATTTTTCACTTTAACATTATTGTATGTTGAAATTTCTCATTCAAATAAAATAATAAATCATGGGGAAAAATTATTTTTATATGGATGTAAATTTTTAAAAAACTTGTTTTTATTATTCATAATTTATTTAAAACATTAAATACGACAAAATGAATATATCCTGATTAAATTTTATTAACAACAATATTCAAAAAATAACATACGTAGTTTTCTTTTTTAAAAACTACAGCACTTGAAAAGATAAATTCCTAAATACAATAATGAATTATGTAAATTTATATAAAATAACCTTTATATATAATTATAAATATATTTCACAATTAGGTTAGTCCAATTTATACATATGAACTCAATAGATAGTTTATTAGTCATATTAAATATTTATAATATATATATATATACACTACAATTTTATATCTGTTTAATATAGCATGTGAAGTAATCAATCAAACATATTTTAATTAATTAAAAGAAAATATATATTAAATTATTGGGTCATTACAATAAACATCACTTATATGATTTCTATGATTATATTACTAAATATAAAGATAAATTTTAATAATTAGTTTATCAGTCTCTACATAAGATTTATTAACTTCAGATCTAGAAATTGATGCATTAATATGAATTTAAAATATAAATGTTGAATTTAATTATAAAATGACCATTCAAATAAAAATAGTAGTAACTAATAATTCCAAAAAATAAATTTATTTAAGCCTTTATATTATAAAATGATTAGAATAGTTCTTTGAAAATAAGGGAGTGAATAAATATAATCCATTTTATCATACGCCGGTTAATAGAGACTCATATGTTATTTCATTCCCTCTATGTCCGTGTCTAAATTTTATATATCAAGAACTATATTGATTTTCTTTAGATTTAAATATATTTATCGATATATTATATTCCAATTATCTTAATATTTTCCAATGGTATCATCATAATTTTACAAATGTATTCTTTTTATTTAGAATCTCGTTATGTTTTTCCATTTTATAAATTAGTTATAATAGACTAGTAAAATTTAATATTGTATGATATCCCATATTTTTATATTTGTTTAACTCATTGAATAAATAGATATTTTACACTAGAAATTTTTTATTTTGATTCTTATTATTCATTAGTTATACCTCAATATGCCATACAATTTTTTTTGGATCCCAATCGATGGTTTGGAATAATTCATAAATTTTCTTCAATTATTAAAAACTCTTTTATGAATTTAATTGTTAAAAAACTGGATGAATCTTTTTATTGTATAAATACTCTCAATTACAGTGAATTCCACTTATCATATATAGGGTTATCCATTTAATTTTATCATATTTCTGCTAATTTTTCCAATTTCACACTTTATGATTATAAAATGGGAGTTTTTTTCGAAAACATGTATTGTTATTACATTTTGATAGTATCATAAAATTATTTTAGATGTTATAATAGTCTATGATATCTTCTCATGTGATCAACATCATAATTTTCTATTTTTTAATTTTTTCCTAGGTGAAAATATTTCACTTCTCAAGCCACAATTTATTATTTTTTTTTGGGAATTAATGAAATTAGTATGAAATTGAATTTATCCCCCCATTAAGATAAATCACCCTCATGGAAAATAAATATTATTTTTATTTAATTTCAATAATTTTATAATAAATTATCACATTTGATATGTTTTATAGTCACATTATAAAATAGAATTGTCGCTTGCTGAAAATAATCCTTAAAAATATTCATTTGTTTTGCATGAGTGATTTTTTCTAACTAAACAATCATCTTTAGTGGATTTCTTATGGAATGTATTAAATTTTATGGTCAACAATTTATATTTAAATATTGAAATTCACCATGATATGTAATTATTCAATGTAGTCATATAAGGATGGGTCGTGGACAACCAATCCCGTACAACATATAAAAAATTCAATATTAAATCACACAAAACTTCTTAAAAATTAAAAATATCAATAAATAATGATTTTTAAAATCAAATTTAATCCAAATTTCTGTATAATGACAAAAATAAATTTTATACCCCATGATTCTGCTATAACTATTTCAGTAGAGAAAATGTATTTTTATTTTATTATATTAATCAAAAATCAAAAGATATATATTCAAAATGAAAATAATCACCAATAATATAGAAATTTTCAAATGAGTTATAAATAACATTTAAAAATTTAAAAATAATAAACCATGATAATAAAAACATGTAAATAAAAGAACATTAGTTTTAAATTCTCTTACATCACAGTCGCCAGGTATTACCACACCTATGAAATAAAATATAAAATAAAAATTATAACAATGGAAATATGATTGGAATATTTTTATAACATTAAGAAGAAAAACAATTTAATGAAATTTATATAAAATATAATATATTTTTAGAAACTATAATATTGTATGGATCATTGAAAAATAACTGACTATTTCGAAAATTAACGACCATTAGAATAGTATTTTAACATTTAAAAGCTTTAAATTTCTAATAATTAATATTTTACCTGAATAAAATAAGTAATTATAATTATTAGAATTTCATAATTTTTTTCCAAATTATATAAGTCAATGTATGTATAAGTATATATTTTTAATAAATTATTTTAATATTATTCAATAAAATATTAGTTTATATATCTAAATTATAATATTAAAATAAATTATTTTAGTAATTAAATTTCATATATTTACCATCATTTTTTATCTCATCACGTTGAAATTGTTTTGTGGTATACTTTTGGAATGCTCCTTAAAAATCTATTTTTATTTAAATAGCAAAAATATTAATTTTTATTAAATTTCACATGAAATAGAACATCATGATCATCTCAAAATGAGAGAATAATTTTGTAACTTTTTTAATATTTAAATTGGACATAATTATTATAATAGTTTCTTTAAAGGTAATAAACAAAATTTTGATACATTTAAATGAATTTTCCACGACTAAATTGTATATTATTCAAACAAATCATTTTTTTTGATTCTTCACCATGAATTTAAAATTAAAGACATACCTATTTGTATGGTTAGTGGTTAAAAGTGAATAAAATATAAATTATAAAACAAATTTCTATCATTATTCACAATAATTAAAATGATCATCAATATTTTTCAAAAATAATAAATTAATCAGTATCTTATTCAAAAAAAATCACCATCATATTCACCTATAAATACACCCATCCTTACTCAATTAGTATTCACCACTGAACTTATTACCTTGGTTTATATATAATAATTATATCTATAATCCTCCCCCAAAATGTGAATAATTTTATGGTCTCATTATAATACCATTCTGAAAACTGGAAGTCATATTTTTAATGAGTCACCAAAAGGAAGAATGTATGTTTTTAAATTTATACCCTTTTACTTCATTTATTTTTAATTTATTCATCATTATTTGATATGATTAAAAAATATCATTAAATCATGTAATTATAATTATAAATCTATAATAATATTTTTATATCATTGTATACCTCATTAAAATCCTTGTCACTGTTTTTTAAAACATGCATTCCATATTGGCAGATTTTGTTGCCTATATAGATGACCTTATGAATAGTTTACTACCACTTTACATGAATGGTTTAAAAAATAAATTTAATAAACACATATAATATTTATACAATGAATAATCATTTTTAAAGATATAATGGGAATTATATTAATGAAATAAATAATAAATAATCACGTCCATTTAATCTTTTAAAAATGAGTATATCAATATACATTTATTAATATCTATAACATTTGCATTATAAATTGAACATGGAATATTCTAACCATTGGAATAAAATTATGTCCCATAAAATAAAAAAAATTTAGTTTATAGAACTATTGAATAATGACCTTTATTTGTTACCATTAAATAAATGTACATATAGAACAATAAAATGAACAACCTCAAAATGACTAACAAATAAAAATTCAAGACTATAAATGAATAACAAAAGACAATTAATTTATTAAAATAAATAATAATAATTCAATATATATGTTAAAATATATTTATCATATAAATAACTAATAAAAATTTATTATTATCGATGTTAGGGGACAAATAAAGTGAGCCAAGAATCGATGTAAGAGTTTCTCTTCTAAATCTTCATTCTATCATTATTTTACTTATTTAGAGTTCCTCAAATCTTATATCTTGTATCCTTGATGTATTGATTGTACCTTCTCATGATTTCCTATATTTATGGAGGTATTATTTTATTACTACAACTTATATTGATTTAATGGGTTTCACCCAATATTTTTTAACTTTAATATGCTCATGTTCTTTATTAATATCCATATATATCTCTCTATTGACATTATATTTCCTTCCACATCCATGTAATTTTCTCATGGATATATTGTATAATTTTAATGTTATTTTTATTCTTTCTCTATTATTGGATTAACCATATATTCTTCACCCAATATATTTGCCATAATATATATCTAATAATCTATATTGGAAGGTGTTTATCTAAAATGTTATCCCATTTATTTATGTGTGGAAATATTTAAAATATACATAACTATAATTTTAATAATGAAGAATATTTTTTATGCATCAATTTTCATAAAATAGGTCCCTTAGAGAGAATTATGTATTATATTTCTTATACAATCATTCTTTTAATATTATAAATACATTGAACATAATAATTGACTGGTATGGAATATAATTTTACACCACATCCAGGAATTGATAAGTCGCATGAGAGAACCTAGTTTGGGGTATCTAGTTCATCCATACTTATTTATATAATATTAATGTTTACATGGTAATTTTTTTATAGTTATGATGTATTATAATACAACCTTAATAGTATGGTTATAATGTCTAAAACTACATATTTAATTATTAAAAATTCTATTATTATTATTTATGTGAACATATACATCCATTTTTATGAGTATTATATTCTTGTTTATTAAATTAAATTTCATTTATTTTATGATATATTATTTTGGGACATTAGGTTTTTAATTATTGTTCCACGTTTTCTACAACTCTACACATCCATAAACTATAAATTTATGTACACCCCATTTTATTATTTCCCTTTTTACTTATAATTCCATAAAGATTTATGGGTATGATTTAATTATATGAAATAAATGAATAATAACTAATTATGTGTTTTTATGATTAAATTTAAGTTTCAATGAGATTTAGTATTCAAAAGAGCATCTTGTCTACTATGTCTACAAGAAGCTGGTTCTCGAAGATTACATTGTAATAAAAATTACACAACCTCCACATAGCTAGGATAAGGGATGTTAATATTTATATCAAATCTTGTTTAGTATAAATAATGAGAAAAAATGTTTGTAGAACAAAAGAATAAAAAAATCATTATTAAAAACCATTATCAAATAATAATAAATTTTATATAATGAGTAGAAAATTTGGTATGAATTTATAAATAAATAATATTAATTATAAAATGTGATTCATAATTTATATTGTTATTTGTAAACTTATTAGTACTGATCATTATTTTCAAAATAGAACATAATTGAAGGATTAGAAACCAAACAAACAATCATAAGGAATGTTGGATTTCCATTTGGAATAAACCAATGGATATGGTGTTTGGGATGAGATAATTACAATAATATTAAGATAGTTAAATTCAATATTTAAAAATATAATTTTATATATGGATCAATAATTTTCCACTAAACATGTTTTAACAACATTTAATTATTTTATGGGGTATCAACATCCTATAATAAATTTTACTAGAAATCCATTTGTTGTAGAATAATGTATTAAGACATTAGATAAGATATTCTTCAAATTAGAATGTTTTTAATAGTATGAGTTTATATTTACTGTATATCATTTAATTAAACATGATGATCAAGGTTGTTTATTAATTATAAATAGTATATAATAGGAGATATAATGAATGAAATGAAAAGATTTTAAGTCATTATTTATTTAGAAATAGTTTCTATAAGAGAAATGATCTAATATGAAAATAATTCTTTTAATTACCTTAAAAAGAATAGGTAACTACTTTTGAATATAAATATAACTTTAGAATATTAGTATGACATGCTATGGATTATGTACAAAATGTAAAAGGTAAGCTAATTTTTTAATTTAATAAAAAATTCCGTGTAATAATAGATAATTTGGGGCTTTAAACATTAAATTATATAATGAGATTTTGATAAGTTCCAAAAATACTGAAAATTAGTTCTCATTTTCATACATTTTCTTAAGAAATAATAAGGGTAAGACGGATATTATACTTCATGCTAACATAAAATTGGGGAGAAAAAATAAATGAAGTGTATAATTTCTAATATATAATAACTAGGAAAATAAATACCATGGGTCTTATTTTATTGTATTTGGATTGTTTTTCTAGTGTATGAATAAAGTCCGTCAAGATCACTATTTAAAAGGAAATTGAGGTTCTAATAACCTTCAACATAAATATACAACAATATTTTTTATCAATTAAATAATGTTAATGGAATATACCATTGAAGAATCCATGGTAGAAATTTCAATGTTTTTTAATTTCTATATCCAGTGTTGAAGTCTTGAATCAAATTATAACATGAAAAATAGTCATAAAATAAAATTTTAACATTAAAATATTTTATTCTTAATCGAAAAATTCTTTTATATCCGTTATGTGTTCAATTAAAATTTTATCATATAATCAATCATTTAAGATGGAATTATCTATAATGGTAGAAAATATATATTTTAGTGAAAATATATATTATATAAAATACCAATATATTTCATGGTTTCAATCTATTTAAAAAATTGATTATATTACCAATGGTTGAGTTTGACAAGATTATTGTATTTAGTGGCACTAATAATAAAAAACAATACTTTGAGAAAGATATTACAACCAGTTATGCATGTATAAAATTGTTTCTTAGAGGAGACTCCTTGTAACCTTTTTCATATTAAGAACCTACTTGAGTATCTCATTATAATGAAATTATTTGAGTAGAGGAAGGCCAAATTTTCTCTATAACGGATAATGGAATCCTATAAATTGAAGATATATGGGTTTTGAATGATTATAATGATATATTTCATAGAGAATTACCTGGTAATCCATATGATCATGAAGTAAACTTCTAAATCACTCATACTTTATGTGAAGCCTATATCTAAGGTAACCTATTGAATGGATATTTTTGGTTTGGTGGTATTAAAGAAGGAAAAAAAAATGTGATAAGAGATTCATACACCATAGTGTCTAACCATGGGATTAAAATATCATATTTTTAATCAATAAGGATGGATCAATGATTTTTTTCATTAACTATAGGGAAATAAAGTATATTAATATTAATATAAAGTATCAATTTCAATGAATTGATGTTCTATTTGAACAACTTCATGATATCAATAATTCCTAATGATTGAAATTCATTATAATTTTCACCAATTAAAACTTATTAAGGATGATATAATCCTGAATTTTTTATTTGTTATGAGAAATATGAGTTTATATTAATTTATTTTGCATTAACAAATCCACCCACAATAGTTATCATTATATTCAATAACATATTAATGGATTATCTTTATAATTTTTGTGTGGTATTTATTAAAAATGAATTGGTATACACTATACAAAATTATGGATTTTAAAAACACAAGTATATTATTATATAAAATTTTAATGATAATGTATCATATGGTAAATTTATTAATAATGAATTTAGATGTCAAAAAGTTTCTATTATTGCCCCTTTTGTACCCAAATATGGAATATCTATTAACCCTTCAAATACCAAGGTGTTTATAGAATGATAAGCAATAAAAAATATTACTGAAATATATAGTTTCTAAGGAATAAGAGGTAACTATGATTTATTTTCGAATATATTTTCTTGGTTAGGTATCTAGTCATCCATGTTGAAAAGTAAAGTGGTAAAATTTGTATGGCTGAAGAGATATAAATAATATTTTTATGAAATGCAAAATTTACTAATCAAATAAATTTCATTAATATTTCTCATGTATAAGTATGAAAGTATAACATTCAATTATCCTTTAATGAAAGGACTGATTAGTATCATTATTCAAAATTATAGTTTCATTTCTTATACATCATGGTTATTAATATCCAATGGATAAATTACCTGAATCAATATCTAGAGTTACATAAGTTATATTTTCATTAATGATATTGATTTTATATAGCTATTATATAAATGCATCCCATATATAGATCAAAATATTATAAAGTAAATATTTCTAGAATAATATATCAATATGAGTCATATTCATTAGCTATAACTAGTCAAATACTAATAATGAATAGAACACTACAACCATGGAAAGGAACACTAGTAGGTAGATTACTTGAGTATGAATGACAATGAAGTTCTTTACATAATATAGATAGATGTATATATATATATTAAATGATTTTTTATATATAAACAAACATATTATTAAGGAATTAGAAACTTCATTAAATTTTCATATAAAACTTCCAATGATCATTAAATGGACAATAAAAATGTTATAAATAGATAGACAAAATCTATAAATGAATGTCAAAGATATAAAATAATAAAAATTTATAGATTTTACTATAAAAATGGAGGTTTTGTGTTTTAGAGGAGATTATGTGTACTATATAAAATAAATCTAATTAATCATTAAACGAATCCTAAAAAACAAATGTCTCTATACACCGTGGTTGTACCTTGATATACATGGATTTGTGAGATCGATTTTGGTGGGAAAATATAAAATAGGAAATCAATAACATCGTTAAAGGTTATTCAATATTCCCACAGTATAAATGATTAGAAAAAAAATTAAAAGGGGTTATAAATCATCTTTTTATATTAATATAGAATTCATTAAATATCAAAATTTTCTTTTCCATAGGACATACAATGGAATCAAAGATGCATGATTAAATCTGGGTGATCATGGATTCTACTTCAATTCATTATCATTTAATATAATCTATATAGGGTCTACTTATCTAGATATAAAATGCCTTTATATTAATTAATTTGTATGGTTTTATGCTGAAATTTTCTTATTTTTAGTAGACTATAAATGTTTTTTTCACTTTAGAATTTTTAAGGAGCATTCTGATGGTTCCAAATAGTATAGTTCATTTTATAGACACCTATCAACCTCATGTTGATATAAATTTAATAATTAATATCCAAATATTGTAGGATGTATTAAAATTCCGATACATTAATTTCCAAAGAACATGGAATTAAGATGAAAAAATACTTCTAGATATTGTATTAAAGTAGAACCATATAAATAATTGTATGGGAAATGATGTCATTCTCAAACAAGATATGTTTATTCCCTGGAATGATATCTTATTGGTCTAAAAATAATCATAGAGCTCAATTAGAATGTTTAATTTATAAAAGAGTTTACCTATATTTACCAAAGAAAATTGAAAATATTTTTTTATAGTTAAATAAATGTGATTGAGATTCATGTTGTGGTCTATGCATTTAAATTATTACAATGTGATGGAGTTCTAGTATTTTCTAAAAAATAATATATATATATATATATATAATTAATATCATGATTTTCAATATTTTGAAAGGAATTTATGTCTTTTAATATCATTTGATAAAGATAAAAAATCACTCTAAAGTATATGATGCCTTCCAATTGTTACTATTATAGAAGAACATGCCAATTCAAATGCTTGTACTAAAAAATAGATAAATACCACTATTGTATAACTTATCCTATGGGGAAGATCTTTTGAATATCTTTACATCATAAACAAGTTTAATTAAACTATAAAAGTTTGATATTGATTGTTTATTTAAGGAATCATAAGATACAGTTTGGAATCTATGAGGATTATGAAGAAATAAGGAAATATTTACCATAATTATTAATAGATGATGAATAACATAAATTTATAGGATTGAATTATTTAAAATGGCGTATAATGTAAGTACAATGACTTTATCAAAAATATATCATTTTGAAAAATGTAATTTTTTTCAGCATATTGATTTTTTTCATTATCATTAATTTTAGTTTATCTAAGATACACATTACAAAGGTGGTTGGTCTTTAGATTGAATTAAGGATTAATTGAAGATTTAAAACTGAAAATGAGTATAAGGGAGGTTTTATAATATATGTACAGTCTTTTTAAAATTTTTTATAAATCTATTATCGTTTTCAGAATATATATTTTAAATAATTACCTATAGAAATACTAATTTATTTTACATCATCGATAATCATTGAGATGTAAAAACCAATTAAAAAAAGTTTTTTTGATCCTTATAAATTTAGAATGAAAATTTTTAAGCATAAATCATACAATAATATGGTATATTTTTCATTAAACATAAGATAGATGATCATTTTGTATTTTATAGTAGTACAAAAAGGTGATATAAAATCGGATTTCATACAAATTGGAATGAAATTAAGTGCATTTATTTTAGTTCCAATGTGAAGGATTTTATGTTACCCTTTAGTTTTATGAAATCTCTGAAGGAATAAGGGTTAAGGTTGTGGTTTTAGATCTCCATAGAATTCAAAGAAGGATAATCTAGAATTTCATTCTATCTAAGAAGACATATGGTATATGTTATAATTTAAGGTCATTTATGATTAAATAAATGGTTATGGATACCTTTCAGGATATATGGGAAGCTATAAAGGTGAAACTAGGACATATGGTCCCCTATTAATTCATAAAGGGTTATTCTAGAGTTTTTTTTCCTTCTATGATTTTTTTAAGGTTTCATTAGTATTTAAGGTCTTTCATGAAGACAAAATGGGTTAGCCTAGAGTTTCATGTCATATATGAAGTCTTAAGGGTTATGTAGGGATTTAATATCCCTTAATAAAAAAAAATAAATTTATTGGATCTAATATCCATCAAGGGTGGTTTTTGGGTTAAACATGGAAAACATTTATCCTATAAGGAGTAAAAGTATTATGCTGGAGATTGAGAAATGTAATAAATATCAACGGCTACATAAGAATTGAAGGTCCCCTAAGAAGACTTAAAGGGTTATATTGGGATTTACTTAATCTAATAAGGAGTAAACATTATGATGGTATTTAATGTCCCATTAGAAGGTATAATGGGTAATAGTGTAGTTTCATGTCAAACATTAAGGAATTCAGGTTAGGATTTGTGCACGACCCGTCCCAGTGGGGCCCGAGCTGCAACTCCCCAAGCCCGCCTCTAATAGGACAGGGGCTGGTGACTAGCACTGAGTAGGCATGCTACTAACATGGGAGGCATTGCCTATAACCTGTACACACGCACACACATCTCCAAGCCCACAAAGCTGAAAATTAAAAACAACTAAAAGGAAAAGATGCATTCATACACTAAATCACAACCAAAAGAGTACGACAGGAATGTAAAGTACTAGAAAGAAAAACCCTGAGCCAAAAGTACAATCGCACCAAAAGAACGTCTGTAACAAAGTCCAACCTGTAAGGAAAGGTGCTGGGACTGTAGTATGTAACCGTAGGAACACACCTCAGCCTGTCTGATATCATTGAGTACCGTCCGGTCCTGGCCTGCCTAGAATCCTGTCAAAGGCTCGCTCATCTGCACATGACACAACACGTGCGGGCAATGCCCGTGCAAGGGTGAGTATAACAATACCCAGTAGGACACCATTAAACCCAAAGAAAACACAACAAGGGAAATACAACAAAGGAAAGATACAGTTAGCTCCACACAGTATATGTCTACAGAACATATAACAAGAATATCCAGATATACTCATACACGATCGACTCTCGTGAAACCACCACTAAGATCCAGCTCAAAGATTCCACTAAGCATGTAACAAGGAGAACACACTCCTAGGTCTGAAAAGAGAGATGTGAATTACTCGTTCTGATAGAATGCACTCCAAAAGTACCATGAGAATATGATGCTCAGATGAGGATCACATCCAAGTCATGGGGTTATTCCGACAACTCATTCTAAGCTAATCCTCTAAGTAGAGGATCGGTGCCTGGGAAAAGTTGGTCACGTTGATACGAAGAACTCTACCTAGGGTTCCTGGAATGAATAGAGGATCCGACTCCAAGTCTAACAGAGGGGATTCCAAAAACTCTATTTAGGAAGTCCTACTGAAGGGATCATAATATTATAGGTAGAAATTGATACCGGAAACCTTCAAGAGAAAGACTAAGGGGACGAACCCTAAGTAAACTACCCCAAGTCACAGAAGGAAACTGGCTCAATCCTTAACGAATTTTTTACACGGCATGTAGTATGGTTACATGCCGTGTTCGTTGAACATGGGTACTACCCGTGTAAACGGCCTGTGGAATCCGTTCAAGATGTGTAAAACACAACTACAAGGCGTGTAGAAAAGTAAACATCATGTTCCTGACTCTGGGTACTGCCCATGTAAACGACCAGTGTCATTTGGCTTGTCTGATAGAAAGAAACTACATGACATATAGAAGAATCACACACCGTGTCCGAGCACCTGGGGCTCGCTCTGTGTACGTTAGTCATGTGCCCGTACATGGCCTCTATTTGTGTCCGTGTCTCCTGCCTGTGTACCAGTACACGGGGTATCCCGTGTATCTGGCTGGGTATGGACGGGGAAGGGTATACATGTTGTGTCCTTGGCCGTGTACCCAACCCGTGTCTGTGTTGCCTGCCCATGTACCAGTACACGGGGTATCCTGTGTATCTGGCCGTGTCTGGCCGGGGACGGGTATACACGCCGTGTCCTTGGACCTATACCCAACCTATGTCTATGTACTCCCATAGTACACACCATGTGGTCTTCCGATGAACACACACCATGTATCCCATACTACACGGTGTGTAGTCGGGATTTTTCCAGAAAAACCATCTTCTTCCTTGGGACGCGGCTGAACCTTCGGATCCTCGGTTTCTTGTCCGTTCATCCCGATACTCCAGGGATGGGTTCGTTTTGTCATAAGAAAATCATAACGGGTGTTTTAGGCTCTTAAATCCGATTTTAAACCTTGGTTGATCCACCTGAAGAAAAACTCCTGAAAACTAGTATCTCCTGATCTGCTCTGAGTTGCCTTCCGAAACCATCGTCGCACCTTCGTGACATCGCTTCGGGGTTGGATCTTCAATCTCAGATCGTTGGGCCAACAAAAGAATATGAAATGATCGATTTCCTCCAAGATCATGTAGAACACAATGAATAACATGAGGGAGAAAATATAATAATCAAACAAGAGGGACAAACCTCGATCATTGTTCATGACGATTTGGGTTCGTCGCCATTAGATCAAAACCAAAAAACCTCAAAATCCCCGCAAAACCAGTCATGCAAGAACGATCGATCCACGAGCTAATATGTTCGTGGAAATAAAAAATGGGAAATAAAATCATCAAACAAACATCCTACCTATATCTGTGGCGTTCGTTGGGGATGATCTGGTCGCCGCGTCATCGTCGCCGACAAAAATCGTCAAAAATGTCGTAGCCGCGTTTGGGGGGTCGGGGTCTTCTCTAGAGCCTCTAGAGCCGCCACGGGTTTTAGGGTTATGAGGTTTGTAACCCTGGACCCCTACACATGCCTTTATTTAAATAGATAAGAGATATATGTTGCAATACATTTAAAAGATTTCGCCGCAAAATAATTTTTTTTATTTAAATATTTTATTACTCTTAC
The DNA here is from genome assembly GCA_963277665.1 of Viscum album. Classification (NCBI taxonomy): domain Eukaryota; kingdom Viridiplantae; phylum Streptophyta; class Magnoliopsida; order Santalales; family Viscaceae; genus Viscum; species Viscum album. Next base: position 1,917,326,633 of record OY728161.1, on the reverse strand, counting down.
GTCCCAAAAATTAGATTTCACCACCGACCTGCGCCAGCAGATGTTAGGCCCCACCTAAGGTAAAAACGCTGTCCAGAATGCAACGGTGCCCTCGGATTTATAATCCAATAACCCATTCAGGAGTTATTCACCTTTTTTAGGAAAACTGCACGCGCACGTTATTTAATTATTAAATTAAATTCAAACATTTGTTCCGGGCTCATCGGTCCTCGGAACTGCACGCCGTCTCAGAGCCTGGTCTCGAAATAAATTCCATATAATATTAAAATAATACATGGAACAAATCGGGACATTACATCACACCCACCTTAGGGATTTTATGCCCCCGAAAATCCAAAACAATGGCTACCCATAAATACATGGGTACTGCACGCGAATCTGAGCCTCCATCTCCCACGTGCTCTCCTGGAGATTTCTGTACTGCCACCGGACATGCACTAAGGGAATAGATCTCCCACTAAGGATCTTCTCTTACTGATCCTCGATCTCCACTAGGTACTCAACAATGGTCGCTACATCATCGATATCCAGCTTGCCCCAGTCAATAACCTGTGATGGATCATGCACATTCCTCCACACCTATGACACATGGTAAATGTTGTGTACCTTGTCTATCTGAGGAGGTAGAGCCAAGCGATACGCCACCTCGCCAACTCTACTTAGAATCTGAAAAGGTCCAACGAACCTCGGAGATAGCTTGCCACCTCGTCCAAATCTCTATAATCCCCATCGAGGTGAGACCCGAAGGAACACATGGTCTCCTTCCTCGAACTCCAAGGGCCTCCGCCTCCTGTCAGAATAAGACGTTTTCCAATTCTGGGAAGTCTTCATCTGCTCCTCGATGACTTGCACCTTCTCTTTAGTAGCTCTCACCATCTCTGGGCCCATAAGTGCTGAGTCTCTTGTGTCAGTACAACATAGTGGTGACCTGCAAGGTCGCCCGTACAGAGCCTCAAATGGTTCCATACCAATAGTGTAATGATAACTATTGTTATAAGAAAATTCAACCAGTGGTAGGTGATTATCCCAACTATGACCAAAGTCATGTATTCAAGCTCGAAGCATATCCTCCAGGACCTGGATGGTCCACTCTATCTGACCATCAGTCAGTGGATGAAACGTTGTGATCAAGCATAACTCAGTCCCAAAAGCTTCCTACAATCCCTTCCCCATCCAAGATGTGAAAAGAACATCAGGATCTATGATGATCATGGATGGAACTCCATGAAGACGAACTATCTCTTGCATGTAGAGGCATCCCAGGCTCTCTACTGAACTCTTCTCTCATATGCTTTGAAGTGGGCCGACTAGGTGAGTCGATCAAAGATCACCCATATGGCATCGTTTCCCCTGAACATACATGGTAAACCCATCATGAAGTCCATGGATATCCCATCTAACTTACACTCTGGTACCTCAAGGGGATGAGTCAAGCCCGCTGGCACCTGGTGCTCAGCCTTTACTTGCTGACAAGTAAGGAACTAAGAAAGAAACTCTTCCACACACATATTCATTCCTTGCCACCAGAACTGATGTTGGAGGTCCTGATACATCGTTTTCACTCCTGGATGTACCGCCAAATGAGATGTATGGAACTCCCTCATAACATCCTCTCGCAATGTCACTGGTACTACTGTATGCCCTCTAAAAAGAACAACGTGCTCTGAACCTTCTAAATATCCATCAGCCACAACACCTGTGGATATCTGATCACGTAGAGTCTTACAGCTAGCATCCTCACGCTGTGCTTCCCTGAATCGATGTAAGAGTTGAGGGGTAACAACTATTGATTGAAGGTAAGAGCCTTCATCTCCATCCACAAAGGATAACTATAAAGAGGCCAACTGCCACATCACCTCATCCAGCAACTATGAACTGGATTTCCTACTGAGAGAATCTTCCACAACGTTCCCCTTCCCAGGTGTGTAAATGATCTCAAAGTCATAATACTAGAGGAAATCAAGCCATCATCATTATCTCAAATGTAGATCCTTCTAAGAAAATATATATCTGAGACTCTTGTGATCATAATAGATGGTAAACCGCTCACCCATCAGGTAGTGCTGCTACATCTTAAATGCAAAAACTACCGATGCCAACTCAAGATCATGGGTCACGTAGTTCTGCTCATGTGGCCTCAACTGACGTGAGCCATAGGAAATCACTGCTTGCCTTTGTATCAAGATACAACCAATAACAGTTCCTAATACGTCGCAGAACACTACATACTTGACACCCTCCTCTGGTAATCTCAATATCGGGGCGCTCATCAGACTCTGTATCAACTTCTAGAAAGCCTGCTGGCATCTCTCGGTCCAATGAAAGGCTGCCCCTTTCGGGTCAAAGCTATCATGGGTGCTGAAATCTTGGAGAAATCAAGAATGAATCTCCGATAGTAGCCTGCCAACCCATGGAAGCTCCACACCTCCATCATGCTCTGGGGTGGCTCCCATGCTAGGACGTCCTCCACCATAGCTGGGTCCACTGCTACAACATCATCTAAGATAACATGTCCAAGAAAGTGGACCTCATATATCCAGAACTAGCACTTCGAGAGTTTCCCGTACAACTGGTGCTCTTGGAGTGTGTCCAGAACCATCCTTAGGTGTCTCGCGTGCTCCTCCTCGGACACAGAGTACACAAGGATATCATCAATGAAGACCACTATGAACCGATCTAGATAGGGCTGAAATTTATTGTTCATGAGTCCCATGAATACTGTCAGGGCGTTCATCATGATGAAGGGAATCACCACGTACTCATAGTGACTATAGAAACATCTGAATGTCGTCTTTGGTACATCCTCATACCATACTCGCAATTGGTGATGGACTAATCATAGATCAACATTCGAGAACCATCATTCCCCTCTCAACTGGTCGAAGAGGTCATCAATCCTCAGATGTGGATACCAGTTCATCACGGTCCTCTGATTCAAGAGCCGATAATCCACACATAGCCTCAAGCTCCCGTCTTCCTTCTTGTCAAATAACACTGGGGACACCCAGGGTGAAACGCTGGGCCTCACAAATCCCTTCTTCTGCAAGTCATCCAGCTGCACTCTCAACTCATGAAGCTCTGCAGGAGCCATCTGATATGCTAATGCTGATATTGGTGTCATCCTGGGTTGGAACTCAATGCAGATATCTATCTCCCGAGGGGGAGGTAGTCTAGGGACATCCTCCGGAAAGACGTCCTTGAACTCATCCACTACTGCTGGAAACTGGAAACTCGTAACATCTGATGCCCCAAGGGCTAGGCTAGCCAACTGATGTGAAATCGGCTATGTCTTCTTATGCATGAGTCCATCCTGTGCTGCCTGCGTCTCTTTTTCACTGACAAAAGAGAACCTTCTTCCATCATTGCAGACACACCGCACCCTTCGCTTAAAACAATCGATCTGGGCATGAACTGTGAATAGGTAATCCATACCAGGAATGACATCATAAGGCCTAGACGCTACCACCAAGAGGTTCCAACCAAAAATCTCGCCTCCAAGGATGAGGTCACACTGTCTACAGAGGTGTGTGATATATGAATCTTCTCTAGTCTGTGTTTCTAATCGTAAGGGTCAAGTCAACGACTCAATTGGAATCTCAAGGTCTCAAAAAAAATAAGCAGCCATAAAGGAATGACTAGCACCTGTGTCTATCAGTACGACATCCAATGTAGAAAAGACACAGATTGTACCTCTAATAATTTCAGGAGTACCTGGGTCATAAGCCTCTACCACCTACTGATGTCCATGCCTCTGTCCACCATGTCCCTGAGCCTGGGGTGGACCTCTTGGGGGTGGTGGTGGTAAAGTGTCAAAATGCCGACCACCTCTAGCCGCTCTCTCAGCTCCTCTACTGTGTACACCACCCCGCGGATCTATCTGCTCCACACGTTCCCTCTGCCTTAGTGGTCGATACACTTCCCCCGTGTTAGTAGTACGGAGGGGTGTACAATCTCAAGCGAGATGTCCCCTAACATCACATGAGTAGCATCGCCTCTCTCGAGGCTAGCTGTATGGGCCCTACAAACCCTGTATGGAAGATTCGACGTCCTGGGATCTCCTCTAAAAATGTCTCCCATGCCGGGGTCCTTGATGTTTGCTTCCTGCTATCGAGGTCTCTACTCCAACTAGCCCACTACTGACAACTTCCAGCTGTTTCTACTCTGCCAAGAAGCTCTTGACCGCCAAAGACTGCTCGAGCACCCCAACATATGTAGGAATTATCATAGGTATGATTCTAGCTCGTATATCTCTGTGCAAGCCCCTCTAAAAAGTCCATTCTTTGAAGTACTGATCTCTGACCATATCCATCGAGTACCACGAGAGTTCGGTAAACCCCGATGAATAGTAATCCATCGATATGGTTCCCTTCTAGAGCTGAAGAATCTTATATATACGTACTTCTCTCAGGGTAACCGGTGAAAACTCCTCTCTGAAGAGATTCTCAAACTCTGACCATGCAAGAGTCGCCTCGTCGTGGGTCTGGATAACCAAACTCCACCACCGTCTTGCCGAGCCCTGTAGAAGGCTAGCTACTAGGATCAACATCTGGTTTGCTGGTGTCCTGACCAAATGGAAGACTCCGGTCACTGCCTCAAGCCAGCCCTCTGCTACTTGAGGGTCATGCTCACCTCGAAACCTGGGGGGGTCTCTGTCTCTGAAACTTGTAGAGTACGCTCAGCCTGCGCTCCCCCTCCACTGGTATAGCAGGAACGAAACACCGCTCCATAGGTGGCGGGATAACTGGAACACCACCCGATGGTAAAACTAGGGGATCCAGTCCCTGAATTGATGCTTTATCACTGAGGGGGTCATCCTTGTGATCGAGCTGCTTGATCCTAGCAGGTACGCATCGCGGAGGCATCATGTAAGGGAACAAGATGTATCTTAGTCAGTGATTATATCTGGAGAGATGACTCAAGAAGGACATAAAAACCATAACCCATTCCTATTTGATTCATGTACCATTATTTTCCCCTGTAACTAGAGTTCTCATGTTCTGAGTCAAAAAGCAAGTTATCAGTGTACAGGTGTATGGATACGTCGGCCGCCCACACCAACACCGGGGTCCCTGGCCTGAAAACTGAACTCGAAACACTTAACACTATTCCCCCAAACCAACTCACAGACTCTCGGTCCTAAGGTAGAAATGACCAGCTCTGATACCACATTTTTCACGACCCGTCCTAGTGGGTTATGAACCGCAACTCCCTAAGCCCACCTCCAATAGGCCAGGGGCTGGTGACTAGCACAGAGTAGGCATGATACTAACATGGGAGGCATTGCCTATAACCTGTACACATGCACACACATCTCCAACCCCACAAAGTTGAAAAGAAAAAACTACTAAAAGGAAAAGATGCATGCATACACTAAATCCCAACCAACAGAGTACGACAGGAAAGTAAAGTACAAGAAACTAAAACCCTGAGCCAAAAGTAAAATCCCACCAAAAGGAAGTCTGTATCAAATTCCAACCTGTAAGGAAAGGTGTTGGGACTGCAGTCTGTAGCTGTAGGAACACACCACAGACTTCATGATCTCACTGAGTACCATCTGGTCTTGGTTCGCCTAGAATCCTGTCAAAGGCTCGATCGTCTGGACAAGACACGACACATGTGGGAAAAGCTCGTGTAGGGGTGAGTATAACAATACCCAGTAGGACACCCTGAAACCAAAAAGGAATCAAAATAAGGGAAATACCACAAAGGAAAGATACAGTCATCTCCACACTGTATATGTCTACCGAACATATAACAAGAATATCTAGATATACTCATATATGATCGACTATTGCAAAACCACAACTAAGATCCATCTCGAAGATTCCACTAAGCACGTAACAAGGAAAAAACACTCCTAGGTCTGAAGAGAGAGACACAAAGTACTCATTCCAGGAGAACACACTCCACAAGTACCATGAGAACATGATGATCAGATGAGGATCACGGCCAAGTCATTGGGTGATTCCGACAACTCAGTCTGAGCTAATCTGCTAAGCAGAGGATCGGCGCCCGGGTAATGTTGGTCACGTCGAAACCAAGAACTCTACCTACTGTTCCAGGAATGAATAGAGGATCTGTCTCATAGTCTAACAGAGGGGATTCCAACAACTCTATTCAGGAAGTCCTGCTGAAGGGATCATACTCTTATAGGTAAGAAATGATACCAGAAAACTTCAGGAGAAAGACTAAGGGGAAGTACCACAAGGAAAATAGACCAAGTCACAGAAGGCAACTGACTTATGTCTTGAAGAATTTATTACACGGTCTGTAGTATGGTTACACACCGTGTTATTTTAACCCAGGTACTGCCCGTGTAAACGACCCGTGTCATCCGTTCAAGATGTGTAAAACTCAACTACACAGCGTGTAGAAATGTACATGCTGTGTTCCTGACTCTGGGTACTGCCAGTGTAAACGGCCTGTGTCATTTTGCATATCGGATAGAAAGCAACTACACAATGTGTATAAGAATCACACGTCGTGTCCGAGCACCTGGGGGTCACTCCATATATGCTGGCCATGTGCCCGTACACGACCTCTGTCCATGTTCGTGTCGCCTGCCCATGTACCAGTACACGGGGTATCCCATGTATCTGGCTGGGGAAGGGTATAAATGTCGTGTCCTTGTCTGTGTACCCAACCCGTGTCCGTGTTTCTTACCAGTATACTAATACTTGAGGTATCCCGTGTATCTGGTCAGGTCTGGCCGGGGAATGGTATACATGTCGTGTCCTTGGACATGTACCCAACCCCTGTCTGTGTACTCCTAGAGTACACGCCATGTGGTCTGCTGATGAACACACACCGTGTAGCCCATACTACATGGGTTGTAGTCGGGATTTTTCCAGAAATGTCGTCTTCTTCCTCGCGCCACGGCTGAACATCCGGATCCTCGGTTTCTCCTCCGTTCATCCCAATACCCCAGGGATGGGTTCGTTTCATCATACGAACATCGTAATGGGTGTTTTCGGCTCTTAAATCAGATCATAAACCTCGAATGATCCATCTGAAGAAAAACTTCTGAAAACCCGTATCTCCCGATCCTCTCCGAATCGCCAGCTGAAACCGTCGTCGCACCTCTGTGACATCGCTCCGAGGTTGGATCTTCAATATCGGATCATTGCGCCAAAAAATGAATGCACAACGATCAATTTAATCCAAGAATGTGTAGAAAGAAACAAAGAACGTGAAGGAGAAAAATATAAGAATCAAACAAGAGGGACGATCCTCGATCGTTGTTAGTGATGATTCAGGTTCGTCGCTATTAGATCAAAACCAAACAACCTCAAAATACCTGGAAAACCCGTCCTGCAAGAACGATCTATCCGCGGGATAATCTGTTCATGGATTAGCCCGTGTTCATTATGGAAAACAAAAACGAGGAAGAAAATCACCAAAAAAAATATCCTACCTGGATCTGCAGCGTTCGTTGGCGATGATCCAGTCACCGCGTCGTCGTCACCAGCAAAAATCGTCAAGAACGTCATTGCCACGTCGGGGGGGGGGGGTGTTCTCTAGAGCCTCTAGAGCCTCCAATGGTTTCAGAGAAATGATGTTTGTAACCCTGGACCCCTGCGCATACCTTTATTTAAAAAAATAAGAGATATCTATTGCAGCAGATTTAAGTGATTTCGTCATAGAATAAAATATTTTTATTTAAATATGTTATTTCTTTTATGTCCCAAAAACTGGATTTCACCACTGACCTGCGCCGGCTGATGTTAGGCCTCGCCTATGGTAAAAAAGTTGTCTTAAACGCAACTGTGCCCTCGTATTTCTGATCCGAGCACCCGTTCGGGAGTTATTCCACTTCATCAGGAAAACCACACGTGCATGTTATTTAATTATTAAATTAAATTCAAACATTTTTTCCAGCCTCACCAGCCCTCAGAACTGTATGTCGTCGCAGAGCCTGGTCTCGAAATAATTCTCATATAATATTAAAATAATACACGAAAACATTCAAGACATTACAATTTGATTCAAAATCTATTAACATGATATAATAAGATAAAAAGGAGTTTCATTACATCCATATTTTTTTTAAGGTTGTGTGTTAGGTTTGTTGTACTCTAATAGGTATTAAGTGTACATAATAGATTCATTCCCTCCAAAATATTTTAAGGGTTACTTTTGGATTTATCTTCTCTTAGGATTAAATAATGATATTAAAGTGGTTAATTATTTATATTAAGGATAAAGGGAATTTTATGGTATAAATTCATATAGTAAATCATAATTTTATGGTTTTTTTACTTCCAGGTAGTAATGATTATGTCTTACACATAGATTTGAGTCTTAATAGGAAAAATTAATGGCTTATGAGGAGGGGGAGTATGTTGTGTTGGATTTAAGATTAAGAATATGAAATAGAATCCACATTTAACCTTATTAATTGAATGAAACTCATGTATTTTGGTGTCATATAATGAGACACAACATAACTTTTATGTAATTTTTGTGATGAAAATTTTGGTTAATTTTATGTTTATTCAACCAGGATAAATTATGTTCTTTTAATGGTTATATGAATGATTTATTCTTATAGTTGACATTAATATGATTGAATAAATTTACAAATATTTTGAATTTATATAGACAAGACTAATAGGTGAATGAATCCTAGAAATGATTTGGATTGAAAAATTAAAATTATCATCCAATTTGGTATGAATATATAAAAATTATTCTAGAAGGCTAATTATAGAATTTGTAGGGTATTTCAACAAGCTGGAGAAAATAAGATCACGAATTATCTAAATAATTAAAATAATATTAAACTTTGTAAAAAATTGTACATTATCTTTATATCATCCAGTCCATGTTATGAAATATACAGGGGAGGGTGAATGAGTTCATAAGAAGTGAAAAACTATAGAATAAATGTTTTTCTTACAATATGTTAGTATCTTGAAGGTGGTTAGGTATATGAGATTTTTTAGGGTTGAATCATTATGAGTTCCAACTAGAAATGTATTTAATTTATTATATCCTTCGAAAATAAAAATTATCAATGTTTTTATGCCAGATAATAATCCCGCGTGAGTAACTTGTATCCTTCATAAACACACATGAATTTTAGATGATGAATCAAACCATGATTACATAAACCAAAGGTGCCTCATTATTAGAAGGTTATTTAATTAACTATACATCAAGACATGATGGAGGAATAGGAAAACATAATGGATACTAGTTTTAGGTGTTAGAGTGTCCCATGTAATTGGGGTTTTGAAATTTCCTTAGTTGTTCATAGGTTTTTAGCCGCACTTGCAAGAAGAGGGATTTTATCTGAAAGGATATGATTTTATAGGGATATAAAAACTGGGGTCCAGGGTTTATTAATGTTGATAACCTATGAGTTTTGATAAGATTTTCATGATTTATAATGTGTCTAAAGAATAATACATGATAAATGACTTCATAACTTTGGGATGTGTGACCATAGTTTGAATGTCCCTAACTGAATAGTAAAAGTTAATGATGTTGATATTTTGATGATCATGGATGATTCTATTAGAGACACAGGATTGGTGATAGTTTCATTATAGGATAGGATACCATAGATATTACCACTAAGGGATTTTATATTAATGCAATTCAATCACATATCTTGATATCCTTTTAAAAATTCTTCAATACCATTTGCAAAAAGGATGTTAGAGGTATGTTTTCTACATGTTAACTCATTATCAATAGGATTTTGGTGGACATAACAATATGTGAAACTATTAAGGACCCTTATATCTTGGATTTCAAGTGATATAGAAATGGGAATGTTTGAATATGTTATTCCCACCCAACACATCTCTGAAGGGCACATATAAGGAAGAATGGGAATGATCTGAGAGAGTTTCATGATTCATAGAGTCCTTGATATTATACAAATTATATAAAAATTTAATGAATACTAAAATTGAGGGATTTTTTAGGTATTTATTGATTAATTTATTATATATTCTCACCATGAGGATGCACAATCACGTTTAATTTCTTATAATATGCAAGATTGTACATCATTTATTAAAATATATGTGAATCACATATCATATTAAGGAAGATATAAGCTATATATGTTGATGAAGGGACAAGTCAGATTAACCAAACCAATTATTTCCATTTCAAAATTTCAATATCATTATCCCAAAATATTCAAAACTCCAAACAACCGTAAATTTTGATTTATAACTCAATTTTTTTCCATGGTTTTTCACATCACACCTTGTGAAATGTGTAATTTTATTATATATAGTTTTTATTTATATGATTTTTTAAAGGGACCCAAAATTTATAAGGAATATCTAAGCTTTAGTTTTAATGTTTCATCTATCCTTTTAATAGCTTATTGAATCCATGGAATACTCCTCATTATTTGTTCTCAACAAAGAATAACATGATTGATAAAAATTTGTGAATCATATCATCCCATTGGTGGTTAAGAAATATTATGGTACCTAGAGGTTAAATTAGTGTCTTCATCATAGAGTGCGATACACCTTCATTATAAGATCATCACTTTTCATACAAGTGTGGCCCATATACTGTTCATCATGAAAAGGTGTGTTCGAAATTTTTGGCCACCAATAGTTATATAAATCACAGAAAATATAACACCCTCTAAAATGATAATGAATAGTTAGGTTTACCATTACAAATGATTTATAAATACACTCTATAAAATTGGAAATAAGATAATATGGTAATAAAAATAAGTAAAAATATGATTATAATTTAAAGTTGTGTGCATCATGGAATCCAAGAATAATAACACCCAAAAAAATCTTATTAAAATAAAATAAAATAATTGAAATATGATTGAAATTATATATATTTATATTTATATTTATATTTATGAGTCCAATTGAATTTTGTATAGAATAAGAGATATTTATAGGAAAAAATAAATATATTATCCTTGGAATAGTTTATAGCCATTATAATACTAACTAATCATTAGTAATAGTAAATTACATAATAATAAATATTTACGAGGAATAATTTTATTTAATATAATTATATGAATGTTATAAAATATTTTTTCAAATTATATAACTCAATGTATTTGTAAGTGTATTTTTTTATAAATTTTTATTATGATTTTTGGTAAAAAATTAATTTTCTATTAAAAATAGATAATAGAATTACATAATTGTAAAACTTATTTTAAAACATTAACCTCATTTTTTAAATCACTGTGTTAAAATCATGTTGTAGTGATTGTTTTAATTCTTTTCATAAAATTATAATCTTTTATGAAAAATATAACACCTAATTTTTTATGTATCATAAGTTGAATGAAATCATAAATATGTAAAAATAAACAAAACTTATATTAAAATATTTCATGAAATAATATAAACTTGATGAGAAAAAATTTCTTCAAACAATAATAAATTTTATTTCTATTCATATAAATGAATTTGTAATTTCAAAAGATTAATTTATTCAAAAATAACATTATATTATTTATATTGAATTAAATATAAAAATTATAACATTAATCTTATTATTTTATTATTTATGAAAATATATATTTATAATGAAAAACTTTTATCAATTAAGGAAATAAATAAAATTCTCAACTGGGATAAAAAATAAAAAATAAAGAAGTATTTTATTCAAAAAACACCTATCATTGTTTTATAAATACAACCCTCAACCCATTCCACATCACATAAACAATAATTTCCTAGCATATTTATATTATAATTTCACAGTAATACTATAATATGATTTTATGTTATGTTATTATTAATATATTGTTCCAAGAATCCTTAACGTGTAGTCCTAAAGAGCTATCTTAATGAGTAAAACTTGTCTTTTAATTTTGATATTTTAAATGAAATGATTTTTTAAAATGTTACTCTTTATAAGATTAATAAAATATCATTACATATTAAAATTAAGAATACTATTTTATTTTAATAATAATTATATAATAATATAATTTATAAAATTGAATTTCATAGTTTTTTATAACATGCGATACATTATGGCTGGTTTTAACTACTGATATAGATGATGTTTTGAATCATATACTACCACCTTAAGTGTATTATTTTAATAATGGATCTAATAAATACATATACTATTAATGATATTTTTAATTTTCAATTAGGATAAAATTAGCATTATTTAAACAATAAAAAAATAATTACAACTATTTAAGACACCAGAAATGAGCATACTAACACACCATTCAAAATTAGTACACTTTTATGGAATATATATTGAACATGAAGTGATTATAAAATTTGAGTAAAATGATGATATAAAAGTGGAATATTTTGGATATTGCAGAACCATTAGATAGACATATTAGAAAATTACTATTTTATTAACATGGTTTCAGAACTATAAAGCAACAAACTTAAAAATTAAATTTAAATGAAACAATACTCCTTTAAATGAATAATACATGACAATGAGTGATTTAAAAGGTATTATAGTGATGAAATGTTTAATAAAATGTTTAAAATATATAAAATAATTAATAAATTTTTAATATTATAGAAATTATATGACAAAAAAAACCATCTAGGACTCAAGGTATGGGTTTCTCTTCAAAATCAGTATTCTCTATATAATATTTTTTTGGAAATTTTCATTATTCTATTCTATTTCGTGTCACTATAGACTATATATTAAACTATAATATTTATCCAATATTATCAAGTGATTAATTTATTGTTATAATTGTATGTTTTTAATGTCTCTCCCACAATTTTCCTTTCAGGTGTTTATTTTCTCTATCACACACAATATGTATCTCATGGATTAATTTTTTCTTCTTTTTATTTTCCCTTTATGACATTAATATAAAATAAAATTTCCCACTATTTTTATGGTTTCTATATTTTTTACACTATATAGGGGTTTCTCTTGGACTATGATGGATCATTGGAGGAACCATACTGGTGATCGAGGTAGGAACCATAAAATACTTATTTATTATGGTGGATGTCACTAGTAGATCACTAAATCCTTGTGAAACCATTGTTGGACTTGAAATCTTTTATAAGATAACATAATTTGAACATATGAGTTACTAATTGAATTAAATTTTACTAATGGAGGACAATATTCCTTCTTCAGACCATCATTTTTTTCTAATTTGAAAATTTATTAAGCATAGTAATCCAATTAAATTATAATTAAATTCCTTCTAAGTAGTTATTTTCAATAGGTTTCATATTTTACATATAAAAATATCAAATATTTTTTTGGGTTTCATTTGAGAATTATTTTTATAAATTTTGGGCGAGGAGTTCATGGGTTTTGGTGGATGACCTTTAAAATTCTAAAAATAGACACCAAATTTTGAACCTCAATCTATAACACAAATTTTCCATGTTTGGATAAGTTTTTTTGGTCTAACACTTCATCTTTTAACAAAATTTACCATATTATCTATTTCAAATTTTATTGAGAAACCAATCATGAGTTATTATGTAAAACAATCATTCACCACCCTCGTATATTGTATTTGAGTAAAATATAAAATCTCTAAATCCATACAGTCAATCATCTAGATCCAAAATACTAACACTTCTATTTTATTTCAGGAGGATAGTTATGAAAATTTATTTCTTTACAATAATAGAAGTTTTATAATTTGTAACTCTACATATGGTTGTATGGGAAAGAATTCATTTTCTTATCCATTATCTAGTTGCAAATTGATATGAATTGAGAAGAAAAAAAGTGATAATTATTGATTAAGTAAATAAGGGGTATGATGTTAAACCCCATTGGGATGAAGATAATTATTATACTCTAAATATTTATAATTTTAGTGATTTTATTGCAGCTATTATATATATACTACCTGATCCAACCCCTACAGATTGTAGATTTAATTCCAATATATGTTATGTTATCTATAGGGTTAAGGGGAAATGTTCTAAGATTATTATAGAATTGGATAATTATGTAAAGAATATTACTATTACCTAATTATTTTCTCCCTCCATATAGAATGGAGAACATGGAATTCACTACCACTCTATTGAATCCTATAATGATGAACATGAAATGCTATGAAATATTTAAGAGGTTTTCTTATAGTGAAGTGTTAAAAGTGTGGAAATTAAATTATTGAAACATGTTATTTTATAAATGCACACTCTAAAAATATGTTGAAACATATAAATTATTTGAAAATGAAGATAAATATTGTCAGTAAATCCTCAATGACATTCTGGGAGAAAAAACCCTCTCCATACTGAAGTTGATGCGGATCATTCCCAATCCTCAATTGAAGTGGATTTGGAAAATGTAAATAATCTCAATATCTATAGTCATGTTATTAAGTAAGAATATATGGAAAAAATCTATCCATTGGTTTAAGAGTTAGAAAAGTGTAATTTTGACAGATATCTAAATACATAGATAAATGAAGATGATTAATTTGATATCATAGCATGTATATTTTAAAGGGTTAAATTGGAATTTGAAAAAAATGATAAATTTGATTATCTTTTCCTCTATTTTGAATAGTTCTATTTGATACTAAAGGCTTCTCTAACATGGGAATTGAAGAAAATTTACATTCTGAAATGAATGTAAATATTTTTTGATATTATAATCTATTTACATGAACTAATATAGGGAAGGTTCTTATTTGTTCCAAAGTATTTTATTCTTCACCGATTCTCTGGTTCTTTACCATATATTTGGTTTCACAATAATATGTCACCAGATGATTTCCCCTGTTATTTTTCAAAAATCATGAATACCTCTCTTTATCAATGGTGAGAAAATATAATACGGTAAACTCAAATTTTAAAATTACAATTTTATATTCCCATTGTATTAAATTCAATAGAGATTGATAACTACATTTGTATTCAATTTATTATGGAATTAAGGATTCCATAATATTTATATACATTAATATTGAAGAATTTTGGTTCTTTAGTATGTAACTCTTTATTAATTCTATGGATTTTAATAGAGTTCTATGGGATACTAGTGATTCTATAGTCTGAGAATACTTGTTATTGAGGGGATTATAGTACATTTTTGATTATTGGAAAAAATTACATGTCACATATTAAATGTTATGCTTTATGTATGGGATCAAAAATATGTGTTAAAAGTATTGGAAGATAGGGAACTAGTAGGTTAATTATAAATTCATCTAACCTCATATCTCTTAATGAATAAATTCTATTCAACCATAAAAAAGTTAAACGTATTTTTATTAGGCAGATATTGTCAATTATAGAGTTTTTTTGGGGATTCACTATTATATGGTGTTTTGATTACACATGGAATGGATGATATTAGTGATGATCAGTCAAGGATTCATCCCATGACTCAATATTTTGTTTATGGTCAATCAATATTTATGTGAATTTCAATTTTTTCATGTATTTACATTTACTTGTGATTATATACTCAATATTTCAAATTAATACCTATAATTATAGGATGAAAATTCATTCCAAGATTGTTGTTAAATGTGAAAATTCATCTTATGGAGACGTATTTACTCATTGATGATAGTTTAAATGCCTTAAAATATCATCTTATATGTTTTATCATTTATTTTTATATTAAAAAACTAATGGTTGGTTATACTTTCATGTTGGGATAAAATTATTCAATTTTTACTCCAATGACATGATAAATCAACTCATGGGCACGGATAATGTTCAACAAATAGTTTGAAAAATGATATAGTCTATTTTTAATAGATTTTGTGACATGATTTCTTAGGATATAAAGTAACAAATATCCCTATTTTTCGTCATTGTACTCACTATATTCAATGATAATTTAATTATGTTAGACCTCATGGGATAACATTGAACTATGATTTTTTGTATAAATATTTTGGGAGTGTGAGTTTTTTTCCAAATTAATCTTCCAGATGTTGAGGATATTTTTTACATGATCATATACTCTTCACTCTATACTATGTGAACAATATTTATTATATAATTAGATTCAAGGGTATTTACTTAAAATGTTTTTTTATTTTAATAGGGAAATATAAAAAATCTATATACTTGTTATTTCATTGTAAATAATAATTTATTTTTTATCCAAGTTTATATAATGGTTTATATAGGTAATTTTTTATTATATTTCATATCCATGTATATATTCCATTGGATTAATTCATTTAATTTCTATATGATTTATTATATTAAAAATCACATGTCCCCTAGATATATCAATATGTCCCTTGAGTGAAGTTATCTATGATATGTAATGTATTCTTACCCATTTATATATGATATATCTAAATAAAACCTTATAAGTATATTAAGAGGTCTTATCACAAGGACATGATGGTATTTTTATGAATTATGGAATTATTCAAACCATTATTATGTGGTTTATTATTAATATCCATGTGATCATATATTTCCATTATTTGGATTATGTAATTCATATACATTTATTTAGATGACATTTTAGGGATTCTAAATTCGTACCATATTATGTATGTCATGTTTATTCCATGTTCTATTACACAATACACTGCACCTTATTGAGTATTTGAGATCCTTCAACATAATCATTTCCCAATTTTTCAGAAAAAACCATTTTATTTCTACATATTATTTAAGGATAATAAATATAGGAATAAAATTTCCTTATGTGTTTTTTTGATTTCATTTATGAATCAGTGTAATGTATTGGTAAAATATGTATCTAGTTTCCTAAGGCAACCATGACTTAGAATCTAGAGGATACTAACATAATAAAGATTCTACTAGTAAAATGAATATGGTGTGAGGGTTGATACATTTATTTATTCATTATTTAATAATCTCTAATTTTTTATTAAATTTAAATTTAATTTTAGTCTTAAATAAATAATAAATATTTATCAATACTAACATAATCACATTCCCCCTCACTTGAATATTTTGTTACCCTCAACTAAATGACCATAATTTATTTCTTCACGTTCAAAAAAATAATAACATTGATATTCACTATGGAATACATTAAAAGGAAAATATTTTTTTTATTTCACTAATAAACATGAAATATAATATATTATCTACATAATTATTAATTAATCAGTCCATTAAAATAGTTCAATTTTCTTGAATTATATATATACAGAACCACTTAATATTATAAATATACATTTCCCCTTTTATAAGGCTAGCTTACTCTCTCTCCACTAAATTATGAATCATAGATAACAAAAACCACATTTATATAATAAATTATTTTTGAATACTATAATGTTGAACTTGCTTCAAACCTTGTTCAGATAATAAATATCTTTATGAGGTTTATTTTTTGTAGATATGGAATAAATTGGATGGTATAGTAACCTTTCAACATTCTAATAATATTATTTTATTTCACCAAAATAGATAAATTTAATAGAATATTACTTAAGACTAATTATAATATATAATTCAATATTTTCCCATGAATTTAAAACTATTTATAAATATTTATTTTATTTATTTTTAATTAATTATCATTTATATTTACTTTTTTAGTATACATGTAGTACAAGAAATATATTTAAATTTCTTGATATTTGTTTTGAACTGACTCATTCTACTCCAAGGGGTGATACTTATCATGTTTATGTTTCCAGGGATGGTGTTTTAGAAATAATACTTATACAGTGATGAATAACTAAAATAAAGCATTTTTTATCTCAATTAATTCATGTCATGTAAGTTATTCTCCCAAATACAATTTGACGATTTTTTCCATGAATGGCCCGAAGGCCTACATTTTTTTATTATTTTTGATAATCCACATTTAAATGGATGATGTTGAACCCTTACAAGGAACGATGGTTTAGAGACAATTATAGGACTTGTAGGTCTTAATGAAATCACCCATAAAAGACAACATATAATTCATCCTCCCTAGAAAATGTCATTATATCATCACTTCACCTTCTAAAGTATATCGTGGTTCAATTAATGCTCAATGTCACATATTTTATATGCTATTAAACATAGAATTATTAAAATCTATTAGTACTACAACCCTAAAATGGAATGTGTGTTTTGGTGGTAATTAGTTTGTATTTTTTATAGCTATGAAAGGTTCTATAATATCAATAATAAAGTTTTGGTATCCCTACAACATGTTTTTAAACTGGAGGAGTGTGGTTTATCCATTAGTTGGTTTATATACACATTATAATAATATTATCCTTTATTGAGTAAAATAAAATAAAAATAATCCATTAGTTATGGTGAGTATCTTCTAATTCAATGTAATTTGTTAAATTATTGTGGGATAGGTCATGCACAGTATGGTCATTATTTTTATCTATATATTATTATGAGCATTTGTATTTTAAGTGATATGATTATGGTCAAATTTTGAATAAATTACTAGACTGTAATATTATCATTGTGGATATTTTCCACAGAGATGACCAATGATTGGTGTTTATTGATGAAATCATGAAAATATGTTTTGTTTTTTTAGTAATCTATAATACATAAATAAAATATGATAAAGCATTTTTTTTCAAATTATGGGATGTCCTATTCGAGATACTTATACTAAATTATACACTTCACCAGGTGATGTTTCTTAATTTTGGATATTTTTACAAAATATACATTGTCTAATATTTGGGTGGTCATGGAATATGTTTATATTTTAATTCACTAATAGAGTAATTTTCATATAACATGGTATATGATCTTCACATGTCCTAAATAGTGATCCTTAATTTCTAAAGGCTAGACACTAGTGAAAAGGGTTTCACATAAAAAAAATTAGTGTTATTTTCCCAAATTATGTCTATAACTCCCAAACCCAGTACGATAGAATAATGCTGGAGATTGTCTTCTAATAGATCTTTATTAGTCATCCCTATACATAAAAGGATACCAAGTTGTAGAAAAGAAATCAAATAATCATCGGTATACTATGAGTACATCTCAAAAGGTCTATAAAAAACCAATAAAATTTTTAGTGTATATCAAAAATTTAATAAACAATCTTAAAAAATTATACATATGTGACACTATTCAGCACACTGTTATATATTTTCTAGATTTATTTATTTATTAACTTGTTCTTTAACACACTAGGTGTTGGGTAACGTTTTTTAATTTTTTAGAGAAACAGTCATACTCTATGGATAATACATAATTATTACTCAATGTGTGGATAACCATGAGAGTGGAATAGTTGAGGGATAGTAGATTTTTTCATGGTTTCCACATTATTTTTCAATTCATGTAGTAGTTTCCATAAACTAGGTGGATTTCTTTACAGAGATAGTGAACCTTACAGGATTGGAACATATATTTCATACCTATGTAGCCAAATCGTGTGGCCATGTTTATCTCTTTAAAAAGTAGAATTTTGATTTCCTTACAATGATTTATTTTAACCCAAATCACCTCCCTTTCATCCATATTTATTTAACATCCTTGCCCCTATTTTTTGGATATAGTCTCCCCATAATTTCATTTATGATTAACCTTGGTGTTTGATTTTTTTGATTGAGGAAATCATGATTTTACAATCAATTTTATCAAATTAAACCCATCATTCTACATATTCCCCCAATTAATTTATATTGGGAAACCTATATTTCTATAAGGGCTAAAACAATGTTATGGATGGTGGATTTATGTTCCCTATTAATGGTTTAGGCATTTTATGACCCCAATATAATAATTCATGTTGTATTTTGTGTAGACGACATGGTTACACCCGATTATAAGGTATGTGTCCTTATATAGTTATTCTTTTCAATGGATTTTATTTGGTTCTCTAATTCATTTGGATTTTAGTAATTATATTTCAATTAAATATCAATGATAATGGTAGTTTATTAATTATTTATTTGATTCATTATACATGGTATAAATTTAATTATTTTGAATTTATTTTATAATTGATATGTTTTTTATTGCATGAAATGTGTTTGAAACAATTCCACAAATAGATTTATGGTTTTCAATATATTTATTAAGAAGTTTTTAAAGTGGTTTTCTTTATAATTGATGTTTTCTTTAATATGGACATTTACAGCTTATGAATCAATTATTTATAATTATTTATGTTATTATAAATTAATAGAACATGGTATACTTTGGGAGTGTGGGTGGAATATTAAATTGAATAACTAATCATGGTTGTGTTCAATCTATATAATTATTTCTAGATAGAATAATAAATTCCATGTGAATAATTTGAAATATGGGAACAAGGGAGCCTATGAGAGGAATACTATCCCTATGACAAGAAGATCCCATTGGCAGAATGTAAGCCCTGGGGAAGATCTAGGGATGTTCGAAACCTATTGTAATCACATATCTAGATTGTGAAACTAATGTTAGAAAAAATCATATTGAGCCCCAATAGTTACATCCAATGATTCATGTTTCTTATGCATTGTTTGTTTTTGATATCCTCGATTTTATGTCTGAAAACATTTTTTATATATGATATTGTTTATGCTTATGAATATTCATATTCCTTGATTTTATGATTTGGAAATATTTATGACTCAGGGCTTCACATCACTTTTTATTTATTCATGTTGATTTATATTTTAAAATTTGATATTCTTTTGGGAAAATTCAAAGGGTCTTCTAAAAAATGTTTTTATAGTTTCATTTATTTCAATGTGGATTTCAATAATTAGTTATTGAATTTCATAGAAAAATATAATATGAATATTAATGGTGTAATATGACTATAAATTTTCATCACATCATATATATGCCTATGGAAGTATAAAGACTTGATTTTTCAAAGATGACATAAAGGCAAGGGACCTATGCAGGTTAGTGGATCTTATTGATTAAAATTATTCATGATTGGATAGGGATGGTGGTGATTATATCCTCATTACGTTTATCTCATGTGGAGAAATTTGGGATGTTTAATTTTATGGATTTTATGTGTAGGCCTAACTATCATTTTCCCATTTTGTGATTTTGTTTATATTGATTTATATATTTGTTTGTGTGTGTGTCTTATTGAGAAATTTTATAGTGAATTCAGTAATGTTTTCTTTTTTATTATTTCATTGTATAATGTATTTGAATATTTTCACTTGTTGATACCAATCATATTATGGCATAGATATCCACAATATAGATAGGTCATGCTGAACTTTGGGTAGAAATATATGGTTGATTATTTTTATTCAAAGGGAAATCATTACCTTTTAGACTTATGTTGATACCTTGGTACATTTCACTATCCCGTTGTGATTAAGAAGGTGCTTCCAGCATTCTGGATGAATGATATGGGTAACATGTTTTCTCAACCTGGGATATATCACTACAAGATGGTATCATATCCATATTATTATTTGTGGGTCAGTGATATGAAGTAGATAAGCCAATTGGGGATTGATATTTTGATGAAAAATAGTTCCTTGTATACTCTTTACTATTCCACCCTAAGAGTTTCCGTGGGTCATGAGGAATAGTTTCATGAAATTGGGAATCATTTTTGTATATTTTTATATAGGATTTGATTTTTTTAACAATAGTTATTTTTAGACACTTAGATATTTTACTATGATTTTATTAAATTATAAGTGTTGTTTGGAAGATAGTTAATGTGAATATGGTTGACAACAATGATCCTTATTGATATAAAAGCTGGGTTTGTTGGAATATTGTCAATTGATATTCATTAGATAATAAATATGGAGGCATAGTTGTGCTATAAATGTTTTGATTGTTGCAATAGAGGATATAAATTTCTAAAATGATTATTTTCCATGGAAAAATCATTGGATGTCTTCGTGGGGCCCCTAGTTGTACTGAATATTGAGATGGTGGGGGGTGAATTAGTGGTTTACTTTTCACAAATTATTTCCATTGAATTCGACCTCTTGAACTTGTTAAGGTTCCCTATCCACGAAGTGATATCTCACATACTCACATCATATGTAGAAGAAGTAAGTGAGATCACAACACAAAATATTTATAGGGTTTGATAAAAATACTTACTCCTTTCCTTGTTGGTTAATCCCCCAACATGAATTTTCCACTATATAAGAAGTTGATTATATTTAATAAGAAAAAAATAGTTATACAACCAAGTAATCATTCCTCTAATTGATCTCGGTTTTACACTCCATCAACAAAAAACCTCTACCATGTTTGGTTAAACACCACTACCACTTCCTCTTATCTTTATTCTAGACTTCTTAGACACCCCAACCTTGAGTATCTTCAGTAATTGGTTAGAAAACCAAGTCAAATTCTATTTCTTATCAATTTATTGGTCCACAAATAACAAGACCTCCATTTTCTTCTGGTTTATTATTCCACATGAAATAGAAATTCCTCTATGAGTGTACTAGATCTATTTCAATTATTTATAACATCAAGATCATCGAAAAAAATAATGAAGTAATCTTGTTGGTCTGGAAAATTATTTACAATAGGTATTGAATTATCTGGTTCTTTTCTAATTATTGAATTCTTAGACCTAACTAACTTCGCTTACAATTATGTTTTGGATTCAATCTCATCAACCTCTGATCTTTAGTTAATGAAAATATATTCCTTAGTAATATTCCTGAGCAATAATTCATCCTTCTTTATATGAAGTCCAAAATTCTATCAATTATTTCCAGTGATGCACACAATTTTTTCGACATTATTTTATGCAAGATTAAACATTAAAATATATGAATAATCCTTCTTATAAATTTCAAATCAAATACTCTGTGAAATCATGATCACTTCATGGACTTACCAATAATGTTATGGAGAATTTATTTCCTTCACTATTAAAAATAATTCAAAAATAATTCTAAATTGTTCATATATACCTCAATTGATCGTAGCATATCATATATGATAATTTTAATATTATTGTTCCACATTATTTATTATTAACAAACTGATTCTTTAATCTTATTACAATTCACTTTTATATTAACTGTATATTCTTCAAATAGTATGATAAATTTTTCTTATGATCATGAAATTATCATAGTATAACATATATGATAACGTGCATATTGTTAATCCAATTTCATGATGGTTAGAGAACTGATGCTTTTATTATATATCCATTTAATTTTATACTCACTTTATATTTTTAAAATGGAATCCTAAATTGTTACTATGATTATGAAATGATCATATCATATCATATATGATAAGATGAATATTGTTTTTCCACGTTCTTAATTATTGGAAACCTAATTCTTGCATTTTATAAAACATCACTTTGATATTCAATTTATATTCATAAAAAAATGATAAATTTTTTCTATTATCAATAAATAATCGTAGAACAACATATATGATAAGCCACATACTATTGATCCACCAGATTGATGCTTAGAAAACTGATGTTATAATTATATAATACGTTACTTTTTTATTAAATGTATATACTTCAAACAATATGCTAAATTGTTCCATTGATTATAAAATGATCATAGAATTGCATATATAATAAGATGCATACTATTGTTCTACATGTTTGATGCTTAGAAAAAGATGCATGCATCATATGAAAATTTTCTTTCTATTAATTGTATATTCTTCAAATAGTATTCCAAATTCATCCTACGATCATGAAATGATCCTAGCATAGCATATATGACAAGTCACATACCATTGGTCCACATTCTTGATGATTAAGTTACTGATGTTGGAATATTATATCATATCACTTTGTAATTAACTATACATTCTTCAACCAGTATAGTAAATTTTTCATATGATCATGAAAAGATCATAGCATACCATACATGATACATCACATACTATTGATCAAATTTATTTTTTTCATAGAAAATAGATGCTTAAATAATATTCTAATTCACTTTATGTTCACATATCACTTCATCTGCATAGCAAAAAGCATATCACTTCACCACTTTGAAATGAAATTATATTTACATTGAATTTCTCATAATATAGAACTTCCCATTGTATCTTATCCTTCTCTAAAAGAATAACGTGCATTGTAGAATTCAAAAAGAGCATAATAAGAGCTTCTGCACTGAATGAACTCCTATCCTAAATTCTTTATTATGATTATTGAGAGTTATCCTTGTATTTATAGGCAATATATAATCAGTTATAACATGATAACACTGTACAATATGGTTAAACATCCAACTATTTGTGGTGCTCAATATAATTTACCTCTCTTCACAAATGACTTATCCCCCCCATACTGCATGTATATCCTGGTATTCTTGAAAACTCCTCTTACCAGTATGTAGACATTTTCTTACTACTTAATCAAATTTCTGCATGCCGTTTTTTCATGCTAGCAAACTGTATGTTCCTATTAGTTTCATAGTCAGTCTAATGGCCAGAATGAATTATTTTTATTTATTTGTGATAATACCTTATTTTAATGGTTAAAGGGGAACCCTTACATGGACTATAGGCTTTGTGATATTATATGACCCAATGGAATTAGAGTAATTCATCCAAACTATAACTACTTGTAACATACCATCTCTAATGTCTCCATCCCAATGTCATCTCTCCACTATTGCATGGCCATTCGGCTAGGCTTCCGGTGCAATAATGGGCTGGTCCTGATGGCATATTCCATACCCTCTCATTCTTCTTAATCCAGTTGCTTTATCTCTAGCGAATGTGTATGCTCTGTATCCTCATCCATAGCATGCACCATGTAGAGTCTTCTTAGTCCATTAAGCATAAATGCATGTGGCATGAAGTTCTTGAGGTGGCCCGAAAGCCTTATGGTGGCATAAAGGCCTTGAGGTGGCCCAAAATCCTTACTATCCCGAAGTTCATGTGCGGTTCGAGGCCTCAAAGGACTCGAGGAAAAAACCGGTGGCTCGAAAACCAAAACCAGTGAATAGTTATACCTTTTATAGTACAATATAATACCTGCTATAGTGCTTACTATAGTACTACTACAATAACATAGAAATATGTCTCTATCGGAATTTGATTTTGGGTCTCTTGCATGCATGTTCTGATTACTCACTAACCGGGATGAGGCTCTTGTGATTCCATTTATTTCCATAGAATATCATTCTAATATAATAAATCTATCAACTATATATTTCTTATATAGTATGATAAAATATTCAAATTCACATCACAAGAATATATAATAGAATATATGTCAAATAACATACTATTGAATCAATTTATTGATATTTATTGTACTATTCATGTGATTCTCAATTGTTGTTATATAAAACTCATTTTCTTTCCCACTAAATGAACCTGAAATAGTATTCTAAATTATTTCTATGCACATCATATGAATATAGCATAGAGTATATGTCAGATATCATACTATGTCGTCTCTTTATTGATGTTTATCATATTTTTCATGGGATTATCAATTGTGTACATTGAACCGGCTTTACTTTTTCAATGAATGTACCTAAAAAGGTATACTAAATTGTTTCTTTTGACGTATCATAAATATATAATAAAATATATGTCATAAAGTATACTATTTGTACCAATGTATGATGATTTTTGAACTATTTAATGTTTATTTTCAAACCATAAACCCTCATTTATATAGAAGCCTTGTTCACTAACTCATGTTCACAAACTATTCAAACTGTTTTTAGAACTCTATACTTATCTGATTTCCATAATTCTATCATGATTTGGATGATCCCAAATGGAACTAGACTTCATAACCTATCATTTGGCATGTAAACCAATAGTTAATACCTCATGTAAAATATAGGGATATTATATGGATTTCTAATAAAATCTATTTGAAAATTAAAATCTTCAGGAACATCAATAATCTTCCATGTTGAAAACAATGTGTCACTATTGACACATGTTCTTGAGCATTAAGATCACTTCAAAAATCATCAAAATAATACAAGGAAAATTGTACAATCATGAATTTCAATTACATTATATGATTCCATTACAATTATCCTGGAATCCCCACTTTATCAACCAACACATACTGATTTATTGACAAAAATATTATACCAATTATCAACAATTACATCCTTGTATTTTTTTTAATATAAGAATAGATCATAAGTCAATATGTGGTGATAATTTTTATTTCCCTTATTAGTAATAAGAATGAAAAATAAAATTGGGGTCTTCTGAACTCATATTTCTTCATAAAAGGATTTTCATCTCCCTTATATGAAAAATTAAATATCACTTACAAGAGAAGATTGATCGTACATGAATTTCTTGGAATGGAGCCTTTAGTTAATCATATCTTAGTTTATGTGGTCTAACCTAGTTTATAAAACATGAGAGATAAAACCAAGTATATCTAAAAATTACATAAATACCAGGCATGATAAATCATTCTTAGAAATTCTCAATTCTCATTAATGGGATTGTGAATAATCATATTCATCCATAAAATGATGAATCTACACACACTTCAATAAACACATTAGAAAGTTCAAGTGAAAAAGAAATATATCTACTATTATCATTTCTTTACTTCAATAAAGAACCCCCTTTATTAATTGTATTAAAACATTTATGAAGACTTCATGAACATGTGATTGTAATACTTCATGTTCTAAATTTATAAAGTTTTCTAGAAGTTCTACATTCACTAAGTAGTGTTAATTAAATAACATCAGTTCAGTAATGATCCTCCATAAGGGATGTATCCATATCCTTTAATTACCTTCATGTTAGATCAAAATAATTTATATATAAGGGAATTAGGAGGGAAATTCTTGTTTATCAGTAGTAATCATCAGGAAGGGAGCTACCTATCAACCTAGTCCATTCTTTTCTCCCAATCTTAGTCTCTCATTTGTGTGAAGTATCATTTTCTGTTACAGTCATTTTGTGTACATGATGTCTCTAATGATTTAGTTTTAATTTTAAATAGTTCCCACCGATTAGAGAGAATATATATATATATATATATACAGTTTTCTAGAGGATGTACATATTTAGCACAACATACAAAAAATTCATCATATTTATGTGTAATTAAATTTTACTTATCAATTTATATAAAAACTTTCATTACTTTGTCTTCAGAATCTTGTTATTCTTCCTCCAATTGATTACCTAATTTCAATTGATTTTTCCTGATAAATAGTCACTTTTCTTGAAATTCTCTCTCTTCAATGAATCATGACATTTCTCAGCACTATTTTTTAGTTGTGTAATCATTCCTTTCTCAGCATAGGGAATGCCTCTTGGAAGCCATTTCATAATGTTATCAACATTGTTACCCTTCTAATTAAATCTTCCACTAATATCTCTTAGGCCTCCATTTCTATTTTTTCATGGTAGCATGAATGAATTTCTAGTTACATCATTCTTTAACTGAGTGTCTGTTATCATTTTAAAGTAATATTTCCTCTTTATTTGTTCCTATTTTATGGAATTGATATGTTATATCGACATGAGTAGAAATTGTTCCCATAAGCTTTACAAAACCAACAAAAACCACTAGACATAGAGCTTCCACATGGATATTTTGTTTAGAAACCACTTGTTGGTATATATCATAAATTGATCCTTCTATTTCTTAGGGGTAGTGATTTTATTGGATCATTTCATTCACCCTTTGTTATAGGAGTATATCTCTCATTGTTCTTCATAGTGATTATTGGTTTAAAATTATTCTTATTTTTTCATATCATATGACTTACTTGTCACCCTATTTTATTACCTTCCTTCGCTTTTTTGTGGTGGTCTTATCTTCACATCATCATATAATTTATGAAAAATTGGTACATACCAGAATTCATCATAACAATGACAACTTATATTGTAGTATTTATAGAAACATTCAAATCATTCAAATATGTTCTTTATAGATATATTCATATTCTATAAATTTTTATTCTCTGATGTATGTGTTCTATTTTCTTTAGCTTTTCTCCCCATAAATACAAGACTTCTATTATTTACATGAATTTTCATGTTATTTATAAATTATAAATATTCATGAAAAAATCTTTAACAACATAATAAATAGCTAATGGACCTTATTATCTTCTTTTATAGTGTAATCAATTTAGTTTTAAATGATTTTAAACCTTTTTACATTTCAATGGAACAACCACTATTTTGTATATTTTTTTGGGAATAGTTGTTCACAAAACATTTCACATTAACTCTTGATGTGGTGGATTTAAAATCATTTTCACCATCCATACTTTCCAATATTTTGGTTTAAAACCTATACCAATACTTGAAACATCATTAGTACATAAGATAGTTTCTGATTCTTGGGATAACTTCTTATTCAATTATAGTTCAATTAAATTAGAATATTATATCATTTTATTTATGGAATCATGATACTTACTAAATACATGAGTTGTATCATCACTTATTTTATTTATTTTGGAAGTTATAGCTTACGGTGATTCCAAATTTTTCAATCTCACCTCCTCCTCTAAAAACATCATGTTAGGGGAGTTCTTATCATCCTAATCAAATCTCAGTTTGGATTCCAAATCCTAATTGATTTAAGTTATTTGTTACTCATTAATTATTCCCTATTCTTGAAATGATTTGTTGAGATCCTTTAGCATATTATCTCTATCCTCCAATTGAACAATTTCAGAAGTCATTAAAACCATTTCATGGAAAGGTTCTATAAATACAATCTCAAATAATTCTTTCTCGCAATCACTTATATGAAATTATTCAACTATTATGGTATATATATTATTGCAATGATAAATTAATTCTCCCTTTTCATTCAGACGATATTAAAGAGTTTTTGGATATCGAAACCCTTTTATCCAATGCCTCTTTTATAGAATTCTCCTATTATTGTAACTATTATTTTTTATCGTAATGACCTGTAACACCTTAGAAAATATCCCTTACCATATCATTAAAGAAATTATTCTATTTTTCATTGAATTAATGTTTTAAATCACTATGTGATCCATTAAAATCTTAGATTGAGTAATCTTTAATAAACGAGTAAAAATCCAAATAATCACCGCAAAATATACCATTTTGATTACCTTCCCAAAGATGTATCTTTTTCTTAAATGTATGATTATTCTTCATATTTATTTCAAATATATTATTTTAATTCCTTTGATTCATGGATGAAATATCAAGATTTTTATGCTCAATAATAACACCCTTTTTCTCTATACGAGGTATCTCACTCATTTGTTGAAAAATTCACTTCAAAAAAACAGTATTATATCTTTAGAGTTAACCTTCGCTCTAATTCAACATATACCATTTTAATTACCTTCCCAAAGAGGTAACTTTTTATTCAATAAGTGTTTTAAATTTTATAAATTCTTTCATTTGAATTCATCTACCTGAAATTGTTATGGTTTTCAATCCACTTAGTTATATCTCACAGTCTCACTTTGAATTCATAAATAATAATAGAGATCACAACAGACATTATATACAGGGTTAATTAAAACATTTTAATCCTTTGGATGTTGTTTAATCCACCAAACATTTATTCTCAACTATATATGAATTTAATTATAATTAAAAACATAGAAACTGGTTTTATTCCTAAGTAGTTTATCCTTTAGTTGATCCCATCTCTACAACCCAATAACCAACTCTTTCATCCCAGTTGGTTAGGAACCTCAACATTGATCTATTATTTTTCTTCTAGATTATTGAGACAAATCAACCTCAATCATATTTAGTAACTAGTTAGAAACACCAGGAACAAGCTCTTACTTATCAATGTTGTTGATCTAAAAATAGAAAGATCTCTATTTTCATCTAGTTTCTTCTGTAACACATGAAATAGATATTCGTCCATGAGTGCATAGGATCTATTTTACTTTTTTATGAATTAATGTTCATCAATAGTTTCTTGATGTAATATTGTTGGTCATGAAACATATTTACACCATATCATGAATGATCCAGTTCTTCTCAGATTACTAATTTCTCAAACCTGACTGTCTTCTATTTAATGTATATCCTAGCTTTAGTCTTAATTTTTTTAACTTTACTGAATTATCATATATTCCATAGTAAAATTATTGATAAATAATTATTACTTATTTAATTGGAGTCCAAAAATAATTTAACGTGTTCAAGTGATGCACACAATTTCATTAATATTATTTTACACAAGACTAAACTTTCAATGCTCAGAATAGTCCTTATAAATCTAAACTCAAATACTTAATGAAATCATGATTAATACATGGAATTACCAATAATATTATGTAGACTTTATTTTCATTCCCATTAGATATAATTCATACATTATGAAAAATTATTCCTATGTACATGAAAAGATCATAGCATAACATATATGATTAGTCACCTACGGTAGGTCAAATTGCATAATGCCTAGAAAAATAATGATTAAATCATACAAAAGTTTACATTTAAATTCACTTTATATTATTCAAATAGTATGATAAAATTTTCCTATTATACTAAAATTTTTATATCATGGAATATATGATAATTCACATGATGTTGGTACACTTTATTGATGCTTAGAAAACTATTTCTTGAATTTTATATCACTTCTATGTAATATTCACTACAAATTATAAAAAATTGTATGTAAATTTTTTTTATGATCAGGAAATTATCATAACATACCATGTATGAAAATTCATGTAATATTGGTTCACGTGCAGGATTCTTATCAAACTGATTCATGCATCTTATATCACTTCACATTAATATTCAATGTATATTCTTCAAGCAATATGCTAAATTGTACATATGATCATGAAATGATCATAGAATAGTATATATGATAGGTCATGTCCTATTGGTTCAATTTTATGATGTTTAAAAAATGTATTTTTTCATTTTATGAAACCTCACTTTTTTACTCTCTATATATTATTCGAACAATATGCTGAATTGTTCATATTATCATGAATTGATCATATCATATCATTTATGAAACGTCATGCACTGTTGTTCCACTTTGTAGATGCTTATATAACTAATGCATACATCATCTAGCACTTCACATTGATATTCACTATATATATTCTTCAAATATTATGATAAATTATTCATATTGTCATGAAATTAACATAGCATAACGTATATGATAAGTCACGTAATGTTGGACAACATTCTAATTGCTTAATAAAACAATTCATTCATTATATAGAAATTTAGTTTTCTATTCACTTTATACTTTTAAAAAATTATTCTAAGTTGTTCCTATGACTAGGAAATAATCATAGCCTAACATATAGGATAATTAACATCATTTTGGTCAATTTTCTTGGTTTCTTAGCAAACTGATTCTTGAATAGGCTTTTAACTATTTCACAAGATCACAAAACACTTCACCTACATGGAAGACATCAAATCCCTTCACCAATTAGAAATGAAATTTGATTATAATAGCACCCGAATTTGTATAGAACTTCACATAAAATTTTATCCTTCTATAAAAGAATAACTTTCCTTACAGAACTCAAATTGAGCAAAATATGAGATTCCACTTTGAATGAACACATCTCTAAGGTTCTTCATTAAAATTAGTGAGAGTTAGACATGTATTTATTGGAAATAAATAAGTAATTAATGCATGATAAAACTAAAAAATATGGTGAACTAAAAAACAATTTTGTGATGCTAAAATTACATCACCACTCTGCACAAAAAATATTGCATCTACATACGGCATGTACTTCATTGTATTCTTGGAAAATTCTCTTACCAATATGTGGACATTGACATATTTTTTCCTTATATTTCTACTTGGAATTTTCTCATTCCATAAAACTGCATGTTCCCTTTATTTATATAGTATATAATTATCATATAGTACTATTATAATCTATATATCACACAAATTGTATGCTAAATTCTTCCAATTCGCATCACTAAAATATAGTAAAGCATAAATTTCAAATAGTGTATTATGGCCTCAATTTGTAGATGTTTAGCATACTGTGCATGAGATTCATAGTTGTATTATATGAATATGTTTTATTTTCTATTTATTTCTCCTTAAATAGTATGATAATTTTTTTCTATACATGTCATATGGATATAGCATAACATATATGTCATATAGCATAACGTCGATTGACATTATTGAGGTTTATCATACTATACATGTGCTTCTCAATTGTGTTCTATGAATTTACTTTTATTTTCCAATAAATGTACATCAAATATCATGCTAAATTGTTTCCATGCACATATCATGAATATATCCTAGCATATAAGTCTTCAACCATACTATTGGTATGAATGTTTGAGGATTTTAGAACTATTTCTTGTTTATCTACAAACAAAAATTCCCCTATTTCATGGATTCCTTGTTCATAAAATCAAATTCATAATCTATTATTATAGTTTATGGAAATCCATAATTTTTTAATTTTGATAATTACAATGAGCTTTGGATGATGTATCATGACACATGAATTCATACAAAATTATTCAATATAAAATTCCATCATCGATACCTCATGAAAAATTTAGGGATATTATATTTACTTCAAATAAAATCCACATAAAAATGAATATCTTGATTCTAATAAATAATATTGAATTTTGTAAACAATGTGTCACTAATGAAGCAATTACTTGAGCTGCAATATCTATTCAACAATTGTTACAATTATCCAAAGATAATTGTCCTAGTTTGACATTCAATTACATTAGATGAATTTATAATAATCATCCATGCTTCACTACTTCATACACCAACACATATTGAGTTATTGAACAAAAACTCAATAAAATATCAATAGTATTGGAAAAAATGATGGTTCTTGATACATGGTATGGATGAATAATGAAAAAATAAATATTGAATTCCATGGAACTGAACATGGATATATTCATGAACTCATCCATGAAAACTAAACTCTACAGAAAATATATCCAAAATAAGTTTTTATCAGATATAAAATAGAAATATAAAAATATAATAATGTTTTAGTACCCATGTATGAGATTTTTCAATTAATTGAATTTGGAATGGGTGGATGTATATAAATTTACAAAATCCTCAACATTAAATATTCTTGCCACAAAAGGAAATATAATTGCATAGAGGGTTTATGTATGGAACATTCCCATGTTGAAAAATGTATATGTATATATATGCTATGACATGGGTAAATTCATTCACCATATATAAAAATTTTCCAACCAAATGTTTTAAACAAGATAAGGGAATCGATCTATGTAAGAAAATATAGATACATGAGTAATTATGTATTAAAATATTTTAAAATGGGGATTTTTAGTACAAGAGAAACTACATATGTGTTTTCATATATGAATTTTCAAATATCATGGAATGTGTAAGTGAATGTCCTAATATAGGGGACTCTTCAATTACATAGGAGATTATTTATCCATATTTTCTTTGGATCATTGTCTAGAAGTGAAATCATGTCAGGTGATTCAAGATCCATTCATGACTCCTTAAAACACCATGGAACATAAAATGGGGGTGATAATCCATGATGATAATGAAGAAGGATGTTTCAAGAGTGATGTAGTAAATTAATTGAATTATATTCACTCTTCAAGGAGTGTTTCACACTACAAATTAAGATACTAGCTATGAAAAAGACTACCTATATAATTCTTGAGAATATAGTTTTTAAATTTTATTTCTAATTTTTTATTTTTCAATATTGATGGGAGTCACAGGTTTTTTGGATGTAGAGGTTATCCATGAATCATTCCAATAAAAAAAGATAATGGAAACATGGATGTTACAATACTTGATACATGCGTACAATTTAAATAGGCATTTTTTACATCACGTGAGAATCCAGAAAAGATATAAAAATGACAAGGATTCCTTGTATGTTTCTATACATGAATAATTTTATGGTTTCAATTTCTATAAAATTTATACTTAATCCATGTTGATTTATATTACAACAACATTGGGTATGTAAAAAAAGGCATCTTTGAGGAGATATTAAATATTTTAAAAAAAACAAAAGATTAAAAATTAATTATAAGAAGGGAGTTGATTTCCCTATGATTATTTATTGATATAACCATGAGAAGAGTATAAGAGGCTCTGTGAGTATTCATAGACACACTAGAAGGAATCTAAATAGAAGCATGATTATGATATGTGTTTGAATAAAATATACCTTCCCATAGAAGAAGAAGTGAACCATGAGCCTTATTAAAGATATATATTCTAATAATAATATGGTAGTTTCTTCAATATATTAATGGAATATTATAGGATGAATAATTTATGTTCAGTAAAGAAGACATTTAGATTTATTCCAAAAAATAATAGAAGAGGTTTAAAATAAGATGGAGTTCAAAAACTTCTTGTGAAGTTGAGTCACTAAGGGTTAATATCATATTGACACATACTGGGGATGAATTCTAACATGATGATACTAATTATTAGAGGTAATAAAATAATAAAAACCATGTAGTGTTGTTTACTTGGAGTATTGAAAAGAGATGGAATAAAAATTATTTAGCTTATTGAGCCATTCCATTAATAAGTGAGAAAAGGGAATATTAAGTGATCATTATGTGGTAGGGAGTCAACCAAGAACCTCCTAATGGTAGTAACCCATGCCATTGAGTGAACAAAACCATATATCCACTAAAAAATATAATCATTATTGTTAATTAGGTCATCGAAACTGTAAAGACCATGATTTTTCAATGTAAATTGTTTTAATTATATGGAAATATTACATGTTTGTGAAAATTGATGCCGTTTGATTCTGAGGCCTGGTGTTCCCGGAATGAATGTATAACCATTTTTTTCTCGGAGCATCCAGTAAATGTGCAAGCATCATTTTGAAACATTTGAGCTGGTGCTTGGAATTGAGATCTGAGGACACCGTTGAACTCGCAACACCGATATTCACTTAAAGAGACTTTCACCTCGACTATAGTAGGTCGAGGGTGAAAATTAGTTTTCGGACTTTTTGTGGGAGAAAATAAAATAAGCATACTTTACTTTATTCTATTTTTAAACCCTCCCATTTGAATCATGATGGTGGAGACCACATGAGGGTGGTCAGGCATTTAATGTTGGGAATTAAATGCTCGGTTACACAAAATATGTTACCACATTCCTCTTTAATTAACAAGATTCATTATTTCTAAATTAATGAATCAACTAGTTAATTAAAAGTTATTTTTATTCAATCTAGTAATCTACCCATTGATGTGCCAATATTAAATGATAACTTATTAATTTTTCACAACAACTATCGTGGGGAAAAGGATCAGAAAAGTATATCCATAGGAGAAATATCCTCTAAAAGAAGAACCTATCCAATAAAGAACGCTCTCCAAATCAAGAAAAAGGAACTGAATTTGGAGCCTGTAGCGAGAGCGACCGAATTCGGCGAATTCATCTTCATCTTCTTCCTCGCGCCATCTCCAATGAGCAAACAAGGTAGGGAAATTGTTATTATTATTTATTCTTTATGATGAATCATTGTTTCAATCTTTGAACCCCCTAATACCGACATAATGTGGAGGGTGCGGGCCAAATTAACATGACTCAATCCCTCCTCAACTTTATTATCGATGTGTTCTTCATGGGTCACGATGATAGCGACGTCGCAACCGCACCACTGAAGGAGACTACGAACCATCAGCGGTAGTGGTGAGAGGACAACGACCGACACACTGGCCGACCATGAAGTGGTGTGGCAGAACACGTCCGCACCGCCAGTTGAGAAGGAGGCTGCATCCCATCGGCCACGAAAGAGTAGGTTGGCTGCCAACATCTGGCCGACAGCATGGCCGAGTGGCGGCCTGCGTCCATGCCGCCTGAGCAGGAGGCCGCGGCGGAGGCTAGAGGGCGGCGGACACCCTACTGGCCACAGGTGGAGCAGTGGTGCGCATCTGCGCCACTCGGAGGAGAATTAGCCGGCCATTTCAGCCAGCCTCGCCACACAATGGAGGAACTCTCCTATAGCCCTACATGCCAGTAGGGTGACCGAATGACCATTGGTCCATTCAGGATAATGGGGGGGGGGGGCACCTCCCCCCTGGGTTACGGCTAGAGCCGACTCTTCCATGGTGGGCTACCCTACCACGGTATGTGCACAGCTGGCTAGGCCGGGCCACCCCTTTGTGGGTCGGGTCGGACTGCGACCAAATGGCCCAGGCCCGCTGTGGCCCAGGCAAACCGGGTCGGGTTGGCCCAGGCCGGTTCGAGCCGGGCCCAGATATGCCTTTCTGGCCATAACATGGGAACCAAGCATCTGTGTGATGAACTATCTACAACATTGGGATACATGGAGTGATTCAGTCCTTTTGGTATACTCCACATGAGTTTTGGATAATGTTGGAGTACAGCGGGGTTGGATTGAACCCCGAATCCAATTGGGCCCTCGCAGCGAAAATGCAAATAACTTACAAAACAGGCATCCATTTGATGCACCGTCTATTTCTTTGGGTCCCTTATGATGGGACAGACCTTTGGGGTACTCTTTTATGTATCTTAATTGTGGTTGAGGTATGAACCATATCTCAAGGGGACGATTCTATGGATCTCATGCTCACCGGGTGCGAGGAATCCAGTGGCTTGTAGTGAGGCGGAGGTTAGAGACGAATAATAAGGTGGTTAGTTACCTATCGACTTTGAGAGGGTCATATCCTATTTGGGTCATTGTTGGGTTAGTACCTATCGATTTTTTTTGGGTCAATGCTCAATGATCCTGTGTGGGTTAGCGCATACCAATCCTGTGTGGGTCAGATCCTGTGAGGGTCAGATCTCAATGATCCTGTGTGGGTCAGCGCATACCAATCCTATGTAGGTCAGCACTCAGTGATCCTCTGTGGGTTAGCACATACTGATCCTATGTGGGTCATTGTGGGGGTTAGTACCTATCAATCCTATGTGGTCCATACTTCGTATAATCAGCAGAAGTGCCTCTTGATAGAATAAAATGATCTAGCTTCACTACTGATCATCTGTACTTCTATACTTCACTTATACCAGGTGATCATAGTCTTTAAAATTATGGTACATATATCTTCGTGGTGTACCTTTATGGTACTTATATCTTCTTGGTGTTACCTGTGTGGTACTTCTACCTTAGTGGTGTTACCATTGTGGTATTCTTTCCTTATGGGTGAGGTGTGTTTTTTTTTGATAACTTAGTTATATGTATGGGTATATACCTAAGTAGTGTTGATGACTATTGCTTCACGATTAGTGGTTTTTTCCATTGTGGAACTCTAACAGACCTATGAGGGTCTCGGGGTCCCTACTGATTATCGTTGTACTCACCCCTACAAGGGCTATTCCTGCACCTTGTTGTGTCTTGTGCAGATGACGGACAACGTTGATCGAGGTTTAGGGTACCAGATTGGATGCTGATCAGAGGTGCAAAATAGACAAGATGATCCAAAGAGACGACTGCTCGAGAGCAGAACCTACCCTTCAGGTAGGATCCTTAACTGGAGTTTATAAGAGCTATTCTCTTTTAGTTCACCTGTACATTCTAGTTGGGATTTTATTCTAGCCCCTTTACTTACTGTACACACCCTATTTACTTTATAGTTTACCTTGTGCTTGTATCCTACTATGTGCTTAGTTTGTGTGAGTTTACAGGTTTATAGGAAATTCATTCCAATTTTTTGGGATATTCCTTTCCAGTTCTAGTCACCAGCCCCTGGCCTATGGAAGACGAGCTTAGGGTAGTCATGACACGGGCTTCGGGGGTCTGGTCATGACAATTTCAGATTAGAGGAGTTTGGTTCTACATAATAACTGAGAGTCTGATATTTTGTGTGTGGTAATAGTGTTAAGTGTGATGAGTGTGGTTTTTAGTTTGGGGAATCCTATGTTGGTGTGAAGGCCGATGTATCTATACACCAGGACCTTGATATCTAATTTCTGACTCAGTGCATGAAAACCCTGATTGCGTGTGTGTTTTCGAAAAATTTTATTTGTGATCTCTTTGAGTCAGCTCACCAGGTATAAATTAATGACCTGGGTGCACCTGTTTCTTTTTAGAATTCTTCCACGTAGATATCCAGCCAGGGCTCTAGGTAGAGTATGTGATGACAACCCACCGAGTGACGAGGCTTCGGTGCAGGGCCCCCATATGGCCGTTATACCATCGAGTGGTGTACCAGCAGAACCACTACCCATTGGGCAGCTAATGCCACCAGCCCCAATAATAAGGGGTGCACGCCGTATTAGCGTATTGAACTAGTTTCATTTCCATAGGCCACTGAGGTTCCGGTGAGAGACGGATCCACATGCGACTAAGGACTTGATGGAGGGCTTGGTTAGAGTTTTTCTACTGGTAGGGACAGCGACTGATCTCATGGAGATCCTTTCTACCAGTCTTCTTTAGGCAGCAACAAGAAAATGGTGGAGCTTGATGCTCCAGGTTCATGATGAGGTGACTCTTTTCTGGGCATACTTCATGAGCCTTTTTAGGGTAGATTTCATCCTTGCGACCCTACGCTCAGTGTGACTATAGGATTTTCTCCACTTGTAGTAGGGTAGAATGACTATAGCTCAGTATTCAACAGGGTTCACTGACCTCTCGTGCTAATCCACTAACATTGTGCATGACCCTTTCTTCCGGTCCTAGTCCATAAAATAGGGGCTCATACAAGAGATTAGATCTTTGATGGTGTTTCTTAGAATCCCGACACATGTGGGGGTGTTAGAGGGAGCACTCTTAGTGGAGAGATTACTTGCCAAGCAGTCACTGGTAACAAGACCCACCACTGGACAACACGTAGCAGAGTCATCAACAGTTGGCAGCAGACAGATGACGCCGAGGTCTATGAGGACCAGACCTACAAGTAGACGACCGCATGATACATGGTCTGTGGTGCGGGGCTCTCGAGACAGAGTAGGATAGGCGTGGGACAAACAGTGTTACTTATGCAGCGGGTAGGGTCACATGGCTCGCAACTGCCCAACCTGCCATACGGATGAACAGTGTATGGTTGATGGACCGCCTGGGCTTAGGTGAATATTCAATCGAGGAGGTTCGTAGGTAAGAGGTGGATGTGGCAGAGGAGCAGGCCATGCAACAGGCGGTGGATGACGATTCGAGGTTTCACTGCCACCACCTCCAAGTGGTCCACCCTGACCACAAGGAGGAGGTGGACAATGGTGATATCAGCTCCAGGCAGTTGTGGCCTACAATCACGACACTCTGGAGATGATTCAAGGTACCATCAGTGTCTAATCCTACTTACCTGTAGTAGTTATAGGCATAGGTTCTAGTTATTCTTTTATTTCCATGACCCTCGTTTGGAGCTCGGAGATACTTGTGGATCTGTTATCTCGATCCTTATTGTTACAGACTCCTATGGGAGCGGATTCGATGAATACAAACCGGTGAAAGTAGTGTTAGTTTACTCTAGGAGGCGAGAGCTTTAGCTACGATCTTCTATTAGCATCCTCGAGGCCTTATGACGTCATCATGGGTATGGACTGGTTATCCACATTCTATGCTCGGATCGACTGTATTAGGAAAAACGTGCGGTGTGTCCGCACAGATGGGATCATGTTTTCCTTTACAGGTGATAAGGGAACCTTTGCAGCATAGGATGGACTTACCCAGAGGAGGGTGCATCCTATCATACATCAGTTGTCTAGCCTTACACTCATATTAGTTGATGTTTAGAGTTTGAGCTATCCTATAGTGGTGGACCATTACGCTGATGTTTTCCCTGATGATGTTCTTGGTCTACCATCTCATTGAGAGGTGGAATTTTACATCGACTTATACCCTAAGATGACCCTAATATCTACACCAACATATAAATGGATCCTACAGAGCTATGAGATATGTAAGTATAGCTAGAGGAATTGCAGAGAAAGGGGTTCATTAGGCTTAGTTCTTCTCCTTGGGCAGCCCTGATATTGATCGCCAAGAAGGCAGATGGGAGTTTTAGACTCTATGTGGACTATCGGTGCCTGAACCAAGTGACCGTGAAGAAAAACTACCCACTCTCAAGGATTGATGATCTCTTTGATCAGCTAAAGGGAGCACAATGGTTTTCGAAAATAGAATTCATATCCAGCTATCACCAACTCAGGGTACGAGATGAGGATGTACAAAAGATGTCCTTCAGATGTCTGTATGGGAACTATGAATTATTGGTTATGCCATTCGGCATAATCAACTCCTTGATAGTGTTCATGGGACTCATGAACAGGATCTTCCATCCATACCTCGACCACTTTTTGGTAGTCTTTATCAATGAAATCATGATTTTCTCAGCGACGGAGGATGAGCATACCTATCATCTGCAGATAGTTCTAGACACACTCTAAGAGCACTAGATTTATGGTAAGCTCTTGAACTGTCAGTTCTATATCCAAGTGGTTCACTTCTTTGGACACGTCATCTCAGAAGATGGAGTTGCAGTGGATCCAAGGAAGATTGAGGCTATTCTTGATTGGGAGCCACCAAAGAGTGTGATAGAGGTGCAGAGTCTTCTGGGTTTGGCTGGTTACAACCGGAGATTTATGCCTGACTTTTCCAAAGTTGTAGCACCCTTATCACCATTGACGATGAAGGGGAAACCCTTAGTGTGGGCGTAGAGATGGCAGTGGAGTTTTCAGGAGTTGAGGTAGAGAATGAAGAATGCTCCCATCTTGAGGCTACCAGAGGATGGAATTGGGTACATCGTATACTGCGATTCATTAGGGACCAGACATGGATATGTCTTGATACAGGAGTGAGCAGTGATTGCATATGATTTTCGATAGCTGAGGCAACATGAGAATAACTACACTACCCATGACCTAGAGTTAGTAGTAGTGGTCTTCTCCTTGAAGATGGTGATACATTACTTGATGGGAGAACATTTTATAGTCTACTCTGATCACAAGAGTTTTAGGTATATCCTCCATCAGAAGGACCTAAACCAAAGACATCAGTGTTGGCTTGAGTTTCTCTAGTACTATGACTTCAAGATAGTATATACTCTTAGGAAGGGGAACATAGTAGCAGATAAACTCAATAGAAGATCTGGTATACAGTTTCTGAGTGAGGAAAAGGAGTAACGAGCCACTTTGCAGATATCCTACATGGATCCAGATGGAGCAGCTTATCTATAGTATCTGAAAGTCACTCCCCTACTCTTTCAACGAGTCAGAAAGGTGCGGTTTGGGGACACTGACTATAAGGCTCGACATGCTCAGATATTCACATGATAGGCACCTGATGGATTTTCTAATGGAGGGGAGGAAATTATCCTTTTCAGAGGGAATACTACGGTACCAATGGATCTTAGGGAGGAAGTGATGATGGAGTTCCATATATCCCCTCTAGCGGTAAATCTAGGAGTAGCGAAGAAGTACCAAGACCTTCAATGTCCACACTGGTGGCTGGGAATAAATAAAGCAGTGACATAGTTTGTCTCACGGTGCCTCACATGTCCACATGTGAAGGTAGAGCATTAGGTTCCAACAGGGTTAGTTCATCCACTAGAGGTGCTAGAGTTGAAGTGGGGTGGAATCTCCTTGGACTTTGTGATAGGACTTCCATGCATGACCAAGGGGCATGATTCAATCTGCGTGATTATTGACTGACTCAACAAGTCGGCCCACTTCCTACCAATCAAAGATTAGGGATCAGTAGAGAGCATGGTATGCCCCTATATACAAAAGATGGTACAGATTCATGGAGTTCTATCAACAATTATCACCGATAAAGATGCATGTTTCACTTCCTGACTATGGAACAGGTTGTAGGAGGCGTTTGGGACACAACTTTAGTTGAGCATCGCCTTTCTTCCTCAAGTGGATGGTCAGACAGAGCGGAGCATTCAGACCCTTGAGGACATGTTGTGTGCTTGCATCCTAGATTTCGGCTGTAGTAGGGAGGACCACATTCCATTGGTGGAGTTCACATACAAAAAAATATATCATTCCATTATCATAATGGAACCATTCGAGGTGTTGTATGGTCGATATTGTAGATCACCTCTGTGTTGGACTGACCCATGGGAGTCAGTGCACATGGGACCAGAGATGGTACGAGCTACCACATAGAAGTTGCGGATCATCCAAGAGTGGATAAATACTACACAGAGTATGCAGAAGTACTATCTAACAAGATATGGAGACCTCTTGAGTTCGAGGATGGTGACCATGTCTTTCTAAGGGTCTCACCTCGACAAGGTTTGCGGAAATTTGGATGTGGTGGAGAGTTATCTCTAATGTTCATTGGACCCTTTCATGTCCTTAGCAGCATTGGCGGGGTGGCATACCACCTAGATTTTCCCCCTCAGTTGCAACAGGTGCTTGATGTTATCCATGTATCCCATTTGAGGAGACACATACATGATCCTTTACACATCATTGACTTGGGTGAGTTGAACATCAATGATGGGGTGATATTTTCAGAGGTTCCAGTGGAGATTGAGGATCGATAGGAGTGGTCCTTTGTGGGCGGTCAATACCTCTGGTGTACGTTCATTGGCAGCATGGGAACCTCCAGGAGAGAACATGGGAGCTGGAGTTTCAAATTTGCAGTCAGTACCCCCACTTGTTTCTCTAGTTTGTGTTGTGGCTTTTAGGGACACAAATCCCTAAGGTGCTAATAATGTAAAGACTCGGATTTTTTCATGTAATTTTTTTAATTATATAGGAAAATTAAGAGTCCGTGAAAATTGACAGCACGTGATTCTGAGGCCTGGTGTGCCTGGAATAAATTTCTAAATTTTTTTTTGGTACGTTCAGTAATAATGCGCGTAGCGTTTCGATGCTTTTGAACTCGCTCGTTGTGCTGATTTTTCTTTATGGAGACCTTTACCTCAATAGTAGTATATCAAGGGTGGAAATTTTGTTTTCATAATTTTCATGGGAGAAAATAAAATAAACATGCTTTTTTTAAACCCTCCCATTTGAATCATGAAGGTGGGGACCATACAAGGGTAGTCGGGCATTTATTGATGGGCATTAAATTCCCAGTAACAAAAAATATGTAACCTCATTTCGCTTTAACTAATATGATTCATTAATTTTGAATTAATGAATCAACTTGTTAATTAAGTGTTATTTTTATTAACTCCTTGAATCTCCCCATTGATGGGCCAATATTAAATCTTAACTTATTAATTTGGAACCACACCTCTCATGGGTAAAAGGATTCACAAAGGAGAGTCGTTGGAGAAATAACCCCTAAAAGAAGAACCTCTACAATAAAGAATTCTCTCTGGATAAAGAATGAGGAACTGACATTGGAGCCTGTAGCGGGAGCGACAGACGTCAGTGACTTCATCTTCATCTTCTTCCTCATTCTGTCTCTAATGAGAAAACAATGTAGGGAAATTGTTCCTTTTATTTATTCATCATGACGAATCATTTTTTCAATAATTGAACCACCTGCTACTGACTTAACGGAGAGGCTGTGGGCCGAATGAACATGAAGAGATCCCTTCGCAACTTTATTATCGATGTGTTCTTTATAGTCCACGATGACGGTTGCGTCGCAACCACACCGCTGAAGGAGACCATGACCTGTTAGCCGCGGTAGTGAGAAGACAACGGTCGACACACCAGTTGGCTGTATTTAGGTGGGGCAATGCGCGTCCGTGCCACCGGTTGAGCAGGATGCCGCCACCCGTCGACTGCGGAGAAGTAGGGTGGTACCCGGCATCCGCCCGGCTGCGGGGCGGAGTGGCAGCGCGCGTTCGCACTGCTGGAGCAGGAGACCGTAGCTACTTTTCTACGGTGGATACCAGAGGGTGACTAACACCCACCCGACCATAGGGGGAGCAGTGGTGGACGTCCATGCCGC
Organism: Viscum album; assembly: GCA_963277665.1. Classification (NCBI taxonomy): domain Eukaryota; kingdom Viridiplantae; phylum Streptophyta; class Magnoliopsida; order Santalales; family Viscaceae; genus Viscum; species Viscum album. The sequence continues at coordinate 1,917,283,015 of OY728161.1, read as the reverse complement.
TGGGTAGAGAACCAACCAGAAATTTTGACTAGCCTTATCATGCTGAGCGGGACCACGTTTGTGGTCCATCATGCCGTCAATGCGATCGAATAACCATTGATCCACTTAGAATTCCACGGGGGACTCCCCCCTAGGTGGCGGCTTCGGCGGACCCCGCCATGGCGGGCCACCTGACTGTGGGCTGCACCGAGGGCCACCAAGCGGGCCGTGCCCAGTGAGATGGACCGGGCTGCACCTTCGTAGATCGGGCCAGAATGTGGCCCAGTAGCCCGGCCCACTGCAACTTAGCATCCTGGGCCCACCACGGCCCAGGCCAACCGGGTTGGGTCAGCCCAGGCCGGGTCGGACCGGACCCGTGCCCAACCTGACGCTGATACTTCTTTTTGGCCGTAACCTGAGAACTGGGAATCCGTTTGTCGAACCGTCTATGGCATAGGGATCCTTAGAACAAGACTGTCCTTTTGATATCCTCCACTTGATTTTTGGATAATGTTGGAGTATGTCTGTGTTTGATCAAACCCCGAACCCAAATGGGACCTCAGAGAAAAAATGCTAATAACATACAGATCGGGCATCTGTTTGATGCGATATCTGTTACTTTGGGTCCCTTATGACATGATAGACCTTTGGGTACTCATTTGTAGAGTTTTGTGGTTGTCTAGGTATGACCGATATCTCAGGATACAAGTTCTACAGAACTCATGCACACTGGGTATGAGGAATCCAGTGGGTGGCAGTGAGGCAGAGGTTGGAGACCGATAATACGGAGGTTAGTTAACTATTGAATTTGGGCGGGTCAGATCTTGTATGAGACCTTGTAGGGGTTAATACCTATCGATACTATGTGGGTTAGCACTCAATGATCTTGTGTGGGTTAGTGCATACGGATCTTGTGTGGGTCAGATCCTATATGGGTTAGCGCTCAACAATCCCATGTGGGTTAGCGCATACCGATCTTGTGTGGGTCAGATCCTATGTGGGTCATTTCTGGGGTTAGTACTTATCGATCCTGTGTGGGCCAGACTCTGTATAATCAGAAGAAGTTCCTTTTGATAGAATAAGATGGCATAGCTTCATGACTGATCACCTGTGGTTTTATACTTCACTTATACCTGGTGAGATGAGTCCTTAACATTATGGTACCTATATCATCGTGGTGTACCTGTGTGGTACTTATACCTTCCTGGTGTTACTTGTGTGATACATCTACATTAGTGGTGTTACCTTTTTGGTATTATTTCCTCATGTGTGAGGTGTGTTTTTCATGATAAATAAGGTATATGTATGGGAATATACCTAAGTAGTTTTGATGACTATTTCATTGTGCTTTGTGGGGTTTCCTTTGGGGAACCCTAGGATACCTACGAGGGTCTCGGGATCCCTACTGAGTATCGTGATATTCACCCATGCACTGGCTATGCCCGCACCTTGATGTGTCTTGTGAAGACAACAGACAACACTGATCGAGGTTGAGGGTACCAGACAAGAGGCTGATCAGAGGTGGACAATAGATGATATAATCTGTAGAGACAACGGATCGAGAACAGTACCTACCCTTCAGGTAGGATCCTTGGAGGGTGTTCACATGAGCTGTTCTTTTTCTGTTTACTTTCACTTTCTTATTGGTCTTGTATTCTGGCCCCTTTAATTACTATATACACCCTGTTTACTTTATAGTTTACCTTGTACTCGTATCCTGCTGTGTTCGTGGTTTGTGTGAGTTTATATGTTCAACGACAATGCCTTCCCGGTTTTTGTATATGCCTTTCTGATGCTAGTCGCCAGCCCATGGCCTATGGAAGGCGGGCTTGGGGTAGTCATGACACAGGCCCCAGGGGTTGGGTCATGAAAAAAACATTGTCAATAACATGATCCGTAGGGTAGACCAGTGTGGAACCACCATATAAAAATCCATGTGTGCCTACATGCATTACATCTCTATATTCATATATGAATTGAGTTAGGTTGAGGGTATATATAATTTTCTATCATAATTAAAATACATGTTAGAACTTGCTCCTTAAATTAATATAGTTAAACTGGTTAAAAAATATTTTAATTTGGGACAACATGATTTAACTTCCTCTTAACGTGCCTAAGGGGACCTAACAAGTGGTATTCATCATAATAGTTTTGATTGTGTTCAACATCAAATCCATTTTTAGAGTTGTATTTTTGTTCCTATATAGAATTTTTTAAGCACAAAAAATGTAATAAGCTTTAAAAATAAGAAATTATCTTAGGTAATTAAATTTTGATAAAATATTTTCTATGTGTTAGTAAGATTTAGGGATGGTGTCTAGCAGCTATAAAAATAATTTATTGATATTGAATATTTTGAATTGTTTTACATATTTAATGATATTGTTGGACTAATAGTGGACTCTGATATCACTAGTGATGTTGGAGCATATGATGATGATAGAATACCAATGACACCAAATGTGAGAGATCTCCACCATTAAGGGGGAGTAGATCATTGGATCAGAAAAGAGATCATGAAGTTCAAATAAGAGAATAAATAAGAAGATGTTCTAGTAATTACGCTAAAAATTTATGATGACAAATTAATGTGTCTAAAAAGGGACTGATGGATATAAATACTAAAATAATGGAGGAGAATAACTCCCAAACTATAGACTTAATTGGTATTTCATTCAAAGTGATGTTTCTCCAGGTTGATTCCAAGGAAAAGGGCTGAGTCTGAATGGAGTTCAAAATTTAAAGGCCAAGAGGGATGAGTTTACTATACACATGGAATATCTGGTAAAGAAGAATAGGAGGATGTAAAAAAGAAAAGGATATTATTAAATACTCTATTTCTAAAATAAAATTTAAATAATAGATTAAATGGGGGTGATCAATAATCCCTCAATAGAATTTGAAGAAGATATTTATATTGGAAACATACTCAAGAAAACTCTGAATACTAATATCAAATTAAATAGAAAAATAATATGGAAGTTGGAAGAGAAATTTAACACTACCAAGAATAATTTAATTTCTATAGAAATATGAATATTGAGACAAATATTAGTGTAGAAGATCCCATAAAGATATAGAATTAAGGATTTTCTAGAAAAAATTTCAATAAATTCTCTATAAGAGGTAAGGATAATTTTATTAACACTCAAAGAAGAAAAAGAATAAAATCATACATTTTTTGGATGTTTGAAAAAAATATAATTTTTGTTATGATTCACTAGAATACATATCATATTTTTAATCTAGTGGGATTTTCATGAAATTGATATCTCATGTAAATAGAATAAGTATAGTTATTTTTATTTTCCTTGTATTATGATCCCATAATTACATGAACTAATAAATGTTTTGATTTAATATGTATTCTCATGATATATTATATTTATATTTTTGAGAATTAGATAAAACATTTACTAAAAAACAATTTCATTTTGAACTAATTGTTATTTTTACCATGATATAAGAAACTACTTAAATCCATTACAAATATTCAACATCTCAAAAATTTCTATATAAATGAAAATATTATAAATGGATAATATGTTTTACAATTCTTCATAACCTAATTAAACTTAATCATAAGAAATGGGTAAGATTAGATGCTCACTATTATAAAAAATAGGTGATAACTATATAATATAATATATGCATATAGTATGAGTATATAGTTATAATCACAACACATAAGAATGTCATGCATAACAATATATAGTCACAGTAAATTGAAAATCAATACATATAATACACCATGAAAAATGAAATATATCATGGAAAAAGGTATATATCCAGAAATGTGGACCATCAATAAACACTGGAAAACATCACCTCCATTTGTCAAATTCATGCACATATGACTATAAGAAAACTTTATTTTACACATATATACATCAAATTTATGAGTCACACACAATCACCGTAATTTGTGAGAAACTAAATTGTGCTCAGATATACATTTCTCAACAAATTTAACTACTACATTGGAGGCAGATATTGGACCCCATCAATCATTCATCTATACTTACACATTTAAAATGAAATAAATCATTATACATTTACAAAATTACCCAAGAATATAATATGGGTTTCTTATCCTTTTTAATTGAATCATACAATGAAATTCATAACATTTAATGAAAAACTTTTGGAGTGCCATTGTTTGGTGGTGGGTTTGTAGATCCTAAGGTAATACACTGAATTGTGAGAATTTTTTTTAACATAGTAGTGGATGTAGTATAACAGCCCTAGATCCGATGATACCAATACATGGACATCGCCTGAATCAGGTGAAAAGTTCAATAACAAAACCTTGTTCCTAAGGGAGTTTGTGGGAGAGATGAAGCGACGACAGTAACCACGCATTCCCAAACCATCGTACTGAACAAAAATGCCCGATAGGGTTTGGGTTGTGAGAGAGTGGAGATTCATAAAGGAGGGTTCTCGGATCATCATACTCCAATCTCCGCAAACAATACGACATGTGTACAGTATTTGAAACAATTCTTGGCTCAGGATTTCGTAAATAATATCCCACAAAATCTCTCGCCTATGTTTCCGCCGCTCACCCGTAACCATCTCCATCAACACCGATTGTGCGTAGTGAAGTCTTCTGATATGGATGCAGGCCGACGGGTGGGAAATGGTGGTGCGGACAACCGCTGATTGATGGAGGTCTGATTCGGTCATTGGGTGCATTGAAGATGATAAACAGGATGGCTGATGGAGGTTCCATTTGATTTGGGCCTCTTCTTTAAACGATTATATGACTTTCCTTTTTTTCAAAAGGAATCCTGATTTTCAAATATTTAAAAGCCTATCTTGTTAGAAATATTATTTTGGATTTTTATTTTATTTTACAGTTAAATTTATGTAAATATTAGACTAACAAAATTCGTTTAATTTTAATTCCCTTTTCAATTATCTCATCCCTCAACCCATAATAATGAAAATACTCAAAATGCGAGTTAATGGTTATAGAAAATTTTATTCTAAATAAACTTCACTTATGATGATGAGGTATATATTATATAAACTATACATAAAATGGTGTATGATTTATATATGATTTTTCTCAATCCATGGATGTTTAGAATGTAGGTGAACATAATTCGATAAATTGTATGAAATATATAGTGTTTATAATAGAAATTAATTTTAAGAAGAACCATGTTTATACAAAAAATATGATTAGGTAATCTAAATGTATAAATATATTTATTAGAGTTTAATCGTTTAAAATAGTAGAAGAAAATTCAAAGGTTAATTTTTGAAAAATATTTTATGATGAAATAAAACAACTTTATTAAAAAAATGGGAATTCAAAGAAAACATAAAAAGGGTTCTTAAAAAGTAAATTTACGATTTTCATAAAATAAGAGGATGCATGTCAAATTCAAAATAATTATTTGGAAAAGATGATGAGAAAATATTTCAAAAAAATATTTTTTTAATATAATACTCAATATTGAAACTATCAAAAGGATGAAATGTTTATCCATAGAAATCGATGATTGGATGAAAATCAAATGATCATTGTAGGAAAATGATTTTAATATTTTGAAATTTATTTTATGAAGTCAACATTATAAAAAGGGAAAAAACCTAATTTTGAAAAAAGGAAATGGTAAATTTAATGGTCATATAATATAACACATAATTGGTTTTCTATATAAAAGGGGGAATATTAGACAAAAAAAGAAAATATGGATAATGAAGAAATTTTTTTAGTAAATAATAAGAGAATTATTCTCAACAATGTTATACCATTACAATAAATAATATCATTCATAAAATGATTAGAAAAAAAAATTACACCAAAAGTGGAAGAGATAGTATGAAGTAATAAATCATTAGTGCGATTAAAAGTATTCTAGAAATAAAGATGTTTTAGGAGACCATTTTTATTAAATAAAGGTATTTGAGTCATCTAAAACCATTAAAAACTAGGTATATTTTAAATGAAAATAAATTTAATAAAAGGTCATGATATAAATATTGAAATCCAATAAAATAAATGAATATTTTAAATTAAATTAATTATGTATTAATCACACCATATCAAATATATCATTGTGGAAAATATGAAATTTGCCTCAACATTTTTGTTTTCGATAATGTTCCCCTTACCATAATTCCTCATATAAATTAATATTATTGAATCTTCTATATAAAAAACTACCTATAATAATCAAATGTTTCATAGCTTTATTCATATCTATAACATTCGATGAAATTAATTTATAATTATTACATACATGCGTGTTAGTTGGTTATTTTATGATTTCTATATCAGGTATGAGTAATCTTGTCTGTTTTGAACTAGATTTGTAAAAGTAGTGTTATTCGTTATTATTATGGTATTATTCATCTTTCCTAGCTAAATGGAATTGATTATTTATAAATATTTATAATGTTACAATTTTATTCTATTTTTGGTTTAGTTATTATACTTTAAAATAAAATCATTGATGATCATGTTTGAAATATTTTTAATGAATGAGCATTGGTATATTAATTAATGATTTTAATATTAACATTAAAATTAAGAACCAAAAAATATAATTTTAATTATTTTAATAATACATTTTTAGTAATTAATTATTCATATTCCCCTAGGATATTATCTCATGTCATTGTTCAAGTAGTTTGTTAGTCTGACCAAAACATGAAAATACAATAAATAATGGATGCGTACAATTTTAAAATTGGTTTATTTTGACATCATATTATTATTAAAGAAGAAAAATAAAATTAATTTGAGAAATATAAATTAATTGAAATTATTTTAATTTATTTTAATAAATAGGGAATACACTATATGAAATATGAGACATGATACTCTATGGAAACGGTAGTCCACAAAAATAAACCAATTCCATTTTCATTTTTATTAAAGGAAAATGAGAAAGGTGGATAAGGATTGTTACAATATCATAAAAATAGTATGTATAAAAAATTTATTTCATTATTTAAAAATGAGTAAAGGAGTTTTGGAAATGTAATCTAGAAAATTAAATAAGTTATTGAAGGATTAGTACTCATGTTGAGAACATAAGTTTTTTCATAGAGGACTCCTAATAGATGGAGAAATGTAGTAAAAAATATTCATTTAGAATATTATGTTTGTTAATGAGGATTCTAGGAGAATTATATATAGAATAATTTCATTGGTAAAAATATATTTGGTATTGGTCTCGATAGGGTGGTTTGAGGTCCCTTTTTAGGTGGTGAGAATGACAGTTTTTTATTTATTTCATCATAATATTAATATAGAACATGTTTCAAATGTGATTAATATTAAAAAAATTGAAAATGGAAGAATAAATATAATTTTTGGTCAATTCTCACCTCAACCACTAATTTAGATACATTTTTACAAATTTTTCCATTTACCCTTTAGTTAACCTTTTATACCCTTTGGACTTTTTACTTCTATAACATGTTTCTACCTAAGTAATTAATTTTTTTCCTAGAAATAAAATATAACTTGTAATATAATAATTAACAATGTATTCTAAATATATAATCCATTTTATTAGAAAAGGTTTTCAATGTGTTAAAATACATTATTTAAACACTATCATATGTAATTAGTAAAAACTTATTTTAAGAAAAATTGTATTTTTAAGCATAAATATTATGTGTGGTATAAAATTATAGAATTATTTTATTTAAAATATATTAACAGGTTAATTATAAAAATATAATTTATCTTTAATTTATGAAAATACCATAAAATTTTTATCCATATAATAACTAATTAATGGAATGGACCAAAAATAGAAACTCTTATGGAAAAATATTACTGTCGTTCCCTAAATGTTAAACATTGGTTTTTTTAATTCATAATTATATTTTAAAAGGATTTTATAAATAATTATATAAATAGTTGATCTTGAAAAATATTTTATATGTTTTTATGATATAACTACTTCTGGATAGTGATATATATATTATATGGTTTGAGTAAGAAACTATATTTTTGACTATTCACTAAAAATAAATTATTTGTGAAAACTTATAACAATTCATACATAGTTAAATTTCATTATATAAAATATAAAATGTTATTCATTTTATCTAATTTAAATTATACTATTAAAAAATATAGTTTTTAATGAAAAATTAAAATTTTAAAGATAAATTGCTTTTATTGAAAGACATACATTTTGAACATTAAGTGTTCTAGATATGATTCCATATCAATTTATATTTAAATAAAATTAATATATATGTTCATATATTTTAATATCATATATTATCATAATAATTATTTCATTTGGTCAAATTTATTTATTAACATGTGATAAATTTATTTTATAAAGGATAATGTTTTTTAATATTAAATAATTTTAAATAATTATATGTTAAATGCAATACGAATAAATTGATCACTATTTATTTATTTAATATATTGTTTATTCATATTATAATTCATTAATCATTTTCATTTAATGCCACAACTTATTTTTGTGTGGTTTTTTTGGTAGATCAACCTATAAATATAATATTTATTTAATGAAATTTTATAGTAATATTCCTGGTCACTATGTTATCCATCTTAAATGAAAAAATTTTTAATTATTACATACAAATAACAATAGTTATAGGTATCTAAAGATAATTTTGACTAAAAATATATATTCTAAGAGACAAAAATATTTATATCTTAAAGAAGACTCTATAATATATATTTTCCCTAATAATATTCATTTATTAAGATTCCAAACATTTTATTTCAAATATGTATCTATAACTATGTATTATGAGTTTGTAAAGACATACCATCCAAGATATTCATTTTCAAGATCATGTTTCAATCTAAATATTAAAGCCAAAAGGATAATGATAATTTCTAATAGAATATGTGTATATGATCACATGAATAAGAAATATCAGTCCTAATATATTATCTCCAATTACACTGTATTGTAAAACTATATTACTTTAATTTATACATTTTCAAACATGTTTTATCATATAACTATCTCCATTCATCTTATATTACATTAAGTTGTGTTATCTCTTAATTATTAATATAAACACTTAATATAATTAGGAAAAAAATACTTAATATGTTCTTGTAAAGAGAACATGATTAACTAAACAAGATAACATGAAAGTACATATCCATGAATTCAGTACTTGTCCAAATCATCATGCACCCAAGTAATGATTGGTATAATGGAATAATAATTAGACATTCCTCCACATCATCAGGGTTTTCAAGATTAGATTAATGAGCCTCATATCCAATGGTATGTACCTGATCTTGACTTTTAAATGACTATGAAGATGTTGAGATAGTCCTTGACACATCTTATAAGGAGCATATGAAGCAGATTATAGATCAGACTAATAAATTACTCTAAGTAAAAACAATACAAGTTTTCTAGATTCAGTGTCTATATAAAAATATCTAGGAGGATATATGGTAGAATTAGTCCAATGTTTTATATCAAAGTCCCTAGTTGTGTGATAAATACCTCTAATGTTAATTATTATGGTCAAGAAGTTTATAGGTGTATGAATTTTAATATCGTTAATTTTTTATGATAATTAAACCTCTTATCTTAATAAATTATGAGTGTTTTTATTTGATAATTTATAATTTTTTTAAAAAATCAATTAATATTTAAATTAAAGGATATACAAAGAGTAAAATCTATGTTAACCCTTTGGAATATTCTATGATATATTTTTAGTGGTTCGTGCTGAGATAACATAGTATATTTTGAATAATAGAGACTTGGGGATGAAAGAATAAAAATATTAAATATACTATATTATAAACAAATGATTTTAAAAAAAAGTTAAATATCTACCAAATAGTTTCTCAAGTGAGAATTCTATTACCGCCATTAGGTATGAGAATAAGGTTTTACATTAGGAACAACTTAAAATTTGTGTCCATTGGGAATTTTTTCATATTTCATGTGGGGATATCTTATTTAATATATTACTGTTATATTATTTCCAAAAAATAAATAAATAAATCTTAAATAGTGTATTGTACATGAAATTTGAGAACACCATTAGGTCCAGGATGTGTGGTTTACCTAGGCATGACTATACCTGTGTGCATCAAGATCTAGGTTAGATCACACTAAAATGGAACATTTTACCTTTATTTTTTTATTTTTTATTATAATTGATTTTTTTTCATTCTACTTCATGAAAATAAAAACCTCCATTTTTATGCCTCAAATTTCCAAGACCTTTTATTTCAAATTGGGTTCACTCATTTTAGTCTGAAATAAATTAAGTGGGAGAATTTCAATACGCCATCATTACTTATTGATTGAAATTGTTGATTGATGTGTGATTTAAATTTTCCCTAAATATACACAACATAGGGTTCTAAAATGGCTAAATGGCATGATCTTCCTTATGGTTCGATCCTGTAAAGTTTAATCGCCCCCAAAACTCTTTTACACACATTTTGGTTACCTCCTATGAATTGATTTAGTGTTCTTCATTCAGTCCATTTTTGGAGGTATACCCTCCTCTATCCTCCTATGCACAATGCCTATTAATTTTTTTCCTTTTAAATTTATTAATGATTTTCCACCCCTCTCAATTGTAAGAAAAATTATTGAAATTAAATTTTTAGCAAACCTATATTTTTCTATGATAATTCAAAAATTATCAAAGGTTAAATCACAAAAATATTTTCTAAGATAAAAATAATGAATGACCCTAAAGTTATTATATCAGATTATCAAGGAAAAATATATAAACATTACCAAATTTTTTTATTTTTTTATATATAATTAAAATAATCATAAAATAATAATTCCATAGATTTATACCAATATAATTATAAAATGATAATCATATAAAAATTTCATGCTAAATTATTTATAGTTATCGAAAAATAATTATTTTAAATTATAAAAAATATAAATATTAAAAAAATTATCAAAAGTTTCTTCTGTCAGATTATCAAAGTATAAATTTTTTATTATCAAAATGAAATGATATCTATTTAATAGATGAAAATTTATGGAAAATTAATAATGGATAAATTATGAAAAACCATCAAAGTATATTTTATATAAAATAATCAAAAGATAATTATTGAATTATGAAGGATAATTTTTTATGAAAAATATTAGGTTATAATTATATAAATTATTCATGGATAATTATAAGAGAATAATCCATTGAAAAAGATATACATATTAAAGAGGATAATTTTTCATATTATAAAAGGTAATTTTTTTATTTTATACAAGAATAATTATAAGGAATACGTCTTGTGTTGATGAATTAATCCAGAGATATAACTTTAGTCAATGTGGTTTTATAATTATTCCTAACCAATATATTTCTAAAACATGCGTTTTCCTAAAATGATAATTTGGAAATTATTCAGGATATGGAAAATATCATCACAAGTTATATTTTGGTGATAAATAGAATATTATTATGTAGGGAAAAATGATTATCACATGTATATATTTTATTTGTTTTTGAAATAAAATAACGTGTTTTAGATTTAAGAGCCATTAATAATCCTCAAACGATGTTGTATCGACAACTATGATAATTAAATATATTATGAGGTGTTATTGACTATTGAGGTTTCTACTACATCTTTCGAAACACACATTAGTGGTTCTTCATTGATGATGACATTGTATACTTTTGAGTTTGGAAGTTCCTTACCCTGTTGTAATTTTTTACAAATTTTAACTTAATATGACTTATTCATTGGCATAAATGATAGTCGTGCACAATTATGACCACATGTGGGTGTGTGTATAAACCAGAGAACATTATATGACACTTGCTTCCAAGTGTACATTTTATTTTATTAATCATGTTAAATATTGATCACATGTATTGTCGTGATACCATAAATATGATGATGCACTATACTTGATCTTGTATCATACAATGTTTTGTATGCTTTTGTGATATTTTTCTTGGATCCTAGTGTATGTGGACTATCATGACTTGTTTATCCCTTATATGGGGAGAGCAAAAATCTTTGTGAAGATGTCGACGAGGGACCTATTTATAGGGTATGGATACAATGATGCATCATAGATGATGTTTGATGCACTCAATGGATAGTAGATGTGAAAATGACTGTTACTTAATGTTTCTTGAATGATGAGTAGCTCTTGATGATTCGAGAATGATGAGAATATGAATTCAATAATGCCTAGTGTGTGTCGAGTTACACGATCACAAGATGATATGTATAATTATTCATTATCTTCATGGCTAGTACTTGATGCTTCTAATTCCTTGATTATCTTTGAGGTATAGATTCAAAGTAGGTATGACCTATGGTTAATGGAATATTGGTTAGCACACAAACACTCAGTTATAGATTGCGTCTTATGATTCTTGTTATACATTTAATATTATTATGGAATAATATTGTATAGTTATGAACATTAGGTTATGGATGCATTTTTTGGGTCATATTGAGATTGGCACTGTCACCCTAATATGGGATTTTAATGCACTTATATATTTTATGAGAGATCTGATGAAAGGAAAGGTCCTTATGGTAAGATGTTAAACTGAAGAGCTAGAGCTAGTGGTAGTCTAGGATGGACACTGATAGGACCTTCATTTCATTATATATTTATTTATTGACTTTATCTACTCTATATATGATGCCCACATTTCATAGATGATTTTATTTATTTGAAATTTTTATCTTTTATTCTGTTTCCCACATTTTCACTATAATTATTTATTAATTATTTTTATTTATTATTGATTTTATGACATGATACTGAGTTTGTTGTCTCCTCACTATCACACTGAGACCCTCACTACTAGTCGGTAGCCTCTTGCATATAGAGGGGAACACATGAGATTATGGGGAACTCTATCTCAAACTCAATTGTTGGGGTTGGGATGTTACAATTCAGATTCCAATATCTAGATAGGGGTGATACAATTTAACAAAACCACATAATCTACACATTATGAAAACATTTGGAGGATATCCCAGACATTGAGTTAACACAATGAATTATCCCTATAGTTTCCTGAAATATTTATTACCATAATATCTATAATAATAAATATTTCCTTAATTAAACTAAAAGGATATCTATATTTTTTTGATTTTTAACAACATTAACATACCAACCAAAAAATTTTCATCTACTAATAACATGTCCTCCAAAGTTATCTAATCACTAATTTGATAGAAACAATAAAATCCAATGAATTTCTATCCCTTGATTCCATATGATAAATAAAATATTTCATTACAAAAAATTCTCATGAACATTTAAGTTTAGTGATTTATAGAATTATGAAAAAATGTAAATTGATAAATCCAATGTGTTTCTCAACTATGGAAAATTTTTCCACTATAAGTGAAACTTCATAAATTCATAAAAATTATTCAATAGTACCTATAATTTCACCACACAAAATACACTTCTATAATCATTATATGTATTAATTTTCATAAATAACTCATTGAATAGATACATAATTATGGTGTGGGAATAAATTATTAGTAAGGGAAAATTTTTTATAATAATCAAAGATCGTAAGACAAAATAATATGAGTATATGGGCATAATATAGATATATAAGAATGTAATACCAAAAAATATAGATAATAAACTATAGAACAAGTAGTGAAATAACATAATAAAACATCATGAAAATTTCCAATATTATAGAAATAAGGAATACATTGAGAATTATTTCCCAACAATAAGCATAAGGATTCAAAAACATCAAGAGGGACATTGTTACAACCATGCATGTGAGAAAACCAAATTTATATAGCATATAAACCACCTTCAAGTATCACATGGATTACATCATGCTTGTTAAAAACTTAATTGGTCCTCATACTCGTATATCAGAATAATTAACAGAATCATTAGGGGTGATATAATAATCCACCCGTCATTCATTAATACCTACATATATTACATGTATTCTACCACTTAATGTATCATAATGAACTCAATAAAATAATTAGGGTTTTATATCCATTTCAAATTGAATAATATAATGAAAACATTTATAATTTTATTATCAATCATATAAATACAAACCAAATAAAAATTATATTGGTATAATAATATATTCCATAAAATTATTAGTTAAATACCATTAATTTATGATTATGAGGTATATGGTATTTACACCCTTTTAAAAATCTTGTATAATATTTAGAAATTAAATTACATAATCAATCAATATAGGGAATCTGGATGATCACCCCATAATTAATGGAAGTAAATATAGTGCAACACCACGAGATTTTTTGAAAAATATTCTTTTTAATTTCATTAATGTCTTGTGTTGTACACTACACCAAAAGGAGCTTACACAACACACATCCTTGACTTGCCTTGCATTACACGCAATCACGACCTTCCTCGATAGCGTGTGTAGTATGCAATAACGAGTTTCACTAAACAACAATATGCTATTAAAATATTATTAAAACTAGCCATTATGAATAGTAATAACAACTTTTTGAAATTTTGTAAATTTTATTTTTCAAAATGGACTTCATTTTTGTATTCGGAATATCGAAATTATCTTAGGGTGAAATTTTGGTACTTTTCGGATAACATTCATTTTCTGATGAATAGTGAAAATTACTAAATTTTAATTAAAAAAAACCTTTTTAATCGAAATAATTAATAATGATAAAATTTTAATTTTTGTGGTTTCAAAGTATATTTAGAATATATTTTTACAATTTAAAACAATGTTGGTCATTGGATGCAATTCTACATTTAAACCAGACATAAACAAGTGTCAATCTTTTGATAGTTATTATCTCTTAAGAACACGCTATTTGTTTTGATGACAGGAATTAATTTTTAAATTAATTAATGCAACTGATATGTTTTGAATTTGGTAAAATAGACATCATTTTTGAGTTCATAATATCAAATATATCTTAGGCCTAATTTTTTGTATTTTTCTGGAAACATTCATTTTTTTGATGAATAGTGAAACCACTAAGTGGTAGTTAAAAAACTGAATTTTTCATAAAACAGAATTTTACCGCTTATGTGAGTGGAATTTTGAAAATCCGAGAGACACAGTTGATGTCAGTAAGTAAAGTATGGTTCAATGAGATGAAAATAAATTTTTGGTGAATAGTAACTTTTTACTTTTTTTTACCACGGTTAAAAGTAAATAGGGTAATTAAGGGTAAAAATGATATTATTATTACCCTAACTCATGTCCTAATTCTATTGGTCAAGTGTAATTTGACCAAAAACAAACTTAGGAATAAAATATTACCATTTAGGCCCACTTGGATTAGATTAGGACATTTATTATTAATTTATTTAAAGATGGGTTAAAATAGTTAAAATCAATGTTTAATAAGTAAATCATTTTTAATATGGTGTTATACATAAGATAAATTCGACTATAAATATTAATTAGAAATATATAAAGATTTCCTACATAATGGTATTTTATTTGTAATTTTTAGACATTAAATAATTTAATTTATTTATGACACAAAGATGATGCAGTAATTATCTTATTAATGAAATATTGACATAATTAATGTTATAAACACCAAAATAAATGTAATTTGAGACTTTTTCTGAATTACAATAATTTTCTAGATTAATATGACATGTTAGTATTGATTTAATTAACTTTTTTTCGAACTTATCATTCTGTTATGACTTTCACAAAAATTAATTACTAAATAGTGTCAAAATTGACATAAAATAGTTTTAAAAAAAATATTATATTAGTAATTGTTATTTTATTCTTAAAAATCTATGGTTTTTCCAAATGACTTAGATAAGGCTATATATATTAATAATAAACAACTTGGGGTTAGTTTGGCTGCTTATAGTAAGTTTATTAACATTATAGTATAAGAACACAAGAAGACACGGTAAAAGTAAAATTATTTAACTTAATGTCAAATCTAAATGATAAGGTTAAAATAGTAACCTAAACTTGTCTAAATTATATTGGATGTGAATATTTCAACCCATACCCTCCTTAGCTTATAAATAAATCAATTTGGAGCTATATAAAACCAAAATTGACTTTATAATAAAATAATATTTTTAGTTTTTCCAAAGAAGCCCCACTCCTCCCTTATAAAGGGGCACCTCCTCCCCCTCTTCCTCACACCAGTTTGAGCCTTCAAGCTCAGCCAACACCTGAAAAATTACCTTATCCTCTTTCCTAGAAACATACTAGAGGTTCTGGTCTTCCTCAAAGACCAATTTTAGTGCCCTAAAAGGAGATCTCAAAAAGGCGCTTCAAAGAAGAGGTAATGTCCGTTACTGATTCTTTCATCTCTATTTCTTCTTCCACTTCTTATTCTTAGGTTGTTTCATTATAAAGTAATAACATAAGTATCAGTTATATACTGATATGTTATTATAATTGTGAAACAACCTTATTTCACCATCTATCCATCCTACGGAAAACGAAATCACCGCGCGTGTGTACATACGGAATACCGTCTCCACGCCGTGGTGTAATCTATTTTCCACCACCACCTTACATAGATGGGTATAATGGTGTAAATAATAACTATATATTATTTTTTTAAAGTTATATTGATTCTTAAATAGTATACATACACTCCAATACAATTCCACGATCATGAGAACGATATCATCGCTCGTGCGTATGTACGGACTACCGTCTCCACGACGCGATGAGATTCATTCTCCACGTTAACCATTCATGAATGATTATAAAGTATATATAATAATTAATAATGAAATATATGACCTAATAATGATTCTATATTTATGTGTATATATATTTATGTCATCTACTTAATTCCATTCAACTCAATAAGAAAAAGAAAACAGCGTTAATGCGTACGTACGGTCTACCGTCTCCATGAACAGTGTATTTCTCTCCATTTATTGATCTATTATATATATATATATATTCTGAATATATATTATATCTAAATCGTGTTTTATATTATGGAATTAAGTAATCATGATCTAAGTAATCATATGAATAATTACAAGTCAAAACACGGACGACAAATGAAACAATTTTACGCAAAACGCACTTTAACATGGAATTTACAAATGAACGGGTAATATAAATCCATAAGTGAACCCTGTATGATATCATAACAATTAGTATGATTCTGGAATAAGTCAATGACATTATTTAAAAAATTATACAGGATGTTCGGACACATACGAAGCAAATCGGACCTAAGGTAAGGGAAATACCACAATCTCATTTTAATCCGAGATTGTTTATACTTTGGCATTTATTGGGGTGTATTTTATTATCCACATCCATGTTTCCTCAATATGTAATATTATTCCCATTCTCCTACAATTATTTATATCCTATTTTACCCTCCTGTGAGTTTTTAGTAAAAGATATGAAAAGAATCTTTTGTCGTTTTTCGTACGAGGTACTTTTTTTACTTTTCCTACAAAAGTACGAGAAGAATGTTTTTTAACTTATACGGATTGAATGAATTTTTATAACATTTTATACAAGAAGATTACTTTACAAGTTTACTAGTCTATTTTTAATAAACTTCCTTTAGTTTAGAATTGTATGACATGTTAAGAAAGGAAAAGTGTTTTTGAAGTAGAAATGATATTTTCCTCAAGAATGGAGTTCAAGTGTTTTAACAAAATTATTTTCCATAAGGGTTTTTTTTCTATCCCTATTATTACATTGATTTGATTATGTTGTGATGGAATTATTTTTATGAATTCCTTTATCTTATATGAATTGTTTTATGATGTCATGTTGTTTAAGAATCCCATTTTTATTACATGGGTTATGTAATGATGCATGATTTAATATTTTGTGGCACACATAAGAATGGTATCATTATGAGATGGGTGGGACCTATATCTCCCTCCAATTCATTGGGTAAAGATTTTATATCTCATGAGATAGACATGTATGGAATGGTAGGTTTTACCGGTTCAGTGAAACAGAACTAAAACGAGGAGTGAACTCGGTTCAGAAATGGACTTTGTCCACTAAGATAGTCTTGGCAATGAGTCTTGACTAATAAGAAATGATTCTCTATGATTATGTGTGTATTCCACAAAGTTTCATGTTTTATGTTATGATTATTGGGATTACATTTCACTACTATGATTTATCTTATGTTATGATATTATGATCTCTTTTGCAGGTTAAGATTTCCAAAATGTTATGTTCTTGTAGATATGATGTGATTGATATTTCTTTTGTTTACCCTTACTGAGCATTTGAGCTCACCCTTTTATGTTTTCTTTTCCCCAGGATATAAAGAAATGTTTTAGGTAAAAAAAGGAAGATCTTTATGGGAGATGTTGAAGATCATTCACCACGATTAGAAGATTATTTTCTGAGTTTCCAATGACACTAAACTATTACGGTCCTTGTGTGTGTGTTTTTGTTATGTACTAAGAATTCCGCAAAAGTAATGTAATGTCCATGTACATCAGGCTTCGAGTCTCTACAGTTGGTATCAGAAGAAAGGGTTAGTCAACCTTTGGAAACTAGGATGCGAAAACGTTAGTGAGATCCCTAGAGATATTTCTATGGTATGTCTAGGGATGTATCTAAGGTTAAGTATACCTATAGGTTATAGTCCTATAATTGCGCTAACGATCTTAGAATTTAACCTAAGATGATAGATATTGAGGGTACTCCCCTTTTAATATGTTGTTTTCTTTAGCATGATTTTTGCCTCTCACAAGATTCTTTTTGTGTTTTAGTTAAAGAAGGGAACTAGAAGGAATTCGGTTAACACTGAATCCAATGGAAAAATTGGTGACTATGAGCCACAAAATTGTGTAATTCCTAGAGAGAAAGATATTGTGATTATTTTGTATCAGTCATCGCGATATATGATTAACTAGGTGAAATTTAGTGGTATGCGTAATTCATCAATGAAGAGGAAGATAATCTATTATGCATGTTCACATGTTGAGGAGCATAAAGAAAAGAAGATTGAGATTTCTAAAGAAGGGAAGAAGAACCTTGAGGAATAACTAAAATTGAGGGATCGATGTTATTTGTGTGGAGATAAGGGTAATAGAGTGACAGACTGTTATGGAGTTCAATGTCTTATTTGTGGAGAACATTGGCATTACCCAACTCAATGCCCTGACCTAAAAAGTTACTTCTAAATCAAGGAAGGACTTATTCTAGGACAATCATTGAAGTGGATGGACTGAAGTGTTTATGTATTGGTATTCAAGAATAATGTTGTTGAGGTACTTTTATGGTGTATTGAAATATTTATGTATTTGTCTATTGTGGTTTTCAATAATTTTAAGGTACTGATAACCATGAAAAGTGATTCAAATATTTTAGAAATTAGATGATATGCGCATAATGAAGGGATAAGGAGAAAATGAAATGTTTGAATGTATTCATGAGCTCATGATTGATATAAGGACTGAGTGATATCATGGTTTGAGTATATAGAATTTTGAGGATTTTCGTATGTGGAAAGTGTTAACTTTTAACTACATTCATGTTTTCACTATGGTTCAATGGGTTTTCAAGAGAATACATGATTAAGGCATTTGAATGTTTGGAATGTGACCAAAAAGACATATCTTATGATATATGGGGACAGCAATGGTATTAAATCTCTGGTAATCATTTTCACTATATTGTGAGAGTGGACTGCAGTATTATGGATAAACCTAAAGATTGGAATTGATTATGTTGGACATAAGTTATTATTGTTTAATGGTAGATTTTTTTTCGATATTATTTATGGGATGTTATAGTAATATAGTTTTATAAAAAGGACAACATGCAGGACGGGTGACAGCCCATCATGTCAGACAAGGCCGTGGGAATCGAACCCACAACCGAAGTGCGACTGGCCTTAATCGCCTACCACTGGCATACAGGATGTCCCTGTTTAGTTGAAACTATTTTTATTACATTAAGCAGTATGATATATGATGTATAAGTCCATTTTAGGAACCATATATCATTAATCTCACTATATATGGACTTATGTATTTTTTGATAACTTTTCTAACCTTTTGTTTGAGATAGATGGAATGACCCATCATTCTATTACATGATCTTCTAACACATCACGAATGGAAAATTCAACTTCATTTCTTTAAGAGATGAAGTGTAAATTGTCCAAAGAACGACCAACGGTGAGACTATAATCACGAAAGTATTTCTTCTAATTCCAATTTCATCAACATTAGTGAAACGATCTTGAAAACCAAAAATGTTGTCCTAGTGCTCATATATCTGATAAATCAGATGGTACCTTAGGTCGTCACAAATTTATGGCTTTGTGATTGCTGGATTTTCCATAGCCATGTTCTCTACCACTCTCCATCAGAACATGATGGTTAGATTTCTTTTCCATATCCATATTTTCACCTATGTGGAAACCCAATGATTAGTTTATTTGGGTAACTGTTACGTTTCATACTTTTTTTTCAAAAGATTGGTTTTGGTATTCCTTTTTACGATGTGGGTTTCTATCAAAGAAACTTTTGAATAGTAAACCATTTATAACCCTGACGAATTTCAAGGGCAAAATTCATTTTAAGGGGGGTAGAATGTAACACCCCGAGATTTTATGAGAAATATTATTTTTAATTTCATTAATGTCTTTTCTTGTACGCTACACCAAAAGGAGCCTACACAACACGCATTCTTGACTAGCCTTGCATTACACGCAATCACAACCTTCCTCGATAGCGTGTGTAGTATGCAATAACGAGTTTCACTAAACAACAATATGCTATTAAAATATTATTAAAACTGGCCGTTATGAATAGTAATAACCACTTTTTCAAATTTTGTAAAATTTATTTTTCAAAATGGACTTCATTGTTGTATTCGTAATATCGAAATTAGCTTAGGGTGAAATTTTGGTACTTTTCGGATAACGTTCATTTTCTGATGAATTGTGAAAATTACTAAATTTTAATTAAAAACAACCTTTTTAATCTAAATAATTAATAATGATAAATTATTAATTTTAGTGGTTTTAAAGTATATTTAGAATATATTTTTACAATTTAATACAATGTTGGTCATTGGATGTAATTCTACATTTAAACAAGACATAAACAAGTGTCAATCTTTTGATAGTTATTATCTCTTAAGAACATGCTATTTGTTTTGACGATGGGAATTAATTTTTAAATTAATTAATGCAACTGAAATGTTTTGAATTTGGTAAAATAGACATCATTTTTGAGTTCATAATATCAAATATAGCTTAGGCCAAATTTTTGGTATTTTTCTGGAAACTCTCATTTTTTGATGAATAGTGAAACCACTAAGTGGTAGTTAAAAAACAAAATTTTTCATAAAACTTAATTTTACCGCTTCTGTGAGTATAATTTAAAAAATCCAAGATATACGGTTGATGTCATTAAGTAAAATGTGGTTCAATGAGATGAAAATAAATTTTTGGTGAATAGTAACTTTTTACTTTTTTTACCACTGTTAAAAGTAAATATGGTAATTAAGGGTAAAAATGATATTATTATTACCATAACACATGTCCTAATTCTATTGGACAAGTTTAATTCGACCAAAAACAACCTTAGGAATAAAATATGACCATTTAGGCCCACTTGGATTAGATTAGGACATTTATTATTAATTTATTTAAAGAAGGGTTAAAATAGTTAAAATCAAAGTTTAATAAGTACATCATTTTTAATATGGGGTTATACATAATATAAATTCGACTATAAATATTCATTAGAAAGATAAAAAGATTTCTTAAATAATGGTTTTTTATTTGTAATTTTTGGACATTAAATAATTTAATTTATTTATGACACAATGATGATGCAGTAATTATCTTATTAATGAAATATTGACATAATTGATGTTATAAACACAAAAATAAATTTAATTTGAAACTTCTAATGAATTAAACTAATTTTAAAGATTAATATGACATGTTAGTATTGATTTAATTAACTTTTTTAGAACTAATCATTCTGTTATAAATTTCAGAAAAATTAATTACTAAATAGTGTCAAAATTGACATAAAATAGTTTTTAAAACAAATATTATATTAGTAATTGTTATTTTATTCTTAAAAATCTAAGGTTCATCTAAATGACTTAGATATGGTTATATATATTAATAATAAAAAACTTGGGGTTAGTTTGGCTGCTTATAGTAAGTTTATTGACCTTATAGTATAAGAACACAAGAAGACACGGTAAAAGTAAAATTATTTAACTTAATGTTAAATCTAAATGATAAGTTTAAAATAGGAACATAAACATGTCTAAATTCTATTGTATGAGAGGATTTCGACCCATACCCACCTTAGATTCAAAATTAATAAATTTCGAGCTATTTAAAACCGAGCTTGACTTTATAATAAAATAATATTTTTAGTTTTTCCAAAGGATCCCCTCTCCTCCCTTATAAAAGGGCACCTCCTCCCTCTCTTCCTCACAACACTTTGAGCCTTCATGCTCGGCCAAACCCTGCCAAATTCCCTTCTACACTTTCCTAGAATCATCCTGGAGTTTCTGTTCTTCCTCAAAGTCAAATTATAGTGCCCTAAAAGGAGATCTCAAAGAGGCGCTTCAAAGAAGAGGTAATGTCCGTTACTGATTCTTTCATCTCTATTTCTTCATCCACTTATTCTTATTAGGTTGTTTAATAATAAAGTAATAACATCAGTATCACTTATATACTGATATGTTATTATAATTATGAAACAACCTTATTTCACCATCTATCCATCCTACGGAAAACGAAATCACCGCGCGTGCGTACGTACAGAATACCGTCTCCACGCCGTGGTGTAATCTATTTTCCACCACCACATTACTTGGATGGGTATAATGGTGTACATAATAACTATATATGATTATTTTAAAGTGATATTGATTCTGAAATAGTATAAATACACTCCAATACAATTCCATGATCGTGAAAAAAATATCCTCTCTCGTTCGTACGTACGGACTACTGTCTCCACAACGCGATGAGATTCATTCTCCAAGTTAACCATTAATGAATGATAATAAAGTATTTATAATAATTAATAATGATATATATGACATAATAATGATTCTGGATTTATGTGTATATATATGTATGTCATCTACTTAATTCCATTCAACTCAATAAGGAAAAGAAAACAGTGTTCATGCGTACGTACGGTCTACCGTCTCCATGAACGGTGTATTTCTTTCCATTTACTGATCTATTATATATATATATATTATGAATATATATTATATATAAGTCATGTATTATATTATGGAATTAATTAATCACGATCTAAGTAATCATATGAATAATTACAAGTCAAAACACGGACGACAAATGAAACTATTTTACCCAAAATGCTCTATAACATGGAATTTACAAAAGAACGGGTAATATAAAGCCATAAGTGAACCATATATGATATCATATCAATGAGTATGATTATGGAATAAGTCAATGACATTATTTAAATAATTATACTGGAGGTTCGGACACATACGAAGAAAATCAGACCTAAGGTAAGGGAAATATCACAATATCATTTTTATCTGAGATTGTTTATACTTTGGCATTTATTAGGGTGTATTTTATTATCCACATCCATGTTTCCTCAATATGTAATATTATTCCCATTAACATACAATTGTTTAAATCCTATTTTACCCTCCGGTGAGTTTCTAGTAAATGATATGAAAGGAATCTTTTGACGTTATTCGTACGAGGTACTTTTTTGACTTTTCCGACAAAAGTACGAGAAGAATGTTTTTTTAACTTATACGGTATGAATGTATTTTTAAAACATTATTTCCAAGAAGCGTCCTTTACAAGTTTTTAAGTGTATTTTTAATCGACTTCCTTTAGTTTAGAATTTTATGACATGTTAAGAAAGGAAAAGTGTTTTTGAAGTAGAAAGGATATTTTCCTCAAGAATGGAGTTCAAGTGTTTTATCAAAATTATTTTCCATAAAGGGTTCTATTTCTATCCCTATTATTACATTGATTTGATTATGTTGTGATGGAATTATTTTTATGAATTCCTTTATCTTATATGAATTGTTTTATGATTTCATGTTGTTTAAGAATCCCATTTTTATTACATGGGTTATGCAATGATGTATGATTTAATATTTTGTGACAAACATAAGAATGGTATCATTATGAGATCGGTGGGACCTATATATCCCTCCAATGCATTGGGTAAGGATTTTATATTTCATGAGATAGACATGGCTGGAACGGTAGGTTATACCGGTTCAGTGAAACAGGACAGAAACGGGGAGTGAACTCGGTTCAGAAATGGACTTTGTCCACTAAGATAGTCTTGGAAATGAGTCTTGACTAATAAGAAATGATTCTCTATGATTATGTGTGTATGCCAAAAAGTATCATGTTTTATGTTATGATTATTAGGATTACATTTCACTACTATGATTTATCCCATGTTATGATATTATGATCTCTTTTTCAAGTTACGATTTCCAAAATGTTATGTTCTTATGAATATGATGTGATTGATATTTCTTTTGTTTACCCTTACTGGGAATTTGATATCACCCTTTTATATTTTCTTTTCCCCGGGATATAAAGAAAGGTTTTAGGAAAAAAACGGAAGATCTGTATGGGAGATGTTGAAGATCTTTCACCACGATTAGAAGATTATTTTCTGAGTTTCCAAAGACACTAAACTATTACGGTCCTTGTGTGTGTGTTTTTGTTATGTACTAAGAATTCCGCAAAAGTAATGTAATGTCCATGTACGTCAGGCTTTGGGTCTCTACATATAGGTTATTCATTGAGAAAATTCGTTGGATTAAGAATCATATTAATACATACTGGATGATTAAGAAATAAAAAAAACAATAAACAAAATTCCCAAAGTCTAATATAGAAAAACAATAATGAAGAATATAGAGAGTAATTTTTGAAAAATAATTTTTATTTAAATAAAATAATTTCTATGATATAGTGGAAAAATAAAGCAAACTAAAAAACTTTTGATAAATATTCTTTGAACTTTTTTGAAAGGAAGAGGATATGTGTCAGTTTTAGAAGACATTTTCTCTCCAAAGTTGATGTGAAATATTAAAAAACATTAATTTTAAAATAAATCATATATAGTAGGGAATTTAAAAATAATTAAGGTTTATACTACGAAAATGATGATTAAAAAATAAATAAAATTATTATATATGGAAAACCATATTAATGTATTAAAATAAAATTGTTAAAACTAAAATCATAATAGGGGATTAAAAAATTCATTTTGAATAGGGAAAATAGATATGTTTTTTTTCATGAGATAAAACATAATTATTTTTTCACATATAATAGATTAAATTTGATGGTAGGTAATATATGGGTAAATAGGGGAACCTAATGTTAAATTCGATGAGATTTTGTCTAAGTAATTATATAAATTTTTCAGAATAGAGATCATTGAGGTAACTTAGTTGAATCAAAAATTAATTTTCTCTTAAAGAGGATGAAAATGTTCCAAATAATAAATTATTAGAGTGAAACTAAATAATCATGGAAGAATTAACATTATAAATAAGAATTTTAACTCAACTAATGGAATTGAGTTAATTAAAACAATTACAACATTGATATATTCTCAATAAAAATCATTTTGATGAAATAACATGAAATGAATATTAAAACATAATTACTTAAAATAATATGATAAAAATAATTAATTATACAATAATAAATTTATATTAATTATTTCAAAGTTCACAATATGAAATATTTCTCAAGAAATTAAATTCGAGACTATAAACCCCTTACATTAATCCCTGACATCCACTAAAGTAACCAAATCTCCTATAAAATAAAAATAAAATTTAAAATAAAATATTTTTGAAACTTATTAAAATAAATAAACTTTTATAATAATTTTTTATAACAATTCCATACATTTATATGAGTTAGTTATTATCTATTTTCAATGTTAGGTGTGAGTAATCTTGAACGTTTTCAACTATTTTCATAATAGTCGTGTTGTTATTCATTATTATCTAAAATTACATCAATATGTGATCATAAATGGATAATGAATTGATGATATTAAATTAATAAAATGATATAATTTCATATTATGTTAGTTTTTTCTATGATTATTAAAGATTAAATCAATGATGAGCATATTTTGGTGATTTTTAATGCACTGATATCGGTATCTAAATTATCATGTTTTATATTAATATCACAAGTCTAGAACCAAAATAAAATAATTACTTATATATAAATATCATATATTATTAGTAATTATATTTTCATATTCTTACATGATATTATATTATAGCATTGTTCATGTTTTTGGGGAGACTAACCAGAACATAAACAAAGAATAATTATTAGATGAGTATTATTATAAAAGAGATTTATTCTAGACTAATATCATTATTAAATAACAATAATGATATTTTTTAGTTATTTTTATGATATTAAAATATATTTATTAAGAGTTATATAAATAATAATGAAACAATATGATGAATAAGATAGGTCACTTCAAGGAAAAAATAGGCTACAGGGACACATAAATTACATTTTTATTTTTCAAAATAAAAAAGAATAAAGGTGGGTAATGATTTTCACTATAAAATGATAAAATTATGTATAAAAATATAATTAAGACATTATATTGGAAGGAGAATTTTTATAGGATGGTTACCCTAAAAAGGAATTAAATTAGGGATAGATTTGTGCTCATGTTGATAAAATGACTGTTCAATTTGTGAACTCCTTGGAAAAAGAGTAATTAGGTGTAAAATATATGTCTAGAAGCTCAACTATGTGATTTATGATTTTATGGGATTGAATTATGGAATATTTTCAAGAGTAAATAGAAAATTTTGAGTGGTATTTATGGGGTAGTGAGTGTACCCTCTTGAAATGATGATAATTAAAAAAATTAATAATTTATCTTAATATATAAAGAGCACAAGTGTTATATGTTAATAAGACTCTAAAATGGAGAGTAATGGTGTGAGGATGTGGTTTGGTTGATATAGACCATAATCACTCAATTAGAAAATGTTTTTAAGATTTTATCCATTCACCCATTTGGTTAACCCTTATTACCCTTATGGCTTTTACAAAATTAACTAGTCTTTACCTAAGTATTTCAATTTTATTGCCTAAATATAAAATTATCCTTTTTATATAACATGAAACTTATAATTATAAATATAAAATCCATTTTAATTGATTAAATTTCTATTTTCATGAAAGATAAATTTTTTCAGTATAATATTTAACATGTAAAAACATGGTTTTAGAAAAATTTATTCATCCCAGACCTAAACTTATGGTGATAGTTATAAAAAAACACACTTTACCTAGTAGATATAGTCCAAATTCTTAATTATAAGACCATACAAACAATAATTTATCAATTTCATTCCATATAACATTTTAGGATTAGTGTTTTATAAATGTAAGATAATTATTTTACTAATGTAACCCATGTTATTTGTCTAAAATAGGCATATCTTACAACTTAGTCCATAATTAGTCTTTACATATCTTAAAAATTCTCTGTATTACATAATTTTCTAAAACCATATCATATAATAATTATCTTAATAAATAAAATAAATTAGAACAAAAAAATGTGATCCTAAAATATCTGTAAGTGTAAACATAAGAGATAACCATCAATGATCACATGTGAGAATAAAATGAAAAAATGTGTATAATCTATCAAGAAAATAAAATCATGCCCCCAAAATGTTAGAAAATTAAACATGGAAAAAAGGATTGGAATAATATAAAACATAGATAAAAATACTTTAGAAGCATGACTTAGTAAAAATAATCTATGAGAATATAAATTAGAAATTATGTTAAGATTAAGATTATGGTACACACATAAGAATATCTTATCATCATATTTTGAACACATCCTAGAAGCACTATGCTATAGTTTTTGAGAATAACTTAGAAGGATCACACATTAATTTTTGAGAACTTGAAAGTAGGATTTCCCTTTTTTGTGAACATATCTATGATGGCTCACCCATTAGTATGTGAGCATCTCCATGAAGGATCACCCTTTATTTTTTGATAAAATCAAATAATGATCATGATACATTATCATATGAGATATCAAAAAAATTTCCATTGAATTAGAGGGTGATATTTGACCCACCCATCATCATCTATACATATGAGTGAAACTTAAAATCAATTATCACATAGTTTTATAATGTACTCATGGAAATAAAAAGACTTCGATATTAATATTAAATTGATTTTACATAAAGGATCCTTCATAAATCCATTAATAATTATAATGATATAAACACATAGAAAATAAATGGGTATCCATGGACAGCAAGTAACATTCTTGGTAAATACTATTCAACCACAATAAATGATATTGATTTTACACCGAGTAGATAATCCATATGATGTTAATAAAATAATTTCCCCAATCAATTTATGCATATAAATATGGTGAATTCCTTTCAACAAAAGGGATAAAAAATAAGGTACCAATATATATAAGTAATTGGATGAAAAATTATATTTATCAGATTTCAATGACATGGAATGATAATGGTTGAATTTGATCATTTTCAGGATAAAAAAATGATATATTGTATGGTATCCTAAGAAAAAATGAGAGATGAATCTTTGGAAGAATACCCTTGAACAATAATAATATATATAAATGTAAAATTAATGAAATGGAAAATAATTTCTTGACATTTTGGAAAATCCACATTGGAAAGGATAAATATTAATAATATATGGAAGTCATTTTAAATTAAAGATCAATAAAATATAAAGAAAAATATGTTCTTTTATAAACTACGAAAATGTATATACAGAATTAAATATAAAACAATAATAGATTTTTACTGATGTGTTCATACATAAACGTTATAATGATAATTTATTAAATTTTTTATTAAAACAACACTTGTAGAAAAATGTTATAAATTTCATTAAGAAATTTTAACAAAGTTAAAGTATTACAGAATGTTGCTTAATCAATTACTGGAAAACTATATAAATATTTTTTATAAAACATTAAAAGAAGATATATATATATAATAGGTTCCTGAGTGATAAGAAGATATTTAGTCATCATCCCTCATAAGAAACATTTTGCCTAAAGTATGAGACAAGAGGAAATTATGGGTTTTGGGGACATCATAAACACCATGTATATTTAATGAAAATGGTGATGTTTTTTATAAACATTTAAAATTCCATAGATGGTGTATCTTTAGTAAATAATTTTGATTTGTAAATAAGATTATAAATCAAAACCCTTATGGATTGAGTAACATTTTAATCAAAATCACTTTCAACATTGGAAGCTATTGAATCATAAAATATTTAAATAAATTACATGATATAGCTCTTCAGAAACCATGAAATAAATAAATATTTTAAATACACATTCACTTGATGTCAATCAAACCATATTATTGATAAAAGTATCACAATATGTAATTTTTTTTGAATGAAATAAAATAATAGCCAAATAACTCTATACCCTGTATTCCTATTTAGTCGAATGATTCTTTAAATATTTTAAATTTTGAACAGTCATGTATATTAGTTTTTTGAACTGGAAGAATTTGTCCATTATCTTATTGAGAATAAATAATATCTTTCAAAAAATTCTAATCGTACTTTGAAAATAACTACACATTACTCTAAAATTTTATATTTTTATTACTTCTACCCTTTCCATGTTATAATTATGTTCTTTTAGAAGGAAAATATTTTTCCATATTCCTAAATATAAATTTATTGGAAATTAATATTTTCTATAATCCAGCACACAAGTTTTGAAAAACCAGATGGACGATTAAATATTTTATCACATGAAGAATTATTGACATCCATATGTATAATTATAATGAATTCCACCATATAAAGTAATATTCAGATTATTGGATGAATTTCATTGAATATAGAAAAAATAATTTCTCTAGAAGAACACGCAATAAATCTATCATATTAAGAACTTACATTTTACATGAAATATATTTTCATCTCACAAAAATGAATCTAGAAACACTATAATAGATTATAATATTACAAGCATCAGATGAGCATTCTATGAATAATACTTTTATTTTAAGTGGGACTTTGTTTGAGGTCATTTAAACCACCTCTAAAATTCACAAAATATAATTGTCGAGAAATTTTAAATATATAGAATTAGAATTTGAGGAAAAGGAATATTTTTTAACACTGACTATAATGATTTTTTTATATAATTTGTAAAATCTAGTTACATTGAGAGTTGTTTAATGTAGTATTCTGGGAGTCTTTTTATGAAGGAATATATGAAAGGATCTTTTTTAATACCCCAACATCATTTGTGATTTTTAATTTTCTATCCAATAATTTTAATTAAGGACTTTTGGGAATAGTATGAATGAGGCGTGTTTGATCATGGTGGACAACTTCTTTTGAGGATATGAATATACAATTGATTTTGATATTATTGATAAAGTGGTTTTATAATTAGGAAAGGTAGATCTCATGGTTTTTTTAAAACAATGGATACCTAAAGTCAAGGATATTAACATATTAAACAGTTATGGTAAAATTGTGGAAATAACTTATAAGCATTTTTAAGTTTGCGTACTATTTTTATAAAATTATTCATCACTTATTATTAAAAATTTATTATTCAACTGTGAAATTTATATGTAATTTTTTATTTTGTTGTAAACATTTTTTATATATAGAATTTTTGAAATTATCAGTAAAATCATTTTTAATTCACTAAATTAAATAGATTGGTCATTCGATTATAATAAAAGAATAATTGACATAAATTGTTAGTTTTATTTTAAAACAAAAATACCCCCATATTATACTAAATTTATTACACCTTGAATCCTATATTTTTTATCAAATAATATTCTATTGCATTTTAATATTTATATTTCTTTATAAATTGACACATTTATATAATTTTTGATATATGTTGTAAACTATTTAACACAAATATGTTAATAGAAAATAGTATTTATGTTTTATCAGGGATTGAATTATTAAAAATTAGGATAATATACAATTTCAATCC
This sequence comes from Viscum album, assembly GCA_963277665.1. Classification (NCBI taxonomy): domain Eukaryota; kingdom Viridiplantae; phylum Streptophyta; class Magnoliopsida; order Santalales; family Viscaceae; genus Viscum; species Viscum album. The sequence continues at coordinate 1,917,252,017 of OY728161.1, read as the reverse complement.
AAGGAGACCAATAATTTTTTATGGTTCAAATTATGAGTATTGTAAATATTGTATGAAATTTTTTTATCAACACTAGAGTTGATAATTTTGTGATGTTCACTGATAACGATCCATTTATATTTAAATATGATTGAACCTTTAAAATTTATTTAATATTATAACATAAAAAATTATCAATTTAGAACCACTATGTTATTATAATGTAAAATAAACATATATTTATTTACTTTTTAGAATATAAGAATAGTATATGGGAGAATTTTGTGGTTACACACTTTGGGACAACCAATTTCATTGAAACAATAAGAGTTTTGTTCCAATATAATTATAAGTAATTTTATTTTCTAAATAGGGAATATTAAGAAAAATTTCATCACAGATTTATGAAAATTGTAAATATCATAAAATATTTAATAGAAAAAAATATAGAAAATAAAATTTTACTAGAGAAGGTTATAGAGATTATTCCAAGTGAATTTAAATCTAAAATAACTTCTCTTTATAATAATAATAAAATAAATATATTGATATTATATGATCTAATAGGAAATCAATATTATTATGAGGGAAGATAAAAAATGGATGATAGGAAGGAAAAATCGAGAAGCCTTTTATTATAATTAAAGTACTTAAATGAAAATAGATCATCCCAGAAAGCACCTATGTCATTTAAAATGAAGATTTTTAAGGTCAAAATTGAAAGTAGTTCATCAGAATTGAGTGCGAAGGAACTTAAAAATCATGAAAATAGAATTAATAAAAACATTATCAATGAATATTTCAATTTTATATAAAAGAAATGTAATAACGAAAGGATTTATATGAAATAATCTCAAAAAATGATCTGTAATGAATGCAAGTTACTGGTTCATTCCAAATTGTATTTTATATATCCCAAGAGAAAGGAAAATAAATGAAGATACACTATATTGTTCTATAGTTATAATGTAATTAAAAGTATGAAAGATACTTATACATACAGTGATAATGGTGGAGATACTTGATCATAAATTTAATCAAATAATAGTGATAGTCTTAAGGTAGTGGGATTTTATAATGTTATTCAAATGATAAATGAATAATTAATGGGAAAGTAATTCACTAAATCTCTTACAAAATTTAATATTAAATATAAAAATATTTTTATTATGAGAGTGACTGCATTTAAACATCTTTATATGAAGAAAATGATAGTTCATATAATGAATATGATTTCATATATATATTTGAAAAGCTTATAATATTTTCAAATTTATTAAAAAACAATATTTCCTTATTTTTGAAAAAATTTAGATGATAAGGTAGAACATGAAAAATTAAGCTATATGATTTTAAAACATTCCCTATAATATACTATTCATTCTAAGGAATTAAAAAATAAATCTATTTGTAATTATAATACTGAGAATAAAGATTTAGGCACTAAAATAAATTTTGAAATTTTGAGTCTAAAGTAATTAGTAAAAAAAGATCCAACTGGAATGAAAAATTTGGATCATATGTTTAGAAAAATTATACCTCATTGATGTATTTATAGTATTGGTTTTAAAAATAAAAATCATTATTCTTGAAATAATTATTTTAATCCAAAAATGTGACCCACTTTATACGTAGTTTCTATGTAGTGGAAAGTGGAAAATTAAGAGTTATTTAAATATATTACAATCTATTGATTTTCGTATAGATTATTTTTATAAACACTCATTACAATAGGGAACATGAGCCTCAACCTAGTTGGTGAGAACACCTTAAGCACATCTAGATGACCTAGGATCAAATCCAGGTGGAGGATAATTTACAGGGGGTACTGTAGCAGTATTGTAGTAGGTGTCGTAGTAGTACTGTAGCAGGAACTATGCAGTATTGTAGCAGGTATTGTAGTGGAAATGTAACAAACATTGTTCAAACCTATAGTAGTCGGTAATATTCCCCTATTTGGGCCTTCAGGACACTAATTTGGTCCCTGGGTCCTTTAAGGCCTTTGGGTCACCCAGGACTTTGGGTCAGTAAGGCCTTCAGGACACCTCAAGGCCTTTAGGCCACCTTAAGTGCAGATTAAAAACCAGACAACCTATAAGGAACAATCTTTAGAAGGAGGATGAGTAAGGATCTTTAAACAATGCAGAAGCTAAACGGATTGCAAGAATGAGAGGGTATGGAAACTCCCATTGGGACAAGCCTGTGCAAGCATGGGAAAGCCTAGTCAAACAACCATGCAAAGGTGGAGAGATGATTTCACGATGAAGATGCTAGGGAGGAAAAGTTCTAAGTAGATAGTCTAGTTTGTATATAATGTTTGAATCCTACAGGAAATGAATTTATCTAAGGCCTATGGGACATGCAAAACTTATGCCTATGGGCCTTGTAAGGGTTCCAGCTCACCCCTTAGAAGGTAGATTATTAAAATCAATAAACAAAATTAAGGCCTTCAAGCTATAGGAGATTTATTATAATAGGAACATAATAATTTTATAAATATATGGATTCCCAAAATTAGTTTATCTATCAGTGAAAGACCCAAGAAATTTTTGTTACCATTGTCCAAATTCTATAATTATATGAAAATAAGAAGAATAAAAATAAAAAAATACACAGTACATGGATAATGGATATTACCATTACATGACAAGAAACAAACAATTATGTAAGAATATTCTTAAGATAAATGGTGGAAAAGTCTCTTTTGGTGGCAATTCCAAAGGATAAATACATGGTATAAGTAATATTGTTCTTATTAGAAAACATTTAATTTTTTTATTTTTTAGGACCCCGAAACAACCCTATAATCATAAAACAATTTAATATGAAAAGATATATTGTGAATATCATGAATGATAATTTTACTTTTCACTGTCGATGGGGAAAATTTATTATTTCAGTCGATTTTCAAGAGAATATTTAAATAAATAATATAAAATACAATAGATACCGATTTTATCATACCTTAGTGAAATAAAAGATCAGTCTTTGTTGTGAAATAGATGGTTATTAAACTATAATGTCATAACTTTATGCATGATTTTTAATAAAGGACTTGTTAGAGATATATCTAAGTAGAGGTTTAATTCATCTAATGTATATGATCCTAGTCTATTTGGAAAGTAAAACAAGTAATGTTTTAAATGTATTAGTTAAGTTTCAACTTCTAATCATTTATATTTGGTGAACATGAATTTATTTGGTCCTATAAAAAGATGAAGTATTGGTGGGAAGTACTATGTTTATGTTTGGGTTAATGTCTACACTAGATATTCGTGGGACTATTTAAAAAAAAAATCAGAAGTGTTTTTCTATTTTAAAAATTATGTATCCATTTTAAAAAATGAGAAAAATATACCATTCGTAACTATTTATAGTATTTTTGGAGGAGATTTTTTAAATTATAAATTCGAAACATTTGATAATATAAAAAGAATAATATATAACTTATCATCAACTAGAAAACATAAAAATTTCATAGTTGATAGGATAAATAATGTTCCCCGAGAAATTACAAGAACCATGTTTAATTATTACCAAATTTTTAAATTTTTTAGTCTGAAGTAGTAATTATTTTTTAATATACTATAAATTTTTTTTTTATTTAGATATTTTACTAATAATAATCCTAGTGAGTTGTGGTCTATAATAAATACAAAACATTTATACTTTAGTGTTTTTAGATAAAATGTATTCATTCAAAATACTAAGGATGGTTTTCATAAATTTGTACCAAAATACATTGAAGGAAAATATTTATGCTACACTAAAAATAACAAAACTTTTATCATTTTTAACCAAAATAAAAATATTTTTAAATAAATATTTCTTGTTAAATTTTATAAAACCACAATTTATGTTTACAAACAACCCAAATACACTTTTTCAGATGTTATTTAGAATAATATTTTTATCCATGATAGGAATATTCTTACTATGAGAAAAATAATATCAAGAAAGTTTTTATGAAATTAAAATTAAGAATAAATTCACCCTGTTTTTAAAGAAAATACATTTACAATTCCTAGAATTCAAAAAATAATAAGGAATCATTCCAATAATGATATAATTAAAGATTTATCTAATTTAGTTAAAACTAGAAGTTACTTAAGAAATAAAATTCAAAATATTGATTTCTTATTAAAATTTGAATCTAAGACTCCTAATGAGGCTTTATGTGATGAATATTGGATAAAATCAATAAAATATGAATGTAATGAATTTGATAAGAATCAAGTTTGAACCACGGTTAAAAATACAAAATATTTTCATGCATTAGTGTTAAATGGGGTTTCTATAATAAAGGTGAGGAAAATGGAGTTATTGGTAGAAATAAATCTATACTTATTTCAATGGTTTATAAACAACATGAAGACATATAATATAAAAACATATGTTCCAGAAGCCAAACATGTGGTTGTTTTTATACTTTTATGATATAAAAAATTTATAAAATTGAAAAATTTTAAAGTGTATGTAAACTATGACTTTCTTAATGGATATGTATTGAAAGAAGTTTATGTTAAAAAACCCAGATTTGGAAAAAAATATTAAGATCATATTTTTTGATATACAAATTTAGTTTATGGAATTAAAAAACCCATGGAGCCCATTATGAAGGATTAAATTGATTTTTATTACAAAAAAATAGTTACGGAGTTGAAGATATTACTATAATTATTAATAATGTTTTCAAGGATACAATGATTATCTAAAAGTATTTATATGAAATTAAATTTATATCAACTCAAAAATTTAATATATATTCATTTTTGGATCTTATGAAATATGATTGTGAAATTAGCATTATGTGTGAATTAACATTTTTGCATTGTTTTCAAATTTTACAAAAACTAAAATAAAATTTTATATCACAACAAAAGTATATAAATGGTATTCCTTAACATGTTGGATACATAAATACTAAAATTATCATTAAACCTATTTAAACCTAAAAAATATTTATATTGATGAATATATGATACTTTTTAACAAGCCAAAGAGAGAAATAATTGGTAGTCTACGATATCATACATTTAGTCAATGTAATTTCATGTATTTTGTATTTTTTGTGTGATATATCATGAAAAATAAAAAATAGTTCCCTAAAACGACTGGTAAAAAGAATTTTTATTACCTTAATGTAAATATGGATGTAGACTATTTTACACTTATAGAGATGATTTAGATTTAGTTTTTTAGATACTTATTTTTGGGGTAGTAAAATGGATATAAAAAGTACATCTGAATCATTTAATTTCATAGGAGTGGAATTAGTTTATTTTCCTTTTAAGAAACAACGTTCAATGGAACTTTCTATTTATGAAGTAGAATATATGGAAGCTATAACTTTTTTTGCTAAAGTGTTGTGGATGAAACACATACTCACTGATATTTTGTTGGGTCGTAGTAATACAATTATTTAGTTTAAAAAAGGTGCTATAAATGTTATTAAAAACCTAAAATTTCACTCAGGAGTTAAGAACTAATAAATACGACACTATTTCCTTCAGGATTATAAAAAATGGAGATATTATTTTTCAATTCATCGGAACCCAATAATGACATGCTAATATTCTAAAAAAATACCTAAATTCTAATAGAATTGTATACATTAAATATAACCTAGTAATGTTTAATATATAATGATCACTCATATCTGCTTTTAACCAATATTTATATATTAGTGAAATCTTTACAAGTATGGAGTGAATATTTTTTTATATTTTTTCCCAAACACAAAATTTTATTAAATTTTTTCTTTTATGATATTTTTTAAGAAATTTCATGACAAAATATTTGATACAAACATTCCAAAAAATTATTTTGTTATAATTTTTTTATATAAATTTTTTTTAGATATTTTTTAATGAATTATTTTGTTATAAATTTCTTGAATAAATTTGATTTCTAAATTTTTTAGTCTTTAATATCTTACTAATAACAAGATGTTCATATTAAAAAGTTTGGAATATTGCCTATAAATATTACCATAAGTTTCATATTTAAATATTTTTATACTTCTAGTTTTTTCATTTATTTTATATTGTTCATAGTCTATATAATTGTTTTCCCAAATTTTATGTCCTATCCGAATAAAAGTTATATTGATAAAATATCTTACAAAACAAATAAAAATTCAAGAGTTTTGTTTTTTTTTACATTTCAATATTTTGAGGATTTTTGTGAGTGGTTGATCGCAATTATATTTTCATTATAAACAATTTTATCTAAGGACTAAAAAGGGATTATCAATAGAGGGTATATATAAGAGTAGTGGGCTATCTCCATTTCTTTCCCATTCTTCTATAGAAAATTTATACTTCACCTTTTATTCTAAATTTTCTAATTATTATGGATTTTATGATCTTATACATCATCTGATTCAATGTAATCATCAACTAAATTATCAAAAACATTTGTTAAAAAAGAATAGATGATTGAAAAATTTTAGTTTGAGAAGTATGAATATATACTAAAAAAAACAATTGATTTTCAAGGTTTTGAATAAATATATATAGAAAAATATTGTTTCTACTTACATTACCTTATGTTGGTAATTGATTTATATTCATCTATAGTGTTTAGGGATGAATATTTTCCTATTTTTTTCATTTATATTATTTTAAAAATCAAACATGTTGAATATTAAGATAATTATTTAATTAGTTTAAATTCATCTGGAATGAGAGGATAATTTAGTAACCTATAAATAGAAATAGAATCTTGGATATTATAAGAAGTTGAAATATAAAACAACATTTTATTCTTCATATAATGTTTTATAAGGTTTTTTATTTTATTCCAAAAAATAGATTTGTTGAAATTTTGGTGAAAAGTTTTCATATATCTCTAAAAGGAAATAAAGATACATTAAGGTTTGAATATGGATATGTTATATATTTTATTTTGGACTAGATATATATTTTATTTAGGGAAGTATGTCATAATTATTATTATGGTAGTGATGGATGGATCAATAAAAACAAAGATTCTTTTCTATCATAATTTAATCAACAAGAAGTTATAAAATTTTATGGAAGTTAAGAATGTTTCTATAACCATTAGTGATAAAATATCTTTTTCTGAGAGAGGTGTATATTATAAATATAATGTTTTTTTTAATTATAATCAAAATAATTTCGTATAAAAATCACACAAAGTTACATCAGAATAATGTATTGGGAAACGTGTTGAAAAAAATGAGAAATGAAATAAATCTAAAAATATAATTCATTTCCATGTAAGAAACATACGAAGGTGTTATATGAAGTGTTTTATTCATTTAAGAAGAATAAGAAAGGCAAGAATACTAATGATCCTACATTTGGGTTATATTAGGTAGAGAACTCAATAATTAAGGGAAAAAAATAAAAAAAAAATTCTTCATGTGTAAGAGAATAAGAAGAGAATAAAAGAAAATGAAAATAATGATAAGATTGGTTAAGATTTAATTAAATAAAAAACATCAATAAATATTCGAATACATTATAAATGGAAAGGGTTATGCATTCTGTGATCCAAAATGATATATTTCTAAAACATTAGAAGTAAAATAATTTAATATTTTTGTTAATCCTATGATAGTGTACCTAGGTAAGGATGTTGTCATTGTAAAAAAATGTGCTGGAAATGAAATGGAAGGAATTGGAAAAACCTGTCCAGAGAAATTTTTTACTTATAGTACTAAAAAAATATTGAAGTAAAAAATATCAAAATATTTAAGAGTTAAAATAACATATATAACTTGAAGACATATCTAAATACTTTCCATCTTATCAATTTGTAAAATATATAATAAGTTTTTTTTAGTTAATCATGAAGAAAAGATATGATCAGTAAAATAAAGTAAACAAAAATATAATGTTCAAACATTGGAAAAACCTCATTCAAATATTGGTGATGGAATTCATGGGATGAAAGTATCAGATTATTTTGATGGAGTTTCTAAGAAACTAGGACCTTTCACTCCACTAAGGCCTTCAGGACTAGCTTGTACTGATTCTACAAATTAAACTCCACACAATTCTATCCAATGAATGAAAATGAAAATAAATTTCCCCTATGAAATATATAATTTATTCAAAAGTATTATGAAAATATTTTGAGATATTTAATCCATATTAAAATATTTTCTAGGGAAAATAGATTTTTTGGAGAATTTTAATTTTTCAAAGATATACTTATGTTTGTTATTACAAATGAGGTCAAATTTAATGTTTTTAGTGGAATATATCAATCTAATAAAAGAAATTTTATAAATATTTTTCATTGGATATGGAATGATGAATAATACTTGAAATCATATGATAAAAAATATGGAAATTCAAGAAAAAACTCATACAACCTCAAAATTAACAATATGTTTAAATTGTAAATCGATAAATACATGAAAGAAAATTGACAATATCAAATTTCTTGTCATGAATAAAGAAAACGTGTTTATAAAAATTGGAAATATTATTGAATAAGAGTTACATAATGTTCATTATATGATGAAATATGATTTTGTTCACGAATTAAGTGAAGTTGAAAATATGAATGTACGATGTTCATAAGATGGAGTTCTAAATTTTATAAAGACAACATATTTTTTTCTATAAAAACAAACTAGCAGTTTTAAATATCAAGATTTTTAAATGGAGGAATAGAGTTTAAATATTTAAAATAAGAATATTTACGTTAGTGAATAATATATTTCAAAACTGAAGTCTGTGATAGTAGAGTTAGAGATATTTCGATAAGATGTCAAGAAGATACAAATAACTTTATGTAATATTATAAAGAAAGAATAATATTATTTCTATAAATATCTGATTTTTTTTAATAACTATAGTATATTTTTCGAATGTGTGTTATTATTTATATATATATTTGGATGTTTCGAATTTCATTGGTAATTTATTTCTCTTTTTTTGATTAATTTCATTATAAATTACTTTAATATCATTGTTATTGTGTATAAATTTTACCCTATAATTTCAATAACACATTCTTCAAACCCTTGTTTGTAGAAATTATAAAGAGGGATAAAGTTATAGTTATTTTTGAGAGTATGTTTAAAGATATTTGGGAAAAAAAAGATAATTATAATGAAAATGATTAATTTTCAAGAATGAAAACTCATAAAAACTTAAAAAATGGAGATAAATTATATATGAATAAAGGGATAAAAGGAAAATTTAATGAGAGAATGGGATTATGTTTCTATTTTATTTTTTTTATCCTCAAAATGTTTTATTATATTTAAAAATGGTGGAAATTGTTGAGTGAAAATAATAACTTTCAACACATTCTAACTATATATTGAAAATCAAAAAACATTTTCTTAAAACATTATTTTCCCTACATTTTTTCATTCCATAATTATAAATTTTTTTAAAAATAAGTATTTTTCCAAATAGGAAAATATCAATTTATCAAATAATTATATTATGTGATTGTGTATACATGTATTATAACATCTAATGGATGATTACATATTTCATTGGAAGAATATTCGTAGAATTATTGAGGTTGATGTGTAAAAAGTCCACCAGGCCACATTATATAGAAACTACCAGTTGAAGTTCATCGTATAGAGGAAGAAATATTCTCGAGATGAATATTCACAAAAACAATCTAGTGAAGAGATTGAATTTCACCAAATATACATTTTTGAAAAATCATATGGAATCTATAAACATTGTAATGGTGTATAAACATGCAAGAATCAGACAAAAAATATTATAAGTATCTATTAATGTAATGAGGGAGATTGTCTGAGGTCATTACAACTACCTTCGAGATTCACAGAATATGACCATTTGGATTTTTTTTTTGTAAATTAAAATAGGGTTAGAGGTGGAGGATTTGTTTTCATTAAGGAGTATCAATATTATTTTAATCAATTTGTAACATATTATTACATAAGTAGAACCTTACTATATCCATTTGATGGATTTTTTATGAAGGAATATGTGAGAGGATAATTTTAAAATTCTATAATATTTTTTGAGATTTTTAATAATTTTTGAAGTATTATTGATCAAGGGATTCCTATGATAGGTATACATAATTGTGTCTAATCTTTTTGATTGTGGGAATCTTTGGATTACAATAGAGATTTGATTCCAATCTTCTTGATAATGGAATATATTATTTAAAAATTATTAACCATATAGTTTGGTGATCACTACAGATACCAAATTTTGGAGTTATTTAATTCCATAACCCATATGATTAGTGTGGGGTAGTATTTTATAATCTCTTTTAGGTTTCCCTTACCTATTTTATAAAAGTATACATTACATTTTTATATGTTTATTATACTACTATTCAATTTATAAGGAATGTTTTGTTTTTTATAAGCATTTCTTGTACTCTAATTTTTTATTATATCATACTATTTGATTAATATTCTCTAAATCTATAGAGAGTTTCTTTTTTTATCAAAATAATATGTAATGTAACTTATTATTTTTATTTTATAAACTATAAATCACCCCCTCTAGTACAAAACTGATTACTTTTCTTAATCATTTATATATTTTTACTAGAATCATAAGTGGGTGAAATAGTATTCTTGTAAAAGGATTAAGGAAAGTGATTCACAATAAATAATGAAATTTTTTAGTGGTATTGATGGTCTAGTGAGTGGCCATATTTATAAGGGGTGAGAATGGAATTTCTAAAAAAACTTTAGCACTTTATTAAAATATAGAACATTTAAAACATGTCATGATTCTTAAAAATATAAAATAATCAAGTGGGGGATGAGATGAGGATGGTAATATCTCAACCAATCAATTAGAAAAACATTTTTAAACCAATGCAACCCCCTTTCCCCACGAGTTATTATTATTTATATTTTAGTTTTTTATAGTGGTGACTAGTTATTATCTAAGTAATTTTGTTTTAATGTATAACATAATTTCCATTATTAAAAAATATATAAATAATAATTCTAAATATTATTATAATTTTATCATATAAAATTTCCATGTGTATGAAAAATTAATTTTACTTTTAGTTCATCTAACACATAAAAACAAATTTTTAGAGATAATTGTACACATAAATTAAAATTTATTTCTAGGATAAAATTATATATCAATTATGTTTTAAGAAAAAAATTGGTTTATATTAAATTAAATAAGTGATATATACCTTTAACATCAACCAATGTTTTCCCAATAGAATATATATTTAACTGGAAATACCAAAAATAGTTTTTATTATAAAATATTAAATATGTTTCCGAGCATAGGTTATTCTAAAATAATAATTATATTTTCCAAATATATAGTCTTACTCCATAAATAAATAATCTATCATGAAATGTGTTTTATCATTTTTTTGTCATTAATTATTTTTGATAAGTAATTAATGTTTTGATTCTAGTCAACACTATGTTTTTAATAGTTCACCAAAAAATAAAAAATTTCTTAAATAAAAAACTAAACCATAACATAATCTTACCATTTTAAAATTATCGATTATTTTAGTTTTACCAATAATAAATTGTATAATTATAAAATTTATATTTTTAATAAAATAATATAATTAGAAAATGATTCTATTAAGAATTGAAAATTTTAAGATTTATATTTTCTTAATAGAATTTCATTTTTATTTATAATTAGAAAAGGTTAATATATTATTTCATATAGCAATTTAATTATGGTAGATTTAATTTATTAGTATACAATATAAAATAGTAACAATAGTTTTTTTTAAAATATTTCTATTATATTTAATAATTATATTCCATTTATAATATAAAAATTATTTATACTAATCAATTTGTACTAATGAAATATTATTTAGTTGATGTATTTTAATTATTATAATAATATTTATCTAATATTTCATGTCTAATTTTTTTGTTATTTCATGTATTATAGTTAAAGATCATGGTGTTTATTAAAAATATATTTTACAGTAATAACATTGTCATTACATTCAAAACTATTATGATAAAAATAATTTTATTTCATTATGAAACAACTCTTCTCCATAGGATAACACAAAAATAGATTTAATGTGAATTTTGAATTCTATGATGAGATTAAAAACCTCGATATAAACTCACACATTTCCAATAATTAGATAATCACATATCAATCCCATTAATCCACCACTACATCTATCATTCCACATACCAAACCATTCCACTTATTAGATCTAAAAAACCCATCGAATGAGTCACCACAACAAAAAATTACCCTCAATTATGAAGGTTCATGTTATCCAATTAATCGTTGTAATTTAATTATTTATTTTAATATTACCTGAAAATCCATTCAGATTTTGTCACATATTTTGTTGATCACTAAGGGAAAAATATCCCTCTAATATATATCTTTTAAATTACGAAATATTTATTTTAATATAATTTAAAAATTATTATTCCTCATTTAGCCACATGGAATGATTACTATGTACCTAATAATCAATTTTTATAGAAAAAAATAACGAAATAAACTTCATTTTAATATTCTTTATTTTTTTAAATTTTTTATCCTCAATGGATCCTACAACAAGAAAATGCGTATTTCATCATAATTTTTTATAAGTGTCTTTTAAAAACCACTTTTTATTATAAATAATATATTTTAAAAAAATTTATTCCACTTTATTTGTAGTTTTCTAAATAAAACTTTCGTTTAATGAAATACTCCAAGATATTTTTTAACATAATTTTATGTATTATAATATTTAGTAGCTATTATTTAAAAAACTTGTCTTCTAAAACTATTTTCTCTTACATGGATTAATATTTATTTTCCCCTTCCAATTCATGATATTCACATTCTTTCATGTGATTATATTTCCCATCATTTTCTTCTTTACCTTGTTTATTTGTCTATTTCTTGGATTTTCATTCTAGTTTCCTTTAAGGGAATGGTATGTCGATAGATGAACTGTTATTATATTATCCTTATTATTAAGGATAATAATTTACACTATGATATTTCTATATTGATTTCTAGTTGGGTTAGTGGTGATTTCTCTTTAGAGACTATCAATGATTTGTTTTATAATGATATCCAATCACCTAGTAAAAATCTATTATTAGAACATTTTTAGGGACATAAAGTTTGAGGTCTAACCTCCCTTTCACTATTTACACCATAAAAGATTCCTTTGATGATCCCTACTACATTTAATCGACATTTTAGTTTATAATTCTCTATATAAATACTATCTTAGAAAGCATGTACCTAACACTATATATATCTTAAATGAACCATGATATGATACAGAAATGTTATGATTTGAATATAAATTTTAGAACCAAGTCACCATATTAGTTCATCCGAATATGATAAAAAATTATGATATATATATATATATATTTGAAATTTACTTTATAAAAATATACTAATTAATTCCAATTAAATATGATGTCAATTTTAAATAAGGTATTATAATAATAAAGGATATATTTTTTTGAAAACATATTTATATGTTCTAAGTATTTTATTATCAAAATAAATTAATATACTCACTTGAAATTAATTATTTAAATGAAATGTATAGTTTATAAATTTAATAAAATATACTAAAATTCTTCTAATGGTATATACAATATAATTAATGGGTTAAAATTTATCTAATAATTCAAAAATACATTTTCTTGAAACATACTTTATTTAATTTCTATGATAAGATAATATGACAATATTCTCCAAAATTTATATATTTTAGTTGATTAAGTGGACATAATTATTGAAATTTGAAATTCAATATTATTATAAAATAAATTTTATGGATTTGTTTTTTAAAATGCTAATATTGAAAATCACCGATGATAAAAAACAATGATTTCGTTGAATTTAATCAAAGTAATTTGAATATTCTATCTGGTTTAATATTTTATTGAAATTAAAATTATATTAATTTTATTAAACATAATTTAATCAATTTCATTATAATCAACAATATTTTTTAAGAAACCATTTTTATGCAAAAAATAATAATTTTTCTAATAACAATTTTTTGTTTAGTTTTGTGATATTATATTAAAGGATATTTTTAATAATTATATAAATTTAAGCAAAGGAAATGGATACCATATTTTTCATCATCATGTTTTAATTTTTTAATAATGTAAATTTTATTTTTTGTTATAATGGATAGTTACCATGGTATAAATTTATCCCCACATTAAAGTATAAAATATGGTAAAAGTGTTAAATCTTGGGTCAATGGATTAATGTATCAAAAAAACAACATCTTGAAATGGTGGTATGAGGTTATTATATACCTCCCTTGATATTATAATAATTAATGGTAAATTTGGAGCTACATTCTATGACCATTAAATCTCCTTTTGTATTAATTTAATAGATTTCGAATATTGTTATGCTCTCTTACTTTTTATATTTTACCGATAATTTATAGATATAGAAACTATATGAATGAATGATGAAGATAAAATTGAATATAATTAATAAATAATTATGATATTAATTTTTATTTAATTTTTAGAGATGATGTAATTAAATTTAACGAGGACACATTTCTTGTGCAAGAAACAAAATAATCAAATAAATGATTTTTTTAAAAAAATATGTAAAATGCATTTGATGAAATATGATTTGTCAAAAATTTTCTATATAATTAAAAATTATAATTTTTGGTGAAATTTATTAGATTTTATTTAAATTATTATCTTTATTCGTTTAAATTCAACATATGTGAATATTTATGAAAATGACTGAAAATGATATTTAATGATTAAAATATATTTTTAAAATTATAAATTCCTAAAAATCATATTATAGCATAGTTTAATAAAAATTATTCAACAATATCATTAATTTTCCATGTAAATGGATTTTGAAATTTTTAATATTAGTTTCACAACCCTTAGAATTTGAAATGTTTGTTACCAATGCTTTCTGTCACAACCCTACCCAAGTTAGGGATTGAGCCGCAACTCCCCCAATCCTACCTCTATAGGCCAAGGGTCAAAGAAAAGTATAGAGTGAATAACTAATAAGGGGTGGATTTTTCTTAAGTACATATAAACATACACAAAACTATCTCGACGAAAAAGTGAAAAGGGAGTAAAAGAAAAAGAATGAATAAATCCAATAGAACAACAAGGCATGAGAAATCTATAAAAAGTATAAGGGCAGGATAGTAAAAACTGAAAAACTAAAGGGAAAAAATGCATAAACAATTATAAATAAGTCCTGACCTGAAAAAATTATAAAATTAAACTATAGAGAGAGTCTAAATCCTATATCCCATACTCTAACCATTGTACCCAGTCCAATGTACCAGATATATCTAAGGTCTTATGAAGTCACCATCGACCTATCTTTTATCTGAATAAGACACGAGATGTGTAGGAGAAGCCAATTCAAAGGTGAGTATATACATAAATAGTAAGACACCCTAAAGGATGCAGGGGGATAATTAAGAGATACAACATGAATAGAAATATAATAGATGTAAGATAGAATCAAAGAGAATAGATTATCCCAAACAAGAGTGAATGTAACCTCACCCATGTGAAAGGGGCTCAAGATAGTGAGTAGATGAACTATGCGTCGAGTCTTCTCCACCTATAGTATGAGTGTTGACTCATTCAACCATGATAATCTAGACACATAAAGCACATGGTATACCCCGTGTGTCATTACCTCCCATGGAAAGTTAGTAACCATATACAAGGTTTGGATATAAAAGAATATATATATACACTTAGTCAAATAATACCAATGAGAGAGTAAAGGGATCATCATCTGACAACTCATTCAAAGAAAAAGAGTACCCTAATAGTTCATAAAATTCAATCAATGATGCCCAACATCTCACACGTCTTCTCATAAGTAACCATACAAGTATGTCAAACCTCTTCAATGTGCTTCATAGTTGAGGGGGAAGATTATCCAAGTGCAGGACCTGTTACATAGTGTATCGAGGAGTTTCACTCTGTAAGTATTTATAAGGGAACCACACCCATGCCGATGATGGGGGGTCCACTCTCGGGTCACGAGGACCTGCTCCCTTTGAGGATAGGGGTTCCACTCGATATCTAGAGGACCCATTCTCATGTTAATGAGGGTTCCACTCAATAGGATTAGGAACCCACTACCAAGATCTACTTGAGGACACAACTTGGTAGTCTATGGTGATTCTTCCAAATCACTTCCATTGTTGGGCATCACCTCAGTAAGCCCTTTTCCTGAAACATTTCACATCATATCTCCAAATATATGAACAAAGGAACTGTCTTGTTCTTCATGATAAAAACACGCAGGATAGGCTACTAAAGGGAAAAAATATGTCTCCAAATAAAGTATATATAGAAGCATGATGTTTCCCCAAAAAAGGTCAAGGGTTACATAATGTGTGAGGTGAACTACAAAACGTGTGGACCCATTCCACCACTTATACATGTCCTCACCCGGAAAATGAATCTCATTCGTGTAGGATTACACATTGTGCATGTGGAATACATAGCATGTAGAAGTTACTTGGGGCCGATCCGTGTCCTTTTGGACATGTCTGTGTAGTGGACCACATGTCCAATTACTAACCTTGTGTCCAGGTACTTGCGTACATAGCTGTGTACCTAGAAAAGTTCTTACACATGATTTATCACACATGTAATCCTATAAATAGGTTTCCCATTGTGGGAAGGGCTAGAAAACATGTTGGAGGGATACAAGACATGTAATACTTATCTTTTCCAAAACACTAGATATCAGCACTGTGGGGATACACATCATGAGTTTATCCCTATACACTATGTGTAGTTATGTATTTGAAAGAATCATAGAATCCAATTTCGAAGCCTAAAATTTTGAATTCACCTAAGATTTTGGCCCTATCTATGTTTGAAAATTGTGAATTTATCACCGGTAGTGGATTCCAGCCTTCTAGAGGTTGAAAACCAAAAACTGATTGAGTTTTTTGTGATCTCGTATGATGTTTCACATCATGAATCTTCCATCACTGAGAAAGAAATATTCAATCATAAAAAAATATCTATTGTTCCTTTAAAAACACATATATCTGGTCACATTTCATTGATCCATGATTTGTTTATTGATATGTCATTATTTTAGGGGTCTGAGCAGGTTCAGTACAAACCAGAAATTTCGTGTCAGGATTGTGGGGTCCTACTGGTGATGAATATGAATAAATTAGACATAAATACACCATAAAAAGGGATTTAATGATTCTTTCGAAGCATTCTTTTCCAACAATCTAGAACGGGAACCCAGGGTAAAAAAACATTGATGAAACAATTTAAATTGTTACCAGGGTGAATGAAAAAGATTTAATTCTTATAGATCAATAAAATGGATTGATCTACTCAATCTATTTAATAAAAAAATTTAAAAACCAATTTTTGAGTCCTACTTGGAGATTGGATCATTCTTCATTAAAGAACATGTCTGCTAATGATTGAAAGATGTCATTTCATTTATTTCATTCCGATCTACACTGATTCGGAATTCTTTCATTGTTGGGGGTGATTTAACAATGAATGTGGAGTAAAGAGCACTGGTATACTTCTAGGGTGTATGTAGCTAACCCTGGACGATTATCCATTGTGATATTTTTATAGAATATTTCATTGTAATAAAATGAAATATTTATTTATTTATTACTCTAAATATACCGCCAATGAGTGAGGAGTCCCAACACCCCACACCGCCCCATTTTTGCTTGAATCTATGGTAAACAAAATAATCCAAACTTAACTGTGAGGTTATATTTTTTATAGGAAATTTTTTTTAGGATTTATGCAATTTGATTTAGGAGACAATGCACATTCATTTTAAAATAAATTATTATTTTTATAAAATTAAATTTTAGCACATAGGGCATCAGAACAGCATGTCATCTTAGTGAATTACTCTATAAATATATATAGAAATATTTAAAATTATTTAAGTTAAATACTAACTCTCTATATTATAGTTAAAATGTTAATTCGGTGTTCAAAAAATGTTAATGTTCAAACTAACACTTAAAATTTTCTTAATTTTATTGATTGAATTTATTTCAAAATTAGACACATTATCCTAAAATAAATATAATTTTTGACCATTTTTATACAAGTTAGATAAATATTACATATTAATATTTCATGTATTATTAATAATTCCACCCAAATCACTTATAAAATGACACGTCATATCCTCTGTTAATCATGCCACTTGAACCTTTTAGGTAGAAACATATCTAAAAAATATAATACCAAAAATCCTACCCATATTCTAAATATTATGTTCCCACCATAATACCAACATAGAAGGCTTAATTTTTAAGACAAACGAGGTTTTCAAAAGAAGAGTTAAAATTCCAAATTGAGTATTTTCATGTTTATATATTATTCCACATCATTTATATATTATATAAAAATGATGAAATTAAAAATTCATTATCTTAAATATAATAAATGGTTATTATGTTAGTGTCCCAACATGTTTTCATATAATTTTCCATCCTATGGAAAATGACAACATTAATCATGCATACGTACTAACTTCCACCTCCAAAAAATTATGTGTTTCAATTATTATCATCACCTCAAAAGGATAAATATTGAACAACTTGTTTAAATTATAAAAAAATCATGATTTTTATAATTTTAATTAGTTTCATGTTTTCTATATAAATTTTATAATTTGGGACATGAGATAAAATTTTTCATAATTATTTTTCATTGTTGACGTTGAGACACCGCCAATATAGAATTTTGGCTAAGT
Source organism: Viscum album (assembly GCA_963277665.1). Lineage (NCBI taxonomy): Eukaryota > Viridiplantae > Streptophyta > Magnoliopsida > Santalales > Viscaceae > Viscum > Viscum album. Next base: position 1,917,233,316 of record OY728161.1, on the reverse strand, counting down.
ATAAAACCTCACGTTGCCAGTATAAGACACCGTATGAAGGTACCTCACCACCAAATATAAAATTTGGAAAAGTAAAGAATTGACATACCACCAGAACAAGACACCACTAGCATGGGACACCACCAGAACAAGACACCGCCATATAAGTCTCATAACCAAGAAGACTCACTGCCAAGATGTCTCACTATCCGCAATGAATAACCACTGAGATGGAAATTTGAAAAAGAATGAGACATTGCCAGGGATATCTGAACATCACCTTGAGACACCATCAAGGATGTTATACCACTAGAATAGAAAATTTGAAATGTGTTGGGACGACTCATCATCATCACGAGTCTCCGCTAAAATAATTATTTTGACAAAGTATGAGTCACCACCCACCTGACATACCACCATGAAAGGGTTACCATTCCAAGAACAAACCCCTAGTGTCACACCACCAGAATTTGACACTACGAAAGAGTCATTATTACAAGACACACCATTACTATTTCATTTATTTTATTTTGAATTATATATATGATGTATAATTTATTTAATTTAATTCCAAATGTTTTTTAATGATTATTCTTTAATTTCTCAATAGGATGCATTAATGACTCTGTCGGATCTGAGTATGATGATTCAAAATATCTATAATATCACATGCATACTATTTGATGCTGATTTTATAAATAAGAGAATAATATTCCCTCATGTATATGAGAATTAGTATAGGAAATACACAAAAAGGTATTCACATTTTGATTTGAACATTATTCCAAGAACTTACCTACTATATTTTCCTATACTTAACTAGGAAAGTTAAATCTCATTACAAATACAATGTTTTCCTCTAATCATGAAATAAAGTTTCTATGATACTATTTTCTACTTAATTCTTCATGAGAAACCAAATCGAGCTACACTAAAAATAGAAATGAAGAGTCAAGATTTCCACTTCGTAACAAACCAAACATATATATCACTTTATACATTTAATTGAGGAGTTTTCATATTTTATTATACATTATGAGGGGCGTGTGTGTGTTTATCATTTTATTTTACAACACATTTCATTTTTATATAAATTGAGGACACATATATATATTATTATCTCTTTTTACCAATGTACTCCCATGAAAACTGTGGAAGTGGTCCTACATGACTTGTTATATTTTGTACTCCCATAGATAATAGTGGATGAGGCCTTGTGTGGTCTTGGAAGTTGTATAATTTTATGAAACCCAATCTAGGTTGTGGTTAAACCTATTTATTTATATAAACTACTTATTGGAAGGTGATTATCAAGTATAGAGGACCATGTATTAGATTAATACTGAACATCTTATATTTAAAATTTCATTTCATGTTTTATTTTGTTTTATTTTGATTCCATTCTTTAAAAATGGAATTTTTTTAAACTATAAAAAAAATTAATACTATGATATTAATTATTAATTAGTGATTTTATAATATTTTTATTATGTAAATTTATTTCTATGGATTATGTAATATAGTATATTATTTTATCTAAGACCAAATAAGTCTTCTAATAAATTATTTGAATGATTGAAATTTATAACGATCTAATGTTATATTTAAATAATCCATTTTAATTTAATTTGGGGAATCTATTTTAATCCATTTTCAAAAGAAATTTCTATTGGGTACTTAAAACACCCCCTCATGAGTAACTCACTTTGGCGAACATTTAGTATCAACGGATTAAGCTTTGGTATCAAATTTTTCAAAAAAAAATCAAATGTTATTTTTATTAAGCTTTAATGATAATAAATTTTTGTTATTTGTAAATTAAGTTATTTTAAATGATTCTAGACAAAATTGTTCTTCTACCAACATACCTCTCTTTTTCCATGGTAACTATTATTCTTAATGAAAAATTAAAATGAAAATTTCCTTTGAGTGTATGGGTTTTAAAATTTTGACTGCTATAGAAGATAAATATGTTTTCCCTACAACAAATAGAAAGGATTGGCATGATACTAATAATATTTATTATAATAATAATTGTAAATAAATTAATTTCATTTAATTTTATTTATAATACTATGAATTTAATAGAATACCTACCTACAAAACTTCATATGAAATTTGGGATACTTTATATGTTTTACATGAGGTAACAACAAATGTTAAAGATATGAGACTTAATACATAAAATATTATGTATGATAACTTTATGATAGATCATAATGAACGTATTTCTAACATGTACCCCAGGTTCAATGTGATTCTGAGAACAATGGCCTCACTTGGTAATCATGTATCTGACTAGGCTAAAATTTTGCAACCACTTATATGTTTATGTTAAAGTTAGAGAGGCACATTTGTATTAATTATAGATTCATGTGATATAATAATGTTTCCTATCAAATAATTTTTTTGTAAAATGATAATGTCTGAAGGAGAGTTAAAAGTAAACTGAGAATATGATGAGGATCTAAAGAGAAAATTTGTATCCTTTAAGAATACTATATCAAAACAAATGAAAAAATATAACGGTCTTGTTGTCATTTCAAGAGAGTCTGTGTCACTGTCAGATATTGATTAGGCGATGACACATATATCTAGAAGATTCAAAAAAAATTATAAGAAGAAAAGGTTTTTATGAAAACCTATTTATAAGGTAATGTATAATTATATAGGAACCTAGAAGAAATATTGTAAGGAGTATGATGATGAAGTAACCTATTATGAGTACAAAAGAAAAGTACATATAAAATTTAACTGTCAAAAACTAAAGTACAAAACGAGATATGACAAAAAGACAGAAGGTATAAGAAATAAATGAAATCCACATGATGTTATTCTAAATAATGCTCAAGTGATTTTGACTCTTCTCCTGAAAAAAATATTATAGAGCCAATATGTTCATTTTGATAGAAATCACGGATGTACCTACTGTATCATCTGTACATATTTTATATAATTATGAAAATGAATAATCTGATAATGATATTACTAAGGAGGAAATATTTTAATATTTGAAAATGTTCTAAAATAATTTTAATGAGATTAAAGACAAATATAATTTACATAATAAACAACATGATTTATATTCAAACCTTAAATCAAATCTGTTTATTTAAAAGGAAAATAATTCTCAACTATTGAAAGAGATTTCTCATCTTAAACATTCAAATTTGAAATTAAATATATACTTTAAAAAGTTTCACAAATGCTAGATAAAATATAACCCATATTTTAGGGGAAAATATTCACCTAAATATGTTACAAGTGTAGGATAATAACCAACATAAAGTAGAGTAGTAAAGAGTAATTTTGTATTTATGTCAAAACCTGAATGTTCTACTTCTACATATATTTTTGGAGGACCTTACAAAGTATTCATTTAAAAAAACCTTTAGTACATTTATAATAAATCTTTTAAAAAATGTGGGTTCCAAAAGCTTTTAATTACTAAAACTTCTAGAACCATGAAAATCTGGGCACCAAAATCATTCCTTATAAAAATTTTGTTTTGTAGGAAAACTATTTATATAACTCATGTAATTGTCTATGATAATTGTATAGGGGATGGTAAAGTCATATAAAAAGATAATATTCTTGAATCAAGAGCCTTATTAAGGTTGATGGTGTTTAGGGTGCCTTTGGTGACAATTATAAAGGGAAAATCATCTGCCATGGCCAAATTGTTAATAGTAATACTATTTTGATTTCCAACATATTTTCTGATGATGGTTTGAAATATAACTATCTTATTATTTCAATGATAGTTGATGATGGTTTTCATGTCAAAATTGAGAACAATATATGTTATATTTTTATTATAAGGATTTTTTTTAAAATTTTTCAGGCTTAAGGAATGAAAATGTATATATGGTTGATCTTAATTATTTAATTTTTCAAAACGTCTCATGCTAGAGTGACTTTTATAAATAATCTGGGATTTGGTATAAAAGAATATGAAATTGAAATATCCACTCAATTAAGAAGCTTACTGGGAAAGGGTTAGTGAAAGATATACCCAAGCTATAGTTCCCAAATGAGAATGTTTGTAATTATTTTCAAAAAGGGAAACAACAGAAGATTTATTTTATATTAAAGAAAGATTCTTCAGCTTATCAGCCTCTTGAGTTGGTTCATATGAATTTTTTGGACTATCTCGAGTTTCTAGTATTAACGGGATGTACCATGTCTACGTAACAGTAGATGACTTTCCTAGGTATACTTGTGTTTTCTTTTTAGATCACAAAAGTGAAGCCTATTATTATTTCACCACGTATGGTTGACATATAGATAATTTAAGTTGAATTAGGATTAAGACCCTAATAAGTGACAATTTCCATGAGTTTGAAGATCAATACATTGAATAATTTTTCTCAAAAAATGGATATAGTCATAACTTATCATCTCCTTGGACCCATCAACAGAATGTAGTTATTGAGAGAAGGAATAGAATTGTTAAAGTGATTTACTAGATTGTGATAAATAAATATGATCTACCTATATATTTTTTTGGGCAGAGGCTATAAATACATCATGTTACATAATCAATGTAGTTTTAATTATACCTATCTTGGAAAAGTCTACTTTATGATCTTTAGAATAATGAGAAGCCTAAGGTTAATAACATTAGAGATTTTGGTTTTATGTCTTTATTATTAACATTAATGACAATCATGATAACTTTGACTCTAAAAGTGATGATGGAATTTTTCTAGTTTATTTATTTTTTATTAAATCATATATATTTTTTAATAAAAGGGATAACACTATTGAAGAATATATTCATGTCAAATTTAATTATACAGGTCTATATGTTCCTAAGACCTACCTATAATACCTTGAGGATGATTTAAATTCCACGAACATAAATGAAAAAACTACTGATTCTACTTATAAACAAAAAGAAAAATCTTTTAGTTCTATGAAATTTCTAGAACTTCCTGAACCAGAATTTGTAGAACAACCTAAATTTATAGGCACATATTTTTCTATAGATATGGTAACTCTTAAATAACATCGTTTAGATGATATAGTTGGTGGTCTAGGAAGAGGTACATAGACAAGATATTCTCTTAGAAATCCAGTTGAACATCAAGCATTTTTGTCTCAGCTAAAACCTAAGAACATTAACGAATTTGTTAATGATGAATTCATAATTATGGAAATGTAATAATAATTAAAAAAATTGATAGAAAAAATGTGTGTGAACTAGTAGATAGACCCATGGACACCCTAAATATAGGAACTAAATGGGTGTTTAGGAATATGGTAGATGAGTCAGGCACAACAGTTTGAAACAAGGAAACACTCAAATGGATTTCAGGAGTCATTTCATAATTGTTTATATAGTTGAGGTTGTTTTTGCGGAATAACCCATGGTTTTCAATATCTGTATTTTCCAAATCATGTTTTATAATTAACTAAATATTTATAAAGTTTAAAATAGGATCCTAGTGCATAGTATGATAGACAAAGTAATTTTTCTATTTCCAATGGATTTTAAAAAGATATATCTGATCATACCCTTTTATAAAAAATATCAAAAGATGTTATAGAAGTAAAAATTTCAATAGATGATATAATTTTTGGATCTTCTAAAAATTCATTATGTACGAATTTTTCAAAATTGATACAAAATTATATTGAAATGTGTTTAATGGGTGAACATAAATTCTTTATTGGATCATTTAATTTTCAAAATAAATAAGGAATCATGTTAAACCAAAATAAATCTATGAAGTATCCTTTAAAATGTTTCAACATGGATAACACTAAGAGTAGTGATACTCTTATGATTACTATATATAAAGTAGATCTTGATGAAAACAGGAAACGATAGGATAAAAATAGTTATATATGTATGATTGATGTATTATCAACTTGACTACTAGTTGACCCAATATAATTTTTATTGTGTGTATGCATTATTTCATTCATGCTAATCCAAAGGAGTCACAATTGGTTTTTGTCAAAATAATTTTCAAATACCTCAAACATACAACCAATTTATGTTTGTTTATCTTAGAGGAAAATAATTTTAGTTAGTTAGTTATTATGATACTAATTTTGGTCGATGTAAGTAAGATACAAAAATAACCTCTAGAATATGTTACCTTTTAGGTAAGTCAGTAGTATCTTTGTGTAGTAAGAAGAGAAAATATATTGCACTATCCATTAATGAGGATGAGTACATAGTTGTAAATAGATGTTGTTAAAAATTATTATACATGAATCACACATTACTAGACTATGGATATCAATTCTGAAATTCACTTTTAAATTGTGACAACATATGTTCTGTTAACATTTCTAATAATTTTGTTTTGCATTATAGAATAAAAACTATTGAGGTAAGACATCACATTTTGAGAGACTAGTTTCAAAAGTGTGATATCACTCTTGAATATATTTGTATAGGACATCGGTTGGTTGATATATTTTCAAACCCTTTGAATTATGATACACTTAAATAAATCAAAAATGATTTAGGAATGATTAATTTTTCTAAAGTATAATTTTTTGAGAAAAAACTATTCTTTATAACACACCATTGGGTATGAAACACAATTTGGTATGACACACCGATGGGTATGACATGCCATTTTTGTTGTCTCAAAATTGTGGTTGTCTCACTATTTTGATTGTCTCACTATTATAAGCTTCACCCCATTGGTTTTCATTCCTGTTGAAAATTTTCACATCTAAATTATTAACACATAGGTTTTTCTTCTTCTTAAGACTTATTTTATTTTTAACATGATTCGATTGATTCATAATTTTCAAATTTGTTTTTTCAAGTATTATTTCTATTTCAATTTTTCGAATAATTAAATCTAAAATGATATAAAATTGAAATTTGTCTAATTCTAATGCACCATTTTATCTCATGTCCTTCTTTTTCTGTTGTGCCAAGTATGACCCATTATCTCCCAAACCTCAAATTAGTGACCTTTCATTTACCATTATCTAAGAAAACTGAAACTATATGCTTGGTCAAGGTAAAGTGTCCATAAATGTCTTCTCCAAATGATTCACATCCTACTAAGAAGTAGAATATATAATCCATTAGTCGTTCTGTTATAGTAACTATAAATCTAGATATTTCAAAAATATTCATAGTAAAAAAAATTGAAGTCAAAGTTGAATGGATTCTTTCAAGTAAGTCATTGGTGATCAATGTACTTCAAAACCAAGGTTGGTTAGACTGGTTCTCTTATAACAAGAGACAACTTCATTATATGTTAGTTTTCCAGCTTTTTCAATATGTTTAGTTTTTTTAATGATGAAGAAGAATATTGAATGTGAATAAGAATCAATGGTCCCAAAATTGATTTTTTTTTCAAAATAGTGGGAAATGTTATTGGGTGTTCCATATAATGAGGTATATGAAAACTATAAAGGATCCATTTCTTTAGACAGTGACTTGTTTTCTTATGAAGATACTTTAACTGAACTAACTGGTGATGTAATGACATAAATTCCCATAGCTTTTGAGTTTGATGGGAAAAACATACATTTTTATAATTTAATTCAAAGTATGTTGTGACCTAGGAAGGGTTATTTTTTATTCCTAAATGTATAGGTATGTTTACTTGTTTTTTATAATGAAAAGTGGAAAAAGATCAACTTATGTAGTTTTCTTTTAGTAAACATTTTTGAAATGATCAATAATATGTAACAATATAACACACTGATTTATCCCAAGATAATTTCATCTCTGGTAAATAAATAAGACAATTTATTGATGATGAAGAGTTAGTTATAGTGTACTATAGTTTTGTATATTAAAAGTGATTTTTTCAGGATTAAGATCAGTTGGAACCCTTGGAAAAAGGAGCGGGTAACTGACTATGATAAAAATTGTGTTATGTTTAACCATATTGATCTGCTATCATTTCTAAAAGAACTTGTAGATCCTAGTTTGGAACTAGATGAGATAGTGAAGTATTCGAATGATGAAGAAGAAGTCAGTGCCTCCATATTTGAAGAATATTATTATCCTATTGATGAGGGAAGTGGTCTAGATATATCTAAGGACTCTCAAATTAGTACATATAGATCTCGTATTCATAAAAAGATAATTCCTTGAAGAAAAAAATCAGTAACAAGTGATGAATAAAAAACTAATTTTTTTGGAGAAGAAATGATAAATTAGAGAACTAAATCATATTATGATGGAGAAAAAGAAGAAGAAGATAATGATGAGAAATTTTATAAAAATAGAGAATGAATGGAAATGGAAATGGTGATTCTTATGATGATGATGATGGTGATTTATATTATTATGGTTCCAATGGGAAGATAAAAGAGAGGTTGTTGAAACTCCTCAAGACATGTTTACTTCCCCCAAAGAATATATTTTTATGTCCTTTGAGATACCTAGTCTTTTTGGAGAAATAGAGGTTAATTCCAGAGAAGAGAAATATTTTTTGAGGGGAGAAATCCAAATGAATTAAAGATATTGATGAAGTTTAAAAAATGGTTTCTTAAAAATTGGCACTTATTGATGTTGTTGAGAAGTATGTGGTTGAACAAATTATAAATGAGTTTTCTGATTTTACTATTGACAGTCGTATAGATGTGGAACCAATAATTGAATTAAATAATGTTAGAAGAACATGTTTCTAGAATATATACTATTTTTTTTAGAGAATTCCAATATTGAAGAGAATAAGGAAGTTAAATAACCTGATGTTGTGCCGAGAGATGATGTTTAAATGGAAGAAGAACCTTTTTCTTATGTTGAGATGGATGTCACTACATAGAGTGCATATTCTCAGATACATTTTGAAATTCAAGTTACTGTACATATTGAAGTTGTACAAAACATTTTTGAATCTTCTATGGTGAAGGTTTCTGACAGTTTGATTGAGCCTGTGAAAGAGGAATGGTGTAGGTTCTATGGTGATGTTGAGTATCCAACAAATGATGGTGGACCTATATTTCAATATATAATTGATCCCGAGGGATTAATAGTTTCTCAATTTAATGTTTCTAATTTTTTTTGATGCGAGAACCTTATCCTACTATTTCACCAGTTCTATTGGACCTTATTCATAAGGTTGTCTTAGATGGTTTTAAAGAAAATATTGTCTCATATTTTGATAATTTTTTAAAGAATCATGGACCTCTACTCACTAAGATAACTGAAAATGATTCAAAATTTCTATTTGAGTTGTTGATTCAACATATTAAACCAGAGATGATGAATCATATTCTAGAGATAGAGATTTTAAATATGAGTATTAGTGATGAGATGTAATCCATAAAGTATTTGAATTAAGAGATGATGTATTGTTTTATACCCTCTATGGATTATATTCTTATGAGTCCTAAGATGAATCCTCAGACACTTATACCAATTTTACTCATCCATTTCTTGTGGAGTTACTTCAATCAGTGATAAATGAAGAGCCTAGAGTGGCATCATCTTGTACGTCAAATGATTCTTGTGTACATCCTCAAGAAACCTTAACAAGAATATGTTACAATAGTGATCATGTCCTCAAGATGGTTACCTCTTATGAACATGACATGAAATCTGCATAGAGACTATAATGAATGTAATAATATATTATCTCTAAAGGATTTACACTAATCATACCATTGATGACAATTTTAAATTTTTTGCTAAGAATTTGAGGATGCCTCCTATTAGTCCAGCCCTTGAAGAGAATTTCAGATATTAAAAGGTAATTAATATATTTCTAAATCAATTAAGGGATGATAATTGTGATTTTTTAGTGCCATATAATGATAATAGAGGTTAATCGTGGATTCTATCAACATTCTAAAAAGTTTCTTTTATGTTTATTGGACTACTATTGTGGCTCATAAGTCAATACCAATGACTCCTCATCTATCTCTTCCAATTAAAACTCTAGGTGTAGATGTTGAATTAAATCTTTAGCTGGGAGTAACCAAAGATCCCCTTTCTCTTACTCTAGCATGTTTCTAGCCTTTTTTCATATCTCCTAGTGATGCAGTTTTTCACCTTTGACCAATATTTTTAGAGAACCTTGATATCTAACTTGTGTTCCTACAACCCTTCCTTGGCCACCATTATATCTAACTAATTTTTATGTTAAACCCTCAATAATCATTGCTTCTACCTCATCAATGGATAAGGGAAAAGAGATGATGTACCCTTCTTCCAAAACATGAGATTATTGGTGGATTATAATTATTTTCATAGATAATACTTTTGTTTTGTATTTTATTTTGTCGATGAAGATTATTAATGTTTAATGAAACTTTTCATGTTCTATTTATTCTTTTATATTATTTGTTTTAATTTTATTTTTCTACTTTTGATAATACCAATATAGGGTGGTCTATATTATGACATTTATTTCTATCTTTTACCATGATATATCCATTAGTTTTATAAGATACTATGTATTGTACTTTCTTTCTTTATATTTTATACCAACATTTCGTTATCTTTGATACCACTGGTATATAATGTCTTTTTTATCCTTAACATCTTGTGAATGATATGTCATGATTTATTTTATTTTTATCTTACCTTTGATTCCAGGATTTGTGACCATAAAAAGGGGGGATTGTTGACCTCCTTGTTTTAATGATCACACAATCATGCTTTTTATTCTTTTATTAATTTCATGTTTTTTGGTGATAATATTATAATATGAGATAAGTGATTATATTTTTCATAGTCTGAATTCACAGTTGAAGTTGATACACTGCCAACATAGAAATTTGTATAAGTATAAAATGTCACTCCACCGGTATAAGACACCCTCAGAATGCGTCTCACCACTAACTATGAAATTTGGAAATGTAAATAAATTAAATAACACCAAAACATGAAACCACTACCCTAAGATACCAACAAAATATAACACCTCCAAATAAGTTGCGCTGCCAAGAATAATCACCACCAATAACTCTCACCTTACAGAATGAGTCACTACTCAGATCAAAATTTGAGAATGTATGAGACACTGTCAGCAATGTCTCACTGTCACCTTGAGACACTATCAAGTATTTAATATCAATAGAATGGAAATTTGAAAATGTGTTTTGATGAATTTTAGTTAGCATGAGTCACTACCAAAACACATTTTTTTGACCAGGTATGAGTCTCTACCAACATAACATTAGAATAATAGATTGTCCCGATTAAAAAAAATACCACCAATGTCAAACCACCAGACATAAGCACCCCAAGAGAGTCACCATTCTAGTACTCACTGTCATTTTTTATTTAAAATTATTTTTAATTAAATATATTAAATTACTTGTTTATTGAATTTAATTCTTAATGTTATTTAAATGATTTTTCCATAATCACTCAGTATAATGCATTAAATAACATGTCAGCTCCAAGTATGAGGATGGAGAATATCCAAATGATTACATGGATACTCTTTTTTTACTTCTATTAAAAATAGATGTATACTCCCTCATGTATATGTTAAGTATTAGAGGAAATAAAAAAAATATTCACATTTAGAGATGAACTGGATTATACGAATAGACCGGATGAATCTTTCTACCCTGAATTTAGGAATCCAAAGCTCAATACACTAATAGAGTTTTCCTATAGTAATGAAAAAATGTGTCAACAAAACTCTTCTCTACTAAAGTTTTTACAAGAACCGACTCGAGGTACACTGCAAATAAAAATCAATAGCCACGAGATACACAACATAACAACCCGATTATATCTATCCCTTCATAAATTTAATTTCTCTTTTTTCTTATTGTAAATTACATTTTGAGAAGTGTGAAAGTTATTATTTTTAATTCAAAACACATTACCACCTATTATAAGTGGAAGATAAATAGATATATTCTTAACTATTTTGACAGTTTTACTCCCATGGGAAATATAGAAGAGTTCATATGTGACTTTTTATCTTTTGTACACCCACAAATAAAAGTGGAAGAAACCATGTGTGGTCTGGAAAATTATATAATATTATAAAAATAGATCCATGGTGTGGATAAAACTATTTATTTATAAAAACTGGTTAATGGATGGTGATCAATGAGTGGACATAACTAAGTCTAAAATTGATAATGAACCGTTTGTATTAAAAATTCTTGTATAAATTTTATTTTTTTTATTTTGAATCTAATCTTAAAAACTAGAAATTGATTTAAATAGTAAAAAAGATAATACTTTGATAATTTTCATAAAATAGTTTTTTATATGATTTTAATTAAGTAAATTGATTTCAAAGGATTAAGTAATATTCTATATTATTTTATATGAGACCTAATAAATCTTGAATGAAATATTTTCAAATATTGGTATTTATAACGATCTGATATTTTGGCTAACATGGTAATTTTTTAATTAATTGGGGGAATATATTTTAATCCATTTTGAATTGAAATTTTTATTGGTACTCAATTCACCCCTTTATTAGTTACTCACATCAACAAAAAATAACTATTACAATGTATTTAATTAATATATATGACATTAATTACATAATTATTGTTAATTGATGATAATATATTACTTTCCTTCTTACCTTTACATTCAATGGAAAAAAATAACATTGTTTAACCATATGTTTGGACTACCACTTCCATGAATCTATGTGAATCATTTTTCAATATTCCTTTCATGGTTGGTTCTAAGATTTTTTTAATTTATAAGAATTATAATAATGAAATGATTCATATTTTTTGGATTACGGATCCATAACTCCATTGAACACGTTAAACCTACCGAATTTATTTTGGGATTTTGGACAAAACGATCTTAAGATGTCTGCTACAAACTGAACGAATTTATGAATTAAATTAGTCTTCATAATAAGTGAAATAAAAGTGAATAATAATAATTTATTAAATAGGAAAATGGATTTTAATCATATATAAACCAAATATTATTTTATTATTTAGGAGTTAGATAATTTATGAAACTTGTTAGCACATAAGGTAATGGACTCTTATATCACTTTTATTTTAGTGAGATATATGAAACAATCATTAATTATTCACTTTGTGCAATGTATATACTAACCCAAATAATATTAATATGGATTTAATAAATATTATGTAAATTTAAAACTATATCTATTGTTCTTAATTTCATGAGTTTTTGATTATGTGATTTTAAAAACTATAAGGGTTCATCTTCTCAATATTGTATTGTTAATGAAACATTCCTTTTATCCGATTATTTTTTATTATATGGTTTATATATGCTTCTCCTATGAATTTTTATAACTTTACTAAAATTATATTGATTTTATTTAGAGTTCCATTTGATGTTTTTTCTCTCAAATGGTTTATTATTTTCAATTGTACGAATGCTGTATGTGTTTATATTAGAATCTCATTTCATTTTAGTATTATCAATGATAAATATAAAATGAGGGATATTATATGGAAATTTTCTATTGAAACCCACATATATTAATTTCCCTTGGTTATTCATGGAATTTTAAAATAATAGTACCATTTTCCACTATTTCATACTTAAAATGGCAAAGAAAGTGATTTTATGAACAAACCTACTATATTTCTTTTCTTGGTTGATGAACTTTATATTTTATAACAATGATTATTAAAAATATTTCTTGAAAATTATTTTCTATGATCTAATAGCAGTATTATTTCCTTTTCAACTATACTGTAATTTCCTTTCAATGGATTTCCAATTATGTTTTATAATGATATCTGAACTGGCTATTTATAACTTTTTAGAAAAACTGTTAAATGGAAATTTACATTCACATTTAACCCATGAATTGATTTTCCCACCATCATATATTGTATTTTCATTTACAAGTATCTTATATGTTACTATATATTTTTTAAAATAAAATAATTTTCCAAATATTAAGTATATTTGTAATTAAAATTTTATTAAAAGGTTATTTTTTCATCATTCCTATGAAATTTTTGAATGTTAATTTATAGAAAATTTTATCTATGTCAACAAATAATAAACATTATTATCAATTATTATGTGTATAATTTTATGATAAAATCCACCATATTCCTATATATGGATTATGAATATGTTTTTCAATTTTCTTAATTCAGAAACTAATGACATTTCATATGTTAGTTTTTCAATATGAATTTTCAGATTGATTAATTATTGTATTTTTATTGAAATAATGAATAACATGTACTTAGTAAGTAATTTGAGGGGATCATTATAGGTCCCCAATGCATCAATATGTCTCATGTCAAAAAATATTTGGTATTTAGAATATTCCTTACCTATTCATGTATGATGTCTTGGAATGTGGTCCTGCTGGTAGGTTTATGATGTCAAACAATATGCATTACATTATTTTGAAATTAGTAATTTTTAACATTGTGTTTATTTATATATTACCTGATTATATTCTCTTTTTTTGTTTATGGGTCTTTATATAGATATTTGGATATAAAAATGTAATAAAATGATCTTATGATTTAAAGGAATTCGCATGATCAAGTCATTGGTGAAAAGTTTATTTTCAAGGAAATGTTTTCATGTTATTTTAAATGTCCTACATGAAATATAATTTTTCCATTATTCATTTTTGTGATATTTTTTATTGAAAATTTTTTGTAATGATGTTTATTTCAAGAGTAATTCTGTTATTATTTTGGTCTCAAATATTATTATGGGATAAGTAAATCCTTTATAAGGGTTTTCATGTTTTCTATAAAATAAAAAATCCCATTATTTTTATATCATTTAATGTGATTATTTTATCATATAATGTTTTCAAATTTATTTAATAGTACATAAGGATGTTTAATAACTATAATAAGTAATATTCTTCTATTATAGGGATTGTTTGTAAAAAAATAGATTGTGTTTTGAATGGAACGGGTCTTTAAATTTTATAATTCTATTTTTGCGGTAGGAAATGAACTTTTAGTGGCTGTGTCAAATTTTTTTTTTGATATATATTTGATTTTATACTTATTTAAAACTATATACCAAAATCACATTCAAAATGTAAGAATATGAAACACTTGTTATAGGTCATGTAATTATGTGCTTTTTATTTTACATGGTGTTATAGTTTATATTAGAGGAATTATTTGAATAATTTTAGGGGATAAAAAATTATTAAGAATATGATATAATTAGATTATAACATTAAAGAGACTACTCATGGTCACCGTCGTAGTGATGCCCTAGATCCATGGCCCTGGGTCCTGCTCCTCCCTCCCGATCGGAGGGGGGAGTCTCGTGTTCATCGTCGTCTGGGGAGGATGACCCATATACTGATCTTTATCTACCATTCCCTAAGATCATTATTGCTCCAAAAGTCCTAGATCTCTTCCTAGAAGCTCCACAGTTTTCTCTGATTCTGGTGGAGCTTAATAGTGCTGGGGATTTGTGAAAATATACCTTGGTGGCTCGATTTCGTCCTCATCGACCCTCAGTGGAAGATTTTACCCAGTTTTTCTCTAAATCATGGAAGCTTAATGAGCAAGCAGTCGACAGGTTTCTTGAACAAAGACACATAATGGTGCGTTTTGGTTCAGAAGAAGATATGGTTTCTGCTTGGTCCAAGGCTCCTTGGAGGTGTAGTGGATCTTCTTTTTATTTATTCTGATTGAAATTTTAATTTCATATGTGGCAGGATCCTTCGTCGATTAAATGATATGGAAGTATCCCTAGTATTTCGCTTTCATTTCAAAATCCAGCTATTCTCTATGCAATTGGTAACAATATTGGGAGGTATTTATGCTCAGATCAAAGAACTGAGTCTGTGTCACACCCGATTTGCTTGCGGGTATGTGTTGAGGTCGACGTTGCAAAGCCGCTAGTGTGTTGTGTCTAGATTACTGATGGGAAGGAGTTTAGAAAAAGTAAAGAGGTAGTATTCATGTCATAGATGCAGTTCTATGTAAGGTGTAGATGGTTTGGGCACTTGGAGGCTGTTTTCTGCAATGGCAAGGTGGGTGTTATATTGCGGGTGGTGGAGATGAAGTGTAGTGGTGGTGGTGATGTTTGTGTTTATGAGAGGCTGGCTCAGGCAGTGGGGAAGGGTGGTCTTTGGGTAGGTCTGTTATAGTCTTAGAATGTTAATGGGAATTTGAGTTTTTATATAGAAACTGCAGTG
Source organism: Viscum album (assembly GCA_963277665.1). NCBI lineage: Eukaryota > Viridiplantae > Streptophyta > Magnoliopsida > Santalales > Viscaceae > Viscum > Viscum album. Next base: position 1,917,217,273 of record OY728161.1, on the reverse strand, counting down.
TGTTCCAATGTTGGAGATTCTTCTCTATAGGGAGCCCGGTTAGAGTCTTCTTGTACTGTTGTGGCGTTAGTTAAGGATAATTCTAATGGGAGGGTGGATAGGGAGATGAGGTAGGATTTTATTGATATTGTTCCAAGTATTTCTTAGAGTATGAAGGAAATTATAGTGCCTTTTAACCCAGCAGTGCTACAGGTTTATGACAGGATGAAAGGTGACCTTGGAGTTGAGTCCCGATCTGCAGTGGAGGGGGCATGCCATCTGTAGGCGGTTCCTCTCCCTGATGAGCCATTAGCCAATCCGGATGGGGGATATAAGGCTCTAAATATGGGTATTCATGGCCCTGATGGAATTATGCTCTGCAATCGATTAGAGTTTATAGAGTCTGAGGAGCTGCCACTACTGTTGGAAGGTCCCCAGGTGTTTGAAGGTGTTCTCTTGTAGGCTGTAGTCACCAACAAAGGAGGAGAAGTGGAGGAGGTAGTGAAGAGGGAGTATTTTTTTTGATCCTAGTAATTCTCAATGTGGGGAAAACATGCAATGTATAGAAATGATTAATAATAATAGTCACTTTGAGAAAGAATGAGAAGCAAATGATGGTTACCTGTAACACCCCGAGATTTTATGAAAAATATTATTTTTAATTTCATTAATGTCTTGTGTTGTATGCTACAACAAAAGTAGCTTGCACAACACGCATCCTTGACTTTCCTTGCGTTACACTAAATCACGACCTTCCTCGAGAGCGTGTGTAGTACACAATACCGAGTTTCACTAAACAATGATATGCTATTAAAATATTATTAAAACTAGCCGTTATGAAAAGTAATAACCATTTTTTGAAATTCTATAAATTTTATTTTTTTAAATGGACTTCATTTTTGGATTTGGAATATCTAAATTAGCTTAGGGTGAAATTTTGGTACTTTTCGGATAACTTTCATATTCTGATGAATAGTGAAAATTATTAAATTTTAATGAAAAACAACTTTTTTTAATCGAAATAATTAATAGTGATATATTATTAATTTAAGTGGTTTTAAAGTATAATTATAATATATTATTACAATTTAATACATTTTTGTTCATTGGATGTAATTTCACATTTAAACCAGACATAAACAAGTGTCAATCGTTTGATAGTTACTATCTTTAAAAAACACGCTATTTGTTTGGACGACGGGAATTAATTTTTAAATTAGTTAATGTAACTGATTTGTATTGAATTTAGAAAAATAAACATCATTTTTTAATTCATAATATCAAATATTTCTTAGGCCTAATTTTGGGTATTTTTCATGGAAACGTTCATTTTTTGATGAATAGTGAAACCACTAAGTGGTAGTTAAAAAAACTGAATTTTTCATAAAACATAATTTTACCTCTTCTGTGAGTCGAATTTAGAAAATCCGAGAGACACGGTTAATATCAAGGACTAAAATGTGGTTCAATGAGATGAAAATAATTTTTGGTGAATAGTAACTTTTTACTTTTATTTACCACGGTTAAAAGTAAATAGGGTAATTAAGGGTAACAATTATATTATTATTACCCTAAATAATGTCCTAATTCTATTAGATAAGTGTAATTCGACCATAAAAACCTTAGGAATAAGATATGACCTTTTAGGCCCACTTGGATTAGATTTGGACATTTATTATTAATTTATTTAAAGAAGGGTTGAAATAGTTAAAATCAAAGTTTAATAAGTAAATAATTTTTAATATGGGGTTATACATAAGATAAATTCGACTATAAATATTCATTAGAAAGCTAAAATATTTTATACATTATGGTATTTTATTTGTAATTTTTGGACATTAAATAATTTAATTTATTTATGATACAACGATGATGCAGCAATTATCGTATTAATAAAATATTGACAAAATTGATGTTATAAATAACCAAATAAATGTAATTTGAGACTTTTTATGAATTAAAATAATTTTCTAGGTTAATATGACATGTTAGTATTGATTTAATTTACTTGGTTCGAACTAATAATTCTGTTATGAGTTTCAAAAAAATCAATTTCCAAATAGAGTCAAAATTGACATAAAATAGTTTTTAAAAAAAAATATTATATTATTAATTGTTATTTTATTCCTAAAAATCTTAGGATCAGCCAAATCACTTATATATGGTTATATATATTAATAATAAAAAACTTTGGGTTCGTTTGTCTTGTTATTTTATGTTTATTAACCTTATAGTGTAAGAACATAAGAAGACACGGTAAAAGTAAAATTATTTAACTTAATGATATATCTAAATGATAAGGGTAAAATAGGAACATAAACTTGTCTAAATTGTATTGGATGAGAGTATTTCAACCCAGACCCACCTTATCTTAAAACTAAATCAATTTGGAGCGATTTAAAACCGAATTTGTCTTTATAATAAAATAATATTTTTAGTTTTTCCAAAGGTGCCCCTCTCGTCCCTTATAAAAGGGAACATCCTCCCTCTCTTCCTCACACCACTTTTAGCCGTCACGCTCGGCCAAACCCTGCCAAATTATCTTCTCCACTTCCATAGAAATATCGTAGAGGTCCTGTTCTTCTTCAAATACAAATTTTAGTGCCCTAAAAGGAGGTCTCAAAGAGGTGCTTCAAAGAAGAGGTAATGTCCGTTACCGATTCTTTCAACTTTATTTTTTTCTGCCACTTATTCTTCTTAGGTTGTTTCATTATGAAGTAATAACATCAATATCACTCATATAATTATATGTTATTATAAGTATGAAACAACCCTATTTCACAATCTATCAATCCTATGAAAAATTAAATCACCGCGCGTGCGTACGTACGGAATACCGTCTACACGCCGTGGTGTAATCTATTTTCCACCACCACCTTACTTGGATGGGTATAATGGTGTAAATAACAACTATATATGATTTTGTAAAGTGATATTGATTATGAAATCTTATAAATACACTTCAATACTATTCCACGATCATGAGAACGATATCATCGCTCGTACATACGTACTACCGTCTCCACGACGCGATGAGATTCATTCTCCACGTTAACCATCCATGAATGATTATATGGTATATATAATAATTAATCATTAAATATATGACATAATAATAATACTGGATTTATGTGTATATATATGTATTTCATCTTCTTAATTCTATTCAACTCAATAAAGAAATGAAAAACAACGTTCATGCGTACGTACGACCTACCGTCTCCATGAACGATGTATTTCTTTCCATTTACTGATCTATTATATATATGTATATTCTGAATATATATAATATATAAATCAATTTTCATACTCTGGAATTAATTAATCATTATCTAAGTAATCATATGAATAATTACAAGTCAAACCACGGACGACAAATGAATCGATTTTACCCAAAACGCTCTTTAACATGGAATTTACAAAAGAATGGGTAATATAAAGTCATAAGTGAACCATATATAATATCATAACAATGAGTATGATTCTGGAATAAGTCAATGACATTATTTAAATAATTATACAGGAGGTTCAGACACTTACGAAGCAAATCAGACCAAAGGATAAGGGAAAAATATCACAATCTCATTTTTATCTGAGATTGTTTATACTTTGGAATTTACTGGGGTGTATTTTATCATCCACATCCATTTTTCCTCAATATGTAATATTAATTCCATCCACCTACAATTGTTTAAATCCAATTTTACCCTTCGATTAGTTTTTAGTAAAAGATTTGAAAGGGATCTTTTGTCGTTTTTCGTACGAGGTACTTTTTGACTTTTCGGACAAATGTACTGGAAGAATGTTTTTTTTAACTTATACGGCATGAATGGGTTTTTAAAAAATTATTTCCAAGAATCTTCCTTTAAAAGTTTTCCAGTTTGTTTTTAATCAACATCTATTAGTTTAAAACTATATGGCATGTTACGAAAGGAAAATTTTTTTGAAGTAGAAAGGATATTTTCCTCAAGAATGTAGTTCAAGTGTTTTTTTTACAAAATTATTTTCCATCTAAGATAATATAGGCTTCTGTTTCTATCCCTATTATTACATTGATTTAATGATGTTGTGATGGAATTATTTTTATGAATTCCTTTATCTTATATGAATTGTTTTATGATGTCATGTTGTTTAAGATTCCCATTTTTATTACATGGGTTATGGTATGTTGTACAGTTTATGATTTTGTGGCAAACATAAGAATGGTATCATTATGAGATGGGTGGGACCTATATCTCCCTCCAATTCATTGGGTATGTAGAGACCTGATTCCTGGCGTACATTGACATTACATTACTTTTGAGGAATACTTAGTACATAACAAAAACACACACGCAAGGACCGTAATAGTTTAGTGTCTTTGGAAACTCGGAATATAATCTACTAATCATGGTGAAAGATCTTCCACATCTCCCATAAAGATCTTCCTTTCTTTATATCTAAAACCTTTCTTTATATCTTGGGTAAAAGAAAACATAAAAGGGTGATCTCAAATGCTCAGTAAGGGTAAACAAATGAAATATCAAACACATCATATTCCTAAGAACATTAATTTTGGAAATCTTAACCTGCAAATGAGATCATAATATCATAACATGGGATAAATCATAGTAGTGAAATTTAATTCCAATAATCATAACATAAAAAATGAAACTTTGTGTCATACACACATAATCATAGAGAATCATTTATTGTTAGTCAAGACTCATTGCCAAGACTATCTTAGTGGACAAAGTCTATTTCTGAACTGAGTTCACTCCTCGTTTCAGTCCTGTTTCACTGAACCGGTATAACCTACCGTTCCAGCCATGTCTATCTCATGAGATATAAAATCATTACCCAATGCATTGTTGGGAGATATAGGTCCCACCTATCTCATAATGATACCATTCTAATGTGTGTCACAAAATCATAAATCATACATAATTGCATAACCCATGTAATAAAAAAGGAAATCTTAAACATCGTGACAACATCAAACAATTCATATAATATAAATGAATTCATAAAAATAATTCCATCACAACATAATCAAATCAATGTAATAATAGTGATATAAAAAGAACCGTATATTATCTTATATGGAAAATAATTTTGATAAAACACTTGAACTCCATTCTTGAGGAAAATATCCTTTCAAATTAAAAAAACATTTTCTTTTTTTATCATTTCATACAATATTAAACTAAAGCAGTTGATTAAAAATAAACATGAAAACTTTTAAAGGAAGCTTCTTGGAAATAATGTTTTAAAAATCAATTCATGCCGTATAAGTTAAAAAAACATTCTTCGTACTTTTGTAGGAAAATTCAAAAAGTACCTCGTAAGAAAAACAAAAAAAAGATTCCTTTCATATCATTTAATAAAAACTCACTGAAGGGTAAAATTGGATTTAAACAATTGTAGGTGGATGTAAATAATATTACATATTGAGGAAACATGAATTTGGATGATAAAATACACCCCAGTAAATACAAAAGTATAAATAATCTCAGATAAAAATGAGATTGTGTTATTTCCCTTACCTTAGGTCCGATTTGCTTCGTATGTGTCCGAACCTCTTGTATAATGATTTAAATAATGTCATTGACTTATTACAGAATCATAATAATTGTTATGATATCATATATGGTTCACTTATGGATTTATATTACCCGTTCTTTTGTAAATTCATTGTTAAAAAGCGTTTTAGTTAAATGGTTTTATTTTTCGTCCGTGTTTTAACTTGTAATTATTCATATGATTACATAGATCATGACTACTTAATTCCAGAATATAAAACATGATTTATATATAATATATATTCAGAATATATATATATATATAATAGATCAGTAAATGGGAAGAAATACACCGTTCATGGAGACGGTAGACCGTACGTACGCATGAACGCTGTTTTCTTTTCCTTATTGAGTTGAATGGAATTAAGTAGATGACATACATATATATACACATAAATCCAGAATAATTATTATTTCATATATTTCATTATTAATTATTATATATACTTTATAATCATTCATGAATGGTTAACGTGGAGAATGAATCTCATCGCATCGTGGAGACGGTAGTCCGTACATACGCACGAGCGATGATATCGTTCTCATGATCATGGAATTGTATTGAAGTGTATGTATACTATTTTAGAATAAATATCACTTTAAAATAATCATATATAGTTATTATGTACACCATTCTACCCATCCAATTAAGGTGGTGGTGGAAAATAGATTACACCACGGCGTGGAGACGGTATTCCGTACGTACACACGCGCGGTGATTTTGTTTTCTGTAGGATGGATAGATGGTGAAATAAGGTTGTTTAACAATTTTAATAACAAATCAGTATATAAGTGATACTGATGTTATTTCTTCATAATGAAACAACCTAAGAAGAATATGTGGAAGAAGAAGTAGAGATGAAAGAATCGGTAACGGACATTACCTCTTCTTTGAAGCGCCTCTTTGAGATCTCCTTTTAGGGCACTAAAATTGGTCTTTTAAGAAGTCCAGAACCTCTAGGATGTTTCTAGGGAAGTGGAAAAGGTAATTTTTCAGGGTTTGGCCGAGATTGAAGGCTCAATGTGGTGTGAGGAAGAGGGGGAGGAGGTTCCTTTTGATAAGGGAGGAGAGGGGCACCTTCGGAATAACTAAAACTATTATATTATTATAAAGGAAAATTCGGTTTTAAATAGCTCCTAATTGATTTATTTCGAATATAAGGTGGGTATGGGTCGAAAGCCTCTCATCAAATAGAATTTAGACAAGTTTAGGTTCTTATTTTAACCTTATCATTTAGATTTAACATTAAGTAAAATAATTTTACTTTTACCGTGTCTTCTTGTGTTCTTATACTATATGGTTAATAAACATACTATAAGAAGTCAAACGAACCCCAAGATGTTTATTATTAATATATATAACCTTATCTAAGTCATGTTTCCGAACCTTAGATTTTTAGGAATAAAATAACAATTAATAATATAATATTTGTTTTAAAAACTATTTTATGTCAATTTTGACACTATTTAGTAATTAATTTTTGTGAATATCATAACAGAATTATTAGTTATAAAAAAGTTAATTAAATAAATACTAACATGTCATATTAATCTATAAAATTAGTGTAATTCATCAGAAGTCTCAAATTACATTTATTTTGGTATATATAACATCAATTATGTCAATATTTCATTAATAAGATAATTACTGCATCATCTTTGTGTCATAAATAAATTACATTATTTAATGTCTAAAAATTACAAATAAAATACCATTATGTAGGATACATTTTTATCTATCTAATTAATATTTATAGTCGAATTTATCTTATGTATAACCTCATATTATAAATTATTTACTTATTAGACTTTGATTTTAACTATTTTAACCCTTCTTTAAATAAATTAATAATAAATGTCCTAATCTAATCCAAGTGGGCCTAAATGGTCATATTTTATTCGTAAGGTTGTTTTTGGTCTAAGTAAACATGTACAATAGAATTAGGACATGTATTATGGTAATAATAATATCATTTTTACCCTTAATTACCCTATTTACTTTTAACCGTGGTAAAAAAAGTAAAAAGTTTCTATTCACCAAAAATTATTTTCAACTCATTGAAAAACATTTTACTTACTGACATCAACCGTGTCTCTCGGATTTTTGAAATTCCACTCACAGAAGCGGTGAAATTAATTTTTATGAAAAATTCATTTTTCTTAAATACCACTTAGTGGTTTCACTATTCATCAAAAAATGAAAGTTTCCAGAAAAATATAAAAAATTAGGCCTAAGCTATATTTGATATTATAAACTCAAAAATAATTTCTATTTTACCAAATTCAAAACATATTAGTTGCATTAATTAATTTAAAAATTAATTCCCGTCGTCACAACAAATAGCGTGTTCTTAAGAGATAATAACTATCAAAAGATTGACACTTGTTTATGTTTGGTTTAAATTTGAAATTACATCCAATGAAAAAAATTGTATTAAATTGTAAAAATATATTCTAAATATACTTTAAATGAACTCAAATTAATAATTTATCACTATTAATTATTTCGATTAAAAAGGTTGTTTTTAATTATAATTTAGTAATTTTCGCTATTCATCAGAAAATGAAAGTTATCCAAAAAGTACCAAAATTTCACCCTAAGCTAATTTCGATATTAAGAATCAAAAAATGAATTCCATTTTGAAAAATAAAATTTACAAAATTTCAAAAAGTGGTTATTACTATTCATAACGGCTAGTTTTAATTATATTTTAATAGCATATTGTTGTTTAGTGAAACTCGTTATTGCATACTACACATGCTATCGAGGAAGGTCGCGATTGCGTGTAATGAAAGGCATGTCAAGGATGTGTGTTGTGCAATCTGTTTTTTGGTGAAGCATACATCACATAACATTAATGAAATTAAAAAGAATATTTTTCATAAAATCTCGGGCTGTTACATTCTACCCCCCTTAAAATGAATTTCGCCCTCGAAATTCGTCGGGGTTATAAATGGTTTACTATTCAAAAGTTTCTTTAATATAAACCCACATCGTAAAAAGGAATACCAAAACCAATATTTAAAAACAAAAGTATGAAACGTAACGGTTACCCAAATAAACTAATCACTGGGTTTCCACATAGGTGAAAATATGGATATGGAAGAGAAATCTAACCATCATGTTCTGATGGAGAGTGGTAGAGAACATGGCTATGCAAAAGCCAGCAATCACAAAGACATAAATTTGTTACGATCTAAGGTACCATCTGCTTCATCAAATATAGGAGCACTAGGACAACATTTATGGTTTTCAAGATCATTTCCCTAAAGTTGATGAAATTGGAATTAGAAGAAATACTTTCATGATTTTGGTATAGTCTCACCATTTTTCTTTATTTGGACAATTTCCACTTCATCTCTTGAAGATTGGAAGTTGAATTTGTCATTCGTGATGTGTTAGCAGATCATGTGATAGAATGATGGGTCATTCCATCTGTCTCAAACAAAAGGTTAGAAAAGTTATCAAAAAAATACATAAGTCCATATATATTGAGATTAATCATATATGGTTCCTAAAAGGGACTTATTATAATACCCCAACCTTAAACCATACTTAATCTTGAGTTATTACAAGATTACACATTGATGATCTTTTTAGGTTTAGAGTTTTAGAGAATTAGATCATGAAAGTTGCATTACATTCCATGATTAAACAATGTGGTTACATAAAAGATAGTATTAATTCTTCCCATCAACATAAACATATTTAAAATAAAACATGGATTCTTTCTTGACACATCCTTGACACAATCATCACATCATGTACCTTTCCCTTGACCTGTGAAAAACATTTCAAAAACAGGGGATGAACATAAAAAGCTCAGTAAGGGTTATAAAAATATGGAAAGGAAACATGAGTTCATATATACATAAGAATGAAATCATACTTTACCCACAAAACATAGGCACTTTAACATACCTCATCAAATCATGAATAAATCATATAAATCATAAGACATAAAAGGTAACTTGAGGCATTCATAACATTCTTACGTAGGGAGTAACCCTCTTGGTTACATTTGGAATACCCACCACAATATATTCCCTAAATCTCTTTGGATAAACCTTAACGTTTCACTTCTTCGCGTTACCCAATGCATTGGAGAGCTATATCGGGCTCACCTGCCCTTAGTTTATCACAGAACCACCCGTATTCATAACAATTCCCAAGAACAATAACATAATCTTATCACATAAAACATGCATAAAGGAAACATAACATTTCCACCTTTCAATCACAAGATATCAATACAACACATTGATATAAAAACATTATGTAAACCATTTTCAATATCAAAATAATAGAAAAGTAAAACATGGTATTTATTTGTCTTTTAAAAAGATGCTATGGCTAGTAGAGGATGCCGAAACTCAAATAATGGTCACGGCGGCAGAGAAGTCATTGTCGCCGCATACGTGTGACAAAAACATTCCCTTTTGTTGTTTTGTAAAACGCTTCGTATAAAAAGATTCCTTTTGGATAAACGTAAAAGTAAAAGGGGTTTATACACCGTATAAAAGAATGTTGTCTATAAAACAAAATATGCCTCAATGAATGGAGATTGAGACGAAGTCCCTTACAAAGACGGTATCCATGGTTTAAGGATAAATCAATTACATAATTATTTGTGACAAACGAATACACCAAATATAAGTGGATATTAATTGTAAAATAATCAAAAGTCATTCACACATATTCAATGGATGACATAATCAATAACTACATGTTGAACCCAAAGAAATCGTAATTCAGTTAAGAAGTTCACTTGACAGCCTAACGACATCACATCAAAATGAGTTTATGAGAGATAATAAAAGGGTATCTCATCACATAGAAATAAAATTTACATCAATAAGGATATATGAGTGCATATCCTCACATAAAAATATGTAAATTAAAAGACCCAACAAAAGAAGTCTTTTAAAAAGAGGAGGGTGAAAGGTTCCCTTACCGACATGGGTATCTTTCGAAACATACACCTCGTGAAAGAAGGACAATACAACATTGATTTAAATATTCATAAAAGAAATTATATTAAAAAATGAGTAAAATAATGGTAAGTACATACACCACTCAAAGGAAATTGTGGAAAATATAGCATAAATCTCACGGGAATAAAAGTGAGATGAAAAATCCCTTACGAAAACTCGGCAGCCTAATGACGCCACTTAAAACTTCCAAAAATGGATTGATGAGATCAAATATGGTCTCTCATCAAATTAACATAATGTTTACAAATATAGGAATATAAAAGAACATCCCCCAACATAACAGAGAAGAGCTTAAAAGAAGTGTCATAAAAGAGAGTACTTAAAAAGAAAGAGAGAGGACAGATCTCTTACGAAAATTCGGCAGCCTAACGGCGCCACTCAAAACATACAAAATGGATTTATGAGAGAGAATAGGGTCTCTAATCATATGAAAATAAAAATTAAAGTAATAGTATTATAAAAGAACATCCCAATAACAAGAACTATGATCTTTAAAAGGAATGACATAAAAGAGTGTACTTAAAAAGAAAGAGAGGAGTAGGATCCCTTACCTCAAGTCCAACTTGTCTTGTTTGTTTCTTTATATTCCTGAATAATAAACTTTGGTCAATTAATAATTGCCTAAGTAACTCCTTTAGAGATTATTATTCAGTTCATATCACATATTATAATGTTATAATAATTATTTAATAATGTTAGTTCATATCAGACGTTTTTGCCGATGTTTGGTACATGAGTCAAAAATGAACTTGTTTGAAAAAATATTGCCCATGTAGTTATATGTAAATAATTTCCAGAATATTATTAATGATTAAAATATCATATATATCCAGTAAATATTCATTTTATACTATTACATATCATTTGGAGATAAAAAACGAAAAGCATCGTTCATGGAGACGGTAGGCCGTACGTACGCATGAACGCTACTTTCATTTTTTGGTCATATTAATGAAATTAAAACAAAATGAGAGAGATATATATATGTTATAATTCCAGAATGATATCCATAATTTAGATGTAATATATTACATATATATCCATTATATATATGTACTTATAATATTACATAACATTATTAGAAAAGAAATGAAATGTACCGTTCATGGATATGGTAAGCCGTACGTACGCATGAACGCTACTTCCATTTCTATTTCGTATTTAATGGAATTATAAAATAATGATACAAAATAGTATTTTAATTACAGTATTTTGTTATATATAATATCATTAAATATATCCTTTATATGTACCACATATGGTATTAACGAATCAAATCACTTTGACGGGGCAGTAGTCCGCACTTCCTTAAATGAAGATACCACGTTTACCCAAAATGGAAACCATAAATGTATGCCATAAATGAAAAATACAAAAGATTAATTAAAACATAAACATATTAGATATAATATATAAATATAGTGTCAACTTAATGGCCACCTTTTAAGGTGTTAGAATAATGTTGAACAATCATCGTTTCGGGAGGCAGAAATTCGCCATCCACAGAAACAGTATGTTCTTTAACCATTAGATGTAGGTGTGTCTAATTGTAGCTATAATCCTTCTTATAAAAACATCCTATTATATTTAAGATACTGTATTTCTTACAAAATAAATTAATAAAAGGAGTTTAGGGGGTTGGAGAAGAAAAATAAAACAAAAGGACAAAAGTGAAGACATTACCTTAAAATCGGGTAACTCCCTTTGGTTTGAGCTCAAAGGCTTCCTTGGGAAGACTTCTGCCCAAAGTGAGGATTTAAGGTGTAAGAGAGGGAATTGTAGAGAAAAAATGGGCAGGTTTTGGCCGATCCAAAGGCTTTGAGAGTGTGGGAAAAGAGGTATAGGTGGGGGCCTTTTATAAGAGGAGAGGAGGGGCACTCTTGTAAAGATACAAAATGTTACTTAATTTTCAAAAGAGTTTCTGATTTTAAAGGTCTCACATTGATTTATTTCGAGAAAAAGGTAATAAGGGTTCGAAATACACTCATCCAAAAGGTTTTGGACATGTTTAGGGATTAGATATTACATTATCATTCCATTTTTTTAAATCGTTAAATAATGAGGTCACCGCTATATCATCATGATGTCATAAGTAATTTAATTTATTTAATGCCTAAAAATTATAAAAAAAATACTATGATGTAGGAAATATTTTTAGCTTTCCAGTGACTATTTATAGTCAAAACTATGACTTGTATAACCCCATGTAAAAATTGTTTTAGTAAAACATGTCATGTTTGTGTCATTTTTACTTTAACATTAAATAAAAAGATATTTATGTTATTTTCCAACCAATGTGGCTCCATGGGGTCCCCAAGTTGACCCATGGATTGTATTAGTAGGACATGACACATCCAATGAGGGTAGGACATGTGTCTATGTCATTTCATTTTATTAAAACATTATTCTTACTATAAACTACACTAATTACCTCTAATCGTGATTAAAAACTTAATAAATTACTATTCACCAAAAAATTATTTTTATTCCATTGAACCACATTATACTTCTAAATGACAACCATGTATGTTGGATTTTTAAAATTCAAAATAGAAATATGGAAAAATTTCATTTAAACGGAAATTCAGTTTTTATAAGTACCACTTAATGGTTTCACTATTCATCAAAAATTGAAGTTTTTCATAAAAATCCCGAAAATTCACCCTAAGCTATATTTAATATTCCGAATTCGAAAATGAAGTCTATTTTAAAAAATTAAAAACATATAAGTCACATTAATTAATTTAATAATTAATTCCCACTGTCAGAGCAAATAGAGTGTTTTTATGAAACAATAAGTATCAAAAGATTGACACTAGTTTAAGTCTGATTTAATGGTAAAAATATATTCTAATTTCACTTTAAAACCAATTCAAAAGATAATCTAATCATATAAATAAATTATATTAAAAAGAGGTTTTGAATTAAAATACAACATTTTACACTATTCATTAAAAAATGAACTTTATCGGAAGGATACCAAAAATTTACACAAAGTAAATTTTGATGTCCCGATTCATAAAAAGTGTTTTATTTGGTCCAATAGAATGTATAAGAGTGAACAAAATTATATTTAATTAGGTTCCCCATCAAAAGGCGATAAGTGAACCTTTAGTGAAAACTAGGGGATATACACCTAAAATTGAATTCTTTCCATATTTTAAGCCTTTATATTTTATTGGATAATTGTAAAAGCATTTAAAAACATATATAATCATATTTTAGTTATTTCAATCTATTCCCACCAATACAACGGCTACATGTTAATTACCATTTAAAATAATATTATTTTATTATTAGAGTGCAACATAAGATTCCCAAGAAACTCATTGTTGCGTGTTGGGTACGCCATCAAGCATAGCATCCCCTTTAAATTCATATTAATATTTTATTCAAAAATATGGATAAATATGAAAATTTCATATTCTTTAATTACCTTGGGTGTTACATCCTTCCCCCCTTTAAGAATTGCGTCCTCGCAATTTTTCAAATTGATCTTGGAAACATCCTTAGAGGTCCCACATCAGAACAGGAGTTGGTAAAACAATCACTTTAAAATAAATGAAGATAAGTACAGAGGTAACCCGAGTTAACCCATACTAGGATTCCATGTAGAAAAACATGGACATGGATGAAAAAGCAAAGGATCATGTTCTTGAGGGAGAGTGATAGTAAACATGTCTAGGAGAAAGTTAACCATAAGAAAATGACAAACATGTGATGGGTTAAACTGTATTCGATTCCCCAATAGGAAAAGTTAATAGACAAAAATTTTGTTTTAAGTTACTTTTTATTGAGGAATTTATTCATAAGGAAACATAATCACTTATCATGTTGAATTTCATCTTTTACTAGATTCCTTAATCAAACTCATATTTTTTTCCAAAAGACGAGTATTTAGGGAGACTTGTTCGCATTAAGAGTACTATAATCATCTTCTAGAGAATCACCTAATCCACCAAAGAGAACTATATACTTCCTATATCTTTAGACCTTAACCAAAACCAAAACCAAAAAGGTTAGTACAAGGTCAGATAATCCAGAAAAGGATAACCCTTTAAAAAGAAAATCTATGCTTAATCTCCCAAATTTGTCCAACAAAACCCAAAGTTCAACTAGGACCATCTGATAAACAATTTTTCCATAAAATTATTCAAATTAAACCAATCTATGATTGAAACCCAAATATTTGAAGGATTTAGTCACATAGTCTTCCAAGTTAAATCGTAACATTTATCTCCAAACACCATCAGTTTCTCCTAATGTCTCGTATTAAAAAGTAATTAACCTAATCACATATCCTCCATGATAGGTTAATCATTTTCCTAAATAACCCAAAATCAACTTACTCTTAATTAATAAAATCATATAACTAAAAAGAATCAGTCAAACTAACCAGGGACTTCACGTAGTCCAGTGGTAGGCGATAAATACCAGTCGCACTTTGGTTGTGGGTTCGATTCCCGCAGCTTTATCCGATGCGACGGATAGTCACACGGTCTGCGTGTTGTCCTTTTTCCAAAACTATATAATTCTCAAATCATTCCACAAAAAGAGATAAAATCATCAAAATAAGCATAACATAATTTAACCTCAATTTTATCTCATGCCTTTCACTTCCATCATAACATATAGTAACCCATAATTACCTCAAAAGTAAGGATCATATAAACTCTAATGGTTACCTTTATAATTATTACATGAACTTCCAAATCGATTGGTCATCTCGTACATGATGCATTAAAGATCATACCAAGGTTCAAGTGGTTGATCATGACTCCTTGATAGTTGGTTTAGAACAACCATGAGTGTCCTCATTGAATCCCCCATTTTATCTAGTATCTTAATCATAGAACCACCACAGTTTCCTTCAAACCTGTTGTCTCTTTGGTGCCTACTAGATCCATCCATTCACTAAAAACAGAAATGTCATTGTGAGTATATCAACAAAACCATCATGTACTAATGAAGAAGGTAAACACTAAGATACACTTACTCATTCACATTATCTAAAACTAGGCCTCTTTCTGAAATCCTAACCATTATGGTAATGCCACTTATTCTTAAAGAATACCTTAACCTTTAAAGATATCTATATCGACCTTTGATACCATCTATAAGCCCCAACCTTAAACCATACTTAATTTTGAGTTATTACAAGATTACACATTGAAGATCTTTTCAGGTTTAGAGTTTTAGAGAATTAGATCATGAAACGTGCATTACATTCCACATTTAAACAAAGTGGTTACATAAAAGACAGTATTCATTTTTCCCATCAATGGAAACATATTTAAAATAAAACATGGATTTATTCTTGAGACATCCTTGACACTATCATCACATCATGTACCTTTCCCTTGACCTGTGAAAACATTTCAAAAACTTGGGATGAGCATAAAAAGCTCAAAAAGGGTTATAAAAATATTGAAAGGAAACATGAGTTCATATATACAAAAGAATGAAATCATACATTTCCCATAAAACATAGGCACTTTAACATACCTCATCAAATCATAGAAATCATAAGACATAAAAGGTAACTTGAGGCATTTATAACATTCTTACATAGGGAGTAACCCTCTTGGTTACGTTTGGAATACCCACCACATTATATTCCCTAAATCTCTTCAGAGAAACCTTAACATTTCACTCCTTCGCGTTACCCAATGCATTGGAGAGATATATCGGGTTCACCCGCCCTTAGTTTATCACGGAACCACCTGTATTCATAACAATGCCCAAGAACCATAACATAATCTTATCACATAAAACAGGAATAAAGGAAAGATAACATTTCCACCTTTCAATCACAAGATATCAATACAACACATTGATATAAGAACATTAATAAAACCATTTTCAATACCAAAATAAAAGAAAAGTAAAACATGGTATTTATTTTTCTTTTAAAAAGAAGGTATGGCTTGTAGAGGATGTTGAAACTCAAATAATGGTCACGGCAGCAGAGAAGTCGTTTTCGCCGCATACGTATGACAAAAACATTCCCTTTTGTCATTTTGTAAAACACTTTGTATAAAAAGATTCCTTTTGGATAAACGTAAAAGTAAAAGGGGTTTATACACCGTATAAAAGAAGGTTGTGTATAAAACAAAATGTGCCTCAATTAATGGAGATTGAGACAAAGTCCCTTACAAAGACGGTATCCTTGGTTTAAGGATAAATCAATTAAATAATTAGTGTGAAAAAATAATACACCAAATATAAGTGGATATTAAGTGAAAAATAATCAAAGGTCATTCACACGTATTCAAAGGATTACATACTCAATAACTACATGTTGAACCCAAAGAAATCGAAATTGGGTTAAGAAGTTCCCTTGACAGCCTAACGACGTCACATCAAAATGAGTTGATAAGAGATAAAAAAAGGGTATCTCATCACTTGGAAATAAAATTTACATCAATAAGGATATATGAGGACATATCCCAACATAAAAATATGTAAATTAAAAGACCCAACAAAATAAGTCTTTTAAAAAGAGGAGGGAGAAAGTTTCCCTTACCGACATGGGTATCTTTCGAAACATACACCTCGTGAAAGAAAGACAATACAACATTGATGTAAATACTCATAAAAGAAAGTATATTAAAAAATGAGTAAAATAATGGGAAGTACATACAACAATCAAAGGAAATTGTGGAAAATGTATCATAAATCACACAGGAATAAAAGTGAGATGAAAAATCCCTTACGAAAATTTGGTAGCCTAACGTCGCCACTTAAAACTTCCAAAAATGGATTGATGAGATAAAATAGGGTCTCTCATCATATTAAAATAGAGTTTACAGAAAGAGGAATATAATATAACATCCCCCAACATAACAAAGAAGAGCATAAAATAAGTGACATAAAATAGAGTACTTAAAAAGAAAGAGAGAGGACAGATCTCTTACGAAAATTCGGCAGCCTAACAGTGCCACTCAAAACTTCCAAAATGGATTGATGAGAGAGAATAGGGTCTCTCATCATATGAACATAAAAATTACAGTAAGAGTAATATAAAATAACATCCCAATAACACGAAATATTATCTTTAAAAGTAATGACATAAAAGAGTGTACTTAAAAAGAAAGAGAGGAGTAGGATCCCTTACCTCAAGTCCAACTTGTCTTGTTCGTTTCTTTATTTTCTGAATAATAAACTTCAGTCAATTAATAATTGCCTAAGTACCTCATTTAGATATTATTATTCAGTTTATATCACATATTATAATTTTATAATAATTGTTTAATAATGTTAGTTCATATCAGATGTTTTTGCCGATGTTTGGTACATGAGTCAAAAATGAACTTGTTTGAAAAAAGATTGCCCTTGTAGTTATATGTAAATAATTTACAAATAGTATTAATGATTAAAATATCATATATATCCAGTAAATATTCATTTTATACTATTCCATATCATTTGGAGATAAAAAACGAAAAGCATCGTTCATGGAGACGGTAGGCCGTACGTACGCATGAACGCTACTTTCATTTTTTTGTCATATTAATGGAATTAAAACAAAATGAGATATATATATATATGTTATAATTCCAGAATTATATCCATAATTTAGATGTAATATATTACATATATATCCATTATATATATGTACTTATAATATTACATAACATTATGAGATAAGAAATGAAATGTACCGTTCATGGAGACGGTAAGCCGTACGTACGCATGAACGCTACTTCAATTTCTATTTCATATTTAATGGCATTAAAACATAATGATACATAATTGAATTTTAATTATAGTATGGTATCATATATAATATCATTAAATATATCCTTTATACGTACCACATATGGTATTAACGAATCAAATCACTTTGAGGGGGCGGTAGTCAACACTTCCTTAAATAAAGATATCGCATTTACCCATAATGGAAACCATAAAGGTATGCCATAAATGAAAAATACAGAAGATTAAGTAAAACATAAAAATATTAGATATCATATATAAATATAGTGTCATATTAATGGCCACCATTGAAGGTGTTAGAATAATGTTGAACAATCATCATTTCGGGAGGCAGAAATTCGCCATCCATTGAAACAGTATGTTCTTTAACCATTAGATGCAGGTGTGTCTAATTGTAGCTAGAATAATTCTTATAATAACATCCTAGTATATTGAATATACTGGATTTTTTACAAAATAAATTAATAAAAAGAGTTTAGGGGGTTGGAGAAGCAAAATAAAACAAAAGGACACAAGTGAAGACATTACCTTAAAATCGGGTAACTCCCTTTGGTTTGAGCTCAAAGGCTTCCTAGGTAAGACTTATGACCAAATTGAGGCTTCAAGGAGTAATATAGGGAAGTTTAGAGACAACATGTGCAGGGGTTGGCCGAGACAAAGGCCTTGTGAGTGTGGGTAAGGAGGTAGAGGTGGGGGCCTTTTATAAGAGGAGAGGAGGGACACTCTTGTAAAGATACGAAATGTTACTCTATTTTCAAACGCTTTTCAGATTTTAAAGGTCCCACATTGATTTATTTCGAGGATAAGGTGATAAGGGTTTGAAATCCACTCATCCAATAGGTTTTGGACATGTTTAGGTCTTAGATATTACATTATCTTTCCATTTTATTTAAATCGTTAAATAATGAGGTCATCGCTGCATCATCATGATGTCATATGTAATTTAATTTATTTAATGTCTAAAAATTATAAAAAAATACTATGATGTAGGAAATAATATTTTCTTTCCAATGACTATTTATAGTCAAAAATATGACTTGTATAACCCCATGTAAAAATTGTTTTATTAAAATATTTCCTCTTTGTGTCATTTTTACTTTAACATTAAATAAATAGATATTTATGTTATTTTCCAACCAAAGTGGCTCCATGGGGTCCCCAAGTTGACCCATGGATTTTCTTGGTCTACCATGACACATCCAATGAGGGTAGAACATGTTTCTAAGTCATTTAATTTTATTAATACATTATTCTTACCATAAACTACACTAATTACCTCTAATCGCGATTAAAAACTTAATAAGTTACTATTTCACCAAAAAATTATTTTTAACCCATTGAACCACATTTTACATATTAATGACAACCATGTATGTCAGATTTTTGAAATTCAAAAAACAAAGATGGAATAATTTCATTTAAACAGAAAATAAGTTTTTATAAGTACCACTTAGTGGTTTCACTATTCATCAAAAATTGAAGTTTTTCAGAAAAATACCAAAAATTCACCCTAAGATATATTTGATATTCAGAATTAAAAAATTAATTCTATTTTAAAAAATTCAAAACATATAAGTCACATTAATTAATTTAAAAATTAATTCCCGCTGTCAGAGAAAATAGCGTGTTTTTATGAAACAATAAGTATCAAAAGATTGACAGTAGTTTAAGTCTGATTTCAAAGTGAAATTAATTCCAACGACCACTATTGGATTTAATGGTAAAAATATATTCTAATTTCACTTTAAAACCAATTAAAAATATAATATAATCATATAAATAAATTAGATTAAAAAGTGGTTTTGAATTAAAATACAACATTTTACACTATTCATTAAAAAAATGAACTTTATCGGAAAGATACCCAAAATTTACACAAAGTAAATTTTGATGTCCCGATTCATAAGAATAGTTTTATTTAGTCCAATAGAATGTATAAGAGTGAACAAAACTATATTTAACGATGGTTCGCCATCAAAAGGGGATAAGTGAACCTTTAGTAAAAACTAGGGCATATATGCCTAAAATTGAATTCTTTCCGTATTTTAAGCCTTTAACTTTTATTGGATAAATGTAAAAACATTTAAAAACATATATAATCATATTTTAGTTATTTCTATCCATTACCACCAATACAACGGCTACATGGTAATTACCATTTAAAATAATACTATTTTATTATTAGAGTGCAATGTAAGATTCCCAAGAAACTCATTGTTGCGTGTTGGGTACGCCATCGAGCATAGCGTCCCCTTTAAAGTCATATTAATATTTTATTCACAAATATGGATATGTATAAAAATGTCATATTATTTATTTAGCTGGGGTGTTACACTTATACTTCATATATCATACTGCTTAATATAATAAAACTAGTTTCTACTCAACATGGACTTCCTGTAGGCCAGTTGTAGGCGATAAAGGCCAGTCACACTTTGGTTGTGGGTTCGATTCCCACAGCCTTGTCCGACGCGATGGGCTGTCGCCCGTCCTGCAGGTTGTCCTTTTTCTAAAGCTATATTACTATAACATCCCATTTCCAATATCAATAAATTTATATCCTTAGACAATACTAACTTTTGTCGAACATAATCCATTCCAATCTTTAGGCTTATCTAAAATACTTCGGTCCAAGCTCATAGTATAAAGAAAATTATCACATGAATTCCATCATTTATCCTCCATATATCATAAGATATATCTTGTTGGTCAAATTACAAACATGTGAATACCTTAATCATGTTTTCTCTTGAAGAATGAATATCCATTAAACCTTATTGAAAACATGAATGCAGATAAAAGTTAACACTTTCCACATACCAAAATCCTCAAAATTCTATATCCTCAAACCATGATATCACTTAGTCCTTATATCAATCATGAGCTCATGAATACTATCAAACATTTTAGATTCTATTTATCCCTTCATTATGTGCATATCATCTGCTTTCCCAAAATATTTCAATCACTTTTCATGGTTACCGATGCCATAAAATTATTGAAAACCACAATAGAATAAAACATAAATATTCCAATATTCCACGATACTATATAAAACATTATTCTAGAATCCCATTACATAAACTCTTAATCATTCCACCACATCGTTTTCATATTCAACATCGCCAATGGTGATCACATGTGACTTCCCTTCGTCCTTTCCCTTAAGTGGTTGCTCACATCGGTCATCACTAACTCTTGGATTAGGGAATTTATTAGCATAATGCCCCATTTCCTTGCACTTGAAGCATTGAAGTATTGTTGGTGCGTTCTCTACAGTCTTTTCTTTATTCATATCTTTAGAAACCCGTTTTCCATTACTTCAACACTTAGCTGCTCGATGACCTTCTTTTCTACACTTAAAACATTTTCTAGTCCCTTTAAGACAATCTCCACCATGCTTATTTCCACACATTGAGCATAAGGAAACATTCATCTTCTTTTCACCATTATTTTGAGATTTCTCCTTGAACTCCATCTTTCGGGTCTTGTCAAAACTATAAGATGGATAAGTAAAACCAACTTACATTTCTACCTTGATAGCACAACGCACAATTTCTTCATAGCTACTGAAGTCTCTTATAGCTAATGCCCTTTGAAGATTTGGTTTTAAGCCACTGAAGAATCGATCAACTTTACTTTCAGGTTGGATGATAAATCCAGATGCATACCATGCAAGCCTTGTAAAATTTTCTTCATATATACCAACAGATTCATCATCCTTTTTCTTTAGTTCAAGAAACTCCTTCTCCATCTTTGTTCGAAGAATACGAGGGAAGTACTTATTGAAAAATAAGATCTTGAACTCGTCCCATTCCATGGACTCAATTTCATCTCGTTGCCTCGTATTTTTGATAAGATTCCACATTTGATCAGCTTCACCTTCCAAACGTTATACTGCTAAGATGACTTTATCATGTTCAGAACATTTAAGAACTAAAAATATATTTTCAGTAGTACTGATCCATTGTTCAGCAACAAGTGGATTAGAAGACCCACTGAAAGAAGGTGGACGTTTCCTCATGAAGGACTCAATAGAATATTGTTCCCTTCTCTGCTCATTTGGAAGTCCAAAATGATTCATAGCTTGTGTAATTATAGCAATAAGATTTTGCACTCCATCTCCCATAACATTTGTTTGTTCAGGAGGACAATCATTGCATTGTCCATTGCATTGATCAACAAGGTTCCTTCGGGTTCCAGCCATCGTCTAAAACCCAAAAAGAATAGTGTGAGAGGCAAAAATCATGCTAGGGAAAACAACAAAATAAAGGGGGAGTATCCTCAATATCAAACATCTTAGGTTAAATTCTATGATCGTTACCGTAGTTCTAGGACTGAATCCTATACGTATACTTATCCTTAGGGACATCCCTAGTCATACCTTAGAAATATCTCTAGGGATCATACTAACGTTATCACATCCTAGTTTCCAAATGTTGACTAAACCTTTCCTCTGATACCAACTATAGAGACCCAAAACCTGACATACATTGACATTACATTACTTTTGTGGAATACTTAGTACATAACAAAAACACACACACAAGGACCGTAATAGTTTAGTGTCTTTGGAAACTCGGAATATAATCTTTTAATCATGGTGAAAGATCTTCAACATCTCCAATAATGATCTTACTTTTTTAATAACTAAAACCTTTCTTTATATCCTGGGGAAAATAAAACATAAAAGGGTGAGCTCAAATGCTCAGTAAGGGTAAACAAAAGAAATATCAAACACATCTTATTCATAAGAACATAACTTTTGGATATCTTAACCTGCAAAAGAGATCATAATATCATAACATGGGATAAATCATAGTGGTGTAATGTAATCCCAATAATCATAACAAAAAACATGAAACATTTTGGTATACACACATAATCATAGATAATCATTTCTTGTTAGTCAAGAATCATTTCCAAGATTATCTTAGTGGACAAAGTCCATTTCTGAACCGAGTTCACTGCTCGTTTCAGTCCTGTTTCACTGAACCGGAATGACCTACCATTCCAGCCATGTCTATCTCATGAGATATAAAATCATTACCCAATGCAATGGAGGGAGATATAGGTCCCACACATATCATAATGATACCATTATTATGTGTGCCACAAAATCATAAATCATACATCATTGCATAACCCATGTAATAAAAATCGGAATCTTAAAAATCGTGACATCATCAAACAATTCATATAAGATAATGGAATTCATAAAAATAATTCCATCACAACATAATCAAATCAATGTAATAATCGTGATATAAATAGAACCATATGTTATCTTAGATGTAAAATAATTTTGATAAAACACTTGAACTCCATTCTTGAAGAAAATATCCTTTCAAATTTAAAAAAACATTTTCTTTTTTTTATCATGTCATACAATTTTAAACTAAAGAAGTTGATTAAAAATAAACTTGAAAACCTGTAAAGTAAGCTTCTTGGAAATAATGTTTTAATAATCTATTCATGCCGTATATGTTAAAAAAATATTCTTCGTACTTTTGTCGGAAATGTCAAAAAGTACCTCGTATGAAAAACAAAAAAAGTTTCATTTCATATCCATTACTAAAAACACACTGAAGGGTAAAATTGGATTTAAACAATTGTAGGTGGATGGAAATAATATTACATATTGAGGAAACATGGATTTGGATGATAAAATACACCCCAGTAAATACTAAAGTATAAACAATCTCAGATAAAAATGAAATTGTGATATTTCCCCTACCTAAGGTCCGATTTGCATCGTATGTGTCCGAACCTCCTGTATAATGATTTAAATAATGTCATTGACTTATTCCAGAATCATACTCATTGTTATGATATCATATATGGTTCACTTATGGATTTATATTACCTGTTCTTTTGTAAATTCCATGTTAAAGATCGTTTTGGGTAAAATCGTTTCATTTATCGTCCGTGTGTTGACTTGTAATTATTCATATGATTACTTAGATCATGATTATTTAATTCCAGAATATAAAACATGATTTATATATAATATATATTCAGAATATATATATATACAATAGATCAGTAAATGGAAAGAAATACACCGCCCATGGAGACGGTAGACCGTACGTACGCATGAACGCTATTTTCTTTTCCTTATTGAGTTGAATGGAATTAAGTAGATGACATAAATATATATACACATAAATCCAGAATCATTATTATGTAATATATTTCATTATTAATTATTATATATACTTTATAATCATTCATGAATAGTTAACGTGGAGAATGAATCTCATCACGTCGTGGAGACGGTAGTCTGTACGTACGCACGAGCGATGATATCGTTCTAATGATCGTGGAATTGTATTGGAGGGTATGTACACTATTTCAGAATAAATATCACTTTACAATAATCATATATAGTAATTATGTACACCATTATACCCATCCAAGTAAGGTGGTGGTGGAAAATAGATTACACCACGGCGTGGAGACGGTATTCCGTACGTACACACACGCGGTGATTTCATTTTTCGTAGGATGGATAGATGGTGAAATAAGGTTGTTTAATAATTATAATAACATATCAGTATATAAGTGATACTGATTTTACTACTTCATAATGAAACAACCTAATAAGAATAAGTGGAAGAAGAAATAGAGATGAATGAATCGGTAACGGACATTACCTCTTCTTTGAAGCGCCTCTTTGAGATCTCTTTTTAGGGCACTAAAATTGGTCTTTGAGGAAGTCCAGAACCTCTAGGATGTATCTAGGGAAGTGGAGAAGGGAATTTGGCAGGGGTTTTCCGAGCTTTGAGGCTCAAAGTGGTGTGAGGAAGAGAGGGAGGAGGTTCCCTTTTATAAGGGAGGAGAGGGGCACCTTTGGAATAACTAAAACTATTATTTTATTATAAAGTCAAATTAGGTTTTAAATAGCTTCAAATTGATTTATTTAAAAGCTAAGGTGGGGATGGGTGGAAATACTCTCATATAATATATTTTAGACAAGTTTAGGTTCCTATTTGAAACATATCATTTAGATTTAACATTAAGTAAAATAATTTTACTTTTATCGTGTCTTCTTGTGTTCTTATACTATATGGTTAATACACATACTATAAGAAGCCAAACGAACCCCAAGTTGTTTATTATTAATATATATAACCTTATATAAGTCATTTGGCCGAACCTTAGATTTTTAGGAATAAAATAACAATTAATAATATAAATTTTTTTTTAAAAACTATTTTATGTCAATTTTGACACTATTTAGTAATTAAATTTTGTGAAACTCATAACATAATTATTAGTTAAAGAAAGTTAATTAAATAAATAATAACATGTCATATTAATCTATAAAATTAGTGTAATTCATAAAAAGTCTCAAATTACATTTATTTTTGTGTTTATAACATCAATTATGTGAATATTTCATTAATAAGATAATTACTGCATCATCATTGTGTCATAAATAAATTAAATTATTTAATGTCTAAAATTACAAATAAAATACCATTATGTATGAAATGTTTTTAGATTTCTAATGAATATTTATAGTCGAATTTATTCTATGTATAACCCCATATTTAAAATTATTTACTTATTAGACTTTGATTTTAACTATTTTAACCCTTTATTAAATAAATTAATAATAAATGTCCTCATCTAATCCAAGTGGGCCTAAATGGTCATATTTTATTCCTAAGATTGTTTTTGGTCGAATTAGACTTGTAAAATAGAATTAGGACATGTGTTTGGGTAATAATAATATCATTTTTACCTTTAATTACTCTATTTACTTTTAACCGTGGTTAAAAAAAAGTAAAAAGTTACTATTCATAAAAAAATATTTTCATCTCATTGAACCACATTTTACTTACTGACATCAACCGTGTCTCTCTAATTTTTAATATTCCACTCATAGAAGCGGTAAAATTAAGTTTTATGAAAAATTCATTTTTCTTAACTACCACTTAGTGGTTTCACTATTCATCAAAAAATGAAAGTTTCCAGAAAAATATCAAAAATTATGCCTAAGCTATATTTGATGTTATAAACTCAAAAATGGTGTCTATTTTACCAAATTCCAAACATATTAGCTTCATTAATTAATTTATAAATTAATTCCCATCATCAAAACAAATAGTGTGTTCTTAAGAGATAATATCTATCAAAAGATTGACACTTGTTTATGTCTGGTTTAAAAGTGAAATTACATCCAATGAACAACATTGTATTAAATTGTAAAAATATATTCTAAATATACTTTTAAAACACTAAAATTAATAATTTATCACTATTAATTATTTGGATTAAAAATGTTGTTTTTAATTAAAATTTAGTAATTTTCACTATACATTAGAAAATGAAAGTTATCCGAAAAGTACAAAAAATTCACCCTAAGCTAATTTTGATATTACGAATCCAAAAATGAATTCCATTTTG
Source organism: Viscum album (assembly GCA_963277665.1). Lineage (NCBI taxonomy): Eukaryota > Viridiplantae > Streptophyta > Magnoliopsida > Santalales > Viscaceae > Viscum > Viscum album. The sequence continues at coordinate 1,917,190,604 of OY728161.1, read as the reverse complement.
AAAAATAAAATTTACAAAATTTCAAAAAGTGGTTATTACTATTCATAACTGCTAGTTTTAATAATATTTTAATAGCATATTGTTGTTTAGTGAAACTCGTTATTGCGTACTACACACACTATCGAGGAAGGTCGCGATTGCATGTAATGAAAGGCAAGTCAAGGATGTGTTTTGTGCAAGATCCTTTTGGTGTAGCGTACAACACAAGACATTAATGAAATTAAAAAGAATATTTTTCATAAAATCTATGGTTGTTACCGGGTAAATATTTTATATCTCATGAGATAGACATGGCTGGAATGGCAGGTTAAACTGGTTCAGTGAAACAGGACTGGAATGAGGAGTGAACTCGGTTCAGAAATGGACTTTGTCCGCTAAGATAGTCTTGGAAATGAGTCTTGACTACTAAGAAATTATTCTCTATGAATATGCGTGTATGCCACAAAGTTTCATGTTTTATGTTATGATTATTGTGATTACATTTCACTACTATTATTTATCCCATGTTATGAAATTATGATCTCTTTTGCAGGTTAAGATTTCCAAAAGTTATGTTCTTATGAATATGATGTGATTGATATTTCTTTTGTTTACCCTTACTGAGCATTTGAGCTCACCGTTTTATGTTTTCTTTTCCCCAGGATATAAAAAAAGGTTTTAGGTAAGAAAAAAAGGGAAGATCTTTATGGGAGATGTTGAAGATCTTTCACCACGATTAGAATATTATATTCCAAGTTTCCAAAGACACTAAACTATTACGGTACTTGTGTTTGTGTTTTTGTAATGTAATAATTATTCCGCAAAAGAAATTTAATGTCCATGTACGTCAAGCTTTGGGTCTTTACAGTTTGTATCAGATAAAAGGTTTAGTCAACCTTTGGAAACTAGGATGCGAGAACTTTAGTGAGATCCCTAGAGATATTTCTAAGGTATGTCTAGGGATGTCCATAAAGTTAAGTATACGTATAGATTATAGTCCTAGAATTACTCTAACGATGTTAGAATTAAACCTAAGATGTAAGATATTGAAGGTAATGCCCATTTATTATGTTGTTTTCCCTATAATGATTTTTACCTCTCACACTATTCTTTTTGGTTTTAGAAAATGGCTGGAAACAGGAAGATTCTTGATAATGGAGGATATGACGGACAATGGAGTGATATTCTTCATGAGAAACCAAATGAAATGGGGTTTGGAAGTCCAAACATTGTTATTATGCCTAATCAGAAATATCATAATATAATCAATATTATCAACTTTGGTAAGTTTCCCAACTCAGATAATAAGAGAAAGATGGAGTTTCATGATGATCATAGAGGAAAGAAAGTTCGATTTCTCTCATGTAAGTCATGTGGGAAGAGGCATCGGGGAGATTGTTTCAAGGGAACTGGAAGATGATTTGGGTGTGGAAAAGAAGGAAACAAAGCTAGTAAGTGCAAAGGAACAGGTTTAGTTAACACCATGGATGAGGATAATAGTATTGCTACGACATCAACAATGGTTAGATTTTTTAAATGTGGAATGTACGGGCATTATGCAAACCAATGCCCTAAGGGAAAGTCTCATGAAGAGAATCAGTACGGTCGTATGGGTAGTATTTATGTTGATGATGATGAAGAGAATACAAATGATATGTGAGATGAAAGAATTGTTGAAGCTCGATCAATGGTTTAAGAAGGTAGTGGAATGATTACATGTTTATCAAGTGTAATGTTGTATAAGTAATCTCATGGTACTATGGAATAAAGATACATCTAAGGATTGTTACACTATGGTCTTTCCTTGAGTTTTGAAAGTGTATGATTAATGGTACCAGTATCCATGAAAGGTTATTCAGATATTTTGGGAATGTAGATGATATGTGCATAATGAAGAGATAAGGAGAAAATTAAATGTTTGATAGTATTCATGAGCTCATGACTGATATAATGAGAAGGTTATATCATAGTTTGAGTATATAGAATTTTTGGATTTTGGTATGAGGAAAGAAATAACTTATGACAGCATTCATGTTTTCACTAAGGTTTAATGGGTATTAATTTTTCAAGAGAATACATGATTAAGGTATTCACAGGATTGGAATGTGAACAACAAGATATATGGGGGATAAATGATGGTATTCACATGCTTGGTTGATGACATTTCAAGTAATGGTTTTCATTATACTATGAGGTTGGACCGAAGTATTTTAGATAATCCTAAAGATTGGAATGGATTATGTTGGACATAAGTTAGTATTGTTTAAGGATAGAAATTTTTTTCGATATTATTGATGGGATGTTATAGTAATATAGCTTTAGAAAAAGGACAACTTGCAGGATGGGTGGAATCCCATCGTGTCGGACAAGGCTCTGGGAATCGAACCCACAACCGAAGTGCGATTGGCCTTTATCGCCTACCACTGGCCCACAGGAAGTCCCTGTTTAGTAGAAACTAGTTTTATTATATTAAGCAATATGATATATGAAGTATAAGTCCATTTATGAACCATATATGATTAATCTCACTATAGATGGACTTATGTATTTTTTGCTAACCGTTCTAACCTTTTGTTTGAGACAGATAGAATGACCCATCATTCAATCACATGATCTGCTAACACATCATGAATGACAAATTAAACTTCATTTCTTTAAGATATGAAGTGGAAATTGTCCAAAGAATGACCAACGGTGAGACTATACCAAAATCACGAACGTATTTCTTCTCATTCAAATTTCATCAACTTTAGGGAAACGATCTTGAAAACCAAAAATGTTGTCCTAGTGCTCTTATATATGATGAATCAGATGGTACCTTAGATCGTTACAAATTTATGGCTTTGTGATTTCTGGATTTTCCATAGCCATGTTCTCTACCACTCTCCATCAGAACATGGGGGTTAGATTTCTCTTCCATATCCATATTTTCACCTATGTGGAAACCTAGTGACTAGTTTATTTGGGTAACCATTATGTTTCATACTTTTGTTTTTAAATATTGGTTATGGCATTCCTTTTTACGATGTGGGTTTCTATTAAAGAAAATTTCGAGTAGTAAACCATTTATAACACCGACAAATTTCGAGGGCGAAATTCATTTTAAGGGGGTAGAATGTAACACCCTGAGATTTTATGAAAAATATTCTTTTTAATTTCATTAATTTCTTGTGTTGTACGCTACACCAAAAGGATCTTTCACAACATACATCCTTGACTTGCCTTGCATTACACTCAATCACGACCTTTCTCGATAGCGTGTGTAGTACGCAATACCGAGTTTCACTAAACAATGATATGCTATTAATATATTATTAAAACTAGCCATTATGAATAGTAATAAACACTTTTTGAAATTTTGTAAATTTTATTTTTCCAAATGGACATCATTTTTGGATTCAGAATATCGAAATTATCTAAGGGTGAAATCTTGGTACTTTTCTGATAACTTTCATATTCTGATGAATAGTGAAAATTATTAAATTTTAATTAAAAACAACTTTTTTTAATCGAAATAATTAATAGTGATAAATTATTAATTTAAGTTGTTTTAAAGTATATTTAAAATATATTCATACAATTTAATACAATGTTGTTCATTACATGTAATTTCACATTTAAACCAGACATAAACAAGTGTCAATCTTTTGATAGTTATTATCTTTTAAAAACACGCTATTTGTTTGGACGACGGAAATTAATTTTTAAATTAGTTAATGTAACTGATATGCATTGAATTTGGTAAATTAAACATCATTTATGAATTCATAATATCAAATATAACTTAGGATTAATTTTTGGTATTTTTCTGGAAACTTTCATTTTTTGATGAATAGTGAAACCACTAAGTGGTAGTTAAAAAAACTGGATTTTTCATAAAACATAATTTTACCGCTTCTGTGAGTAGAATTTCAAAAACCCAAGAAACACGGTTTATATCAAGGACTAAAATGTGGTTCAATGAGATGAAAATTATTTTTGGTGAATAGTAACTTTTTACTTTTATTTACCACGGTTAAAAGAAAATGGGGTAATTAAGGGTAAAAATGATATTATTATTATCCAAACACATGTCCTAATTCTATTGGAGAAGTGTAATTCGACCAAAAACAACTTGAGGAATAAAATATGACCATTTAGGCCCACATGGATTAGATTTGGACATTTATTATTAATTTATTTAAAGAAGGGTTAAAATACTTAAAATTCAAGTTTAATAAGTAAATAATTTTTAATATGGGGTTATACATAAGATAAATTAGACTATATATATTCATTATAAATATAAAAAATGTTCCTACATAATGGTATTTTAGTTGTAATTTTTATACATTAAATACTTTAATTTATTTATTACACAACGATAATGCAGTAATTATCTTATTAATGAAATATTGACATAATTGATGTTATAAATACCCAAATAAATGTATTTTGAGTCTTTTTATGAATTAAACTAATTTGACAGGTTAATATGACATTTTAGTATTGATTTAATTATCTTGGTTATAAATAATCATTCTGTTATGATTTTCAGAAAAATCAATTACTAAATAGTGTCAAAATTGACATAAAATAGTTTTTAAAAAACATTTGTATTATTAATTGTTTTTTTATTCCTAAAAATCTAAGGATCGGCCAAAGTGCTTTTATAAGGTTACATATATTAATAAAAAACAACTTGGGGTATGTTTGTCTTGTTATAGTAAGTTTATTAACCTTATAGTTTAAGAACATAAGAAGACACGGTAAAAGTAAAATTATTTAACATAATGTTAAATCTAAATGATAAGGTTACAATATGAACCAAAACTTGTCTAAATTATATTGGATGAGATTATTTCGACCCATACCCACCTTATATTAGAAAGAAATCAATTTGGAGCTACTGAAAACCGAATTTGTCTTTATAATAAAATAATATGTTTAGTTTTTCTAAAGGTGCCCCTCTCCTCCCTTATAAAAGGGAACCTCCTCCCTCTCTTCCTCACACCACTTTGTGCCTTCATTCTCGGACAACCCCTGCCAAATTTTCTTCTCCACTTCCCTAGAAATATCCTAGAGGTCCTGGTCTTCTCCAAAGACCAATTTTAGTGCCCTAAAAGGAGGTCTCAAAGTGGTTCTTCAAACAAGAGGTAATCTCCGTTACCGATTCTTTCAACTTTATTTCTTCTGCCACTTCTTCTTCATAGGTTGTTTCATTATGAAGTAATAACATCAGTATTACTCATATACTGATATGTTATTATAAGTATGAAACAACTCTATTTCACCATCTATCAAACCTATGGGAAATGAAATCACCGCGCATGCGTACGTACGGAATACCGTCTCCACGCCGTGGTGTAATCTATTTTCCACCACCAACTTACATGGATGGGTATAATGGTGTACATTATAACTATATATGATTATTGTAAAGTGATATTTATTATGAAATAGTATACCTACACTCCAATACAATTCCACGATCATGAGAACAATATCATCACTCGTGCGTCCGTACGGACTACCATCTCCATGACGCGATGAGATTCATTCTCCACGTTAACCATTCATGAATGATTATAAAGTATATTTAATAAATAATCATGAAATATATGAAATAATAATGATACTGGATTTATGTTTGTATATATGTATTTCATCTACTTAATTCCATTCAACTCAATAAGGAAACGAAAAACAGCGTTCATGCGTACGTACGGCCTACCGTCTCCATGACCGGTGTATTTGTTTCCATTTATTGATCTATTATATATATGTATATTATGAATATATATTATATATAAATAATGTTTTATATTCTGGAATTAAGTAATCATGATCTAAGTAATCATATGGATAATTTCAAGTCAAAACACAGATGACAAATGAAACGATTTTACCCAAAACGCTCTTTAACATGGAATTTACAAAAGAAAGGGTAATATAAAGTCATTAGTGAACCATATATAATATCATAACAATGAGTATGATTCTGGAACAAGTCAATGACATTATTTAAATCATTATACAGGTGTTTCGGACAGTTACGAAGCAAATCGGACCTAAGGTAATGGAAAAATATCACAATCTCATTTTTATCCGAGATTGTTTATACTTTGGAATTTACTGAGGTGTATTTTATCATCCACATCCATGTTTACTCAATATGTAAAATTATTTCCATCCACTTACAATTTTTTAATTCCAATTTTATGCTTCGATGAGTTTTTAGTAAAAGATATGAAAGGAATATTTTGTCGTTTTTCGTACAAGGTACTGTTGGACTTTTCTGAAAAAAGTACGGGAAGAATGTTTTTTTTAACTTATATGGAATGAATGGATTTTTAAAACATTATTTACAAGAAGCTTCCATTACCAGTTTTCATGTTTATTTTTAATCAACTTCTTTTAGTTTAAAATTTTATGACATGTTAATAAAGGAAAATGTTTTTGAAGTAGAAAAGATATTTTCCTCAGGAATGGAGTTCAAGTTTTTTTTTCAAAATTATTTTCCATCTAAAATAATATAGGGTTCTGTTTCTATCCCTATTATTACATTGATTTGATTATGTTGTGATGGAATTATTTTTATGAATTCCATTATCTTATGTGAATTGTTTTATGATGTCATGTTGTTTAAGATTCCCATTTTTATTACATGGGTTATGCTATGATGTACAGTTTATGATTTTGTGGCACACATATGAATGGTATCATTATGAGATGGGTGGGACCTATATCTCCCTCTAATGCATTGGGTAAAGATTTTATATCTCACGACATAGACATATCTGGAACGGCAGGTTAAACCGGTTTAGCGAAACAGAACTGGAACGAGGAGTGAACTCGGTTCAGAAATGGACTTTGTCCGCTAAGATAGTCTTGGAAATAAGTCTTGACTACTAAGAAATTATTCTCTATGATTATGTGTGTATGCCACAAAGTTACATGTTTTATGTTATTATTATTGTGATTAAATTTCACTACTATGATTTATCCCATTTTATGAAATTATGACCCCTTTTTCAAGTTAATATTTCCAAAAGTTAAGTTCTTATGAATATGATGTGATTGATATTTCTTTTGTTTACCCTTACTGAGCATTTGAGCTCACCGTTTTATGTTTTCTTTTCCCCAGGATATAAATAAAGGTTTTATGTAAGAAAAAAAAGGGATGATCTTTATGGGAGATGTTGAAGAGCTTTCACCACGATTAGAAGAGTATATTCTGAGTTCCCAAAGACACTAAACTATAAGGGTCCTTGTGTGTGTGTTTTTGTAATGTACTAAGTATTACGCAAAAGTAATGTAATGTCCATGTACGTCAAGATTAGGGTCTTTACATTACCTGTAGGTGCATATCTATGGAAAATGGGGGGACCTATCTTATAGTGATGTTTAAAATTCTAGTGGAAGGACCCGAATCTCTTATAGTGAAATTTTTCAAGGTGGAAAGAAGAATTTTTCAGGGAATAAGAAAGCTATGACTGCTCCACCAAGAAGAAACCAGAGGAAATATTACTCTTCTATACTGAAACTGATGACTAATAGGTCCTCTTTCAGCAAGGGAAAAGGCTTGCAGACTTCTGAAGAGTTCCTATAATTGGAAAAGTTAGATCTTAGAATGAAGTATGTCAAGACTCTGGTACAATATAAATTCTCAGAGTGGGATTCAGCTACTGAGTATGAAGCAATGGATCATGGTTATGGGAATGTGTATGATTTCTATGATATGTAGTTTTTTTCAGGCTTGTGCTTCAATCTTGGTGTACTTTTATTTTATTTTAATAAATGGACTAAGACATTGTCTATTGATGAGATTTCCTGGTATATTATAACATTAATGTTTAATACTCTAGGTGAAATTATGGTTATTAAATATAATATGAAATTTTTATAGATATCATTGTATTTTTTCTTTCTTATAAGATGATTTTTTATGATTTTATTGGATTTAATTTGACTAGGAAATTTAGTTATAATAAGTGAATTGAACCCAGAAGAACAATGTTAACTATGGTTTTAAATGAAAATGTGGTGATTATATAAATGATATCCTAAATAGGATAGGATATTGAGTTAAAAATCATATGTATATGAATAGACAACTATCAATATATATGATTTTAAAACTAAACATTTATGAACATCATAACCCACCAAATAAAAGAGACTTGGATTTTCATAAGAGTTCGTGTGATAAGGATTAAAATGGTATGAACATATAAAATCCTATATATCATAAATTTGGGAAAAACCACCCCAATAAATTACATAAAACAACATGAATATGTTTTAAATGTGGAGAGTATATGCATAATAAAAAACAATGACATGGTAGGAATGATTGTGATTGAGACCAAAAAGATTGTATGGATAACTGATTAACAAGGTTATTTTTTTGATGGTGAAGAAACATCTAATAATACATAAATGGTATGATTTATTATAATTTTTTTTAATATAAGAAAATTTATTATATCGAGAGTGGTAAATCATAAAAAATAATTCATATTTTTTATTTTAGGAAGGAAGTAATATGAAAAAATGTGGAAACAAAAAATTATATATTTATGAAGTGAATTGAATGATTTGTGTGTCTGTATATAAAATTTCATGAGTTAAAAAATTGTGGAATTTTATTTAAGATATGGTAACTATATATTTTATCATCTGTTTAAATACATTAAATATTTGTTGATTTTTTTGTGTTGGGAAAACATTAGGATACATTTATTGAATTTTATTAGTTGTTAGAATTATATTTATTACCTAAGATTAGTTTTTTTGTAATGAAAAGGTTATTTGTGGATGAATGATATTGTATTTATCGAAATTAATTGATTGTAATTGATATTGTTGAGGGTTAATAATATATTTTAGATGTATGTAATTATGGTTAACTAGGATAAAGAAGTTATTACTTTTTAGGGAATATATGTTTTATCTTATAAATAACTTAGGGATTAGAAGTTAATTTAGTGAATATATTATTAATGTTACCATTGAAGTTAATTATATTTGAAACATTATATGATAAATTTAAAAAGAAATATTTTTAAATATTATGGGTGTTTATTTCGGAAATAAAGCTTCACTTATCTATTGGAGTAATATAGGTGTCTATTATAGATTTATGGTGATTTAGAATATTTGTAAGAATGAATATCATATTTAGATGATTAGCTGATTAGGGAAAATATTTTTCATGGGAATGCAACTTTATTAGTTATTGATATTGTATAGAGATGAATTTTTATTGATGATGGAATAATATTTAATTAAATGATATTATTTCTAGGTTTTTATTTTGATCAGGAATATTTTTATGATTTTTAAGGTTAGATATATATGGAATGAGTTATATTTCCCTATGGGTTTTATAGTTTAAGCATTGGTGATTAATTTAGTATTTCATAATATATATAATATTATTATAACTTAGGGGTACCATTTTATTTTTCTGATTAATGGATAGAAATATAAGAAATACATTTTTCTCTTTTTGGGGATTGTGGGATCCATTTGACGTTGAATGCACTTATTTAAGAATGAAAAATTATTATTGAAGATTCTTTTCTTTGAGTATCTGGTTCAATATAAGTTGAATATGATTAATGAAAAAAATTATGGACTTCCAATTTTATAGTAGAAAGAAATCATGTATGTATATTTTCACAGAATAACTATCGTCGTGGTAATATTATATATCTATTCTAATGAGTCATATATATAATGCATTTCTAATTTATCAAAGAATTATTTTTTAAATGCATATGGAAGTATGAGGAAAATATATTTACATTTATTTATGCAATAATATATTTCTTGATCATGGCCTAAAAATATATATCTATGATAAAATTTATTTCTTATTTTATTACTATGTTGTGGTAAATTAATTTTGAGAGAATCAAAAAAAAAGAGAGGACATAATTTTTAAGAGTGGGGAGAATGAAACAACTTGATAATTTAGTGAAAAATTCTCATTTAATTGAATATTGTTACTAATAGTGTATATAAAACACAATATTGATCCTAAATGAACCATGATATACTAAGGAAATATTTTTTATTAAATATTTATATTATAATCTTGTTATTGGATTAGTGGGTATGAATAAATGTAACAAAATTATGAAATATATGTAAAATAACAATTATAATACAAATTTATTAATTAATTCCTAGGGTGTAAGAACTCAATTTTTTAAAAATATCATATAAATGAATGGATATATTATTTTGAAAACTGATATATATATACAATGTTTCTATTTATCTAAAAAATAATATCATTTATATAATTGAATGATCTAAATGAAATTTATAAATAATTTATTTTTAAAATAAATTAATATTAATATAATGGTGGTTTCTAGATATGTAATGAGTATAAATTCACTTAATACTTCAATGATATATTTTCTACAAAATTGGTTTTTTTATGCCCAAATATTTTGATTAATTTCTAAAATAGTTTGGAATTTAATTTGATAAAATGGAAAACATATTTTGAATAATCATATCAATAAAGTGTGGGTATATAATTTTATGATTCTTCTGAAAAGGTTGATTTATGGGTGAATTGTTAAAAATAATGATTTCACAAAAAAACTCCCATTTCATTAATAATAATCAAAGTAATTTTAATTTTAAATTCTATTATAATTTTTTTAAAGACACAAATGTTCCATTTTATTAAATATTATCCTATTAATTCCATGTGAAGGAACATTATACAATATATATTTAAAGAATCATTTTTATGCTTAAAGGAGAAGTTTTTATAAAAAATTATTGAGCTTTGAGATCATATATTAAATGAAATTCATACAAATTTTGGAAATTGAATCATATAAATCATATTACATAATTTTTATCAATATATTTTGGTTGAGTAAAAATTGCAATGTTATTCGAGATGTAATGATTAGTAGCCATGGTATAAATTTATCCTCACAATAAATGCTAAAATTGTAACGACCCAAAGTTTCATTAATGGAAAATCCCTCTTGATCCAGTTAAATGTTTCTTTATGAAAAAAATGTTTTTATAAGATGTCAACTTCTTTAGTTTTATGTTAAGATTTGTGACCGTTACTTTTTAGTCGTTGAGCAGTGATCATCTGAGTAGTATAAATATAAGGCTTTAACGAACCCATTTCTACTCAGACAAAGGAAGCGATGGCCTCGTCCAGTAGAATTTCCCCTTACGAAGACCATTTGTCAGAGCTCGGAAAAGAGGTGGCGTCTTTGGGATTTTCCCTTGACCAAGCCCAACCTGAGCTTCATCAAGTCAAGCTCGAACGTGATTGTCTACGGGAAAAGTGGAAGTTGATTGAAATTACCACTCGAGCGATGTTATCCAAGCCTCCCCAAGAGTCTGTCACCATCGCACACCTTACCCTTAGGTCTTATGCGGCTATTTTAAGGGGTTATGTAACAAATAAGTAGCACCATGTTCATGTACATTATTTTTTGTATATAATAATGAATATAATTTCTAGTCATTTTTGATACTTTGTAATTAGTTTTTAAAGTACAAATGGTGTTTTTAGTTATTATTTAATTAAGAATTATATTTTATTAAATTAAAGGATTTTTGAATTAAATAATATTTTAATAAAATATTATTATTAATATTAAATTAATTTCTTATTAAGTATAAATGATCTTATAATTTTATGAATGCAATTAAAATTTTTATTAAGGTTTGAAAGCAATTTCTGTCAAAACCCGTGATTTTTTTATAAATGTCGGTTTTTATTTTAAAAGTCAAAATTCACATATTTAGAAAATTATTTAGATAAAATAAATATTATTTTTGGATCAGGACGTCGAAATTATCCAACGGTGAATTTTTCATAATTTTCTGAGACAGTCAAATTTTTGGATAAAAATTAAATACCATTTAAATATATAATGTGTTTTATGACATCATAATGACCCAATGGTGATGTAATAAAATACCATAATCCTTATGTTCGGCCAATATGTGTTTTATCATTAAAATAATGAGGTTTTGGGTTTGTTTGACTTACTCTTCAAAGCATTAATGGAGCCCTCAAGACTTATTCAACACTTTGCCTTTTTAAATTAATTTCCATGGGAGTGTGACTCACCTCCACATAAGCAACCCTAATTTTTTAATAAGTTCGGACCTTGGACTTGTAAAATATTGTTTTCCTCTTTACTTTTCCAGAAACCATGGGCAAATACCATGGGTTGGTTTGTGGTTTGGATTATTTTAATATAAGGGGTCCCAAACCTAAATAATAAAGAATTCTCTCACCTTTCCTATATAAACCCACCCAAGCTCCCACTTCCTCATCACTCAAAGCCCTTGAAGTTCGTCCAACCTCTGCCCTACTATCTCTATAATCCTCTCAAGGTTCCCCAAGCTCCCAAGAAGCCTCTCACAAGCCTCTCTCTAGCCTTTGGAAGCACACTTCCAAGTAAGGGGTTTTCATCCTTTCTCATTTTTGTCAATTTTCTTTAAGTCGTATTGCCTTTTTTTTATTTCAATTATGAATGTTGGGGTATGGTTTCACACCTCCCCCATACTACCCTCTTATTTTTTGAATGATGGGAGAACCCTTTCTCTCTCATTAAATGCCTCCCATGTACACCCGTTACTATGCCGAAATTCCGAAAGGAACTTCTCTCTCTACTTTTACATTCAAGCAATACTTTTGTATCATGAATCTAAATTCCATTTCTATTGTTGGGACATGTATATATATGATCTCCTTACTGTCCATTACATGTAAATATGATGATGAACCCCTTTCTCTCTCATCAACCTTTTTTATGAATTCTTATGTCACGCCGTTACGCTGCCGAAATCGCACCGATTTTCTAAGCCAATGTCTTTGTGTAGTGAATACCATGCCCATTTCTCCATCAAGGGTATTCACCTTTATGAACATTTACATATTGATTATAAATTTTCATGTATGAATTCAACATTCCTTTATCGTGGAATAAATGATTATGTTTTATGAATCCATGTTTTATGATCCATGTGGCACACTTATGCATGAAATGAAATGTTTAAGAAGGGTGCGCCCTTTATAGCGCTCCAATGCATTGGGTAAAGTATAGTATCATGATACGTCATGTGCAATGAGTGTTGACTCATGCTAATTCAAGTGCAACGAGGGTTTACCCGTGCTTCAAGTGCAATGAGGGTTTACTCATGCTCCATGTGCAATGAGCCTTGGCTCATGCTAATTCAATGTTAAGTGTTGTCGCCACATTTCCATGTTATGGTTATCATGCTTTATCATGCCTTTATGTTCATGTTTCTATTGTGCTCTATTGATATGCCTATTTCCTAACATGTATTGTACTCCTCATGTTATTCATTGTGTACTCCCTTACTGGGCCTTATAGCTCACCCTTTTCTTATGCATGTCCTCAGGTTATCCCATGCAATGCTAAGTACGAAGGAATGTAGTGGTCATGTAAAGGAAGTTTTCAATAAAGATGTTGTATTTCAAGTTTAAAGTTTTTATGTAATGATCCTAAGCCCCAAAGACACTAAACCTATCGATCTTCTTTGTTGTATCAATTGAAGTTTTATGTAATAAAGCATGCTTAAGTTGTAATAAAAAGCAGGGTTTGCATAGTTGGTATCAGAGGATAGGTTTAGTTATTTTTGGGATTAGGAAACCCTAGTAAATCCTTAGATACAAGACTAAGCATAATAAAAACAAACCTAAGTTTTGGTAAATACATGTAAGTGGTTTATCAAACAAATACATCCCTGTCTGGATACGAGCAGGTAGAGGCGGCTCTGGCACAGATGTATCCTAGGGGTAAAACCCGAAAACACCGCTTTGAGCTAGACTTGAACGGGAACTGGTGCACGACAACGGGCCTTGCTGCACTCTTGGTTACGACACTCCCGGGGGATATGTTTTTATAAATTCACAATCTTAGTATGAACCCTTATTAAGGGAAAAATTCCCCTAAGAATATATGTTAGAAGGAAGATCATGAAAAGCCTGGATTGAATCCTATAGACTCATGAGTTAAAGAGATTAAAGTTTATTTATAAGTCATCAACTTTTGTCTTTAGATTAACCTTTATGTGTTACCCCTAACTTTCCTCTTATTCTATCCAATGGCCGGTAATATGAGAACTCGGGCTAACAACCGTTGTGAAGATCAGTGTGATGATTGTACTTATGAGATTCCCAATCGAATGGGAGCGGGAATCGTGAACTTTGTCACGCTTCTCTCTCAGCTAACTCAAGTTTTGAATATAAACACTGGTCAAGAGGAACGTTCAACCCCCCCTAAGAAAGAACAAGTCGCTATTGAATGCTTCATGAGACAAAGGCCTCCTACTTTTAGTGGATCATCTGATCCCACGATCGCTAAACAATGAATCAACTCCATTAAAAATCTATTCTCCATCCTCCAATGCTCTGAAAAAGAGAAGGTTCTCCTGGCGGCTTATCGTATGGAGGGTGAAGCTGATCAATGGTGGACGTTGATCAAAAATACTAAGCCTGAGGAGGAGATCGAGGCTTTGGAACGGAAGGAATTCCGGAAGATGTTTTTCGATAAATATTTTCCGCACACCCTCCATCTTATGATGGAAAGGGACTTCCTTTCCCTCAAGAAGAAAGATGAGTAATCTGTGGGAGCGTACGAGGCAAACTTCACAAGGCTTGCACAATATGCTTCCGGCTTTGTCGTTACCCAAGAATGCAAGGTTGACCGCTTCTTTGGTGGGCTGAAGCCTAGCTTGCGGAAAGCATTAGCAATCCGTGACTTCGATAGCTATGAGGAAATTGTCCGATGTGCCTTCAAGGTTGAAATGGAGATCGGAGAATCACAGGGGTATCATGGGGACATGAAGCGGAAGGTAGACTTCAATGCTGGTGTTCTGATGGATAAATCCAACGGCGCTAAGAAATTCCAGCACCCCACTTGCCAAAAGTGTGGAAAGAAGCACCCTGGAAATTGCCTTAGGGGGACAAGAAAATGCTTCAAGTGTGGAAGAGAAGGGAACCTAGCTGTTAACTGTCAGCAAGAAGGTCCAGCGGCTGCGACAGAGGAGTGGAACGCTCCGTTCGAACCTCAACGCGTTGTTCAATGCTTCTAATGTAAAGAACCGGGTCATTTTGCGAATCAGTGCCCTAATCCAAGGGTTATCGGAGGCAATCAACAACCTCCAAGACAGCAAGGAAGAGCTTTTGCCATCACTTCTGCCGAAGTGAACCCCGACAACGAAGTGGTGATAGGTACGCTAGTTATTCATTCAAGAATAGCGAATGTACTTTTTGATTCAGGTTCTACGCATTCTTTTATATCTCGAATGTTTAGTAGAACAATCACAACACCACCACAAATCCTGGAAGTAAAGATGTCGGTGAGTACGACAAATGGGGCAATCATTGCATTCCATGAGTATAAGTCCTCCCCTGTTATAATATGTGGATTGAATTTCCCAGCGAACCTCGTCATACTCCCTTTGGTGGAATTTGATGCAATTCTTGGCATGGATTGGCTTTCCTTATATAGAGCCAACATAAATTGTCGGGAGAGGGAAATCACACTCCATATGGAGAATCGACCCCCGATTCTTTACAAGTGTCAGGAGGAAGATGAATCTCCTTTAGCTCCATCATCTCAAGCATGGATATTACTGCCTTATGAGCATGCATATCTGGCTCAGATGATTAAGTCCAAGGAAGAAACCACCCTTGAAGAAATGCCTATTGTGAGGGAATTCGCTGAAATATTTCCCGAGGAACTTCCTGGTCTTCCTCCAAGAAGAGATGTTAAGTTCTCAATTGAACTTATACCTGGGGCACTACCAATATCCAAGACTCCATATAGAATGGATGTTGTTGAGCTTAAAGATCTGAAGAAACAACTACAGGAGAATCTGGATAAAGGGTTTATACGCCCAAGTGCATCACCATGGGGTGCACCAGTCCTCTTCGTCAAGAAGAAGGATGGGTCAATGCGGCTTTGCATCGATTATCGTGAACTTAACAAAATCATGATAAAGAACAAGTATCCTCTCCCAAGAATCGATGACTTGTTTGATCAGCTGCGTGGAGCACAATACTTCTCCAAGGTCGACTTGCCGTCGGGATATTATCAAGTAAGGGTGAATAAGGAAGATATCCCCAAGACTGCTTTTCGTACAAGGTACGGGCACTATGAATTCATAGTAATGCCTTTTGGACTCACCAATGCTCCAGAAATATTCATGGACTTGATGAATAGAGTCTTTAGAGATTACCTAGACAAATTTGTGGTAGTCTTTATAGATGATATTCTAATATACTCCAAAACCAAGGAGGACCATGAGGAGCATTTAAAAACTGTACTAGAGACTTTGCGCAAGGAGAAGCTCTATGCCAAGTACAGCAAGTGTGAGTTCTGGTTGAAGGAGGTCTCATTCTTGGGCCATATCATCACAAGAAATGGGATATCTTTGGACCCCTCCAAAACAGATTCAATTGAGGGATGGCCGAGGCCAACATCGGTAACTGATATCCGTAGCTTCTTGGGGTTAGTTGGATATTATCGACGATTTTTGAGAAATTTCTCACGATTGTCCAACCCTCTTACCAAGCTAACTCGAAAGGGAGTAAAGTTTTCTTGGAGTGATGAATTCGAAGAAAGCGTCAAGGAGTTTAAAAGGAGGCCTATCACTGCACCCGTGCTCACTTTACCCATAAGTGGGGAGCTTTTTGTGGTATTCAGTGATGCTTCGAAGAAGGGCTTAAGATGTGTGCTGATGCAGAATGATAAAGTGATATCCTATGCCTCAAGGCAGTTGAAAATCCATGAGCTAAACTATCCAATGCATGATCTGGAGTTGGCGGCGGTGATCTTTGCCTTGAAAAAATGGCGGCATTATCTCTATGGAGAGAAATGTGTGATATATACTGACCACAAGAGTCTTAAATATATATTCACACAGAAAGAGCTTAATATGCTCCTGAGAAGATGGATATAGATCATCAAGGATTATGACTGTTCAATACATTACCACCCTGGGAAGGCGAACAAGGTGGCGGATGCCCTAAGTAGAAAGGATCCAGCAATTCTATCAATGATGAGAATTGAGAAGGATCCAATCATCTTAGACTTGATGAAGATGGACGTGGGAATCATAAAGAAGGGAACATCATCAATCCTTTCACAAATGATTGCTCAACCATCTCTTTTGGAAAGGTTAAAGGATGCTCAAAAGGATGATGCGGGAATCCAAGAAAAAGTGGAAGCTATCAAAAAGGGAAAATCCTCAGAGTTTAATGTTAATGAAGAAGGAATTGTGCGGTTTGGGAAAAGACTATGCGTTCCATCAAGTTCGGAGCTGAAGAAGGAACTTTTGGATGATGTACATAGTTCAAATTTCCTTATTCACCCAGGGAGCACAAAGATGTATCGAGATCTCCGAGAAAACTTTTGGTGGGATAATATGAAGAAGGAGATCGCCGAATATACATCAAAGTGCCTTGTGTGTCAGCAAGTGAAGGCAGAGAGGCAGAAGTCTAAAGGGATGATGCAACCATTGCCCATACCTGAATTGAAATGGGAGAACATCACCATGGACTTCATCACTGGACTTCCAAGGACATCCAAAGGCAACAATGCAATCTGGGTTGTTGTGGATCGTCTTACAAAGACTGCACACTTCATTGCTATTCGAGAGGATTTCTCTTTGGATAAACTGGCACAGATATATATCAGGGAAGTCGTACGGTTGCATGGAGTACCACTATCTATTGTGTCTGACCGAGATCCAAGATTTACCTCTAAGTTTTGGAAGAGTCTTCAACATGCTCTGAATACTGAACTAAACTTCAGTACGGCCTATCATCCTCAAACTGATGGCCAATCCGAGCGGACTATCCAAACACTTGAGGATATGTTGAGAGTGTGCTCAATGGACTTTAAAGGAGGATGGGATCAACATCTTCCTCTCGTTGAGTTTTCTTATAATAATAGTTTCCACTCGAGCATCCAAATGGCACCATATGAAGCCCTGTATGGGAAAAGGTGTAGAACACCGGCATGTTGGGATGAGGTCGGTGAACGTAAGCTGCTTGGACCAGAAATGGTCGATGAAATGGTGGAGAAGGTGAAAACCATTCAGCAGCATATCAAGGCAGCCCAAAGTCGACAGAAGAGTTAT
Organism: Viscum album; assembly: GCA_963277665.1. Lineage (NCBI taxonomy): Eukaryota > Viridiplantae > Streptophyta > Magnoliopsida > Santalales > Viscaceae > Viscum > Viscum album. The sequence continues at coordinate 1,917,172,463 of OY728161.1, read as the reverse complement.
GCAGATAATCGTCGACGAGACCTTGAGTTTATAGTCGGAGACATGGTGTTTTTACGCATATCTCCGTGGAAGAAGGTCATGAGGTTTGGAAAGAAATGGAAGTTATGTCCAAGGTACATCGGCCCATTCGAGATTCTTGATCGTGTTGGGGCAGTGGCCTATCGACTAGAACTTCCACCGACTATGTCCAAGGTGCATGATGTCTTTCATGTATCCCTCTTAAGGAAGTACATATCGGACCCTTCACATGTACTCTCTTCCGAGGTGGTACAATTGGAAGATGATCTTTCTTATGAGGAGCAACCAGTGAAGATCTTAGATCGTAGAGAAAAAGTTCTACAAAATAAGACAATGCCCCTCGTCAAGGTGTTATGGAGAAACCATAAGTTTGAAGAAGCAACTTGGGAGTCGGAGGATATGATGAAGCTAAGTTACCCACATTTGTTTTAGTGTGGGAAAAGGAAAATTTCGAGGGCGAAATTTCTTAAGGGGGGAATGTCGTAACGACCAAAAGTTTCATTAATGGAAAATCCCTCTTGATCCAGTTAAATGTTTCTTTATGAAAAAAATGTATTTATAAGATGTCAACTTCTTTAGTTTTATGTTAAGATTTTTGACCGTTACTTTTTAGCCGTTGAGCAGTGATCATCTGAGTAGTATAAATATAAGGCTTTAATGAACCCATTTCTACTCAGGCAAAGGAAGCGATGGCCTCGTCCAGTAGAATTTCCCCTTACGAAGCCCATTTGTCAGAGCGCAGAAAAGAGGTGGCGTCTTTCGGCTTTGCCCTTGACCAAGCCCAAGCTGAGCTTCATCAAGTCAAGCTCGAATGTGATCGTCTACGGGAAAAGTGGAAGTTGATTGAAATTACCACTCGAGCGATGTTATCCGAGCCGCACCAAGAGTCTGTCACCATCGCAAACCTTACCCTTAGGTCTTATGCGGCTATTTTAAGGGGTTATGTAACAAATAAGTAGCACCATGTTCATGTACATTATTTTTTGTATATAATAATGAATATAATTTCTAGTCATTTTTGATACTTTGTAATTAGTTTTTAAAGTACAAATGGTGTTTTTAGTTATTATTTAATTAAGAATTATATTTTATTAAATTAAAGGATTTTTGAATTAAATATTAGTTTAATAAAATATTATTATTAATATTAAATTAATTTATTATTAAGTATAAATTATCTTATAATTTTATTAATGCAATTAAAATTTTTATTAAGGTTTGAAAGCCATTTCTGTCAAAACCCGTGATTTTTTTTATAAATGTCGGTTTTTATTTTAAAAGTGAAAATTCACATATTTAGAAAATTATTTACATAAAATAAATATTATTTTTGGAATCAGGACGTCGAAATTATCCAACGGTGAATTTTTCATAATTTTCTGAGACAGTCAAATTTTTGGGTAAAAATTAAATACCATTTAAATATATAATGTGGTTTATGACATCATAATGACCGAATGGTAATGTAATAAAATACCATAATCCTTATGTTCGGCAAATATGTATTTTATCATTAAAATAATGAGGTTTTGGGTTTGTTTGACTTACTCTTCAAAGCATTAATGGAGCCCTCAAGACTTATTCAACACTTTGCCTTTTTAAATTAATTTCCATGGGAGTGTGACTTACCTCCACATAAGCAACCCTAATTTTTTAATAAGTTCGGACCTTGGAATTGTAAAATATTTTTTTCCTCTTTCCTTTTCCAGAAAACATGGGCAAATACCATGGGATGGTTTGTGGCTTGGATTATTTTAATATAAGTGGTCCCAAACCTAAATAATAAAAAATTCTCTCACCTTTCCTATATAAACCCACCCAAGCTCCCACTTCCTCCTCACTCAAAGCCCTTGAATTTCGTCCAAACTCTGCCCTACTCTCTATAGAATCCTCTCAAGGTGCCCCAAGCTCCCAAGAAGCCTCTCACAAGCCTCTCTCTAGCCTTTGGAAGCACACTTCCAAGTAAGGGGTTTTCTTCCTTTCTCATTTTTGTCAATTTTCTTTAAGTCGTATTTCCTTTTTTTTATTTCAATTATGAATGTTGGGGTATGGTTTCGCACCTCCCCCATACTGCCCTCTTATTGTTTCAATGATGGTAGAACCCTTTCTCTCTCATTAAATTCCTCCCATGTATACCCGTTACTATGCCGAAATTCCGAAAGGAACTTCTCTCTCTTCTTTTACATTCAAGCAATACTTTTGAATCATGAATCTAAATTCCATTTCTATTGATGGGACATGTATATATATGATCTCCTTACTGTCCATTACATGTAAATATGATGAGGAACCCCTTTTTCTCTCATCAATATTTTTTATGAATTCTTATGTCACGCCGTTATGCTGCCGAAATCGCACCGATTTTCTAAGCCAATGTCTTTGTGTAGTGAATACCATGCCCATTTCTCCATCAAGGGTATTCACCTTTATGAACATTTACATATTGATTATAAATTTTCATGTATTAATTCCACATTCCTTTATCGTGGAAGAAATGATTATGTTTTTTAAATCCATGTTTTATGATCCATGTGGCACACTTATGCATGAAATGAAATGTTTAAGAAAGGTGCGCCCATTATAGCGCTCCGATGCATTGGATAAAGTATAGTATCATGATACGTCATGTGCAATGAGTGTTGACTCATGATAATTCAAGTGCAACGAGGGTTTACTCATGTATCAAGTGCAATGAGGGTTTACTCATGCTCCATGTGCAATGAGCCTTGGCTCATGCTAATTCAATGTTAAGTGTTGTCGCCACATTTCCATGTTATGGTTATCATGCTTTATCATGCCTTTATGTTAATGTTTCTATTATGCTCTATTGATATGCCTATTTCCTAACATGTATTGTAGTCCTCATGTTATTCATTGTGTACTCCCTTACTGGGCCTTATAGCTCACCCTTTTCTTATGCATGTCCTCAGGTTATCCCATGCAATGCTAAGTACGAAGGAATGTAGTGGTCATGTAAAGGAAGTTTTCAATAAAGATGTTGAATTTCAAGTTTAAAGTTTTTATGTAATGATCCTAAGCCCCAAAGACCCTGAGCCTCTCGATCTTCTTTGTTGTATCAAGTGAAGTTTCATGTAATAAAGCATGCTTAAGTTGTAATAAAAAGCCGAGTTGTCATAAAAATAGTGTAAATGTGTTAAATCAAGAGTTAATGGATTAAAATGTCACAAAACATGATCTTAAAATGGGTGTATAAGATTATAAATGAACAAATATAGATAAAAAACTATATAAATTAACCAACATGATAAAATTAATGATAAATATACTATATTTATGATATTTTATTAATTTTTAGAGATGGTATAATCACCTAGAAAACATATATAATGTTGAAACAAATATGGGGAATGTAATAAAAATATCATGTAAATTATATCATAAAATTATAATTAATATTTAACAGATAATATATGATATTACTATAATATAATGGATATATAAAAACAATAAGTGATTTTTATTTTTTTAATATTCACATTTCATCATTATATCTATTCCTTTGAACTCAATATATATGAATAGTGATTAAAATTACATTAAATATTATTAAATATATAATTTTATCAAAATCATTATAAAATCATAAAAACCCTATATTTAATCAATTTTTTGAGACATATATTCATATATCTTTAATGTTACCTATATATATCACATGAAATTTATAAAATTGCCTTCATAACACTTAGAAAATGATTTTTTATAACATTTAATGCTAAAAGTGTTAATGAGGGGTTTAAACCACAATATTTGTATCACAATGACACATAAAAATTTCCAAAATTTATTTGATGAAATTATTTACAACATATATGCTTTAATATTAAATATATTACACTATGAATGCTTTTTATATGATTTAGAAACATGTTATATATTAATTTTTCATGTATTTACAATACTTCCACCCAACTCACTTGTAAAAGGGAACCTCATCTCCTCTCTTACTCACACATAATGAGGAATTTATGTATTCTATGAAAAATCTAGATACATCCTTAAGCTTCATTACTATATCAATGAGGCTCTGGTCTCACAAAAATACCAACCTAGAAGGCTTATAGAGTTATGAAAATGAGGTTTTCTAAAGAAGATTTATAAATCTTAACTTAGTGTTTCCATATATATATATATATATCATTTTAAACCTCCTTATAATAATATATAGTTATGATTATATGATAAAACTAGTATCTTTTATAAAACAAAATGCTATTATGACTTTAGAAACCCTCATTTTCATCTCTTTTTTATCATATTGGAAATGAAAACATCGCTAGAGCATACGTGTTGATTACCACATCCGTAGAGAGATTAATTTCATTTTTAAATACATGGTCATGTGGATATTAATTATGATTTATATAATGAATATATATTATATTAATAACTTACATATTATTCTATAAGAATAATACATTACATAACTCTTTACCTTTACATCTGTTGAAAAATAATAATGTCGTTTATGAGAATGTGTGAACAACTACCTGCACAAAGCGATGCAATTAAATTTTCATGTGATTATTTCATGAATTGTTTAAAAATTTTATTTAATTTATATAAATGATAATTATTAATTGATTAATTTTTTGGGTATTAGGTCACCATAACACCTTTTACCATGGTCAACCTACCGATGTTATTTGGCAATTATGAACTGAATGCCCTCAAAACATCTATTTTAATCTTAATCAATTTGTTAATTAAATAATTGATTATAATAATTAAAGTAAAAATAATAATGAAATTATAATAAACTTGAAATAATATATATGGAATTCATAAAACCAATAAAATCTTATTATTCATTATTTAGAAAACATATAAATCAAGGTAAAAAGATTTGGTGTATCCCATTTACTTCTATGAGACATATTCCATATTCAACCCATGAATATTTTATGTGGTTTATATACTACCCATGAATGAATATTATAATTTAAAAACCCATATATGGTTCTCTCTTTATTTATGTTTTGATTTAGATATTACAAAACCAGTAAGGGTTCATCCCCTCAATATTTTTCATTAGGACCTAAATCATGTTATACACTTATTAGTATAAATAGAATGTATAATTCACATTTAAAATTTTATATCATGAATCTCATTATATATATGGTGTTTATAGTTGAATTTTATTTCATTTTACTCAAGTTATTTTGGATTAAAATTCTATTAAAGCAGTAAGGGTTTATGTTATATTCTAATTTAATTTTGAGATTGATTAAGCTCAATTTAAATTGAGGGAAATTAAATGGTCCATAACCTTTAAACACCATTTATTATCTTACCCGATATTATTCCAATAATTTCCATGAAAAAATTACTATTTTCTCTCTTTGGTACATAAAATAAATGAGGAAATGTTTTTCATAAAAAAGTTTTTATTTTCTCCATGGTCAATATATTATTTCTTCTATTTCCATCTCCCTAAAAAATCAAATATTTCATAGTTATATGATGAAAATTATTATTTAATTTTATTTTAAACCATAAATTAATTTCATTTTGATGTTTTAAAAAGGTTGTTTTTATAATATTTTCCAAACTAGTTATTTATGACTTTTGAAAAATGGTGTAAAAGGGACATTTTTAACATTTAATGCACAAAATGATTTTCCAATAATCATATATATTATTTAATTTCCATTTTACCTTAAAAAATTTCATTTTTATTTTCAATGAAATCCATTTTATTAGTATTCTGTAACTTTTTACTTATATTTTTATCAATGGAAAAACACATTTTTCTGATGTTTTCAAAGAAAATTTTTAATGTTATTTAATAGTGTTTTCACCTATGTCAATGAAATTTAATTATTGTTATGTTTCATTAGGGATAAAAAATAAATATACCATCCAATATATTTCTATTTATGACTGATGATCACTTTTTTCTATATGTTTATAGGGGAAAATAATGTCATTTTTTATGTTGTGTTTAAAAAAATTATGTTTTATATTGATAATTCACTTTATTTTTACTATTTTGACAAATTAATTGGATATAGTGTGTGATGATAGGAGCCCATAATATCCAATTGATCTATCTATAGGTCTCATGAGACAAACTAGATTGGTTATTTAGTGTAGTCATTAATTACATATGTTTTATGTCTTGGAATGAGTGATTAAATGTAAGATTATTCATTCTAATACTATGTATTCCATAATCATGAAATCATTAATTGTTATCCAAGTGAGTATATATATTTTCCATTAATATATTTAAGATTCATGTTATTTTATGGTTTTTAGTGAAATCATTTCATTTCATAAGGTATGAAAATGAGATTATGATTTAACATAATTATATATAACTACTATTGGTGAAAATATTGTTTTTAGGGAAAAAATTTCATGTTTTAAAAAAATACCTCCATTAATTGTGATTTTTTTGTTAATAGTTTTTTTTGAAATGTTTAATGAAAAATAATGAGAAATTATATAAATTTAAAGGGTACCAATTTGGTTATTTTTTAATTTAAGAGTATTATTAGATAAATAATATATTTATATGGGTTATCATGTTTTCAAGAGTGATAATAGTTTTCCTTCATTTTTATATCCGTTATTGATATTTTTTTTAATCCCATATTATCAAAAAAAATTCATATGATATAAGGATGAGTATTAACTATATTAGGGATTATATTTATATTTTGGTGTATCACCTTAAAATATAAAAGTGTGTTTTTAATGAAAAATGAATGTAAATTTAATAATATGGTTTTTGTTGAATGAAGTGGTACATGACTCGAAGTGTGCACATTGTATAAAAAGGGGTTGATATGTAGTTATTTTTCTTATTTCTATAGATGATACTAGATATGTAATAAATAGAAAACCATGTTATAAATCACATAATAATGGCTTGTTTATGTTAGATGGTGTTATGCCAGTAGTTTGAATCTATTTATCAATTAATGTGTTAAAGTTTGTCATTTAATATTAATTTCATTCATTATATAATATTTTGTAATTTTTTAGTTGAATATAATGGTAAATATATTTTTTGGATATTTTTATTCTTTTGAACTTTTTTTGGACTTATTCATTATTTAGGTTTGGATTTTTATTTTTGAATGTTCTATGTTGATATATTGTAGTCTAACTATTCATTTAATATTTTTTCCCTGGTAGTTCTTATAGTAATGTTATTTTATGTGATTCTAAATACATAATAACTTCTACATGTATATTCAATATTGTAAGTTTCTACTGGTTATGTGATTACAATATTAAACTTATGAATTTTTTGGGATAATTAATTATTCTTATAATTAAATAGTTTTTTTGAATTCATTGATTTTTATTAGATAAAACATGATTATGTATTATTTTAAATATATTTAGATAATGGATTTGAAAATATTTAAAATAAAATAGTTTCATGAGACACAATTAATGTAAATATGATGAAGGAAAAAATATAGGAAAAGACATAAATTTATGAGTCACTTAAACAATAAGATATAATTTCAGAAAATGATATAAATTTTTTATGGGATTTATTATTAATTTTATATTTTATGTGATATAATTATATTATAAAAAAATTATTTGAATATCACATTATTATAAAAATATTTTATTTTCTGACTTTCTATTACTCAAATTATATAAAATCTAATATTTATATGATATTAATGTATTTTATACCATATAGTATATGTTTTAGTTTTTATCATGTATTTTTATAATTAATGCAAGTTGTGTTTTTATATGAATATTTATCAATAGTATATTAATGGATAAAATTTATATCATTTTATAATATAATAAGCCATGATATTTTATGTTATTGGAGTAGTTTTTAGATTTTTTTATAAATCAATTTGTAGATGGAAGATGAATTCACCATATCCTTATTATAATATCAAATGATTTTTGGGAAGCTATAAATCATACATCATGTTGATATATATTCTATTATCCTCAAGATATGTGAGATAGATTTGGGATTGGGAATCGGAGTATTCATACTTCTGGATGTGTTACCATCATATGAATTAATAACATTCTATATCAATATTGGAGAATAAAATTTATAAAATTATTAGCAATGATTTTGGTGTTGCAATACAATATACTGAAGAATTTAACATATCACCAAGATCAAATTCTAATTTTTTTAATATTGATTTAATAATGAGACTAACTACAAAATCAACTATATTTTATGAATTAGTTAAATATCAAAAATAAAAAAATTTCTTTGGTTTTAGCCAATATATAGAATTTTTCATTTAAACTATAGTCACAGAATATCAAGTGTTAATATGAATTTATAGATAATTAAACTTTGATGTTATAATATCTTCTTCATGACACATTTTTGAAATATATGATACCATGTTCATTATATAACATGAAGAATATTTATTTCAATATCAGTCTCAAATATAAAAAGATACATCATGGAGTCTATTCCCTAGAACCAACTTCTATTTACTTTTTGAGAACATGTAATCATATTTTTGAATATTTATAAACTCATCATCACATCATGATTATTATTATATGTAACATAGTATATGATAAGGTCCTAAGAGTAGTTGTCTCACTAAAAGTTTATTATAGTTCCCCTCTACAATGACAACCCAGAAGTGTCATGATAGTATATTTGAAAATATTATCTATAGGTGGATGGAATAATTTGATAGAAAAAATGATTCCAGATATCAGGATTAGAGACTCAAAAAATATTGTGGCATCTTCTCATGGTGTATCCCCCTTGTAATATCTATTGTAGAATATTATGAGGATGAGACCTGGCAGTTGGAAATCCACATTTATATGTTTTATTATATTTTCCTTTCCATATAAATGTATACTTTTAATTAGTCTTTAGGAATGTTATTAATGATTATTATAACACACATACTTCAATTTATAGACAAAAATCTTGAAAATATATGTTTATGGTGAGGTATGATTAGTTGGGAATGTCATGAGTAATATGTCCTTAATAATAATATGAGAAATAATTTTTCCTTTTATTTTTTAAGTGAAGATGATATCTTAGTCCATTTGATATAAGTGATATTAATTAAATAAATCCATGGACACAATGTTTTATAGGAATGTTCGATTTTGAAAAATTGAAATAAAGAGACGTCGAGCACATTGGTTGATGTGTCCAACATGAAAACTTCTTAATTATAGATATAATGATAAATGGGTTATATTATAAAGTTAGTGTCCTTATGAGGTATTATGTAATTGCAATATTAACTTATTTCTATATGTGATCCTTGGATTGTCTCTAGATGTTAACCTTTGACTTTTGGCTACATCAAATAATGCCATTGAGAAAGATGCCTAAAGGGACACACACTAAGTGTATCTAAAATCCTAGTTAAATAAAATATTATTCATTTATTATTTAACATGTTTAATGAATTGTATTTTTCATGTGGTATAATAATTATTCATGTTTTATTGATCTCATATATTCCATCATCGATTATTCAAAAGAATATTATTTTAGAGGAATATTTAATAAATGTTTATTTTATATTTAATGAATATAATATATACTTATTAATTAGATAATAATTCAGTGATATTTAATTATTAAATAAATAGACATTATTCAATTCTTTAAAAATATTGTAGAGGACTGGTGGATTGAGTTTAATGGTTACGTGAGAAACAATGTATATTAAATATTATTTGATTAAAGATTATTTAATTTAATTTATGAGTTTAGTGGATGTTAAAAAATAATAATAATTTTATTATCATTATATACATGGGGTTCTTTAATGTATAAATAAATAATAAAGTTATCTTCTGAAATTATTTATTTCTAATCGTATGTTTAAATAAACCCAATTACAATATTTTTCATGATATCCAATTCATTTTGTTATGAAAAATGAATTCAAAAAATCCCCTCAAATCCCTAGAGAGATCTTTTCTCCATGAACACACTCAACAATGAAAATATATCTTCCTTAAACTCCCAATCATGAGACTAGATATATATAAAATAATCCATTGGAAGCAATTCTTGAGGTTATCTATGATGAAATATGTAAGCCTCAGGTCCTTCCGTGATAGCACCCAACGATTCCTATGGTGAAGATCATTGTTTTTTGGAACACGTTCAAATCACTGATAGAGGGAATATTCCAATGATTCCTACAATTAAACTATTATAAAACATATATCCATTCTTATATCCATCAAAGAAGAAATAGCATCTCACAAGGTAATTATTTATTTTCTTAAATTATTTATAAATAATTTGTGACGTTCCTATTTTTTGGTTCCGGAATATTATCCCCTGTCAGTATTCCTTGATAAAAATTTATTAATCATGGTGTTTATCATCATGTAAATATCATATTTATCAATGATCCTGACAAAAAGAAATGTTGGGAAAGAATCTTCACATTCTTCTGTTACGCCTGAAACCATCAAGTGGTATCAGAGCGGGTCAAATAACGGATCATACTTGTTTAATGATTGTTGATTGATTTACATATATGTAATTGGTTTTTAATTTCAGTTTAGTCATTATTCAGTCCAAATTGATTGATCTACTTCCTTATCATTATTATACTCTAATATAATCGAATAGATTAATTTTATGAAAAAAAATTGATGATATCATCAAGAGTTATTCAAGTAGGATAACACAAGAGTACACGTCCTATAACCCAGAGGTACATGCCATGTACTAGATTTTAATGAATAATAATTAATTTAAAATTAATTCATGGGATGTTTATTTTTTACACATGGTGTAATTAGTTATACAAATTGTGTTGATTTGGCCATCCTAGTGCACATTCTGCTAGAGTACACCCTATGTAGCTTCTGTACACAATGTGTAGTTCTATAGTCATAGACGAGTTTTGTATCTTCTTACACGGCTTACCAACCTGGTGAATTTGTATCTTGAAGACCAAATGACATGTAACCGATTTATACACTTTATGCTACATCATTTTCTATGGCATGGTTACACACCGAGTCCCTAGGCACGTGCCACATATAGAGTGTGAACAAACATACACACTACGTAGCTTTAATGTACACACCAAGTAAGTTGAAAAAATATAGATAACTAAAATTAATTTATTATATTGTACCAACATTATCAATATGTACTTGTGTGTGGTCATTTGTTTGATAGGGTACTCAATGTTATGGGTTTCAATATATATAAATTCATAATTAATTTCTATATAATGTTTGGATCTGAATACAAGGTATGAACCAGATTATAGTTATTACTCAACATGCATTGATGCATAACATGATACAGAAAAATCATGTAATTTATGTAATCATTATTTTGATAGTACACATCATGAATGTATGTGATATGTTTTTTATACCACATGTCGCAATAGTAATCAATATACAAGTACATTACATGTTGGGTAGTTCGAATGGATTCTCACCATGTTTCCTCCATGGTACATTTATGTACACATTTAATTTTGAATAAATTTATTTAATTAGTTTAAAATTATGATGTATGAGAATCTCAAGGAAATTCAGAAGATAATTCAGATAACTAAATTGATTAATTGAGGAATATAATTAATTAATTCAAGAAAAATTTATTTTAAATAAGAAATATTAATTATTGAATGATCTTTTAACAAAATTTATAATTCATTCCATGAATTTGGATGATCATATTCATTGGATACACCATTGTATGTGATCACTCTCATTTAATTTATTACTATATTAAATTGTTGTTCCAAATTAGATCTCTCATTTTATTATATAAGGGCCTACATGCCCATAGTTTCTTTTATGAAATCCCAATGCCCTCAAATGCGTGTGACCAAAATCAAATGTAATAGATGGAACTCCCAAGATAGTGGAATTGGTTTATGTTTGGAGTCATGAAGAAACCAATACAAGAGAGATACAGAGGTGGACAGGTGGAGAAATACAACATGAACTATAAATAGTAAATGTGTTTCCCCCTAGGTTGATGGCTAGTTTATCAACTGATATATAAGTTAGACATTATTAAAAGAATATTGTCAGACCACATTATTATTTTATCTCTTTCAAGTTCCATGGTTATTTAATGATGGATATTTTTTCATGGTCACATCAGTTAATGAAGTAATAATAATGCAAGATAAAAATAAAATAAACTATTTTACATGTAAATATTATCTAATACATGGTTAATAATAAAATATAAAATCCACCAATTACATATGTTTATTTGGTATAGTATTCCACTACTTCAGTTAAAATTGAACCATAGTTCAAAGTGATTGACAAACAAAATATGGGGTTCTTTCAATAATTAGGGAATTATAACATGATTTTTTTTGGGATGAAAAAACTTATTTCCCATAAAGGTATAACTTCCAATGAATATTATAGTGTAAATGAGAGATAAAATTGTAGGAAATACAATTAAAGGATTTTAATATTGGTGATTCCACTATAAATCATGTGATCATGTATTAATGTAGTTGGAATTTGGAATGCCTACCTAAAACCCTTGAAATTTTATGTCAAGATGAATTTGGGGTGATGTGACGGGGCATATGGATCCTTTACACTAGAATTACAAGGAAAATTGATATTTAGAATCCAATGGTGAGGCCGATTGTGTTTCAATAAAAATAATGGGATATAAATAATTATAATATTATTAATTAATTTAAATTTTATTTGAAAAAGTACTAAAACAGGGATATTATTATTTTTGTAAAAAAATAAAATGAATTCAAACTTATCACTCTGATCCATACATAATAAGGGTAGAATTATCATTTTCACTAATTTCAAAGATTGTAAATGGAACATTCAGGTTACCCTATTTCATGAAATAAAATTATATGTGATGAATGAACCTACTCCCAATGTGTCTGGTAATGAGGCTAGTGGGGAACAGTTGTCTCTCTATGATAAATATTTTAATGATGCTAATAATGTACAATGTTTCATACTATCATCCATGAACTATGAGTTTTTAAATAAGATGAGGACATTAATTTATATAGCATGATGCCTCACCATATAGATATCAATAAAGAGGAGGTGAGACAAGAGAGATATGAGAACATAAATGCTTTTTAACTAATATTCATGGAGAGTATGCACCGCCTAGGCCTAATTCAGTCATGATTATTGAGTACATTGAACACTTGGACATATTAGTGATAAAATTATCAGTTTAGTTTCACATGGATCTCATAATTTCCTCACAACCCATGTCCTTCACTTGTATTATTTTTAATTTATTACATGATTAATAATGAGAAAAGAATTCAAAACTTATTACTTTTATGATCAAGGTGGAAAAGGAAATTGGTAATGATAAACCAATGATCCTTATGGTGAATAACAAAAGAATGAAAAAGTAAAAGGGGACCAAGAATCATAATAAGTCAAATACTAGAGTTCTTTCAATCCAATAAGAGGAGGATCTAGAGGTAGGGAATGGGAAATGAGGTAGTCTATTTTTCACATGGAAAGGAAGGATATTGAATGAAGAACTGCACCCAGAACGAAGGGGAATCTAAAGGTCCATTCCTTATTGATTGTAACATCTCAATATTTACCCATTATTATTAGATATATCTTTTGGTGCTCATATATATATATATATATATATATATCCAAATGCAGAAACCAAGTTGATTTTAGAATATTTCTATAATAGAGGTGGATTTTATAGCTTCCATTGGTGTGATGTCGGATGCTCTAGCCAGTGGTGACTACCAAAATTCATTTCCAATGGGAATGATTTTGGTTTTAAGGTATTTTTATTATGTACCAACTCTTATAAAGAACATAATTTATGTATCATGACATGATATAGATGGTTTTATTTATATATTTGGGAATAAAATTTACATATTTTTTATGAATAACAAATGATGTGTTATAAAAATTTAAATAACAATCATTATGTATAAAACTAATAAAACCTTGTATTGAAGAAATATAGAAAAATGAAGTCCCCATGACTAATAAAAAAAATATTATGGAATCACCATCTTGGTCCTGTAAATGAGATGGAAATGAAAATGTTATTTTAATATGGTTATTTAGACTCTTTTTATTTAAAACCACTTGAAATATATCAAAATTCATTACAAGGAAAAATGACCAAACTATTATTCAGTGGATAGGGTGAAAGGGTCACAAAGCTTCTACAATTGGTAGACACATATATGTGAGGATAATTTTTACTAGAAGCTATAAGTGGTTATTCCTACTTTGAATCATTTTCTAAGGACATTCTTAGATAAGTCTATATCTACATTATGAGATATATGTTTTAATCATTTGGGAAATTAAAATTATTCAAGAATGATTTAGAGAATAAATCTAGATCGAAATTAAAGATGTTTTGATCATATCGAAGTGATGAATATAAAAACCATGATCCTATCGACTTTCTAAAAGAGCTTCAGATTATATTTTAAGTCACTACATGTTATAGACCATAGCGGAATGGTTTTAGTGAATGGAGAATCTATACCTTGTTAGACGTGGTAAGTTCAATGATGTGTCATGAAGATAATCCATTATCATTTTGTGGATATCCATTAAAAAATATGAGATATACAATAAAATCAGTATCAAACAAAGTAGAAAATGGATTTTTTTGAGTTATACGTTCTAAAGAAACCCTTTTGGTTGTATACACATGTATGGGGTTACAAGTAAATTATTATTGCCATATTAGGTAACAAACTGGAACCCTGGGAAAAATGTGTATCTTTATCAGGTATCCTAAGGAAACAATGGGATAATACATATATAACCCATTATATATGAATTTTAATACCTCTAAACAATCCATGATTCTTAAGGGAGATAATATCCTAAAAAATGATTGTGGGAAAATTATTTTCATCAATGAAGTTGGTGCTCAAGAAAAACAAGAGTTGTTATAGGAACAAATTCTATAGGTCCCTTGGGAAGAAGTTGTTCTTAAAAAAAATTACTATGTAGAAGTACTAGAGAGTTAAGATAACTAGAGAGATGTGGTTTTATAGTCACTGAATATGGTGACACATTACTGATTGGTAATGAAGAAAGTACCTCCCATTAAGATGAAGTGGAGATCTTAGAAGCTGCAAGATGGTAAGAATATATGAATTCTGAAATGGATTTCATTTATCAGAACCATGTTTGGGTCCTGTTTTATGTGCCATTAAATGGAACTCCTATAGGGTAAAAATCGATATTCTTGAAAAATATATACATGAAATGTTATGTAAATTACTGTAAATAAATGCTCATGAATAAATGGTTGAAATATCATCTGGAATGGACTATGATGAAACATTTTCACCAGTTTCAATTTTTTAATCCATCAAACATCTCTATAATATAGCAGCATAACATGACTATGCAATTTAGAATATGGAAGAAAATTTTGATTTTCTTAATTGGAACCATTAGCAAGAGGTCTATATGAAACAAAAAGAAGATTTTGTGACTCTAGGTGATGGAAAAAATATTTTCAATTTAGATAGATCCATTTATGGAATGAAGTAAGAATTCTTGACATGGAATATTTGCTTCGATGAAGTAATAAAAAAATTTGGTTTAACTATGAATAAATTTAAGTCAGGTTTTTTCAAGAGGTTTAGTGGAAATGAATTCTCAATTCTAGATGTATGTACTGATGACATATTAGATATTAGAAATGACATACTAGTCTTACAGTGTGTCAAGGACTTGTTGAACAAGTTTTTCTCAATGAAGGACATTGGTGATCTAACCTATTTTATAGGGATAAAGATAATTTTTGATAATCTATTAGGATGCTTGTACTATGTCAAATTATATTCATTAACCATTTACTAATGATACTTAGTATGGAACAATCCAAGAGGGGATTGGTTCCAGTTTCACAGAGTATACGTTTTTTTATGAAAATGTTTTCTTAGACACAAAATGAGAAAGATTTAATGAGTAATATCCCAAATTCTTCTATTATATGCTCAATTATGTATGGCAGGTTATGTACTAAACTTCATGCTTCTTATGCATTGAGCATGGTCAAAAAAGATATCATAAAGATCTAGTAGAATGTCACTGGTCTATTATTATGGTTATCTGTAAGTATAAAATAAAAATTAGGGATATGTTCTTGATGTATATAGGATATGAGAAGCTAGCCATCTGGGGTTATAAAGGTGCTATTTTACAAACATATCATATTGTTTTGAAGTCATAGTCGGGATATGTTTTCTCTCTCAACAGAGGAGTTGAGAGTTGGATGAGTTCAAAGAATCTAGTTTTCATTGATTCTATAACGGAGTCTGAGTATATAACAACTTATGAAGAATCCAAGGAGTCCATTTTGATACATGATTTTATCCAATAGTTTATGTGGTACCTATTAGTAAATAACCTATTACATTATATTTTGACAACATTGTCATGGTGGATCTTGTAAAAGAGACAATGTCAAACCGATGAACAAAGCACATACATCAAGGTGAAGATACAATAAATAGATGTCTCACAAAATAAAACACGGCAGACCCATTTACTAAAGGCCTATATCATCAAAATAATGAATATCATGTGATATTTAGCATACTAAAGGTTCCTAGTAGTTGGATCTAGTGAAAGTGGGAGTCTGTTTGAGTTGGTTCCCTAGATGAAACATCTATGTACTCTATGATAAAATTTATTCACCATTTTGAAAATTAAAAAACTCCTTATCACATCGTGATTGTTTTTTGTGTAATATAGTATGTGATATTTTAATAAGAGAATTTGTCACACTAAAATGTCATAGAAGTTCTCTACTATAATGATAACCCAGAAGTGAAATGACAATATCATTAAATATGTATTCTATATCTGAATGGAATAAATATAGGGAGGAAAATAATTCAGGTTATTAGTGTTCAATACCAATAAGACTTCTTGAAATACTCTCTTGGTATACTCCCCTAGTAATATCTAGTGTAGGATATTATAAGAATGAGACTCAATAGTATGAAATCCACAATTTTATATTTTAATGGATATTCCTATCTTAGAATGTGTTCATTGACCCTTAAAATTTAATATTATTATAAATGAGTATTATAAGTCACAAACTTTGATGTATTGATAAAAACCATGATGGTACATGTTTTTGGGGTGGTAGGATATGTTTGGATCACCATAAGTAATTTTAAATTAATGATTTATATGAGAAAGGATTTGACCCTTATTTTCATTAACGAATTTTGGAATATTATTCCCTTTGATGGAAATAATATAGCCTCAATAAATCCATGGCCATGAAGTTCTATACGAAATGTTTTATTTCAATAAATTCAATGAAATAGACATCAAGTACATAATTGGATGGCACTAGCATGCAACCCAATTGATTAGAGATATCCTGATAATGGGATTATTTTTTAAAAAAATTTTCCCTATAAGGTATGATTTCATTGTGGCAGTAAGTAATTTCTCTATGGGTTCCATGCTGTGTTGTTAGATTCTATCCTTGGATTGTAGTCTTCTTTTCCTAATTGTACTAAAAAATTGGCCTAGAGGGTCACATACAAAGTGTATCCTTAGTCTCAGTTGAATTTGATATTATATAATTATTATTTAACAAGTGTAATTAATATTATTCCTTCACTTTTTTTTAATAATTATTCAATATTTTTAGATTATATATATTATTTCACCATTTATTTGAGATAATATTATATGAGCGGAATAATTAATAAATTTTTATTTTTAATTTAGTGAATATATTAATAATTAATTTATTAGTGAATAATGTAGTGATATTTATTTATTAAAATTAGTAGTTTTTTTTTCAAGGATTAATAAATATTGAAGAGGAATGGTGGACTGAGTTAATGGTCTTGTGAGAAATAATATATATTTAATATTATTTTATTAAATAATATTTAATTTAATTCAAGAGTTTAGTGATTGTCACGAAATAATATTAATTTTATTATTATTATTATAGACGTGGGGTTCCTTATCGATTAAATAAACAATTAAGGGAAATTTTGCAACTATTTATTTCTAACCCTAGTTGTATGTAAACCAAATTATATATATTTTTTCAAGAAAACTAATTCATCTTGTTGTGCACAATGAATCCACATAATCCTCTTGAAACCCTAGATTGTTTCATTTCCAATGAATTATCTCAAGAATGGAGAGTGATATTCCTCCACATTCCACTTTAGAGTCTAGATATATCATGAATAATAATTTGGAAATGATTCTAATGTCCATAAAAAATGAACTACTATTGCGTTAGGATATTCCATGCTAGATCCCGAAGATTCCTACAATGATGTTTGAAGATTTGTGGAACATGTGTAGATCACCACTTGATATAATCATCCCATTATTCATACAATGTGATAATGGTAAAATGTAGATCTATTATCATACCCATTAACGGATAAAAAAAATATTCACATGCTAATTATTTATTTTATTAAATTAATTATAAATAATTTGTTATAATCTTGCATTTTGGTTACATAATTTTATCTATTGTCTATATTGTTAAATCCAAATATGTTGATCATGAAATTTAACATCATGAAAATATAATACTAATATTCAATCATGAAAAAATAAAATTTGGTAACAACTGATCATAATATTTTTCTATGCTCAAAACCATCAATAAATGCATGTCATAATGCCTTAATTTTGTATCAGGGTGATGATTCGGATATCAAAAAGTATAAATGTCACTATCATTCTATATTGAAATCAATGAATCATCAAGAATTATTGAATGAATATATTTTTAATAAAAGGGGAAATAAAATTCACATAAATATTTTAGGCAACTCTATATTAAATCTATGTTTACAATGATTTTTCATGTATTCTAAAATGGAGAATATATCTAAATGACATATTATAGAAGAAAATAATGAGGGGTTTTATGAAATCTATGTTATTCAAATCATAAAAATATTATGATTTTTCATTAAAATTTCTCTTTATTATATTAGTAAATCGTCTTTTTAATGTATACCAATGGATTTAGACTATTTTTTACTCTATAAAAAACATATTGTATATGGGAAGTTATATGGATCCCCCATAATAAATATCCATTGATGCCAATTTGAAAAAAAATTATTATTTTGATGATCATTTAATGAAATCAATTACATTAAATTACATAAATACATAAATTTAGAATCTTATTGATGAATTTCATGTGATATTGGATAGTAGTAGAAACACATATAATACTTCAGAAGCGAAATTATTCAAAACGTAGGATTACAAAATTTGGATGATTAGAAATTTACATAGATTATGGAACTTTTATATTATGAAATCTAATCTTGGATAAGAATCTCTATTTAATAATATTAAATTTGAGTTTATAAGAGTGCTACATAGAATAATTTGTTCTTTATTATTTCACGTTACAACCTAATATTCTAAATAAAAACATTATATTTGGTAATGTGTATGACAAACAACACCAGACGTAGAAGGGAATATAACATATCCATGATTTAAAATATAATTATTATTTTAAATAAATTTAATATATTCTATATCATTCAATTAATGTAATATTTATTTAACTAGTATTTCATGAAATAATGACTTTTTTTATATTTTGTGTTACACACAAGATCGAGATTTAGCATACTATAATATAATATTTATATTTATATTTAATATGATAATTATCAACTATCCATTGTAATTAACTATATGAAAATGATTATATAATTTTTGAAAATATTTTTAACAAATTTTTATATAATTATTTGGTGACCAATTAATTTGAAATAAATATTTAAACCAGCTAAATATAAAGGAAATGTTTTGGTAAAAAACTATTTTTATGATTCCAAGGGTGTTTTATCTTAATAAATAAAATAAAATACTATTAGTGAATTATCATAGTAAAATTAATATATTACATATTCAATAAATTTTTTTGACACTAATATTATATATTTGATAGGCACTGGATAAGAACAAATCCAATTTTACGTATAAAAATTTATATTTTTCTAAAGGAATGTTTTCTATCTTTTAATGGAGCACCTATTTTAAAAATAAATTTAGACACTTTGATGAACATTATATGAATAAATGAACTTCATTTTTGAAATAGGAATTAAAATATTATCTTAATTTGTTGCATTATATTTTAATGAGAAGTTTTATTTTATAATGAATAGTGTAAAATACAGAATTTTATTAGAGAACTGACTTTTCATCTAAATAATTTAAAGTTTTAAATTATATTTTTAATTAGGATTAAAGTATAATTACATAAATAATACACATATTAATTCAATATATCTCTTTGGGATAAATTTTATATATAATTTAGATATAAAAATTTAGTAAACTGTTGAGAATTTTCACTTTAAACCATCACTTTCTCGCCATGTCTGTAAGATTAGATTTGAATTTAATCTTTTCACTTTTGTGAATTAAATTTTAAAAAATGGTTATAAATATTTGGAATCAGAATAAAATTTATATTCTTATATGGGGAACTTAATTTTGTCCAAAAATATAAGTAAAAGAAATTAAAATTAATTAAAGCGATTAAGGTTAAAACGTGGTTTTCTGAATTACATTATTTGTATTAAAATTAGTTTTTCACACATAGAGGTTTTTTATTTAATGAATTGGAATTAATATGTATAATCAGTAGGTATAAGTTATCTAGTAATGAAACTTTAAATTGTAGTGTTAAAGTATAAATTACCTAGGTATATAAGAATATACATGTTACCTTAGTAAGAACTATAATGATGAAATTGAGTAAACATAAAGACTAAGGAAAAAAATGATAAAAATGATTTTCTTTGTGTGAGGTGTAAGTTTTTATCGACCATAATTTACCTACACTACATTATGTTTTAATTTTGTTAGAACATGATGTACGGAAGGTCTATCAATAGTTTTTATCTTCTTATATATACAAGAATTCCACTCATCCTCCACTATAAAATGGAACATACACCCTCACTTATTAACACTAATAAATCCTTTTTTATCTTTCAAAACAAGAAAATATGAGATCCCAACATCCATCTCCTTATCCTAGAAGCCTCACTTTAGGAAGAAAGCTAACCAAGGATGTCCTTTGGTATAAACAAAAAAGAGTTACCTGAAAATGAGGTAACATTCTTCAACAAGCAAGTTTGTTTTATTTTTTATCCACCAATAAAATTCATATTATATATTGAATATATAATAACATAATTATCCTAAATATAATAATATGTTTTTATATTGATTTTATTTCCTACACCTTCACACACCATCACCAAATGAGATATGAAATCATTGTTGGTGTGTACGACCAACTACCGCCTCACGATACGAAGCCGTGCATTCTTCCATTACCACCTTTATTTTTTGGGAATAAGTATGGATTTATTTTTTATATATTATATATATGACACTTATAATTTCTTTATTATTCTGTACTTATTTTACAACACATACCTTCAGGAATTCCATTTTTTGGGAATATGATAACATCATTTATCGACATGTGGACTACCGCCTCCTCAAAGTGATGTGATTCATTCACACTGTACCTGGAATGTATTAAACACAGTTTCAATAAATATATGTTATATATATAATAATATTATAGTTAATTAATAATATACATATATATCATTTAATTTTCATTCTTTTAATAAGATAAATAATAGAAGCAGTGTTCATGCATATGTATGACCTACCATCTCCATGAAAAGTGAATTTAATTTTATATCACTAAATTTTTTATATTACACATATATAATGAATATATATAATATTAAAATCAATTCCAATTTCTTTATATGAGAAAATAAGGATCTAATTAATAGGAACAAAAAATTACATGTAAGAACATACTAAAAAACTGGCAATTAACACTTGAAATGATGAAAGTAATGAATGATTATTAATGAATGGTTTATAATATGTCATAAAAATATATATATATGATATCATAAATATTTATATCATTCATGTATAAGTTAATAAAATTCTTAAAACTATTATACTGGAGGTTAAAGAGAGTTAGACTAAAAGGAAGCATAAGGTAAGGTATTCTCATCTCATATTTTCTTACTTGAGGCGTACTTCATTTTCACCACTTATTTCATTTGTGTTATTTATATAATTACCCTATTTTATTTTATATCATGAATAAAATTATCTTCATGGTATTTCGATCTTAAAATTTAATTATTTCAACTAAGGGGGTTTGAACATAATGTTATCAAGTGGTAAATAAATTTCATATCTCAATTCATTTTCATTAGGATATATTACTTCCTCATTTTCATTAATATTAAATGATTATGTGTATAATAACCTTTGAATATATATTTTTGTATTTATATTTTTAATGTGGATTTATATTTGATAAAAACAATCAATTCATAGGTTTATTCTAACTTCAATTTTATGATCTTTGTAAGGGTTTACATAAAAAAATCATTTTATTCGGGATTGTTTACACTTTAATTTCCATTGAAAGAAGTTTTGTGATCATTATTTAATAAAAAATTAAATTATATTACCATATGTCTTATCAATATTATTTTTAATTAGAATTACCATTTTCCAATAATTTATAACTAAACTGTTTTATGAAAAAAAAACTATGAAAATATTACATTATTTATCTCCTCGATGAGAAATCAGTTTTCCTACAAAACCGTGGTTTCTAAAAATATTTTCAATTTTTAAAAAATTTCAAAATGATTTATAAAATAAATTTTCTCCCATTTTGACCCTTTAAAAATGCTTACAAATTTGATTTCCAAATTAATGTTTTTCCAAAAGTTTTTTCAAAATGAGAAGGATGTTTTCATCAAGAATGTTTTTAAGTATATTTTTATATTTCATCAACAAAAAACAAACCTTATTCATAATAGATATGGTATAATCCATATTTATACAATACTCAATATTACTATGCATGAATTTTGATTATTTTGACCAAGGATAGTATTTCCATCACTTAACTAAATCATTTTCATTGTCATTGAACTCCACTTGAGTTATTCACATTCTAGTGGCATTTGAACATTAAATATATCCTAAATATTCACATTATTTATTATTTATATGAATATTTTATAACTATATTCCATTTTTACATATGGTTTTTACTTTGAATATTATATTATTAAATAAGGAAATATTGATAAATTTGTATTTTTTACTCAATATATATATTTGACTGATTATTGATAATATGGATTATTTGATATATGATGAATTCTTTGGAAAATAGTCAAATGGGTTGGGGACCAATTAAAAAAAGACTCTCAATGCATCATTAGGTTTCATGACAAAACATAATATGGTTTTAACTGAGGTCGTACCCATTTATGAGATACTTAGCATTAATACATGACAATATTAGATTATAGGAATGAATACTTGATGGTATTATATTATTGTAAATAATCCTTGATAATATAAAATTCTTAAAATTAATCCCTGATGGTATGTTTTAGATATCCAAATTTATGAATTCCATCATTATGAATTCTATTATTTATATTCTAGTTGAATATTTTATTATATATAATATCCATTGTTTAGTTTCATGCTCGAGTGAATATTTATATTTAATTATTTTATCACATATTATTTTCTACCAAATTATTTTCATGTTATTAATGTAATGTCTTGGGTTTTAGTTATTTTCCATTCCATTTTTATTACACCTAGTTTATTTATAGCTTCAACTGTACTTTACCCTTACTGAGAATTTTATATAACCCTTAGTTTGTTTCCTTTACCTAGGATTACATGAAGTTCAGTATGAGTGATATACATGGAAACTCGTGATTGAATAATGTTATTCTAAATAGAATTATGTTTTATTTTTTTTATTCATTTGTAATTCAAGACTTATATATGTATCTTGTTTACCAAGACTAGTAAAATAACTATTCTTTCAGGATGAGTTTCCATGTATCTTCTTCCAATGTAAATGTAGTAAGATTCCATCTCTTATCATACTGGGGTTGGGTCCCTATAGTTGGTATAACATGACGTTTAGTAGAAAACTTGAGGACTAGATTTAGGAAAACATAGTTTAGAGAACATTACCATATAATAGACATTGAGAATTATCATAGAATAAAATAGTTATTCATCAAATTAAAATTTATGGATACCATTACTATATTATGAGATTAAGAATAATCATAGGTTTTATGTCTTAAACATCTCTTTTTAGGTTTTAAGTGATTGGAATCATCCGATATTCTAGATATTTTGGAATTTGTTTTGGAATGTATGTGTTAGAGTGGAATAAAATAATCTAAGGAATAAAACTTTTACATTTTATATATATTTTTAAAGGCATTGATAAAATTTTGGGGTACTATATTAATTTTATATTTAGAATTTGAGAAAAAAATAAATTTTGTATTTAAAAGCATTGTAAAAAAATTATTAAATGATTAATTTCATTTCAGGGATGTCCATCATACTTTTTTTGAAATTATATATTAATTATATTAATGTAGTTTAGAAAAAGTACAACCCACATGCAGGGTGAAAACCCATAACATCCAATAAAGTAGTGGGACTTAAACCCTCGATCAAAGAAGGATAAGGGATTCCCACCTACCACTAGCCTACCTGATTTCCAAGTTAATATATAATTTTTATGGGTAAAATAATTGAAAAATAAGTTTTAATTATGAACCAATATTATTAATTATAGGTTTAGATATTAATATATTAATATTTTAAAAATAGTGATACACAAGCATAAATACTTGATTTATTGATATTACGATCTAGGGATTTTAGTTCTTCAAGCATAAAACAATATTTTTTTTAGAAATACATTTTTTGAAGTAATGAATGAATTGAAAATTAATCAAAGAACAATAAAATAATGAAATTGAGTTTATAGTAATATATAAAATTAGTATATTTCTGTATATTCTTAGGTGGTAAAACAAATTTTCAACTTTTGTTAAAAAGATTTTAAAATAATATGATTTGATAGTAATGTCATTTCTGATGATATTGATGATCTGTTTAGACATATTATAAGTATCATTATGTGGCCCTCAAATTTCCATTGATAATTCACATATATTTTTTATCAATTTCATAAAAAATCCCTTCAAATATTTACACTTTTCCTTAATTTCTATATCTTCACTTGTCAATTATGTTCTCCTACTAGTTAGCATAGTTACATGACCATTTCTCTTATCTTTATCTCTTATCAAGATGATACTTTATTAACCCTTTTATGATGTAGGATATCCAAAAAAAATTTAAATATAAATCCCATGACCTTAGAGATCACTTTTAAATTGTGAGGATTCCATTTAATTAGGGTGGGGAGAATGTAACATCCTAAAATTCTAATGTAAGAACATAATATCTTATAGCATGTATGACACACAACTGCAATGGTAGAAGTTAATACAATATACTAATACATGGAAATATATTTACTACATTAAATAAATTTAAAATATTCTATGTATTTAAATTCACATAATACAGATCTATCTTATATCACACATAATAATGAATTTTTTCGATAACTTTCATTACACGCAAGACGGAGTTTAACAAAACATCTATAAAGTCTAAATAATATTATTTAATATGATAGTTATCAACTATCCACATTAATGAAATTTATTAAACAGATTTACTAAATTGGTAAAATATTATTTTCATATGATTATATAATTCTATAGTAATAAATTAAATAGAAATTATTATAAAAACCAATTGAATATAAAGTAAATGTTTTTATAATGAACTGTTTTTATCCATTCAAAGGTATTTTATCTTAATCAATTAAATTAATTACTATTAGTGAATGATATTAATGAAATTTATAAATTAAATATTAAATAACTTGTTTTTAAAATCATACAATATATTTTATAGGTATAAGATAGGAATAAATCCAATTTAATGCATAAAAACTATATTGTTCTAAAGGTATTTTTTCTACCTTTTAACAGTGCACCTATTTTAAATCAATATTTTTAAAATTTTAAATAATTTATATGAAAAAATAAACTTCATTTTGTAAATATGAACATCAAAATTATCTTAGTTTGAGTATTTTTTATATTTCTAAGACATTTCATATTTTGATGAATAATGAAAATACTGAATTTTAAAGGGAAAAAAATTTCATCTTAATAATTTTTTATGTTAAATTATATTTTTAATTATTTTTAAAGAATAATTACGTCCATATTTCATATATTAATTCAATTTTATTCATTTGGATCAATTTTATGTCGAATTTAAATTTTAATATATAGTAAACATTTGACCATATTCACATTAAAAGACTGTATTCTCGCCACGTTTATGGGAGTAGATTAAATTTAAATTTTCCCACTTATATAAATTGAATTTATAGAAATCATCATAAATATTTATAATCATAATAATACTTATAATCTAATAAGTTCAACTTAATTTTTTACCAAAAAATTATTAAAATAAATTATTAATAATTAAAGTGATTATGGTTAAAATGGGGTTTTGCGCATTTTAAGTGTCCGTGTTAAAATTAATTTTACAAAACATAGGATTTTTATAGAATGAATTAGAATTCATATTTAGAATCATTTGGTTTATATTATATAATAAATTAATTTTAAAATATCGTCTTAAAGGTTAAATTAAAAAGTTAAATTAAATGATACAAGAAACCTTAGTAAAAACTATAATAATAAAATTGAGTAAACTTAAATACTAAAGAAAAATGTTAAAAATGCATTTATTTTTGTGTGATTTATGTTTTCATCAACCATAATTTTCCTCCACTCTATTATTCTTAATTTTTTTAAGCACATGATTTATGTTATACCTACCAATAGTGTTTACCTTTTTATATTTAAATGTTTTCCACTCCTCCTCCAATATAAAATTAAATCACTCCCTTCACTTATTGACACATCTAAATCCTTCTGTACTATCCAATCCCTACCTAAATTAGTTGAAATAATACATACTCATATCCTACAATCCTCACTTTAGGATTAAATCTAATCAAGGATTTCAATTTGTATAAACCAAAAGGTGTTTCTTGAAAAAGAGGATACATTATTCAATGAGCACCTTTGTTTAATTTCCTTATCCACGCATTAAATTCATATTATATCTTGATTATATAATTTAATAATTATCCTACCTACACTGAGATATTTTTATATTAGGTTGACAACCTAAACCTTCATACTCAACCATTAAATGTGATGTGAAATCATTGTTCAAGTTTTTGGGGAACGACAATCTCATGTACTAATGTTGTTTTCCTACAATTTTAACCTTCAAATATTGATAATAATGATGGATTTATTATTTATATAATATATATAACAACCATTCTATTTTTTTAACATTAATTCATGATTTATCACATAAAATTACATATTATACAACCCATAATACCGAGAAGTCTATTTTATTTGGGAATTAGGTTCATAACATAACATTTTCAAAATGGGATATAACAACATTATTAAAAACTTATTGAACATGCTTCTAAAATTATATGTATTTTTAAAACTGTATTAGAGAAACTGGGGACGAACATATGAAAGAGGTGAGCTAAAATTCCTTGTAATGGAATAAACCTAACAATAGGTGATACATGTTAGATAGTAGCAATATCAATGGGGAATAAAAAAGTATGAATGATAAACATGAACAATGAGTCATGATATATGAAGATAATAATATCATGGGAAATATGATAACAACATAGAAAACATAATCATAAACATAGGTAAAGGCTAAACCACTATGTCTTCGTGGTGTAAAAATACCTATAAAGGAATCAAGTTCACTCCTTTCCCCAACATGATGCACCATGATACTAAACATTACATAATGCATTGGAAAACAATATAATTTTGGGTGTACCCACCACATTTATTTCATTATCATGCTTAATTTTAGCACATGGATCATACATCATAATAATTTATTTCATAATAAAGGAGTGTAGAATACATATATGTAAGTCCCTATCTAAAAGTATATGTTCAAAAATTTGAACTCCATTGATAGGAAATGGGTATTGTTTTCACTACATAATTCTTTTTTCATGCAAAATTGTGGTGAAATCTCTGCATCATAACGACATCACTTAAATATTCATAAAAATGTGTTTATGAGAAAGAAGGGGGTTTATAATAACAAATACATCAAATTATAACTAATTGGTATATATAAAAATAAATCCTAACATTATAAATTGGAAATAAAAGGCATAATTTAATGGATAAATTTTCATATTGAAAAGAATCCATACTATATTCTGGCATGGTAATAGGTGTATGTAAAGGATAATGTGAGAATTATTAAGAGTGAAAGGGGGATATAATAATTTTTATATTAAATGTACAGTATAGGGAATATGTAAGAACATATACCAACATAATAAAATGGAATTTAAGATACATAACATATAATATATGGTTAAATATAAATTAGAATAGAGAAATCCCTTACTAAATTTTGACATATTAATGGGTGTAGATAAATGATCATAGGAGTCATAATGAGAGTGAAATGGGGATATCATAAATTAAAAATTAAATGAATATTAATAGAAATATGGGAGAATATATTCCAGATTAATTAAATGGAATTTTATAGACATAACATAAAAGATGTTCTTGAATGGAAATGAGAAGAGATAAATCCCTTACAATATTTTTTCATGGTAATGGGTGTACATAATGGTTCATTAGAATGATTTGTGAGATTTTAATTGGTCTCTAATCATGTATAAATAAAACATAATGTATGTGATATATGGAAGAACATATCCCAAAATGAAAAAATGGTAATTAAGAAGTATAATATAAAATAAGTGCTTGAATAAATATAGGAGTGGAAGATCCCTTATAGAATTTCAGTATAGAAATTGATTAGGTTAAAATAAAAATGAGATAGTATAAATGATATCCAATTAAAATAATATCCATAGTATATAATGGGTTGTTTATAAATAAATTACGCAACAAACAATTTCAACAATGAAGACAATTTCTAAAGGTGGTGCTCGAATTGAAAGGATGAGAGGAATGTGAGGATCCTTTAATTGAGTGTGTGACTCCAAAAGATTGTGACAGGATTTTGAAGAGATTTGGGTACCTTTTAAAGACTTTAGAGAGTGGAGGGAAGAGTATAGACATGCTAAGATAAATTGGATATTGGATGGGTTTATATATGAGAAGAGGGGGATTTCTTTATTATTTATGTTTTGGATGCTACATAATTAAATAAAAAATATAAAAACCATACCATAGTTTATTCCCATGTTTTTTGGCCAAAATGAGAGTGGTTATCATTATTCTTTTAGGCTAATGGATGAAATTATTAACATAAATCCATCACTTATGTTGAGGTGAGGTTCTCTCTTAAAGTAATGATTTCAAAACATTAAAATATATAATAGGTTTTGGAGGATTCATAATCGATTTACAAAATAAATAAAATAAAATTAAAATAACATTATTTTGTATGGAAAACATTTATTTGGTCTTGAATACCATTTATAGTAATTATTACATCACTTTTGGGTCCTCATGATATTATAAAACTTGAATTATATTTAAATGATATTAAAATTTAACCCTAAATTTTCACTGTTTAAGAATATTATGAAAAATTCACCATTGGATAATTTTTTCATTATCATTCCAAAATATCTATTCATTTTATGACAATTATATTTTAAATACGTGACTTTTCAATTTTAAAATAAAAATTATATTTTTTAATAAATGCCATGTTTTTTCGATAATAACTGTATTTAAACACCTATAAATATTATATTTGTCTTCATAAAATTTATATTATATGTTATATTTGTTAAAAATTATTTAATAAGATTAAAATATTATTTATTTTAAAAAATAAATTAATTCATAAATTCATTAATTAAATTTTAATATTAACAAAAAAATAAAATTTGTTCTTTATTACATGAAAATAAAAAACATTTATGAAGTAATAATAATATATTAATTATTATATACAAAATAATTTAAATATTAATATTTCTAGGATCATAATACATATCCATGTAATACGCCAGAAAATTCCCTTACAGTAAGGATCATGATAGTGGGAATTTCATGGGGTTGTTCGGTGAACATAGTTTTTTTGTGATCTAGTTGAGCTTTAACATCTCCTATAAAAAGTTTCAATCATGATTAAGTTATTAGATCTCAGGTTGGTCTTGTTCAAATGAAAATCCCATAAATGTGATCTTCCTTGGAAGCTCTGATAATTGGGCTTTATATGGTAGGATCCTACTAGTTGAGGCCATCACTTCCTTTTTATATGTCAATTGGATTTGTCAAAACCCTATATCTATACAAATCATGTGATCTCTATTCAATGACTATATTATCTATGATAATGATACATAATAGTGTTTTAAATATAATTGGATATAATAAAACAAAATAAGTGCATGTTTTTTCTATAACCATATTAATTAATATGGAATTTAATTGAAGAAAAAAGGAAAATTTTATTAATAATAGTTCAAGTCATTAAAATCTTCCCCCCTTAATAAATTTCACCCTGTAAAGAGTTATTTCTCACACTAAAAAAGGATGAGGGTTACTGTTCTTCATCACCTCCTCGAGTTCCCAAACTTCTTCTTCAAAAATTTTGTTTTTTCACAACACTTTGACAAGGTACATTGTCTTATTTTGTAGAACTTTTTCTCTAAAATCTAAGATCTTCCCCAATTTCTCCTCAAAGGAAAGGCCATTCTCCAATGGTACTACATATGTATTGAGTTCATGTGTGGGGTATGGTATGTTCTTTCTCAAAAGGGATACATGAAATACATCATGTACTTGAGATAGATTTTGTGGGGGTGTTATTCAGTAGACCATCAATCCGATGCGATCAAGGATCTCAAAGGGCCTGATGAATCTTGGATTAAGATTTCCCTTCATCCCAAATCTCATTACTTTCTTCCATGTATATATATAGAGTAATACCATGTTTCTAACATCGAACTATATATCTCATCAATGATTTTCATCACAGATCTTATATCAACTTTAAGAAGCCTTAATGTATTACTGAACAATCTTAACATTTTCCACCAATTCCTGAACCATTTTAGGACCTAGAAATTTTCATTCCTGAACATCATCCCAACATGTAGGTGTTCTGCACCTCTTCCCATAAATGTCTTTATAATAATCCATTTAAATTCTCCAGTGGAACTATCATTATAAGAGAACTCATCTAAAGTAATATGTTTCTCCCATAATCCTTTGTGTTCTATATAATATACTCTCAATATATCTTCTAGTGCTTGAATAATATGCTTTTATTTGGCTTCAATTTTAGGATGACGGGCTGTAATGAAGTTCATATCAATGATTAGAGTATGTTGTGGACTTTTCTAGAACATGGAGTTAAGTCCTGGATCTCAATTGAATATAATTGATAGTGGAAGTCCATGAATCCTTAACACTCCTTTGATGTATACCCATGCTTGTTGATTGAGTGGGAATCCCTCTCAAATTGTGATAATGTGAGCCATATTTTTAATACAATACATAAAAACCAATATAGAATTTTCCCCTAGATGTATTCAAATGTCAGGTGACAATTTCCCTGGGGATGTTCTCCCATTTCCATGTTGTTATGTGTAATGATTTCATAATACCCTTAGAATTATTCCTTTAAACCTTCACATGATAGAATACTAGGATATTTAATGTATATTTAGTTATATCCTTATTAATATTTTCCCAATAATAGTGCTCATGGAGATCATGATATATTGTTTTTATTCTTGGGTGAATGTATAAATTTAATCAATGTGCATCATCAAACAATTCATTATTTAACTCAGGATATGATTTTAGACATAGTCTTGAACCAAATCTCAAAATTCCTTTTTCATATAATTTAAAATCTAAGGATTTCCCCATTCTCATGGATTCCACTTTCTTTTTAATTTCTACATCATTTTTTTGAGCATCTTTTATATTCTATATAAGGTATACTCGAAAAAATCATTTGAGAAAGGACTGATGACATTCCTTCTTTAATGATTCCAATGTCAATCCTTTATAGATCCAAGAATGTTAGATAATGATCAATTATCATCCTTGATAATGATGTAGGATTATTTCTACATAGATCATATGCCGCCTTATTTTATTTATCAGGATGGTAGTGTATTGAGCACTTATAATTCTTGTTGAGATCTAACCATCTTTTCTGGAGCATATTATGATCCTTCTTTGTGAATCTTTTTCAAGGATCTTGTAATCAGTATATATATCACACTTCTCCCAATGGATATAATGCCACTATATTTTAAATTAAAATATCATAATTACTGATTCTAGAGAGTGTTTGGTATTGTTTTTCTCATGAATTTTTAACTACCTCAAGGAGTAGGATATCACATTATCATTTTGCATTAATAAATAGCCTAATCCATTACCTAAAGAATCACTATATACCATAAATAGTTCCCCACTTGTTGGTAGTGTGAGAACTGGTGCTGTGATAAGTTTATTTATGAGATCCTTATATATTTCCTATCATTATTTCATCTATAAAAGATTCACTCCCTTCAGAGATATTTGGGTAAATGGGATGGAAAATCATGATAAATTTCTCACAAATCGGTTATAATACCTAGCTAACCCAAGTAATCTACAGATATCTATCATAGATTTTATTCTCGACCATCATCCAATTGATCCCATCATTTAAGTGTCCATAGATATTACATTTCGTGGGATGATATTCCCCAAGAAAGATACTTTTTTCAACCTCAACTCACATTTTTTATACATTGAATAAAGATTCTCTTTTAGTAGGGTCTTTAATAAAAATTTGGATGATCCTCTTGCTCCTCCATGATTTTGGAGTATATTAGAATATCATCTATAATGATTACCACATATTTGTCTAGGTAAACTCTAAATAATATTTTCAACATGTCCAAGAATATCTTTGGAGCATTAGTGATCCTGGAGTCATCACTATGAACTCGTTGTGCCTATAGCTTTGATGAAAAATAATCGTGCGGATATCCTCATTCTTCAACATAAATTGTTAATATCTCAAAACAAATCCACCATGGACAAGTATTGTTATCCATGTAGTTTATTGAACAATTCATAAATCATTGGAAGATGATACTTGTTCTTGTGATCTTGGTGAGCTAATGAAAATTAATGAAAATGTACATTGACCCATCATTCTTCTTGAATAAAAGTACTAGTGCACCCCCTGGTGAATCACATGGGTGTATGAACCCTTTATCCAGATTCTCCTATATTTGTTTATTCATCTCATAAAGTTCCCAAACAACCATTATATACAGATTCTTTGATAATGGTAATTCCCCAGGTATAATATTTATTGAAAATTCAACCTCTCATCTTGGAGGAAGACTTGAAAATTCCGCAGAAAAAACATCAGTGCATTCCCACACAATAGGCATGTCTTTAAGGATGATTATTTTTTTAGACTAAATAATTTGATCTAAATATTCTTACTCATAGGGAAATAATATCCATTCTTTTGGTGTTGGTTCTGAAGAATATTCATCCACCTATATTGAATTTTATAGAATTAGAGGATGATTCAATATATATAATGTGATTTCCTTCTCTTGGAAATTTATGTATGTAACATCCCAGGTAAATTATGAATAAGATATTTTCATATATATTAATATTTTTGAATTAAATATTAATTTTACTTTAAAATGGTTTCTATGTTTGATAGCATAACTGATACGCAATAACAGGTTTTTTTTGAAATCTTATGTTGCACACTAATAATATAATATTATTATTTTAAATGGAAGTTATATCCTAGCTATTGTATTGTATAGAATGAACAAAACTAACGGAAATGTGACTGTACATGTTTGTTAAATGTATTTACTTTTATCCAAAAAAAGATAGAGGCTTAAAATGTAAATGAATATAATTTTAAGCATAATATACATTAAAAAGTCCATTTACCACCATTTAATGGTGAACACTCTTTAAATATAGTTTTGGTAAGTTTAAAATATGCTATTTGTACATATAAAATAATTCTTTAGAATGGGTACATCAAAATTTTCTTTGTGTATATTTTGGGAATATTTCCAATAAAGTTCATTTTTTAATGAATAGTGAAAAATATTGTTTTTTATTTCAACACAGCATTATAATATAATTTATTTATATGGTTATATTATATTGTTAATAGGTTTTAAAGTATAATTAGAATATATTTTTACAATTTAATCTAATTTTGGTCATTTTATTTAATTTCAATTTGAATTTGGACATAAGCAAGTGTCAATCTTTTGATAGTTATTGTTTCTTAAGAACACGCTATTTGATTTAACAATGGGAATTAATTTTAAATTAATTAATGAAACTTCTATGTTTATAATTTGGTAAAATAGACATCATTTATGAATTTTAAATATCAAATATAGCTTTGGCGTAATTTTTTGGTATTTTTCTGAAAAACTACATTTTTTGATGAATAGTGAAACCACATAGTAGTAGTTAAAAAAACGACTTTTTCATTTAAATGAAAATTTACCAATTTTGTGAATTGAATTTAGAAAATTCGACATAAATGTTTTTTATTAGTAATTAAAATGTGTTTTAATAAGATTAAAATAATTTTTGGTGAATAGTAACTTTTGACTTTTATTTTCCGCGGTTAAAGGTAAATTGGGCAATTGAATGTAAAAATTATAGTATAATAATTCACGATTACCTTAAAACTTGTCATAAACATATTGGATGAGTAATGGATGACCATGAGCATCCTTGGGTCGATTTGGGGAGCCCATGGAGCCACTTATAAATGATAATGACACTTTAGATTACTTAATTTAATGTGAAGACAATAATAACACACACCTAAATCTTTTAGTAAATTAATTTTTATATGTTGGTATATAAGTAATATTTTTGACTATAAGTATTCATTGGAAATATAAAAAGGATTTCATACATCATGGTATTTTTTTATAATTTTGAGACATCGAATCAATTAAATTATTAATGACAAAATAATGATGCAGTGTTTACCTCATTAATAAATCATATAAATAAATAAGATTATAAATATTAAATTAACATCCAAAACCTATACAACTCTAATTGGATGATTTGATTTCTACCATGACTCATCTTATCTTTGACTCTAATTATTTTTGGACCTTTAGAAACCGAATATCGTTATATAATAAAATATTATTTTCACACTTTCCTAAAGAGCCCCTCCTCCCACTTATAATAAAGACCATTTATAACTAATACTCACACCTCTAAAGCCTTTTGTATTGTCCAAACTCTTCCCAATTAAGCTCCCTACATCCCTCTCCTCCTCTTAGAAGCCTTACCTTAGGCATAAGTCACTTAAATAATCCCTTTTGGTTCATACAATAGAAAGGTACCCAAATTAAAGGTAACAATTTATCTTATCTTCTTCTCTTTTATTTTACTTCTCCAACATGTAAACTCTTTTTGTTCAATTATTTAATAACAAAAACACTATCCTCAATATACTAGGATGTAGTTATGAAATGTATCTGAACTACACTTACACACACCTCCATCTAATGGGTTAAGAAAATTCTGTTTCTATGGATGGAAAACTAATGCCTCATGAAACGATGATTGTTCGATTATCTCCTACCACCTCTCATGATGTCCATTAAGATTTCAATGTATATATATATATGATATATTTTATGTTTATTTTTTCTTTATGATTCTGTATTTTTCCTTTATATCATACCTTTATGGTTTCCATTATGTGTAAACACGATATTTTCATTTGAGGAAGTGCAGACTACCGCCCCCTCAAAGTGATATGACTCATTCATGCCATATATGGGACATATAAAGGATAGAGTTAACGGTATTATATATGATATTATACTGGAATTTTAATATAACTATGTATTATTATGTTTTTATTCCATTAAAATAAGAAAAAAAATTGAAGAATCCGTCATGCGTATGTACGGCGTACCGTCTCCATGAACGGTGAATTTCATTTCTTACATCCAAATGATACGTACTATTAGGAATACATGTATATATTGGATATATATGATATATATGATATCTAAATCATGAATATAATTCTAGATATAATGAACTTTTGACCAATTGAACAACTTGTAACTATATGGTGTTCATTTGTGACTCATGTACCAAATATCGACAAAATGAACATTATTATCTCGAATGATTACATAATGTTTATAACATGGTAATAAGTGATATAAAAGGAATAATAAACATGAAAGATGTTCTTATACAAGTGGAAATTAACGATAGTTTATTAGTCAGGATATTAAAGAATGGACGAGTCAAGTCGAACACGAGGTAAGGGACTTCGTCTCAATCTCCCTTCATTGAGGCATATTTTTTTTAATACATGAATTTATTTTATACATTGTATAAACACCCTTGAATTTTCAAATGGAATCTTTTTCTACGAAGCATTTTAAAAAATGACAAAAGCAATTTTTTTACGTAAGTGGTCAGAATGTTCTTTTCTACCGCCATGAGTATTATTTGTTCTTTGGCTTCCTTAACAAGCCATAATGTATTTTTTCAAGGAAAATAAAAAACATACACTCTTTTAGGTATTTTGGTATTGAAAACAGTTTTGATAATGGATTTGTTATGTCAATATATTAAAGTGTTATATGTGATTGAAATTTAGAAATGCATTCTTTCCTTTATATTTGCTTTATGTGTTATGATTTTATAATGGTACTAGGTCATTTGACGGGTGGTTGTGTGATAAACCAAATATGGGTGGTGTCGTGATAAACCCGGACATGTATTTATGTTATAACCTCCTACACATTGAGTATAGAAGTCGGCCGTATGGCTATTTCATTTAGTGATATGTGTAGAAGTCGACCGTATGGTTATTCCATTTAAGCATGTTTATGTCCTATGTTTTCTTTTATATGTTATGTGTTCTTTATATGGGTTTTATAGTAATATTTTGGTTAAAAAGGGTAAGGAATGATCTTTTATTCAGTGAAGAGTATTTAATACTTCATAAAGGGGAAAAGTATTACATATGTTAAAGTATTCATGGTTTACTTGTTGTTTTGAAAAACTAACAATTTCCTTCTTTGTGTATCCCTTACTGAGATTTTTATGCTCATAACAAGTTTTTGAACTATTTTTTCACAGGACATAATGTGGAATAGGGTCATGGATGGGATCAAGGAAAAGACATGCAGTCTTAAACATGGAACTAGACATAACTCTTTTTTTCAAGAGTTTTTTATTTTGTGAAAAAATGGAAAATGAGTAGAATTGCCTACTTTGTAATATTTTAAGATGTGATAGTTATGTTCTAATTCTCTAAAAATATAAACCTAAAAATATCCTCATTGTAAATTATTCATTTAATTCAATATTTGTAATGTTTTAAGGTCAGGTCAGTACAGTTGGTATCATAGATTGGTTTAGACAACTTTAGGAATTAAGGTATTATTAAATAAATGTCCATAAATTAATTTATGGTAATATTGAAATGATATAACATTTCAATATTACCATGTTTCTTTGCCTAAGATATTTATATGTTTATAATGGTTTTCTGCAGAGGAAACATGGAAGCTATGTTGGGATGACATCAAGAGGATGACAACCTTTAAAATCATTAACCTGAGATGGTTAGAATCGAAACTATATAGTTTGTTGTAGTGATGGAACAGTTGACTTAGGATATAAATGGTGGTGGTATCCATGCACAAGATCAGGCAGATCAGCAGCAGAGGAACATGTCAGTAGTGGAGCTTTTCATGAGGCAACATCCCCCATCATTCAGAGGACCATCTAACCCTGTGCTAGCTGAAGGGTGGATTTATGCACTGGAAAAGATTTTTGATGTTATGGGGTGTTCATAACATCAAACGGTTAGTCTCTTTGTTTATCATTTTTATGGTGAAGCTGATCAGTGGTGGTCAATAGTGAAAAATATTAGGGAGAGTAAGGAGATTGATGCTCTTGATTGGGATGAATTCAAAGGTATGTTTCTTGAGAAATGTTTTCCTAACGTGGTTCATATTAGGATAGAAAAACAATTCTGGGAATTGAGGTAGGAGGATGACTCATTGAATTCTTATAAAGAAAAGTTCACTTGACTTGCAAGGTATGCACAAAATTTCATCTGAGATCTTGATAGTAAGATAAATTGATTTTACTCAGGACTGAATCCACGATATTGAAAATCAATAGCCTCTTGTGATTTCAAAAGTTATGAAAACTTATCAATGTGTGGAGAAGGTGGAAATGAAGTTTGCTGATGATCATGTGTTCATTGAAAAAAAACAAAATAAAAGGTATAGTTGGCACACAAAGGGAAAGAATTCATCAAAGAATCCTGGATGTAAGAAAATTAAATATAAAACTTGTGATAAGTGTGGTAAAAAGCATCCTGGAGAATGTTTATCAAAGTCTGGAAAGTGATTCTGGTGTGGTAAGTCTGGTCATATTGCTCGTAACTGTATGGAAGATGATCAAGCATGCAATGAATAGCCCTCGGTAAGATGTTTTAAGTGTAATGAAATGGGTCATTATGAAAATGAGTGTCCAGAGAAGAAATAAAATGAGGTAATGCAGCCAAACTAAAATAAGAAAGGGGTGGTGAAATCCTTGGCAACTACTTCAGTAGATGTTGGGAAATCAAATAAAGTAGTATTAGGTACACTATTTATTTCTTCAGATTATGCCAATGTGTTGTTTGATTCAGGGTCTACACACTCTTTAATTTCTGAGAAGTTTTCTAGTAAATTGGGAATTCCATATCAATATATAAATAAAGAACTAATGGTAAAAACACATGGAGGAAATTTTGAGACAAAAAGAAAACATAAGCACCTTCCTGTCCTTGTGTGCGGGAAGAATCTACCTGCAAAACATATTGTTTTTCCTCTAGTAGAGTTTGATGTTATTTTGGGCATGGATTGGTTGTCTATTATCATGCTAAGATTGGTTGCAGAGCTAAAGAGGTTTCATTTTAGAAAGATTTAAATTTTGTGTACATGAATGAACCCTTTCTTTGGAAAACATATCAGGAAGCAGAGAAACTAGTAAAAGATGTAAATGAATGTTACATTGCACATATTGTTTAAAATAAAGGAACAGTTTAGATTTATGATGTGCCAATGGTAAATGAGTGTTTTAATGTTTTTTGATTAGTTTCTTGGTATTATACCTGATGGAGAAGTTTAATTTACTATTGATTTAGTTCCTGATGTTAATCCAATTTCAAAACCCCCTTATCGAATGGCTCAAATTAAACTTTAAGAGTTAAAGAATCAATTATAGGGGTAATTAGTTAAAGGATTCATTCAACCTAGCACATCACTATGGGGTGATTCTGTCTTGATTGTTAAAAATAAATATGGTTCAATGAGACTTTTCATTGATTATAGATCATTGAATAACATCACTATTAGTAAAAACTATACTTTTCCTTATATCGATGATTTGTTTGATCAGCTCCAGGGAGGTCAGTATTTTTTGACGATTGACTTGAGATCAGGGTACCATCATTTGAATGTAAAGGAAGCAGACATTCCAAAGACCACATTTTGTACTAGATATGGCCATTATGAATTTTTATTTATGCCTTTTGGGATAACCAATGCACCTACTATATTCATGGATCTTATGGATAGAATTTTTCATGAGTTCTTGGATAAGTTTATGGTTGTGTTCATTGATTATATTTTGGTTTATTATAAAAGTAAAAACTATAATTAAAGTAATTTAAGTGTCATCATGAAAATCTTAAAAGAAAAGAAACTTTATGGGAAATTCAGAAAGTGTGAGTTTTTGTTACCATAAATTTCTTTCCTTGGTCAAATTATTTCAAAAAATGGATGAACTATAGATCATGCTAAAGAAAAAGTTGTTAAAGAATGGACAACACCCACAAATATAACTGATATCCATAGTTTTCATGGTTTGGCAGTTTATTACTAGAGGTTTATTGAGAATTTTTCATGGTTATCTAGTCCAATGACTGTGTTAACTTGAAAAGGTGTTAAGTTCATTTGGACAAAATAATGTGATGATTGTTTTCAGTAATTGAAAAGAATATTGGTGAATGATCTAGTTTTGGCATTGTCTTCTAGAAATGGTGAGTTTTTTATTTACAGTGATGCTTCATTGAAAGGACATGGATGCGTCCTTATGCAGAATGATCAAATAATTTCTTATGATCCACGTCAATTGAAACCTCATGAGTTAAATTACCCTACACATGATTTGGAAATAGCTATTGTTTTCTTTGCTTTAAAATTTTGGAGGTATCATTTTTATGGAGTAAAATGTGAAATATATACTGACCACAAAAGTTTGAAGTATATATTCACTCAGAAAGAATTGAACATGAGACAAATGAGATGGTTTGAATTAATCAAGGATTACGACTGCACGATTCTTTACCATATGGGAAAATCAAATAAAGTGGATGAATCTTTGAGTTGAAAAAGTAATGTATCTTTAACCATGATATGTTTGGAACGAGATCCTTTTGTTTTTGATTTGATGAACTTTGTCATAGAAGTGGTTAGTGTAGGAGATTCTTTTGTTTTGTTTCAGGTGTCAGTGAAACCATCTCTATCATACAAAATAAAGAAAGCATAGAGAGAAGATAGTGAGTTGTAGAAAAAGGTAGAGTTAGTTTAGAAGGGTAAGTTACCTAATTTTAAAGTTGATAATGTTTGTGTTTTGAGGTTTGGGAAGAGATTATGTGTGCCTTGTGATTCACTGTTGAAGAATGAGTTGTTATGTGAAACTCATAGTTCTTTGTTTTCAGTTCATCTTGGTAGTACTAAGATGTACAGAGATATTTGGGAGTATTACTTGTGGGATGGAATGAAAAGAGATATTTCTTATTTTACTGTGAAGTGTTTGACTTTTCAGTAGGATAAAGAAGAGCGGTAGTTACCGAAATGGATTCATCAGTCTTTTCTGGTGCCATAGTGAAAATGGGAAAATATATCCATAGACTTCGTTGTGGGATTACTATATACTTATTGAGGTAATAATGAAATCTGGGTTATAGTTGATCTATTTACAAAATATGCTCATTTATTTCCTATTTGAGATACTTTGTATCTAGATCAACTTTCTCGGTTGTATGTTAAAGGATAGACAGTTTTCATGGAGGTCCCTTCTCAATTGTATCTGATCGTGATCCTAGGATTACTTCCAACTTTTGTAAAGGCCTTTAAAATTCGTTGTGTACTGAATTAAATTTTAGTACAATATTTCATTCACAATCAGATGGGCAGTCAGAATGAACAATTCAGACCTTGGAGGATATGTTGTGTGCTTGTTCACTGGATTACCAGGAAAGTTGGGACCAACATATTTCTTTGGTTGAATTTTCTTATAAAAAACAGTTCGCATTCCAATATATAGATGGCTCCATTTGAGGCATTATATGGAAGGCGTTTTCAAACTCTAGATTTTTGAGATGAAGTAGGTGAGATGAATCTAATGGGACTAGAATTTGTAGAAGTGATGGCAGAGAAAGTTCAGTTGTTTCAGAAGTACATGAGAAATGATCAGAGTAGAGAGAAAAGTTATGCGGATAACCAGAGGAAGGATACTTCTTTTGAAGTAGGTGATCATGTCTTTCTCAAAGTTTCTCCATGGAAAAGTTTGATGTGTTTTGGTAAGATGGGAAAGTTTGGTCTGAGGTTATTTTGATCTTATGAAATCCTAGAGAAAATTGAATCAGTTGCGTACATAGTGGCTTTACCTCCAAGCTTATCCCGGGTACACAATGTTTTTTTCATGTTTGGATGTTGAGAAAGTATATACCAGATCCATCTCATGTTTTGAGCCCAAAGGTAATTCAGTTGGAAGAGAATCCCTCTTATGAAAAACAAGAAGTCTAGATTATTTAACATTGAGAGAAAGTTTTGAGGAATAAGGTAATTCACCATGTAATGTTTTTGTGGAAAAACCATATGGTTGAAGATGCATTGTGGGAATCTGAAAATTCTATGAGGGAAAAATACCCCCACTTATTTTGATATGTGAATAAAAATTACGAAGACACAATTTCCAAAAGGGGGGAAGGATGTAACATCCCAGGTAAATGAAGAATAAGAGATTTAAATATTTATTAATATTTTTGAATTAAATAGGAATTTCACTTTAAAAGGGTTTTTATGTTCGATAGCATACCCAATACAAAAGAGACAGGTTTCTTTGAAATATTACATTGCACACTAATAATATAATATTACTATTTCAAATGGAAGTTAAATCTTAACCATTGTATTAGAAGGAATGAACAGAACTAATTAAAATATGATAATACATGTTTTTAAATGTATTTACTTTTATCCAAAAAATTTAGAGGCTTAAAATGTGAATGAATCTAATTCTAATCATAATTTACATTAAAAGGTTGATTTACCACC
Organism: Viscum album; assembly: GCA_963277665.1. NCBI lineage: Eukaryota > Viridiplantae > Streptophyta > Magnoliopsida > Santalales > Viscaceae > Viscum > Viscum album. The sequence continues at coordinate 1,917,129,934 of OY728161.1, read as the reverse complement.
ATTTAATGGAGAAACCTCTTTAAATATTGTTTTGGTCACATTAACACATTCTATTTGACCAAATAAAATTCTTATTCAGAATGGGGACATCAAAATTTACTTTGTGTAATTTTTTTGGATTTTTTCTGATAAAGTTCTTTTTTTAATGAATAGTGAAAAATATTGTTTTTTAATTCAAAACTGCGTTTTAATATAATTTATTTATATGGTAATATTATCTTTTTAATTGTTTTTAAAGATTAATTATAATATATTTTTACCATATAATCAAATTTTGGTCATCAGAATTAATTTCAAATTGAATTTGGACATAAAAAAGTGTCAATATTTTGGAGGTTATTGTTTCCTTAAAACACGCTAATTGTTTTAATAATGGGATTTAATTTTAAATTAATTAATGAAATTTCTATGTTTAGAATTTGGTAAAATATACATAATTTTTGAATTTTGATTATCAAATATATCTTAGGCTGAATTTTTGGTATTTTTCGAAAAAACATCAATTTTTGATGAATAGTGAAACCACTTAATATTAGTTAAAAAATGACTTTTTCATTTAATTGAAATTTTACCACTTATGTGAATTGAATTTTTAAAATCCGACATAAATGGTTGTTATCATTCAGTAAAATGTGGTTCAATAAGATGCAAATAATTTTTGGTGAATAGTAACTTTTGACTTTTATTTACAGTGGTTAAAGGTAAATATGGTAATTTAAGGTAAAAAGAATATTATAAAAATTCAAAATTACATTAACACTTGTCGTTATCTTATTGGATGATTATTTTCCGACCATGGTCATCCTTGGGTCGATTTGGGGACCCCATGGAGCCACTTATGAATGATAATGAGACTTTAGATTAATTAATTTAAAGTAAAGACAAAATGACATAAACAAAAATGTTTTAGTAAATTAATTGTTGTATGGTTATATATAAGTAATATTGTTGACTATAAATATTAATTGGAAAGAAAAAAATATTTCCAACATCATGGTATTTTTTCTATAATTTTTAGACATCGAATAAATTAAATTATTTATGACACAATAATGATACAGTGTTTACCTCATTAATAAATCCTTTAAATAATAATATTATAAATATTAAAATAACATCCAAAACCTGTCCAATTCTTATTGGATGATTTTATTTAGACCATGAGTCATCTTATCTTCAACTCTAATTTTTTTGGACCTTTAGAAACCCAATATTATTATATAATAAAATAATATTTTCACACTTTTTTAAAGAGCCCATCCCCCCCCCCCCCCTTATAAAAGGAGACCATTTCTAACCAATTCCACACACCTCTCAAGACTTTTTTGCTTGTCCAAACCCTAACCAATTAATCTCACTACATCCCTATACTCCTTCTAGAAGCCTTAACTTAGGCAGAAGGCACTCCAAGAAACCCTTTTGGTTAATACCAATGGGAGTTACCCAAATTAAAGGTAACGATTTATCTTAACTTCTTTTCATTTATTTTACTTCTAAAACCACTATACTAGGATGTTTTTATGAGATGTATTCTAACTACACTTACACACACCTCTATATAACGGGTGAAGAACATAATGTTTCTGTGGATGAGAAACTAACGCCTCATGAAATGATGATTGTTCGATTATCTTATACCGCCTCTCATGGTGGAAATTAAGATGAAATTTTATTTATATATGATATATTTTATGTTTATGTTTTCTAATGCTTCTTTATTTTTCCTTTATATCATACCTTTATTGTTTCCATTATGCGTAAACGCAATAATTTCATTTGAGGAACTGCGGACTACTGCCCCCTCAAAGTGATATGACTCATTCATTCCATTTGTGTGATGTATAAAGGATAGGGTTAATGGTATTATATATGATATTATACTGGAATTATAATATACCTATGTATTATTATGTTTTAATTCTATTAAAATAAGAAATAGAAATGGAAGTAGTGTTCATGCGTATTTACGGCTTACCATCTCCATGAATGGTGTATTTCATTTATTACATCCAAATGTTATGTACTACTAGAGATACATGTATATACTGGATATATATGATATATATGATATATAAATCATGAATATAATTCTAGATATAATGATCTTTTGACCATATGAACAACTTGTAACTAAATGGTGTTCATTTGTGACTCAAGTACCAAATATCGACAAAATGACCATTAATAACTTGAATGATTACATAACGTCTATAACATGGTAATAAGTGATATAAAAGAAATAATAAAGTTGAAAAAGGTTCTTAAGTAAGTGTAAATTATCTTTAGTTTATTATTCAGGATATTAAACAACGAACGGGTCAATTCAAACATGAGGTAAGGGACTTCGTCTCAATCTCTATTCATTGAGGAATTTTTTGTTTTAATGCACGACTTTCTTTTATACGCTGTATAAACACCCTCGAATTTTCAATAGGAATATTTTTCTACGAATCATTTTACTAAACAAAAAATGGAATGTTTTTTTACGTAAGCACTGACAATGACCTTTTCCGCCACCGTGATTGTTATTTATTCTTTGGCTTCCTTACCAAGCCGTAAGGTTTTTTTCAAGGAAAATAAATATTGTATACTCTTTTAGGTATTTTGGTATTTAAAATGGATTTGATAATGGATTTGTTATGTCAATATATTTTAGTGATATATTTTGATTGAAATGTGGAAATTTTTTCTTTCCTCTATATGTGTTTTATGTGTTATGATTTAATAATGGTACTTGGATATTTGATGGGTGGTTACGTGTTGAACCAAATGATGGGTGGTTTTGTGATAAACTAGGATGGGAGGTTACGTCACTACTAGAAATGGAGTCTTTCCCAATGGTTTTGAACCATTAGGAAAGCATGAAGAACCATTGGTATATGTTATACCAACGGTTTTTCAAACCGTAGGGAAGTAAGCTGTTGGGAAAAGTTATCCCAATGGTTTACAAAGAACCATTGGTATAGGTTAGTAAAATTAACATATGCCAACGGTTTGGCCAAGAGTTGGCATAAGTTTTACCAACGGTTCTCCTTGAACAATTGGCAAAATATTCCCTAGGACTTTCCCAACGGTTTGAGTAAACCATTGGGAAAGGTAAATATATAAAAATGAGTTCATTCGGAGGATTGAACCCACAACCTCCACGTTATAAATAAATGACATTATCACTATCCTAGAGTATCCTTTGTGAATATATTAGGATAAATATATATATATATATGTAATATATATATATTGATTTATTTGATGATATTCGGTCAATGTACTCATAAAAACTATGCCAACGGTTCTCAAAACCATTGGGAAAGATAGGTGCCCACCCTTTCCCAACGGTTTTGCCAAACCGTTGGGAAAGCCTTGGAATTTTCCCAACGGTTTGGACAAACCTTTGGGAAAAGTGGCCACAAAATTATTTTTACCAACAGTTTGGCCAAACCGTTGGTAAAGGGGTTCAATACCAATAGATTTTACAACTGTTGGTATAGAAGCATTGGGAAAGGTCAGGATTCGGGTAGTGCGTTATAACCTCTAATGCATTGGGTATGGAAGTCAGCCGTATGGCTATTCCATTTAGTGATATTTTTGGAAGTCGATTGTCTGGTTATTCCATTTAAGTATGTTTATGTCACAAGTTTCCTTTATATTTTATGTCTTCTTTTTATGGGTTTTATGGTAATCTTTTGGTTATAAAAGGGTAAGTAGTGATATTTTATTCATTGAATAGTATTTAATAGTTCATAAAGGTGAAAAGTATTACTTATGTTAAAGTATTCATGGTTTACTTGTTGTTTTGAAAAACTGACAGTTTTTATTCTATGTGTATCCCTTATTGAGATTTTTTTGCTCATCCCATGTTTTTGAAATGTTTTTTACAGTACATAATATAGAATAGGTTCAAGGATGGGATCAAGGAAAAGTCATGATGTCATAAACATGTAAATAGACATGACTCTTTTTTTCAGGAGTTTTTATTTTATGAAAAAATGGAAACTGAGTAGAAGTGTCTTCTTTATAATCTTATGAGATGTAATAGTTATGTCCTAGTTCTCTAAAAAACTAAACATGAAAAGATCCTCAATGTGAATTATTCGTTTAATTAAATATTATGTAATGTTTTAAGGTCGGTTCCTTATAATGTTGTCTATAGATTGGGAAATATAATCCATGAACATAATTACATACAATTCCATAAAATAGAGTATTAAAAGGTTCCATGGGAATTTCTACCCACAAACATAGACATGGGAAGAGTTATATACTTAGGATGCAATATTTTCCCCACTTTAGATTTTAAATGGAAACTTTATTTCTATACATTTCAGTGGTGTTTAGATAATTTCACTAAAATTTCATCATATGAAGAAATATGTTGAAGAATAAACATAAATTATTTTTTATTTTTTTGAATTAATAACTATTATATCTGTCAACAATTATTTTTTGGGATCCACCTCAGTGGTCATGATGGAAAAATCTCATGATTGCTTCCTTATAGGTTGTTGTTTTTCTCTAAAATCCACTATCTTAGTGCATTGGTTTTAAAATTTCCATGGTTACTTACAATTAAATAAATGAAAAATGTATTGAGGGTTTACTAGAGCATTCCTTTCCTCCATCGTATTAGTGGGTTTCTGGTAATGGAAATTGCTAGTTAGCTTCCCTTCATTCCCTCACCTAAATCATTTCTTCTTTCCACCTTATGAAATTTATGGGGTGATTCTTTCTGCAACATTGACAAGGGGGATATTAAAATTTCTTAGAACTGTTATATTTCTCCATTAGATTTTCAGAATTAAACTACACTTTCTGCTTCTTGTCCCTATGATACCCTTGGGATTTCTGAATCTCCATTTTTACTTTCATAACACATTTGACAATATCATCATGCTATCAATGTCACAGATAGCTATATATTTTTGTAGACTAGGTTTTAGCACACTATAGAAGTGGTAAACCTTGAATTCGGGGTTAATAACAAATCCAACCATTTATCATCCAAGTCTATTTAAATTTTGATCATAAATCCGGATATATTTTCCCCTTTTAATTTAAGGGAAAGGACATCCCTTTCCATTTTATATTATAGAGTGTGAGGGAAATATTTATCAATTTTTTTCTATATTTCCTTCCACTACATCACGTATATATACTCCTCAAGAAATATATTCTTGATTAATGATCACCACAGATGAAATTCTCCCTGTATATAATATACATGCAGTAGAACCTTCTGTTACTCAAAACATTGAGGGATTTATAAGTTCTTCTCAATGTATTTGATCAATTATTCCACAATTAAGGGATAATATAATCCATTTAAAGTCAGAGGCCTTTATCGCATAAATCTCTCAATTGTAGCTTGTTCTCTCTTAGGGAGATTTGGACGATCCTCTTAATCTAGGTTTCTATTTTTAATATGGTTTAGCTGAGAGAGTATCATGAAAAAGTTTGTGATTCTTTCTCCCATTGGGTTTAGCATCTGATTGGGGAAGACATCACATTTCCCATCGCATTGAGTTTTTACCCAATTCCCCATATTTCCATCTACTATCTAGAATAAAAGAAAAATTAAGGATGATTTTTTAAAAATATCAAACACATAAAGGGGAATCCAATGACATTAAAGGGATAACATATAAATTGCATATTTTTATTTATCTTATGAATTTATAGGATTCAATCTATGAAATCTACGATATATTTCAAAACATATATTCCTATGGGAAATTTGTTTTCTCCCTTAATAATGGTTCATAATGAGCTTCTGAATTTACTGAATCATATCCCTCGGGAGTGTCAAACCAAGTGCGTAGTATGGTCCATTTTCATGTACCATGTTACACCGTGTTAGTCCCGACACACCTTCTTGGCATTTTCACTCTCAGATACCTCTATAGAAGAACCACATCCACTAGTAATATCCAGATAGGGATTTATTTTCATGATAAACAAAATACATTACACTAACCAAAATTTATTTATTTTTTCATATACATATTCTTATCCCTAAAGCATTCACTAGTGATATCTAATCATAATCCTAACAAATACCTATACTTTTTATTTAATACCAACTATAACAATTGTTTTCTTTGTTTCACATTAATTTACATTTTATTACAGAAAATTAAACATTATACAACACAAATGATCAAGAAGTGTTGGGTAATTTTTAATTAGGTACATAACCTAAAATTCTAAACATGGGATATCAAAGCATTTTAAAATACTTCCATAAAATGCTTCTAAAATTCTATGGATTTTTAAAAATACCAAGGATAACCTATGGAAAACATAAGAAAGGGGTGAGATATAAATCCCAAAAAAACATATAATAAGGTGATAAATGTTTGACAATATGAATATAAATGTGTCTTAAAAAGTGTATACATCATAAACATGAAGAACGAGACATGATATAACATGATAATAAAAAGTTGGAAATTGTAATAAAAACATAAAACACTGCATCAAAAATATAGATAAAGAATAAACTGCTAAGACATCATGGTGGAAAAAGTCCCATAAAGTAATCAGGTTCACTCAATATCTTAACATGACACATTATGGTACTAAAAATTATCTAATGAATTGTAGGGATATATAATTTCAGGTGCACCCATCACTTTCATTTCATTTTCATACATATGTGGGCCACATAGATCGTATAACATATGTTCATTCATCATCATAATTTATTTAATGATCATGGACTATAGAATTAATATATGTAATTCCAAAACCAAAAATTATATGTGCATAATTATGAACAAAGTTGATTGAAAATGGGTATGATATTCACAATACAATTGTTTTGGCATGGAAAATCACGGTGAAATTTCAACATCATAATGATGTCATTTAAGGATTTATAAAAATTGTATGATGAGATTGAATATGGTCTATAGTAACATTGATATCAAATGGGAAGTAATATATATGTTGAGAAATATATACCAATATTTTAAATTGGAAATATAAGTAATGAGATAATGAATAAACTTGAATAAATAAAATAATCCTAACTATATTTTGGCATGATTATAGGCGTACATAAAGGATAATGGGGGGGGGGGGGTAATGAGAGTAAAAGGGGGATCTATTAATTCATAAATTAAATGAAATTATGAGGAATTTTTAAGAACACATCACAAAATAAGAAAATATAATTTAAGATACATAATATAAAATAAATAATTTAATGGAAATGAGAAGAGAGAAATCCCTAACTGAATTTTATTATGGGAATAGGTGTACATAAAGTTTCATGGGAGGATTAATAATAGTGAAAGGGGACTCTCATAATGTATAAATTAAATGGAATTTAACTGTAATATGGTATAATATATAAAAATATAATCAAATGTAATTTAAGGGATAAAACATAAAAGAAGTGCTTGAATGGAAATGAGAAGTGAGAAATTCCATATTTAAATTTCATCATGGTTACATGTGTACATAATGGTTCATTTGAATGATTAATGAGAATATAAGGGGTATGTAATCATGTAGGCATAAAATGTACAGTGTGTGGGATATGGAAGAACATATCCCAATATTAAAAATATTTAATTTAAAAATGATAACATAAAACAAGTTATTTAATAAAAAGGAGAGTGTAATATCCATTACAAAATTTTGGCATAGTAACGAATTATATGAAGATAAAAATGAGATATAATAAAAGATATCTCATTGAAATTAAATTCATAGGCCATTAGGTAACGTTTATAAATAAATTAAATCACAAAAATATCAATTAATATTACAAATTCCAAAGGAGGTGCTTAAATTGAAAGGAGGAGAGGAAAGTGGGGATCATATACTTTAGTGTGTGACACTAAATGCTTGGGAGGCGATTTGTGATAACCTTGAATTGTAGTTGGATGAATATAGATTGGTTAGAAAAGATTATGCAAGTGGTAAAAAAAATTTAGTGAAGATATATGGTTTCTTGGGTGGGTTTATATAGGAACAAAGGGGGATTTCATTATTATTTAGGTTTTGGACTCTACATAATAAAATTACCAAAACCAAAAACCATACCAAGGGTTTTTCCATGGTTTATACCAATTAGGATTGGTTCTAGTTATTTTATAAGTCCAATGGTTGAACTTATTAAAATAATTATCTCACTTAAGTGGCGGTGAGTCAGACCCATAATGTAATGATTTTAAAACTATAAAAGATATTATAGGTTTTAAAGGATTCATAATCGATTAAAAAATAAAACAAATATACTTAAAATCACATTATCTTAAAGAAAAAATATTAATATGGTCATGGATCCAATTTATAATAATTATTATATTATTTATTGGTCCTTATTTTATCATAAAACACAATATATATTTATATTATAATTAATTTTTACCCTAAAATTTGACTATCTCATAAAATTATGACAACTTAATCTTTGGATAATTTAGATGATATGATTCCAAAAACAATATTAATTTTTAATTTTTTTTAAATATGTGAAATTTTTAAAATAAAATAAACATTTATTAAGAAATTATGGGTTTTTTGACAATAATAGTTTTTGAACCACTATAGATTTTCCATTTCACTTCATAAAAATTATATGATAATTTATATTTGATAAAAATAATTTAAAAAGAATAAAATATTATAATTTCAAAGATCCATTCTATCATAAATACATTAATTGATTTTGAATATAGACTGAAAAAATAATTTTTTCTTTATTATATCAAAAATAAAAATAATTTTCATAGTAAAAATAATATATTCCTTATTCTATATAAAATAATTTACATATTCATATTTTTAGGGTCTTGATACATATCCCTATAATAAAGTAGAAAATGACCTAAGTATATGGTGCGTTATGGCAGGAATTTCATGGGGTTGTTCGATGACCATTGTTTACATTGTTATATCAATGAGAATGAAATTCTCTCGTCAATGGTTTCTCTCATGCTTAATTTTCCATATATTATCTTCTTCTAGGTTTTCGGAAAAATCCCATAAATTATATATCCCTATGAATTGTTGATAAATTGGCTTCCTAGGGTACTATCCTACTAAATAAGGCCTTCACTTCCTTTGTATGTTTCAATTAGATTTGTTAAAACCCTATATTTATACAAATCATGTGATCACTATTTATAGGCAATATTATCAATGGTAATGATACTTAATGGACTTTTATATATAATTTTAAATAATAAAAAAATATGAGCATGTGTTTTCTAAAACCATATTACATAATAAGACATTTAATTTTAAAAAAAATAAGAATTTTATTTATAATAGTTCAGGTCATTACAACATATATGATATTGATAATGTATTTAGGCTTCTTGAATTATTTCAAAACACATACATTCTTGCATTCCATGTTTGTGGGAAAACAATAACATCATTGTTGGGTGTGTAAAATACCACATCCTCAAAGCAAAGTGATTCGTTCATGCTGAACAAGGAAAGTATTAAAGATAGATTTAAAAAAATATGTGATATATAAATAACATAATATGATGCTGGATTATTATATACATATATATCATTTAATATTCATTATTTTAATATGAAAATAAAATATAAACAATATTCATGCTTACTTACAACCTTTTGTCCCCTTGAAAGGTGAATTTCATTTCCTATCAAATTTTTATATATTACTATAAATTCATATATACTGAAAATATTAGATATTTAAATCATGTTTTACATTATAGATATGATGAAATCATGATCTATTTAATATGAACCAAAAATTAAAATTTAGAATATACTTGAAAAGCACATAAATTAACACCTGAAACGATGGAAATGATAAAATATTATTAATGAACGAGTTATAATATGTAATCAATGAAATATATATGATATTATAAATATTAATATAGCTTAGGTTTAAGTAATATAATTCTTAGAACCATTATAAATTATAATAAATAGTGATCATCCAAAAGGAAGTGTAATCTTAGGGATTCTCGTCTCACTTTTTCTTCGATGAGGAATACAGCATTTTATACACTTATTTAATTTGTCTGGGGTATATAATACCCATATTTTATTTTATATCATGAATAGATTTATCTTCATGTTATTTTTAGCTAAAAATTTTATTATTTCATTTTAGGGGATATTAACATAAAGTTATCAATCATTAATGAAATCTCAAAACACAATTAATTTTTTTGGATTATATTATTTCCTCATTATGGTTATATTCTATGATTAAGTGTTTAATGAATTTAAATATCTATTTTATCAATTATTTTTATTTTTACTTATAAAATATATACAAAATCAATTCATTGTTTCATTCTAACTACAATGTTATGATCTTTGTAAGGGTTTACTTCACAATCACATTTTATTCATGATTATTTATAGTTGAATTTTAATTAAAATATATTATTTCATAATTTATTAAAAAAACCATTAATTTTTTTATCCTATGGTTATACATTATTATTTTCATTTAAAAAAATATTTTTTTCATTTTTTTGTACTTAAACTGTTTTATAAAATGTTAAGAAAATCCGAATTTATTTGCCTCTTGAGTAACATATCCATTTTCTAAAAAAAACTATGTTTTTAAAGAAGGTTTTAAAAATGATTTAACCTTTTCCAAATGACTTATAAAATATTTCTTCACCCACTTTCAATATTTTCAATTTTTTTAAAAATTTATTTAAGATGAAAAGGATTTTTAAAAAGTTTTTGTAAATTAAAATTTTAATTTTCCCAAGAATGTTTTTAAAAATATTTTATTTATTTCATCACCAAAAACTACCCTTATTATTACTCCAATATATATAAATTGTATTTATACCATCCTCATTCTTCTGATATATTAATTTTTTATATTTTAACCAAAGATAATATTAAAATTTACTTTCTTGAATCATTTTCATAGTCATTAACTTCCTCTATTGTTATTAACTTTATTGTAACAACTAAAAGTTATATTTATCATAAATATCCACATTATTTATCATACATTTTATTATTTCCATAAACATATACTATTTTTACATTATGTTTATTACATTTAATGTTATTTGTTTAATTTGGTAAATTTTACAAAAATTATTTGCTTTAATCAATAATGATATTTGATTGTTAATGAATAGAATATATTATTCGATATATGAGGAATGGTGTGGAAGAGAATGAAATAGGCTGGGGAATGGTTATTGAAATCCCCTCAATTCATAGGTAGGTTTCACGAGAAACTCTAGATATGGTTTTGGATGAGGCCTTACCCATTTATTAGATTCTTGGAATGAATCCGTGACAGTATTAGATCATTGTAATTAAACCTTGAGTATATTAGATTCATGGAATGATTCTTTGACAGTGTTAGATTCTTAGAATGAATCTTTAGATTTAGGTTTTGGTATCCATCATTATTCATTCCATCATTATGAATTTTATTACTGATATTCCATGAGAATATTCGATTAGTTAGAACATCCATGGTTTAGTTTCATTCTCATGTGATTATTTTTATTGAATTATTTGATCACCTCTTATTCCTACCATATAATGTTCAAGTTATTATTAATTTATTGTAATTTTTTTAGTTATTTTACTATCCATTTTCATTACACCTTATTTATTCGTAACATCCATTGTATTCTACCTTTATTGATAATTTGAGATCACCCTTATTTTGTTTTCATTCCCTAGGATTCTATGAAGTTTACTAAAACAAATATTCATGGATAAATAAGATAGAATACTATTATTCTGAAAACATTATGTTGTAATTTGTGTATTAATTTATAATTTAAGAAACATGTATATACTGAGTTTACAAAGACTACTAAACCGATACATCCTTTAGGATGCGTTTCTTTGTATCTCAAGCCAATGTAAATATACTATGACACTAACTCTGATCTTAAATTTGTTAGGTTTTAATCTACCCCCTTCAATTCGTAGATGAATATCATTGATAGTAGTTTAATAAGTCCCAATTTAATGTATAAAATGTTTTTAGGGCACCATAATTTTTTTATCAGTTTTAGAAATCATGTGAAATTGTTTAGTATTTCAAGAATATTTTATAAATCAGTATCAGTTGAAAATTTTTATGAAATTTTTTAATAGAAAATATAAAAGAGTCAGTATACCACAATAAAAGAATCATTGTATTTTTCTTCAAACCATCTTGTTAAGAATTTTTATTATTGTATTATATTCTTGATGTTATTTCCATAAATAATAATAATTGATAAAATCTTAGATTAAAATATTGATTGAAAAGGGATTATAAAAATATGATCTCAATTCTCATAAAAACTAAGAATAAATGATTATAAAGAATTATATATTGGAAAATTATAATGGAATGTTTATTTGAGTAGTATTTCCATGGATAAATCAAGAAAAATATGTACTTATTATATAAAAAATGTTACTTTATTTTAGGTATATCCAAGTAAAAATTCCTAGTATCCTGAAATAAAAATTGATAATTAACAAGGATTATAAACCACAACTCACATGTTTTGTAAAATTCCCATATTTGGAAGAGTATAAATTTTTACTTGATAAAATAATATAATTTCATGTTGATTTTCAATAATCATTACTCGTGACTTTGAGAAAAAATTAATCTCAATTGAGTTTAAAAATAATTAGGATATTACTATAATGACACCATTTAATTTGGAGAGGATGTAACCCCATCATGTTCACACTGATGAGTCATCTATCTGTACATTTGAACGCGGATGTAAATTTTTGTTGGAAAATATAATATAAATGGATATATCACATTGATAATTCTAAAAATATAACATTTTCATAATTTATATATTAAAATATTACAAATCATTATATATGTTTTTTATTATTCTATATTCAGTTCTTTGGATTGGTATCAGGGTTATTTGAAGTCTTTTTTTAGAAATGAATCTCAACCAGAAGGCTATATATATAAATATTATATAGAAGAATATTTTCTTGTCATTTTTTAGAATTATTTTATTCTTATTCAAAAATAATTAAATAAAGTAAACTGTGTTCAATATAATTTTAATCAATTAAATTTCTTTATAAAATCAGAAAAAATTTAATCTTTAGCTCATGAAGATGGAAAAATATTAATACATCCCATGAATAAAATTATAACTAAACCAAATAATATATATTTTATACAAAAATAATAATATTTAAGAGTATATTATTTAATAATTAAATATTTAAACCAATATATGAATTTAACGATGAATATAAAATGAGAAAATTATATCAAAATACTTCAAAAATTAAATTATAATTTTTTTTCATGTCATGTACGATCATAATCATTTTAATATTATTAATATATTGATATGTATATATATACATATCATATGTAAATAATGATATTTTATATTTATACATTTAAATCATAGATGTCGATAATTGATATATAGTTATAAATTATTTGATTTATCTCTCTTGAGGACCTTTAATGTAGAGTGGGATATTTTATGATTATAAAATTAATGGTTACATGTTTCTTATTGTTTTTAATGGGAATATATGTAACTAATAGAATAATATAATCTTCACAAAATTTGTTAAGTTGGGACACTATGAATGTTGATTTATATTATCAAATTCAATGATCAAATGAAATATTCATTTGTGTTATTTGAATTAATTTTGGACATTATTTAAATGGACATATAGAATGAGTCATTAAAAGTTACATATTTTAACTTATATATGTTGATTTACACTACTTAGTTTGAATGGTATGATCCGTATTTTTTTGATTTAAAAAGTGAAATGGTTTATTAGGTCGATGATTGAGTTTATTATGGATGGGATATATTATTCCTTATCAAGTGGAGGTAAATTTATGATATGGGTGATGATGTTGATAAATTATTGTGTGGTTTTTAATCCTATATATAATAGGAGATTTATGTATTTTTCCATGATTATATTTAACAGGTGTGAGGAAAATCCCCCTTTTCATTAAGGAATGATAATCCTCTTTTTATGGTTTGTGGATAACCCATTACATGGCATATAAGCCAAGAAACATAGAAACCCTCGGATTTTGGCCTATGTCCCATACATGATCCAAAGAACCTAACTAGATCATGATTCCTATGTGATGTCACTACCAATGTTAGTAATTCCCTTTCTACACCTACATCATGGACATTGAACACAAGTGCCAACACATAGATCATCAGGTATAGTGGATAATTTCCCATTGTTGTCACCGATGATAGAGAAACATATACAACATTGACTGAGACTCCTCCCCCTATATGACTGAGCCTCCATAAATTATATACATTAAGCTCCCTAATTCTTTCTATAGTCCCATATGGTGGAAAACTAGATCTAATGTCAACCAGGGTCTACTCCCCCCTTGTGATCCATATTATCACACTAAATCATTACTCATAAAAACCTAAAGATAGCTTAAACATGACTCCCAATACAAGAGAGTCTACTAACAAGTAGTGAGGGTTTAATAAGGTTAAAATGTTAAAACATAATGGAAATAAGAAATTTAAGTAAATGAATAAATATCAGAGTGTGGAAATAATGGAAACTATATGATACAATAGAAATCCAACGATAAAAAATTTAATAATCCAATAAATAATAAAGCAATAATTTAATTACATTCAATAATATAATTAAATTTCATACTAGAAGTAATAAAAAACACAATACTAGAAGACTCAAAAGACAACGATCCCAAATCCAAGGTTGGGCCCATCTCTTAACTGAAATCCATCTAACAAAAAAACAATCGAAAACAACTTCCAATGAATTTTTCCAATCCTACATCCACGTAATTTGTTCTAGAGACAAATTAATGCATGAATAGACTGTGAGTATAACATAGTAGATCAATGTCACCATGTCTCATCATAATCAGTATGATAATAAGTACAGGATATAATGCATTAAAGAAGTGTATTAACTAATTAAATAATTAACTTAATACCACATGAACCTGCTTCGACACCATGTTGGAATGCCTCCAAGCATGTCTCATAACCATGCCAACCATAACCATATAACCATGATAAAACATAACCTCCCTCACCGTCATGCTAGAATTTCTAAGAGCATGTATCACAAACATTCCAACCATAACCATATAATCGTGGTAAAACATAACATTATAACGAAGGTAATATTCAAAAAATTATGGGTCAAAACCCACTATATAAAATTTTTGGAATTTAATAATGACTGATCATGGTATATAAGAATTTCAGAATTTATTAGGGCCAATCCTAGCGTATAAGCATTCTAGCTTGTGTCACTGGGCGTAGCCTGCAATATAATCATTTTAGCATTTATCAGGGACAATATTGGTATATAATATTTTAAACATTTTATCATTGTCAAGCCCCATATATAAGAATTTTATCATGTCACTGAGGCCAACAGGCCATAAACACATTATATAATTTTTCATAACACATGTTAAGAAAACAAAGCTATCAAAATATTACATAAATAGGGTCAATGGTTAATTATGATAATTAAAATATATCTTTCAATTACACATTTTAGTATTAATTTGATCCTAATCCAATAAAATTATAATAATTTCAATAATCAGGTCAATCAAAGGTGAGTATATCTCATGAAAAGACACAAATTCCATACAATTCTAAACAAAATTTAATCCATTAATCAATTAATTTATAATCAAAGGTTTTATCACCCAAATTGTAGCTTCAACCAGTTTTAATTAACAATTAGACCTACAAGGACTCAAATGAATAAATCCAATTCATTATTATAATTTTTTAGTGCATGCTATGTTGGTCTAATTTCTATATTGCACATAATTGAAAATTTTCAAACAATAGGGTTATTATTTAGACCCCCTTACTTTAATTGAAGAACAATAATGCTTCTAATGGAAAACTCCCAAGAAGAATACGGGAAGGATGATAGAAAGAAGTATCCTATATCAAAATTGAGCATGATCAAAACAAAAAATTCATACAAACAAAATATTACAGTAAAACCACTAGAGAATTGGGGGAGAGAATTGAAACCTTACCAACAACCCTTACCAAGGATTAAATGTGTGATCAGCACATCTATAATCAAGGGAGTTACTCCAAAATATCCTATAAGGTTCCATATAGTAGAGACGAGGAAGCTTCAGATGAGATGAAAATAAAATCAACCAGATGGAACACTTTAAAAATTTTACATTGAATTTACATGTCGTATAATAAAATTACACATCATTTAATAATTTTTATAGGTATACGATGAAGAAACCATGAAATCAAATGAATATTAAAATTATCCAAACATTTAATGATGTGTAGGCCATTTACATGATGTGTAAATGCCGTACAAATGGGTTTTCAGCCCATTTTCATTATAAAAGACCTGAACCCCCTTTAAGGATTCGTAAATCACTATGAACCCTATGAAACATGACCTATTTACCCAAAATACATTATTTCAATCAAATATATATCCATATACATCAAATAATTTTCTATAACAAACGATATTATTGTATATACTCTCTTGTTTTATCAAGTTTCCTCACAAACCAATACTACATTTTTTTTCAAACACACAGACATTATTGATGAAAACACATCCACCATGGTTTAGATACAATGAAAAACCCAATTGAATTTTTTTAATGAAAAAACAGAGAGAGACGTACCTAAAAAAGGAATGGTTCTTACAACCTCTCCACCATATAATAGCCTATCCCCATGATTCTCCAAGCATCACAGTGGGGTCTCGGTGAAACATTATGCCAACTGTGATTACATATCAAACTCCTTCTCCTAGTATCCTTACAAAAATTCCCATGTTCCCATTGTACTTGAACCAAATTAATCACCCTGCCTAAGATATACTTATCTCTAAGACCCACCTTCAATAATAGATGCTTCTATAGATCAAAACTAATCTTGATCTCTAATACATTATTCATGTGAGAAGTGTCTGGGTAATATATCTAAAGTTGTGACACATAAGTGTTTTCGTACTAGGAATTGTAGTGTTCTAGATGGGCTAAATGGTACACCACTATAATGACCCTAGAAAGTATCTCAAATGGATGAAAAAATATGGGCACTAGCATTCCTTATTTCCTGATACATTATTTCCCCAATCACAGTGACACCCAAAGGAATCACGATGACGAACCATGAATGCCAGAGGTAATATTTGATGGTCATAAGAGGATTTCTTCCAACTCTGCATGGTCACAAACCACTACTTAATCAATTGAACCATATATGATGTATCATACTGAAGACTAGGTCCAAAAAACATTGAATCTCCTACCTCCAACCAACAAAGTGGCGAGCAGAATGGTCTTCCATACAAAGCCTGAAAATATTTCATTTAGACAGATTCTTAGAAGAATATATTTTATAAAATCTCTATGAGTTCTTTATACTACTCTCACAAACCACTAAAATAAAAAAAATGACTATAACATATCCTTCAGAACCTGAATAGTCTTCTCATATTGACCATCAATCTATGGATGATTGGAAGTGCTCAAAATAAACTCTGATCCCAAAGACTTATGAATACCCCACTAGAACTGTGATGTGAAATGAGGATCTATATTAGAAATTATTGTCCTCAGAACACTGGACAATAGAACTAATTCACAAATGTAAAGTATACATAAATCACCAAATATAATGGTCTCTCCTATAGGAAAAATGTGGGATTCCTTTTTAATGTATCCTCATTCACCTAAACAACAACATTATTATAGGTTGTCCTCGGTATTCCTCTCACAAAATTCATAATCACATCATCTCATTTCCACTCAAGAATCGGAAAAGGTTGCAAAATTCAATATGGCCTCTGATGCTCAGCTTTCACCTGATTAACAGTGAAACATATTGACACAAATATTTATATATCCTTCTTCATTCATGCCCACTAGTATTTCTTATAGATATCGTGATATATGTTTTTCAAACTTGGATGTACCACACATATAGAAGAATAAAAGTCTTTCATAATATCCTCATGAAATCCCATAGAAACCCATACTTGGACACACAAAAGAAGAGAATTTCTATTACCAAGAGTCTGTTAAGATAGCGTGTCCCCACAATATATGTTTTCTCTCACAACTAAACCATTCAGATCAGATATATTCTAAATTTCGATACGGTACAAAAGAGTGGGTACAATTTTTGTCGAAGCTTGAGCTACTCATATCTAAGACTACTGAACAACCAGATGAATGTCTATAAAGAGTTACATTATCTAAAACACCGCATAGGACTCCTAAACTCCATCTAACTCTGTCTTTAAACTCAAGGTATCAATAATTATGTTTACTTTTCTAGATGTATAAGCTAACTCAAAGTTAAAAGTCTATATATTCTCAACCAACCTCATATATAGAAGGTTTAGGTATTTTTGAGAAAAGTTGTAACTGAGGATTTTATAGTTCACGTATACTGCAAACCTGTCACCCATGAGATAATTCATCCAGCATCTTAGAGAATGAACCATAACAACTAACTCCAAATTATGTGTAGGATAATTTTTCTCATGTAGTCTCAACATTCTAGAGCCATGAGAAACCAATCGATCATACTACATATGAACCTATCTAATTCTAACTCCGGATGAATCATAGTATATGATATATACATTAAATAGTATAGTTAATGTGAGGATAACTTCTGAGGTCTTCCTTCCTTTTTCCCCTAAAAATGTCTATCGCAACCATATGACTGATAAAAATATACTTCTTTGTTATTCATATATGATATTGGGGCTTCAATAATGGAGATGTCCTAGATAAAGAACTAATAATAACCTTCCAAACCATGAAAACTCCAAATATTTAAGAAATTAGTGGGATGCTCCCAATATACCCTGTAATTAACATTCTCTAGATCTATTAACAATATTTCCTCTATGAGGACGTGGACAAAGAAGTGCACTCTATCAATCTAGAAATTACATAGGTTAGATTGGTGTAAAATCGATGTTATCTTATTGTTCTCAAGATTATTTCACGATGTTGTTCATGATCATCTACTAAATTGGGGTATATTTTTTTTTTAAAAAAACGCACCACTAACCAATCTAGAAATGATGGAAGATCCTATCAATCAATGTCATGAATACCTCTATTGCATTTGTCAAAGAAAACATTGTCACTAAAAATTCACATAGGAAGTACCAAATCTGAAAAGAAGTTTGAGGTATGCCGATTAATGTCACCCCAACTAATCATATCCTCCTCTCAAATCGATATGGGAGAAGATCGTATCCCTTGTCATCTAACCAAATAGATCATAAATGCGTGTAAAAGGATATCAGTTCTTAACTGTCATTTGGTTCAACCTCTGATAATCTATACACAAGTTCACTGTCCCATGACCCTTCTTGAAAAAAAAATAAAGGTCCCCAAGGATATGTACTAGTCCATATGAAAACATCAGTTTCATGATCATTCAAAAAGACAATCAACCCCAAAACATATACTAGTTCTATTATGCATGGTACGATATAAACTAGTTATTCTCCTAGCACCAAACTCGATCTTAAACATGGTCAATCAATTGTGTGATAAGCCATAGTACTTTTTAAGAAACATATACTGAAAATGTGAAATCATTGGTGGAAATGAAAATTATTATATTCCACCATTATCTTGAGAAATAAAGGATATATGAGTCATGAGACAATCCAATATACATTGATTTAATCCTGCACCACCAGACCGAATATCTCACTTACTCTTGTGAGAAAAACTTCCTCAATTTAGTGACATAAAGGTAACTCCCCTATAGTAACAATAGATATGATATAGGTATAAAACAAAAAAATCCAAAAAAATAATCCAATCAAACCTATAATTTTCAACATGAGAAGTTTCAAAGATAAATGATAAACAAAAATCACTAGAGGCATGCCTTGGAATATTTGATATTCTCTGACCGTATTCCCAATAGTTTGTAGATGGTCAAAACAACATCCCATATTTCAACATCCAATCCCAATCAATTTACAAAAATCGTGTATAAAAATGAATGTGATGATACTATATAAAAACACAAGAAATGGTAGATGGTACAAGAATAATAACTCTAATAGTAGGTAGTCATGCATCCATAGTAATTGGAGTAGTCTACATAATGTGTAGCTGACCATCCCCTCTTCCTTGGGCTCGAGCCTGACACTCTTGAGCTATACCCTCTTCCTAGTACTATCATTCTTATATGAAGGTACCACATTCCTAGACCCAATGAAAATGTACTATGGAACTCCAGATACTTTTCTGCTAATGAGTAACTAAATCCTTCTTAGACTCTAGTTCCAGTCATGTTGCCATGTCACTATTATGCTACTGCATGCCCTTAAAAACCCTCTATAGGTGGCCCAATATTCCACAATAAAGACACTCCAATGTGGGGTATGGACACTGATGATGTCTGTATCCCATATTTCAACACTGAAAGCACTGTAATAGAACACGATCCAAAGATGAATTCCTAATTACCTGACTTATTTTTCCTTTTATTAATTAGTATAAAATGTCACAACGATGCCTCTTTCCACTAGAAGAAGAGTTTATAGTTTTTCCTACTGAAACATCATCGCTACTGATCGAGGCCTATATTGGATTTCCTTCCATGATGAGGGCCTAATTCATCACATATGGAAACTATTCAAAAATAAAACACTCACCTATGACCTGATCCCATTAAAAGACTATATTAAAAACGTTTTTCCTTGTAGATCCTTTCATTTTACAATGATAGGACCAAGAACAACATGCCAGTGAAATTCTCTTTATAGTCCAACACTGACATTCCCTCCTATGTTAGGTTCATGAACTCAAGAGCCATCTCATCTCTCAACATCATTAGATAAAAGAATCTTAGGAACTACATCCTGAAGTCCTTCCAAGACAACTCCTCTTACTATCCCTCCTACTCTAGAATATCCCACCAATGCTTAGATAGTCAATAAAGAATATATATAGAAAGATTATTCCTCATATATTTGGGTGCCTCAAGATTCATAATGATCACATGGACAAACTCAATCCAGAACATGGCTACATAGGGGCCTCTATCCCCAGTGAAAATGGGAAGTTTCTATAGATGGAACCCTCTCATTAGCTTATATATCCAAGGAAAGGTACAAAAAAATCTCTCTTTCCATGGATCTCATGACCCTAAAAAAGTTGTTGTGAAGTTAAACATAAATATTATCTTCAAGAAATATTGGATTATCTAGTTCAATTGAGTTAGTAGCATACTAATTTCCACTCTCATAATGCTCTACTCAAAGGCAATGTGGAATAATTTTCCCTATAAGAGAAAAAAACTCTTTAGAACACTGGGTATCAATAAGGTCAACCTAAATAAGAGACAAAAATAAAGAAGTATTGACTCATGGGTTTTTAAATATATATTAAAAGTGTTTTAGCATGAAATATTAGTTCATTTATTTCATCTCTCATATATAAAAGGTATCTAATATCACAATTTTAATAGGAAAATATATATCACATGTAGTATATATGTCCTTATCATCAATAATGTTTTTCCATATATATTCCTATGTGTATATAATGATTCATGAATCCACATATCATGCCATACAGATACATGATTATAATCATAAGAAAAAAATATTATAACATGATAACCCCACATAATTTCAGAATCACCCTAGGGGAAATAACCTCGACTGTAACAAGAGAAAAACACAGACAACAATCCATCCATGGGAACTTGAAATTTCCCCCATAAATGGGTTATCTACTCCCATGGGAAATACCATTACCATGTACAGACACATCCTAGTCTCTTTTAAACAATTCAAAAATAGTAAATAAATATAAAATAACATGTTGTGCGCTAATACCACTTTAAAACATCCCCTGATCTTTCACTCTCTCATGTGGATGAAATGGGTTGGTTATGAGACCACAAGTATGCCTCCCCATATGTGAGAGGATTCCAACTTGAATCGGGGGTCTGACAAGGATAGTGGGGAGACTTTAACCTCTAGTTATAGAGATAGAACACAATGATTTTAACAAATATAGATTAATAAATAAATAAAATAATACGGAAATAATGGAATCAATAAAATAAAATAAAAAACAATAAATCCATATGAATAATCCAATTAAAAATAATTTAACAATGCAATGGAATGCAAGAATGTAACTTAATTTCATGCTAAAATTAATTAAAAATTAAATAATAGAAGACTCAGAAGTCTCTAGTCTCGAATCAAATGATGGTCCAATCACTAAACTCTAACCCATCTGGAAAGAAAAGAGATAAAATAGAAGTTACTTTATCCTTGTCCATTCCTTCATCCACATTATCTTCTCAATTGCCAAGTGGTGGACCAAATATGGTGTGGTTATAAATAAGTAGTTCGAAAACACTATTTATAAACATAAATAGTTTTCTAATAAGTTCATTCAATAAAAGAATATCCATGTGTATAAAAATTAAACAATTAAATTAATACCAAATCAATTTTCTTTGGCACAATGCCAAAATATATCTGTGAATGACTCAATACCATACCAATCATAACCATGTATACTTGGTAAGACATAACCTACCTCGATTCCATTCCAGGATGTCTCTGATCATATCTCATAACCATTACAATCATAACCACATAACCATGGTAAAAAATCACCTTATAACTAGGGTAAAAATCACACATGTCTCTGTCAAAACCTAATATATATGAATTTTAGTATTTAATTAGGTCTAAGATATGTATATAAGAATTTCACCATTTATCAGCGTGAATATGGGCATATAAGAATAACATCATTTTTAAGGCCAAGATTTTTATATAGGAATTTATCCCTATCAACTGGTCCAATTCCCCATATAATAATTTCATCATTTATCATAACACATTTCACAACAACAAGGGTATCAAAATTTCACATCTACTGCCTCAATGGTTTATTATGAAAATTTCCATTTTTCTTTCAATTACACATTTAATTTATCAATTGTTCTAAAACAAAAAACATGCCAATCATTTCAATGATCAATCAAATTCAAGGTGTGTTTAAATCAATAAGAAACCCAAACCCCATGTCATGCGAAGCAAACATTAAGACGTTAATCAATTCACTTATAATCAAGGTTTCTCTCACTAAAATGGTAGCTATAATCCAGATCAATAGATGATTGGATCCAAATGGAATCCAAGGAATAATTCCAATTCATTATAATAATTTTGTCATCGCATGCTAGGTTGGTGAAATTTTCATGTCAGATATACTTTGGAACTATCAAATCATCGGTTTAATTTTTAGACCCCCTACATTTAACTGAAAAAAAACAATAACTCCATTGAAAAAAATCCCATGAGGAATAAGGTAGAGATGATTACAAGAAATATCCTAGATCAAAACCGATCAAGATCAAAACCAACAATACTCCTCGTGAAAATATTACACCATATCAGCTGGAGAATGAAGGTAGAGAAGGGAAAACTTAACCAAAACCACAAAACATGGATTAGATGCATTATTGAGGCATCTAGAATCAAGATAGTCAATCGAAAATTTCTTAGAATATTCCCTAGGGTCGAGAGGATGAAGATACACTAGAGAGAAAATATAAATCAACCACATGGAAAACATTAATACTACTACATGAGAATTTTCATGTCGTGTAATACAGTTACCAGTCATGTAATTATTTTTATAGGTATATGGTAAAAACATGTAACCTTTGATGAATATTAAACCATTGTAAACATTACAAGTAGTGTAACCCATTTACACAATGTGTATAGTCCTGTAGATGGGGTTTTAATACATTTTTCATACAAACACTACTGGAAAACAAACCTTTACCAACAGTTTGGAACTGTTGGTATAGGCCTCCAAACCGTTGGTATAGCCTATACCAACGGTTTGGAGAACCGTAGCCAAGTAAGCCGTTGGGATAGGTGTATACCAACGGTTTTGGAAACCGTTGGGATAGGTGTATACCAACGGTTTTGGAAACCGTTGGTATAGGTAATATGAAATCTATACCAATGGTAATGGAACCGTTGGTATATAAATTCCAAAAATAAACCATCTGCTGGGATTTGATCCCAGGACACCTCGTTTATAATCGAACGACTTAACCACTAAGCTAACATCACTTTTGTAAATATAATTTCATAAATATATATATGTATTATCATAATTATTTAAAATTTTTATTTATATAATGTTCTCGGTTAGTAGATCTGGAAAAAAATTAAAGAACCTATCCCAACAGTTTTCAAAACCGTTTGGATAGGTTCTGGTTGGGTGTATTTTTTGTTGGTCGGATGCTGGATTTTTTTGGTGGTTTTTCCCAACGGTTTTGGTGAACCGTTGGGAAAGAGTGACCTTTCCCAATGGTTCACCAAAACCATTGGGAAAGGGCCTCAAAAATACACCCTTTCCCAACGGTTTTGGTGAACCGTTGGGAAAGGTCACTCTTTCCCAACGGTTTTGGTGAACCGTTGGGAAATGGTAGCTATACCAACGGTTTTTACAAACCGTTGGTATAGAAGTGTTGGGAAAGGTCATGTTTCCAGTAGTGAAAAGATATGAAACACCATTAAATCACACCAACTCACTAAGAACCCTTGGTTACACATGACCCATATACTTGGACTCCATTAATAGAAAAACAAATATACTTCCTTAGACTTTAAGTCATTCTCCATAAAAAGGATCACTGTGTGGATCCTCTCCATTTTTCTCAAGTTTCACTACAACCACATATTGTGTTTATTTAAACACATAATAATTCAAGATGAAAAAACCCACCCAGGCATAATGATAAGTAAAAAAACCCACCGAATTATGATTAATTAAATACTCCGAGTATGTTTACCTAGAAAAAGATAGAATTTTATAGAGTATCTGAAGTGAAATCATAAATAGAGCATAAGGTTTCATAGTTACTATAATGAGTGTATTATAGGGAGGTAATTTTTGGTCTATAATTGTTAATTATGAATAATAATTTATTACATATGTATGCTAATTATTGAATATATTAATTGACCATATTTGGATAATAATAAGATTAAAAAACATGAATACTCAATATATTCGAGGGATAAAACTATTAATTTTTCTTATGTCATTTTACTTATATAATGTTCCTACATAAGATATAAAAGGCTTATATTATTAGATCATGGTGTAGTTGAAAATTGATATTCGATCCTTTTTCATCATGTATTGTTATTATACACACATTACCATTGACTTGAATAATGATATTTATAATAAGCAAGTGAAAATATGTAAAAATAAATAATTATAGTTTATTTTTTCCTTTTAAATGTAGGTTTAAATGTTTATATATATATATAATATACATTATTTTCTATCTATTTTGCATAAAAATGTTTTTACTAAATGGGAATTATAATGTTGGAGAAAAAATCAGCAGACTTTATGTATTAGTTTTGGTTTGAGTTCAATGATTCGTCCAAAGAGTTTTGTTAAATGTGCATAAGATAACCAAAAAGATACTAAAGGATCAATAGAAGTACATTGAAGATATTTATTATTATAATAATATAAATTTTTTCATACTATCTTATTGAATTTAAATTGATATATAAAAAATAATTTTTTCCAATGATATTAATTTTTTGTGAATTTTCTAAAAAAAACTCCTTAATAAGATGGAAAAAATTATTCCCACAAATAGTAATTTATGAATATATTGTTTTGAAGAATATGAAATAGTCTAATATGATAAATATTATTAATTATACATTACTTATCCAAAATAATTAATTATATTATATTTTTCAAAAATTTATTTTGATGATATATAGAAAAGAAGTTTGCCTTATGGTCAGTCAAAATATGGTTTTGTTCAATTATCATAAGAAGTCAAATGAAAATTAGGTAAATGAGCATGATAAAAATAGATGAACAAAAAATATAAATCACTATTTTTTTTGTTAAAGAGTATATTTTATTTTCTATTTTAGTGAAATCAATTAATGTGGCCTGAGTCAAAAAATATCTCTCAACCATCATGGGTTGCCAGGAAGGATGTAATTTCCCATGTTTTGGGAATAAAACATGTCGGTCATGTGTATGGTTTGAGGTTTAGTTTTGACACCTCAAAATTATTTATAATGAAACCATTGTACATATCATTGATTCCTATTTATAACAATCCATACAAGGTATATATTCTTGATCAATTGAAATAAAAATAAAATTATGATCCTATAAAAAAGAATATAGATTGAGGAGCCATAATTTATATCTAGAGATGAGTGTTTTGCAGTTATAGGGACTGTAGTGACTACATTATTCTAGTTCATAACTGGGAGAATTCATCTAAATATTTCATTATCAATATGAAAAAATATAATGATAATGAATATGTTGTAATTATTGAAGAATTTTTTATTGTTAAGATTATTATTGTAATTTTATTTTGAGTAAAAAAAATTATGTAAAACATATTTGTATTATAAATTTCATTTAATATAATAATATAATTCATTTCAGGTTGGTACCCAAGATGAAAATAAAGAGCATGGATGATAGTGGGGAAGATATAATTAATTATGAACATGCTATTGATGTGGAATACCACTCCTCATGTGTTTTATTTTTTTAATAAAGATTATATCTGACATATAAAAATATATATGTATATTTTAAAAATAATGTGATATAATTTTTATAATTCATTTATATTTTTTGTTTTCATTGTTTGGTATCCAATTTTATTATAGATTTATTTATATTTTATATTATAAGTAGTAACACATTCATAAGACATCTGTTTTTATTATTAATATTGTTCAACAACTATTTAAAAAGAAACTAAAATTTAAAAACATACATTAATTTTAATAGAATGGTTAGAACCATTGATATATAATACAAAAACATTATTGTCTACATAAATACCATCACTAATTAATGATATTTGGTAGTAATCACTACTAATTAAGTAATAATATATAAAATTTAAATTATCACTGCTAAATAATATGGTATAGTTATATATTCTATTAAATTTAAAAATAACACCATGTATTCAAAAACCAAATTATTTATATTGATAGTTCAGAAAAAACTAAGAATTTGGTATTGAAAGAGATTTTACAAGACCACCATTAATAAAATAATTCTTATAATAAGTATCAAACTCAATAAAAAATGGTAGTTTATAAAAAGTTGAGGGGTCAATTGGATGATGTTTAAACTGTCAACAATTTTTAAAAAACCACATATAATAGTTGTTTTCCATTTATTTTTTTCATCTCCTTTAAACAAACATTTCCTTATAATTAGAACATAACTTCATTGAATATTTTTTAATCTATTCCAATTGTTAGATCACAAAAAAATCATAACATTTAATATCACATGATTCTTTAAAAAGTTACACACTAAATAAATAAAAGATTATTTATTTAAATATCACATTCATAACAAAATCTATAGTTATTGCATAGACTAGATTATTGATTTCCCCATATAAAGCTGATTTTCAATTAACACTAACATATATATGAACACGTACCAATACCATACACTCACCAACATAATTATCGTACTTATTGTGGAATCATAAATAAATTCTCTAATACCCCATGCTAACAGAAGAATTTTAATAGTAATTTTAATTCGTTTAGCCCCTAGCTAAAAAAATAAATAAGGTATATTATAAAAGACCTATTCTCTATATTTCCTTTAATTTATAGTCTTATAATAAAATATTATTTCCCATTTTTTATTTTAAAACACTTTTCAAACATGTCCAATTTTTATTAAAAAAAATATTATCCCTATTAAAAATAAATGAAAAATAAGAAAATGTTTATCATACAAATCCATGAGAAATAGATCATTAGATTATAAATAAACATATTTTAAAATCACATTCTTAATGATCCATAAATATGATATAAAGTTTTTTTAATTTTACACATAATAGCCAAAATTTACCAAGTAACACTTACCGCAACGAAATAAAATAATTTCACTAATTAGCACATTTTACCTAATAATGTAATACTAGGATACAATTATGAATCCCATTATTAAGCATTAAATATATGTTTTATCATTAAAAATACCAAAATCACTTCCATTAAAAGAAAAATTTCATGTTAATTCAGTTAATAAAGTCATGCTACTAACATAACACCAATCTCAAATCACTAAATTAGAATATGTTCCTTTATTCATATATATTTATTCATTTACAAATAAATAATTAAACAAAAATCTATTTTTATTCATTAATATATTTAACGCACCCCATGTTCATTTGAGATTAATATCACACATACAATCTCACACGTCACTATTGAAATGCTTATGTACTTTTGGAACAATGGATAAAAATTAAAGGATATAAATATATAAAATTCATGGAATTAATCAGAAAATAATTTTCATTATTTTACCAACTATTAAATACCCATTTAGACTCCAATAATTAAATATATTATTTCCATTAACAATATTTATTTTCTAGACCCAAAACCACTTTTACTCAATAAATATAATAAATTTCAACAACATTAACAACAGATTTCATCCCCAAGAAAATTATTTATGTAAATAATCTCTAACATACTCATAGAAATTACTATGGATCATAAAATTAGTTTAAACATATGATATAAAGTTAAAAACATATAAATAATATAATACATCAAGACATTGTGTAATAGAACACTATGATTCAACTAGGTAAGCCACCCGTGTCGGCCCGTCACATGGTGAGGTATAACAAAAGGGGGAACATGAAAACATAAAAAAATTATAGAATATAAAATAAATAAATATAATCAGTGTATAACATGGAATAAATATATACTCTAAAGGTCTATAAAATCAAATAATAATAGGAAAAATCAAAAAGTATGAGTAAAACAGGATCCATATATCTCCATGCGACCAATAGTCACCTCTAAACCATCCCAAACTGAAGGTTGTGACCTCAAGAGAAGATAGCATGATACAAGATTTCATTCACATTAACTAGATCATAAAATAAATAATATACAACCAACCATTGGAAAATGTAGGCTGTGATCATAATTCCCAATAGGATACCACCACATATGTTATACAAGGTCTAATATCAATAATTTAGCTATTCATTCTTTTAAAATGAAAACATATTTAAAAATAATTTTCATAAATAAAACTCATTTATAAATATTTTTAATTTAGTTTTTATAAAAATATCATGTTATACATAATGAAATAATATAATAATTATATTTGATAAAACATGGATTCATAACCATACACATCATAGGGTAGGAAAGTAAACACATATACATAAAAAATCCATCATGTGATGATATGTGACACAAACTCATATGGAACCAAAATGTGGGAAATGATCCCTGACAAAGTAATCATGTGATAAATAACCATAAATGAATAACACTCTATATTGAGCGCTAGAATATGAGAAAATTTACTATAAATAATAGAGCCTAGATTGTGAATAATTTTTTTATTATCCAATATTGTGTCCTTTTATAGTTCATAAGTATCCTGAAAGCTGCCCCTAATGGTTCCACACACACTAGGATCACCTATATCCCTTTATCAACACAATCAAGGTTCATAATGGTCCATTTTCGTAACCCATTTCAATTCTATGATCACAATTTATTAACCAATTTCAAATCTAAGACAGTGGTCATTAGATCATGAAAATCCATTTCCAAATAAAAACAACCATTCAAGATATTAATTAAATATTTGGTGTTCAAAACCCTATTTAAAGTAAAATCCCTTTAAAAACACAAATATTTCAATGAAAAAACTTGAAACTATACATCACATAAATTAAATGAATAAAACAAAGGAATGATACTTGAATTTTTTTTAATATAGAGAATTAATGAATTTTATAGAAAGAACTATATAAAAATAGAGGTATAACAAACCACCCACAAAAATGGAGAATGAGGAAGGATAGATCGACTCCCCATGATCCTAGATCCATAAAAAACAATGTTAATCCTGCATCAGACCAATTAGATCTAGTATAAAAATCCAGTATTGGTTCCAAAATATGATAGGATAAGGGGTATATTATAGATCTATAATAGAGAAGGGAAATCGAATAAAAAACACAACATACCTTGATGACATCCATCAAGAATAAAGGGTTTCCCTCTAGACTATAAAGGAGTAATCCTCTAAAGAACTAGGAAAGGGTTATGATGAGGAAAAATAAAATTAAGGGGTGATAAGGGTTAAAATTGAATAATTTGAAAGGGTAATAGTCCATTTTTTATAGAGAAGAATAGGTTCACATGGTTTCATGGTGGAGGACGCATGGTTAAAGTAACTCTTCACCTTAAATGTTTACTCCTAATGTCAATTCTATCCTGGGGTGCCCGATATGAACTATCGAGACACATGGTTATTTTCACTCTACTCTAACCTTGAAAAATCTAATGGAATATCACAAGGGTATATCACACAGTCACCACATTCTTAAAAAACAGTGTTCTTTAATTGTGAACATTGATATTTTCTTCGAAAAACCATTATTTTCATCCCCCTGATCCCCCAAATATACTCTGGCCTAAAAGAGAAAAACTAATTCACAATTAATGCATACCTATGATCTGGGGAGTTTCACAAATAAGTAAATCATATGCCTATAAATTCCTCAAGATCATAAATCTACAAATAGAGAAGACAAATGATGCCTCATCAAAAATTCCCACCCCCACATATCGTGGATACCTGATTCTCACTACCACAATACCGAAAATAAGGGAATCATTTTACCCTGAAGTACCCTATTTTGTAAGTCCACAATATAAACAAGAAACTCAAAGACTCTAGTATCTTGATCAAAAACAACATCCTCCCATTTAATCACACCGAAATAATCTGTATAAAAACTACTTAGCTAGGAAACATGAATTCTATCATGGATCAAATTCATATGAGAAAATAATTCTAACTGATAAGCCGCATTTATAATTTTTTCCATGATCTAAAACGGTCCAAAAATCCTCAGTTACAATATTCCCTACTTACCCAACTGAAAATTCCCCAAGTGATATGAAAATCTGAGAATAACATGATAAAAAAACCTTAAAATCTAACAGCCTTTACCGATGGTTCTCATAATATTTCTGAGGAATCTATATTGTGACCAATATCTTATGGATCAAAAACACCTCTTCCACCATCTATTCAATGAGACTCAACCCAATAAAGGATTTCCCTCTTAATTCATCCCAAAATAAGGGAGATACACATGGCTAACCATACAACACATTAAAGTGTTCCATATTTATCCATGGATGAAATGTATTATTATTGGAAAATTCGACTAGAGGAAAATATTTTTCTAAATATCATTTCAATCAAGCATGAAATTCTAAAGAGTATCCTCAAGAACATAGATTTCTCTCTTTTAATATCCATTCATATGAAGATGATAAGCCCTACTCAATTGAAATTGGGAACCCATCACCAATTGAAAAACTTTCTAGATACTAGATTTGAACCTTACGCCCCTATCAAAAAAACTAAAAAGTGAACCCCATGTAGCCTCATAATCTCTCAGACGTACAATTCCCTAAGTTTTTATAACATTTTCAACTCCTTTATAGGTAATAAATGAATATATTTGTTTTATGATCAAAGATATCCTGAATAACATCCATCCCAGTAGGTATACATGATTAAATAATTAAAGTCTGTGGATATTTTATCCCACATACATATCAAAATGGGAAAAGGTTGCAACAAACCAGAAGGTCTCTGGTATTCTGCCGTAATTTTCTAAAAAGCGAGGAACAGCTAAATGAAAACATTAATTGGAAAACTCATCCCTATCCCCCAATATCTATGTCTCAATTCATGATACATATTTTTATCCTTAGGTTGTACAGACCAACTTGACTAGTTTTTACTATCCATTAACTCATTCCACAACAAAATCAGAACAACCAACCTATTGTATAAGCATAAAGATCCACTGGGAGATATAGAACACTCACTAGAGGTCTCACCACCATAATGGTTTTTATCTAAATATTTTCACTTGTTTGGTTCCCTTCTGAAGATGAATATAGTCATAAAAATTTGAGTTTTCTTTCACTAAAGGGAAGAACACATGTCTAGAAACCTCTTCCACTCCCAAGCTTTCTAGAGACTATTTCTCGATCGATTATGTCATAACTAGTGTATGTAATTCCCTACTCAAAACATAAATAAACATTTTAAATTTTCTAGGATTGTAGGAAATGTAAAAATAAAAGGTCTAAAGATACCCCACTCCATGCTACTTTCTCAAGTGCAGACCCCTTTGAGTAAAAATATATTTCTGAATATTATGATTAGAATACATTATGAAATGATCTCAAAGATATAGTGACACCATGTTTTGATTATATTAATAAATTTTTATAAGTCAATATAATGGGTAGGATAGTTCATCTCATGAGGGTGTAATTTCTAAGATCCATAAGCCACCACCTATTTCCACTGTGTCAAGACCTATCCCAAACCTATACCTAAAGCTTCCCAAAAAATATCATAATACAAACTTGATTCTGATGAAATGAAACAAAGTCTAAATTCAACCTCATCTTATCCTCCTCAAAATTCCTCTAATATTTTTTAATCTAATAAAAAATTACACACTTATAGGTTAAGTATTTTGCTGAAGATGAAATCTTAGAGAAATATTGAATAAAATATCTATAGTAACCATCTAAAACCAAGAAGATCCAGATCTAAAAAACATATTTGGGACTCTTCCAAGTCATAATTACCTATATCAATTAAAGATACAATAATATTACCCTCTTAGACATCACAAGTCCTTTAAATTTTACTTCCCAGATCTAAAACTCGCATTTAGAATGCTTAATATATAAATGATTTTCTTTAAGTGTTTGATGAATGATATCCAAATAGTATACATTCTCCTCATATGTTTTTAATTAATACAAAATATCATCAAAAATTAATCAAAAAAGTCCTATAATCACTGAAATATTTAGTTCATCACATCCATAAATACCATATAAACATTTTTGAGTCCGAATGGCACAACCTGAAACACAAAATTCCCATACCCACTCATATACACTATCTATGATATATTCTACTCTCAGAATCTCAACCATTGGTACCCTAAAAAAGTCCAAAATTTGAAAACCAACTTACCTCTCTAGGATAGTCAAAAAGATCATCAATTCTAGTCAGAGTATATTTGTTCTTAATGGTAACCCATTTAAACTATGGAAAAGCCACACAAAGTCTGAGAATCCCATTTTACTTCTTATCAATGAGGATGGATGATGTCTATGGTGACACACTAGGAAAAATAAATCCCCTAAAAACTAAATCATTAATATAGACCTCAAGTACCACCACCATAGTTGGATCTGTTTAATAATTCGACATAGAAATAGGCATCATACAAGGGAACAAGCCAATAGTAAACTCAAAATATGTCTTTGGAAGTATCCCAAAAAATAATCCAGAAATACCTTGGGGTATTCCCATACCACCATATGAATAAGACTACACAAACATGGTACAATGGTATTAAGAAAAATCTCCATCAATTGGCATGATTTTACCCCATCATGAGGAACATTATATCCCTCTCTTCCCAATCTAGAGTCCCACTCACCGTGAAAAAACATGAGTGGCCCCATCAGAATATGAAAAGTGAACCCGATTATGATAACACACTATCTAGGACTTAATGCTGATCATAAACTCCTTACCAATAATCATGTTTAATATTCCAAGTTCTTGTACTATGAACTCCCACACCACCATGAAGTTAGCTATCATCACATAATACACTTGTCACATGAAACCTTCCTCTGAACTATTTATAAATATAATGGAAAGATCCAATAATTACAACATAAGTTCTAAATGTAATCCAAATAAATGAACTAATTTTATTAATATAAAAGAATAACTAGCACCTTCAACAAAAAAATTAACCACCATATGTCACTTTTCAAACCTAGATATATTTTAATTGTTTTCTATTTATTTATTTTTTGGTGTTTGTTCTTTTGTATGAGGTTCAATTTGAGTTTCCAGTTATAATTTTCATGTTTTGGTGGTTTTAGGTAGTTTTTTCCCAGTTTTTGGTTAGTGTGAATATTTTGGGGAGAAACCATTCTGTTAGTGAATGTATTGGGTATTTTTATATGATTTTGTTCTTTAAAAAATTTTCTATTATGGTCTGTTCATGGTTTCGTACAAACCATGTGACCCAAAGATGTAACTATGCCACCTGTTAGTTGTGTTTCAAGTAAGGCACGTGGATTACACATAGCTAGTAGGAACCATACAGATATCTTTCAAGGGGTTCTAACTTAAAAAAATAGATTCTCTTTGATGGAACATGGTTTTCACAATTGTGCTACCATCCCATGTAGTTGTCCCCTTCCTCAAGTTGGGTGTGCATAGTTGGAACATAGTTTAGAAACCCAAGTGTCCAAGTCATTTGACTTTTCCAAAATCTTGATAATTTGAAATTTCATGTTTTCCCCTCATATGTTTTAACCTCAATTATATTACTCTTCTTCTTAGTAGATCGTTTAGAATAAAGTGGGATCCCAAACTCTCCACCCTTGGATATCCTTCACCCATCAATGCTTCTTCATGGTTTCTAATTTAGATTCTTTGAATTTTGGGTCATTTTCCTTCTCTCCTATTCCCACACTCTTCGTTTCATGGGTTTTCATGACTTGGATCCCCCTTTTACAGACCATATGTGTATAGGGATGATGTTTGATTGTGTTTTTATGATTCCTAGGTGCTTTTTTCATCATGGGCTTAGTTCATCCCTCTATTAGTGATTCATTTCATTCACACTCCATTGAGATTGGTGTTTCTTTCCATTTACCTTCCAAACCATGTAGTTTGATGATTGATATTTCAAAATAAATTCCAAATTGTTTTCTTCAAGATTGGAATATGTTGATATGATTTATAATGGTGTTTCAATGTTGGTAATTTGATAAAAAAATTCTTTCAAATAATTTACTCTGTAATAACTATATACACATGTATTCAAGTTGTTTGATAGAATTACAGGTTTTATTCTAAAATGACTTTGTGTATTTTGTGATGGTGATAGACCATGGATTAGTTTTGCTAATTTTGTGACATGTGAAAATGATCTTTTTTTTTGGGATTTGTGCCTCATTATGGTTTCATGTCTATGTGTGAATCCTTGATCTTTGTTGTGATGTTTCTTGTGATACATTGATTAGACCCATGGACATCCTTATAGTTATCCATTTATATTCCAAATAATTTGGTCATATATATATACACACAAGGGA
Source organism: Viscum album (assembly GCA_963277665.1). NCBI lineage: Eukaryota > Viridiplantae > Streptophyta > Magnoliopsida > Santalales > Viscaceae > Viscum > Viscum album. The sequence continues at coordinate 1,917,094,579 of OY728161.1, read as the reverse complement.
AACATATATACAGGAACACACATTTAAATGGTAACTATATAAAGTTGTAAATATTGACACCCTCACTGTTCGACACACCCTTCTTACATTTACTTCCACTCCTCCAATCCATCTCTAAAATGGTTTTCTCAAACCATGAATATTTCTTAAATGGATACCAGGTTTGAAATAAACTCAAATATGGGTTTCAAATGTGTTTTAAAAATCATTGACTAGTTGTAACCTTGAGGTATGATTTTGATACCACTTAACATAAAAGCCCCATTTTGGAATATTTCATGCACTAATTGTCTTATCACCTTGAATTGAAATTATTATTGGGTTTCAAAAAGATAAGTCCTAGATTTTACCGTGTGATGTTTTTTAAATTGGTTTTAAATTTAAAAGACATTCAGGGTCTTTTGGAAATTTTGAAAGGTTCTATGTATGATGGGTATTACAACGACCATCCTTTCGACCAAAGGTCCTTCGAATAGATGTTGTTGAGGATTGGGAAAGGCATGCACAATAGTATTTTGAGTTATTTTTAATAAAAATAATGTGATTAATTCCTCATAATCTTTTATAGTACTATCGTGTGGTTCCTGGACTTCACATAGAGGGTCTTGTGATTATTTCTATTTAGTCTCAATGAGAAAAATTAGAACCCCATGGAAAGAGAATACGTCGACTGAGCAATACCACCAGTAAGGCTAGTTTCGAGTAGTTAGGTTGGTTTTTGAATATGGAGGTGCACCATATGATAGAAGTTGGTTCAAAAACTAAGTACATCCAAGGATTTATTTTATGGATATCTATAATATTTCCATGATAACTTATTTGTATGTTCATATTTCATTTCATAGGATTACAGTTAGTTTTTCCATAATTAACTATTTTATTTCTCATTTGTTCTTTCATTTATCTCTATATATATTTTATATAACCTATAGTTTTTTCATATTCTTGATCCTTCTTTTCTTATAAACCTTCATTGGGTAGTTATTTACACTTATTCTAATTTTTTAAATTGGGATTTCTAGAAATTAATGATGGCATTTTATCTTAAAATGTAAAAAAACCTATTTTATTAGAAAAAATTAAAACTAGTTTTATAGGTTTTTTCAGGAGAGTAAATGTATGTATATTCTTGTGATTAATTACTATATTGTTTTATGATCACACCCTACCTATGACACCTGGTTTCGGTAGACCAAAGATGTTTTATTGGTTCAGATTTTGTTTCAGTTTTCCTATAAGTAGTCTGGTTTTATTGATGGTGGTGACCAATCAGTCACATGGACAACATGTTGGGTTCAGTTTGGGTATCAATTTTTTATTTAAATTTTCAATTTCGTGCTGTTACAATTGTATCGAGATCTGTTATTGCATTTTTTTTGTTTAGTGATTTAGTGATTCTACTTGTTATGCTGAAAAATTTAACCTTTTTATTTATGATTGATGTCGTATAGGCTAGGTCATTATCAATGGTTTTGTTTTTGATTAATGGAATTAGTTTCTATCCTAGGATACTGATGAATACCTCTCATTCCTTTTTTCAAGCCAACTCATGTGACCAATTCAAATCTAAACAGGACTAGTTTATAAAAAAAATTATAATATCATCCCTTTTTTATTTGGGGAATCAAGTAGTTTGGAGATAGACCTATTATGACTCGAGAGATAGGTACAAAAAGATCATTTTGAACATTTAATCACCCTAATCCCCATGTTACCCGGTGTCATCTTGGATTTTAGTCCTTTGTTTTGAATTATAAGTTTATGTTGGTGGTTCTTGTTTGGATTGTGTGTTTTGTGGAATAAAAATGGATGTGAAGTAGGGATACATGTTTACCATGCATGAATTAACGATCCATGTGGATCTTGGATTCACGGTTCATGATACTTCCATTGGTTAGTATATTCTTGACCCATGTTTTGATAAACCATGTGACAATGTTTTTCATAGCCATTAGTTTTCCGTTTTATATGATTTTATTTTTTAGTGCTATTGGATTATTTTAGTCAATGTGAGTGGATTTTTAATGAGAAATTGTTTTTTAAGAAAAGCTTTTACAAAAAAAAATTTGGGGTCATGGATTGTTTGAAAACCAGGATGATTATTTCGAATGTGGCCTTGCAAGAATGAAATTTTTATTTTTCGAATATAAGTGGGGATTTTTTAAAGGGGGGTCTTTATTTTTATTTATGATGATTTGTTTTATGTGCTTTGTTTTTGTTTTGGAATGTCCGTTTTAGGATTAATTTTATATTGATGTTGATTTGATGTTATTTTTACTGTGTTATTTAGAGTATACAACCCAAAAATATCCCATGTGTTTTTAGTGAGTCTCTTATAGTATGTTTCCCTACCTTGACTCCATGTGTGGTGGTAGAGTCTTGTTCTTCTCACTTGTTGATGATTTTCCATGGATATCATGGATCGTTAGATGCTGTGGAATCTCTTGAAGAAGTCGAAGGTGTTTTTTAGTCATTGGAATATCTTGATTCCATATGGGTGTGATCTATTCTAGGTCTATTTTAGGGCCTGAGTTTCGATTAGTTGAAGGTGATCATCCAATCATCATTGCATGATGAGATTTTTTTGGAGGTTTCTACGACCAATTTTTTCAAATGATTCATACCTGATGAGTTGATGGTAATGAATGTGGAAGAGTTCTTTATTATTCAGTAAGGGAACTGGACTGTGTTGTTTTATATTTAATGTTGTAAATAGAATGTTTTTTTCTTCTAAAAATATAAAATCAATGGTTTAGTTAACATATATTCTCTTTTTGTGGTGTCTTTTTTTGGATATGAAGGGGAAATTTCTCTCATTTGAGGAAGAGTAGTTTCAGGAGATAATGGGTGTGGTTTTTCTAGCCAAGTTGGTTACAAGATAACAATCTATAGTGGTTGGAAATCCAGTTTCTCTTGGTGCTCATCAAGGATTAACATATGATTTCTATTTTGAAACCCCCATTATTTGAAAAAACCTTCTCTTGTTTTATTCATCTCCTCTATAACATCCCTGAAATGTTTTTTTTGAGACCCCAAATGTTTTCTAAATGGATACTTTATTTTTATTGAAATCAAATGTGTTTTTCTGATGTGTTTTTTAAATCACCCAATTGGTACCTTGATGTCATAATTGGAGACAAATTGAAATAAAATCTTTATTAGGATTCATCCAAGTGTAAATAGTGTTTTCACTATGGTTTTGTAGTTAGTTTTTGGTTTAGAAATATTAAGGCCCGGTTGTTAACTTGTGATGTTTTGGAATTTTTTTTAGAATCATATAATTTTTAGGCCTGATTAGCACTATCGAAAGGTTCAATGTATAATGGAAACACCATATCATTGTCCTTCTGATGAGATGGCCTTCGCATAGATGGTTTTATGGATTGGGAAATTCATGAATGATGGACTTTGTGAGTTGTGATTAATGCCAAGTGTGTAATGAACTCCCCATTATCTTTTATTCTCATATCATTGAATTCCTGGACGTCATTTAAAGGTTTGAGTGATGAATGATTTCTTTTCCTGATTATATGGATTAGAACCCCCTAAAAATGGGATAATATTTGTTTGGATTTTACACAAGTGAGTCTATTTTAGATCATCTAGGATGGTTATTGACTGTATAAGTGCACCATATGGTTTTTGGTGGGTTCAAAACACGTATATCCAAGGTATGAATATAGGTATGTATAGGAAATTCTCGTGATTAAATATCTGCATGATTTTATTTAATTTAATATAATTTTTGTTACTTGTTCTATTAGTATATGTTTTCTTACACATGTGTTTTACCTAATGTCTCTACCTATATTTGTTATAACCTATAGTTTTTTCTTGTTATTGAATCTCTATTTCTTATATATATTCAGTTGGTTGTGATTTCCACTTGTTCCTAGTTTTCAAATTTTGTTTTCTAGAAAATAAATATGCGGATTGATATTAAAATGTTAAACACTTATTTGGTTAAATATATTTCAAACAACCATTTCTGGACTGTTTTGAGAAATGAAATGTATAGATTCCATGGTGATTACCTATTGGGTTGTTTTAAGATCACACCATACATGTGATCTTCGACATCAATAGAACTGAACTATTTTCTTAGTTTACCTTTTTTTAGGTTTTCGTAAGAATCATTATTTTTTATGGAATGTTTTCACTAAGAGGTCACATGGAGATCATTTTGAGTTCTAGTTTGGTTTCATATTTTTTTGTTTTATATTTTCTTCCTCTTCCATTTTATCTAGATCTTTTTCTATTTATTCCAATCAATTATTTATGTATCCTCATTATTTTTTAGAATAATCTATCTTGTTAGTTTATTAATACTATTGTATATAAAAAATTTTAAAATTGTATTATCATTGATTCTCGACACAAATTGTCCTCCAAAAAGGACTAGTAACATGTCTCATGCCTTATTGCATCCTGGATTGGGTGAACAGTTCTGGGTTGACCTTGCTTGGTTTATTAAAAAATGTTATCATATAAGAACCTTGTTATTTGGGGAATCATGTAGTTATTATATTTAACAATCAAGTCTCATGATGTAGGTATAAGAAGTTCATCACAAACTTTTACTTTCCATGAGCCTCTTGTTACCCGAGTTGTCCAGTATTTGAGTCTTTTATTTTTAACTCTTAGTTTAAGACATTGGTGCTAGTTTAAATTTTTTAGTTTAGGGAATTAAAATAGATGTGAACCGGTGATATCCAGTGATCTTGCATAGAGTAGTGACCCATGTGGTTCTTGAGTGCATGTATCAAGATACTTCCATTGGATATTTTTGGATTACCACATGTTTTTCTAAACAACATGTGTTAATTATTCGTAGCCACTACTTCCCCATTTCCATTATTTTTACTTACGTAATTTAATTGGTTGATTTGAGTTACTCTAAGTGGATTTTAAATGAAAAATATTTTTTGGTAAAAATTATTTTTAAATTAAAAAATGATTTAGGGAAATGGATTTATTTGAAAAGAATATTGAGTATTTGGAGTATATCCTTAGAAGAATGTAATTTCAGTTTTGTAATGAAAATGATGATTTTTGAAATGGGTTATTGGTATTACTTTATGATGTTTTGATTTATGATCTCGGTATTTTGGGTTGAAATGTCTCTTTCTTGTTTAATTTTTGGTTGAAATTGTTTTTATGTTATATTTATTATGTTATTTAGATTATTCCTCCCAAAAATATCCCAATAGTTTTTAGTGAGTATCTTCTAACCTTTGGCCCTTTGTAAGGTCGTAGTGGGGTGGAAAATTCATGTTCTTCATAAATATTTTTGATTTTATGTTCTCATTGAGGTATGTTCAAATTTATATGAGAGATTTTGGAAGTTAAATCTATTTTTATGTCATCGGGATCTCTCAATGTTTTTAGGGTGTGAGTTTTTTAGGGTTTTTGAGGGTCCATGTTTAGATTAGTGGAAGGTGATAATCCTGTTTTCGCTTCATGATGAGATATCTTGGGAAGTTATTAATACCAATTTAATACAATGGTTCATATCTAAGGAGGTTCTGTTAAAAGATGTGGTAGAGATCTTGAGTGTTCTACAAGGACAATAGACAGTGAAGTCATATATTAACCACTTTGAATGGATGGTTTTATTTTCATTGGATATATAATTAATTTATCTATTGAAAGGTTGTATTTTTTTTGGGGCAATTCAGCCAGAGATTATAGAAAAAGTACACTTATCTCGGGAGGTTCAATTAAAAAAGTTAGAGGATGAGGCATTTCTATCTGAGTTAGTTCCTATAGTGCAATTTGTAGTTGTTGGAAATATGGTTTCTCTTGGTGCATGTAATGGTTCCCCATCTATCCTGATGTGTAAACTAGAGGAACCCTTTCATGAGGAGTATATTTTTCACCACCTAACTATCATTCACCAGATTACTCACTTTTTTGATTATTGTGTGTTTAGTTTTCACATTCGATCCCAAATTTTTTAATCATCTAAAGTTGTGTCAATGATGTGGTCGGTTGGTCCATCTAGCGTAGTTTTTCAAGTCACATCACAAGAGAAAAAAGTCTTGGTTGGAGGCTACTAATTAATTATTGTGGGGTAACATGTTCATCAGGGAACTAGGGATCCAAACATAGTCTTTAGGGTGATGCTTTTCATGAATTCAAGAATTTGTTAGGGTGGGGGGTTATTGGCCCAACTTGTATCCCCATTGTAAAAGTGGGTACAATTTATGTTCTTCTTGTTTATTTTTAATTTTCATTCTAATATCATTGTTTATTTATAGAATTTGTTATCAATTTAATTTTATGAATTTAAATAGTGGTTCTATAGGAATTTGAGTCCTTTAATGGTTATCCATATTGTGGGTGGGTTTCAATTTTGGGTGGTTCTTGTTAAGCGATGCTAGTGTCTTGAAGAATTGAAGAACGATGTTTTTGATTGATATTTGGAATGAGTTCATTTCACTAGGTTCCCCTAATTATTAGAGTTCTAGTGTTGTTCTATGTTGGTTCGTTCTTAATAATGGGGAGGACCACTTCTTTTCCTCCCCTATGGTTTTTCGTGTTATTATTTTCTCTAGATCACGTTGGTTGTGACTTTTGGAGTTAAAATGACTCATCAAGGATTGTTTCTTGTTTTGATTTATTTAACATCTCACCCAAGCTTTGTTACTCATTTGGTTGGGTAATATTTTAGGGGAAGGAAGTTATTGTTGTTTGGTGAATATTCACATCTAAACCATATTTTCCTTTTATTTCATTTATTTTATTTTTTTTAGTGGATGGTCTTATGGTTGCGGTTTATGTTCTATTTATGGTGATAAATTTTATACTTTTGAGGTTTTAGATTTTTTTGGACCTCTGCATAGTTAGTGGGCACAAATTTGGGATAACTATGTGGCTAGTTAAGGAATACGGTGTTTCAGTTCATTTTTTTCTTATAATGTTCTTCTCTTTCATGAGTTGTTCATAGATTGGACTAAACCATGCAAGTAAAAGGACTAACCTTATTTCATGATAGTGGTGTATATGTTATGGAACTTAACATATATATGGTTAGTAGAAACCATTTAGTAATATTTCATATTGTTCCATAATTTTTAAATAAATTATTTAAACAATTAATGAATATTTTCCCAAACCATGATGAAAAGCTCGTGCTGGTGTACCTTTCCTCTAATTGGTTGCACACAGTTTGGAAAACTATGAGGCCAAATCATGAAACATTCCCAGATTCTATAAAACATGAAATTATATGTTTTCTCCTCGTATTTGTTTACCCCAATTTTACCCCTCTCCCTCTTTCTTAACCTAGGCACATAAAGGGGGCTCCCAAACCCTCATACCTAGGATCTTCATTCTCAATTGATTCTCCTTTAAGGATTCTAGGTGAGTTTATTTATATTTTTGGTCATTTTATTCTCTCATATTTTCATAATATTGGTTTATTAGTTTTTCATGGCTTGGATACCTCTACGAAGAAACCTGTAAGAATAGGGATAATATTTGATTATATTTCTTTGATTCTATGGTGTGCTGTTTTCTTCTTGGTCTTGGTTCATCCTTATCTTGGAGTTTCATCGTATTTTTACACCATTTAGGTATGTGTTTCCATCAATTTACTTTATATATAATTACATTAGATGATTAGAAATTCCAAATTAACAAAAAAAATTGTTTTCAATGAATGTGATGTTTTTATGTGATTCATCCAGGTGTTTCTATGTTATCTTTTTTCTGAAAATGGTATTTCCATGAATTTCTATCTTTATACATATATATATATATATATATATATCTATGTATGTATGTATGTATGTATACAAGGTGTTTTATAACATTCCATTAGTATTTTAAAACATATTTAAGTATTTTGATATAGTGATTAATCTTGGTTAGGTTTTGATAATTGGGTGACATGTGAAAATGATCTTTGTGTGAGGGTTTTGCATCCACAATAGGGTTTGATGTCTTAATACAAATTATTGTGATTTTGTGTGATTATAATTATGCTACTTTGATTAGACCCATGGAATTACCTATGGTTGCACATTAATAGTTTGGTTAATGTGAACATATAAATATATATGTGTGAGCACGGTGTGCACATATATATAAGAAGATGAATATAATTGGTCACTCCCTAAATATTTCTATTTGTCAACCCCCAATGTTAGAATCACCCTTCTCCCCTTTTCAATATCTCCTCCACTCCATCTATCAAACAACATTTTTAAAACACCCATTGTTTCCCAAATGGATACATGGTTTCCAATGAACTAAAATGTGGTTTTCAAATGTGTTTTCAAATTCTTCTCCTGATTGGAATCTTGATGTTTCATGTGGTGATCACTTGAAATAAAAGGTCCATTTTGAATCTTCCAAGAATAAAAATTATTCTCAACTTTGTTATGGAATTAGTTTTTGGTTTATAAATATTAAGTCTCAGTTGGTACCAAGTGGGGTTTTCAAAAAATTTCTTTGAATTAGTATGATGTGTATGCCTGATTGGCACTTTTGAATGGGTCTATTTATTATTGTATACTATATGGTTGTCCTTCTGATGAGAGGGGATTAAAATTGATGGTGTCGGGATTTGGGAAACACAAGCCTAGTGGAATAATTGGTTTGGGTTTTTTCTAAGAGTGTGATGACATACATATTGTAATTTATATTACTATCATTGGATTCCTAGATTTTGTCAAGAGGGTCGAGTTAGAATTTCTTTATAGTCCTACATATATGGATTAGAACTCCTAGGAAGGAGGATTGGAAAAGTGGTTTTTCCACTACTGAATCTATTTTAGAGCAGCTAGGATGGTAATTGACTATATAGGTGAACCATATATAGACATAGAGGTTCAAAACGATTACATACAAGGATTGATACTAGGTATAATTTATAAAAAAAACTATTACATATCTGTATGTTCCTATTTCATTTGAAAACATTATGGTTACTTGTTCCATTAGAATTTGTTTTCTTTCTCATGTGTTTTTCCCTTTGTATTTGGATTTACTTGTCATACCATACATTTTTATTAGTTTAGTTTATTTATTTCTCATACAACTTCTTTGGGATGTGCTCTCAAATTATTCATGGTGTTCAAATTGTGTTTTCTGGAAAATAAATATGGGTTAGTCTCTTATAATGTTTAAAACCAATTTTCTTAGATATAGTTCAAACTAGTATTTATAAAAATTATTGGGAAAGCACATGTATGGATTTTGTCATGTTTACATACTGGGATGTTTTATGATCACACCCCACACATTCCATTTATCATTTGTAGGCTCGATCTATTTTGAAGCACAGTTTTTCTAGGTTTTCTTGTGGGTAAAGATGGTTTTATGGATGGTGGTGACCAAGAAGGTCACATAGAGATGATGTCAAGATCCCATTTGGTTTCAGATTTTCCTTTTGTTTAATTTTTTTTGTAACCATTTTATATGGATTTGTTTATGTAATTGTTTCATTTAGTTATTTAAGAACTCTCCTTGTTACTTTATGTACTCTGTCATTTTTTAAGAGTACTATTTTATGGGATAAATAATTCGCAATGGTGTTATCATTGATACTTGTCACTAGTTGCAAACCTAGGAGGACGGGGAATGCCTCTCAAGAATTGTTGCAGTCTATATATTTTAATTTGTTCAGGGTGAACCTGGGTTGGTTCATGTCACCATATAAGAAGAAAAAAACACCATACCTCTAAAAGAAGCTAGATCATTGTCAGATTTTTCTAACACAATCTCTTCCATATAAATCCATATAGTCCTAGCAACATGAACATTCCCCTTGGCCTGAATATTAGATCCACCACCCTTGGATGAATCGGTATGAATCTTTGAAACCTTGGTGAGAGTGTATTCTACCTTACAACCCTACTATATCCTTCAACAAAAAATTATATTGATTGCTAATATGCAATGATGAAAATTTCTAGGGGCCTCTATATATTAAGTCTTAGTATGAAGACACATTCCAAAAAGATAGAAAACAAACTACAACTATCTATACAAGGCCACTAAAACTAGTATTAAAGAAAATATAACACCCTTGTGCATCCTTTTTTGGCAATAAGACTCACCCTAAATAATAACTGCACAAACTGATGCTCCACCAAAACCCATATTTCTAGTTATGTCTTCCTCAACCAAATATACTTTGTGAACTACAACCACAAAGGTCAGAAGGAACATGGGAATAAACATCCACAAAATATCCAGCCTCAGTCCCAACATAATTATCCAAGACTTTAGTTACTCATTGGTGACTAGATCTATTGTCAGATGAACAAACATAGAATAGAGGGTAGCATATTACATAATAGTGTTCTCCCCTTTCTCTATCGTCAACAAATCCAATGTCATCGATGCACATAATGTATCATGGTAAAACTGCTGGTCAAATATTTTTTTTAAATATTCCCATGTAAGGTCTTCATGAAACATATATTCCAAAATATAGTCTCACCATATAATTCTATATCACTAATAATGTACTAGGTGAAACCCATCTTAATATACTTGCGAGTCTTTAAGAAGTTGAAGAACCTATCAATCTTATTTAGCCCCTCCTCGAATTATAGTGGTCCCTTTTCACCATGGAAGATTAGTGGATGCTACATGGTGAATTCTGATCCATGTTCCACCACATGCCCTTGGTTCTTGACACCCAGTTGACCCAGATTCTGGATTGTACGAATTATTGATTTAACCTAGTATAGGAATACTAAAGGATTCTCTTACATATCATACCTCTCACTTTATTCAGTCAAAATTTTGAGAGATCTCTTTAGAGACATTTCTTGTTAACCACATGTAAATCACCAATCCACTTTAGATCATATGCCAAAATATTAATACCAACCTCAATAATTCATGTCTATGATTTACAAAATTATGAATTTAATGAAATTATAAATTTTATGTTCAAAATAAAACTATTTATAAAGTAGTAGGTACATTTATATAAACTTCCCATACAGTTTATTCAAATGATCCAACACACAATGTTTCAAATTTGGTAATTATTTTCAAACCACCCATGTTAACTTGAGTTCAGACATAGAAGTGATCTGGCAAGGCTGCATCCCACACATACTACCTCTAACTCTTGTCTACCCATGAAATAAAACCAAACACACGTAATGTAAACACACATTACTCTAAGAATCTCTATGATACCAAATTCTAACATACCAACCTGAGAAAACTAGGAATGCCACCCCAGTCAACCTATCACATGGGGAGGTATAAAAAATGGTCAAATAATAAAAAAAGGCAATGAATATAACCAAAACAAGATATACAACAAGAGTATAATAAAAGAGAAATGGGATATACCCACACTCCTTAAAATCCAAGGAAAAACTAGATAAACCAAAATATATTAATAAAACAAGACCAAAAAATCACCATGTGACCAACAGTATCCCCCAAAACATCCCACATTTAAGGCCATGGAAATAAGAGAAGATAGAGTTATATAAGATTTCATTCCCGTTACATGGATCCTACAATAAATCATCTACAACCACCGAAATGAAAATATTGAGTGTGAGAAAAAAAAGCATAGTAGGTTACAACCATAGAGTAAATGAAAGGTATATTATTGGGAATTTTATATTTATAAGTTTTAAAACATAAATATTTTTAAAAGTATTTTAATAAATCTTAACACATTTAAAAATCACCTTCCATTGGTTTTCATAAAATCCATTCATATATATAAATGATGTAATATAAAATAAATAAGTGATAATGTAGGGATGTATAACCATACACACCATAAGATAATAAAGTAAACACATATACATGAAATGACCCATCATTTGAAGATATGTGATACTACCTCATGTGAAACCATAATGTGTGAAATGTTCCATGGAAAAGAAATCATATGATAAGTAACCATAAGTGAAAAAACCATTCAATTGGGACCTATCCTATGGTAATATGTATGTGACATAATAGATCCTAAACCAGTTATAATGTTGGTTCAAACCAATATCATGTCTTTTGATATTTCATTGATATTTTGAAAGTAACCCATAGTGGTTCAAGACACACTAGGATCACCTATATACCTTTCATAATGGACACAAGTTTCAAAATGTGACACTTTAAAAGAATATTTTAAAACCATGATGAAAATTATAGAACAATTTTCAAATAAAATCCAGTCCTTCTTGGAATTTCAAACTCTATTTCCAAATAAAAAACGAAAATTTAGGAATTTTATCAACTAGTGGGCATGACAACAACAAAATTTTAAATGTAAAACCCATTTAATATCATGTATCATTCGAAAAAAATCCAATAAAAACTTATATCACTTTAATTCTATGAATCAATCAAAGGAATATTTCATGCATAATAATAAATTTGAATAATTGACCCATTTTATTGAGACAGCTACCGCAAACAGAGGTAGAAAAAACCACCATAAAAAACGAAGATCAAGAAAAGATATATTAGGTATTCCTGATCATAGATCCCTAAGAAAAAACACCAATCCTACATCAAACCCATTATATTCAGAATACACAAACCCTTTGGGATCCAAAATATGAGAGGATAAGGTATATTTCATATATCTATATATAAGTGGAGAAACTCGATAAAACGTAACATACTTTGATGAGATAGATCGAGAAAGAAATATTTCCTCCTTGAATCCAATGTAATAAAACTCATATGCACTAAGGAAGGGTTAAGAAGTCCCAAAATGAGAATAGGGGGTGATTATTATTAAAACTAAAATAAAAAGGGATAAAATACTATTATTTAATAGTTCTGAAGATAGTCGGATGGTTTCCTAGAGGAGCTCGCACAGTTCAACAAACCATGTGCCTTAACCGTGCACTCCTACTATCTATTCTTTCTAGGGGGTGCATAGTTTTTACTAAAAGGATATATAGTTAGTTTAAACATGATATAACTATGAAAATCCCAATTAGAACCTCATATAGGAATACTACATAGTTACTACATGGTTAAACTAATTGTGTGCCTTAACATTGTGCCTTAATAGTTTCTCCACAAACCCTTGATTTCAACTTACAATCCCCATAATCCTACCAGCCATCAAAAGAAAAAATCATATATAAAAAATGGCATAAATATGACATAGAGAGTTTAAATTTTACAATATATTTATTTTATACTATGTTTAATTTCATTGATATCTTTTGTTTCATGCTACAACAAGATTGAATGAAAATAATCTATTAAAAAATTATTTAACCATGAAAATTATAACCTAGTCATTAAATTTTTGGTAATTAATACAAGTAAATTAATTATGAAAAATATATAGTTTACACATAATATTTTTAGTCTATTTATTAGAAATAAAAAAAGGAATCATTTATAAGAAAAGGAAATGTTTTCTGAAAAAGTCTATTTTTTATAAGACTGTTTAATCATGCATTGCGCACAAAATTTAAAACTAATATTTAACAAATTTAGGAAATTTATTTTAAAAATGAAAATTAATTTTTTAAATCATCATATAAAAATTATATTAGGGTTATTTGTTTTCATTTTTCTAAAAATTTTCATTTTTTATGAATAGTGAAAGATACAATATTTTAATATAAAATTATATTTTATTTTAAATTATTTATAATATTAAATAATATTTTTAATTGGTTTTAAAGTAAAATTATTTAAATTATATATCACATAATAAAATTTTGGTAATTATAATCATTTTTTATTATTTTTTATATAAAAACATTGAACATTTATTAATATTTTTTATTTGAAAACCTGATTTCTCGTTGTATATAAGATTAATTTACAATTATTTTTTTAAAATACAATGAATGATGTTTTTAAACATGTATTCAATAGAATAATAATTAATATTTACTTTTACATTGAACATAATTTTTTACAAAAGTTAACAGTGAAAACAATAAAAATTATTTATCATGCGTAAGGTAAAAAATGGAGTTATTGAGGGAATTAACTCGAATGATAAGGGTTTAATTGAGATAAAAGCATGTATAAAATATTATTTATGGACATATTTCCACCTTATAATGTATATTATTAAATAATAATATTTTTTGGACCCTTTTTCCTATTAACAACAAGGGTACACCTTTTTCTTTTGAAAAATTACAAGTATTCCACTCACATCAATTATAAAAGGTCGCCCCTTTACTCTCTTCTTAAGAACTTCAAACCTTTTTTGATCAGAAAATTATTTACCAATTAAAAATCTATATTCCATAACATAATACTATTATACTTATTTTTTTTTATGAAATCTAACCTTGCAATGCTTTTGGTGCAAACATAATTAGCTACCCAAAGAAGAGGTGATGTTATTTAACGGACTTTTTTATTTTATTTATTCTAAAAAATAAATATATCATTATTAAAAAATGATTACATAATAACCAAATTATCTTCCACATAATAAGATGTTTTTATGTTAAGGTAATTTCCAACAACTATCTTTGTCTCAAAATGGGTTTGGAAATCATCATTCATCTGTACAACTGACTACCGCCTCACGAACCGATGTCATTCTTTTTTCTATTACCACCTCTCATTTTTTGTATGTTGATGTATCTAAATAACATAAATGAAATTTATAAAATAATTATACCTTTTTAAAAATTATATCATATATAAATTTTTTACTTTCCGATTTGTAGGGTATAAAGAAATATCACTCATTTGTAAGGCAGTCTACATCCTCGTGAAGCGATGTGATTCGTCTTTCACTAACTCTTTACATGGAAAATAATAGGGTTAAAGTTAAAAATATATATGTGATGTATATTAAATAATTTTTAAATTTATGAAATATTTATCATTCATTAAACATAATAAATCAATTTCTTACCATATTACTCACTTAAAGATGATTACATCATTCATGTATGTGTCAACTACTGCCATCAAGAGGAAATATGACTCTTTTTTACTACCACACCACATGGATGATATATATATATATTTTTGTGTGTGTGTGTATTTAAAAAACTCATATGGTATTTATTATAACATTATCATTATGAAAATATAAAATATTACATACCACATTTCCATAATAATCATTGATAAAGGGAAACGTTACAAATGTGTACATATGACCTACCATCTCTATGGTCATGAAATACTTCATCTATAAAAACATTATTTCATGATTGGTCTTAAAAATATTAATTATGGATAAATATTTTAATTATTTTATGTTTCTTATTCAATATATAAAGAAAATATATAATATGAAAAGAACCGAATCTTTCATGAAAAATCATAAATTATATAACAAAGAAATTAACACCTAAAACAATGAAAATAATAGAAGATTATTAAATAACGGATGATAATATGTTATAAAAGGATAATATATTATATTATAAATATTAATATGGTTTTTCATATGTTAATAAAATTTATAAGAGTACTATATGAGAGATTAGAGAACATTTAACCCAGAAATTACCTTTAGGTAAGGGACTTCTTCTCAATTTCCCTTCATTGAGTCGTATTGTAATGGCATACACCTAATTTCATTTATATCGCCTATATATGAAAAAATTTACCTTTAATATAATTATTAATTAATAATTCATTTTATTTAAAATATCAATTTGAATTATTTCATCCATGGGGGTTTCACTTGAAAATTAATAAGTGGTAAAAAATTTTGTATAGCCTCACACATTTTATTATTGATAAGATTCTCTTGAAAAAATAAATTTATGGTAATAATTTTTCATTAGAAATTAAATTTCTCTTAAATAAATTTATTTTTAAATGATAGATTTGATTATTTTTTAAACCTTATACAATTTTTAATTATGGTTTTTTAAAATTGAATATTTTTTGATTTACTGGGGAAATATTGATAAATCTGTATCCTTTACTCATTACAGATATTTTTTGATAAGGCATATTGATACCTGAATTAAATCAATTTTTCAAAATATGAGGAAATATTTGATTACGCAAACATGGGTGGGTCCTAGTTATAGATATCCCCTCAATGCATCGGCATGTTACTTGAGACAACTCAGTTGTCCAAACCAGATGTGTTTGTACCTTGTAGTTTTAAACCATCTTTTGAATGGTATTTAAGTAATGGGTATCATGCATCAATGTCATGATGTATGATAATTAAGAATTTCTATTATTTTTAATTAATTTATCTTATTATCCCTGAGACATTCTCTATGATATTATATATGAATGCATTTTATTCAAATTTTATTAATTAAATGGAATATTTTTTAATTATTTACCTTTCATTAATGATTATTCCATAACATATCAAGAAAATATATACTATAAGAAGCCCTTACTAATAATTTTATCACAAACTTATTATGTTTCCTTTCCTGAGTATGTGAAGAAAAATTCATGGAATGTGTCTTAAATGTTGCTGTTCATTTTCTTTTCTTATGAATTATGTTTTATTTTATATTTCTGATGTAAAATGGGTATTTTTAATGTTTCTAGTTATCCAAAACTACTAAAATTATTAGTCCTATGATACATTACCCTTAGTATCTATACCAATGTAAAACATTAAGAACCATCTTCGAGCTACTAGAGTCTACGTTGTTATAGTTGGTATCAGAGGCAGTTAAATAGAAACCGTGGAAAATATATTAAATATATATATATTAAAGAACATAACCTGATGATAAACATTAATGATAAGTATATAAAACATAATAATATTTTGGTAATGATTATATTATGTGATTTTTCTTAGAAATACATCCCTACATAGATTTTAAAAGTATACATGGTTCTATAATAAAGGTAGCTAGGGGTAATAACACTAAAAAGAGAACATTAGTCTTGAAAAAATCATCAAATGGTGTATGAAAAAAATATTACTGCACAAAAGGTTTGAAAATCCATGGGGATATATTTTTCGGATAATTCACATTTCCATTACAAATTTTTTTTATGGATTTAAAAGTAATGATATTTCTAATGAAGCAAAACTTTATGATACTTAGATTAATGATGCATAAATTTTTAAATTTATGTTATATTTTACTCCATATTTATGGTTTAAAATTATGATTTAAAATTTAAAATTTTATGATCTAATTGGGTATATTTTATTATTCATAAATGGTTTTTGAAAGGAAGAGAAGCATAAATACTCGTAGACAATGTAGGGATTTCCCTATTGAGGAAGCCAATACAATTAGTATTAGAATAGAGAAAATTAAATCTATATTAGGGTAACTTATTTATATTATGAAAAATAACATTTCATGGATTGAGAAACCGATTATAAAACATTACTATCCTATTTAAAATCACTTCATTTAATAAATCACCCATCATTTGGGTGAAAAACATATCCACTAGTAGCTAAGTAATGGACTAAGTCTTTGAAAAAGATATTTGTGGCCATAGGATGTGGTGAAAAATAGAAAGGTTAGACTTGTACTATATTTTATCAAATGTTATTTTGATAAATGTTGGTAATTTATCCATAATACTAGTGATTAAGAGGAAATATAACTCATTGAATTGAATGATTTTAGGGAGAAAATATTTAAAATACGGTTCACTCATGAGCAAAAAAATAATATAAATAAAAAGATCCATAAATTAAAAAAAGTAATAATAAAGTGTTTCTATGGTTGAGGATACCTTTACAATGTTTTATATGTATTATATGGATTATATAAAAAACATAGAGTGCATGATTGACCAATTTTTTAAGGGAATATTCTTAGTCTTTGAAGGGCCATGATCTCTCAAAATTTTCATCATATGATGAAATAGTTTTTTGTAACCTAATAACAGAGAAGTAATTATCTAATTTTTACATATTCATGTGAATTTAATAGAATAATAGGTCATCTAAACACCATAAAAATTTAATAATACAATGAAAAAGAAGATGACGAGTCAATTTTTTACCTTGTAAAAACTATGGATAGAATAACCCTAGTAAATGCTTAAATGGATTTGGAGTTTTTTTATAAGTGTATAAATAAGGGACACCAAGAAAAATAATGAAAAGGGAAGAAAAACATCACATTTTAGTGATTCAACTATAGGGATATGAGTCACTATGAAAAATTAATGCCCCAATCATCAACGGAATCTACCACATTAGGGGCCATGTGGAGGAGACTAAGCTTACATGATCTCTGCAGCTAAGGTGGAAGTACCCAATGATTTTATGGTAGTAACATTAATTATATATAAAAATTTAGACAATGTTTTATTTGATTATATATCCTCATAACATTTTATATATACCTAGTTTCCCAAAAAACTAGACATTTCTATTTTAATTTAAGAAGGGATTTTCTAATTAAAGCTCCTAGGTGAAGTCTCGCTGTAAAGAGAATATTTCAGAAAATATTTATTATTACAAACAAACATTAATTAATTTATAACCTTATTATCATTCTTATGGTTTAATTCATTATAGTCCATGCTATGTAATGGTTTTCAAATTATAAGGGAGAAAATAATTTCAACAAGATGAAAATTATGATTTTTTAGGAATGTACTAATTTCCATATCATTAGAGTAGATACTCTATCATCTGAGTCCAATCTAGATCCACCCCTATTAGATCTACTTAATTTTATTATTTTGGAATACGAGAAAAACATGTGATGGAGAATTTATTCTTAAAATTGAGGGTATAATTATTTTATTGGAATACATTAATTTATTTCCTTATAAATTACCTCAAGGTCTTGTGGAGAGTGAAGTCGAGTTTTATTTTGTTTTAGTCACTAATGTAAGACCAATATCAAATAAACCTGATATAATGGCCATTATATCACTAGTGAAGTTAAAGAATATAACATAGGAGTTTGGTGATAAGGGATTTTATCCCCTAGTGTTTTTCCATGGGGAGCCCATGTTCTCTTTGTTTGGAATAAAAACAGATCTATGATATAGTTCATTTTTTTGGGAAATCATGGACATTACTATAAAAAATAAGAATCTTATTCATCTCACTAATGAATTATTCAATCAAATTCTTGGATCCTAATATTTCTCAATGATTTAGCTTTATTATGGGTATCATTAGTTGCAACAAAAGAAGGAATACATTCTGAAAATTACTTTATAATTGAGGTTTGAACATTATGAGTTTACAGTAATGATATTGGTATTGACTAATGCACCCTTTATTTTTATGTAACTAACGAATATATTATTTAAGAACTGTCTTTGATATTATTTTGTGGTATTCGTTGATGATATCTTAGAGTATTCTAAATCTATTAGGAACATTATAATCACTTACAGATCATTATTGAGACTCTTAGAAGGAATGAGTAAAATATGAAATTTTGTAAGTGTGATTTCTAGCTTCAAGAAGTTTCTTTTCATGTTTATATTATCTCCATGAATGGAATTTCAATTCATCTTATGAAGAAGAAGAAATTCCTAGAATATCCTATATCAATATTCATAAATGTGGTATGTAGTTTTAATTTATTGGAAGGTTACTATCAGTGATTAGTTAATTTTTTCCCAATTAGCAAACCCATTAACTGAGATTACATTTAAAGGCATTAGAATTTATTGGAAAATGAAATCAGAATAATTTTTTGATGAACTAAACTAAATACTAGACCATGTTCTAATTTTGACTCTACCATCAAGCCATGATACATTTGTGATATATAGTTATGCATCAAATAGTTGACATGGTTGTGTACTAATAAAAAATGAGAATGTTATTTCATATGAATCAAGGAAATCAAAGACTCTAGAATAGTACTATCTAACCCATGATCTTGAGTTGGGAGATGTAATCTTTTCATTGATTATATGGAGACATTTTATCTATAGTGATTGATATGAGATATGCACATACCATAAGAGAATAAAATAAATACTCTCTCAAAAAGTGCTCAACATGAGGAAATGGTGATAGATTAAGCTACTCATGGATTATGATTCCTCAGTACACCACCACATAGGAAACAACGTAGGGGAAGCATTTATTAAGAAAGATGATGGAATTATAACCCAAATGAGTATTGAGAGGGATCCTATATTTAGGGATTTAGAATATATAGATATGGGAATTATTAAGGATGGGGTTTCATCAATTATTTTTTAAATGATTATGAAACCATATCTATTTGAAAATTTAAAAATTTATCAATCTTATGGGGGATAAATATTTGAAGAATATTTAATGGGAGAATGGTGGGAAATTAAGAGACTCTATTTGTGAATATAGTGTTCTTAAATTTTGAAATGGATTTTGTGTTCCCTTTATACCTAATATCAAAATGGAATTTTTGGATGATGCACATAGATCAAATTTCCCCATACAACATGGTAGCATAAAGATATATAAGAATTTCAGGGACCATTTTTTGTGGGATAACATGATGTTGTAAATTGATCATTATGTGTTTATATTATTGAATTTTCAATAAGTGAAAGCTTTTATTCAACATCCTAAAGGTTAAATTCAACCTATTTTTGTTTCAATGTGGAAATGGAAATACATTACTAATGGAATTTTTCACAGGACAACAATATAATCCAAGAAAGAATAATGCAATATGGGTTATTATTGTCCAACTAACCAAATATTCACATTTTCATTCAATAAGAGAGGTTTTTACTCTTAATCACCTCACAATATTCTATATGAATGAAGTTGTAATAATTCATGATGTACCTCATTCAATTATGTCTGATTGTGATCATTGATTTACATCAAAATTATAGAAGATTCTTCAGAAGGATCATTGTCATGACCCGTCCCCCAGGTCTCATTCCATGGCTACCCCAATCCTTCCTCTAATAGGCTAGGGGCTTGTAATTAGCACCAAGTAGGCATATCCCAAAAATGTTAGGAATTCGACTATGTACCTGGACACACGCACAAAAATCCAAACCAAATATGTTGGGAAGTAAAAAATCCAAGGAAGCTACACCTTAAGACCACTAAGTAAAAGAAAACCAGAGTACAATAGAAATTAATGTATAGGGTGGAAAACCTTTCCAATATACAATCTCTCCAAAATAAATAAAGAATGCTTGTAAAACCCTAAGTCCTAGAATCTCATCTACTGAAACCCCTTCCTAAAGTGTTGGCAAATAGTAGCTCCATAAATCCGTAGGAGTATTCCACATTTGTATGATCTCATTGAGAACCACCCAGTCCTATCCCTCCTTTGAATTTTTCAAAGAATCAATCTTCCTCACAAGACAGGACACATGTGGGAGAATCCCATGTAGGGGGTGATTAAAACAATACTCAATAGCAGACCCTAAAAACCACCATGTAAAAGATCACAAAAGAAACACCACCAAGAAGACACATTCAAATCAACACAGGTATATTCTAGTAAATATACCAATAATATCGAGATATAATCATTTCAGACACTAAGAATCATTAGGTTACAACCTCATAGACTGTAATAAGATTCTCATCACTAGTTCGAAAGGAAACACATAAAACCAGGAGAAACATGCTCCATGAGCTCAGGCGTCTGATGGAGGACATGTCTGAATTGAACAATCCATTGCGAATAAATATAATATTCCCAAAGGTACGTTCGGGAGAACATTATGTATCAGGAACATCCCACTAGTTCCAACTTCAGTGCCCCACACCAGAGGTTTTGCCACTGATGTCTTACACCCAACGCAATACTAAGGAAACCCAAGTAGAGAGGCTTTCCCTCACCACTGTACACAAATGTTAGAGACCTACTCCTAACCATCTCACGAAACCTCCATCGCTCCTATAAGGAGCGTTCTTCACCTTAGTCAGTTGAGGGAGTACTAGATTCTATCTGGGAATCATTCTCATCAAGTGAATGGGACTGCTCCTCGCAACTGTGTTTGGAATCCAAGGGAGATCCAAATCCAACAGAGGACCCACACCCTACTCAGTAGGGGAGTAAACCTCAGTTTATAAAGGACCCACACCCTGGTACAATAGAGGAGTAATGACTCGGTTAGTTCATGTGTAGAGGAGCCGCACCATAGTACGACAGTGGAGTACTGACTCCAATCATATAGGTCCCGCACCCAACTTGGTAGGGGAGTATTGACTCTATTCGATCATGTATGGAGGACCCATTCCCAAAAACAAAAGGGGAGTACTGACTCCTATCATATATGACTCGCAACCTACCAAGTAGGGGAGTATTGACTCTATGTATATTAGATGTGGAGGACCTAAACCCTAGTCCTAAAGGGGAGTACCGACTCCATGGATAGAGGACCCGCTCCATGGTCACATAGGGGAGTATATAATCTACCATCATGAACTTCTCAGAGAACCCACACACTAGTCCTTTAGGGGAGTGACGCCCCAGGAGGAAGCTAACCAAAGGAAGTAAACCCCCCTCCCCCCCGAAGTGGGGGTTTCTACCATTACGAAACACATAGATTCCTGCTCAATATTTAATATACTGGAAGTAACTACACCTAAATACATTATTAAATCTTCCAACATTCAAAAAAACTCATTTAAAGTATCTCAAAATGACCGCCTTGTCGCAAGGGTCTCAAGGACGTAGATGGATTTTCAAACAGACACTCCATTTGAGAGTTATGCGATTTTGAGTGAAAATGGGGCCAGTGACATTTAGAATAACCATGGCCAAGATTCTACAACCGCATATATCTCCACCAACCATTACTCACGGTCGACCGCTGTGGTTGAAAATGGCCTAGCCCAGCTATTAGGGTCTGACCTGACCAACTGAGCCTAACTCTGCCCATCCCGACTGGGCTCAGCCCAATGGTATCTAACCTGACCCGTACCGAGTGGGTATGATTATTTACCTTAGATGCGGTGGGTTCCCATGTACTCTCTATTCCAGATTGGGCATAGGTCGATTCCCCTCCTCTAGCTAATATGCTCAGATGGACTGGAAATCCTACACGTGGTCTGTTCACCATGTGTAATCAGCTCAACATGATGCTTCCAAATTGTCGGCCCACTCCATCGCAGCCTAACTTGGTCGCCACCCCCCCCCCCTCGACACCAACCGTAGCCGAGCCTCCGCGGGTTCCTCAGACCTCCACTGGTGCAGGAATGGTGGGGTGTTGTGTTGCAGGCCACCAGACATGCTCTGGTGGTCCAATCATTGATCTGGAAGATATTCCAGAAACCATGGGATGCCTTCTACACCCCCAGGGTATCAAATCCAAGTTGTGACACCTTTCTAGTGCAAATATGTTCCCATTGGATATATCCTGCACCACCTCGATCTAATCTCCACAGTCATTATCGCATCTCTGTCATTTTGTGTCTATTCTGAATCCCTGATGTCGGATCATTTTTTCAAGAATGATTTTTCAATGATCATATGTTATTCAATCCATAATGAACACAAATAATGGACATCAAAGGGAAGGGGGGAACCACACCACCAATTGGGAATGAACCTATGTTAGTGTACATAATGGTGTTATTCTTATCATGTTAGAAAGGTTTAACAAAACAATCAAAGAGAAATTCATTTCCCCAAACCATCCCGTAGTCAAGAACATCCCGCAAAATCTATCGTATCACAGGTCAACCTAATCATTGGTTGATCTATGTTCTTTGTGTAAAACCACGAATATGGAAGAATGAAAATCAAAGAACAACCCATACATTGAATTTGATAAATCACTGATGAATGGGTCTGTGCTCATCATTTGTTGATCCATCGATGCAAGATCTGAACTCCAATCATCGGTTTGTCATCTCATCATTGTTTTCCATTCACTAATGAGAGGGTTTCACAATTATTTTCTTCTCCAATGGTCCAGGGGAATTTATCCAGGATTTTATATCTAATCTTCTAAGGGTTCCAAGCCATTAAATGAAGAAACAAATATCTTAATTTCTAAATTGTTTCATTTATTATAGGAAACATGAAGCAGCGTAATGCCCTTTAAGCATCGTTGTGTTGCTGTGAATTGTCAAGAAAAAATATTTTTATTAAATATTTTAATAATTTTCTTGTCTAAAAACAAACTTTCACACTCAAACCATGTTAGTCGGGGTTATTTCATACCTAAGGAAAGCACACCCTCGGTATCTCAATGGTACTCTTGGATTTCCAATCTAAGTTACCATTTATGAGTAATAGGATTTGAAAATAAAATAGTTTAGTTATTTTATTTATGGTCACATCATAAAAAATAATTTCCATAGTTGGCCTATGTTGGCCAATGTTAGGCTTCACCTAAGAATAGAATTCCCACACATGCTCAA
This sequence comes from Viscum album, assembly GCA_963277665.1. Lineage (NCBI taxonomy): Eukaryota > Viridiplantae > Streptophyta > Magnoliopsida > Santalales > Viscaceae > Viscum > Viscum album. The sequence goes on along the minus strand of OY728161.1, from coordinate 1,917,070,377 downwards.
TGGTGGTCTCATATTTTCAATCTGAATTGTCGTTCATGAGTATTGAGGATTTGAAAAAAAATAACTTTATTTATTTATTTTATTTACTACCAAAAAATAATTTCCATTGTAGGCATGCACCGACCAATGTTATGGTCTTTCTAAGGAAATAACACCCTCTCAAGCCCAACGTTGCTCTTGTTTTTTTTATTCTGAGCAACGGTTCATGAGTTATAAGGATTTGAAAAATAAAATAATTTTATTTAATTATTTTATTTATGGTTTTTCCATTTTTGGATTCCCTCACTAGAGACCCACACCGGAAAATCATAATTCATGCTTACCATAAACCCACTTCTCTGAATGCAATGGTGCCGTTGGATTTTCGATTTTGGTACCTATTTAATATTTATTGAATTTATTCTGGAAAACTGCTCAAACATGATATTTAAAACATAACATTTCTCGATGGACCATTCTGAGAAAACTGGGCCTCAGAATAGCATGTTGTCTTAGAACGTGGTCATCAAATAATCCGACATAAATAAAAAAAATCATGGAATTCCAGTACATTACATTACCACTACCATTAGGTATTTATGTCCTCGTAAGATAAAACAAGGGCTAAACAATCAAATGAGGTCATGATCACAAAATTGAGCCTCTTGCTCCCACATGAGTTTTTTAAGATCCATTTACTTCCATCAGACATGCACCAATGGAAAATAACATCAATGAAGGATCCATTTTGTTGGGAATTCTAAATTGAGAGTCTACCTGACGCTACCTGGGTTTCCCTTTCATTGACTAAGGAAACCTCATTCCATTACGGCGGATACACCATACCTTTTTTGCCTAAAATAGTCAATATGGGCATAAACGATATTAGTCTATACCAAGAAGTATTTTTAAAGTCCTCAAAACATAGATTAAAAGATCCCAACATCAACTCTCACCTCCAAGAGTCGATTCACACTCTCAGGGATAGTGTGTGATCATCTGGTCACCTCCAACAGAAGTCTATGATCATGAGGTTCAAGTCCACATTTTACCAAAACATCTAGGTCTCAATCAAATATTATGGTAGAAGGATAAAAACTAGTACCTGTGTCCATTAATAAGACAACAAAATAAAAAGACAAGGGTCATACCTCAGATCTCTCCTAGAGTCTATGAGTCATAATCCATGATCGAATGTAGTTTTCCTCGACCACGTCCTTCGTCTCCCTAATCTTTACTTGGACCACCATAAGCTTATATAGGTACTCTTACTCACCCACCATCATACAAAACTTTTTGATACAAGCTCTGTGTCTGCCAAGTAGGATTCTTAGCTTGATCCCACTCAGCAGCCCAGTGGGTCAGGAAATCTCTAAAGAGATGACTCAGGCCATTGCAAGAATAACACCACCTCTCTTATGGCTGACATGTTCCATGACACTACTCAAGTGTCACAGTCCCACACATCTGATCTCAATAATGAGTACTCCTCCTATGTTTTGAGCCCATCACTTTTTGTCTCCAATCATCTTCAGATGCCTCTACCTCATGACCTCTGTTGTAGGTCAGATCCATCTTCTCCTCATCCAGAAAACTCTCGACCACCAGGGCTCACTCCAACAAAACAGTAAAAGTGGGTATATTCAGAGGAACCATCGATTCCCTAATATCAAAGAATTTTCCCTAATCAAGGGTTATATCTCTAAAAAACTGGTCTCTCACCAGGTCCAGTGAGTACCATGAGAAGTTGGTGAACCTCGCTGAAAACTCTGCCACTGTCATGATGCTATGTCAAACCTACAGAATCTTATGGATACACATAGACCTCAATGTTTCTAGGTAAAACTCTTCCTTGAGGATTCACTTGAGCTCCTCCCATGTTAGTGTCATTTCTTCATGTGAGTGTATCACCAAGAACCACTAACATCCCAATGAGCCCTAAAGAAGTCTCATAGCTAGGACTACCATCTGATTGGGAGGTTTTCTTCCTTTGTGGAAAAATCTAGTGAATGTATCTATCCAATCATCTATTGTCTAGGGGATAGATCACCCAATTATCTCAAGGTTTATTTCCTCTAGAACTCATGTGGCATACTCAGCATGCACGCTTCCTTAGCTTGAATTAAAGGTAAAACATGCTACCCTATGGGTGGTGGCACCATTGACAGACCACCCAGAGGTAATGCCTCAGTACTAGTGCCATGTACTAAAGCCTCCTCATGGGACATATTGTCATAATGATCACATTTTATAATCCTATCTCATTGTCATCATGGAGGAATCCTAAAATTGATCAAGATGAACCATGGTTAATAGAGTGTATTTGGAAAGCTGGCTCAAGAAGAACATGGAAAACACCAACCATTCATATATAATGAATGTACCATTTATTTCTTGATGACTAGTTTCCTAAAGTTCCAAATCAAAAATTAGGTTATCAAATTCCTATTTAATGGATACATTTTCCACTACACCAACACTAGAACCTCTCACCTAAGAGCCGAACACAAAACATCTTAAAACTACCGCTATAAAACCCAAACCTAGCTCACAACACCACAGTCCTAAGGTAGTACAGATCTCCTTTGATACAACTATATGAGGACCAGTTCCCCGAAGCCCATGTCATGAATACCATAAGACCGCCTCTGCTGGGCTAGTGGATGGTGACTAGTGCTGAGTAGGCATATCCCACAAATGAGAGACATTAGCCTAAGTACTTGTATACACACACACAAATTCAAACCAAAGATGATGGTACATAAAAAAGACAAAGAATCTATGCATGAAGACCACTAAGTAAGACACAACCAGAGTCAATATAAAGTAAAGTGTAGGTTGAAAACTGGGCCACTATAAAATCCCACCAAAATAATGATTGAACACAAGTAAGACCCATAGTACCAGAGGCTTGCCCGCGGAGAAACCTACCTGAAGGGCAGGTGAAGGGTAGATACCTAAAGCTATAAAGGAAAGCCAAGTCTGTCTGATCTCACTAAGAACCACCCAGTCCTGGCCTTTTCTGGACTATGTTAAAGAATCAAACGCCTTCAGAAGACACAAAATGTGTGGGAAAATCCCTTACAGGTGTGAGTAAAAAAATACTAAATAGGGGACCCCAAAAACCACAATGTATGTAACGACCCAAATTTTCATTAATAGAAATCCCTCTTGATCTAATTAAATGTCTCTTTATGTTTATATAAAGTGTCAAATTGATTGGTTTTATGTTATGAATTTTTACCGTTGCTAATATAGTCATTGAACAGTGATCACATGATTAGTATAAATATAGGACTTTAACATATCCAATTTACTCAGACAAAAGAAGCGACGGCCTTTTCCAGTAGAATTGCTCCATACGAAGCCCATTTTTCAGAGATCAGAAAAGTGGTGGCATCATTGGGCTTTGATCTTGACCAAGCCCAAGATGATCTTCATCATGTCAAGCTCGAGTGTGACCGTCTACATTAAAAGTAGAAGTTGATTGAAATTACCACTTGAGCGATGTTATCTGAGCCACACCAAGAGTCTGTCATCATCGCACACCTTACCCTTAGGTCTTATGCGGCTGTTTTAAGGGGTTATGTAACAAATACGTAGTACCATGTTCATGTACATTATTTTTTTATATAATAATTAATATAATTTCTAGTTATTTTTGATACATTGTAAATAGTTTTTTAAAGTACAAATGGTGTTTTTTAGATATTATTTAATTAAGAAATATATTTTATTAAATTAAGAGATTTTCAAATTAAATAATATTTTAATAAAATAATAATATTTTTATTAAATTAATTTTTATTAAATATAAATGATCTTATAATTTTATTAATGCAATTAAAATGTTTATTAAGGTTTGAAAGCCATTTCTGTCAAAACTCGGGAATTTTCGAAAAATGTTGGTTTTTTTTAAAAGTGAAAATTCACATATTTAGAATATTATTTAGCTAAAATAAATGTTATTTTTGGAATCAGTATGTTGAAATTATCCAACGGTGAATTTTTCATAATTTTTTGAGACAGACAAATTTTTGGGTAAAAATTAAATTCCGTTTAAATATATAATGTTTTTTATGACATCATAATGACCCAATAGTGATGTAATAAAATACTAATATCTTTATTTTCGGACAATATATGTTTTAAAATTTAAATAAGGTGATTTTGGGGTTGTTTCATTTAATTTTCCAAGCATTAATGGACCCATCAATACTTATTCAACACTTTTCCTTTTTAAATTAATTTCCATGGGAGTGTGACTCACCTCCACATAAGCAACCTTATTATTTTAAGAAGTTAGGACTTTGACCTTATAAAATATTTTTTTCCTCTTCCTTTTGATATAAACCATGGGAAAAAACCATGGGATGGTTTTTGGTTTCGATTAATTTAATATAAGGGGTCCCAAACCTAAATAATAAATAATTCCCTCACCTTTCCTATATAAACCCACCCAATCTCCCACTTCCTACTCACTCAAAGCCCTTGGAGTTAGTCCAACCTCTGCCCTACTCTTTCTAGAATCCTCCCAGGGTACCCCAAGCTCCCATGAATCCTCTCACAAGCCTCTCTCTAGCCTTTGGAAGCACACGTCCAAGTAAGGTTTTTTTTCTTCCTTTCTCATTTTTTTCAATTTACTTTCAATTTTATTGCCCTTTTAATTTCAATTATGAAAGTTGGGGTATGGTTTCACACCTCCCCCATACTGCCCTATTATCTTTTGAATGATGGGATACCCCTTTCTCTCTCATTAAATGCCTCCCATGTACACCCATTACTATGCCGAAATTCTGAAAGGAACTTCTCTCTCCTCATTTACATTCAAGAAATACTTGTGTATCATGAATGTGAATTACATTAAAATTGTTGGGACATGTATCTATATGACCTCCTTACATTCCATTACATGTAAATATGATGAGTAACCCCTTTCACTGTCATAAACAATTTTTATGAATTCTTATGTCACGTCGTTACGCTACTGAAATCGCACAGATTTTATAAGCCAATGTCATTGTGTAGTGAATACCATGCCCACTTCTCCATCAAGGGTATTCACCTTTATGAAAATTTAAATATTGATTAAAAAGTTTCATGTATGAATTCCACATTCCTTTATCTTGGAATAAAATATTATGTTTTATGAATCCATGTTTTATGTTCCATGTGGCACACTTATGTATGAAATGAAATGTTTAAGAAGGGTGCGCCCTTATAGCACTCCAATGCATTGGGTAAAGTATAGTATCATGATAAGTCATGTGCAATGAGTTTTTACTCATGCCAATTCAAGTGAAATTAGGGTTTAATCATTATTTATGTGCAATGAGGATTTACTCATGCTCCATGTGCAATGGGCCTTGGCTCATGCTAATTCCATGTTAAGTGTTGTTGCCACATTCCATGTTATGATTATCATTCGTTATCGTGACTTTATGTTCATATTTATCTTATTCTCTATGGATATTCCTATTTCCTAACATGTATTTTACTCCTCATGTTATTCCACATGTATTCCCTTACTGGGCATTATAGCTCACCCTTTTCTTATGCATGTCCTCAGGTTATCCCTTGCAATGCTAAGTACGAGAGAATGTAGTGTCCATGTAAAGGAAGTTTTCAATAAAGATGTTGTATTTCGTGTTTTAAGTTTTTATGTAATGATCCTAATCCCCAAAGACACTAAACCTCTCAATATTATTTGTTTTATCATGTGTAGTTTTATGTAATAAATCATGTTTAAGTTGTAATAACAAGCAAGGTTGTCATGGTTGGTATCAGAGGATAGGTTTAGTTATTTTTGGGATTAGGAAACCCTTGTAAATCCCTAGAGACAAGACTATGTATAATAAATATATTCCTAGGTTTTGGTAAGTACTATGTAAGTGGTTTATCAGACAAATACGTCCCTGTCTGGATACTAGCAGGTAGAGGCGGCTCTGGCACAGATATATCCTAGGGGTAAAACCAGAAAACACCGCTTTGAGCTAGCCTCGAATGAGAACTAGTGGATGACAATGGGCCTTGCTTCACTCTTGGTTACGACACTTGAGAGGGATATGTTATGATAAATTCACAAGATTATAATGAACCCTTATTAATGGAAATAAAAAAATTCCCCTAAGAATATATGTTAGAAAGGAGATCATGAAAAGCCCAGATTGAAGCCTATATACTCATGAGTTAAGGAAATGAATGTTTATTTATAAGTCATATACTTTTGTATTTGGATTACCCTTTATGTGTTACCCCTAAATTTCCTTTTATTCCATCCAATGGCCGGTAAGAGGAGGACTCGGTCTAACAACCATTGTGAATATTAGTGTGATGATTGTACTAATGAGATCCCAAATCCAATGGGAGCGGGAATCGCAAACTTTGTCACAGTTCTCTCTCAGATAACTCAAGTTTTCAACAGAAACACAAGTCAAGACGAACGTTCAACCCCCCCCCCCCCCCAAGAAAGAACAAGTCGCTATCGAGTGCTTCATGAGACAAAGGCCTCCTACTTTTAGTGGATCATCTGATCCCACGATCGCTGAACAATGGATCAAATCCATTGAAAAGATATTCTCCATACTCCAATGTTCTGAACAAGAGAAGGTTCTCCTAGGGGTTTATTGTATGGAGGGTGAAACCAATCAATGGTAGACGTTGATCAAAAATATGAAGCCTGAGGATGAGATCGAGGCATTGGAATGGAAGGATTTCAGGAAGATGTTTTTCGATAAATATTTTCCACGCACCCTAAGGCTTAAGATGGAAAGGGACTTCTTTTCCCTCAAGAAAAAAGTTGAAGAATCTGTTGGAGCATACGAGGAAAACATCACAAGGCTTGAATGATACACTTCTGGATTTGTGGTTACCCCCGAATGCAAGGTTGACTGCTTCTTTGGTGGGTTGAAGCCTAGATTGTGGAAAGGTTTAGCGATCCGTGACTTCGACAGCTATGAGGAAATTGTCCGATGTGTCCTCAAGGTCAAAATAGAGATCAGGGAATCATAGGGGTATCATGGGGACAAGAAGCGTAAGGTGGACTTCAATGCTGGTGGTCCGATGGATAAATCCAACGGTGCTAAGAAGATCCAGCACCCCACTTTCCAAATGTGCGGAAAGAAGCACCCTGAAAATTTCCTTAAGGGGATGAGAAAATGCTTCAGGTGTGGAAGAGAAGGGCACTTAGCTGTTAACTTTCGGCAAGGACCCGTGACTGCAACAGAGTAGAGGAATGCTCCGTTAGAACCTCAATGCATTGTTCAATGCTACAAATTGAAAGAACTGGGTCATTTTTCAAATCAGTGCCCTAATCCAAGGGTTTTCAGAGGCTACCAACAACCTTCAAGACAACAAGGAAGAGCTTTTGCCATCACTTCTGCCGAAGTGAACCTCGACAACAAAGTGGCGACAAGTACGATAGTTATTCATTAAATAATAGAGAACGTACTTTTTGATTCAGGTTCTACACATACCTTTATATCTCTAAAATTTATTAGAACAATCCCAGCACCACCACAAATCATGGAAGTAAAGATGTTGGTGAGTACGACAAATGGGGAAATCATTGCATCCCATGAATATAAGTCCTCCCCTATTATAATATATTGATTGAATTTCCCGGAAAACCTTTTCATACTTTCTCTAGTGGAATTTGATGAAATTATTGGCATGAATTGGCTTTCCTTATATAGAGCCAATATAAATTGTCGGGAGAGTGAAATCACACTCCATATAGATAATCGACCCCTAATTATTTACAAGTGTCAGGAGAAAGATGAATCTCCTTTAGCTCCATCATCTCAAGCATTGATATTTCTGCCCTATGAGCACGCGTATTTGGCTCAGATGATTGAGTCGAAAGAAGAAACAATCCTTGAAGAAATGCCTATTTTGAGAAAATTTGCGGATGTGTTTCCGGAGGAAGAGCCTGGTCTTCCTTCAAGAAGAGATGTTGAGTTCTCAATCAAACTTATACCTAGGGCACTACCAATACCCAAGACTCCGTATAGAATGGCTGTTGTAGAGCTTGTAGAGCTGAAGAAACAACTATGGGATAATCTAGATAAAGGGTTTATACGCCCAAGTGCTTAACCATGGGGTGCACCAGTCCTCTTCGTCAAGAAGAAGGATTGGTCAATGCAACTTTGAATAGATTATCGTGAACATAAAAAATTCACGATAAAGAACAAGTATCCTCTCCCAAGAATCTATGACTTGTTTGATCAGCTGCATGGAGCACAATACTTCTCCAAGGTGGATTTTCGATCGGGATATTATCAAGTAAGGGTGAAGAAGGAAGATGTCCCCAAGATTACATTTCGTACAAGGTACGGGCTCTATGAATTCATATTAATGACTTTCGGACTCACCAATGCTCCAAAAATATTCATGCACTTGATGAATCATGTCTTTTGAGATTACCTTGAAAAATTTGTGGTAGACTTTATAGATGATATTCTAATATAATCCAAAACCAAGGAGGATCATGAGGAGCATTTAAGAACTGTACTAGAGACATTGCGCAAGGAGAAGATCTATGAAAAGTAGAACAACTATGAGTTTTGGTTGAAGGAGGTCTCATTCTTGGGACATATCATCAAAAGCAATGGGAAATTTATGGACCCCTCCAAAAGAGATGCAATTGAGGGATGGACGAGGCCAACATCAGTAACGGATATTCGTAGCTTCTTGGGATTTTCTGGGTATTACTGATGATTTGTTATAAATTTCTCACGATTTTCCAACCCTCTTAACAAGCTAACTCGAAAGGGAGTAAAGATTTCTTGGATTGATTAATGTGAAGAAAGCTTCAAGGAGTTGAAAATGAGGCTTATCACTGCGCCTGTGCTCGCTTTACCCACATGTGGGGAACTTTTTGTGGTATTCAGTGATACATCAAAGATGGGATTAGACTTTCTGCTGATGCAGAATGATAAAGTTATATCTTATTCCTGAAGGCAGTTGAAAATCTATGAGCGAAACTATCCAACAAATGATCTGGAGTTGGCGACGGTGATCATTGCCTTGAAAATCTGGTGGTATTATCTCTATGGAGAGAAATTTGAAATATATACTGACCACAAGAGTCGTAAATATATATTCACACTAATAGATCTTAATATGAACCAGAGAACATGGATAGAGCTCATCAAGGATTATGACTATTCAATACATTAAAACCCTGTGAAAGCGAACAAGGTGGTAGATTCCCTAAGTAGAAAGGATCCAGCAATTCTATCAATGATGAGAATTGAGAAGGATCCAATCTTCTTAGACTTGATGAAGATGGACATGGGAATCATAGATAAGGGAACATCATCAATCCTTTCACAAATAATTTCTCAACCTTCTCTTTTAGAAAGGTTAAAGGATAATCAAAAGGTTGATGTGGGAATTCAAGAAAAAGTGGAAGCTATCAAAAAGCGGAAATCCTCAGAGATTAATGTTAATGAAGAAGGAATTGTGCAGTTTGGGAAAATACTGTGTGATTCATCTAGTCCGGAGCTGAAGAAAGAACTTTTGGATGATGCATATAGTTCGAATTTCTCTATTCCGCCAGGGAGCACAATGATGTAATGAGATCTCCGAGAAAACTTTTGGTGGGATAATATGAAAAAGGAGATCGCTGAATATACATCAATGTTCCTAGTGTGTCATCAAGTGAAGGAAGAGAGGCAGAAGTCTAAGGGGATGATGCAACCATTTCCCATACCAGAACGGAAATGGGAGAACATCACCATGGACTTTGTCACCAGACTTCCGAGGACATGCAAAGTAAACAATGCAATCTGGGTTGTTGTGGATCGTCTTACAAAGACTGCACACTTCATTGCTATTCTGGTGGATTTCTCTTTGGATCAACTAGCACAGATATATATCAAAGATGTGGTATGGTTTCATGGTGTACCACTATCTATTGTGTCTGACCGAGATTCAAGATTCACCTCTATGTTTTTGAAGAGTCTTTAACATTCTCTGAATACTTAACTGAACATCAGTATGTCCTATCATCCTCAAACTGATGGCCAATCCGAGAGGACTATCCAAACACTTGAGGACATGTTGAGAGCATGCTCAATGGACTTTAAAGGAGGATGGGATCAACATCTTTCTCTGGTTGAGTTCTCTTATAAAAATAGTTTTCAATCAAGAATCCGAATGGCACCATATGAAGACCTTTATGGGAAAAGGTGCAGAACACCAGGATGTTCAGATGAGGTCAGTGAACGTAAGTTGCTTGGTCCAGAAATGGTCAAAGAAAAGGTGTAGAAGGTAAAAACCATTCAGCAGCATATCAAGGCAGCCCAGAGTGAACGGAAGAGTTATGCAGATAATCATCGACGAGACCTTGAGTTTAAAGTTGGAGACATGGTGTTTCTACGCATATCTCCATGGAAGAAGGTCATGATATTTGGAAGGAATGGGAAGTTATGTCCAAGGTACATCGGCCCCTTCGAGGTTCTTGAGCATGTTGGGGATGTGGCCTATCGACTAGAACTTCTACCTACTATGTCCAATGTACATGATGTCTTTCATGTATACCTCTTAATTAAGTACATACCGGACCCTTCACATGTACTCTCTTCTGAGGTGGTACAATTGGAAGATGATCTTTCTTATGAGGAGAAACCAGTGAAGATCTTAGATCGTAGAGAAAAAGTTCTATGAAATACGACAATGCCCCTCGTTAAGGTGTTGTGGAGAAACCACAAGTTTGAAGAAGCAACTTGGGAATCAAAGGATATGATGAAGCTGAGTTACCCACATTTGTTTTAGTGTGGGAAAAGGAAAATTTCGAGGGAGATATTTTTTAAGGGGGAATATTGTAACGACCCAAAGTTTCATTAATGTAAATCTCTCTTGATGTAATTAAATGTCTCTTTATGTTTATATAAAGTGTCAACTTCATTGTTTTTATGTTAAGAATTTTGACGGATGCTAATATAGCCATTGAACAGTGATCACATGATTAGTTTAAATATAGGACTTTAACAAATCCAATTTACTCAGAAAAAAAAAGTGATGGCCTCGTCCAGTAGAATTGATCCATACAAATCCCATTTGTCGGATCTCGGGAAAGAGGTGGCATCCTTGGGCTTCACTCTTGACCAAGCCCAAGCAGAGCTTCATCATGTCAAGCTCGAACGTGACTGTCTACGGGAAAAGTGGAAGTTGATTTAAATTACCACTCGAGCGATGTTATCTGAGCCACCCCACGAGTCTCTCACCATTGCACACCTTACCCTTAGGTCTTATGCAGCTGTTATAAGGAGTTATGTAACAAATAAGTAGTACTATGTTCATGTACATTATTTTTTTATATAATAATGAATATAATTTCTAGTCATTTTTGATACATTGTAAATAGTTTTTAAACTACAAATGGTGTTTTTTAGTTATTATTTAATTAAGAAATCTATTTTATTAAATTAAGGAATTTTTGAATTAAATAATATTTTAATAAAATAATAATATTATTATTATTAAATTAATTATTATTAACTATAAATGATCTTATAATTTTATGAATGCAATTAAAATTTTTATTAAGGTTTGAAAGCCATTTCTGTCAAAACACGTGAATTTTTTATAAATGTCAGTTATTATTTTAAAAGTGAAAATTCAAATATTTAAGAAAATATTTAAATAAAATAAATTTTATTTTTGGAATCAGGACATCAAAATTATCCAACGGTGAATTTTTCACAATTTTCTGAGACAGTCAAATTTTTGGATAAAAATTAAATACCGTGTAAATATATAATGTTTTTATGACATCATAATGACCCAATAGTGATGTAATAAAATAAAATAATATTTATTTCCAGCCAATATATTGTTTAACATTAAAATAATGTGATTTTGGGTTTGTTTGACTTACTTTTCAAAGCATTAATGGACCACTCAAGACTTATTCAACACTTTGCCTTTTTAAATTAATTTCCATGGGTGTGTGACTCACCTCCACATAATAAACCTTATTATTTTAAGATGTTAGGACTTTGGCCTTATAATATATTATTTTCCTCTTCTATTTTCCAAAAAACATGGGCAAAAACTTTGGGATGGTTTGTTGTTTGGATTAATTCAATATAAGGGGTCCCAAACCTAAATAATAAAGAATTCCCTCACCTTTCCTATATAAACCCACCCATGATCCCACTTAATCCTCACTAAAAGCCCATGGAGTTCGTCCAAACTCTGACCTACTCTCTCTAGAATCCTCCCAAGGTGCCCCGAGCTCCCAATAAGCCTCTCACAATCCTCTCTCTAGCCACTGGAAGCACACTTCCAAGTAAGGGTTTTTTTCTTCCTTTCTCATTTTTGTCAATTTTCTTTAAATTATACTTCCCTTTTAATTACAATTATGAATGTTGGGGTATGGTTTCACACCTATCCAATACATCCCTATTTTTATTTTAATGATGGTAAACCCCTTTCGCTCACATTAAATTCCTCCTATGTACACCCGTTACTATACTGAAATTCCGAAATGAACATCTCTCTCCTCATTTACACTCAAGAAATACTTTTGTATCTTGAATATAAATTCCATTACAATTGTTGTGACATGTATCTATATGACCTCCTTACTGTCCATTACATGTAAATATGATGAGGAACCCCTTTCTCTCTCATAATCCATTTTTATGAATTCTTATGTCACCTCGTTACGCTGCCGAAATCGCACCGATTTTCTAAGCCAATGTCATTGTGTAGTGAATTCCATGCCTATTTCTCCATCAAGGGTATTCACCTTTATGAAAATTTATTTATATATTACAAATTAACATGTATTAATTCCACAATTCATTATCATGGAATAAATGATTATGTTTTATAAATCCATGTTTTATGATCCATGTGGCACACTTATGCATGAAATTAAATGTTTAAGAAGGGTGTTCCCTTGTAGCGCTCCAATGCATTGTGTAAAGTATAGTATCATGATATGTCATGTGCAATGAGTGTTGACTCATTCTAATTCAATTGCAATGAGGGTTTACTCGTGCTTTATGTGCAATGAGGATTTACTCATGCTCCACGTGCAATGGGCCTTGGCTCATGCTTATTCCATGTTAAGTGTTGTTGCCACATTTCCATGTTATGATTATCATGCTTTATCATGCCTTTATGTACATGTTTCTCTTATTCTCTATGGATATGCCTATTTCCTAACATGTATTTTACTCCTCATGTTATTCCATGTGTATTCCCTTAATGGGCTTTATAGCTCACCCTTTTCTTATGCATGTCCTCAGGTTATCCCATGCAATGCTAAGTACGAGGGAATGTAGTGGTCATGTAAAGGATGTTTTCAATAAAGATGTTTTATTTAATGTTTTATGTTTTTATGTAATTATCCTAAGCCCCAAAGACACTAAACCTCTGGATCTTCTTTTTTGTATCAAGTGAAGTTTTATGTAAAAAAATCATGTTTAAGTTGTAATAAAAAGGAGGGTTGTCATAAAGTAAAAGGCCACAAGTGATACACCATCAAGAAGATACATTTGTCTCAACACAGGTATATGTTCATACATTTACCAAGAACATATTGATATACTTATTTCAAAAAAATAAGAATCGTAAGGTTCCAACCTCGTAACCAGCAATAGGATTCTCATTGTAGGTTTGAAAGGAAACACATAAAACCAAGATGAACACACTTCAAAAACTCAGCCATCCATGATGGAATCCATGTGAGAGGTACACTCCATTGAGAAAAACTCTACCATTACCAATGGTATATCTGAGAAAACGTGATCCATCATGAACATCCTAATAGGTCCAGCTCTAGTGCCATGCTCCAGAGGTCCAGTCATTGTTGTCTTGCTCCCAACATAATACTAATGACACCAAATTGGGGAGGCCCAACCTCACCATTGTACACTAATGTGAAATCCCTTCTCCTAAATATCTATTTAAACCTATGTCACTCTTATAAGTAGTGACACACACCTCCATCCATCGAGCGAGTGCTATATCTTATCTAGGAAACATTTTAATCAAGTTGATGGGACTGCTTATCTCAACTGTGTATAATGGCCGAGGAAGTTCCAACTCCAATTGAGGACCCACACCCTACCTGATAAGGGATCACTAATTAGTGACAAGAGGAATCGCACCATTCTATGATAGGGGATTATTGGCTCTATAAATTCATTTATGGATGACCCATGCCCTCGTACGTCAGGGGAGTACTGACTCCTAACATACATGACCCATACCCAACCTAGTAGGGGAGTACCGGCTCTATTAAATCATGTGTGGAGAACCTGCACCCTAAAATATTAGAAGAGTACAAAATCCTATCATAAAGGACCCGCAACTTTCCCGATAGGGGAGTACCAACTCTATTTATGTTTTATACGGAGGACCCATGTCGTAGTCCAATAGGGGAGTACCGATTCCACAGATAGAGGAACCGCTCCCTTGTCCCAAAGGTGAGTACCTAATATACCTTCATGAAAATATCCCAGAACACACATCCTAGTCCTTCAGGGGAGCGACACCCCAGGAGGAAGCTACCCAAAGGAAGTCAACCCACTTCCCTCGACGTGGTAGTTTCTACCTTAACAGAACACATCGAATCCTTCTCAAGCATTCTTGTACCGGAAGGACATACTCCAAAAAACACTTATTAGTTGGGAAAAATTCACAAAAACTCACTTAAATTGTCTCAAAATTACCATCTTTTAACAAGGGTCCAAATTCCTCAGATGCCTCACCAAACAGATGCTCTGTTAGAGAGTTATGTGTGATTGAGAGAAAAGGGGGCCAATGGCCCATAAACATACCGTGGGTGAGATGTAGTAGCTTTATGACAGCTCCATTGATCGTGGATCTCGATCGACTATTGTGGTCAATCGTGGACTTGTTCGGCTACTAGGGACCTTCCCACCCCAATTCGTCCCACCATGAGGTCAGCCCATCCCAGTTAGTCTTAACCCAGTGTCTCTTTCCTAAAACACTTTAAGCAGGCCGACTCGTTAGCCCCAGACGTGGTGGGATGTCACATCGGCTCCGCAGAATGCGGTACAAAGGGTGCCTCCCCCTCATATATCCAATCCATTCACATGAAAAGGAAATCCCGCATGTGGGTTTGTGACCACGTGCCACCGACTCAACGTGGTGTTACCACATCATCATCTCACCCTGGTCACAGCCCCATGACACCAACCGCGGGTGAGCCACCAAAGGTTCCTTTGGTTGGTGCTGACATGCCGGTGTGTTGTTCCGTAGGCCACCGGATATGCTCTGGTGGTCAATTCATTAATCTGGAATATGTTTTGGAAACCCGGGGATGGGTTCTTTATCGTCTGGGGTTAAAATCCTCATTGTGACACCATTTCGATATAAAACCATTCATGTGCGATATCTCCTGAACCACCTTGATCTGATTGCAACCAACCTCATGGTGTGCTTATTATTGATCAATGATATCAGATAATTGTACCAAGAATGGATGCACAATGATTGAATGTTTTTTAATCTGTGAAGAACGCAAAGAATGCACATTAAAGGGATGAGAGAAACCCAAACAACAAATCGATGAATGAAACTACATGGTCGTTCATCATGACGTTAATTTTCTCCCATTAAAAGGGTTTAGTAGAACAATAAAACCTAATTTAATTTCCCTAAACCATCCTACTATTAAGAAATTTCTACAACAATTATTGAACCGCAGGTCAGCTTGCGTGTGGGTTGATCTGTGTTCAACATGTTAAACCAATAACAGAGAAGAACATAATCAAATAACAACCCCTACCAAGAATTATATTGATTAATGAATGTGAAGGAGTCCATGCTCGTCATTATTTAATCCATCAATTCCTGATCTGAAATTCAACAGTTGATATGTCATCTTGTCGTTGTTCATCAGTTACCAATGAGAGGATTCACCAATTCCTTTCTTCTCCAGTGCTCCTGGATAATTTCTCATGGATTTTAAATCTAATCCCATACCCCTACCAAAACATTAAATGAAAAAGAATGTTTCATCATTTCCATGATGTTTCATTTATTAATGGAAACAAGATGCCCCGTCGTGTTGTTTTTGCATCACTATATCAGTGTGAAATGTCCTGAAAAAATATTTTAGTGATGTCAATGTCCAAAAACTAAATTTCACCCTCAAATCGTGCAAATTGAGTTTAGGGACCACCTAAGGAAATCACACCATCACTAGCTCAATGGTACTCTTGTATTTTTAATCCAAGTTACTGTTTATGAGTTATGTAATTTTAAAATAAAATAATTTAATGATTTTATTTATGGTCACATCCCAAAAACTACTTTCCATCTTTGGACCGTGTCGACCAATGTTAGGATCCACCTAAAGAAATAATTCCCTTACAAGCTCAATAGTGGTCATGAATTTTCAATTAAAATTATCGTTCATGAGTTATTTTGATTTCAAAATTAAATAACCTTATTTAATTATCTTATTTACGACCATAAACAACTTTCCACTATTGGCCCACACCATCCAATGTTAGGCTCTGCCTAAGGAATGAACACCATCATGAGCTCAACGGTGGGCTCAGATTTTCAATTCGAGCCACCGTTAGTGAGTTATAGGTATTTGAAAAATAAAATAGTTTTATTTATTTATTTTAATTACAATTATTCCATTTTCAGGTACTCTCAGTAGAGACTCGTGCTAAGTAAACATAAGTCATACCTAGGGTAACCCAACTACTCTGAATGCAAGGGTTCCCATGGATTTTTGATCAGGACACCCATTTAAGAGTTATTATAGTTTTTCTGGAAAACTTCTCATGTATGCTATTTAAAACAGAACATTTATCGATGGACCATTTCGGGCACACTAGGCCTTAGAATCGCATGTCATCTCAGCTCCTAGTCTCGAAATAATCCCACATAATTTAAAAATCAAGGAATTATGGGATGTTATACTACTGATACTAAACATCATTATGAGCACATTATTCTATCCAAAGACTAATGGATGGTTAAAAAGGATGATTCAAAAAATGAAAGAAATTCTAACGTCATCTTCACTTGACATTCAATGTGTCTGGGGTCAGTATTTACATTTGGTAGAGTTTTCTTATATAAGATTTTATATTAAGGTATTAAAATGACACCATATAAAGAATTATGTGGAAATATATGCCGTAATCAAACATGTTGGGATGAAATTCATGAAATTAAACTTTTATGCCCATTATATGTTGAAGATACAACAAAAAAGGTAAAGGCTATTTAGGTTCACATTAATGTAGATCAAAGTATGATAAAGAGTTATGCTGATAATTGGCGAAATAATTTTGAATTCCAAGTGGGAGATCATGTTTTCTTGATTTTATCTAAAGGGAATGGTGATATAAGGCTCAGTAAAAAGTTGAAACTAAGCCCTAGGTATAGTGGACCGTTTGAAATTTGTGAAATAATTATAGTTGTTACTTATCATTTGATATTGCTTCCAACTATTTCAAAATAACATGGTCTGTTCTGTATATTATTGTTAAGGGAGTATATACTGGACCCAATGAATGTTATCACCTACAACAAAATAGAATTGAATCCTAATCTATTTTACTATGATGAAATCATCCATATTATTGATACTAGAGAGAATGTATTTAGGAATTGTAAAACACTACTAGTAAAGGTAAATTGGATAAATCACAAAATGGGGGAAGAAAATTGTGAGCCATAGGATGTAACGAAGAAGAAATACCCTCGTTTGTTTATAAGGTAATATACATAAAAAATAAATGATGGAAATTTGATTGGAGGGATGATAGTAACAACCCTTGAATTTAAAATATATATCTTTTAGAATAAATTTAATTCTGTTAATAGCTATAATGCATACAAAATTGGGTTTAAATGAATATAGTCTATTAAAATATTATTTAATCATGACCATTTTAACTTATCCATTAAATTTTAGTGTATTAATACAAATAATTAAATTAGTAATAATATATAGTTTACACACATATCTTTTTATCTACTAATTATATATTAAAATAATAATCATTTTGAAGAAATGTAAATGTTTTCTAAAAAAATATGTTTTCCAAAAGTAGGGATCAACCATGCCTTGCACACATAATTTAAAATTAATCTTTATAGAAATTTAAAAAATATTTGATAAAAATAAACTTCATTTTTGCAATCATAAATTTAGAATTATCTTTTGGTTAGTTTTTATAATTTTTATGAAATTTTTAATTATTTGATAAATTGTTAAAAAATATTGAATTTTAAAAGAAATCTTCCATTCTGTTAAACATATTTATAATTTTAAATAATATATTTAATTGGATTTAAAGTAAATATTTTTAAATTATATATCAATTAATCTATTTTTGAATACTAGTATCATTTTTACATTGATTTTGGATATTTTTTTTAAACTTTTGAAGATTTTCTCGTTCAAAAATCCACTTTCTCATCTTGAAAACAAAATTAATTTTAAATTTAATATTACCAATTATTTAAAAATTATTCAGAAAAATGGTTGATATATTTATAATCATAATAATATATATGATCAAAGAAGTTGAACATAATTTTTTACTAATATTAATAGTGGAAACAATTAAAATTATTTTCCATAATTAAGGTAAAAATGTATTACTGAGTGTTAAACTAGAAAGATAAAGATTAATGTGACCTGAAAATTATATTAAATATATTAGATAACCATAGTTTGACCCTATAATTTCTAATTCTCATTAAAAATCCATTTAGACCATTTTTCCGTGTAAAAAATGTGTGTATACCTTTTTCTTTTCAGAAATTAAAATTTTTCCACTCAACTCACTTATAAAAGACCACCCCTATATTCATTTAGTCACACCTTAAAACCATTTTGGTTTTTTTGAGATCTATCCCATTCACATCCCAAATTCCATCCCCTCATCAAATAAGCCTTATTTTCTATAATAAATAATCCTATATATGATTTTGGTGGAAACCTATTGAGGTTACCTAAAGAATTTGTAATGTTCTTCAACGAGAATTTGTATTTAATTATTCCTCCATATCCATCAATTCTTATTAAACCAGGATGATATAATAACCTTAGAATTTTCTATATACTAAGATGTTGTTATATTATAGTAATTACTAATAACCATCCCCACTTCCTTAAAATGGGTTATAAAATCATCATTCATGTGTGTGGTGGAATACTTCCACCAAAACCAATGTCATTCATTTTTCTATAACCACCTCTCTTAGTTAGGTATGATGATTGATATAAATTATATATTTGATATTTATAATATAATAATACCTTAAAGGTCATGATATCTTACATAAAAATTTATCTTTTCATTCCATAGGGGATATAATAACGCTTCTCATGCGTATGATAGGCTACCACCTCACAAAGTAATGTGATTCATATTTCACTAATCCTTTATATGGAAGTTAATAAAGATAAATTTACTGAATATATTTGATGTAAATTCCATATGTAAGAAACCAGTTTTTATATTAGGTATGGATTCTTTTAAATACATTCAAACCCTTTATTTTTGACCTAGTATGGATTCCTTGTGAGTTCATGGTTCTTTCGAGGGTGTCAACAGTCTGTTCGTTGAATGGAACCTCAACATGTGGGAAAAATAGAATAGTTTCATGGTTATGAGAAATAGGATAGGGTATAAAACATGGTTACCCATTACCATGTATCTTTGGGAAGAGGTGCAATCATGGAAAACAGTTTTCACTGGTCATACACCAAGGACCACTCACCCATATAGATGGCCTGTAGTTTTTAGCAAATTAATATCGCATAGTTAGTGCACAATTTCCCAGATGTTTGGCCAAACCGTGATGGTTCCCTCTTTAAGTAGTGATAAAATCATAGTTGGCACACAGATTTGAAAACCATGCGACTGTAACTTGCTCCCCTAAAATACATAGGTGAAATGAAAAAAAATGACCTTAATGATCAAATATCATTACACACTTTCTCTATTTCTCATTCCAGTAGATATGAGGGCTCTTACACTTCCTTTTTAATCTCCAAAATCCATCTTCCATAGTTTCTAATCCCGTTCATTCATCTGAAGTCTGAGTTGATCTACTTTATTCACATTGAATGTGCTTGATTAATCTCTTAATTCATCTTGATTCATCCTTCATTTATCTTCTCCATGATAGAGTTATCAAGGAGCAGACTAATATGCCCTATTTTTTGGACATTTATCCATTCTTTAGATTTCATTCAATCCATGCCAATCTATAGGATGATACTAGATGAGGAGAGTGGAATGAGTATACAGTAGGTGGTCTATGACTCATTCCACAAGTGTTACCATTTTATAAGCCTCCCCTATTGTGTGCAAGATGATTTCATTGGGTGTTTCCTCTTTAATTCATATTCACTACAATAATCAATCTCATATTCTATAGCCCATTCTATATGTGTCAATCATTTTTGGAGGTTATTTTTGTGAAAAAGTTGAAAATAAGTAGTTTTTGGAATATCAAAGATGTTTACGTGGTATTTTGTTATCAATGATGAAATATGTCAACAAAATTTGAAAATTTGGTGATGAGAATCACCATAATAATTTGATGATCGGATACAAAAATATTAAAATTTCCATCATATTTATAAGAATATTTCTATAAGAAAAGGTTTTTGGACTTACCATGCATTTTGAATGAATGTTTCGATCATACTGAGGAACTGCATCAGAGTATGAATAGATACGATGTAAATTTAATGATGATTTGCTGATTTTTAATTATCATATTTCATAAGTTTTCTAAGAACACTGGGAGGAAATTATTATGAATGAACATGGTATAACAAGTGTTTCCAATCAGTTTGAGGTTTTATTGGAAAGGAAAAAGATGATGGATGTATGGAAAGTCATAATAATTTCCATTTTAATTTAGACGATGCTATGTTGATCTTAAACATTCTAAACATCACAAGGAAATAATAATATAGGATGAAGTTTTTAAAATAAGAATGTTTGTGATGTCAAATCTTTTCTATCTTAGATTATTAGTGTGAGATCACCAAATAAAGAATTTTTTGAGGTCTATGAGGTTTTTTTCAGAACAAAAGATGTCAAAGAATATGGTTTTCTGTAAAACCATATGTAAAAAAATACAAATCATTAGAGAAATAAGATGATGAATGTTGGAATGTTCTGTTTACCATGATCAGAAATAGAAACATGTTGTTAAAGTAAATGTTTCTAATATAGATCTATCAAACATGGTGTTACACTGATCAATCATAGTAATAATTTATTTATTGCATGTTTTTGGGACCAATGAAACGGAAGAAAGTGGATTTTATTGAGACCAATGAACCTATTGAAGATAAAAAATACAGAAAATCATTTTCATCAGGTTGAAGTGTTTATTTCAAGCATAAAATGAATGAAAGAAGAACCTTGATATGCTTTAAATTGGATCAAGAGGAAAAGAAGTCATTTTTCCTTGATAATTGAATAAATAGAGAAAAAATAATTGTGTTTTTATTTCATAAAATGGGTTAATGGTCATCAGACAGTATGTGGTGCTGACTAACAAACATGAGGTGACACTGATCCAATAGAATGTGATAGAGAAAAATAAATTAGATTTAGGTTGACACTGATAAAGGTCATTGGATGCTGGACCTCATCAGATGAAGGATCATTTCTCTAAAGACAAGATAGAAAGGTTTTCTTTTAAGTATTTGAAATAATATTGGAAAAAGTATTTTCAAGAGAGTTTGAAGCTGTTATTGATTTGTTGTTAAGGAAGTGCAATAATATTTAGAAGTTGCAACTATGTTTATGAAAAAATAAAGGAAACCAAATTCTAATGAATTAGAAACTATCTTTTTGAAATACTGATTACAAAGGTTGTTTTTCCTTTAATTAGTGTAGAGAAACATAATTAATAATATTCTATTGTATATATTTCACCATCGAAAGGAATAAACTGACATGATAATAAGAATTAAACCAAATAATGGTTCAAAAGTAAGAAGTGTGATAAAGTTATGGGAAGATCAATGAAGGTTTGAGAAGAACAAAGAAGAGTTGAGAAGTGATGAAGAAGTAAAATATGTATAAAAATGGGGCAAGTTTTATGATTTGGGAAATTTGGTTAAAAGAGAAAACTTATAGGATTCCCACATAAAACATTTTTGGAACACCTATGAAATAGAAGAGTACATTGTACATAATAAAAAATCTGAACAGTATTCACATGAAAAAGAAGGGAGAGAATTTATCATGTTTTATTGACATGGAATTCCTAGGTAGATTTTTTTAGAGGATGATTTCGAGACATAAGAATAAGAAAGAAGATTGTATTTAGTGATTACTAGAGAAGACTGAGCAATCATACTAGGATTTTCATATTGTGGCAGAATCCATTCAGAATTGTTTCTATGGTATTATGGAAGACTTATATTTCTAAACTGAGAAAATAGGCAATGGAATCAGATGGGGGTATCAATATTAGTATCATTATGAAGTCCAGGGAATTTATTATCTTCTAATGGGTAGGAAAATGAAGATTCTTTTTGAATATTATATTTTTGAAATTTGATAATGTAGAAAAAACATGTTTAGTAGAAATTGTTGAATGTTTATTCACATGTTACAAAAAATTTTATTACATCATCTTATGATATAGGAAGCACATGCACTATTTTATTGATAAATATGTTACACAAGTGTAAGTATATATACAATATGTTTGTATCTACACAAAATGATTGTTTTCTAGTAAATTGTATAGTATTGGATTGTTTCCATTCCATACTAAGGATGTAGCTACTATTGTTGAGTAGTGAACCATATATATACTTGTGTTCATGTTGATGTGCGATTATTTTGTATCCAAATAATGATAAATCATTAATAAGAGGTGAATGTTGTTTTAATAGAAAGTAAACATAAATGAAAAATATATCACAACTTCTTCCCTCCCCCTCTCAATGATATATTTATCCTAGCTAGTCAATATCCATTAACAACTCAACCCCAACCAACCCAAGTAAGTTATATATTCTTATATGGATTTAGTAGATTGGTTATGACATTCTTCACCTCTATTTTAGTGAAATTGACTTGGCCTTATTAAAAAGGTGCTTTACTTAAATGAATTAATTGTTAATGGATATTACATGTATATTATCACTGGACCCTTCTAAAGTATGTATTTAAAAAAATTAAAATAATATTTAAATGGTAAATTGTATGTATACACATGGATATTACTTTTCCTAGAAATTATAATTGAATGACCTGGTTTTATGTCCATATTAATCATTTCCATTCCTAATGGAAGAAAACAGAGTGAACCTAATTAGTGATTTAGTAATTAAAGTATTAAATAGATTTTTTCCTTAGCATACCTCGTCACAGTAATGAAAGGAAATGGAATTCACCAATTAAATTATTAAAAAGCATGAGTATTACATAGATTTAATTAAATGATATAATTATAAGGTGGATATTGCATACAGATATTTTCATATCTATAAGTGTGGTCACAATTGAGATATACCTTGGACTACTTAGGGAATTCCTTGAGAAAAGATTGGATAACATTCTAATTATAGGATTTGGTTTCAAAGGAATATACCAATCTTGGAACATGGTCCTTGTCCACTAGTGGATGGATGACATGACACCATATAATCCCTTCACTAACTTCTTAATATTAGGATACATAAGAAACACTCCTTGGATCCAACTTGACAACTTAGGACTTGTGGCACCAAAGATTCACCACAGTGGTCCCAATCATACTTATCATATTTTACATTGGAATATATCCACAGACTTAGTTAGAATAAATTATAGTTGAATTCCTTGAGACATGCCAATTGGATTACACTTAGAACCCCTTTAGTCAGGCTATAGATTATTACTGAGTTGGATTTATTCCTATGATCAAGGATTCCTTTTTTTTGCTATGATCCTCTTTAAATCATCATCATCATCGTATGATACCTTGTAATACCATGGATCCTTAGTATTAATATCATGAAACAAATTTTTTGTTGGTAATACATCATGTGACTTACTTATATAAACCATAACAGAATTAAGTAATGATATGATTACATGTTCAGACACCGGCTAATGCTGAATAATGTGTTGGGGTATTTACATTACCGTACTGCTTTACTGTTATCTATTCATTCTTGTACACCATTTTAGTTTATATTATAATGACTATATGATATATATTTCATTCTTTGTGGCCTACTATGATTTATATCACACACTATCAAGGCCGTCGTTGGTACCTTATAAGACTATATGTATCCATGTGTTGATAAGGGGAAGCATCTTGATTTGGACACTCGATGTTACTTGATTTCTTAGGATGAAATTTTTTTAGAATATGACTGGACCAATGCTCATGACACTGGATTGTTTTTTGTATTTTCTTGCTTCTTTTTTGGAACATGTATTTCAGGATGTCTTATATACATGTTTCCATTTTTGTGAACAAATTAAATACATTTTCATTATATTTCTAATATGATTCAGTTTCCATCTTTGAATATTATTATCAGTTTCATCTTACATACATCTTCTTCCACTATGGTGAGTTACTAGTCTAGTTCTAATAGTTTCTATTTCTATTGGACAATTTTTTACATAAGATTATGTTATTTATGTATTGTTATATCTGATATGCTATAATATTTTAAAGAGGACATAGTCTCCCCAAAAACTCAAGCTAGGCCCTCTCTATTAGTCGGAAGCCTCTAGCGTATGGGGAGGCATGTTTGAAGCCATTTTTCCAACAGAGGTCGGGGAACATTTGATTGGAACCAAGGTCTGGGACATCACAATGGGGTATAAAATGAGGTTTTATTATTTTCTTTATTTTCATTTTTTGGGAAAGTAGATAAAATATTAGAAACATGATGGAACTTGGTTATAATCCCTTCTTTAGAGTATATTACCCACGTTCGAGGAAAATACCACGTTTCATGGGAATGGGAAAATTATTTTTATGTATTCTTTTATTAAAATTGATATAGTTTTACCATTGTAAGGTTCACATGAATTTTTAAATTTGATATACCTCATTGAAATTTATCCTTGACCTGATAAGATTAGGGAAAGGAAGAATCATTACATGCATCATAATAGGCATGTAGAATTAACATGCCTTGCATATTAGATACAATATAGGTGAATTTCACTACATTCATTTTCTTGTAATTCTTGTGATTGTTGAGTGAGACATGCTTGATATATATATTCTTATGATACTAGCATTTATTTAGTACATGTTACAAAATTTGTTATTTAATGTGTCAACATCAATCTAAATTGTGTTTTCCTGTATAGGTTCATAGTGATATGTTTAATAGTTGGTTTCTACCTAGGTCTGCTATGTACCTATGGTTATATGATATGATATGGGTCTATGATTGATTATTTTTAGTTTCAATTCACAAGGTGCATTGTACCTTGTGGGTTGGAATTTCTAATTAACCTTGTCGATACCTTATAAATCACCCTCTTCATTATGAGAATGAATATATATGTAGTTAAATAGAAATTAATGGGTTTTTGATTTTATTGATAAGGTGTAGGGGATGTTATTCATTGTGAATAGTGATCCATTTAAATAAAACCATGATATTTTTATAACAAAAATAGTAAACTTAATATGTAAATCCCGGATTATTGAATGATATGGTTTCCAGTAAATTATGGGGAACACATTTTTAACATTTCAACTACAAGAATGACCTTAATGACAATTAAAAACTTTCCAACACCTTTTTCTTCATTTCATGTAGTTGGGGATAATATCATGGGTAATGATCCATTATTCTTATTTTCTTCTTCCACTAGTACATATGTATATTAAAAATATTTATCTAATGAATATTATTGGATTTTATTGATATATTCCACCACAACATCCTCATGTCATGTGCTATGAGGGTGGTGATGATCATGCTCCAGATATAGTGGGCCCTAATATAACATTCTTACCACCAGGAGTGCCAGTTGAGGCACAAACCTCTTTACCCGGTCAGGGCACTGATGCTCAGTTTCATGATGGTTTATTACATAGGATGTAGTATATGAAGTGTCCACCATGGACTAAACCTACTATAAATGATCTGACTCATGATGTGTAACATCAGTACCCTCCTTCCATTCAGGGGGATGGTGGTCCTAAACGTGTTGAGTGATAGCTAGAGGCCACTGTTTCTATCTTTGGGGACCTAGAGTCACCTCCATAGTGAAGAGTCAGGATGAACACCTATATGATGTGGGATTCAGACAAGTGCTGGTGGGATGTGATTACATAGGCCGACCATCATCAGGGCATGGTATGGGATGATTTTAATATTTATTTCTATGATAAATTATTTCATTAGATGATGAGAGTTTACCGAGTCATAAATTTCATGAATCTAGAGCATGTTGTTATGTCAATCATGAATTATTCATTTTTTCACTAAGTTATAAAAAATTGCACCACTTTTAGCTGATGGTGAGATATCACCTGCAAGACCCTATCAAGGCTGGCATAGGTATTCCATACGTACTCAAGTGAATATCATTAAACAACCTAATTTCTATAGGATAGTGAATTAGGTTCATATAAATACATGAAACATGTGGGAATGTGATAGTACTGGGCATAAAAGATGTTAGGTCCACTAGGTCAAACACCTGGAGAGGGGGTGAATTAGGGTATGACTTATTAATAGTAATTCCCCATAAGTTCTTGTTTCATAATTAAATAAAAACACTTATCACTTTCTCCTATAGTAATATATGAATAGAAATGAAATCATGCACATTGTACAACGATTTTACTTGGTTCACCCTCAGTGGGATACATTCAAGGAGCATACAATGACAATTTTACGATATAACAAATCCACTAAATCTCACTTAAAGATACAATGTTTGGGCTAGATAAATTATATTCCTAGGCTCACTACATTTATAATATTTAGGGTCTGGTCACTGCATTCTCAAGGGTTACTCCCATTGTCCCTTTCTCTTGCTCACCGACAGCGGAAAGGATCACTGTCTTCCACTACCTTTGCTCACTACTCTTGGAAGGGATCTAATAAAAGTTTATGGAATTGAAGGTTCCATTATTTTCATGAAATTAAACATCTTAAACTATAGGTCTATGCTCTGTTGGAGTCCTTGTTTCACCTGTAGATGAAATAAACATTTACACATACTATTAGGTTAGAATAACGTCCTTTTGTGAACTATTCAAGTGATTTTTCAATATTCCTGAAGTCCTCCATGAACCACCTTTCCTATTCCATGAACTGCGTAATGGGTACGCTTAATAGACCACCTCATGAATGAACTACCACCACTTCTACAACTACAAACTACCACCATGTACTATCTCAATGAACAACAACAACATACCGCCTCCACATACCACTTCTACATACCGCTTCCATGTACGACTTTCACTTACCATTTCCGCTACTACAAAATTCATTCTTCTGTAGACTATTTATTTTGTAGCCTGCCTTCTTCCTATTTAGAAAATAATTTTCTAGAAACACCCATTCAAGGAATCACATCTGTGAATTGATTCACCCTTCACAGAATCTTCCTCACATAACTCATTCAAACATAGCCGAATTCCTAGAGAAAAGATGTTTTCTTTTGAAAAATTCTCTGTGTAATAATGGATTAACACTCCTTATATAGGAAAATAGATCTAGAAATTATACCAATACAAGATTTACCAAATATTTGATGCATTATAGCCTTCACCGCATACCGTGTCTCCCATGAACCGTTCTTCCCTACATGGCCTATGTACAATAACTCTTCACACACGGTGGCCAAAATCACTGTCACATTTTCAAAAATAAAACCCTTAATATCTTCTCAAATCACCATCTAATTTTTACTAAATCACAATCCATCCAACATACTATAGGCCTTCTATGTATTTTATGTCATCATGTGAACTCTTTCAGTGAACTATTTTCTATTCGAGAACCGCGAGCCTCATCGCAAACTGTTTTTCATCCTCATAAAATTTTCCATCCATTAACCATTCCACTTACCTCCTTTGAATTATATGAACTATATTTCATGGTATGTGTAGTATTCATTCCTACACGGAAATATTTATTTTCAAAAAACCAAAAAATTTTATTTTGAGCCGCAAAAATTTGGAAAATTCTGGGAAATTGTGTTACCTTAAACCCTTGTTCGATAAAAACCAACCATAATCATTCGAGATCATCTGTATTTTTCAAAAAACACAAGAATAATAAAAACATACCGAGAGTAAACCTTGAGGTATTTTTTCCCAATAGTCTTTCCCTTTGGGTTTTTTGAAAACACTTTCATAAATTGATATCTCATTAAACCCTATTCCAATTTTTTCAAACCTTCACTTATTATGATTATGATAGCGAAGAAGGATTTAATCAAGAAATAATCTAAGACCAGATGATACATTATCGGTGTGAGAAAAAAATATTATAATGCAATGTTAATCAATTAATAACATCGTTCAATTCCAAAAATAATCTTCTTCTTTAATCACAAACATCAATTTTTATGATATGTTTTCTTTGATTGATCACGTCTATCGTTGTCAAATTTAATACCCTCCCATCAGCACTGAACCCACATATAGATTTAACACACATATCTTGCTGGTTAACCTATTAAATTTTTCCAATATCTCTACTATGACATCTTCTACCTACAAACAGAACAATTTCTCCCCCATTTTCCACGAATTCAAAGACCATTCCTTTGAGGTATACAAAATGGTAAAGAACAAAAATTTACACATTAAGTGAAAAACACACCATACCTCATTGGAGGGGTAGGGTCCTATATACACAATTGTTCATGCAGGAGGATTCTACTAAATTATTTGATCTAGTCAATGCCTTTCAAATGATTCTTTGGGTAAGGACTTTGTTATAATGTCTACAACCTGTTGTTTGGTAGGAACATACTTCAAATCCAAAATCCCTTACTCCACCTTCTCCTTGATGAAATGATAATTTATTTCAATGTTCTTGGTTCTTGAGTGATGGACTAGATTTTTTCTAAAATTTGTAGAACATGGATTTTCATAATAGATTCTAATCAGAGACTTTACTTCAACCCCATATCATCAAGCTGATATTTCATCCACAATAACTGTTTGCATGATAGAGTTTCCACAATATACATAGATTCTATGGTGCTTAATTAAATGGAATATTGTATCTCTCTTATCCAAGAAATAAACAATCCACCAAGATCGATATCTACTCTTGATGTTTATTTCCTGTCATCTACGAAACTAGCCCAATAGAAATTTGTACATCCCAATAGTTATTATAATTATTTTTCTGTTATACATCATACGAAAATTCACAATTCCCTTGATATACTGAAGTATTACTTATTACTACAAGAATTTGGATTTCCTGGGGATCAATTTGATACCATGATGCTTGAAACATAAAAAACAATATCCTTTCATATCACTATTAATTACAACAAACATCCAATGATCTTCCTTTATTTTGTGATATTGAACACATTTCCTTCATTATCCTGATATAGTTTCATCTGGGCAGACACTAAAGTATTCATATCCTTGGAATTATTCAATCCAAACTGTCTCAAAAGTTCCTTGACATATTTGGATTCTGAAATATATGTTCTATTTTTTATTATGTTACCTGTAAACCATGGAAAAATGTTTCTTCACCAATCATTGACATTTCAAACATACTTTTCATGTATTTAAAAAATTGTTCCCATTAAACTTCATCTGATCCACCAAAGATCATGTCAATGACATATTCCAACACCATCATCCTTTGATTACTTTTATAGTGTACATTTAAATTGTAATTAAATCCACCACACTAAAGTCTAGGATTTTTTAGAAACTGATATAGCCTTGAATACCAATCACTTGTGGATTACATCAAACCATATAAATCCTTTTATAGAAAAATACTCTATTCTCATATTTATGAATGATAAAACCATCTGGATACTCAATGAAAATATCTTCTTCCAGAAACCCATTCAGAAATTTTTATTTGAAGTCCATATTAAAACCTTGAACTTTCTTTTCACTACTATAGATGAAAATAATCGAATTGTTTCTAGACTTGCAACAAGTGAAAATGATTCATCCACCTTGATACACTCTATCTTGTAGTACCCATTTCACACTAGTCATACTTTTTTTCGAATGACAACACCATCTTCATAAATTGTGTTATGAAAACCCCATTTATTCCTGATGAAAATTTTCATTGTTGGTCTTCAAACTATCTCGGATGTTTAATTATTATCAATTTAATCAAGATCATTATTCATTTCTTGTACCCAATTCTCCTCTCCAGCTACATCACTAAAAATTTAGGCTTAACCTATGATAAGTAGGATTCTTTATACAAAGTCATTATCCTACTTGTCTATAATGGAGCAGTCAAATCTAAAATTATATTTTTTATCAATTTAATATCTTCTCATTGGTCTCTATGTAGAAACCGATTTACCATCATCCTTCTCATTATCTAAGTCTTCTTTTGAATCAACCTCTAGAACTAGATCATCCACTAATCTTTTTATTTCTTCATCACTATGCTCTGGAGACTGATCGTGTATTTGTTAATGATTCTTCTCATTATCCACTATGGATATATCATGGAGCCCAAAAATATTTCCTACCATAATTTTGGATCATTTATATGCTTTTATTTTCTTTTAATACCCATAAAATATTCCTTCATCTCTACAGGATTCAATCTACCTATGTTTCTCCTGGTTGAGATTGAAACACCTACTTCATAGGATTAAAAAGTACTTCAATGGTGGATTATTTCCATACCATATCTCATATTGAGTCTTCTCATATTTTAGACATAATAACACTCTATTAATGTGTAGACTTCCATCATCACGACTTCATTCCAAAACGTCTCTGAAAATTATTTCTCAAAGGGAATTGTAATAACCATGTTATTGACAATATGATTTCTTCTTTCAACTGGTCTATTCTGATGTGGAGTTATTGCCAATGAAACATGATGCCTTCCCCACATTTCTTGAGATAATCCTATACTTGGAAATTTGTTAACTTTGTTCAGTTATCTATTCGGATCTTTCAGATTTTTAAACCCAACATGTTCTCAACTTCCCTTCAATATGTTATTATGAAACTGGATACTTTATATTTTTGGGTGATGATTGAAACCCATTCTAGTTTTCAGTAATAATTAATGAATATAAAATAATACATCCTTCAATATGTAGCTCTTAGTGAAATTGGCCTTCCCACATCAATATGAACCAACTCAAGCAATCTTGTTGACCTTTTCTCTTTTTACTTATATATCGTTATAATGATCTTCCTTTGTTGGTAGGAATCACATGTATGTGTACGATCATGTGATAATCTAATTATATCTCAAGTAGCATCATATTTCGCGATATCATCCAAGGATATTTGGCCCACATGTCTAAGACATCTATTCCACAACTTATTTTCTTCTTCCTTAGACAGAAATCAAATATCTAATTCCCCACTCAAGAGGTATAGATTACATTTTTTACTCCTTACATACAATAAAATAGATCCATATTTTTCAATGATGGAACAAAATTTCTTAGAAAATATTATGGAATTTCTTGAGTCACACAATTGAATTACACATAATAATCTGTGACTAGGAACTTCAACAACCAAGACATCTACATGTTTCATTTTTCCCCCAAGATTTAAATTCCTAGATTTGAAGATTTTTAACACTACATATTTGAAATATCATACTATAGCTTCTTTATCATACCTAATTCCCATCACCATATCCTTTTCTCTAATTATAAGGGTTGTACATCCACTATCAATGACACATATCTCGGTGTGATCAGATTCCTTGAACACAATTTCGGCAACTACTTCCTACTCAGATATTTTATTTTTATCCATGTGTTTTACTTCATACCCGATATGGATTGATACTATTTCCATTTATTAGAATATTATTGACTAGATTTATCTTGTAGAGCTACAAATCAAATTTTTTATTTTCATCCCATTTGATAATACATTTTTCTACTTCTTATGAAAAACAATTGTTTTCTTCAGCTCATTCCTCTATGTTGATGACCAATATATTTCTATTTGTCTTAATCCTCTACACTGAAAACAGTGACCATCAAATGATGACCTAAAAAATTGACCATTGTATGACTAACTCTTTTGGTGATGTTCCCTTCAATACCACTTTTCTATGAGACAAAAATTTTGTGCATGTCATATCATTCCACAATAATAGCATCTTCTATGGGATACATTGTTGTGTAGAAATACTACACCTCTGTTTATCCCTTGGATTATATGAATATTTTAATTTTTCCTCATACAAAAATTAATCTTCAATCTCAAAGTAGGTTCTTGTGGCCTGACTTCAACCATAATCTATTTCTATTTTCGATCAATGCATATAGTAGCCATATCTTTTGAATTTGACTGTTTCTTCTGTTCTTCTAGAAAACCATGCTCCACATTTTTATTTTTTGTTTCCCATGTTATCCATATTCCTGATAATGTTATATAATTTAATTACTTTTCTTGATTCTTAATACTATTTTATAGACTGATGGATTCCTCTTCATGTTCATTGAAATTATTTACTTGATCTTTTCATGTTTTAGTCAAAATATCAATATATCTTTTTTGTTCTTCAATTTCATGTTTGTAATAAACCACTTTTTTATTATTTCTTATGTTTAATACTTTAGATTTTCAATTTCATTATTCATCTAATACATATTATATTCTTTATGATAGAAATAGCATTTTTCATCATGAGACCCTTTGTTATATTTCTTTTTTTGGCAGTCTAAATATCTACCTCGTCAAAAGAAGCTTCTAATATATCCTAAAGATCAACTCGTCCATTTACTACTCCCCCATAACTGCCTCTTTCTTCCTTTCCAAAAACTTCCACCATAGCATCTAATTTATGATATTTGTAGTCCTCTAACTCTTGTACCTTAGATTCTTCTAAACATTCATCTTATTTTGAGAGAATATTCATATTTTTTTAAGATATAGTTCTTCGCACTTATCCTACCTTTCACATTGGCTAAATAATTCTTCTAGGTAATTTCACCATTTCTTCATCATCATCATCATACTTCATAGGATACTTTACAATAAAATTTAAAAATTTTCCACATAGTAAGAACACAAGTGGACGTTTACATTTGAAAATTCCTCTTCCTATTTGCACGATGGAAGAAAGAACTCACTTGACACCATCTAAATTGTCTTCCTCCCTACCATCTTCAACAATAAGCATTTTCATGGCCTTGAATGGAACTTCTTTGAACATCCCCTTTTCCACAAAATTATAGTCATCATTTCTCATTTCATATGCAATAAGGGTACTATGAAATTTATCCAATGTCATCTCTTTTGGATCATTATCTTCCAATTTTAAAACATAAAAATTAAACAGAGGTAGAAGCTTCCTAAATATATGATTTAGAATCATTATATCTTCAAAGAAATCTCCATGACGTCATATTTCTTCTACTACAACATTCACCTATTAAATAATGCGTTAATATATTTATTAGGGTTTATTATCATATATTTATACAGGTTTCACAAAACCTGTAGATTTTCCACTCTAAACATTAAAAATACTTCATAGAAATTCCATAACTTTTCCCACATATACAGTGACTTTTCACATGAAATCACATTTGTAAAAATATCATTTGATAGGGATCCCCCTAAAGCATTAATCTCTTTAGCATCTACATCCAATTATCATCTTCCAACTTCTAATAAAGAAACACTATTAATATATATTTATATTTCATGCATAGATACTATGAATTCATCCATTCCAAATGATGAAATGTATTACTACATCTAATTCTTCCAGAGTTAAAATTTTTTTCTGCTTAAGATCAGAATTCCTTTATGATTGACCACCACATTTTTTCTGCTATGATAGAACAATTTACATTTAACCATTCTCTCAGATACCAATTTGTTGTTCCACTATTTTAAATACCCTATTAGGGGGGTGAATTATGGTATGATATATTAAAATAAATACCCCTTCAGATCATGTTTTATTTTTAAAAAAACACACTTCTCTCTTTTTCCTATAGAAATATATGAATAGAAATGAAATCATGCACAAGACACATCAATTTTACTTGGTTAACCCTCACTGGGCTACATACAAGGAGCATACAACGGTGATGTTATGATGTACCAAATCCACTGATTCTCACTACCAATTATATGTTTTGGGCTAGATCACTTCTATGCCTAGGATCACTGCCTTTACAAGATTTAGGGTCTCCTTCCTGAATTCCCAATGGTCACATTTTTTGGCTCACTAATGGGGGAAAGGATCATCATCTTCTTCTTCCAATTCTTAATACTCTTAAAAGGGATCCATTAAAAGTTTATGGACTTTTAGGTTCCTTAATTCGAATGAAATAATGATTCCTAAACTATAGTTATATGCTCTGTTGAAGTCACATTTTTCACTCGTAGATGAAATCCTATTTTCCACGTATATTTAGGTTAGTAGATATTTTTTTCATGAACTATTCAAGTATTTTTTTCATGCTTCCTTAGGTACTCAACGAACCACCTTTTCTCTTTTATAAATTGTGTAGTGGTTTTGATTTGGGGACCACCTATTCCATGATGTTATTTCACATCAACCACCATGTACCCTCTTTGCAACTGTCTCAGCTAACCACCTCTTTATACCACTTTAATGTACTTCTTCTGCATACTGCCTTCACAATCCACTTCTTCTTCTGTATAATTCCATCTTCTATGGACTACTTCTTCTATGGGATTCCTTCTTCCCTTTCAAACTAAAATTATCTTTAAATACCCTTTCATCGAATCACTTCCATGAACTACTTCACCTTTTGATGTTTCCTCATCACGTATCTCTTTTGTACTTAGATGAATTCCCAGACAAAGATGTTTTATTATGGAAAATTCTTTAAGAAATTATGGGATTAGATGGCATTATATAGGAATATCGGTCACCCAAATCCTCTAATCCATGATTTTTCAAGTCTTCAATGTGGAATAGCCTTTACATTATACTGCTTCTCCCATGAACTGTTATTGCCTACACAACCCATGTGTCGCCACTCTTCCTACGCGGTAGTAAAAATCTTTGTCACATTATCACAAATGATGATTTATGTATCTTCTAAAATAAATAAATCATTTCTTCCAAACAAAAATCAATCTCGCATACCTCAATCCTTCCACATAAATCATGCCACCCCATGAACTATTTATGTGAACTGTTTTACTTTCACAAACAGTGAGCCTCCCTACAAACTATTTACCTTCCATGTACAATTCTACCTTCCACGAACCACTCCAGGTACCTCATTTTAAATCCATGAACTGTACTTCATGGTAAGAATATTTTTTATTCAAATTTGGAAATATTCCTTTACCAAAAACAAAACTATTGATTTTGAGGCCTAAAAATTTGGCAATCATTGGGAAATTACACCACCTTAAATGCCTGCTTTGGAAAACAGCAAGTATACTCATTCACAGTCATCTAAATTTGTCATAAAACAAAACCATTCTGAAAACATACCAAGAGGAAACCTTGAGGTATTTTTCCCAACATAAGAGCATTGTTGAAGCATTAAAATATTTCATCAAGTAGTTGGAAGTATTCTCTTTGGGTTCCATGTCAGAACAGTAATGGTTAAATTAACCATACCAGAAATTCCTATAAATTTCATTAGTTTTGATGATAGTTTAACTTTAATACTCAATATGATAGATACTCGATGGAGTTATGTGATTGCAGTCATATGGGGAATCTTTAGAGATTATGTCAGAATGTTTGATATACTTCTAGTGGATCCAGTTCCACACCAGAAGAACCTTCAAGGGAATGAACCTTTACGCCATGTTAGATGGGGAGTTAGATTAACACTTGATGTATTTTTCAAGGAGGAGGTCATGGCCATTGTATTCAAAACTCCAACCAACAGCACCATCATAGCGGTCATACATAGGGTAGTCCAGTGGTACAGTAGGGAAATTAATGAGTACAATTTCATGATTTACAGTCGATACCCAACAATCATAGTGCATGACCATCTATATAACAAGGTACTATTATAATAGCCTGTAATATTGTATACATTTTATTTTATATTAGTGGCTGATAATCCTTTTTCTATTTTTACACCATATAAAGAATCATGTCGTAGATTCAGTATTAATATTGTGCAATAATCCGGAATATTTCATTGGGTGTACAGTCATAGGGAATATACTAGTGCAAGGACATCCGAATTGAGTTAAGAAGTTATCAATTCTTATGGGACCTCATTGTTGTTGAGATTTATGGGAATTCAAATTCATTCTTATAATGGAATGGATTGTTACATATCATGCCTATATAGACTATTATCATCATTGAGTGTCTTTTTCCTCACTAGAGGGAAACTGATACCTTCAGATGCCCATCCTCATAGAGTTTGACCAGAGCATCATGGGATAGGTTGAGTGACCACTAATATTTACCTTCTATTCATATCAGATAATGGATTACACCTATAATATAATCCTCCCATATTAGATCATTTTATGAATGTTTTTCTTGACGATATTTATGGCCTACCTACTAAGAGAGAGGTGGAGTATAAGATTGAGCACGTTCCAAGAGTATCTATAGTGTCCATTCATGTATATAGAATGGAACATAATGAACTCCAAAATCTCAATATATAGCTAGAGGATCTAGAGTTTAAGGGTTTGATATGGACTATCACTTTCTCTTGGGGTTCACCAATGATTTTCTCTAAGAATATGGATGGGACACATCATTTATGCATGGATTACCAATGGTTGACCTTGCTTATGGTTAAGAACCAATACCCACTACCCTAAATAGATGATATCTTTGACTAGAACCAAGTATATAGGGGTTTTCTATGACCAAACTAAGATTGGGCTATCATTAGGTGTGACTTAGGACATCAAAAATACATTTTCCAAATTTTCATAGTAGTTATGGTGTATATGAGTATCTTGTTATGTCGTTTGGTCTAACAAACCCGCCCACAATTTTTATGTATTTGAGAGAGAATCAGCATTATTCCATGCTTTCTATGTTTCTCTTCTAGATGGAAAATGTTCACTTCTTGGGTCATATTATCTCAGAAGTATGAGTATCAGGTTACCCATAAAAGGAAAGTGTTGTGTTTTCATAGGACCATCAAATAATGAGTTTTATATAGATAGATTCTTGAGGATTGGTAGATACTTAAATAATTTTATATAGGATTTATCCGGCCATCATTCATCTAATAATATCCTTAAAATTAAGGGTGTGGAGTTATTTTGGGTAGAAGAATACAAGAACACCTTTTAGGAGCTGAAAGTAAGGCTTCTCTTAGCACTGATTCTAATTATTCTAGAGCATGATAGAGGATATACCATGTTTTGTGACAAATCATGCATCAGTATATAAGCATTTCTAATGTATCATGATAGAGTCATTATGTATGGATCGTTGATTTGAGTCCTCATGAGAGAAATTTTAAAAATTCACAACCTTGTTCTTGGAGTAGTTGTCCATTCCTTATGTTTTTTGAGACACTGTCTAATGGGTGAGATATTTTTTGGATTATGTGGACCATAAAATCCTCAATTATATATTTACATGGTGTGACATTAATTTCAGAAACTGAATATGTGTTGAATATCTTCAGTCTTTCGATTATGATCTTAACTGTATTCCGTGAATGGGCTATGAGGTAGATGATGTGCTGATTTTGAAAACTCAAACGCATGCTGTATAAAAGGAAAATGATGAATGGAAATTTATGGACCTATTTTCTTAGTTTCATATAGAGTTTTATGAGTTTCACAAGTATTATTATCTCTTAGCATTGACAGTTACCTCTTCTCTCCTGGATTGGGTGAAGAGACACAACTTTTAAGATCTTGAAGGCTTGATTCTCTTTGGGAGTATTGAAAGAGAGGACCCACCTCAGGATTGGTTTACTGATGGATAACATCATATATATACATGGTAATATCTGAATTTCTATAGATATGAGAGATGAATTCATAAATGAGTCCCATGATTCTTAGTGGGAACTTCTGAAGGACCTTGGGATGTCCTGACAGTAGAGGGGTGAATCCGAGTGTCAATGTTTTCCTTTAAAATATCTGATCTTGTTTCCAAGTTAGTAAGAACTTGTTAAACCTATAATATGGATATGAAAAGCAATAAAATTATCATATAAAAATATGCCACACAACACTATTAATTGGTTCACCATAATGGGCTATGCCCAAGGAGCATACGCCGATAGTGTGTCGGTCTTACAAAAATACACTAACCTTCAGTAGTTGTAAAGTATAATTGCTCGGACATAGTCACTCTAACCTAGGAACATTTCTTTGACAATGATTTTGGTATAGCTCATTTCATCCCTCAGAACAATTCTGTTGACTACACCTTAGTCACTACCATGGGAGAAGTCCTACTCAGTTTATTGACTTAAGGGTCTCTTCAATGGATTTTCATTGATGTCTTTGTCTTATTATATCATGAGAAACCACTATCATCGAAGTCTTGAATTGATGCACATAAAGGAAATGATCTTATAACCTAGATATTCAAAAGCCCGTCGGAATCATGAAACCAAACTTTTGTGCAATATCTGAACTTGCGCGCAAGATTTGGCAATTTTCATGAAGGATGAATTTAGCGCAATCCATACTTTTTGTGAAAACCTTATCTTTTGTGCAACGACAAAGAAGGGTTCAATTGGAATTTTCAGACTAAATGAACACCATCCATGCAAGATTAACTCAATGTAATTATTTCACGCACAAATATTTTGGGCATCAGAGAAACCTGATTTTTGTTGGAAAAATTCTTAAGTCCTCCATATGGGTAGCCACCTACTTATAGGCCTCGATGGATATACATGCAACTTTGCAATTCATCCTTTTCGGTGCCTGAATGATTCTTCCTAAGTACATAATATCCCTTTTGATGTCACATTTGGCATGTAATATCCTTCTACACAACACAATATATTTCACACATTTAAGTATTTGGCATAATTTTTTCCTTTTCCATATATTGATGCACAAATCCTCAAAAAATCATTTCATGAATTTTTCTAATTACCCTTCAATATTGCAAGCAACTCCCTTTTCCAAAAACATTTTTATCCATATTCAAATTTTTAGACCAAAAAATTTGGCAAACACTGGGAAATGAAATAAACTTCAATATTGTTTCTTGCTTGAAAAGTATGATCCCTTTCCGTGAAAAATTTAAGAACCTATAATGATGATTGACAAAAAATACAAACCATACTCTCTTTCTAGTAGAGAATGTTTGTGGTTCCAACAATCCCCCCCCCTTTGGGTTTGTTGGAATTCTATAGATATATTCAATAGATCACTAGCCACAATAAAAACTTGATACCCAATAATCAAATCATCCAACACTATAAGTATATGTGAGAAATGATCAGTGTAGAAAAGAAGAGGGGAATCTTGAAATGGGTTCCCATTTTTTGGAATTCTAAATGACATCCAAGCTATTCTCTTACTGTGCCACTCTCTAACTATGTCACAGAAGCATTACATGTCCTGAATTTATTCCTTCTCCTCCAAATAGTAAATTCTGATCGTGTGAGAGAATAATTACATGTCGTGAATTTATTCCTTTTTATTCATTCTCCCCCATTAGTAATAAACCAAAATACTAGTATTGGTTCATTGTTCAGCTCAAAATACACTCACTGGGATAGTACCTCCCCTATAAACATGTATCACATCCATAAACAGATTAAATAAAAGTTAGCATAACTGGGGAGAGGGGTAAAAGCATATCCTCCTCATGAAATCATAGGTGGACGAACATCTAGGATCAATTGATATTTTTTAAGCACAGTCGCTGACAATGGCTTGGTCAAAATGTCAGCCACTTGCTCATCAGTTCCCACATGGTCCATTCTGATCATGTCTTGTTCATCCTTTTCCTTTATGAAGTGATATCATATTTCAATATGTTTCGTATGATAATGCTGAAAAAGATTCTTTGTATGATAAATTTTACACTTGTTATCATAGTAAATCACCATTGGTTTTTTCACCACATATCTTATGTAACTTAGTTTCTACTTCATCCAAATTAATTGAGTTCACGCATTGGTAGCATATATATATTTATCTTCCGTAGTACTATGAAATGTACTTTCTAATTCATTATCTACATGACCACTCATTTATTAACCAAAAAGTATGATCCACCACTCGTATACTTTTTATCTACTGCATTTCCAACCCAGTAAACATCTAAAAAAGCAGATAATTCTTTATCATTCCCTACAACAATGAATAATACATAATTGTGAGTACCTTGAATGTAACTCAAGATTAGTTAAACTATGGTTATATGTTCTTACAATGGATTATTTTGAAGGCGGGTTGCTAAAAATGTTACAAATACAATATCAGGATGATATTTAGTTGACTAAAGTAATCTTTTAATGATTTTCATATACATGGTGGGATCCACATACATCCCATCTTCAAGATTTTTGATTTTTTTCCAACCTCAATCAGAGTCATCATTGGTTTTGAATCCTTTATATT
This sequence comes from Viscum album, assembly GCA_963277665.1. Taxonomy (NCBI): domain Eukaryota; kingdom Viridiplantae; phylum Streptophyta; class Magnoliopsida; order Santalales; family Viscaceae; genus Viscum; species Viscum album. The sequence goes on along the minus strand of OY728161.1, from coordinate 1,917,029,709 downwards.
AAATTTTTTCAATAGCTCATCTAGATTATTTTCTTAAGAAATTAAAGAATAATCCTTCTTTTGAATCTCCTACATCCCTAATAAGTATGTTTGTTACCCAATAATAGACATTTCCAATTCATAATTCATGTGATTAGAACATTCATCAACTGATCCCTTCCTACTACCACTAAAGATAATATAATCCACATAAACTAGCACCATGAACTGATCGTTCTATGAATTATATACATAGAAATTGCGATCTACTCCTCCTATGTTGAATTCTATCTTCATGGAATAAGAATCCAGCTAGGAATACCACACTCACGGTTCCTACATTAAACCATAGAGGACCTTATTTATTTTTCAAAACATTGTTTCATCCTTACCAAGAATAAATCCCACCAGTTGTTCAATGTATAATTCTTCTTCGAGAAAATAATTCATGAATTCTGCCTACAAATCCATTTGATATACTTAATATCTTATTTGAATTTCCATGGAAAGAAAATGTCAAATTGACTCCAGTATAGCCACTAGAGAAAATGTTTATTCCATATCGATACATTAAATATGTGAATATTCTTTACATATAAGTTGTTCCTTATTTCTAATATCACATCCATGATTATCAAATTTTTCCACGAAAATACACTTTGTACAAATTACATTGTGACCTTAAGGTCTGTTAACATGGTCCTATGTTTGGTTCTTGTGAATTTGATCCAACTAATAATTCATGGATTTAACCCTTGATTCATATTTTGAAGCTTCTTCAAATGAGGATGGTTCCACAACTGAAAGGAATAAATATTGTGCATTACTATTCATTCTCATTGTCTATGTAGATGAATTCTGATCCCCGATTATATTTGACTGCTAAATCTCTACTCTTAAATTTCTATTTTGGGGTTCCATCAAATTCACTCCAGTTATGGATTCCTCTTCAAAATATTCTACTGAGTCAACATCATGATGTATATCCAGAGAGTTTTGTACACCTTCCTCTACCTCTGTATTAGAATTTGTTCTATGTTCACATTATTTCTCATTTTCTATTATATCAGCATAAGAATTCGTTGAATAATTCTTGTTGTCTCCTAAATGATCTTAAAATCACTGCTTTCCACAATTATTCTTAAGTGATTATTGAAACACTTGTAGGCTTTGTTGTTCATTGAGTAGCTAATAAATATTCGTTCATCTGCCAAGTCCCCATACATCCCATGATTTCCTTCATTGTTTTGGATGAATCTTTTTCTTCAAAAAAAAATCAATGTGGGATTCCATCCATGCTATAATTCATATGGATTTTTTGTATCACCCATATATATCCTTGTTGGATATTGATTATACACTACCGCTTGAACTTCTTATTTACAGTAATGTCAAGGAATACGACTCCCGATCAGCATATTTCTAGCCAAGTGGTTTTCATATCGATTACTTCTCTCATCAAATCCATTTTTCTGTGGAGTTCTCATAGCCACCACCTCATTTTGTATACCATGCTTCTCTATGTAACTTTGAAATTCGATAGACTCATATTCCCCTCCATTGTTAGACCAGAGGAATTTGATCTTCTGGCCAGTATCATTCTTAGTAATTCGTCGATATGTTTGTATGCAATCAATAACTTTTCACTTCCTATATATAAATATCACAAATGATTTTTTTTAAATCATCAATGTAAAGAACAATGTACCCTTATACATGAGTTTTAGTAACATTTATCGGCCCACATACGTCTTTATGAATTAGATCAGGGAGATTAGATTCTCTTTTCTCCAATGGACGATAGGAACTATAGACTAGCTTCCCTCACTTACAGGCATCACAAGTCTTTTCTCATTCATTCTTCTAATTAAGGATATCCATGACTATCTTTAGTTTAGATATATTTTCCTTGTCCTTATGATTGTTGTGACCCAATATTTGATTCCAGAGATTGTTTTGCTCTTCAACTATTCAGTATAAAATGATCTCTTTTCTGTCGACCTCATATAATTTTATATCTTTTCTACAACATTACATGATAGGATTCCAAGACTTTCCTCTTATAGTATGGCCATTCTAATTTAATGTCACAATAAGTCCAGAGTCACAGAGAAGACTCACACACTGATGATTATGATGCATACCATCCATATAAAGGACTTCAGTTTTCTCTATATCTCTATTAGCTAGCCCAATACTTCCACAACCTTTTATCATCAAAGAACCATTTTTACCTAACCTCACTGTTCCATATAAATTTTTCTTATCATAATTTTATAGGTATAAATTACCTGTCAAGTGGGATGAACATCTGCTATCAATAATCAAGGTGTTGTTATTCTTTGTAGATTTTAGGGATACTTCTGCAATATTAGAATTTTCAATTTTCCTCTTTTTTCCATGAGTAATTATGTTGATTTTAGGACAATGATGGCCTTGAAAATCTCGCTACCAGGTAAATGGTTTTTTCATATTCAATCTCTTCTTCCCGAGGGGAAAAATGTTTGAAAGAGAAACAGAGTCTTGTTAATGAACATTGATTTTTTCTCTAACTTCGATATGATTTGTGTGTTTCACTCCTCTTTTTGAAATAAATATCTTATAGCCAAATTTAGAACAATGAAATCAACATCCATATAAATTGTTTCTTTTAAAAGAAATAGTATATGAATTTGTTCTCCAATGTTGAACTCATATCTCTTGTCTATTCAAATAACTCCTTACCTCTTCGCAATAATGCTAGGGATGGCCCATATATCCATAGAACTAACACTTCATGACAGGAAATGTCTTCTCACTTCTATTTATCATCATTTCATCTTTTCTGAGAAAAACATTTGACTATCTATTATTCCAGAAGCATGAGGATAGTCTTATGTTCTTCATCCTAATTGAGTTGGGGGTTTCTTTTTCAGTTTTTAGGTAACATTCCCACATAACCCACTTTCATCATACCTTTATTTTAGTCACCTTTATTTATAGCATTTAACGATTCATCCTCACAATGGATTCCACTATTTCCCATACAAGTGGGTCTTTGATCATTAAATCTCTTTTAAAATCCATTAGAACCATATTTTTCTCACTCAAACATCCCAGCATATGAGAACCTTTCAAATTATATTTTCTACATTGATTATTTTGAAATATATTCACTCTCAAGTTTAATCCTAAGAGTAACAACTTACTTTTTAAGACAATCAGTAGTCTTTGACTTTTTTTCTAGTCTGGATGTGAGTTTTTTAATGAAAATTGCCTTATCTTCAATTAAAATCTTTAGATCCACTACATAATCAGTGATTTTATGGATTTTAGATATTACATTCACAAATTCTATGACTCGTTCAATTTCAAGTTCAAGATGATCAACATATTCAGATGATTCTTCTACAATATATTTCCACTTATTGTAACTCTTATATTTAATAATATGCTTACTAATAGAATCTTTATGTGGTAGCTCAGGATTGTAATTAGTTGTCAACTTATTATCTCCACCATTATCTTCTAATGGTTCTAATTTTTCAATAGTGGGCATCATGGAAGCATGTTTTCTAGATTTAAAATCAGGTTCCTCTTCCTCATAGAAATCATTATCATCATCATTTTCTTCAAACAAAAAATTATTTTTCTATAGTTTATTTTCAAATTTGAAGTTTCTCTTTTTGAAGAAACTTTTTTGAGGATCTCAATTTTTTCAAATTTTCTCATTTCATTTTGAAATTTCCTTGAGCTTTGAGAGGCTATGTTCCCAAATTTACCAAAATGAATACATACCAGAGGTAGATTGACATCATATTTTCCTTTTCCCTTCTTGAATATCAGGGAAATGAGATAAATATTTTATTTTTACCCATCCACCTTACCACTACTATCTCTAGAAATTTTTATTTTTTCGATATATTTGAATTGTATTTCCTTACTCACATGAGTCGTAGCATCTTCTGGTTTGACTCTCATTTAATATGCCACTAGGCTACTCAGTAGATCATCCAGAGGGAGCTTGGAGAGATCTCTTTCCTCAAGGGATGAAACCTTTGCATTGTAACGGGGTGGAAGTCTTCTCAAGATTTTTTTTACAATGTGAATTTATTTTATTTCTTCTCCCTGTCCTCGAATTTCTCCTACAACATAAGTAATTCAATTGAAGAAGGATTCTGCATTCTCATTAGGTAGAATCTTCAACTCATCAAACCTGTTGTGCAGTTCTTGATGTTTACCCACCTTAAATTTGTTGTATCCTTCATAGAGATTTTCAGGTTTATCTCAAATATAATTTTCTGTGGTGCATCTTAGAACCTTTATAAAAATATGATCTAATAGAGTTGCAATGACAACATTCTATGGCTTAGCATATTCATCAATAATTTTCCTTTCTGTCTCTGTCATAGCCATCCATGTTAGGTCAGAAACTTGTATTCCTTGCACAGAAGCACATGTGACTTCCATTCCAAGATATCTTAGTTGATATCTCATTCTATTTTTCCAAATATACAAATTAATTCCATTTAAGAGGGGGACTCCCCTGATAGAGGCTGATTTCTCCATGATGACAATGAACAGATCTAACAAAATAAACGTCACTCAGATACCACATGAAGGGCCTCGGAACGCCCTGAGAGGGGAGAGGTGAATCAGGGTATCAACTTTTTCATTTAAAGTATCTGATCTTATTCCAATGTTTGTATGAATGTGTTAAACCTATATGATGTATATGAATAGTAATAAGACAATCCCATGCAAAGATACCACCTAGTAATTTTACTTGGTCCACCACAAAGGGCTATGTCTAAGGATCATACGAAGACTATGGGTTGGGCGTACCAAAATCCATAAATCATCATTAGTTGTGTAGTAAAACAGTTTAGACATAGTCATTGTGTCCTAGGAACGATTCCTCCACAATAATTTAGGGATAGCTCATTACATTCCTCAGAACACTTCCGTCGACTCCCCTTGATCACAGTCATGGGAGAAGTATTACTCAGTTTATTGACTAGAGGGTCTCTTCAATATATTTTCATTGAATTCTTCGTCTCATGTCCATCATAAAAGACTACAAGCATCGAAGTCCTTAATTGATGTACTTGAAGTCACTGATCTCACTAACCGGGTAATAAAAATCCTGTCAGAATCATAACACCACACTTGCATGCAATTCCTCAACTTGTGCATAAGATTTCTGAATTTTTGTGAAATATGAATTTACCTCAACCCCTATTTTCTATGGAACCCTTATATTTGGCACAATGACACTGAAGGGTTCACATGGACTTTTCAGACTAAAGGAACACCTTGTGTGCTAGATTAAATATCTGTAATTTCATCGCATGAAAATATTTTTCTCATCAGAGAAACCATATATTAATTGGAAAATTCTTATGTTCCTTATGGGGTTAGTTGCGTATTTATAGTCCTTAATGACCCTGCATACAAGATTCTGACGCATCTTTTTCATTGCATGCAAGATTCTTCCTATGCGTGCAAAATTTATTTTTACGTCTCATTGGGCATGTAAGATCGTTCTACACAACACCATATTTCGTGCACATTTAAGTATTGTGTGCACTTTTATCCTTTTCCATATCTGATGAATTGATCCAAAAACAATATTTTCATACAGGTTTCTAGACACCCTTCAATATTGCACACAACTCCCTTTTCCAAAAACATTTTTCTCCATATTGAAATTTTTGGTGCCAAAAATTTGGCAAGCACTGGGATAAGACTCCACCTTCAATATTATTGATCGCCTAAACTGTATGATCCCTTTCCCGAAAAACATCCTGAATTTATAATTAGGATTGACCACAAATACAAACCATACTCCATTTCTACTATAGAACGACCATGGTTCCATCAAGTTCATCGTTGAATATCCATGATATATTAGGATATATGACATTAGTTTTGGGGGTCTAGGTTGAAAATTTAGATAATAGGCTTTATATCTTGGTGTCCCGCCCATTAGTGGGTGATGGGGGGGGGGGGGGCACAAGTGACCTAATGGATTGTTAAAACTGCATTTATTTCTAATATGGAAATGGGAGGATGTTTCCATGTACTTTTTTTTCATCTTACCAAAGTCATTTCGAGGTAGTGATGAAATTTTGGTAGTCATTTACATACTAAAAAATACATCTCACTTCCTATCCAAGATACTTTATCAATTGATTAGATGGGAAGACTGTACATTCAAGAGATCATACAGATACACAGGTTCCATCTAAATATCATTTCAAATAGTGATTTTTGTTTCATTTCATTGTTTTAGAAGGGGTTGTATATGACTACTGGTACATTTTAGCTTCTAAGCACACCCTTTCACCCTCAAACCAATGGCCATCCAAAACTGGCGATACTAGTTTTTTATTGAATCATTTAAACATTCTTCCTTTATTTAAGGGTTCTTGGGAGTAATATATCCCTATCTACAAGTTCTCCTATAATAATAGTTCCAGAAAATGAATTTGATGGCCTCTTTTGAAGCCTTTTATGGTAGTCCATGTCATTAATTCTTATATTGGTTAGAGGAAGGAGAAGTATCCCTTCTATGTCCTAGTCTCATTGATGAGACATTAGAGCAGGCTCATCAGATCAGGAATCATATTTTTACTTCTAATTCTAGACATAAATTATATAATGGCCACCATTGAAGTGCTTTGGAGTTTGATGTTGAGGATTGTGTTAACCATGTGGGGATTGGGCTTAGATGGAGATATAGGGAAAAGAAGATATCGAATCAATATGTATGGCCTTTTAATATCTAGAATAGAATCTATCCACTATCTTATTGTATGATATTACCTCATAGGTACCATGTCATGAAAAACATCTTCCACATTTCACATCTTCTCCATTATCATTTCAACCTGTCTCACACATTTGATCATATAGAAATTGATTTGGTTATTAATGGATCATTTTGGGTGTATTCTATATAGATCATTAAATTTAGAATAAACATTGTATGAGGTTGATCTATGCATTTAGTAAATGTTTGATCGTATCACGGTAAGGTATAAGATGGTTCTTGGGAGTTGGAGGCTAACGTATGTGCTCAGTGGCTGATGTTTTCCTGAGATGAAGTATTTTCACCCTTGGAAGGTGAAATCAGGATTAGTTATTTTAAGGGGGGTAGACAATAGTAACCTGTAAATTTTATCCGTCATTAATCATTTAAAATTTCATCAATATCATTACTTTTTACCTAATATTTTTTCCTAATGAGTTAATGATTGTTTTAGGGGTGTCTGGGGTTTTTTATGGAGCTCAGAACCCTAGAATGTGGGTTAAACAGACTACCCAAATGGTAAGGAAAAACCATGTATAGATGGCTTTATGGTTACCCATAACCATGCTGGGCTGGGTATAAGAGCAAGAAAAGAACAAGGTTATACCAAACCATGTTCCTGGGAATTCACACACATGCATATGGTTTGTAATTTTTATCAAATATATATAAAATGGTTTTAACACAATTTCCCTAACCGAGTTATCAAACTATGTTGGTTCTCTCCTTAGGTAGGGATCCATGTGTGTTTGGTTCATAGTTTGGCCAACTATGTATAAAAACCATGCCCCCTTAAAATTATTATGTTAAATGATATAAATTCTCTTAATGATGTAATATCTTTACCCACATTCTCTTTTTCTCATTCTACTAGAAAAGATGGATCTTTCCCACCCTTTTTGAGCTCCCAAACCCCTCTTCCATATTTTTGATTTGGTTAATTTTTTTTGTAGTCTGATTCAATCTCCATTAAGCATGATGAATACACATCAATACTACATTGATTTATAATAACCTTTCATTCATTTCTCTTCACCTTGATAGAGTGATAGAGGTGTAGGCTCACATGCCCTATTTTCAGGGTGGTGATCCTTTCATCATATTTCTTCTAATCCATCACAAACAAAAGGAATGTACTGGACCGTTAGAGTGTTATCAGTATATTATTGGTGGTTTATGACTTATCCATAAAGTCTCAAAATTTATTAAACTAACACTGTTGGTCATGATATAATTTCAGCAACCATTACCTATCCAATTCATATTAAATGATTATAATCATCATTCTCATATTCTAAAGTGCATGCTATATATTTCGATCATCATTCGTGGTTATGTTCTCAATTCCAACAACCCCAAGTAGGGTGTTTCTACTTATATGCATTTAGTGACTTTTTTATGAATTTCTACACCACTATTCTGGTGAGCATGACTTATCCTTATTAAAGTAAAGTGTTTACTTAAATGAATAAATTTTTAGTGATCATTAAATATATAGTATCACATTAACCTAATTTGGTAAAAGTTTTAATAGATTAAAAGAATATTTAAATGGTGAATGGATATTATATATATTGATATCACTTGGAATAGTATTTATAATTGAATGACATGGTTTCATGTCCATCACACGCATTTCCATACTTAATAGAAGGAAGCAGAGTGATCCTAATTAATGATTAAGAAATTAATGTACTAAATGGTTTCATTTCCTTATTATACCTTTTCACACTAATGAAAGGTAATGTAATTATCAAATATTGTTAATAAAAGACAAGAGTATTACATGGTTTTAATTAAATGATATAAGTATAATGTGCCTAGTGAATATGAATATTTTCATCATTATTGGAGTCGTTAGACTTGAGATATACCTTGGGTTTCTGTTAGAATTTCGTGAGCTCTCAGTGTATGACATTTCGATTTAAGCATCTGGTTTCGTAGTAATATACCAACCTTGTAATATGGTCCTTATCTACTAGAAGTTGCCTGACATGATGCCTTTGGATCCCTTCACTATCATCTAGATATTTGGATTCCTTAGATACACTCCCATGATATAGCTTGATGTATTTGGGCATGTGGTGCCATAGATTCACCCCATTAGGCCAATTCATGCTTTTCCCAATTTACCTTGGATGAGATCCTTAGACTCATTTATAATATATTACACTAAAATTACTTAGGTGACGCCCCTTGGATTACAATTAGTCTCCCTTTTTCTAGGATACAGATTATTACTAAGTTGGATTGACCCTTGAGGTATAGGATACCTTGTTTATTAGCTTAGATCCTCTCACTATTATCAATATCAAATGATTCCTTTTCATAACTTTGATCTTTGATAATTAATATCTTATAATGATGATAGTTTTGGTTATACCTCACATGAATCAATTATATAAACTAGAACATAAAAAATTAGTGAAATAATTACATGTTAAGATAGTAGATGAGGATGAAGTAGGTACACGAGTATTTACATTATTTTACTTCTTTACTGTTATATATGAATTCCTTCACACTATTTGAATTTATATTACACTGATTTGATGGTATATATAAAATTGGTAGTGGCCTACTAAGATTTATCTCACACTGTATCTAGGACAACATTGGTAACCAAGAAGTCTATATGTATATAGATTTTGAGAAGGGGGAGGGTCCTTCTTTGTACACTTGATAATGTTCACTTGCTTAGGATAGAGCTTGGTAGCTGACGACAAGGCCAGTTCATGGGCTACTGAATAGTTTTTGGATTATTTTTTCTTCTTTCGAACTATATATATTGTCAGCTACCTTGTATACATAATTTAATATTTTTTAGAGAAATCACATACATCATCATAATTTTTAGATGATTAATTTTTCATCTTTGTATATTTTTATTAGTTGCATATTATTTATATATGGTTCTACTACGATTGGTTATAAGTCTTGTTGTGATAATATCTGTTTTTTTCTATTCAATCTTTTATATATTCTTTTTCTATTTATATTTTTTATACCCACTTTGATACAATATTGAAAAAAGGGAATATTCTCCCTGTGGACACACCATGGGCCCTTATTGTATGTTGGAAGTCTCGAGTATATGTAAAGGTGTTCTTTAGGCCATGTAGAAAATTGGGCACATGGAACCTCTGAGTGGAACCTATGTTTTGTATGTCACAAAATAATTTTTATATTCCGGAAATATTTATCATTATTAAAACATACTGTATATTTTTATTTTTATTACTATTTCAGTCACTTAACGATGATAACATCATTCAGGTAAGTGTGGACTAGTTCCATCACAAAGCTATGCTACTCTATTTTCACCACCACACCACAGGTATGATATATATATATATATATATATATATATACATTTAATGAAATAATAATTTATTTATGATTTCATATTTATTCTTGAAATATTTAATATTACTTACCACTTTTATATAATGACCGTTGAAAAATGGAAACATTACTCTTAGGTATGTACAAACTACCGTCTCGATGATCATAACATAATTAATTTCCTCAAAACATCTCTTATGATTGGTATTAAAATTATAATTTATTTATAAATATAATATAAATATCAATATTATTATTCAATAGATTATGAAACTATATAATATATAAAATAACAAAAAATATCATGAAAAATCATGAATGAGAACACAGAGCAATTAACATCCAAAACAATGAAAATAAAGAAAGATTATTGATATAATTATGATAAGATGTTATAAAATAATCATGTATAATATTATAAATATCAATATTATTTTTTTATAAGATAATAACATGTTTGAACCTGCTATACAAGAGTTCAAACCACGTTCAATCAAAGGAAAGACCACAAAAAGAGACTACTTCTCAATTTTCATTCATTGAGGCCATATTGTTATATTTTTCACCTAATTGAATTTATATGGTGTATATACTACTCCTTAGAATTGTAATATCATGATTCATTCATAATTCCTGGTATTTTGAGTTTCAATTTTAATTATTTCATTTAAATAGTTTTTACATGAAAATTAAAAAGTGGTAAATATTATTGTACAATCTCACTTTCTTTTGTGATTGTTAACTTTCTCCTTAAACAATAACTTTATGGTAATAATAATTCATTATACATAACATTTATATTAAATAAAAATATTATTTAATGATTTATATGATTATTTCCAAATATGTATAGCATTTTTTATACATTTTTTACATTTAATGTTATTTTATTAATTGGGGAAATATTGATAAATTCATACCCTTTACTCAATATAGATATTTGATGATAAAGAAATTGATTCATGGATTAATTAAATTATTCAATATATTATGAATGAATTATACATATCGAATTGGTTGATTTTAGGTTATAGATATACCCTCTATGAATCAACTCACCTAATGAGACAAATCAGTTAGCCAAGAAAAATGATTTTATTCCCAATAGCATTAAATCAGTTGACTAAATTGGATGAGCCTATACCCAATAGTTTAAACTATATTGTGAAAGGTGTTGAACATATATCTATCATGTTCCTACGAAATTATTTCCAATAATTGATCATTTCCATCTGTTGATAATTCAATCATCTTGTTATAAATGATATTTTTGTTATGATATTATCCTTGAACGCATTTCATTATTATTTTATTGATTAAATGACATGGGGTTTCAGTATTTTCAATTCCATATCGATTATATCTTATAATATCATGATATATTCCACTATATGTAACCTTACTGTTCATTTGGTCTCACCATTATTTTTTTCCATTCCCTATGATATGAAGAATAAATCTTTGAATGATTTTTAAAGGATATTGTTCATTTTCTATGGTTATATATTATGTATTATTTTATGTTACACATGTAAAATAGGTAAAATTTTTGTATCTTGTTCTGTAAAACTTCTAGATTAACATATTCAAATTCAAAATACCTACATACTTGTCAGATATCATTATATTCTATCCAAAAAAAGAATAAAATCGATGTCTTATTCATCTATGATATAATAAAATTACACCCCTCCATTTTTTATCATGTTCAAGTCAATACATACCGAACAAATCACTAAAATAAAATTTTAACACATTCAATAATACCAAATTTTGAATCCATTCAATGATTATCACAAGTCAATCATTCCATGATACATCATTTAATCAATTAAAATCTCTTTTTTATTATTTTTAATCATAATCAAAATCATTTGAGAAACTTTATATCCCTAAAAACTCTTGAATTAAAACAAGAATATATAAATATCATTATACTAATGATTATTAGAAATATGAAACCAATATACACAAAATTTAAAATAAGTGAAATTAATTAAAATTAATTCATCCCCATTTACATATTTCTCAAATAATATTACAATCACATTAACTTTAAAATTACTCAGTCAATATGTTAATTTTTACATAACACAAAATTTATGAATTTGTTTTTAATTAAATCCTAAAAAAATACATCAACCCTCATTAATTATAACAAATTTTTCTATATGTGTATGAAAATACATGTTTTCACTAATATTAAGTAATTCCGAGTGATTATTCACCTACTCTTATGAAAAAATAAGTCGGATACATTTATATACATAGTGTGTGTCTATGTAGTGTGGATGTATGATATCATAATAGGATTTCACAAAGTAACCCCAAATAAACCCCATTAATTTAATGTTTTTAAGTGTATAATGTTAAATGGAAAAGATAATAATTTTTTAATTCATTTATAACATTAAATTATAATGTTTATCCACTATGTTTTTCATTGGTAACACTAATGATTAACCCTTAATTATTAAAACATAGTTGGTATGTCTCTAAATGATTAAGATAATATCTTGTGTTATTTGTATATTTTTTATTATCATTTATAAAATTTAGAAATAAAAAAAATCACCCATTTATTATTTAAAAGATAAATAATCAATTACCCACATTTTTCGTTGGCATATAATTATAGTTTTGAACTAATCTAGTATCCTTGAATTATTAAAATAAAAATGTCTAATATTTGGTTATCTTTAATATATCAATTATCATTGTATTTGATATATTTTCTACCTATATAATTATTAATCCATATATCTATAAATTATATTATATCCTAGTAGAATCCAGAAATGAATTTTTTATATATAATTTAAATCATATTACTAATATGATGTATATAATAATTAAATACTTACATGATACTAGATCTTTTAATTTTTCCCATATATTCAATTTTCATTACATAGAATCTTATACTCTCATGGAACTCCCTCTAAATCAATTAGGAGGAGTGAGGTTACCTAAAATTATCTCAGTCAAAGAAAATTATAGGTGAAAAATAGTTAACATAGAAATAATTAAAAGAATTAATTAAAATCCTAAATAAAATAAAAACACAATCCTTTTGAGGCATCACTATCATATAATGATATAATATCAAATAGATTGGTCATCATAACTTATCTTAGAATACCATAGTTCACTTCTGAAAATATATAATTAATTTAATGAATTGTTAAGGATTTAAAAATGACGGAAGACTAATAGTGAAATGGATAATAGAGAATTCTATCTTCTTTTAGGATACTTCATGAATATGGGAGAGAGAATTTTGTATAATTTTAAAGCATTTTTTTTGCAAACACTCATCATGTACACAATTAAGAATTGGGTTTAGGGAATCTATAGAAATATCAATGGTTCCTCATAATATTTTTTTCATGGAAATTAAAATTTTAATTAATTAAAATAAAAATTTTGTCTATAAATAATTAAAATTAGTAGTTATCAACTCACTCATTATACTTATAATTTATTTATTCAACATTACTTTGGGTTTCTAAACATAATCATTAAAACATTACTATTTCCTTATAAATCTAATAATCCATTGAGATTATTTGAAATATTGTTCTTATGGAAATACATATATTTAATATTATGAAGTAAAATTTAAAATTTAAAATTCACTTGAAATCGTGTATTGTTTAGACACCATTGAGTTATTGAATTTATGTTTCATCATAAAGAATATCTTATTAGTATGTATTTATAATTATTTTTTTATATATAATTATAATTCCTATGATTCCTTTTGGACATGAATGTACTAACAAAACACCATATTTAGATATACTATAATTATATAGAAATCCATATCAATATGTTATATAGTTGGAACATGTTAGTGCATAAAAAATGTATTCTACCACCAAAACCAACTCATCATAACTAATAATAGATGATATATAAAGCTCGTTAATATATATATATAATATATCAAATAAAAAAACCATTATATTGAATTGAGGATGATATTACTAATATTTGACATCCTAAACCAACACAAAATTCACAAAATATCAGAGTAATTATTGTTTTATCTTATATCACTCAAAAAACATATAGACTACAAATTAGGGATACATTTGTTAAAAGAAAGTAATGTCCCTCACAAAACTCTAATTGTAGTTACATTGATCAACATATATAAATGTTATTCTATTTGATATTTTTTTAACTATTCATAATTGGCATAATATTTACATAAATTATAAATGGACCAAGATGCAATGAAACTAATGAATCAAACCAATATAAGAGTGATTGAATATGTCTACCTTAACATTCCTGAAATAAATCGTTTAGGATCAATTCAGGATAGTTTATATGCAATAAAAACAGAATCATGTCTATATAGTCCTCACATATTTCACATAAATGATGAATAAATAGATTCAACATATCTTCCATTAATGGTATAATGCATGGATATTTTACATCATTTAATTGGCTATAAAGAGTACTAAATTCCACCTAAGTACCTATTTATTTTTGAATATCCTTTAAAAAATAAGGGTTTCCCCACTTACTTTATAATAGAGTATTTATTGATACCTCATATAACATGATGAATTTGGATATTAAAGGACAACAAAACATAGAATTCAAATTTAATAGATAATAATGTGTAATATAATAAATTAGATGTTTCCCAATAAGAACTATTCTATCATAATGTCTCTTTAATTCCCCATTTTATATATTTTTTGTTTATTGTAAAAAATTGATTTTATTTTATTTTTATTTTTAAGCATAAAATTGAAATCCAAAATAGAATTAATCGATGTGTGTAAGTCTAGTTGATTCATATTAGAGCGCCACAATTGGTTCTATAATAATTTAACTTATAAATTATTAACAATATTTATTGCAAGTTCTACAGTTTTTCTATAAAATAAAATAACACTAATAGCACTAAATATTATTCTTATTGGATATTGTATACATACAAATTTGATGAAGTAAACAACTTTAATTCATATTTTGAATAGATAAATCACATCAATAAATGAGAAGTAACTCAGTATATGTTGACGATTTCTAATCCAAAAAATAGTAAGTATGAATAAATCATCTATTTAATTAGTCCCCTATAATCACATGGGAAGTAATCTGAGTGAGTAATAAATCATTTGACACATAATCAATGTAATAAATATGACAATATTGCTTTCAGAAATTATATTATTTAAAAACACCAATTCAAAAATAAAAACACAATAATCTATCTTATATTAGGGAAAATATTAAATAGAAATAAAATTTAGATTAATAACACAGTATAAACAAGTAGGTTCATCCCAAATTTAATTTTCTATAATGGTGATTTAACTATTTATTAGAATAAATTACATTAAATTATAGAGATGAATAATTAAAAAAATATGTAAGATAAAAAGAAAACATCCCTTAAATTATGAAATTTTAATCCTTTAGTTATATTTCCCACACCTTTTTAACATGAAAATGATAAATAACCACTCATAAAATGATAATATAATTAATTAATAGAAAAATAAAAATAGTCTCTTTAACAAGAATTTTTGGTTGATCATTATTTCTTATATAGCCTCCCTTAATCGGCACTATGTGGAATCATCATCCACATTAATATCTTTCTAACCCAAAAATAATATATGAAATGGAATTACATTACAATTTAAACTGACCAAAATAAATCATCTCATACCTTCCTATATACCTTTGGAAATTATAATTTTACCATAAAAATGACTACATAGAGTTATTACACATGGGTTCATGGTCTTGATCCAATATAACTCTAGGTTAATGGATATAATTTGATTTGTAGAAGGGTGACATTGGGATTTATGTATCATAATAACAACTTGAATTATTATATTGTGAATCTTAGAGTATAAATTATGAAGTATGGCTCGGATTTATTATGGATTAGAAATCCATGTCAAGCGGAATGATAGATGAATTTTTTGTGGACATTATTGAATATTTGATTTTTTGAGCTTGGTTGTTGAGCTCAAAACATATGTGTATCGATAGATCCAACTCCATTATTGATCTTGGATGATAGATGTTGGTGTATTTAATCTTGGTTTATGATTTTAGTGTTTCTATATAGGATAAAAATCTCATGTTTTCTCCTTAGTGTTGAATCTATCTTCCGACAAGGGTTCATATAATAATTAAATGTAGGGATTCTAGAATTTTCTTGATTTGGATGAAACCTAATAGATGTAAGGATGATGATGATAGGTTATACACAAATATTTTGATTGGTAATATCTTATGTGGCTCGATTAAACGGTATTAATAATGTTAAGGGAAATTGGTACCATTTTAAAGAATTTTTTTGAGATAGAGGATAAACTAGGATTCCCATATATGTACTATTGTGACATGTATTGTTAGAAGATAAACATTTTATATAAAATATTTTTATATTTTTTTATGGTTTTTAATTATGCTGGATGGTTAAATTTGGTTTGATTAAATAAATTCTCCAATTTATTTTACCTCCAAAGTGACTATTTGATGCACTACATACATTAGGTGACCTTCTTGATGTACCAGAGGCTATCAACCAGTAGTAGGTATAACAACCCTGCTCTTTATTAAAATTTTAAGCATGATTTATTACATAATCATTTACTTAATAAAACATAGAGGATCAAGAGGTCTGGTGTCTTGGAAAATTAGAAACATTACACAACAAATTAAAACATAAAATACAATATCTTTATTTAAAAATATATATTACATTACCAAAACATTCCTTCGTACTTAGCATTGTATGAGATAACCTAAGGACATTCATAAGAAAAGGGTGATCTATAAATCCTAGTAAGGGAGTAAACAAGGAATAAAATGAATAATAATGTACAGATTATGAAATATGGATATCAATGGAGCACAAGAGAATCATGAACATAAATTCATTATATAGAAGGATTATCATAACATGGAATTGTGGTAACAACATACAACATGATTTTAGCATTAGGCAAGGCTCATTGCATAAGGATTAGTATGAGTAAACCCTCATTGCACTTGAATTGGCATGAGTAAATCCTTATTTCACTTGAATTATCATGACAAAACCCCTATTTCACATGTCGTATCATGATAAAAAATATTACTGAATTCATTGGAGCTCTATAAGGGTACACCCTTTATAAACATTTCATTTCATGAATAAGCGTGCTACATTGATCATAGAACATGGAATCATCCAAAATCATCATTTATTACATTATATATGAATTTGAAATATATAACTAAAATTATATAATCATCAATTATATGTTCATAAATCTTAATACCCATGATAGAGAAATGGGCATGGTATTAACTACATGATTACTTTGGCATGGAAAATTGCAGTGCAATTTGGGCATCCTAATGACGTGACGTAAAAATTCATAAAAATGGTTGGTAGAAGAGATAGGGAACTTTAATATTATAAAAATGAAATGGAATTTGATGGTATCATATTTCTAATTTTTCCAACACATATAATTTGGAAATAGAAGGCATGAAATAATAAAGAAACTTTGAAAAATAGGAGAAACAAAATATCTTTTATAAAATCTCAGCATAGTAATGGGTATACATGGGTGGGATTAATGTGAGAGAAAGTGGTATATCATCACTCAAATATAAGAAGGAAATTATGGTTGGTTCTAAATCATAACCCAAAATTTTTAATTTAATGTAAAATTGTATTATTACATAAAGAAACATTGATAAATATAAGAAAATAACGAATCCCTTACGAAAAAACGGCATTGTAACAGAATAGGTATGGGTAAAAATGAGGGAGGATAAATAATACCATGTTAAAATAATATCAAATGGATATTAATATAATAATTATAAATTTATCAAATTATACCCATTAGAAATTTCCTAAACTACTTTCAAATAAGATTCCAGAATTTGAAAGGAGGAGAGGAAAGTGAGGATCCCTTACTTGAGTGTGTTACATAAAGAGCTTTATAATGAGATTCATGATAGCTTGGTGAACCTTGGGGGGATGATAGAGATATGAGGGAAGAATAGGAATGTGATCCAAGGATTTTCAGTGAAAATAAGTGGGATCTTGGGTGGGTTTATATAGGAAATGATAGGGGAATTATTAAATATTTAACATACATTGGTTTTGGAATCTATTTAATTAAATATTCAAAACCACAACCCATACCATCGTTTTACTGATTTTTTATTCCAAAGGGGAGTGGAAAACATTATTTTATAAGTAAAGTGGCCAAAATTATTAAAATTTTATGCTTTCTTATGAAAAGGTGAGTCACACTCTCAAGGAAATCATTTTAAAATGTTGAAATATTTTATAAATCTCAGAGTTTTAACTAAGGCTTCATAAAATTAATAAAAGAAATATAAATTCACATTATATTAATCAAAAAAACATATATTAACCGATTATCACTTTTATAGTGTTTTATTACATCACTAGTGGGTCATTATGATGTTATGAAACACATTATATATTTATATGGTATTTAATTTATACCAAAAAAATTTTATTATCTCTGAAAATTATGAAAAATTAATCATTGGATAATTTTGATGTGTTGATTCCAAAAAAATATATTCAATTTATCTAAATAATTTTTTAAATATGTGAATTTTTTCTTTTAAAATAAAAATTTTCATTTATTGAAAATTGATGGGTTTTGACAAAAACTATTTCCAATCCTCAATAAAAATTACATTTGAATTCATAAAAATTATTTGATCATTTATGAAAATTATATAATAATAAAATTTTATTAAAATATTATTTATTCAAAAATCTCATTATTTCATAAAAAAATCATTAATTAAATATACAATTTCAGTTTTATCATATAAAATTATTATTCTTATCGAGCCAATTTTTCAATCATTCATAGAGTAAAAAAATAAGTAATATAATCACTACGTATAATTAAAATGATTTTTATTATATCACTCTATTAATTACAATATTAATAAATCCTCAGTTTCATATAATAAATAATATATTTCTAAAAGTACCATTTTACCCAAAAAATCATTTTATTTAATTTATTATATTTTTAAGAAAATAAATTCTCATAAATTAATTAATTGAAGAAAAATTTTATTTATAAAAGGGATTAAGAAATATGTAACTAATTATTTATCACATAACCTCTTATAACACCCTCATAATACCTAAGGGTATGGTGTTTGATGGTGAAAGACTCTTGGGGTGGCTTAGATAACATCGCTCGAGTGGTAATATCTATTAACATCCACTTCTCTTGTAGGTGATTATATTCAAGTTTAATGTATTGAATCATATCTTAGGCATGGTCAAGAGATAATCCTAGTTACACTAACCCCTTTCTGAGCTCTGACAAATGAGCTTCATATGAATCGAGTCTACTGGATGAGGCCATCTACTCCTTTTTTGTGTCAAAAGGAATCTTTTAAAAAAAACATAAATTTAAATCAGTCATGTGATCATTGTTCACTGAATATATTATCAATGTTAATGATACATAATGGTCATGTAAACCAAATAATAAAAAATAGTTCATGTGTTTTCGATATCAATAAGACATTAAATTTAATAAAATAAAGGGAATTGTATTTGTGAATTATTGTGTCGTTACAACCATCCCCCCTTATAAAATTTCACCCAAAAAATTTCATTTTACCACACTAAAACTGATGTGGGTAACTCTGACTCATAACTTCCTACGGTTCCCATATGACTTCTTTAAACATGTGTTTCCACCACAACACTTTGACAATGGGGATTGTCTTATTTTGTATTACTTTTTTCAATGATATATTATCTTCACCTGATTCTATTCATAGTAGAGGTCATTATCCAATGGTACCACATCTATATTGAGTACAAGAAATGGGTTGGGAATGTATTTCCTTAATAGTGATACATGGAATACATCATGTACATGAGATAGGTTCGATGGGAGTGTTAGTCGATAGGCCACTGCTCCAACACGATCACGAATCTCAAAAGGGACGATGTACAATGGACTAAGAATTCCATTCTTTCCAAATCTCATAACACACATACACAATGATATTTAGAGTAATAACATGCTTCTAAAATCAATCTTTAGGTCTCGTTGATGATTATCATCATAGATCTTATGTCGACTTTGAGTAGCTTTATTGTACTGCTTGATGGTCTTAAAATTCTACACCATTTCTTTGACCATTTCTGGACCTAAGAGTTTTCTCTCCCCAATATCATCCCAACATACAATTTTTATGATCCTCTTCCCCTAAAGGGATTTATAAGGACCCATTTTTATGCTTCAGTGGAAACTGTTATTGTAAGAGAAATCAAACAGAGAAGGATGTTGATCCCATCCTCCTTCGAAGTCCATTGAGCATGCTCTCAAAATGACCTCAACTATTTGGATAGTCCACTCAGATTGGACATTTGTATGAGGATGATTAGTCCTACTGAAGTTCATCTTTGTATTTATACTTTTTTGGGGACTTTTCAAAAATATAGAGGTGAATCTTGGATCTCGATTAGATATAATCGATAATGGTAATCCATGAAGCCCTACCACTTCTCTAATGTATATCTATGCTTGTTGATCTAAGAGAAATCCTCTTGAATTTCAATGAAGTTTGAAGTCTTTGTAAGATAATCCAAAACATCCCAGATAACGTTGTTTCCTTTGTATGTCTTCGGATGTTCGATGACAATGTCCATGGAGTTGTTCTCCGATTTCCATGTTGGTATTGGTAATAGTTGTGTTATCCCATTAGGATCATGACTCTCAGGATTCACTTGCTGAAATACCAGGAACATTGATGTATACTCAACAATCTGTATCTTCATGTTATCCCACCAATAATGCTCTCATATATCTCGATACATCTTTTTGTTTCCTTGGTGAATGGAGAAATTCAAAATATGTTCATCATCCAAAAGTTCATTCTTTCACTCTAGATTGGATGGAACACATAGGCTTGACCGAAATCTCACAATTAAAACATCATTTACACAAAACTATGAAGATTTCCCTTTTCTTATTGTTTTTAATTTATTACAAATTCTCACATAATCCTTTTCAGCATCCTTTAACCATTCCGAAAGAGATAGTTGAAAAATTATTTGTGAAAGGGTTGATGATGTTTCTTTCTATTTTTTTCCCATGTCCATATTCATCAAATATATGAATATTGGATCCTTTTCAATTCTTATTAATGATTGAAATGTTGTGTCTTTTCTACATAGAGCATTTGACACCATGTTCTCTTTCCCATGGTGGTAATTGATTGAGCAGTCATATTCTTTAATCATCTCCAACCATCTTTTTTGGTGCAAGTTCAACTCTTTATGTGTGAATATATACTTAAGGCTTTTATGATCTGTATATATTTCACACTTCACCCCAAAGAAGTAATGTTTCCAAAGATTTAATTCAAAGATTACTACGGCTAACTATAGATCATGTGTTGGATATTTTGGCTCCTGAAATCTCAATTTCCATGACGGATAGGTAATGAATTTGTCATCTTGCAATAACAAAAATCCTACGCCCTTGCTCGAAACATCACCAAATACTATAAAAAGTTCTCCAATAGTGGTTAGTGTGAGAATGCGTGCAGTGATAAAAATCATTTTCAAATCATTAAAGCTATCATCACATTTACCACTCCAAGAAAACTTTACTCCCTTCCGAGTTATCTTGGTAAGAGCATTTGACAATTATGATAAATTTCTCACAAATTGGTGATAATATCTAACTAACCCAAGGATGCTTCAGATATCCGTAAAAGATGTTTTCCTTGTTCATCCCGAAATTGAATTATTCATGGAGGGATCCACAAATATCCCATTTCTTGTGATGATATGAACTAATAATGAGACTTCCTTCAACCAAAACTCATAGTTTATGTACTTTTCATAGAGATTCTCCTTTCGCAAGGTCTCTAGTATAGTTCATAGATGATCCTCATGATTCTCATTGGATTTGGATTATATTATAATATCATCAATAAAAACAACCTCAAATTTTTTGAGGTAGTCTCTATAAACTTTTTTAATCAAGTCCATGATTATTTCATGGAGCATTAGTGAGTCTAAAAGTCATTACTATGAATTCATAGTCCCTAGACCTTTAATGAAAAGTAGTCTTGGGGGTATCCTCCTTCTCCAGCCTTAATTGGTTATATCCTGACCATATTTCCCCCTTGAAGAATTATTGTTTTCCACTTAGCTGATTGAGCAAGTCATAAATTCATGGATGATGATACATCTTCTTTATTGTGATTTTGTTGAGCTAATGATAATTAATGAAAATGCCTATTGATCTGTCCTTCTTCTGGATGAATAGGACTGGTGCACCCCATGGAGAATCACTTGGGCATATAAACCATTTATCTAGATTCTCCTGTAACTGTTTCTTTAGATATTTCACCTCCTCAATATATATTCTATATAGAGTCTTGGATATTGGAAAATCCCCAGGTATAAGATCAATTGAGAATTCAACATCTCTTCTAGGAGCATAACCAGGAAATTCATCAGGAAACACTTCAATGAATTTCAGTCACAATATATATGTCTTCAAGGATGGTTCCATACTTAGAATCAATCATCTGACCATGATACATGTGCTCATAGGGTAGTAATATCAATTCTTGAGATGATGGTTCTAAAGAAGATTCATCATCCTCCTTGCACTTGTACAGAATCAGGGGGTTGATTTTCCATATGGAGATTTATTTCCCTCTCATATAGATTTATGTTGGATCTATATTGGGAAATCCAATCCATAATAATAATTACATCAAATTTCACCAGTGGGAGTATGACGAGGTTCCTTAGGAAGTTCAATCCACAAATTTTTTTAAGGGAGGAATTATATTAATAGGATGCAATTATTTCTTAATTTTCTGTTCTCACAAACATATCAACATCCAGGATTATTAGTGGTTTTTTTATTGTTCTAGTAAACTTTTGGGATATAAAATAATGCTTACAACCAAAATAAAAAATTATTTTCACAATTATTGAATTATAAACAACCGTACTTATCACTGATTTTATTCGGGATTTTCTTCAGTGGTAGTGATGGAAAAATCATTCCCTTGCTACCTTAGAGGTTGTTGGTTGCCTCCAAAACCCCTTTGCTTTGGGAAATGGTATGAAAAGTGCCCTGGTTATTTTCAGTTCGTGCAACGAACAATGAGATGAGGGTCAAACGGAGCGTTCCTCTCCACTTTCATCGCAATTAATTTTTCTTGTCGGAAATTAAGGTCTTGGTACCCTTCTATTCCACACCGAAATCATTCCCCCATGCCCTTCAGGAAATTTATGGTGTGCTTCTTTCAACACCTTTGGAAACTGGGGTGCTGAAATTTTATGGCACTGTCGGATTTATCCTTCGTACCACCATATTTTAAGTCCACGGTCCACTTTTTATCCCCATGATTCCCCTAATATTTTCCAATATCCATTTCAACTTTGAGGTTACATCACCCAATTTCCTCAAAGTTATCAAAGTACTGGATCTTTAGGTCTTTCTGTAGGCTAGGTTTTCTCCTACCAAATAAGCGTTCATCCTTGCATTCAGGGGTAATGACAAAGTCATAGGAATATCATGAAATCATTTTGATGTTTTCCTCATATGCTCTGATGGATTATTCATCTTTTTTTCTTGAGGTCAAGGAAATACCTTTTCCATCTTATGTAGGAGGGCGCGCGGATAAAATTTATCGAAAAACATTTTCCAGAAATCCTTCCATTCTAATTCCTCGATCTCTTCCTCAAGCATCATATTTTTAATCAATGTACACCATTGATTAGCTTCACCCTCCATATGATAAGCATCCAGAAGAACATTCTCTTTTTAGGAACATTGAACGATGGAGAAGATATTCACAATGGATTTGATCCATTGTTTGGCGATTGAGGGATCATATGATCCATTGAAAGTAGGAGGATTTTGTCTCACAAAGCTCTCTATTGTGTCTTGTTATTTATTGTGGGGGACATTCCTATGACACAAATTTCTCTTCAAAACCTGAGTGAACTAAGATATTATCGTGAAAAGTTTTCAATTCCTGATCCCATCGGATTGGCCATCTCATTATAACAGTCACCACATTGATCTTAGAATAAGTTGTTATCCCAAGTCCTCCTTTTACCAGCCATTGGACAGAATAGAAGGAATGATAGAGGTAACACATGTTGGGGAATCCAAAGAAATAAAGGGAGATCTTATAAATTACATTTGTTTTTTTAACTTGTGAATTTACTGGCTTTAATCTATGTTATCCATGATCTACTTTCCAAAATATGTTCTTTGCAGAATTTCTCCCTTAATAATGGTTCATAATATTCTTGTGAATGTACCAAATCATATCCCATGGGAATGTCAAACCAGGAGTGTAGAAAAGACCATTTTTTTGCACTAGTTTCTTATTGAGTCTCACTCAAAGAAGTGTTTTCGGGGTTTACTATAAGATACACAAGTTCCAGAGCCACCTCTACTTGGTCATATCCAGATAGAGATATAGTTTCTTGATAAACCACTTACTATTTAGTCACCAAAATATTGGGATGTTCATATTACATTTATTCTTTTACCTACGGTTTTCAAAAGGTTATTATAATCCTAATTCCAAATATAACTAAGTCTATCCTTGGATACCAACTATAATAACCCTTCTCTTTATTACATATTTGAACATGATTTATTACATAAACATTCAAAATAAGGAAACATTGAGGATCGGGAGGTTTATTGTCTTTGGAAAATTGGGACATTACATAACAAATTAAAAAAAATTATAATATTTTATTGAAAATGTATTTTACATGACCATAACATTCCATCGTACGTAGCATTGCATGTGATAACTTTAGTATATACATAAGAAAAGGGTGAGCTATAAATCCTATTATGGGAGTAAACAAAGAATAACAAGAAGATTACAGTACATGTTTGGCAATAGTAATATCAATGGACTACAAGTGAAACATTAACATAAAGGAATGAAATAGCATTATTATCATAATAGGTAAATTTGACAATGACATACAACATGATATAAGCATTAGGCAAGGCTTATTGAACATGTATTAGCATGAGTAAAACCTCATTACACTTGAATTAGCATGGGTAAACCATAATTTTACTTGAATTTTCCTGATTAAACCCTCATTTAACATGGATTATCATGATACTAAACATTACCCAGTGCATTTATGTGCTATTAGGGCGCACCCTTTATAAAAATTTTAGTTCATGTATATGTGTGCCACATGGATCATATAACATGGAATCATTCAATATTATCATTTATTCCATGATAATGGCAGGTGGAATACATAAAATAAATTCTATAATCATTATGTATATGTTCATAAAGGTGAATACCCTTGATAGAGAAATGATCATGGTATTCACTACACTAAGATTTTGGCATGGAAAATAACAATACAATTTCGACAGCCTAATGGTGTGACGTAAAAATTAAAAAAAGTTGATTACAGAGAATGAGGTCTCTAATAATATATACATGGAATGGAAATTTATTGGATCACATAGATACTTCTCCCAACACATATAATTTGGAATCATAAGGCCAATCATAATAATGAAAAATGAAGAAAGAGGAGAAATGAAATAGTTCTTATAAATTATTGGTGTTGTAATAGGTTTACATGGGAGGGATTAATGAGAGATAAATTGGTTTCTCATCAATAAAAAATAAGTATTGATGTATGGGGGTTGTGAGAAATAATACCCAAACATTTTAAATTGAAATTAAAGGGGTATTGCAACATAAAGAAACTTTCATAAAAATGAGAAAGGAACAAATCCCTTACAAAAATTTGTCATAGTAACGGCTTAAGTAAGGGTCAAAATGAGGAAGGATAAATAATCCCTCATTAAAATAACATCAAATAAAAATTAATAGAATAATTATAAAAATAATGAAATTATAACCATTCCAAATTACATGAACTGCTTTCAAATAATATTTTTGAATTTTAATGGAGGAAAGTAAAGTGAGGATCCCTTACTTGAGTGTGTGACTTCCAGAGATTTAGGACGGTATTCTTGGGAGATTTGGGTGCCTTCAGAAAATTCTAGAGAGAGGTTGAATGTGTAGGTATGTGTTCCAAATATTTTTAGTGAATATTAGTGCGATCTTGGGTGGATTTTCATAGAAAATTATAGGGGAATTTTTTATTATTTCACAAACTTATGTTTTGGAATCTATATAATTAAATATTAAAAACAACAAACCATACCTTGGTTTTTTCCCATAGTTATTTCCAAAGGGCAGTGTAAAAAATTATTTTATAATGAAAATGTACGAACTTAATAAAACATTATGCTTGATTATGTGGAGGCTAGTCACACACTAAAGGAAGTCATTTTAAAATATTAAAATATTTTATAAGAATTATTGGGTCCACTATGGAATCATAAAATTAATAAAACAAATATAAAATCATAATATTTTAAATTTAAAACTTATATCAGCTGAATATATCTTTTATAGTATTTTATTACATCACTATTGGGTCATTGTGATGTTATAAAACACATTATATACTTATACAATATTTAATTTTTTCCTAAAAAATTGATTGTCTCAAGAAATTATAAAAAATTCACCATTGGGAAATTTCAACATACCGATTCCAAAAATAATATTAATTTTATCGAAATAATCTGATAATTATTAGAATGTTTACTTTTAAAAGAAAAACCATCATTTATTGAAAATTGTTGTGTTTTGAAAAAAAATGTTTTCCAAACACTAATAATAATTAAATTTGACTCCATAAAAATTATATGATCATTTATATAAATTATATAATAATATTTTATTAAAAAGTTGTTTATTAAAAAAAATCATTAATTAATCAAAATAAATTCTTTAATTAAAAAAAATTTCAGTTTTATTGTACAAAAATATAATTCTTATCAAACTGAATACTTAATCATTTATAGAGTTAAAACAATAAGGAATATAATCACTACTTATAATTAAAAAGAGTGTTCTTATAACACAATTATAATAACATTATTAATAAAACCTTAGATTAATATGATAATTTATATATTTCTTAAATGTACCATTTTACCTGAAAAATCAATTTATATAATTCATTGTATTTTAAGGGAAAACTATTATCATAATGAAATTGATGGAATCAGACATTTATTTATATAAGGGATTAAAAAATAATTAACTAATTCATTATTACATAACCCGTTATAACACCCCCGTAAAACCTAAGGGTAAGGTATGCGATGTTGACATACTCTTGGTGTTTCTCGGATAACATTTCTCGGGTGGTAATCTCTTTTGTCTTCCACTTCTCCCGTAGAGGATTCAGTTCAAGATTAACATGACGAAGCTTGGCTTGTGCTTGGTCAAAAGAGAATCCTAGTGATGTTATATTCTTTACGAGCTCTAATAAATGAGATTTGTACGGATTGAGTCTACTAGATAAGGCCATAATCTCTTTTTTCTATGTTAAAATGATTATTTATAAAAAACATAAATTTATATCAGTCATGTGATCACTGTTCGATGATTATATTTTCAATAATAATGAGAAATAACAGTGATTTAAACCCAATAATAAAAAAAGTCATGTCTTTTCTATATACATAACACATTTAATTAAATAAAATAAAGGGAATTTTATTCATGAATGTTCCGTTCGTTATAGTAGGGGTATGATAATAACCTGGGTAAACTATATCAATTGATATGGTAAAGATACATAACAATGAAATAAGATATAATAAAATCAATCCAAATAGAACCAATAAAAATATATATCAATTATAAAAGTTAATAATCAAATATATCGACTAAAGGTATAAATAAATGAGCAAATAAACATTTCATACATGGATCACATGCATAATCATGATTTTATATACATTTATATAATATCTCAGCCACAAAATTATAGAAATATAATTTGTTTTGGAGGTAACCATAAAACATGTCAGAAGTCCCAAAATGGTCCTATAACCCATGAATTGTCCAAAATTTATAGATATACCACAAAACATAATACCCTTTCATTAGTCTCTACTACAATGAGTTCTCCCTAGGTACCAATGTTTCTCATTGTTCGCGTACATCTCATTCGACCACCACTGATGGTGTACCTCAATATATATAGTCTAAATTGTTCTCACATTGATGATCTATAGTAAAAATTGAAATCTCAATAAAAAAATATCACTATTGATTCTAGAGTTCCACAGTAACACCCCAGATTAACCATAGTTATCTCTTCCAATGTCATGGTTTCAATGAACAAGACTCATAATCAGATAAGGTTTTGAATGACCGATGTTCTTATTACTATCATATAAAATCACAACCCATGGATGGAGTGAAACCCCTTCACATGATAATATCATATCATTTAAACATAGGGGAATAATTTCTTACTATGGAACCATCTCATATAATCCACACATCGAGAGGAATGACATCATCCATTAGAAACATTATGTAATATCCACATACATCTCCGGTTAGATGTTTTACAAACCCATAATCAAATTATTAACAATATTTCTGTCAAAAAAATAAAATATTTGATACCAATAACACATAATAATCTAAATTAAATCATGTTATATTATTTTCATCATTTATAATCTTTCAAAATCAAATTTATTAATAATATTTGAGATATATATTTGAAGGGGTTAGCACACTCCCAGTATAAAAACATAGATGTGTTATAATAAATTGATAACATAATAAAAAAACTAAACTGCATACCCATATTTCCCTAGGTATATTATCAGTCAAGAATGTTGTTGGAATAAATTCTCAATGACAATATGATCTTATGGATTCGAAATTTTTCTATAAATTTTAGAAATGTAACTAATATAATAACTCAGGTTGCTTCACATGTTTTTTCCTTTTATTATATTAAGGTTAACCTCATTTTGAGGCTTTGATATACTATCCCCACCATTAAAGGACTAACTAAGGTTTGAAAAAGTTAATACCATTATTAATGAAATGATTAATATAAATAATTTTTTTCATCCATCTGTAAAATTGATGGGAATATCTACAAAAAATCATGCATAAAAAAAAGTTTCTACATTAGGGATAGCTTATGGACCTCATATTGTATTCATTTTTTGATATTTAGTTTGAATATCAAAATTTTGATTCAGTACAAAAAAAAAGAATCCCAAAAACTGATAAAATACCATTATATAGGATAAAAAATTTCTAACTATAAATATTCAATGAAATAATTAGATAAATAATTGATTCCTGTAAGATGAGTAGAGTACATAAATATTGATATCTGATGTGATAGATAAGACATGAATCCTTTCCCAAATGAAATATATCACAAATTAGAAATGAAAAACCAAAGATTCGAACATCAATACAAGATTCATTTCCAACATACAAATATAAATATAATCTATCATTTAATAAATAATTTAAAAATATTTAATTATTTTTTTTAATAAATACTCAACATAAGGAAAATATTTAAATGATCTATTATCTTATGAAATATTACACTCATTTTATCCAACCATCACAATTTTCCACCATAAGTCCTAATGTGACAAACCAACCACAATTCAAACCATAACCATGACTTCACTACCAATGGTCATGTTTTCACACAACCCTTCCCTTCATGGAATAATTTCCATACACCGTCACAACATCAAAGAGAAACTATCAACTACTAGATCATGATATCCCATGATAGATACAAATCATGGTGAAATATCTCTATTATATTTTGATCCACAACCATGGTATAATTAGTATCATGTTACTCCAATTATTCTAACATGAAATATATGGTTTCACTATAACAACCCATCATTTTAGAACCATTAAATTTATACTATCAATGATAACTTGGAATACACGAAACACTAAAATAATGAAGGACATAGCTAAAACCAACCATGACCAATTAAAATTACCTAGATAAAATAGTCATTAATAGATAAAATGAAAATAAATAATTAAAATAGTTAACTATTATTATTTTTCATTGATTGATATTTTATAATAATTAATGCCTTCTGAAGAACCATTTTAAAAAATGATATTATATTTTACCAAAATAAATTTTTTGCATCATAGTTCAATTTTTATTCTAATATGTAATATTTAGATGTCTTAACTAATATATCAATATTTAATTACTTATAAATATATATTAAAAAAATTTAAAAATACATGATGATTTAAAAGGTTATTTTTTAAATGAAATGGGTTTTTAATTATATATAATGCCTTCGTTTCAAAGAAATTTTTGTATTTTATAATTTTTATTTGATAAAAATATTTTAATTTTTTTATAGAAGTTTGTTTAATGAATTTTGAGTTTTTTTTCTAAAATATTGGTTTTTTGTTGAATAGTACAATATACTGTTTTTACAAATAACATGCCTTTTTGAAATTATTAGTATATAATTATGAATAAAAAACCATTAAAAAAATTATAAAAAAATAAGTATTTTAGAATTGAAATTATAATATTAATAATTATAGATTTAATTTTCAATCCCATAATTAACATTTTATAGCTTTATTTATATTATAATGTTTTATTCCTAGAATGAATTATTAATTTTGTTATTAAAATTAATTTATATCATATTTAGAAAATGAATCAAATAAAATGGATTTATAATTTTTAATGATTATGTTAAAATTATGAAATATGTTCCATATTATATTTGGGAAGAAAGGATAATTTTACCTATTTTAAAACTAGTTACCACATTAAAATCTAAAATGGTAAAATAAAAAAATATATGACTCAATGGTACCAAAAATTTCAAAAACATGTGTATGATTGTGTGTATGATTACATGGAAAACCATGTCACTAATTATCTTAATTATTTTACAATTTGTAGCCACATTCATTGAGAGTGACTTACCATTATTGAAAATATTTGGCTATAAACAAATATGACATAGATTTTCTCATCTAAAATGGGGTCTTATGGAGACATTGGATTTTTCATACATAGATATAACAACTTTTTAGAAAAAAAATCAATGAACTAAAAAAACACATGCATAAGGATTTTACATTTATAGTGGATTTGGAAACATGGAATCATAAAAGATGGTTCATAAGTGAACTAAGACATCTCCCACTAAGGTTTTCATTACAAGAACACTTCACAGATATATCATACATGATATATTTCTTTTAAGTTAGGGAAATCACACATAAGAAATGTTGTGATCAAATTCTCTTTTAGTGTAAAAAGGGATGATATTTAAACATAATGTGATCATAAATGTATGAGAAATGGGAATAACATTTGGAAAAAAAATTCTTATAAAATATCATAACATTGTGTCATGGTATAATATTTTCAGTTTATTAGACATGAATAATAAATGAATCAAAGAACATGATCCATAAGATCAAAATCATTAAACATTACACCGAATTTTGGCATGAAAATAAGTATAGAAAATTATTTCCTTATTATTCAAGTCCCATTTCATGGTAAATCATAGTGTATTATGATCACTTCCTAAACCATCATATTAATCAAGGTTCACTCCAAAGACTATCATAGTAGAAAAATTCTTCTACTGAACTGAGATCACTCCCCATTCCAGTACTTTTTATCTCATGAGATATCAATATCTACACAAAGTTTGGGAGGGGAATATATTTCCCACTTATGAACTAATTAAAATAAATCATATTTTTACCAAAAGATCATAAAAAATTTATCAAATCCTTACCAAAGAACATAAATGGGGTTTATAAATAATTTCATCAATGTGCAACCCATGTAAAAGAAACAAGTTTCATAAAAATATTGTCATTGTAAACATAAAACATACATATAATTAATAATTACAGTTTCATTGGATCTTATCGCCACTAATTATTATATATCATGATATAATTTCATCTGAGTTAAAAGTTGATTTTAGAAGAAAAATAACTTGAATCATTTCTTGAGGAAAATAACCCTTATTTAAAAATCAGAATTTTAAACATATAAATTCAGAAAATATTACAAAATTAATTTTATATTAAACAAACATAAATATTATAATTTAATATTCAAATATAACAATGGACACTATCGAACAAAATTATGTTGATGTTGTACATGTTAAAAAAATATTCCTTTTAATTTTTGGTAAATTTAAAATGAGCCTTAACTTGAAAATATAAATGAAGATTAATTGTATAAAACATTGAAAAAATTCAGACATGGCTACAAATTTCATTAGAAAATCATATTTATAATGTTAAAAAATTTGAAAACATTTTAATAAAACATTTATATGGGATAAAAAGTGTTTTCGATCGAAAAAACTTAAAATTGATTTTTCTTAAAAACATTATTTTGGTATCCTAAATCTTTTAAGAGAGTAAAATGAAAGGAAAAATTTTATTTCAAAAAAATAACCAGAGGATAATAAAACACAAGATTTTTTTGAGTGAAAATTCAAAATATTTCATCATTGATAACATAATCATAAACAATTTGGACAAACATTGAGATTGTAACATAAAACATTTACCATTGTAGCCTCTTTTGAATTATAATACCTATTAATGAATAACATTAAATGTGAATTAAATATCATTTAAATAAATATATTCTTTATATAACATGT
The DNA here is from genome assembly GCA_963277665.1 of Viscum album. NCBI lineage: Eukaryota > Viridiplantae > Streptophyta > Magnoliopsida > Santalales > Viscaceae > Viscum > Viscum album. The sequence continues at coordinate 1,916,996,916 of OY728161.1, read as the reverse complement.
CAAATGGGTTGTATATACACCTCTTAAAAAAAGATAAGTGCAAAACATAACATATTTTCTAAAGATATACATTTCATAGAAAAATACCATATCTTAGTTATCAACATTCTCCATACACATTAAATGATCATATATAATAAATATAATTTTTTTATAAATATATTATATAAAATTAAATAAATAATATATATATATAAATATAATAAAAATATGATTTAGTTGTGACATTTTACTACCTATTTAATAACAATTATTTTTTAAAACCATGTTTTGGGTAATAACTACTTTTTTCATGTATGTTTTTATTTGGAATGTTCATTCCTCTTACATTGATAATTATTCCATAATATAAATAATTTTTAACATCATATAAATATCATATATATTATTTATCGTTTTATTTAGAGTATTCTATAAAATTTAGGGATATAAAATAAAATACATCATCCATGGAGATGGTGGGCCGTACGAACACATTAACATAGTCCCGTTTTCTCAAGGGATGGATTGAGTGAAAGGTAAATAATAAATAATATTTATTGAGTCATTATGATGATATATTTTATAGATATCTAATAAATTTATCATTACTAACCTTTATGTAAAGTGTAAGTGAAAAACGTTTCACATTACTTTTAAAGTGGTAGTCTGACGTACACACGAGCAGATTAATCATGACCCCACGAAATGAAAAGTATAAATGTATATGTGATATTATAATTCAAGAATCATAATTATAAAATAAATATCATAAAATATTTTTAAATCAATTATTATATCCAGTTGTGAAAGGTGGTGATAAAAATCCAAATACATCAGTTCATGAGGCGGTAATACACCATACAAAAGATCGATAATTTTGTTTTTGAATTTAATGGAATAGGTGGTGAATATAGGTTATGAAATTAACATAATAACATATAATTATATATTATATACTATTGTTTTTAAATTATCATATTTTAAAAACATTTGAAGGATCTGAATGAATAAATTAAACAAAAAACCATGTTCATGCATTTCACCTCTTCCTTGGAGGACCGCTTTTCGTTTAAACCTAAAGCCTTAACATTATAGTTTCCTAGTAAATATAAGTACTATATAATGTGATTAGGTATTTATGGAATGAATTTTTGATGGTTTGGGCTGATCAAAAGTGTTTTTTATATGTGAAGGGAAGAAGAGATGAGTGGCCTTTAATAAGTGTCGGGGGAGGAGGACACAAATGGAATTTTTGAAAGGAATAAAGTGTGCAATCATTTTTAATATTATAAAACGCAAAAAATGGGTAATTATAAAAACTAATAAGTTATATGGTCTATATAGTTTAATATAATTTGTGTTGGACTATTTTTTATGTATTTTTTAAACCTCATATGTTTAGTTTGACCTCCGAGAAACCCGTTTTAACCATAATCAAGATAATTAATTTTTCTATATTTAGAAGTAATTATGTTAAATAATTTTGTTTAAATTTTTATACAATGTTAATTATGATTATTATAAATATTAAAAACATTTTTATGTAATTCATTAATATATTTTGAAAAAATTAATTTAAAATTAAACTCACAAACGTGGCGAAAAAAGGAATTCTGAAGAGAAAATCTTCAAAAGATTTAAAAACAATAAAATCAATGTTAAATATGAAATTATTTAAACTGAACAAAAATTTAATTAAATATAATATATTTGAGATAATTTTACATTTAAAAAAATTATTAATAAAAGGAAACATTTCAATTTTTTTAAATTAATAGAAAATCTTTAATAAAAATCTATAATTTCATTATTCCACAGAATATTAATATTTTATAAAGAATTATAGAAAATACAATATAAGATAATTTTAACTTATATATTAAAAAACTAATTTTTTCTGAAATAAATTTCAAAAGGAATCAGAAATTAAATTCATTATTCATTAATAAAAAGTAATAAAAATATTTTTGGGAAAATAGTATTTTCCTAACGTATAAAAGATTTATAAAACAATTATGAATTTTTTATCAATAATATTTCATTATATAAAAGAATTAAATTTAATTCTAAAAAAATGGGTAATTCCTATTAATAAATAATTTTTTTAAATTCTAGGTTATAATGGAAATGTTAAATACTGATATATATAGTATAATGTGGTTCGTTAAAATTTGATGATACGTGTATCAAAAGCTATTGATGAATTTAATTTTATTTCTAAAAAACATTACATAAAATATATGTGTGTCACATTAAAACCCTTTTAAATGAATTTCTCCCATGAAATTTAGTCACCTTCATATAAATAACTTATTATACTTCTGGTACATTCCATCCTCATGTTCCTACTTAGTTACCTAAAGTTGGAGGTTTTTCCATAAAACATTGACTTAGAATGTGGTACCAATTTATATAACTTTATTTTTACAATCTAGACTACCAACTGATTGTTCCCCATAACAAATATGTATATCCAAAACTGTGACATTTGTGTTCATATCATGTGAGGAGATAGGTATATAATTCCTCAGGAGAGATACATGGAAGTCATCATTGACTTAAGGGTTGTTTTGTGGAAGCATCAACATATAGGGTGCCCTACCTATATGATGAATAATTTAAATGGGACCAATATACCTAAGGATTGTTTTTTTACTTTATTTCCAACTCTCATTATCTTCTTCCATGGAAATATTCATTGAAACAACTTGTCACCAAATTCGAATTCCAGATCATGTCGATGATTATCAACAAAACTATGATATTTAATTTGTGCTTCCATTATGTGGTGTTCAATAAATATAACTTTATCTGTAATTTATCATGATATATCATGTATAAATAGATTTCATTCTCTAAATTCATTTAAAATTTTTGGATCACTACACTTCTTTCCATAGAGGGCTTTATAATAATCCATCTGAATACTTGACTGAAATATATTGTTCTATGAAAGATAAACTAGAGGAATGTTTTGATCCTGAAAACATTTTAAATCTAGAGGAAAATATATAAATATATCCTCTAGGGTTTTTGTTTTTATCTTTGACTAACAATCTTTTGTAGGATGATACACAATGGAAGAAACAAATATATATCCAGATTTTACTGAAGAATTCATATGAACTTTGAGGTAAAACATGGACCTTGACTAGACATAATGGAATATGGTATGCCATTCAACCATACCACATCCATAATTGATATCCTAAGAATATAATTCCTAGAGAGAAAATTTATGATGGAGATGAAGTGTGTTGAAATTTTATGGTTATTGACTACAAACCATAAAGAATTATTCCTTTTAGACATTTTTTGGAGCATTATGACAAAACATATAATGATGCTTTTAAATTTTATTTTAATATGGGTAATGATTATAATATCCACTTAGACTTTTATATCTCAAATTTAGTTTGTTGATATACCATATACCAAGATATAAACTCGATAATATCTCTTTTCATGTCATCCCATAAAAAATAATATTTAAAATCCCTATATATCTTTGATATTCGAAGATGAACATGGAATGATAATTTATGAGATTCATTTATCACTCACTTATTCAAAACAATAATGGATAAGACAATTACATTGTATACAATCCTTATCATTCCACTATAATTAAGGTTAATGTTTTGTACATTTTCACCTTTATTTTTATCTGTACATAATACTCTTGTGCCTCTTTAATATTCACATGGAAGGGTGGTTAAACTATTATTTGTGAAACATAATATTTCCCACCATTATTTAAGATATCCATATCCACCCATAGGAAAAAACTATATATAGAAAAATATCCATATGTTTTTGTATGGATGTGATTATATTGTTAGCCTAGAAATAGATCCATGTCTAGATACATCTAGTGGACATGGTTTTGGAATAGATACACATTGGGGTAATAAATTTGAACATTTCATGTAAGGCTTGACTCGAGAGTTACCTAGGGCACGAAAATGAGTGTTATTGAATACATGTTTTTACACTCCTTGGGGATATTCATTAATTAATTTACATTTTATTTATAAACCATCATATATATTTGAACATATAATAACCATGAATAAACTAGGATTAACCAAACGTGTCATGGATTTATAAGAAGGTGTATTGATTTAGATAACCTATAATTTTATTCATGGCTATATGGATTACTACTATGATTATTATATATAACATATTTATTTTTAATTTTATTCAATGGTTGAAACCATAAGAAACCATATTAATGATTAATACAACAAAAAATGAAATGATTTTCCTCCTAAAAAACCAAATGATATGGGAGATGTAATGAAAAAAATATTTTCTCTGTTTACACAACTTTTTCAATATCTTAAGAATGATGAAAATCTAGATAAGTAATGGAATAAAGAATGTTCTACTAATTCCTTCATAAGTAAACATCCACCATATTTTAGTAGTTCATGTGTTCAACTAGATATTAAGAAATAGATCAATAAAATGGGAAATGTATTTTATATTCTTTAAAACTTGAAAAAGTAATTTTGGATGTATATCATTTTAAATGTGAATTGTATCAATGGTGGTCTATCACTAAGAATAAATGGAAAATTTATGAAATTAAAAACCCATGAAAAGAAATGGTTTTTATAAAATATTTCATCAAAGCTTAACTTGTGATAAAAATAGGTTTTATAAACATAAAATATCTTGAAAAAGAATAAATATTATATCATTTAATCCTATCTCTACTAAATATTAGGTGACATATAATTATTCCATCTTAGTTGTAATATAATTTTTGTAGAAAAATCACTTAGATCATTTCTTGAGAAAAATAACAATTCGTTGAAAAAATGTTAAAATAAAAAATTCATAAAAATTTGTGGAAATAATTTTTTTTTCAAATATCCATGATAATATAAAAAATAAGGTTCAATGAAAATAATATTCATGGTGGTGGGAAGTTCTTCTTATGTAGTACGTGATAAAATAAGAATTCTTTTCACAATTTTTTTAAAAGAAAAACAATCCTTATTTAGAAAATGATAGGAGGATTAATTTTAAAACACTTTATAAAAAGTAAAAAATGGGTAAAAAATTCCCCAATAAATATTTTTTGATAAAATTAAAAAATTATTATTATTTTTTTGGAAAACATGAATATTTAATAAAAAGTGTTTTGACTGAAGGGAGAAATAATGGAATAGTTATTAAAAACGTTACTTTGGTATGTTTAATAAATTAAGATATAAAAATAGAAAATAAGTATTATAAATAAACAACTAAAAGATAAGAATATAAATGAGTTTATTGATAATTATATCATAATATATGATTCTCATAAACAAAATCATAAACAGTCTCAATAAATAATGATATTGTAACCAAAAACCTTTATCATTTTTATATATTTTGAATTATAAACCCCATTACAGAATAACATCAAAATAAAATTTAAATATAATGAAAATAATTATATTCATCATATATCCTATAAATTATGATGTGTATGCACCTCAAAAATGATGATTGGACTATAACATAACTTTTTCCACAAAAAGGAAAACTGAGAAAAAATATCATACTACATGTTTCGATATCGTTCATAAATGTTGAACAATAATGTATAATAAATATGAATTTATAATAAATATATTAAATAACCATTATTATATATATCATACCATATATTATTTATATATTACCTTTTATTATTGTATTATTAATAATTCTTCATTAAAATCACGTTTTTTGTAATAATTTCATTATTTTTATGTATGTTTTTTATTTAGTATTTTCATTTCTCTTAAAAGTTTAATGTTTATATAATTTATTGAATATTAAAATTTAAATAAATATCATATATATAAATTATATATTTTTGTATAGTAAACTATAAAATTTAGATATTGAAAATGAAATTATCTATACATAGAGATGGTATGCCGTACGTACACAAGAATAATGATTCCATATTCCCAATAGATTTAATGAATGAAAGGTAAATAATAGATCAACATTATAGATTAATTATTATTTCATATATATCACATATATTTATTAAATGTTTCTTTATTAACTTCAATGTATGGAGTAAGTGAAAAATGATTGACATCGCTTCCTGAGGCGGTAGTCCGCCGTACAGATGAGCAACATTATTGTACGCCCATGAAATGGAAATTCAGAATGTATATAAGATATTATAAGTAAATAATCATAATTATTTCATAAATATAATATAAAAATTTTAAGCCCGTCATTATTTTCACCCGTGTGAGATGGTGATGGAAAACTAATTACATTGGTTCATGAGGCAGCAGTCTTCTGTACACACGACCAGTGATTTCATTTTACATTTGTCGGTATATGAGGTGGATATAACTTATTACAGTGAAAAATAAAATATTATTATATAGTAGTTAATTCTATTATTATATTGTCATAGTTTAAAAGTATATGAAATAAGAGGAATAAAAAATAAAACAAAAACCTATGTTTAATAATTTTACCACTTTTTTTGAGAACCCATTTAGGTTTACACCTAAATCCTTTATAGGAGGGTTTAATAATAAAAATATTTACTCTGTGAAGTGGGTATGGAATTATGTAATGTATTTTTTTTATGTTTTTTCAGAGAAAAATTTGATTGGAAGTGTTTAGAGGAGAGGATAGGGGGTGACCTTTTATAAATTGGGGGCAACATAGAATTTTTTGAAAATAATAAAATGTAGCCACAATTTTTTGGATTCCACAGGGATCCCAAGTAGTTATTTATAAAAAAATTAGGTGATAAGTTCTAATATATAAATCCAATGGTTGTTGTACAATTTTATATGTCATTTTTACAGAGTATGTTTTATTTTATCTACATAGTAAACTAATTTTAACAATAAGTGTGGAAATTATTTTTTATGGTTTTTACTATTTGTTATGGTGAAAAATTATGTTGAATTTTTTTATAATATTAATTATTTTGTTAACAAATAGGGAACCCATTTTTAAAATTCCCTTCATAATATTGGGAAATATGAACATAAAATTAGACTCGTATGCATGATGAAAAGGCATTTTTTCAAAGGGGAAATTTTTAAATGTTTTAAATGTTTTTATATAAAAAGTAAATATCAAATTGGTAATAATGAAAAAAATTAGATTAATTAAAATTTTATTGAGATAATTTTACTTTTATAAAAATTTTAATCATGTGGGAAAATTTTAATTTCTTTAAATAAAAATTTCATTTCTAATAAAAATTATTATTTACAAAATTCATAAAAAAATTAATCATTTCAAAAATTCTAAAAAATTTACCCTAATCAAATTACGACACGTAGATTTTAAAAATGAATTTTATTTTTTCTAATAAACTATATAAAATATTTTATAAGTTCTATTTTTTATTCATATAATTTAATAAAAAATACATTTTGGTAAATTAGTATTCTCAAAAAAAATAACAAATTTACAAAAAAATTAATTACTTCTATATCAATATATTTTCATTAAAAACCATTATAAATATTATTCAAAATTTAGTTATTCCTATTCATACAAAAAAATATTAACATATAATTTATAAAGAATATATAAAATAGTAATATAAAAAGTTTATTGGAGTTCATTAAAATTTAATGCAGAATATTACATAAGATATCAAGGAAATTAAATTTATATTGAATCATATATTTCATGAAATATTGGGGTGTTATAACCCTCCTATCCTTAGTTCACCTCACTCAAAACACCATTATTTCATCCCAAAATTTACTCCACATTCCTTTAAACAAAATTTTATTTTGGATATTCTCAAAATACCATGCCTCATGGGATTAACCCCCTTTACAAATAAGTTAATATAGGAATTAAGATATATATTATTAATATATATTTCTCATTTCTATTAATTTTAACACACTTATTCTTTCTAAAAATAAATATCACCATCATAAAATTCAAACATCAATATAATTATTATATTCATGTTTTGTTATAATGATAGTATAAACCTTAACCCACCTTTGCTTATCCATTACGAAAAATGAAAACCTAAATTGTGCAATGTGCTGATAGCTACATCTATGATGCAATGTGTTTATATCCATTCACTACCATAGAAATATGTTATTACTAGTGGTACTAATATAAATTTATGATATTCATTACCTACTTTATATTCATAAAATTTTAATCCATATTACTCACTTTTTTCTTTTTTATGGTAAATGGAATCATCGTCCATGCATATATTTGGATTTTCACCTCAATGGAATGATTGATTTACATTTTTATTTTGCAAAACTACGTTAAGGGGAATGTCCTGAAAATGGGAAAAAATGGATAATTATACTTTTTATGTTATCATTTATGATCTTTTATGGGATTCCTTGGCACCCATTAATTATATTATCAACAAAAAACTATTAGTAATTAATTTGTTATAATATTGAGATCTATGAGGAAGATGATATATTCTTTTAAAATATTTGATTTATATAAATTATTTTGTCCACTTAATAATTTAAAATACAGATTTATCATAGTAATATGTAACAAATAAGATAATTATTCTTATTTGGAAATTATTTTAATACTAAATAACATCATAATCATCCTTTAATACTTGTTTGTTCAAGTTTCATTCGGTTTAACCACTACGTTGAACAAAAATATACATTTAAATCATGGAGGATTATGAATAACTAATTAATATTATAATATATTAAAAATATGTAAATAATTATTATATTTTTAAATTTTAAATGAATCATAAATATTTTACTAATTAATAAATAAAACACTATTTTTAGGTTAAAAATCATTAAAATATGTTCATTGTCAATTTCAACAACTTGGATAAAAAATAAAGAACTAAAAATGGAAATTTAAATTTAATAAATCAATATATGTAGGCAATGATTATTATTGGGTAGTATAAATGGTTATATTTTTTAATAATGTTAATTTGTATAAATTTAATTAACTTCATTTAATTATTTCAAATTATTAGTGCAAGTGAAGAACGAATCAAGGCCGTGGTCTGGTTTTCCATATCATATTATTATCCTTGAGAAATGTTTGATATTATTCATCTAATTTCATTTATTGGGGTTATTATAAAACCTATGTGAGATATAATATCAATAATTATCCTTTAATCACGTATTTATGCATTCAATAATAGGAATACTCTTTCAAGGTTCTTTTATTATAGTGTTACTCAAGCTATAATGATTTTCATAGTCTCAATTATGATTCTTTGGGGCATGTTAAAATTTATGAATCATGTTACATTGGTATGGAATTCTATTGATATAATAAAATAAGAAATTTCTAAAAATTATTTACTTTTAATTCATTTAATATAATTAAAAAAACAAGATCATGTTAGAAAATATACTTTGGAATAAGTGTTACCTTGGTCATAAGAGTTTTTGGTAACTCAATTTTCATTAATTAAGTTATAATAATTATTATGAAACATATTAATATATATTGGTAACATTATATCCTTTTGTTATATTATATGCTATTCTCATAGTTTTTATATTATTATAACACTATCCACTTTTCTAATATTTCATTCTTTATGGATTATGTTTTATAGAAGGTATATTGATGACTTGAATTTCCACCATATAAGTTTTAATGTGTTATCTATAATATTATTCTTCCATTATTTGGATCTCCCAACCAATTAATAAATAATATTTTTTTAATAATCCTATTTAAGAAAATGATACATTAATAAATATAATGTTTTATTACTCTTTCTATAATATTTTTAACAACAATGGTCTTTTACAATTTATAAAAAGTATCATTTAATTTCATTATCAAATGGTTTTTTATTTGGATACACATTTCCTATAACAAATATCATTTCCTTTTTAAGTCTCCATTATTGATAATTATATTTATAATTTTTTTTCAAAATAATTAAAATTTTCTTTTCAGAAGATACTTTTGAAAGGGCTTGTAAGTTTTTGTTTTATATAAATTTTAAAAATCCATTTAAAATCTTTTCTAAATTATAACATAAATTTTATTTATCATAATAAAAAGTGTTCTAACCCCTGGGAGTTATGTTATTTTATTTATTCTATGATAAATATATATATTTATAAATTGGGTGATTAAAATCAAATTATCAATAAATTCAATTCCTGATTTTTCAGTGGTAAAATAGTTGTAAATAATATATTTTATGGTAGTTTTTCATCTATGTCAACCTCCATATATAGTTTTTTTATTACATTTAGGCTATTTCCTTTTTCAACCATACACCTTCTTTCACTACATGGTTTATGTAATTTAATTATCATTTGAAGATATGATCCATGACAACCTTTTTCAACACTAATTATATTATAACTATATTTTTTCCAAAGTATGTCCTATGTGAATATGAAATTACTGATTTCTTTGATTGGAGGATATTAATCGAGATTCCATACATATATTGATTTGGTATACTTATTCTTTTAATTATATATAATTATCTATACTGTGTAAATAATATATTTAATTTTAAATCTATTCAATGGTATTTACTAAGAATGTTACTTGAAGTAATAGAAGTCCATATTCATTCCCTAGGCTCTTTATGATTTTTTGAATGAAACCCATTTCCGTTCCACGGGTTATCAAAGATATATTGGATAAACCCATTTTAGGCCAAGGGATTTTTTTCTATAAAATATAATAATTTTCATTTGGATAGATTTATGAAATGAAATTAATTTCTCTGGGTTATTTATGTTTTAATAAGCGAATTATTTTTAATTGATAATTATATGTATAGATAGAGTAAAATGGATTATGTTGTAAACCAATGGGTGGAAAAATTGTAAACTCGAGATGAGTAGTTTCATTATATACCTTAAATGAATTGGATAAAAGACTATATATAAAGAGAGAATGTATTCATATGTACCTTATTAGTTTCTTATAATAATTAAAACCAATAGTGTTAATCATTAATATAATGTTACATACACTACGGTTTATGCCAATGATTACTTTTGATTCAATGATTTATACTTATTCTCATGACTATGTTGTATTCTCATGGATCATGTTTTTTGATGCAAAAATTTGATTCAGGTATTTTTTTTAATATTTATGTAATTAGTTATTACCTAATACTTTTTGGGTGTTATTTTATTATCTATCTTTATTTTTCTTTATATTTCCATATTATTATCACTTATTATATTTTATTTTTATCACTTCTGTTTACCCTTAATGTGTAATTGAGATCTCCCCATTCTTATATTTCCATTTAGCCATGTTATAAAGATAGGTAATATGTAAGATGTGTTTAGAAGGGTATATTAAGTGAAGCATTTAGTGGATATATTGATGACCTGTTATGTATTAAGAGATTTATCAGATATCGGAAAGGGAAATTTTACAATAGTTAAAAAATAAATGTGTTTTTATAGTTAATATGTAATTCCCCAACCCTATATACCTATATTCGGTGCATTATTATATAATATTGTCATGATCCCAAGAGATTAAGTCTCAAAATACCGATTAGTTTAGTTTCCTTGGAAATACTATATATATACTTAAGTTTTACATTACATCTTGAAATGGAAAAAAAATCATTATGTCCCATTTAAACACACTCATATCCCATATCCTATTCATGCAGGTTAATCATTGTATACTTATTCACATCCAGGTAAAAATAAAACATAGAAAGGGGTGAGCTCAGATGCTCAGTAAGGATAACAATATAGTGAAAACTATCTTAAATAAGCATAAAAATTTAAGGAAATGTATAAGACTAAAACACAAGCCTTTTAAACATAAACATCAGAATAATATGGAAAAGATAAATAAAATAATTCCATTTAATTATTCACAAGGATATTATTCAATTCGAATAAACACATATAAAATCAATATCTAATTTCATAATTATTTAATACATAATGTCGGGCATCATAACCACATAGTCAAGGCCTCATTCAAAGACTACAGATAAGATTTGGTCAAAGCCATGTTACAAGACACTATTTTGTCTCATTAGACCTAATTATGCATTGAGGTTCTATATCGAGCTCTACCCATCACATACTACGTCTAATTCATTCCTCATATGAAAAGGTTGAGACATAACATAACCATTCGTTTTAAAACTATCCTACTAAATGTTAATACATTAACCATAAACCATGAATGGTATAAAAATAACACGTCCATAGTCAAAAATATCAAAAAACCTTCAATAAAACATGAGATATTGTATCATAATAAAATCAACTTCCAACAAGTGTAAAATCCATCAAAGGATATTGACCTAGATGAAATAAAAAAAATTTGATACAAATATCTCTTCTTATTTTGAAATAATATAAAAGTCACATAATTATGAAAGAAGACATTTATTTTGAAAATATTCTTATAATATTTTAAGGGAATCTTTGATGGTGTTATAATAGTAAACAATAGTTTCACCCACTGTATAAGTTAAAAAACATTATCTCCTTAATGTGTCGAAAAGGTCCTAAAGTACATTATTTGGAAAGCGATGAAAAGATTACTTCATAAAAATTAAAAAAAGGTTATATATGACTCTAACCCATAGTCTATTAAATAGTAAATTTGTTTTTAAATACATTTTAAAGAAACACGAATGTGTATGATAAAGAGGTCCTAGTAGATACTTATATATAAACAACCTCGAATAATAAAGAGATTGTAAAATTAACCATTACCTTTTACTTTTAATTGGTATATGGTATGTTAACCTCTAGTATAATAGTTGAATAATTGTTAATAAATTATAAAATAACCACATAAATTAATATGATATCATATACGATCTTCTAATTTTTCTTTGTTAATAATATTTTATTAGTATCATTGTTTCAGGTCTTAACTGATTCATTTTCCTTTAAATGTTTTGTTACATAAGTCATGTTTATTATGGAAAGGACATATTTGATTCATGTCTAGAATGATATTAAGTTATTAAAAATTATTTTTAAATAGTAAATGAAAATTATTCTTTAATGGTTACGATGGGGAATGAATCTAATCACGTTCCTAGAGAAGGTAATCTGTAAGTACGCATGACCGACAATACCATTATATTGATCATGAAATAATATGTAATTGGACGTTATATCATATATACAGAATAATTAACATGTTAACTTTATTATTTACATCAATTATACTCATTATAATACCCATCCAAATAATGAATTATTGAATAACAAACTACACCACGACGTGGAGACGGTAAGCTGTACATACGCATGTATGGTAGCTTTGTCATTAATAGAATGGATAGAACAATGAATATGGTTGTACCATATTTATAATAACATCATAGTATGTAGAAGGCACCATATTTACTATTTTCTTATGGAAACAATAAATAAAGAAGTAGCGGAAGAATAAAATAACATTGAAAGAGGTGATGAAATTATTACATCTTCTTTTGGTGGTTCCTTTTAATTTGATACAAAGGGCTCCTTAGGTTGGCTTTATGATAAAAGTAAGGCCTCTAGAATGAATTTTGGGTAGTTGTGAGGATATTTTAGTAGGTTTTGGCAAATCCAAATGGCTTTGGTGGTGTGATTTTAAAAGAAGGGGAAGTACCCTTTTATACTATAGGCGAGGGTCACTTTAGGAAAAGCTTTAAATATTATTCTATTGTACCATCATATTTTGTTTATAATAGATGAAAAATATTTATTTCGACAATATGGTGGGTTTGGGTAGAATAATTCTCAACCAATAGGTTTTAGACAGGTTTAGGTCAGCATATTAACCATATATTTTTTATTTAACTCTTAGTTAAATAGTTTATCTTTTACCATGTATTCTTGTATTATTATAATAAATGGTTAATAATATTACATTAAAAATAAAAGAGAACCCCAAGTCATTAATTATTGATATATATAACCATATCTAAGTCCTTTGGACGATCTTTATATTTTTATGAATATTATATCAATTAATAATATAGTATTTTTTTTAAAAACTCATTTCTTTCAATTATGACACAATTTAGTATTTGGTTTTAGTGAAAGGCATAAAAACTTTTTCACTTCTAAAAAATTTAATTAATCAACCCTAAAATTGAATATTAGCCTAGAAAAATCGTGGAATACATCAAAAGTCTCAAATTACAATTATATTAACATTTTTGATATCAATTATTTTAAATTTTCAATAATAAGGTAATTACCACATCGTCAATGTATCGTAAATAAATTTAATTATTTAATGTATAAAAATTATAAATAAAATACCATTATGTAGGACAAATTTTTTATCTTTATAAGGAATATTTATAGCCAAAATTATCTTATGTTTAACCCTATATTAAAAATGGTTTAGCAATTAAACATTGAATTTAACACTTTTACCTCTTCTTTAAATAAAATAATAATAAATATCATAATCTAATTCATGTCGACCAAAAGGATCATATTTTAATGATAAGTTTGATTTTGGTTGATATAAACTTATCCAATAGGATTAGGACACGTTTTAGTGTAATTATAATATCATTTTTACCTTTAATTACCCTATTTACTTTTATCCGTGGTTAATAAAATTCAAAAGTTACTATTCACCAAAAATATTTTCATCCAATTGAACCACATTTTACTTTCGGATTTCAACCTCATATCTCAGATTTTTTAAATTCTATTAACATATTTGTTAAAATTTCATTTTATGAAAATTTCCTAATCTGGTTAGAAGGTTGGTAAAAGACGTTAAAAGTTCAATAAATTTTTTTATTTCTAATATTATTATAAAATGACTCCAATGAATTACATTGAACATATATAGATATTATGTATCAATTTTGACATATAATAAATTTAAATAAAATAACTAATTATTTTAATAAAAGCTCAGTTTTAAATAATAATGTAGTGTTTTTCACTATTCATCAAAAATTGAAAATTTTCAGAAAAATTACAAAAATTCACCCTAAGATAATTTTGATATTCCAAATACAAAAATGAAGACCATTTTAAAAAATAAAATTTATTAAATTTTAAAAATTGTGTATTACTATTCATATCATTTATTCTTATTGGTCGTTGTGTGCTAGAACTCGAAGTTGCGTACAGTGCAAGCTATTGCATTATTCAAAGAGAACCGTACCATGGAAGCTTGGGGTGTTACATTATTCCCTCCATCAAATAATTTTTTCCTTGAAATTTCTAGTTTATTACTACATAAAAATATTTGGGTGGATCTACATCATAATTTCCTTGGGTTCCCATGTTCCATCTTCCATCTAATGGTTTCTCCGTAGAACATTTACCTGACAAGTTCTTTGGTTTCTCAAGACTTGTTCTCTAGTATCATGAATCCTGATAAGCTCCTCAAAATAAGACATATCAGGTTACAATTCTATTTTTTATAAGTGAGTAAATGCATTGGGTCAGGTGTTTATTTTCTTGAAATTGATACGTGAAACACATCATTAACTTTAGAGAGACTAGAAGGCATTTCCAAACGGTAAGCAACAACTCAAATTAATTATAGAATTTCAAAAGGTCTGATATACCTTGGACTTAATTTTACCTTCTTAACGAATCATATAACACCTTTCCATGGAGATACCTTCAAGAAAACATAATCTCCTATATAAAATTCCCAATCCTTCCTTCGGTTATCATAATATCTCTTTTTCTTACTTTAAGCTACTTTGATGTGGGTTTGGAAATTATTTACCTTTTCCATTGTTTCATCAACAAGTTCCTGACCTAGAAATTTTCTTTCACCAAAAACATTCCAAAAACATGGTGTGTGATATCTCTTTCCATATAATATTTCATATGGCGCCATCTGAATACTTTAATGGAAGCTATTGTTATAGGAAAATTATACCAAAGGTAAATATTGATCCCATATACCTTGAAAGTCAAGTGAGCAAGATCTCAACATGTATTCGAATGTTTTAACAGTCCATTCTGATTTTCCAACAGTTTGAGGGTGGTCGATGGTGCTCAAATGAATTTTAGTATCCAATTCCTTTAGGATACTTTTCCAAAATTGTGATGTAAAATGGGGATCACAATAAATAATAATTTATATGTTCTCTCCATGAAGTCTTTAAAATTCATTAATATATAATCTTCTTAACGTTAAAGTGGTAAATGTTCTCTTATAGAATGAAAATGTGTTGACTTGGTAAGATGATCAACAATGACCCGTGTTGCATTATTCCTCCTAGGATTATTTGGTATCCCAATGACAATGTCTATCATAATATCTTATCATCTACATTCAGGTATAGGAAGATGTTGCACGAATCCTCTAGGATGTTGTCTTCTAGACATTACCTGTTCAGAAAATTAATAATTCCATCATCATATACAAATTTAATCAATCTCTTAGTATTTACAGCTTTTATTTTCTTTTGAAACACTTCATCATTATTCTGATAACTTTTTATCCTTTATAGTAACGATAGTATGGAAACCATTTGAAAAAGTATTGATGTTTCACCTTCCATGATTATTCCTATATCCATATTTACTAGCTCCATAAACATAATATCCCTTTCAACTCTCATCTTATTCAAAACTCAATGATCATTTATTCTCAATGCTTTTACCACCTTATTTTCCTTCCCCGAGTAGTAGAGTATAGTGACATCATAATCCTTGAGTAGTTGAATCCATCGTTGTTACCTTATATTGAGTTATTTCTATGAGAAAATATACTTTTAACTCTTGTGATCAGTATATATCTCACATATTTCACTATAGAGATAGTGTCTCCATATCATCAAACCAAATATTTCAGATTATAATTCAAGATCATTAGTGGGATAGTTTGGATCATGAATTCTTACTTGTCCTGATGTATAGGCAATAACTCTATCATTCTAAATAAGGACACAACTAAGTCCTTTCTTTGATGGATCACTATAAATAACAAACATATCATTACCTGATGGTGGAGTTAAGATAAGTAAATTAAATAATATTCTCTTCAGCTCTTAAAAACATTCATCACACTCTTTTGTACAAATAAATTTAACCCCATTACATGTGATCTTGGTTAATGGGTTAGGCAATACGGCAAAATTTTAGATGAAAATCCGATAATAACCGTCTAAACCAATAAAACTGCATAACTCAGTTATACTCATCGGTGCTATCCATTCTTGTATTTCTCTTTTCCTTGATGGATCTACATAGATTTTATACTTAGAGACAATATTTCCAATAAAATAAATCTCTTGAACAACGAATTCACACTTTCTAAACATTCCATATAATTCATTTCTTTTAAGAGACTTTAGAATAGTGCGCAAGTGATTTTTATGATCTTCATTGATTTTAGATTATACCGAGATATAATCAACAAATACCACTACAAAGTCTTCAACATATTCATTGAAAACTCTATTCATTAGATACATGAATACATAGGGTGCATTAGTCAGTCCAAAAGGCATTACTATAAACTCGTAATGCCCATACCTCATTTGAAATGTTGTTTTTTGGAATGTATTCCTTATTCACACACAACTAATGATATCTAAATTTAAGTTCAATCTTTGAAAAATATTGAATTTTGTGATGTTGATCGAATAAATCATCAATGCGAGGTAGGGGATACTTGTTATTTATTGTTATAGCATTGATCTCTCTATAGTCAAGGAAAAACATCATCGATTTATCTTCCTTCTTAACAAAAATAATATGGTCTACCCATAGAGAAACACTTGGTCAAATAAATCCTTAATTACTCAATTACTCAAGTTATTTCTTTAGTTCCACTAATTCCACAGTGTCCATTCTATAAGGGTTCTTTGATATGGTCCATGAACTAGGAATTAAGTCAATGGAAAACACAATTTATCATTCTGGATGATGTCTAGGTAAATCCTCCAGAGACACATCAACATATTCATGAACAATAGGTACATCATATTTTAGAACATTCTTTTCCTCACGCATTATTATTGTATTCCCTTCCTCCCCAATAATTGAATTTAGTAGAGCTACTAGGGGTGGATCTAGATAAAAATCAAATGGCGACATTTCTTCTCTAAAGATATGGTACTCATTACCATAATCAAAAATTGTAATCTCATTATTCTTACAATAAATTTTCACATCATGGTCTGAAATCCAATCCATGCCAAGGATTATAACAAATTAAATAATGGGTATGACGTTGACATTAGCAGATAAAGCACTTTTTATATGCCCCAATGGGAATAGATTCAAAAAACATTATGGTAATGAGACTTCCCTTATGATTTTTGACTGACTACTTCGTTGTTAAATAAAATTGGAAATATCTAATTTTATTAGCAAAACGAGAAGATATGAAATAATTCGATAATCCAAAATAAAATAAATCATGGAAAAATTTGAGGAAACCATTAAATTACCTGCCACCATATCATTTTGATCTTCAAACATAGTAGTAGTGATTGCATAAGCTTGGCCATTCTCCCATGGCCTTTTCCGAGGTATGTTTTCTTGGAGTTTAGGAAATTTATTTTCATAATGCCCCATTTCTCGATAATTGTAGCATTCAACATGGACAACCTCTTTCTTTCCCTTGAAATCATAAGTTTGGTGTCCTTTTTCTACATACTTGTAATAGAATCCCATTCCCTTCCAGCAAGTACCAGGTTTTTTCTTCCGACATTTACCACGTGATGGAAATTCAACAGTTCCCTTATTCCCCTTATTTCCATTTCTTTAGTGTTCAAAAAATATCATCTTCTCTATCTTTTCATTAAAGTCATAAGGCATAGAGAATTTCTTTTTTATCATGATAGCACATGAAACAATATCTTTGTACGATGATAAGGATTTTTAGACTAATTCTCGATGGATAAATATTTTTAACCCATCAAATAATCATAAATATTTCTCTTTGGGTTAAGTATATAATCTGCGGCATGCCTTGATAACCTTATAAAGTTATCCTCATACTTTGTGACATTCTCATCCTCCTTTTGCCTCAGACTCAAAAATTGTATTTTCATGTCTGCTAAATGGTCAAAAGGAAATTATTTTTCTAAGATAAGTTCATTAAAATCCATCCATTCCATATTTTTTACTTCTTAATCCACTTTTGTGTTTTGAATTAATGACCACCATTGATCTACATCTTTAGTAAGGTGATAAACTTTCATGAAATTGTTTTCCCTTTCACCACTCCACAAAGCATGAAATATTTTATCTAAGGAACTTATCTATTACTTAGCTACAAATGGATTTTTAGTCCCATTTAATGTTGGTGGTTGTTTTCTCATGAAGAAGTCTAACTTTGATCCTCCGTGTTAAGGATATGGGTGATCCATACTGGTAAGGTTATTATCCATAATCTGAGTGAGTTCTCCTAGTATGGTTATAAGTTTTTAAGCACCGATTTCATTACCATCTCCACTATAATTATCTTGAGTAGGAGGGAAATACATACATAAATTATGTGCATTGATACTATTTCCATTTCTTCAACTAGGCTCCATTTCTATACAATGAAATACACTATATTTTTTTATGAGTCATAATACATAATTACAAACTATTAAAATACCTCACAAAAATTTAACAGTTTATGCATATATTCCATAATCAAAATTTTTTTGAGGAGGTATTTACTCATCAATCCTTAATATTATTTTTTAAAGAAAATGTTAATTATACTAAGCATATCCCCCAAGAGTGTCGTAACCAAGAGTCCAGTAAGGTAATTTGTTATGTACAAATATACCTTGGGTCAAGACCAAAAATACTTGTCAAGGATTTCATTGCTAGTTACATCTATACTAGAGATGCCCCTACCTGATCGTATCCAGACAGAGATGTCTTTCTTAGGAAAGTTAGAAAATATCTACATTACCAAAATTCTAGGAAGATATTATACACTAATCCTAAAATTCTATCTAAGGGTAATGTTCTCAAACCAGAGTTTTTCTAAATCCAGTTTTCAAGGATTATACTAAACTTCCTCTAATACCAACTGTAACACCCTGAACCTAGTTACCGAAATCCAGTGCATTATTACATTACATTGGAATGATCATAAGAGATCGATTATAGAATGACCGATTAGCAAAGTACCCTTGAAGTACAAGATATATACTTAAGTTTTACATTACATAATGAAATGGAAAAACAAAAACATTGTGTACCCTCTGAACACACTCATATCACTTATCCTATTCGTACAGGTTAATCATAATATACTTCTTCTCATCCAAATAATAATAAAACATAGAAAGGGGTGAGCTCAGATTCCCAGTAATTATAAAAATCGAGAGAAAACTATAATAAATAAGAATAAAAATTTAAGGAAATGTATAAGACTAAAACAAAATCCTTTTAAACAAAAACTTCAGTATAATATGGAAAATATAAATAAAATAATTCTATTTACTTATTCACATGGATATTCTACAAGTTAAATAATCACATGTAATATCAATAGCTAATTTCATAATGATGGAGTGCATAATATATGAAATCATAACCACATTGTCAAGGCCTTATTCCAAGAATACAAATTAGATTTTTTCAAGGCCTTGTGTCGAGACACTAGTTTGTATCATTAGACCTAATGATGCATCGAGGAGCTATAGCAGACTCCACCCATCACTTACTATGTATAATGCATTCCTTATATGAATAGGTTGAAACATAACGTAAACAATCGTATTAAATCTAGAATACAAAATGTTAATACTCTAACCATAAATAATGAATGGTATAAAAATCACACATCCACTGTCAAACATATCACAAAACCTTTAATAGAATATAAAAATTGTATCATATAAAAATAAACTTCAAACAAGTGTAAAATCCAACAAAAGATGTTGATATAGATTAAATTAAAACTAAATGAGGGAAATATCTGTTTCTATTTTAAAATCATTTAAAAGTCACAAAGTTATAAAAGAAAACATTTATTATGAAAATATTCTTATAATATTGTAATGAAAACTTATATGGGTTTATAACAAAGGAAAATAGCTTCCCCCTCCATATAAGTTAAAAAATTATTTCATTAATTTTTTTAAAAAAGTCATAAAGTTCCTTGTTTGGAATGTGATAGAAAGATTCATTTTTAACCATTAATAAAAATTAAAATGATGGTATAAATGAATTTAACCCATAGTCTTGTAAATTGTAAAAATGTTTTGAAATAGATTTTTAATAAACACGGATGTGGATGATAATGAGGTCCCACTAGATACTTACATATAAACAACCTCAGAAAATAAAGATAATGTAGAATTAACCCTTACCTTGTACTTTTCCATAGGTGAGGGTACGTTAACCTTCTGTATAATAGTTAAATCATTGTTATTAAATTATACAAGAACCACATACATAAATATGATATCATATATGATCTTCTAATTTTTCATTGTTAATAATATTTTAGTAGTATCATTGTTTCGGGTGTTAACTGATTCATTTTACTTTATATGTTTTGTTATATAAGTTATGTGTGTTATGTATATGATGTATTTGATTCAAATAAAGAATGATATTAAATTCTTAAACATTATTTTTTATAATATAATTAAAATTATTCTTTAATGGTTACGATGGATAATTAATTTAATTACGTTCATGGAGACAGTAATTTTTACGTACGCACGAGTGAAAATACCATTATATTGGTGGTGAAATAAAATGTAATTGGATGATATATCAAATATAAATAATCATTAAAATTTTATATTTATTATTTACATCAATTATACTCATTGTTATACACATCCAAATAATGAAATGTTGAATAAAAAACAACACCATGACGTGGAGATGGTAAGTCGTACGTACGCACGAATGGTGTCTTTGTCCTTCATAGGATGGATAGAATAATGAATATGGTAGTACCATATTTATAATAAAATCATAGTATGTATAAGGTACTAGAGTTATTATTTTGTTATGGAAACTACATAGAAATAGGAAGTGGAAGAAGAAAAGAACATTGAAAGAGGTGAAGAAATTATTACCCCTTCTTTTGGTGATTCCTTTTGATTTGATCAAAAGGACACCTTATGTTGGATTTATGATCAAGTTATGGCCTCTAGGTTGAATATATAGTAGTTGGGATGATATTTTAGTAGGTTTTGGACAAGCCAAATGACCTTTGAAGTGTGAGTATTAGAGAAGGGGAAGTACCCTTTTATAGGAGAGGTGAGGGTCACTTTAAGAAAATCTTGAAATATTATTTTATTATACAATAATATTCGGTTTATAATGGATCAAAAAGGATTTATTTCATGGATAAGGTGTGGATGGGTCTAAAACCTATCAGCCAATAGGTTTTAGACAGGTCTATCTCACCATATTAACCTTATCATTTAGATTTAACTCTTAGATAAATAGTTTAACATTTTCCATGTATTCTTGTATTATTATAAAAAAATTAATAAATATATTATAAAAATAAAAGAGAACCCCGAGTTGTTAATTATTTATATATCTAACCATATATATGTCATTTGGCCAAACCTTATATTTTTTGGAATATTATATCAATTAATAATATAGTATTTTTTTAAACTCATTTATGTCAATTTTGACACTATTTAGTATTAGGTCTTGTGAAAGTTATAAAAAATTATCACTATGAAAAAAATATATTTAGTGAACCCTAAAAAGTCATATTAACCTATATAATTCATGTAATACATCAGAAGACTCAATTTAAATTTATATTAATATTTATAATATCAATTATTTTAATCATTAAATAATAAGGTAATTACTCCATCATCATTGTGTCATACATAAATTTAATTATTTAATGTATAAAAAATACAATTATGTAGGAAATTTTTTTATATTTCTAATGAATATTTATATTTCAATTTATATAATGTATAACCATATATTAAAAATAGTTTATTTATTAAACAATGAATTTAACACTTTTATCATATCTTTAAATAAAATAATAAGAAATGTCCTAATCAAATAAAATTGGACCAAAAGGATCATATTTTATTATTAAGATTTATTTTGGTCTAAATTCACTTATCCCAAAGAATTAGGACATGTATTATGGTAATTATAATATCATTTTTACATTTAATTACCGTATTTATTTTTAATAGTTGTAAATAAAATTCAATAGTTATTATTCACCAAAAATTATTTTCATCCTATTGAACCAAATTTGACATCTTGATATAAGACGTGTCACTCGGATTTTTTAAATTCAATACATTGAAGCGGTAAAATTGCATTTCATGCAAATTTGAAAATTTGCATAGAAGGTGGGTAAAAGTCGTTAAAAGTTTAATATAATTATATATATATATATTCTTATTATAAAATGACTCCACTGAATTACATTGAACATATATTGGTATCATGTATCTATTTTGACCTAAAATAAATTTAAATAAAATTAATAATTATTTAAATAAAAAGTCGGTTTTAAATAATAACACAGTGATTGTCACTGTTCATAAAAAATTGAATGTTTTCAAAAAAACAATAAATTCACCCTAAGCTAATTATGATATTATGAATAAAAAATTTATGTCCATTTTGAAAAATTAAATTTATAAAATTTTAGAATGTGGGTATTACTATTCATGACAACTAGTTTGATTGGTCGTGGTGTCCTAGAACTCGAAGTTGCGTACAACGAAAGCTATTGAATTATTCAAAGAAAAGTGTATTGTGGAAGCTTGTGGTGTTACATAATGAAATGTTCTAATTTCCTAAAACTATAAAACTAAAATGTCATGGAAGTGTGTTGTAACAAAATAATTTCTTTGTGGAATGTATTTAATGGAATAATATGGTTGAGATTATATATATAATACTAGAGAAGAAATTAAACGAATTTAATGTTCAGTATGATATCCATTGGGGATAAATTAGGAGTTAAAAATTTCATCATTGGTTGAAAAGTTATGATTTATTATAATTTAAATGTTATATATAACATTTTATTTTATTTTTGGTAATATTTTTGGGATTAGGATAAAATAGAATTAATAAAACCCCTTAGGGATAAGTCTAAGGGTTATGTGTATCCAATGTATAATATAATTAATTTTTGGTACAATAGAGACAATGTAATATTCTTTGTAATAACATACCTATCTGGATACTATAAGCTAATGTATGTTATAGAATATAAGTACCTAGGGGTATTAACCCTGAAAATGTATTAATGTGAATTAACTCAATTAGTACTTGGTTCACATGGGTTGACTCAATAAACATTTAGTTGACAAAGAGGCCTAACTACACACATGTCTTGACACATATGGATGATATTAATTATTCAATGAGATTCCATTTTGAAACCATTATGAAGGTTTTATTTTTTTAACAACATTTATTCGTTAGATTAATACGTATGGGGGAAGAAACCAAATGTAACAATTTTTAGAAAATAAGTTTATATGATTAAATAAGTATGACATAGTTGAAGTAAAAATGTCATATGTTAAAATTGAAGGATCCATTGGATAAGAGATCCTAGTATTTGGATTTCATATTCATACACCCTAATTATTTTTTATATTTCCATATTTTTTATTTTTTATTTCTTTCAAACTCAATCATGAAAATGAATCTTACAAAACTATGTATCTAGAATCCACCATATATTATATTTGAGTATGAAAGAATAATTAAATTTTTGGGAATAAATTTATTTTTCAGTTGGGATAGAAAATTTGAGTTTCAGTATCGTACCAATTGTAGTGTTCTCAACATTATAATAGAAATTAATTATTGATAATCTTAACTATTTTCATCATTAAATGATATTCAATAATATAGTAACTTTTTTGAGGATTATTTGAAATGTATAAGGTCTTTTCCTAAAATATTTTTTTTAATGTTATGTAAACATATATATAATTGTATCCGTAACTATCTAATTTGATTTTAGGTAATGATTGTTTTTTTGGGGATAAATATTTAAGAACTAATGATTGGGGAATGAATAACTCATATGATTAATAGATGGTTGATGTTTTGGTAACTGAGGGTTGCTTAATATTTGGAAAAGTTATTTAAATAGTATTTATAACCCTGAAATTTGATATTGATATGTGGAAAAATATATCAATGATATTTTTTATAAGTATAGTTCTTTTTTGGCATTGCGATATATATTGACAAGTACATTAATTTATGATCTATTGGTTCATACATTTGAGGTATAAAGATATAGATAAATTAAATGTAATATATGATTTTCCTATGGTGTAATTTCTAATATATAGAAGTTAGTTTGGAAAAGGAATGCATTGGATAATATAGGTTTTGGGTATATAAATATCAGGTTACATGATCTTAAGAATTATTATTATTGTTTGTTGAAAGATAAGTATATTTATATATCCTAAAAGAGAAAGTTAAATGTCATATTAAATTATATTTATAGAATGATAGATATGCTAAGATTTCCCTCACCAACTTTTAATAGAGATTAATTATTCAAATTGTGAGGATGATATTATTTTAAGTGGAGAAAATTTTAATGACTTGAGATTTTTGAACTTTTAAATTTATACAATACTTGATAGCATGGGACACATGGAATATCAAAAAAATGAAAAACTAACTAAAAATAACCCTAACATATTAAAATATCATGAATAAAATAATTAGTAAATATTTAAGAATAATAATTTTTAGAAATTTTTTACATATTATTGTTTTTAATTAGTTAATATTTTAAAATAATGAATGCCTTTTGAGGAACCATTTTAAATAGTGGTATTTTATTTTACCTCAATTAATTAATCGATCATATATAAATGCTTATTATAAAAGCTAATATATAGATGTATAAATTATCCTATAAATATTCAATTATTTATTAATCAATATGAAATAACATTAAAAATAGATAAAGAGTGAAATGATAATTTTTTTTATTAAAACCTATTTTTCATTAAATATATTTTTTCATTTAAATTAAAATATATAAATTTTAGATTATTAATTTGTAAAAATATATAAATTCTTGAATCAAACATATTAATATTATTTTTGGATAAATTTATGGGTTTTTTTCTAAAAAGATTACTTTTAACAAAATATTGAAAAATAAAGTGTTTATTAATAACATGGATTTTTGGAAATAATAGATTATTTGTATGAATTAGAAGTTATATAATCCTATATACATGACCAAATATGTATTTTATAAGTTATTTAATTATTTAATGAATTTTTTTTTTCAAATTACAAACCCATTACTTACATCTTAGAAGTTAATTTTTTTTTATTTTTTTTTTGATACTATATATATTTAGTTATAAAAATTATTTCTTATCATTTTTAGAATTTGAATAAAATAAAATGGATTTAGAATTTAAAATTTTTAGGTCCTATGTTTTTAATAAGGGATTTTTGGGTGGAGATAACAGATATGTTACCCTAGGTAAAAACATGTTTCCATAGTTTTTTTAAGGATGGTTGTGTTATGTTCAAAGACCAGAACACTAAAATTTATTCAGAAAAGTAAGGAGTACAAGGGGAAATTATGGGAGTTGAAAAGTAGGAAAATTTTTATTGTCTGTAATATAATAAAGAAGGAAATATGAAGGATGTTCATTATGCCAAATAACTTCATGAGTAAATCCCATGTTGGCAGGGTCTTCGGAAATCCTGTTTACTTCATGGTAGGTGTCAGTGAAAATAAAATTGAGATTCCTGAGTGAGTTAAGACAATCAATCCATCAAGAGGTGATATTCCAAGCAAGATGAGCAACAACATTAAAAATGGCTTGCACTATAGTTGTAGAGTCACTCTAAACCAAAATTTTGTTTTAGTTGTACTTTTGGGAAAAGGAAATTGCGTGAATAACACCCATTATTTCATCCCCCAATACAGAAGAGAGACCGTAGCTTCCAATGAAACATCCAAGGATCTTATCATGATGGTCTCTAAAGATGCCGCCATAGCCTGAGGGTCATGGGTTTCCCTTTGAAGCTCCGCCCACATTTAATTTGATCCATCCAGAAGGAGGATCTTTCCAGAAAACATCAATAGTATATTTGGGCTTCAAGTAGTTTCCATGAACTCTAATGTGGTGAAGGATCTCAAAATCCATAACGGAGTTGTCGTAGTGTTCCTTTTGAATTGAGGAAGACTCTCCAGTAGCAATAAGAATACTCATTTTATCTACATTTAATCTGAATGTGTTTTTGTTAAATATAAAATCATCTCTACTATTCCAGAGGACATGAAGGATCTCCCAAACAGTTGTGAGAAATAGGTTTCCTATTTGCGGGGACACTGAGAAATAATTCGTCTTTTTTAGCAGAGAGAAAATAATGTTATCCAGATTCCATGTGCACTCAAAAAGATCATAAATGAAATGAAAAAGATCAGAAGCAATGTCAAAAGATTGGAAAATATGATTGATGTCCTCACCATGTTGATTTCACATTCTATATTTAGAACCACGTTTATTACTATAAGATTTTAAAAAATATTAGTTGGAACTTTTTGATGCACAATCCCCGAAATTAGAGAAAGACAATATTGTTTTAACCATGATTTGATGATGTTTTTTAACCTAGCTTAGATTATTATCAATGTTGGAAAAGTAGTGGTTATAAATATTTTTTAAGTCAAGCATGCCATTTTGAATAGGCTCCCAAATCAAAAGATCATCATCAATTGGTAAAGAGTAATTTTTGATAATCTCTTTAACATTTTCAGGAAAATTTTATCTTTGAGAATTAAATATATCCCTAATGGTGATGTAAGTGGAGATTGGGGTAAAAGCATTTGGCACCTCAGAAATGAGGGGGGAGCCGGTCCCATTGTCAAACCAAAAATTTAGAGTAGAGTCCTTGCTGAAAATCCATCTGGAAATTCCCATGATGGAGGAAAAAGAAGTTTTGATGGAGGGTCAAATACAAGAAGTCATATAATGATGATTACCTATCTTAAGATTATCAAAGAATCGAACCCTAAGAAAATTCATGGAGTGAGAGTTTTTATTTATAAGAGATCATATGAGTCTGGCTTGGAGAGCATCATTGAATGTTTTATGATTTTTATGCCAATGCCTTCATTCACTATAGGTTTACAATAGGTAGACCAAGGGATAGTTACCAGTTTTCTCTTGAGACTACTTCTACTCCCAATAATGTTCTTTATTGCAATATTATGATTCTTTGAAAGACCCACCGACCATTTATAGACCCTCATGGAGTAAACCAATTTAGATACTATAGTGGATTTGACAAGGCAAACTCTTCTCGCCATGGAAAGTATTTTACCATTTCCGCGAAAAAATTTCCGATGAATTTGATCAACAATGTGATGGAAATAGATGGGTGACATCCCATTATTGAAATGTTATTATTATTTAGAAAAATATCAACTCTTTTCTCTTATAAAATGTGATCTCCTCCCCTCACTTAACCTCAATAAAAAACAACCATAGACACAAAAAATATCTTTCCAACCCTGTTTCAAATCCTATAAATCATTAGGGTGTTCGTTTCATCTCAAAATACCACCAATCAATGTTATAAATATCATTACAAAGGAGACTATCCAAGAAGTGGGTATACATTCTTATCCTCTATTTATCATTTCTATATCATTTTGTTCACTTATTTTTAGTCAAAGTTATTTTTATCATCACAATATTATTATATTACAATCATAAATATAATTTTTTTATATGAAAATGATGAAAAAAACATTATCCACAATTCCCATTTCTATTAAGAAAATAAAATCTTGAATCGTGTGTTTTGAATACTAATACCTCCATAATGAAACATATTTCACGTTCGTTCTCCACTTTAAAAGGATTGAATAAATAGGTTTATTAATATATAATAATTATATTTATGAAATATTTTATATTTTTACATGAGAAAAAATATTACCCATTTTCCCTATTATAGAGAAAACAAAATCATTATCTATTTGTATGTGTGAATTGTTGCCTACATGGAATGATTGATTTACTCTTTTATTTTCCTCATATACATGAAATAATTTCCACGAGGATGTGATAAAAGAATAGATATGATGTTTATGATATCCTTATGTTTCCTATATGTGAATTTGTAAAACCCATTAATGATATGGTCATCAAATAATTATTATTATTTTAATATTTTAAAATCAGAAAACTAAGAGGAAAATGCTATATTATTTCAATGTAATGAATTTATAATAATTATATGGTCTTTATACTTATTTAAAATAGTCATATATCACACTAAAAACAACCAAATATTATTCTTCTTCTTATATTATAACTATGTTACTACTAAAACACCTCATAATCATAAATTAATCATGATATGTTCATGTTAAATTTAGTTTATCCATCTATATAATGAACTAAAGTTTTCATACATGGATATTATATCTTTTTAGATGAAAATTAATTTCATTTCACAAACCCATACCAGAGGACCATAATAGTTTAGTTAGTTTGAAGCATTGTTACACAATAATCTAATTTGGTGAAGGATGTTCAAAATAACCCATAAATATTATCCCATTTAGTACTCATATGTAAAACCATTCATTATAACCATAGTAATTGAAATATAAAAATGGGTGAGTTAAGATTCTCTATAAGGGTTAAAATGGAAAATACATAAGCATAAAATGATAATAAGGTTATGAAAAGAAAATCATGACAACTGAAGATCATACCCTTCATATCAAATATGATATACATGAGTCATGTCATAGAGATTAATAGTTCATAAGATATGAATCAATATATACTCCAATATAATGATCCATGAATGTATAACAATTTCATAAAACATGGAATTCATGACAGATAGATAAACATGTAATATATTACCATATAAGTGAAGGTGCATGTCCAAAAATGAACATGGAACTTCATGGGGACTAAACCTACTGGGCGGGACACAACACCATCCCTAGTCATAGTCTTCTTTTTGTAAGGGATCGGGTTTCCCCTTCCTCTCATAGGGTATTGGCATTCCCCATCATCCAATTTGGGACCGGGTTTCCCTATCTTCAATAATGTATCTAGCCCGTTGACTTCATTCCTTCATTATCTCACAAGACATAAATCTTTTCCCACTGATTTTTAGGGAGATATAGGTCCCTATCACCACCTAATAAAAACTAAAC
Source organism: Viscum album (assembly GCA_963277665.1). NCBI lineage: Eukaryota > Viridiplantae > Streptophyta > Magnoliopsida > Santalales > Viscaceae > Viscum > Viscum album. The sequence continues at coordinate 1,916,966,832 of OY728161.1, read as the reverse complement.
ATTTGTGTTCTATAATATCCTAATTAATTAATCATATAGAAACCCATAAAAATCAATGGGTTTCATAAACATTTCATCATTATATAACTCACGGATAAGAAACAAATTTCATAAACATCAATCTATTATAAAAATTAAATATCAAATGAAATAATTAGAATAGTATCATTGGATCATATCACTAGAAAAACATAAGTAACATAGAATAATGATATCTTATATATAAAATAATTTAGACAACTCATTTGAAATCATTCGTGAGGAAAATATCCATTATATTTTGAAAACATTGTCTTTATAAAATGTCAATAATTTTAAAAAAAATATTTTCATTGAATAAAAACTTGTAATATTTTAAGGAAATATTCATTGAATTAAGGAATCATTATAATAGGAAAATCCACTCATTCTTTATAAGTTAAAAAATAATTCCTTCTTTGTTTTTGTCGAAAAAGTCATAAAGGGCCTTGTTTGGAAAACCTCAAAAATATTCATTTCAAAACATCTCATTAAAACATAATTATTGGTAAATATTTATTTAAATATTCATAGGATAATATTTATGATCTTTTTTAAAACAATTTTAGAAAACATGTATGTGGAGGATAAATTTTCCCAAATGGAGATTTAGAACAAAACAATCCTGAATATTGATGACATTGTGAAATAAATAATCATTAATTTATAATCTGTAGAATCATATTCCCCAATAATGAAAAAATTATATGGATATGTAAATACCATATTATTTAGTATAATAATATTAAAATAAATTCATGTGTAATATATTCACCATATAAAAGAAACAAGATGTGTATAAGAAATATGTCCCACAAAAATGAAAGTGAGACATAAATACCATACCGATTTGGTGTCTTGTTAACCGTGAACCCAATGAAAAGGAGATCATAAAATGGATATGTAAATACAAATAATATTTCAGAATAATACTCATAAAATACATTCAGGGATAGTAGATAACCCTCATAAAGGAATCGAGTAGTGTATAGGGCATGTGTCCCATAGAAATAAAAGTGATATAAAAATACCTTACCTTATGTTTGACTCTCTTTTTAGTCATTAAAACCTCTTTTAAAATAACTATATGTTTATTATAAATCTACAATAGAACAATATTCATATATCTAATACTATATATGATTTTATTATGACATTATATTACCATTTTATTTATAAATTCCATGTTAATGTTATGTTTCAGGTAATATATGCACTGTATATGTTTTGAATTGTTATTATTGATAATATTAATTAGATCATTGTTTAATTATTTAAATAATTTAATACATGGTATAAAATATTATATATTCCATAGATAAATATTTATAATAATTTATAAAATATTGAAATATGAAATTGAATACACCGTTCATGGGGACGGTAGGCCGTACGTACACATGAACAATGTTTCCATTTTATTAATGTAGTAAATGATAGATATATAGATATATAAAATCATTAACATGGAAAAATTATTAAATATATATCATATAATTTTAATAAATATATCATTCATACATTCCATGTAAAGTGTTAATGAATCAAATCTTTTTGAGTAGGTGATAGTCCAAACGTCCACGAATGAAGTTATAGCATTTCCACAAAATGGAAATCATGAAACTATGTTTTATATAATAATATAAGAAGCATAAAGAAATATTTAAATCCATATATATAATATAAAAATTTATTTTTTTATCATAATTTATTACCATGAAGGGTGGTGAAAAAATGACAAACAACATTGTTTTGTGAGGAGGTAGTTCATCGTACACAAGAATAATAAGTTCATTACCAATTTAATGGAAGGGTGTGAGAGTGCAGGTATAAAACATAATATAAAAAAATATAAGTATATTTAGGATAATTATGTTATTATATAAACATTATATTTAAATAATTTATTTTGTTTAAAGATGATATAAAACAAAAACATTCATTGATGAACATTTCTTATTGTTTTGGTATCTCCTATTGATTTTCACAGAGAACTTCTTTTAATAGATTTATGTCAAAAGTAATGATTATAGGATGAAGGGAGGTATGTTTGAATAAAATATTATTAATTTTGGCTGAACCAAATGGGTTATTAATTTTTAATAAAAAAGAATAATAAGTTCATATTAATAATATAGGGGAGGGGTTTTTTTGTAATTTCAAAACAGATTAATTTATAATAAATTATATCTCAATCCAAATACATCCAAATGGAAATTTATTCAAATATAATATTTTATATAGTCTTAATCTCATCAAAAAATATATTTCATTTAAGTTTTGGTGTTATTTTAAACTTTATCATTCTGATTAACCCTTAGTTAATCCATTTTGATTTTAACTATGGTAGCCAATTTTTCAACATTAAGAGGATATGATTTTTCATTATAAAGCGACAATTAGACCATAAATGGGAAATTTAAGATATTTTATGCCATAAATCCTCCCATTATCCTTATTTAATATTTTTAGGGTTTATAAATAAATGAATAAAATAATATTTTTTTAAATATCATAAGTTTCAATTTTGATACTATTAATTACTATGACATTAAGAAAATAAATAAAAAAATACAACATAAAAAATTCATTTAACACACCCTTAAAATTTCATATTCACCTATAAATTTAGTAGATCGCTTTAATTAAATCAAATTATATATATTTTGACATTTATAATATCATTTAATTAATTGTTTCATTAATATAATAGTTACTCCAACATAATTTTGTAATTATTAATGAAAATTAATTCATCACTAAAAAGTGATATAAATTTTTATGATGTAGAGAAAAACTTTATATTTCATTATAATATAAATATTCAATCATAACTTATATTTAGACACATATTTATAATATTATAATTATAAAAAGTAAGAGTGTGATATTTTGTCACTCTTTTTTTATTTTAATTATATCAAATTAATTTTCATGGAACAATGTCCATTAAATTGATAAATTTATAAATATTGAGGTTAATGGTATAATTAACTTAATACAATAAAAATTTTGGAAAGGTTTAGGGTAGTTTTATGATATTTATAAAATTATTTTTACCCTGAATTATTTGATTTACCCTTAACTATGGTAATGAAAATTAAAAAATTATTATTCATATTGTTAAAAAATAAATGGGTCCTAATAATTAAATTTAGACCTTATGATTAAAAACCGGGAATTAATTTTTCAAATTTAAATTCACATAATATTCTTTTATTATTTAAAAAATATTCATGTAAAGGGGATGAAACAATAGGTCTTTAATGCGAAAACGGTTAAAATATTGATATATTTTTATATCCGTATTTAATATAAAATTGATTAAAATGGCCTTTATTGGATTAAATGATAAAAAATGATCTAATTATTATTAAAAATTAGACAAAAATATAATTTATTTCTATAAATTATTTTGAAGAAAAAGCTGTTTTATAATATAATTCAGTATTTCTCACTATTCATCAAAATATGAAACTTTTTCGAAAAATACCAATAACACAACCAAAGTAAATTTTGATACCAAATATTAACATAAAATTTTATTTTGTAAAATATAATTTATTAGAGTATCAAAAATAGGATTTAAAATAAGTGCGACATCAAAGCGTAGAAAAAATGCCTTTTTAGAAAAATACTTCTTTTATACATAAAATTAGATTTTTTATTATATCATGCCTAGAAAACACGTAATATGAATTTTTATCATTAAATGTAATATATTATAATTACATTTCGTTTACATATTTCTATAATAGTGATCTATTTATTTATTTGTATAAACACCTTAGTGTATATTTTTATAATTTCATAGAAAAATATTTCTATTTATTTTTAAAAAGGATTTACGTCTATTTAAAATTAATTGTTCAAATATATGTGTAAACCATAATTTCCAAATTTAATTAATCCAATTAATACTATCTATTATAACTGATTGGTTAGTCTTTTATTATTTAAATAATTATAATAGTAAAATGACGTGTCATAGAAACTCAGTTTTGTGTTTAAAATAAATGAATCTTGTGTTATGTGTAACACAAGTCATCAAATAAATCAAATTATTTATTTTTTAAAAATATATTTCATAAAACTATTGGGGTATTACATTATACCCCATTAAAATGAAATTGTCACTCAAAAATTTTCATTTTAATACAAGCAAATGATGATACATCTACCTCATTGTATCCTCATGATACCACACAACTTCTTAAAATTGGTGGTCTTATCCATAAAACATTATCTAGGTGAGGGGTATTATTTTATAGAACATTATCCCTATGATCCCAAATTTCTATGATTTTCTCTTCACATGAAGGATCTTGATCCTATAGTATAACCTCTAAGTTTAGTACATGTGATGAATTAGGTATATACATTCTCAGAAGAGATACATAGAACACGTCATGAACATAATGGAGAATTGGTGTAAGAGTAAATGGACTGTGTACCATTCTAATATAATCAAGAATTTAAAAAGGAAATGGTATCCCTATAATTTTAAATTTCACTTCAAAAATCAAATGTGGATGTTTGAGAATTTCTTTATGGGTAACCGACATCGTAAAAATGAATAATAAAACTCCATTTTCAAAAAGCATTGGAAAAATAATGATTATCCAAAGTAACTCATAACTTGGTTTCCAAAAAGGAGAACGTAGGTGGAATGTGAAAACATGGACATATAAGATAAAACTAACCATAAATATGGGATGGAGAGTGATATATAACATCGTTAGTAGAAAGATAATGATCATATATCCATAACTCAAATATCCTTAAAAATTTTCATTGATATCATCAATATATGATAACGGGACAAAATTATATTTCCTAGAACATTTTCCTAAGGTTGAATAATTTACATTAGGAGATATTCATTCTTGATTTTAGCACAATCCCACCCTTTATTGTTCCTTGATTAATTTCCACTTTATAATTTATTCCAAGAATTAAAGGTGAATTTTTCATTCCTAAAGTAGTCGTATATCATGGGATCTATAATTATTCTAGTTGTATTTATCACAATAAAATGGGTTTAAAATGTTATCCAATATGCATAAATCCTCATATGGTGATATAATTATTTAATCTCTAAAGCCTTATTCAATTTTTAACATAAAACATCTCATATATGGATAAACTTGAAAATAGTTTGAAATTATAATGGCCAAAAATTTCGAATGAAGGTAACTAAATTTATAAAAAATAGTTTAACATTGAGCCCCCATATATCATAAAGTAGATTTTGTTTTTTTTATATCCTAAAAATGTGGGTACCTTTGTCATGTACTCTACTAAAGCTTGATAATAATTTAAATTTATGGAAATACTTATTGAAAACATTGATTCTTACTTATTCCAGTGATTATGGGATATATTACCTAAATCAAAAAATACTATAAACATTATCAATGATATCAAATATACTTTGTCAACAGTTCATTAATCAATTGTAATGTAATCATTACTGTTCAATTTACTTTATTCAATTATCATAATCATAACATCAAAATAATAATTGGGACCATAATTCCCCAAATTATGTGTATCTAATGAATATCACATTTCAATAAAATCACTTTTGTAGTCTACCAAAACCATTCAACATATTATTGTAAATCCTTATGGAAAAACATAAAATAAACAATACTTGTACATTTCACAATTTATATAACATAATTTGTGAATCCAAAGACATAAACACTATAATTATTTCACTCCATCCATAGGCCAATAGCAATGACACCATATCCTATTACTCAATACCTCTTTCTTTTCACATTTTTCTAGTAGTCTCCTCATCATCAGCAATATAAAAATTACATGTACCACCTTTCTGATAATACTCATGAGTAGTCCACTTAGGACATAAAATATCATAATTCATATTCCTTCCATATTTATAAAATTTATTAATTTATTGATCCTTAGGGATTATAATATTCCCATCCATTTCATAAACTAAAATTTTCATTTTCGCTTTCCAGTTACTCATTTGTGTCCATGTTTTATACAGTCATAACATCTTCTTATCCCCTATGTCATCTATTTCTGTGATTCTTAACACATTATTAACATAAAGATAACTGAATCTTATTTCTTCTGAGGTATCCAATACAATAAATCTTAGTAAACTATTTCTTTCTCTTCCCAAGTGAGTACGAGAGAGGGTGAAGGTACATGTTGTTAATCATGTTCCATGAAAACTAATTAGGAATGATCATAACATCCTTCACTCTAGTGATCATCCCATTTGGCTACTTATTATAAAATTTTTCGTCACATTCAACATTAACTATAAGGCCCCGACCTTAAACCTTACTTAATCTTGAGTTATTACAAGATTACACATTGAGGATCTTTTCGGGTTTAGAGTTTTATAGAATTCATACATAAAACTTGCATTACATTCCACATATAAACAAAGTGGTTACATAAAGATAGTATTCATTTTTCCCATCAATGGAAACATATTTAAAATAAAACATGGATTCATTCTTGACACTTCCTTGACACTATCATCATATCATGTTCTTTTCCGTTGACCTGTGAAAAACATTTCAAAAAAACTTGTGATGAGCATAAAAAGCTCAGTATGGGTTATAAAAATATGGAAAGGAAACATATTTTCATATATACATAACAATGAAATCATACATTACCCATAAAACATAATCACTTTAACATACCTCATCAAATCATGAATAAATCATATAAATCATAAGACGTAAAGGTAACATGAGGCATTCATAACATTCTTACGTAGGGAGTAACCCTCTTGGTTACGTTTGGAATACCCATCACAGTATATTCCCTAAATCTCTTCAGAGAAACCTTAACGTTTCACTCCTTCGCGTTACCCATTGCATTAGAGAGCAATATCGGGCTCACCCGCCCTTAGTTTATCACGGAACCACCCGTCTTCATAATAATGCCCACGAACCTCAACATAGTCGTATCACATAAAACATGCATAAAGGAAACATAACATTTCAACCATTCAATCAAAAGATATCAATACAACACATTGATATAAAAACATTATGAAAACAATTTTCAATACCAAAATAAAAGAAAATTAAAACATGGTATTTATTTTTCTTTTAAAAAGAAGGTATGGTTTGTAGAGGAAGCCAAAACTCAAATAATTGTCACGGCGGCGGAGAAGTCGTTGTCGCCGCATACATACGACAAAAACATTCCCGTTTGTCGTTTAGTAAATGCTTCGTATAAAAAATATTCCTTTTGAATAAACGTAAAATTCAAAGGGTTTTATACACCATATAAAATAAGGTTGTGTATAAAACAAAATATGCCTCAATGAAAGAAGATTGAGACGAAGTCCCATACCTCGGGTCCGAATTGACTCGGTCGTTCTTTAATCTCCTGAATAATAAACTTGAGTTAATTTCTACTTGTTTAAGAACCTTTTTCAAGTTCATTATTTCTTTTATATCACTTATTTCCATGTCATGAACACTATGTAATTATTTAAGTTAATAACGGTCGTTTTAACGATCATTGGTACTTGAGTCAAAAATAAGCGCTTTATAATTACAATTTGTTCATGTATCCATTATATCCAGAATGGTATTAATGATGTAGATATCATATATGTCATATATATCCAGTACATGCATGCATTTATAATATTACATAATCATTTAGAGGTAAGAAATGAAATGCACTGTTCATGGAGACGATAAGTCGTACGTACGCATGAACGCTACTTTCATTTCTATTTCATATTTTATAGAATGGAATCATAATGATATAAAGGTATATTATAATTCCAGTGTAATATCATATATAATATCATAACTCCATCCTTTATACATCCACCATATGATATTTAATGAATCAAATCACATTGAGGGGGTGGTAGTCCGCACTTCTTTAAATGAAGATATCGTGTTTACCCATAATGGGAACCATAAAGGTATACCCAAAATGAAAAATTCAGAAGCTTAAGGAAAACATAAAAATATTATATATCATATATAAATATAGTGACATCTTAATGGCCACCTTTGAAGGTGTTAAAATAATGTTGAACAATCATCGTTTCGTGAGGAATAAATTCACCATCCACGGAAACAGTATGTCCTTTAACCATTAGATTTAGGTGTGTGTAATTGTTGCTCAAATCCTTCTTATAACAACATCATAGAATATTGAATATACTTTATTTGTTACAAAATAAATGAATAAAAAGAGTTTAGGGGGTTAGAGAAGCAAAATAAAACAAAAGGACTCATGTGAAGGCATTACCTTAAAATCGGGTAACTCCCTTTGGTTTGAGCTCAAAGGATTCCTTGGGAAGACTTCTGCCCAAAGTGAGGCTTCAAGGAGTACGAGAGGGAAGTGGAGAGACAAAATTTGTAGGGTTTGGCCGAGCCAAAGGCTTTGGAAGTGTGGGTATGGAGGTAGAGGTGGGGGCCTTTTATAAGAGGAGAGGGCGGGCACTCTTGGAATGTAAAGAAATGTTACTTTATTTTCAAATGGGTTTCAGATTTTAAAGGTCCCACATTGATATAATTAAAGGATAAGGTGATAAGGGTTTAAAATATACCCACCCAATAGGTTTAGGACATGTTTAGGTCCTGATTTTACATTATCTTTCCATTTTATTTAAATTGTCAAATAATGAGGTCATCGCTACATCATCATGATGTCATAAATAATTTAATTTATATAAAGTCTAAAAATTATGAAAAAATACTACGATGTAGGAAATATTTTTATCATTCCAATTAATATTTATAGTCTAAAAATCTTCTACTTAGACAAAATTAAAAATATTTTACTTAGGTGATACATTCTTTGTCACATTTAACATTCTTTACAAAATAAAAAGATAAAAAAGTCACTTTCTCACAAAAGTAATTTCATGGGGTCTCCATGTTTGGCACAAGTCATACCATGGTCGTCCATTAGACAACCAGTAGTATTAGGACACATTTTGGTGTCATTTTGTATTATTATGATATTATTTAATTATCCTTAACTACCCGATTACTCATTAATCAAGATAATTAACGATAATTACCGTCATTACTATTCATAATGCCCAAAAACAAAAGAGTATTAATTACATAATTTGGACCTTCTGATTCCAAATATGGAATCCATTTCACCAAATTCCAAACACATAAATTTCCATAATTGATTTAAAAATAATTCCCGCTGTCAAAACAAATAGCGGGTTTTTTTTAAACAATATCAATGAAAAGTTTGGCATTAGTTTATGACCAATTTCAAAGTGAAATTAATCCTAATGACCACAATTTGATTAAATGGTAAAAATATATTCAGATTACACTTTAAGACCAATTAAAAATATAATCTAACCATATAATTAAATTAAATGAAAAAGCAGTTTTGATGTAAAATGCAGTATTTTTAACTATTCATTTAAAAATGAACATTGTCAGAAAAATACCAAATATTTATCCAATGTAAATTTCAATGTCCCGATCATAATGAATATGTTTATTTTGACAAATATAGATTATAAAATTGTCAAATGTTTGATTTAAAAATGGTTTATTGTCAAAAGGCAGTAAAACAATATTTTAAGAATATTAGTGTATTACATGCATAAGATTGGATTTATTTAATTTTAAGCCTCTAAAACACTATCTAATTAATTAATAGACATAGATAAAAATATTTATTATTCATTACATACTTGGGATGTTACATCCCTCCCCCCTTTATAAAATTGCATCCCCACAATTTATTTACTTATCAAATAAAAGGGGGTACTAATCCCTCATAGCATTTTCAGATTCTCATGTTGCCTCTTCCATCATGTGGTTTTTCCACAAAACCTTTACCTGATTAATCACCTTATTCCGTAACACTTGCACCCTATGGTCAAGAATTTGGACAGGTTGTTCTTCATAAGATAGGTTCTCTTCCAGCTGAACTATCTCTGGACTCAAAACATGAGATGGATCTGGCATGTACTTTCTCAGCATCGAAACATGAAAAACATTGTGTACCTGAGATAAACTCAGAGGTAAAGCCACTCGGTAAGCAACTGATCCAACTCTCTCCAGAATTTCATATGTTCCAATGAACCTTTGACTCATCTTTCCTTTCTTACCAAATCGCATCACACTATTCAATGGTGATACTTTGAGAAAAACATGATCACCTACCTCAAAAGAGAGATCCTTCCTCCTATTGTCTGCATAACTCTTCTGCCTACTCTGAGCTGTTCTCATGTGTTTCTGTATCAGCTGAACTTTTTCTGCCAACTCTTCTACCAATTCTTGTCCCATTAACTTCCTTTCACCCACTTCATCCCAGAAAGCTGGAGTTCGACACCGCTTCCCATATAATGCCTGAAATGGTGCCATCTGTATACTAGAATGAAAACTGTTATTATATGAAAATTCAACCAAAGAAAGATGTTGGTCCCAACTTCCTGTATAATTCATCAAACAAGATCGTAGCATATCCTCCAAGGTCTGAATTGTTCATTCTGACTACCCATCTGATTGAGGATGAAAAGCTATACTAAAATTTAATTCAGTACCCAACGAAATTTGAAGGCCTTTCCAAAAGTTAGAAGTGAACCTGGGATCACGGCCAGATACAATAGAGAGAGGAACTCCATGTAACCTGACTATCTCTTTAAGATACAAATGGGAAAGTTGATCTAGGGAAAAAGTATCTTGTATAGAATGGAAATGAGCAGATTTGGTCAAGCGATCAAAAATAACCCAAATTGCATTATTACCTCGAGATGTCTTTGGTAATCCCACAAAAAAGTCCATGGATATATTCTCCCATTTCCACTCTGGCACTGGTAAAGGCTGAACCATCCCTTTCGGTAACTGCCGCTCTGCTTTAACCTGCTGACAAGTCAAACACTTCACAGTAAAATCAGCAATATCTCTTTTCATTCCATCCCACCAGTAATACTCCCGAAGATCTCTATACATCTTAGTACTGTCTGGATGAACTGAAAACGGAGAACTATGAGCTTCACATAACAACTCTCTCTTCAACTGTGAATCACAAGGTACACACAATCACTTCTCAAATCTCAAAACTCAATCATTATCAATGTTGAATTCAGGAAACTTACCTTTTTGAACCAGCTCTACCTTTTTCTGCAACTCGCTATCTTGCTTCTGTGCTTGCTTGATTCTGTCTGATAGAGATGATCTCACTGATACCTGAAACAAAAAAGAAGAACATCCTGCACCAACAACTTCTATGACAAAGTTCATCAAATCCTTAACCAAAGGATAACGTTCCAAATGCAACATTTCTAATGAAGCATTACTTTTTCGACTCAAAGCATCAGCCACTTTATTTTATTTTCTTGGATGGTAATGAATTGTACAATCATAATCCTTGATTAATTTCAGCCATCTCCTCTGTCTCATGTTTAACTCTTTCTGAGTGAATATATACTTTAAACTTTTGTGATCGGTATATATTTCACACTTTACTCCATACAAATGATGCCTCCAAATTTTTAAATAAAAAACAACAGCAGCTAATTCGAAATCATGTGTAGGGTAATTTACCTCATGAGTTTTCAACTGACGTGAAGCATAAGCAATTACCTGATCATTCTACATTAGAACACAACCAAGTCCTTTCAATTAAGCATCAATGTATATAACAAACTCACCATTCCTGGAAGGTAGTGCCAAAACTGGAGCATTCACCAATTTTTTTTTTCAATTCCTGAAAACAATCATCACATTCTTTTGTCCAGATAAACATAACACCCTTCCGAGTTAGCTTAGTCATTGGACTAGATAACCATGAAAAATTTCTAACAAACCTTCGGTAATAGCCTGCCAAACCAAGGAAACTACAAATCTCTATTACATTTGTGGGTCTTGGACATTCTTCAACAACCATTGTTTTTGCAGGATCAATGGTTATCCCATCTTTAGAAACAATGTGACCAAGGAAAGAAATTTGTTTCAACCAAAACTAACACTTGATGAATTTTCCATTCAGTTTCTTTTCTTTTAAGGTTTGCAAGATAACACTTAAATGTCTTTCATGCTCCTCTATACTTTTATAAAACACCAAAATATCATCAATGAAAACCACCACAAACTTATACATGAACTCATGGAAAATTCTATTCATTAAGTCCATGAATACAACAGGTGCATTGGTTAGCCCAAATGGCATTACTACAAATTCATAACGGACATATCTTGTATGGAACGCGGTCTTCGGAACATCTGCTTCCTTTACCTTCAGCTGATGGTACCCTGATCTCAAGTCAATCTTTGAAAAATATTGAGCTCCCTAGAGCTGATCAAACAAATCATCAATATGAGGAAAAGGATATTTGTTTTTAACAGTGATGTTATTCAAGGCTCTATAATCAATGAAAAGTCTCATAGAACCATCTTTCTTTTTAACAAAGAAAATAGGAGCACCCCATAGTGATGTGCTAGGTCGAATGAAACCTTTATCTAATAACTCCTACAATAGTTTCTTTGACTCTAAAAGTTCAACTTGAGCCATTCGATAAGGGGGTTTTGAAATTGGCTTAGCATCAGGAATTATGTCAACAATAAATTCAACTTCCCAATCTAGTATTATTCCAGGCAACTCATCAGGAAAAACATCAGGATACTCATTTACCCCTGGCACATCATTAATCCGAACAATTCCTTTATTTTCCATGATGTGTGCAAGGTAACATTCATTTCCATCTTTTACAAGTTTATAGGCCTCTTGATATGTTATCAACAGTAAGGGTTCATTCTTGTACACAAACTGAATGTCTTTCTGAAAAGAAACTTCGTTAGCTCTACAGTCAATCGTAGCTTGGTAAATAGAGAGCCAATCCATACCCAGGATAACATGAAACTCTACTAGAGGTAGAACAATAAGGTTTGCAAGTAGTTTCTTTCCACAGATAAGGATCGGAAGATTATAATAAATTATTTTTTCCTCAACATTTTCCCCAAGTGTTTCTACCACAAGTTCAGGAGTCATTTCTTGAGATGGTATTCCCATTTTACTAGAAAAGGTTTCAGAGATGAAAGAATGTGTAGACCCCAAATCAAACAACACACTGGCATAATCTGAAAAAACAAACAACGTTCCTGATACAACATCATTTGATGGCCCAACATCTGCTGAAGTAGTTGCAAAGGATTTCACCACCCCTTTCTTCTTGTAGTCTAACTGCTTCACATCACTCAAGCTCTTTGTCGAACACTCGTTTGCATAGTGACCCATATCATTGCACTTAAAACATTTCACTAACTATAAATAATATTTGGTCTTACATTCACCTTGATCCTTTTCAGTGCAATCACGAGCCTTATGTCCCATATTACCACATCAGTAGCACTTTTCAGAATTCAGAAGATATTCCCCAGCATGCCTTTTCCCACATTTATCACAAACTGGAAACATAGTTTTCTTACCATCAGAATTTTTTGAAGAATTCTTACCCTTCTACTACCACTTCGGTCTCTTCTTCTAATTGTTGTTATAGAACACTTGATCATCATCAAACTCCATTTCCACCTTCTCAGCACATCGAACAAGCTTTTCATAACTTTTAAACTCACGAGAAGCTAATGCCCTTTAATATTTTGGCTTTAATCCTGAGTAAAAACGATTGATTTTACTATCAAGGTCTCAGATAAAATTTGGATTATACCTTGCCAATCGAGTGAACCTTTCTTCATAGGTATCCAATGAGTCTTCCTCTTTCCTAAATTCCAAGAATTTCTATTCCATCCTAATTCGAACAGCCTTAGGAAAATACTTCTCAAGAAACATACCTTTGAATTCTTCCCAGTCAAGAGCATAAATCTCATCGGCGTCCCAGATATTTTTAACCGTAGACCACCACTGATCTGCCTCACCCTCCAAACAGTAAATAGAAAGACTAACCTTTTGATTGTCTGAACACCCCATGGAATCGAAAATCTTATCCAGTTCTTTAATCCACCCTTCAGCTAACATAGGATCAGATGTCCTCTGAATGATAGGGGATGTTTCCTCATGAATTGTTCAACCACTGACATGCTCCTCTGCGGTTGATCTGGCTGATCTCATGCATGGATACCACCACCATGTATCGCTTGAGTCAACTGCACCATTACTGTGACAAACTGTTCAGTTCCAATTCCGACCATCTCGGGATGCTGGTTCGGAAGGTTATTTCCTTCTGTATGCCTTCCTAGCACTACTTCCCTATTTCCTCTGCGAAAAACCATTTTGAACAAACATCTCTTAGATGAAGCAACATGGTAATCTTCAAATGCTATATCACTTCAAAAACAAATATTTTTTGGATAATCATTTAAAAGAATTCAAACTTCTAAAGTTATCTAAACCGACCTCTGATACCAACTATAAGGCTTCAGCCATAAACCTTACTTAATCTTGAGTTATTACAAGATTACACATTGAGGATCTATTCGGGTTTAGGGTTTTAGAGAATTAGAACATGAACCTTGCATTACATTCCACATATAAACAAAGTGGTTACATAAATATAGTATTCATTTTTCCCATAAATGGAAACATATTTAAAATAAAACATGGATTCATTCTTGACACTTCCTTGACACTATCATAATATCATGTATCTTTCCATTGACCTGTGAAAAACCTTTCAAAAAAACCTGGGATGAGCATAAAAAGCTCAGTATGGGTTATAAAAATATGGAAAGGAAACATATGTTCATATATACATAAAAATGAAATCATACATTACCCATAAAACATAATCACTTTAACATACCTCATAAAATCATGAATAAATCATAGAAATCATAAGACATAAAGGTAACTTGAGGCATTCATAACATTATTACGTTGGGAGTAACCCTCTTGGTTACGTTTGAAATACCATCACAATATATTCCCTAAATCTCTTCGGTGAATCCTTAACGTTTCACTCCTTCGTGTTACCCAATGCATTGGAGAGCTATATCGGGCTCACCCGCCCTTAGATTATCATGGAACCACATTTCTTCAAAATAATGCCCAAGAACCTCAACATAATCGTATCACATAAAACATGCATAAAAGAAACATAACATTTCCACCTTTCAATCACAATATTTCAATACAACACATTGATATAAAAACATTATGAAAACCATTTTCAATACCAAAATAAAATAAAATTAAAACATGGTATTTATTTTTCTTTTAAAAATAAGGTATGTCTTGTAGAGGAAGCCGAAACTCAAATAATGGTCACAGCGGCAGAGAAGATGTTGTCGCCGCATACGTACGACAAAAACATTCCCTTTTGTCATTTAGTAAATGCTTCATATAAAAAAGATTCCTTTTGAATAAACATAAAAGTATAAGGGGTTTATACACCATATAAAATAAGGTTGTGTATAAAACATAATATTCCTCAATGAATGAAGATTGAGACGAAGTCCCATACCTCGGGTCCAACTTGACTCGGTCGTTCTAAAATCTCCAGAATAATAAACTTTAGTTAATTTATACTTGTTTAAGAACCTTTTTCAAGTTCATTATTACTTTTATATCACTTATTTCCATGTCATGAACACTATTTAATTATTTAAGTTAATAACGGTCGTTTTAACGATCATTGGTACCTAAGTCAAAAACAAGCCCTTTATAATTACAAGTTGTTCATGTATCCATTATATCCAGATTGGTATTAATGATGTAGATATCATATATGTCATATATATCCAGTACATTCATGCATTTGTAATATTACATAATCATTTAGATGTAAGAAATGAAATGCACCGTTCATGGAGACGGTAAGCCGTACATACGCATGAACGCTACTTTCATTTCTATTTCGTATTTTATAGAATGTAATCATAATGATATAAAGATATATTATAATTCCAGTTTAATATCATATATAATATCATAACTCTATCCTTTATACATCCCACATATGGTATTTAATGAATCAAATCACTTTGATGGGGCGGTAGTCCACACTTCCTTAAATGAAGAAATCGCGTTTACCCATAATGGGAACCATAAAGGTATGCCCAAAATGAAAAATACAGAAGAATAAGGAAAAAATAAACATATTATATATCATATATAAATATAGTTACATCTTAATGGCCACTTTTGAAGGTGTTAAAATAATGTTGAACAATCATCGTTTCAGGAGGCATAAATTCACCATCCACGGAAACAGTATGTCCTTTAACCATTAGATGTAGGTGTCTGTAAGTGTTGCTAGAATCCATCTTATAAAAACATCCTAGTATATTGAAGATACTGGAGTTTTTACAAAAGAAATGAATAAAAAGAGTTTAGGGGGTTGGAGAAGCAAAATAAAACAAAAGGACTCATGTGAAGACATTACCTTAAAATCTTGTAAGTCCCTTTCGTTTGAGCTCAAAGGCTTCCTTGGGAAGACTTCTGCCCAATGTGAGGATTCAAGGAGTAATAGAGGGAAGTGGAGAGACAATATGGGTAGGGGTTTCCTGAGCCAAAGGCTTTGTAAGTGTGGGTAAGGAGGTAGAGGTGGGGGCCTTTTATAAGAGGAGAGGAGGGGTACTCATGGAAAGTAAAGAAATGATACTTTATTTTCAAATGGGTTTCGTATTTTAAAGGTCCAAAATTGATATATTCGAGGATAAGGTGATAAGGGTTTGAAATATACCAACCCAATTGGTTTAGGACATGTGTAGGTCTTATATTTTACATTATCTTTCAATTTTATTTAAATCGTCAAATAATGAGGTCATCACTGCATCATCATGATGTCATAAATAATTTAATTTATTTAATGTCTAAAAATTATGAAAAAAATACTATGATGTAGGAAATATTTTTATATTTCCAATGAATATTTATAGTCTAAAATATTATCTTCGTAGACGAAATTAAAAATATTTAATTAGGTGATACATTCTTTGTGAATTTAACATTCTTTAAAACATAAAAAGATAAAAAGTCACTTTCTCACAAAAGTGATTCCATGGGGTCCCCAAGTTTGGCACAAGGCGTCCCATGGTCGGCCATGAGACAAACAGTAGACTTAGGACACATTTTGGTGTCATTTTTTATTATTATGATATTATTTTATTATCCTTAACTACCCGATTACTCATTAATCAAGATAATTAAAGATAATTACCATCGTTACTATTCATAATGTCCAAAAACAAAAGAGAGTTAATTACATAATTTGGACCTTCTGATTCCAAATATGTAATCCATTTTACCAAATTCCAAACACATAAATTTCAATAATTGATTTGAAAATAATTCCCGTTGTCAAAATAAATAGCGGGTTTTTTTGAAACAATATCAATGAAACATTTGGCATAGTTTATGACCAATTTCAAAGTGAAATTAATCCTAATGACCACCATTGGATTAAATGGTAAAAATATATTCATATTATAATTTAAGACCAATTAAAAATATAATCTAACCATATAATTAAAATAAATGAAAAAGAAGTTTTGATATAAAATGCAGTATTTTTCACTATTCATTTAAAAATGAACATTGTCAGAAAAATACCAAAAATTTATCCAATGTAAATTTCAATGTCCAAATAATAATGAATATGATTATTTGGACATATATAGATTATAAAATTGTCAAATGTTTTATTTAAAAATGGTTTGCCATCAAATGGCAGTAAAACAATCTTTTAAGAATATTAGTGTATTTCATGCTTAAGATTGGATTTATTTTCATTTTAAGCCTCTAAAACACTATCTAATTCATTAATAGACATAGATAAAAATTTCTATTATTCATTAATTACTTGGTATGTTACATTAACTCAATTCATTATAGTTTCCTTCATTGAATATAACTAGATATCATAGTGTGAGAAACACTTATCACATTAGAAAACCACATAATTATGAAATATCACACTTAGTATTTTTAAATAATGAAACCTTTCTTAATCTAGGACACCATGGGTTTATCCTTAGATATATCTCAAGAAATATCCTTATAAATATCCAAAAGGATCTCACTAATGTTTTCTCATAGGAGTTTCCTAAGGTTGACTAAACCTTTTCTCTAATACCAACTATAACACCCTAGGATTTTAATACATTGATATTCCATCATTTTTTATGAATATTCATCACATTGTAGAAACACATGATTGAGGCCGATAATAGATTAGTACCTTTTTAATCTTATAACACATTCATAAAATTTGGTGAAAGGTCTTCAATGTTCCCCATAATAATATTCCCCTTTAGTAATCCTACTTGAAATAATTATTTATAACCAATGTAATGGAAACATAATAAAGGGAGAGATTAGATGCCCAATAAGGTTAAACATGGAAGATACCTATGGATCATATGGTAATAAGGGCATGATATCATGATTATAACATCTTAATATAATACCATACATATCAAAGACCATATAAATGGTTCATGGAATATAGATTAGTAGTTTATAAGACATGAATCATAACATAATCAAAGTACACGATCCATGAAATTACAATAATGTAATAAGACATGGAATTTTTTTAGGACACATAAATATGTAATATAATTCCTTGTATGTTAAGGCACACTGACAAAAACTAATTGGGGACTTCATTGGGACTAAACCAATAAGGTGAGACACACAACCATCCACAGTTTCAGTCCTTTCCTTATAAGGGATTGGGTTTCCCCATAATAACATAGTGGATTATGTTTACCCATCTTCCCATAGTGGTTTGGGTTTCCCCATATTCCCATAGTGGATAGGGTTTCCCCATATTCCATAATAGATCATACCCACTGAATTGTTTCTATCATTATACCAAATGTGACAACTCAGTCCCAGTGACAGCACAACCACCCCGCCTTAACATGGCTGTCGGGTCCTAGCCTACCAGATACCACCAGTTGCCCCCGCAGACACATGGGGCCCACCCCAGGGTCCACCCACATGCCCGAACGGGTCATCTGACTAATGATTGTCCCTACAGGCCAACACATGTCCTTTATAGTGTGTTTTTCCCTCACTCACACACATCCTAAGAAACTTCCCAGGAGGTGCACCTTCCTTTTTGGGAGCCTGTATGATTAGAACTCCATAGTTAAGCGTGCTTGGCGGGACATATATATATATATATATATAAATATATATATTTACAGAATGCATTGGAGGGAGATATAGGTCCTGGAAACCACATAATAAAAATAGTTCTTATGTGTTTAACCAGAACATAATTAAGTCATCATATCATAACCCATTAATATAGATGGTTTTCAAAAACATTTCATCATAATATAACCCATGGAAAAGAAACATATTTTATAAATATGAATCTATCACAAACATAAACTATTACTAGAAAGAATAATAATAGTGTAATTGGATCATATCCCCAATAAAATTATGTAACATAAAATAATTTTATTTTATATGGAATAAAATTTTGTGACATCACTTGAAATCATTTTTGAGAAAACTATCCTTTTTTTTTCAAAAAAGTTCCCAAATTTCCATGCAATTTTAAAAGAAAAAATTTTATTTGAAAAAAAACCTTAATTATTGTGTGGGAAACAACAAGGCATTAAGGCATCATGAGGTGGAAAAATACACTCATGATATAAAATAAAAAAAATTCATTTCATGTTTTTTCCAAAAAAGTCATAAAGAGCCTTGTTTAGAAAAATCACCAAAAATATTTTTTTCAGAAAATTTCACAAAAAGATAGATATAGGTTAAAATATATTAAAATATTCATAGGATAATAGTAAAAAAAATTAAAATTTTTTATAATAATGTAAATGGGATATAAATATTCCACAATATAGATTTAAAATGAAACAATTTTGAATACTGATGGGATTGTGAAATAAATACTAATAATTTTAAAATCAGTATAATCATAAGCACCATTAAAGAAATAATAACTATATTCATATTAAAATACCACAATAGTATATATAATACTCATAAAATACATTCATAGTCTATATATACAACATGTAGAAGAAACAAGTAGTGTACAAGGCATGCATCCCATAGAAATAAAACTGAGGAATTAACCCCTTACTGATTTAGTAACTTTTGAACCATAAAAGCCATGAAAAGGAGAAAATAAAATGGATATGTAAATAACCATAATTATCAGGTTAAAAATCATAAAATAAATTCATGTAAAATATCAACACCACACTAAATAATCAATTAGAGAATAAGGAACGTGTCCCACAAAAATAAAAGTGTGACAAAATATCTTACCTTGTGTATTGACTATAATTGTAGTAATTAAAAACTAATGTATAATAAATATAAGTTAATTATACATAAAACAAGAAACTATATTCATATATCTAATAATATATAAGATTGTATTATGAAATTGTGTTACCCATTTATTAACAATTAAATGTTAATGTTACGTTGCGGGTAATATCTGCGTTGTATATGTTTGGAGTTGTTATTATTGATAATATTACATAGATCATGATTTAATTATTAATTTAATGGTAAAAATTATATAAGTATCATATATATTTCTTAAATAATTTTTTATAATTATTTATAAAACATAGAAATGTGATATGGAATACACTGTTCATGGAGACGGTAGGTCGTACGTGTGCATAAATGATGTTTTAGTTTTATTATCATAGTAAATGATATATATATATATTATAATTACATTATAATTATTATTTCATATATATAATATTATTTTACTCATCCCATATTTAATACATTCCATATAATGTGTGAATGAATCATATCGCTTTGAGTAGTCAATAGTCCACCCGTCCACAAATAAAGATATCATATTTCCATAATTGGAATGAAGGGATGTATGTTATATATAATAATTATAGAAGAATAAATATATCATATATATCTTAAATATCATGTAAAAATATATTTTACATCATAATTACCAACCATGAGAGTATTTAAAGGAGAAACAAACAACATCATTTTGTGCAGCGGTAGTTCACCGTACCAAAGATCAATAAATTTGTTACCCATTTGATTGAAGTGTGAGTGAGTATAGATAAAAACATTAATATAAAAACATATAATTATAATTAGGATTATTATTTGATTATATAATAATTAAATAAAAATAATTCAATGGGTTTAAGGAAGAAATAAAAGAAAAACATTCCTTGATGAATGTTACCTCTTCTGTTGGTATCTTCTTTTGATTTGCACAAAAAGAATTATTCAGATGAATTTATGTCCAAAGAAAGGAATACAGGAAGAATTTATGTAATTTTAAAAGATAATTGGATAGATTTTATTAAACCAAATAGGTTTTGATGTGTGAATAAAAGATAATAAGAAGTGTCCGTTTAGAAGATAGGGTAGGGGCCCTTTTGAAATTTCTCAAATCATTAGTTTATAATAAATTAATTCTAAATCGAAATACCTCTAAATTTTAATTTATTATAAGATAATTATTTATAAGGTTTCAATATCTTCAAAAATATTTTATACAATTTTTTATGTTATTTTTAACCTTATCATTTTGATTAACCCTTAGAAAATCCATTTAAATTTTAACTATGATAAAAAAAATTTCAATATTTAGCGAATGTATTTTTTTCATATAGTGTAAATTATACCATAAATGGATAATTAATGATATTTTAGACCATATCTAAACCCATTTTCCATATTTAATGTTTCAATTTTTTAGTTAATTTCATAAAATATCATAAGTGTCAATTTTGACACAATTCATTTCTTTAATTACAAGAAAATAAATAATGGATGAAAAATTCAAAAAAATCATTAGACATTCACATAACATGTCACATTCAACTTAAAAAATCTGTTATCTCCTTAATTAATAGAAATAATATTAATTTTAATATATATAATACCATTTAATTAATTATTTCATTAATTGAATAATTTCTGCATCAATATTATGTAAATATTTATGATAATTATTTCTTTACTAAAGATGAAAATAAATTATATAATTTAGTTATAAATTTTATATTTCATAATAATATACATAGTTAAGTATATATTCAATTTAACCACATATGAAAAATATTATACCCATTAATAGTAGGAGTTTGACAATTTTCCACTTTTTTTATTTTAATAATATATAATTCATTTTCATGGACTAGTGTTCATTAAATTACAAATTTTAGAACCTTAGTTGTTAAGGGAAGAATAGAATCTATCCAAAAACATTTGGGAAAGTGTAAGGGTAGTTCTAATATTTATAATATTATTTTTACCCTTAATTACATGACTTACCCTTAACCGTGTTAATAAAAATGACTAATATTACTAATCATAGTGTCCAAAAATAACATGGTTCTAATAAATAAATTTGGTCCTTATATATAAAAATATGGAATCAATTTTGACAAATTCACTTCAAATAATTATCATAAATTAAATAAAAATTAATCCTATACATGAGACAAATCAACATGTCTTTATAATATAATCATTCAATATATTGATATGTTTTTATAGCAAAATTCAATGAAAAATTGATTCAACTTAATTAAATTGAGTGAATTGATAAAAATTTCAATCTAATTTTAATTTGAAAATTATAAAAAATATTATTTAACATTATCAATCATTTCAATGAAAAATATTTTTAAAATTAGAATTCAGTATTTTTAACTATTTGTCAAAACCTAATTCTTATAAAAAACCACAAATTCAACCAATGTAAATTTTTACATCCCGAGATTAAAGAATAAGATTGTGTTTTCAAATATATTTTTTTAAAATTTTTGAAAACATGATTTCAAAAAAGTGTTTCATTAAAAGGTGGAAAAACAACCTTTTTAGAGAAATACTTCGTTTATGCATAAAATTGTATTTTTTCATATATAGTGTCTAGAAAACATATAAGACAAATGATAAAAATTAAGTTAAATATTATATATATATTATTAATAAAATTCAACAAGAGTTATCTATTTATTTATTATTATAAAACAATCTTGTTCATATTTAAAAAATATTTTGAAAAACATTTCCTTTTATATTAAATAAGGTTTTACATTCATTGAAAATTAATTAATTAAATAATTATATATAAACTAAAATTTCATAATTCAGTAAATCCAATTCATATTTTTCATTATAATTACTTGTTTATAATTATCTTGTAAAATAATTTTAATACTAAAATGATGTTCTATATAAAACAAATGTAGCATATAATGTGACCTAAGATGGTTTTGCATTTAACACAATACATCAATGAAATAAAATTATTGTTTTTAAATCAATTTCATAAAAATATCAAGGCATTACAATGTATATGAACAAAATAATGAACTTATATCATTAATGATTTTGAAAAAATAATTACTTATTTGATAATATATAAAAATGTAAATAATTATTAATTTTATTATATAATGGATACATTAATATTTAACTCATTAATATATTAAACACCCTGCATTGGTTAAAAATCACCAAAAATGGTTATTTTCAATTTTATCTTCAAGGATAAAGAAATATGTAATCATGAAAGGGAATATAAACTATTAAATCATCATAAATAATCACTTATTATAACAATAATTATATTGGAATGATAATATTTTTAATAATAAAAAATACTAACACCGCCACTATAAAACTAGTATAAACCATTAAAATTATAGACACCTGATGTGGGAAAATAGGTAAGAAGCAACATATATACATATTTGTGGAATGATTATTAAATGGGAGTATGAATATTTGTATTTATTAGTAATGTTAATTAGTATTCCTTTAATTACCTATTTTAATTCGTCTAGATGTTTGGTTAATATACATAACAAATTGGGATCGAGTTAAGGGTTTTCACCACAAATTCGTATTTTTGTGTCAGGTTTGGTATTATGCATTGTTTCCCATTTATGTGGTGTATATTCTAACTATATGATAAATAAAATAATTATTTATCTATAAATAATTTATTTTTTAGACCAATTTCATGTACACCGTTTTGGGGGTTTTGATTAATGTGTAACTTTAGTCGTATTGATTTTCTTAGTCTCAGTTATTGTTCTTTGAGACATGTTACATGTTATGAACAATGTTTTTTATGGTTTTCAATTTATTTAATATACAATGAATTTCATATAAATTATTTATTGGTTAATTTTGGGATACAATATGGAAAATGATTTTATTTTCTTCAAACATATTTTAACTCATATTTTACCCCAGTCGCAATATTTTTAGGCAAATCAATTTTCAATCATTGAGTAATGACTATTCTCTTGAACATATTTTTTATAAGTTGGTTACATTATTCCAATTGATTATATAATGTGGTATTCTATCATTTTTTAATTTTTTCCACATAATATCCATTTCAAATATTTCATGCTTTATGGATTATATTAACTACATGAGAAATTAATAAATATAATATCTTTTATTTGAGTAATAAATTATTATTTTGAACATTATTGTTCTATTATTTTTATATACCACAAATAAATTTTGTTATATAGAATTATATTATCCTACTTTAGAAATAGATATTTTAATACAGTGAATGTTTTATTACTATTTTTAAAATTTGGGTCTTCAACAAAGTTATTTTCAATGTATTTGAACATTTCATTTACTTTTATTATGAAATGTTTTATATTTGGCTCATAATTTAATATATTAAACTATATATCATTTTTTAGACTCTATTATCAAATATTTTTTTTAAAATTAATTATTTTCAAATTATTTCACATCACATTTTCCAATGTAATTTATTAAAGTTTCATGTATATTTTTATTTTCTGTAATGTATTTTTTTTATAAAATAACTTTTTTGTTTTCCAATCCATATCCATTTTCATATTCAAAAGGTTTTAAAACTGTGGGATATATATATATATATATCTATATATATATAATTTTTGGAATTATGCTCATTGTATCAAATAATTTTATTCTTGATTGATTTCTTGGTAATTGCAAAAAAAAATTTACAAGGTTATTATTCATCTATGTCAAAATACTTCTGAGTTTCATTTTTTTACACTGAGGATATGTTCATTTCTAAAAATTAACATTCTGTCTTGGGATGAATTATATATTGTTCTCCAATTTTTTAGAATGGATCCAAAAATTCATTTTTCTTACCTAGTCATCTTCGTTGTATAACGATAGTATTTCTTCAAATACATTTCCTCTATGAATTCAATATTCTAATTTCATTTATTGAAGGGTGTGATTCAAGATTCTATACATCGATTCATTAAGGATAATTATTATATTAACCATATATTATTATATATACAACATAAATACCAAATTATTTATTATCTTTACTGAATGATATTTATATATAAATATTCCGGATTTCATTAAATTCAAATTCCATTTCATGTGTTATTTATGACTTTTTGAGTGAAATCATATTTATTCCATGGGCTCTTTAGGATGTGTTGAATGAATCCATTTTATTTTCGTGGATTATTTATTCTATAAAAGATAAAAAATTCATATAGAGTGTTTTATGAAACCCATTTTATTTCCATGGGTGATATATAATGTGTTAAGATAATGAATTTAAATTTATACACTTAAGGATGAATGGTGGGTGGTTCTATTATAAAATAGAATAGGTGGACCCATTATAAACCAAGTAAGGATATTTATGCTATAATCCATATATGAGTGGGCCTATTATAGTCTTATAATTCTATGGATAAATGTTTATATATCATGATATAATTCATTCTTCAGTACCTTTTTAGTTTCTCAAAATAATAAACATTTATGGTGTGGATTATAAAACTAATGTTCTATATCCCAATGTTTGTTCCAAATTTTAATGGTGTTTCATAGTTTAATACTTATTAACAAGACTATATGTAGTTATAGTGAATCAAAATTATTAACTCACCCTTTTGATTCATGTATTATCTTATGTCAAGATTTTTTCCATGATTTATTAACTTTTATTTTATGGATATTATTTCCTTATGTATATTTGTTATACCCATATACTCAAATTTGTATCACTTATGCTCTATTATTGCAATCGTTTATTTTTACACTTACCAAGTATCTAAGGTCACCCATTTATTATGTTTCAATTTCAATAGGTTGTTAAAAATGATAATATGTTTGATGCATGTTGAAGGGTATCTTATGAGAAAAGGTTTTGTGAGATATTGAACACTTGTCAATGAAAAATTAGTATCCCCAATAGTGGAATGTAAAAAATGTACATTAGTAAAAGAAGACCTAATTTTGTTAGTTCATCTTTTTTAATTCAATAACACCCTAAAACTGAGTTTTCATGGGTAGATATCTTAATGATATATATTTATTTACATCATGTAATTACTATATTATTTGGTATAGGACACTATATTCACAATTCCCTTGGTTGTTTCTCAGTCATTTAACAATAGAAAAAATTCATTTATATTTTGTTTTATCACTCCATGTCACCACATGGTTGGAACATGATCATAAAAGTACACAAATATTTTATTCTATCCTTTTTCTTTCACCATAATATAATTCCATCAGTTATTCCATGTTATCAACCAAATTTATAACTTTTCATCTCATACAATTCCTAACCGTTGAGAAATAATTCATATTTAGGCCCTCGTTATCGTTCAAACATATTATATTATATCATGATGGTTACATGTTTTCCATTTATCATTTTTATATCACATATTATGGGATAAGGATCCATATGTAGAGATTTTTTAGCCCGAATTGGGAACCAACTGCAAAAATGACTCTCAAAATCCAATTAAATCACCAAACCAAAATAATTAATAAAACAAATCAGTTGTGAAGAAGATAAAACATGTACTTATAAATGATTATGACTATTACATATTTACCACTTTATAATGAATCAACAATGAACTATGTATCAATTTGTCCTTAGTTTTCATCTGTGGCCCACTCATATGACCATGTCCATATAATACACACCTGCTCCCATGAATCCTTTCGCTACACAAGATCCACCTTATACTTATACTATGGGATCCATTTTTTAATATTGAGACTTTTAACATGGTTATACTATTTAAAGATGGTGTGCCTTATATTATTTGGTAAACACAAGATTTATTTTGTTTTTAATGATCTGATGGGATGTGATTTAATGGTATCTCTAATGTTTTGATACATGAAACATGTGGTGAACTGTACTGAAATACCGATGAAGAGATGACTAATATTACATTATACCGGTCCAACGGAAAATATATAATATCTTCATAAACATGCTTTTTTACTTTTATAGCCTTATAATAAGATGAATCATAAATCTAGGTAACACATATAGGAACTCATGATCATCCACCTCAAACTATATTTGACGGTGTTACTAGACAATATAAGATCTAAAAATTCTCTAAGATGGTTCCACCTGAATTTTGATTGTATATATAGACTATGATGAGTCCTATATAATATATGGACCAATATCATAGGACACCTCAACCACTATCTTACATATGGTGTCTTCCCTATCCTACTATATAATGATTTGAATGTATCCTTGTGAATTCATGGTATATTTTTCTATTAGAAAACTGTATAATAGATATTTGACTTGTCCATGATCCCCCAAAATTCAAAATTCATTCTCATAGAATATTATTTAATAACTAAAAGTAATATTTAAAATACCATTAATTATAAAAATAATAATTAGTGATCAGAAGCATCTACTTTTAATCTTCACTTTAAATCCCTAGTAAGAAAATTTATGCCAAATGGGTATCAAGGATATAAAAGTAACATCGAGGAACCTCGTAATTTTGTAATATCTCTTGAAAAATATTTATATTACTTCATTAATAGAGAAGATTTATTGTATTGGTATAAAATATGAAACCTTTGTCAATCAGCCCACCAGAACCCAAAATGAATCATTGCATCAGTGTGACCACAACAGCCCAAAAAAGTCCGTAGTAATTCCATTCAACATATTCTGAGGAATGTTTAATGATTGATGGTGTCCCATAGGTCACATGTTATTGGAATTAATCACCATATAGTCAGAATCTAATAGATGTCTCTCCATTAAGATCATGAGGAATAAGAATGTGAGAGTTAATGATGAGAAAGACACTAAAAATATATACTAAATAAAATCAAGAACCATGTGAACAATGTGGCGCACAATATACAACTGACCACCTGACTTTTGTGCCACCAAAACCTATGTTTTCTTAAATAATTCATTAGTAACAATGAACCATTATCAGGAGAATACACCACCTTAAAATTGAAATACATTTAGTAATCAACCCATCCTTTCCACTCATGATTCATCTCATGTTATGAAATCATATACATCCGTACATTTTCATATATTGACAACAAAAAATCCATAAATTAAAAGATAGTGATAACAATATCGAAAATAGTGCAGTATCAATAGTAAATCAGTATCATGGGTTCAATAGGTCTCCCCATAGAGTCTCAAATTCATAGATCCATGAGTGAATACATGATCCTCATACATCATAAATACTCAATGGTTGAGTCATGATGCATTAAAATATTATATATACAATTATAAATGCTTAGGAAATTTTAGTATTGACATAGTCATCAACCTAACTTTCAGCTACTTAATGTGTATCTCACATGCATTTATCAAATGGAACTTCACCCCCCATTTAATTCAGGGTATTAATTAAAACTAAAAATTAAAATAATTATATTATTTATATTCATTAGTAACTTTACAATCCCTATATAATCTGTGTTTAAATTTTTTTTAGAGACTACTACCTTGGAATGCCACCCCTGATCATCTTAGGGTGTACTTATTTAACATTATAAGATATCTCTTTAACTAATAAGTGCACATTGATGATACCAAAATTACACTTTATGATCATTTTATACTATAGATTCTATTTATTAATACTAAATAATGTATCTAATTACCCTATATGGTCCTATTGTGACCATGAGTATGCTATGATATGAACAAAAAATGATAACTCTAAAGAATTTATATAATCATGGAAAATATATTCCACCTATATATAAAAAATTATGAAATATTATTAAAACCTAATTTCAGCTTAAGGTACTCATACATTCCATTCCTACTCTTAAACAGTGTATGAGGTATATTAGAAGACCACTCTATCAAATGGTTGTATCCTGATATCTAATCAATCGTAGTTAATAATAGAGTCTATCATAAATAGTCAATGAGATAATAATTACAATATTTGAGTACCATTTCATGTGTTTCTCAAAGTTAAACATTAATTATTCCACAAACAATATGATTGAACCATTATATTTCGTAGAGAATTAAGTTGGTACAAACTAATGGGACATGATTAGAAGAATAAACCGCTTCATCTCCAAATCTTCGAACCAAACTATCAAATCATGAATCTATAGATAATATTTTTTATAGGATTGCATATAGACTTTGTTCATGGAAAATTATCAATCAAGAACACCACTGCATGCTCATTTGTAAAATACGAGAAATCCTTAGGAAATGAATCATGAAATTAGTCAAATATGGTTGGAAAGACTACCTGATTCATCCCTTTATCAACCAAAATGACACTAGTAAACTAGTTCAAAATATGTGAATGATACAATAAGTGGTAATAATTTATGAGCCCCCTATAATGAAATATCCAATATATTCCAAATTTAACATAAAATAATTATGTCTCTAGAAAAATTAACTATAAAAAAAAATTTTAGCCTCCAAAATTATATCCCACACTAGAAACCGCTATGTACCCTCATATTGTATCCCCAAATGTATACTGACCAATATCACCACAAAAAGGTACACTATTGAATACAATAAGAAATAAAAAAATGAGGTCATATGAAAGAATATGATGTAGTAATATCAAATAAGGACAGAAAAATGGTCAAAGATACCAAAGTCATTACTCAAACCATAGATGATTGAATTCAATGGAATGCAGGAATGGTATTAATAAAATAAAAGTAATCCAAAACCTAGACCAAAGTTCCATCATAGAACCCCTGATAAGAACCTTCATATGTTTTTAATTTCCCCTACTCCTTGGAACCATATCCACTACAACAATTGAATAACCTATATAAAACCTAATACCACTCTTCTATATAGCAGTTGAACTATACCCAGGACTTCTACCTATATAGACCTTCCACAACATTCTCATAGTTCATAGCTGCATCAATTCAACTATAGCTTCCCAATATTCTTATAAAATCATGACATTACTATCTTCTAGAGACACATAGAAAAAACATGACCAATCTCATATCACTATTAAATGTCTATGTAACCTCTACTCCAAGTAAAATGATATGAAGGTCTACCCTAGAAAATCATTCATTCGCTAACCCAATGAGAACAATCAATCCAGATATTTTTTTTTGTTATCTGACACATTGTATCTATAAGTCCCCATCCTTAATCCTTACTTAATCTTGAGTTATTACAAGATTACACATTGAGGATCTTTTCAGGTTTAGAGTTTAGAGAATTAGATCATGAAACTTGCATTACATTCCACATTTAAAAAAAATGGTTACATAAAAGTCAGTATTCATTCTTCCCATCAACAGAAACATATTTAAAATTAAACATGGATTCTTTCATGAAACATCCTTGACACTATCATCACATCATGTACCTTTCCCTTGACCTATGAAAAACATTTCAAAAACATGGGATGAGCATAAAAAGCTCAGTAAGGGTTATAAAAATATGGAAATGAAACATGAGTTCATATATACATAATAATGAAATCATACATTACCCATAAAACATAGGAACTTTAACATACCTCATAAAATCATGAATAAATCATAGAAATCATAAGACATAAAAGGTAACTTGAGGCATTCATAACATTCTTACGTAGGGAGTAACCCTCTTGGTTACGTTTGGAATACCCATCACAGTATATTCCCTAAATCTCTTTGGAGAAACCTTAATGTTTCACTCATTCACGTTACCCAATGCATTGGAGAGCTATATCGGGCTCACCCTCCCTTAGTTTATCACGTAACCACCCATCTTCATAACAATTCCCAACAACTATAACATAATCTTATCACATAAAACATGCATAAAGGAAACATAACATTTCCATCATTCAATAACAATATATCAATACAACACATTGATATAAATACATTATGAAAACCATTTTCAATACCAAAATAAAAGAAAAGTAAAACTTGGTATTTATTTTTATTTTAAAAAAAGGTATGGCTTGTAGAGGAAGCCGAAACTCAAATAATGGCACGTGGGTGGAGAAGTCATTGTCGTCACATACGTACGACAAAAACATTCCCTTTTGTCGTTTAGTAAACAATTCATATAAAAAAGATTCCTTTTGAATAAACATAAAATTCAAAGGGGTTTATAAACCGTATAAAAGAATGTTGTTTATAAAATAGAATATACCTCAATGAAAGGAGATTGAGACGAAGTCCCTTACAAATACGGTATCCTTGGTTTAAGGATAAATCAATTACATAATTATGTGTGACAAACGAATACAACCAATAAAAGTGGATATTAAGTGTAAAACAATCAGAGTATATTCACACATATTCATATAATGACATATTCAAGGAGTACAATATTAACCCAAAGATTCAAATTTGGGTTAAGAAGTTCCCTTGCAAAAATATGACAGCCTAACGGCGTCACTTCAAAATTCAGAAAAAGAGTTGATGAGAGATAAAAAGGGTATCTCATCACTTGGTCATAAAATTTACATCAATAAGGATATATAAGAACATATCCCAACATAATAGTATGTGAATTAAAAGACATTACAAAATAAGTCTTTTAAAAAGAGGAGGGTGAAAGGTTCCCTTACCGACATGGGTATCTTTCGAAATGTACACCTCGTGAAAGAAGGACAATACAAAATTGATGTAAATACTCATAAATGAAAGTATATTAAAAAATGAGTAAAATAATGGGTAGTAGATACACCACTAAAAGGAAATTGTGGCAAATATAGCATAAATATCATAGGAACAAAAGTGAGATGAAAAATCCCTTACGAAAACTAGGCAGCCTAACAGCGCCACTCAAAACATACAAAAATGGATTGATGATAGCAAATAGGGTCTCTCATCATATGAACATAAAAATTTCAGTAAGTTTAATATAAATGAACATCCCATAATAAGAAAGATGAGCTTTAAAAGGAATGACATGAAAGAGTGTACTTAAAAAGAAAGAGAGGAGTAAGATCCCTTACCTCAAGTCCAACTTGTCTTGTTCGTTTCTTTATATTGCTGAATAATAAACTTTGGTCCATTTATAATTGATTAAATACCTCCTATAAATATTATTATTTAGTTCATATCACATATTTTAATGTTATAATAATTGGTTTATAATATGAGTTCATATCAGACGTTTTTGTCGATGTTTGGTACATGAGTCAAAAATGGAACTTGTTGGAAAATAATTTTCCATGTAGTTATAGGTACATAATATAGAGAATAGTATTGATGTTTTAAATATCATATATATCCAGTATATATTCATTTTATACTATTACTTAGAATTTGGAGATAAAAATTAAAAGCACCGTTCATGGAGAAGGAAGGTCGTACGTACGAATGAACGCTGCTTTCATTTTTGTCATATTAATGGAATTAAAACAAAATGAGATATATATATATATATATGTTATAATTACAGAATGATATACATAATTTAGATGTAATATATTACATATATATCCATTATATATATGTACTTATAATAGTACATAACATTTTGAGATAAGAAATGAAATATACCGTTCATGGAGACGGTAAGCCGTACGTACGCATGAACGCTACTTCCATTTCTATTTCATATTTAATTGAATAAAAACATAATGATACATAATATTATTTTAATTCCAGTATGTTATCATATATAATATCATTAAATATATCCTTTATACGTACCATATATGGTATTAACGAATCAAATCACTTTGAGGGGGCGGTAGTCCGCACTTCCTTAAATGAAGATATTGCGTATACCCATAATGGAAGCCATAAAGGTATGCCATAAATGAAAAATACAGAAGATTAAGGAAAACATAAACATATTATATATCATATATAAATATAGTGACATATTAATGGCCACCTTTGAAGGTGTTAAAATAATGTTGAACAATCATCGTTTCGGGAGGCAGAAATTCGCCATCCACAGAAACAGTATGTTCTTTAACCATTAGATGTAGGTGTGTGTAAGTGTATCTAGAATCCTTCTTATAACATCATCCAAGTATATTGAAGATACTGTATTTGTTACAAAATAAATGAATAAAAAGATTTTAGGGGGTTTGAGAAGCAAAATAAAACAAAAGGACACAAGTGATGACATTACCTTAAAATCGGGTAACTCTCTTTGGTTTGAGCTCAAAGGCTTCCTTTGTAAGACATCTTCCCAAAGTGAGGCTTCAAAGAGTTATATAGGGAAGTTTAGAGACAAAATGGTCAGGGTTTGGCCGAGCCAAAAGCTTTGGGAGTGTAGGTAAAGAGGTAGAGGTGGGGCCTTTTATAAGAGGAGAGGAGGGGCACTCTTGTAATGTTACAAAATGTTACATATTTTTCAAAAGAGTTTCGGATTTTAAAGGTCCCAAATTGATGTATTTCTAGGATAAGGTGATAAGGGTTCTAAATCCACTCATCCAATAGGTTTTGGAAAAGTGTAGGTCTTAGATATTTCATTATCTTTCCATTTTATTTAAATCGTTAAATAATGAGTTCATATCTGCATCATCATGATGTCATAAATAATCCAATTTATTTAATGTCTAAAAATTATACAAAAAGTACTATGATGTAGGAAATCGTCTTATCTTTCCAATGACTATTTATAGTCAAAACTATGACCTGTATAACCCCATGTAAAAATTGTTTTAGTAAAACATCTCATGTCTGTGTCATTTTTACTTTAACATTAAATAAAAAGATATTTATGTCATTTTCCAACCAAAGTGGCTCCATGGGGTCCCCAAGTTGACCCATGGATTTTCTTGGTCGGTCATGACTTATCCAATAGTGGTAGGATATGTGTCTAGGTCATTTCATTTTATTAAAACACTATTCTTACCATAAACTACACTAATTACCTCTAATCGTGATTAAAAACTTAATAAGTTACTATTCACCAAAAAAAATATTTTTATCCCATTGAACCACATTTTACTTATTAGTTACAACCATGTATGTTGGATTTTTGAAATTAAAAACACAAAGATGGGAAAATTTCATTTAAACGGAAAAATCAGTTTTTATAAGTACCACTTAGTGGTTTCACTATTCATCAAAAATTGAAGTTTTTCAGAAAAATCCCAAAAATTCACCCTAAGCTATATTTGATATTCCGAATTAAAAAATTAAGTCTATTTTACAAAATTCAAAACATATAATTCACATTAATTAATTTAATAATCAATTCCCGCTGTCAGAGCAAATAGCGTGTTTTTATGAAACAATAAGTATCAAAAGATTGACACTAGTTTAAGTCTGATTTCAAAGTGAAATTAATTCCAAAGACCAATATTGGATTTAATGGTAAAAATATATTCAAATTTCACTTTAAAATCAATTCAAAATATAATCTAATCATATAAATAAATTAGATTAAAAAGAGGTTTTGAATTAAAATACATGATTTTACACTATTCATTAAAAAATGAACTTTATCAGAAACATACCAAAAATTTACACAAAGTAAATTTTGATGTCCCAATTCTTAAGAAGAGTTTTATTTGGTCCAATAGAATGTATAAGAGTGAACAAAACTATATTTAATGACGGTTCTCCATCAAAAGGTGATAAGGGAACCTTTAGTGAAAACTAGGGCATATATGCCTAAAATTGAATTCTTTCCGTATTTTAAGCCTTTATCATTTATTGGATAAATGTAAAAACATTTAGAAACATATATAATCATATTTTAGTTATTTCTATCCATTCCCGCCAATACAATGGCTACATGTTAACTACCATTTAAAATAATATTATTTTATTATTAGAGTGCAACGTAAGATTCCCAAGAAACTCGTTGTTGCGTGTTGGGTACGCCATCGAGCATAGCGTCCCCTTTAAAGTCATATGAATATTTTATTCAAAAATATGAATAAATATGAAAATGTCATATTCTTTATTTACCTGGGGTGTTACATCCTCCCCCCTTTTGGGAATTGCGTCCTCGCAATTTTTAAAATTGAGCTTGGAAACATCCTTGAAAGTCCCACATCGGAACAAGAGTCGGTAAAACAATCACTTTAAAATAAAGGAAGATAAGTACATAGGTTACCCGAGTTAACCCATACTAGGATTCCATGTAGGAAAACATGGACATGGAGGAGAAAACATAGGGTCATGTTCTGATTGAGATTGATAGAAAACATGTTTAGGAGAAAGTTAACCACAAGAAAATCACAAACTTGTGATGGGTTAAACGATATTCGATTCCCCAGTAGGAAAAGATAATAGAAATTTTTTTTGTTTTAAGTTACTTTTTATTGAGGAATTTATTCATAAGGAAACATAATCACTTTTCATGTTGACTTCAACTTTTATTAGATTTATTACACAAACTCATACTTTCCCCAAAAGACGAGTATTTAGGAAGACTTGTTCACATTAAGAGTATTATAACCAACTTCAAGAGAATCACGTTATCCACAAAATAGAACTATATACTTCCCATGTCTTTATACTTTAACCAAAACCAAAACCAAAAAGTTAAGTACAAGATCAGATCATCTAGAAAAGGATAACCCTTTAAAAAGAAAATCTATGCTTAATCTCCAAAAATTTTCCAACAAAACCCAAAGTTCAACGAGGACCATCCAATAAAAAATTTGTCCATAAAACTCTTCAAAGTAAACCAATATATGATTGAAACCCAAATATTTGAAGTATTTAGTCACATAGTCTTCCAAGTTAAATCGTAACATTTATCTCCAAACAACATCAGTTGCTCCTAAAGTCTCATATTGAAAAGTAATTAACCTAATCACATATCCTCCATGATAGGTTAATCATTTTCATAAATAACCCAAAATCAAATTAATCTTAATTCATAAAATCATATAACTAAAAAGAATAAGTCAAACTAACCAGGGACTTCACGTAGTCCAGTGGTAGGCGATAAATACCAGCCGCACTTTGGTTGTGGGTTTGATTCCGGCAGCTTTGTCCGACGCGACGGGTAGTCACACGGTCTGCGTGTTTTCATTTTTCCAAAACTATATAATTCTCAAATAATTCCCCAAAAAGGGTTAAAATCATCAAAAATAACCATAACATAATTTAACCTCAATTTTATCTCATTCCTTTAACTTCAATCATAACATATAGTAACCCATAATTACCTCAAAAGTAAGGATCATATAAACTCTAATGGTTACCTTTATAATTATTACCTGAACTTCCACATTGATTGGTCATCTCGTACATGATGCATTAAAGATCATACCAAGGTTAAAGTGGTTGATCATGACTCCTTGATAGTTAGTTTAGAACAACCACGAGTTTCCTCATCGAATCCCCCATTTTATCTAGTATCTTTATCATAGAACCACCACAGTTTCCTTCAAACCTGTTGTCTCTTTGGTGCCTACTAGATCCATCCATTCACTAAAAATGGAAATGTCAGTGTGAGTATATCAAAAAAACCATTATGTACTAATGAGGAAGGTAAAAACTAAGATACACTTACTCATTCACTTTATCTAAAACTAGGACACTTTCTGAAATCCTAACCATTATGGTAATGCCACTTATGCTTAAAGAATACCCTAACCTCTAAAGATATCTAAACAGACCTCTGATACCAACTATAAGGCCCCAGCCTTAAACCATACTTTATCTTGAGTTATTATAAGATTACACATTGAGGATCTTTTCCGGTTTACAGTTTCATAGAATTAGATCATGAAACCTGCATTACATTCCACATTTAAACAAAGTGGTTGCATAAATAACAGGATTCATTCTTCCCATCAACGGAAACATATATAAAATTAAACATGGATTCTTTCTTTACACAACCTTGACACTATCATCACATCATGTACCATTCCCTTGACCTGTGAAAAACATTTCAAAAACTTGGTATGAGCATAGAAAGCTCAGTAAGGGTTATTAAAATATGGAAAGAAAACATGAGTTCAATTATATATAATAATAAAATCATACATTACCCATAAAACATAGGCAATTTTACATACCTCATCAAATCATGAATAAATCATAGAAATCATAAGACATAAAAGGTAACTTGAGGCATTCATAACATTCTTACGTATGGAGTAACCCTCTTGGTTACATTTGGAAAACCCATCACAGTATATTCCCTAAATCTCTTCGGAGAAACCTTAACGCTTCACTCCTTCACTTTACCCAATGCATTGGAGAGCTATATCGGGCTCACCTGCCCTTAGATTATCAAGGAACCAACCGTCTTCATAACAATGCCCTAGAACCATAACATAATCTTATCACATAAAATATGCATAAAGAAAACATAACATTTCCACCTTTCAATAACAAAATATCAATACAACACATTTATATAAATACATTATGAAAACCATTTTCAATACCAAAATAAAGGAATAGTAAAAAATGGTATTTATTTTTCTTTAAAAAAGGTATGGCTTGTAGAGGAAGTCGGAACTCAAATAATGGTCACGACGGCGGAGAAGTCATTGCCGCCGCATACGTACGACAAAAACATTCCCTTTTGTCGTTTAGTAAATGCTTCGTATAAAAAATATTCCTTTTGAATAAACTAAAAAATCAAAGGGGTTTATACACCGTATAAAAGAAGTTTGTGTATAAAACAGAATATTCCTCAATGAAAGGAGATTGAGATGAAGTCCCTTACAAAGACGGTATCCTTGGTTTAAGGATAAATCAATTACATAATTATGTGTGACAAACGAATACACCCAATATTAGTGGATATTAAGTGTAAAACAATCAGTGGTTATTCACACATATTCATAGAATGACATATTGAAGGAGTACAAGATTATCCCAAAGAATCAAATTTGTGTTAAGAAGTTCCCTTGCAAAAATATGATAGCATAACGGTGTCACATCAAAATTTAGAAAAAGAGTGGATGAGAGATAAAAAGGGTATCTCATCACTTGGTCATAAAATTTAAATAAATAAGGATATATAATAACATATCCCAACATAATAGTATGTGAATTCAAAGACATAACAAAATAAGTCTTTTAAAAATAGGAGGGTGAAAGGTTCCCCTACCGACATGGGTATCTTTCGAAATGTACACCCTATGAAAGAAGGACAGTACAACATTGATGTAAATACCCATAAATGAAATTATATTAAACAATGAGTAAAATAATTGGCAGTACATACACCACTCAAAGGAAATTGTGGCAAATGTAGCATAAATATCACGGGAACAAAAGTGAGATGAAAAATCGCTTACGAAAACTCGGCAGCCTAACGGCGCCACTCAAAACATACAAAAATGGATTGATGAGAGAGAATAGGGTCTCTCATCATATGAACATAAAAATTCCAGTAATTTTAATATAAATGAACATCCCAATAATAAGAAAGATTATCTTTAAAAATTAATGACATAAAAGAGTTTACTTAAAAATAAAGAGAAGAGTAAGATCCCTTACCTCAAGTCCAACTTGTCTTGTTCGTTCCATTATATTCCTGAATAATAAACTTTGGTCAATTTATAATTGATTAAATACATCCTATAAAGATTATTATTCAGTTCATATCACATATTTTAATGTTATAATAATTGGTTAATAATATGAGTTCATATCAGACGCTTTTGTCGATTTTTGGTACATGAGTCAAAAATTGAACTTGTTGGAAAATAATTTTATATGTAGTTATAGGTACATCATATCCAGAATAGTATTGATGTTTTAAATATCATATATATCCATTATATATTCATTTTATACTATTACTTAGAATTTGGAGATAAAAATTAAAAGCGCCATTCATGGAGACGGTAGGTCGTACGTATGCATTAACGCTACTTTCATTTTTGTCATATTAATGGAATTAAAACAAAATGAGATATATATATATATATATATATATATGTTATAATTACAGAATGATATCCTTAATTTATATGTAATATATTACATATATATCCATTATGTATATGTACTTATAATAGTACATAACAATTTGAGATAAGAAATGAAATGTACTGTTCATGGAGACGGTAAGCCGTACGTACGCATGAACGCTACTTCCATTCCTATTTCATATTTAATGGAATCAAAACATAATGATACATAATAGTATTTTAATTCCAGTATGGTATCATATATAATATCATTAAATATATCCTTTATACATACCACATATGGTATTAACGAATCAAATCACTTTGAGGGGGCGGTAGTCCGCACTTCCTTAAATGAAGATATCGCGTATACCCATAATGGAAGCTATAAAGGTATGCAATAAATGAAAAATAAAGAAGATTAATGAAAACATAATCATATTATATATCATATATAAATATAGTGACATCTTAATGGCCAC
The DNA here is from genome assembly GCA_963277665.1 of Viscum album. Taxonomy (NCBI): domain Eukaryota; kingdom Viridiplantae; phylum Streptophyta; class Magnoliopsida; order Santalales; family Viscaceae; genus Viscum; species Viscum album. Next base: position 1,916,927,288 of record OY728161.1, on the reverse strand, counting down.
CTTTGAAATTGTTAAAATAATGTTGAACAATCATCATTTCGGGAGGCAGAAATTCGCCATCCACGGAAACAGTATGTTCTTTAACCATTAGATGTAGGTGTGTGTAAGTGTAGCTCGAATCCTTCTTAGAAAAACATCCTAGTATATTGAATATACTGTATTTGTTACAAAATAAATGAATAAAAAATTTTATGGGGTTGGAGAAGCAAAATAAAACAAAAGGACACAAGTGAAGACATTACCTTAAAATCGGGTAACTCTCTTTGGTTTGACCCCAAAGGCTTCATTGGGAAGCATTCTGCCAAAAGTGAGGCTTCAAGAAGTTATAGAGGAAAGTTTAGAGAAAAAATGGGCAGAGTTTGGCCGAGCCAAAGGCTTTGGGAGTGTGGGTAAGGAGGTAGAGGTGGGGGCCTTTTATAAGAGGAGAGGAGGGGCACTCTTGTAAAGTTACAAAATGTTACTTTATTTTCAAACGATTTTTGGATTTTAAAGGTCACACATTGATTTATTTCAAGGAGAAGGTGATAAGGGTTCTAAATCCACTCATCCAATAGGTTTCGGACATGTTTAGGTCTTATATATTACATTATCTTTCCATTTTATTTAAATCGTTAAATAATGAGGTCATCGCTGCATCATCATGATGTCATAGATAATTCATTTTATTTAATGTGTAAAAATTATAAACAAAATCCTATGATGTAGGAAATCTTTTTATATTTCCAATTACTATTCATAGACAAAAATATTACTTGTATAACCCCATGTAAAAATTGTTTTAGTAAAACATTTCATGTTTGTGTCATTTTTACTTTAACATTAAATAAAATGATATTTATGTCATTTTCCTACCAAAGAGGCTCCATGGGGTCCCCAAGTTGACCCATGGATTTTCTTGGTCGGCCATGACACATCCAATGAGGGTAGGACATGTTTCTTGGTCATTTAATTATATTAAAACATTATTCTTACCATAAACTACACTAATTACCTCTAATCGCGATTAAAAACTTAATAAGTTACTATTCACAAAAAAATTATTTTTATCCCATTGAAGCACATTATAATTATTAATGACAACCATGTATGTAGGAATTTTTAAATTCAAAACACAAAGATTTCAAAATTTCATTTAAATGGAAAAATCAGTTTTTATAACTACCACTTAGTGGTTTCACTATTCACCAAAAATTGAAGTTTTTCAGAAATATCCCAAAAATTCACCCTAAGCTATATTTGATATTCCGAATTCAAAAATGAAGTATATTTTACAAAATTCAAAACATTTAAGTCACATTAATTAATTTAATAATTAATTCCCGCTGTAAGAGCAAATAGCGTGTTTTTATGAAACAATAAGTATCAAAAGATTGACACTAGTTTAAGTCTGATTTCAAAGTGAAGTTAATTCCAACGACCACTATTGGATTTAATGGTAAAAAAATATTATAATTTCACTTTAAAACCAATTCAAAAGATAATCTAATAATATAAATAAATTAGATTAAAAAGAGTTTTTGAATTAAAATACATTATTTTACACTATTCATTAAAAAAATGAACTTTATCGGAAACATACCAAAAATTTACACAAATAAAATTTTGATGTCCTAATTCTTTAGAAGAGTTTTATTTGGTCCAATAAAATGTATAAGGTTGAACAAAACTTTATTTAATGACGGTTCTCCATCAAAAGGTGATAAGTGAACCTCTAGTGAAAACTAGGGCATATACGCCTAAAATTGAATTCTTTCCGTATTTTAAGCCTTTATCTTTTATTGGATAAATGTAAAAACATTTAAAACCATATATAATCATATTTTAGTTATTTCTATCCATTCCCGCCAATACATTGGCTTCATGTTAACTACCATTTAAAATAATATTATTTTATTATTAGAGTGCAACGTAAGATTCCCAAGAAACTCGTTGTTGCGTGTTGGGTATGCCATCTAGCATAACGTCCCCTTTAAATTCATATGAATATTTTATTCACAGATATGGATAAATATGAAAATGTCATATTCTTTATTTACCTGGGGTGTTACAGTATCTCCCCTTAGTATATGAGAACATACCCACACCTATACCCTAAAAGAGGTTCCTCTTATCTATGATAGACTAGATAAAATGCTATAATAAAGAATATAGTTAAATAAAATTTAGATGTTCCCAAACTGTAAACCTTTAAATATACTCATTGAATATCTCATTGGTTACCTCATCTCAAATGAAATTTTGAGAAAAAAATGAATCTACATAAATACAACTTTATAATATATAACTAAAATACATTTATCGGTAATATGAAAGATCTATTTATCCTTATATACTATTAATATATCAAAAAATAAATATTTATAGAACTACATATGGAAATCCTTGAATGATAACCAGATTATCATCTCTACATTCACCCATAAATGAAAAATAGTTCTCAGCTAGTCCTCATAAAATATTGGTTAATAAATTAAGTATTTTCTAATGTGAAGTATCATGATTTTCAAATAATGAATGTAGTGATACTACCTATAGATATGTATAATAGGGTCCAACTAAAACAGTAAAAAATAGTGGATGTGGTATATAAAACTCATGATTAATCATATAAATAGAATTTATATCTTGTTTGGTCTCACAATCCATTAACTTCGTGACATTTAATGAACCCTATCAGATATGAACATCTATAGATAATTTTAATATTAGAAAAGGGTTTGCCTCAACCGTATCCTGGGAATTATTTTCCCCTCCCTTATAGAACTCCAATAGATGAATAAATGGTGGAATGTTTCTATAATTATAAACACACTACATTTACCACATTTTAATTAATTTTCATAATAAAAATATTAGTTTAAATTTTTATTAGTAATGATATCCCACTACTCTAGACACCCACAAAAAATGTTTGAAAACCAGGTCACTCCCTAGCTCCATCAACAAACATTCATGGCCAATATCAGACACGTATAAAACTCTGGTATTTTCATTTTTTAACCAGAGTATCATGTCTATCGATTGGTTAAATTAAATTATATGAAAACTTTTTAGAGGAGGAAAGACAAAATGATATTTTAAAATTTCATTTCATGAATACCATTTTGTATAATGAATAATAAATCACTAAAAAGTACAAAAAAATTAATGTGAATCCTACATGCATGACCAAATGTATATCCTCTATCCAAGGTATATTTATTTTGTTAAACCAACAAATAAAAAATCAATAACAATATTATATGTCAATGGAAATCTAATCAAATTGTAACGACCAAAACATTCACTAATGGAAATTCCTCTTGATCTAATTAAATGTAATATTATGTAAAATGTCTATATAACATATGAACTTCTTTGGTTTTATGTTTTTTAATTTATACATACCTTTAAGAGTTTTTTTAATTTATAATATTGTCGTGGAACAGTGATTAAATGATTAGTACAAATATAAGGTTTTAATAAATACAATTTACTCAGAAAAAATAAGTGATGGCCTCATCTAGTAGACATTCTCTAGAAGAATCACATTTGTAAAATCTCAGAATGTAGTTGGTTTAATTGGGATTTGATCTTGACCATGCCCTAGCTGAGCTTTAACACGTTAAGCTCTAACGGAACCACCTATGGGAGAAGTGAAAGTTAATAAAGATTACCATGGGAGCGATGTTATCCGAGCCACCCCAAGAGTCTCTCACCATACCACACCATAACCATCATTATTATGTGAGTGTTATAAGGGTTTATGTAACAATACATAATAACATTAATTGTGTGCATTATTTTTTATATAATAAGGAATATACATTCATTTTATTATTGTATCTTTGTAAATTATTTTTAAAGTTAAAATAGTATTCTTAGTTAATATTCAATTAATGCAATCTATTTTGATAAATTAAATGATATTTTAATTAAATAATAATATAATAAAATATTATTAATAATTTTTTATTATATATAAATGACCTTATAATTTGTATGAATACAATTGTAATTTTTATAAATATTTGAAAGATATTTTTTTAAAAACCCATGAAATTTTTATAAATGTCAGTTTTAATATTAAAAGTAATAATTCCCATAATTATAAAATTATTTATAAAAAATTAATGTTGTTTTTTGAATGGGGATGTCAAAATTATCAATAGTTTAATTTTTCATAATTTTTTGAGACATTCGAATTTCTAGGTAAAAATTAAATACTGTTTAAATAGATAATGTGATTTATGACATCATAATGACCCAATAGTGATGTAATAAAATACTATAAAAATTATTTTCGGCCAATATATGTTTCAACATTAAAATAATGAGATTTTAGGTTTATTTGATTCATTTTACAAAGCTTTAGTGGACCCTCCAAGACTTATAAAACTTTTTAACTTTTTAAATTTATTTCCTTGAGAGTGTGACTCACCACCACATAAGAAATTCTACTATTTTAAGAATTTGGTCCATTTACCTTTTAAAATATAGTTTTATACTCTCCATTGGAGAAAACAATGGTCAAATACCATGGGATGGTTTGTGTTTTTGATTAGTTTAATGTGTAGTGTCCAAAACCTAAATAATAAATAATTCTTTCCATTTCCCTATATAAACCCACCCATTCCCCCACTTCTTATTCACTAAAAGCCCTTGGATCTCAACCAACCTCTTCCCTCATCTCTATATAATCCTCCCAAGGAGTCCCAAGCTCTCAATAGGACTCTATAAATCCCCTCCCAAGAAATTAGGATCACACTTCCATATAAGGGGTTTCTTCCATTCTCATTTTTGTCCAAATTTCATTATATTGTTTTGATAATTTATTTTCAGTTAAAAATGTTGGGGGTATGATTTATCACATCCCTAATACTCCCCTATTTATTTTTGAATGATGAGATACCCATTTCTCTCTCATTAATTCCTTTCATGTACACCCGTTACCTTTCCAAAATTCTATAAGGAATTTCTCTCTCCTCATTTCTATTCAAGCAATTATATAGTATTATAACTCTAAAATTACATTAATTATATCGGGAAATATATTTATATGAACCTCTTACTGTCCATTTCATTTAAATATGATGATACACCCCTTTATCTCTCATCAACCATTTCTATGAATTCTTATTTCACGTCGTTATGCTGCCGAAATTGCACCGGGAATTTCCAAGCCAAAGTCATTGTCTTTTGAATACCATGTATATTTCTCTATCAAGGGTATTCAAATTTATGAAAATTTACTTATTGATTATAGAGTTTCATGTATGAATTAATCATTCCTTTATCATGGAATAAATGTTGATATTTAATGATTCCATGTTTTATGATTTATGTGGCACATTATACATGAAATGAAATGTTTAAGAAGGGTGTTCCATGATAGCGCTCTAATGAATTGGGTAAAGATTAGTATCATGATACATCGGGTGAAATGAGGGTTTAGTCATTCTAATTCAAGTGAAATGAGGTTTTAATCATACACCAAAGTAAATCATCCTTTTCTCATGCTAATACCATGTCAAGTGTTATTGCTACATATCCATGTTATGATAATCATGCTATATCATACCTTTCTGTTCATGTTTCTCTTATGCTTCTTTGATATTCCTATTTACTAAAATGTAATGTCTTATTTCTGCTGTGTCTTGTTTACTCCATTTTTGGTATTTATATCTCACCCATTTCTTATGCATGTCCTCAGGTTATCCCATGTAATGCTAGGTACGAAGGAATGTAGTGGTCATGTAAAAGAAGTTTTCAATAAAGATGTTGTGTTTTTATGTAATAAGTTATTATGTAATGTTCCTAATTTCCCAATACAATATACTTCTTGATCATAAGAGTAATCTTATGGGCATGTTTATGTAATAAATCATGTTTATATGTGTAATTTAAAGAAGAGTTGTTATAGTTGGTATTGGAGGAAAGGTTTAGTTTTTTTGGGACTAGGATTAGAAAACCCTGGTAAAGCCTTATAGATAAGAATAAGAATCCGAAAAACCTCTCTAATGTTTAGTGGGTATTTAGTAAGTGGTTTATCAAGAAAATACATCCCTTCCTGTATACGAATAGGTAGAGGCGTCTCTGGAAGAGATATAATGAGGAGTGAAAACTCCGTCAAGGAGTTTTGGTCTTGAATCGGGGTATTCTGGTATACGACAATGGGCCTTACGGTACTCATGGTTATGACACTCCCAAGGGATATGATTTAGTAAATTCACAATCATGGTATGAACCATTATTAAGGGAATAAAAACATGTCCCTAAGAATAAATGTTGAGAAGTAGATCCTAGATAACATAGATTGAAGCCAATAGAATCATGTGTTAATGAAATAAAAGTTATTTTATAGTCATAAGTTTTCTCCATGAATTTACCTTTATGTGTAACCCCCGACATACCTTTTACTCCAGCCAATGGCTGGTAATAGGAGGACTCAGGCTAACAACATATGAAAAGATCAATGCGATGATTGTTCTAATGAGATGCCCAATCCAATGGGAGTTGGAATAATGAAATTTTGCATAATAATATCTCATTTAACTCAATATTTTAATTGAAATATGGGTAATGTAGAACATTCAACCACCCTAAGAAAGAACAAGTCACAATCGATAGCTTCATGAGGAAAAGGCCTCCTACTTTTAATGGATTATCTAATCCCTCAATTTCCAAACAGTGGATCAACTCCATTGAAAATATCTTCTCCATCCATTAATGTTACAAACAAGAGAAGGTTATTTTGGCTTCTTATCATTTGGAGGGTGAGTCCGATCAATGGTTGACTTTGATAAAAAATGTGAAGCATGAGGAAGAGATTGAGGTATTGGAATTGAAGTATTTCCAAAAAATGTTTTTTGAAAAATATTTTCCCCGTACCCTCTTATTTAATATGGAATGGGACTTCCTTTCCCTCAAGAAAAATTATGACAAATCCATCAGAGAATATGAGGAAAACTTTTCAAGGCTTTTATTGTAGGCCTCTGTCATTGTCATTACCACTGAATGTAATGTTGACCACTTCTTTGGTGGGCTGAAACCTAGTGAATAGAAATCCCTAGCGATCCATGACTTCGATATCTATGAGGAATTTTCTGATGTACCCACAAGGCCTAAATAGATATTGGAGAATCTCAGGGGTATCATGAGGATAATAATAGTAAGGTGGACTTCAATTTTATAGATTTGATGGAAAAATACAATGAAACGAAGAAAATACAACACCCCACATGCCAAAGGTGTGGAAAGAATCACCCTAAGAATTGCCTGAAGGGGATGAAGAAATACATTACGTGTCGAAGAGAAGGGAACCTAGCCATTAATTACCGACATAAAAAACCTACCGCTTCGATATAGGATAGGAATTCTCCATTCTACTCTCAAATCATTGTTCATTTCTTCAACTATAAATAATCATGGCACCTTGCAAATCAGTTCCCTAGTCCAAGGGTTTTCAGAGGCAACCAACAGCCTCCAAGGCAGTTGGGGAGAGATTTTTCCATCACTACCACCAAAGTAAACCCTGACAATTAAGTGGTGACAAGTAATCTAGTTATTAATTCAATAATAGAGAACTTACTTTTTGATTCTATTTATAAACATTGTTTTATATCCCAATGTTTAGTAGAACAATCCCAACACCACCAAAAATCATGGATGTAAAGATGTCAGTGAGTATGAAAAAATTTGGAGATCAATTCATCCCATGAATATAACTCATCTCCTATAATTATTTTTTGATTGAAATTCCTGTTGAAAATCTTCATACTCCCTTTAGTAGAATTTTATGAAATTATCGACATGGATTGTCTCTCTTTATATAGAGCGAATATAAATTACCGTGAGAGGGAAATCACTATCAATATGGAAAATAGACCCACAATTGTTTACCCATGAAAGGAGTGGTATGAATCTTCCTTAGAAACATCATCTCAAGAATCGATATTATTACCCTATGAGCACGTGTATCTAGATCCGATGATTGAGCTCCATGAAGAAAGATTCCTTGAAAACAAGCCTATTGTGAGAGAATTCACTGAAGTGATTCCATAGGAATTGCATGGTTTTAATCCTAGAAGAGATGTTGAATTCTCAATTGATAATATACCAGGTTCATTGAAAATATCCCAGACTCTATATAGAATGGTAGTTTTGGAGCGTGACGAGCTGAAGAAACACCTATAGAAGAATCTGGATAAAAGGTTTATATGCCCAATTGCTTCACCATCGGGTGCACCATTCCTATTCGTCAAGAAGAAGGATGGGTCAATGCGCATTTTCATTGATTATCGTAAGCTCACCAAAATCACGATGAAGAACAAGTATCCTCTACCCCGAATTGACGACTTGTTCGATCAGCTACATGGTGCCCAATACATCACCAAGGTGGATTTCTTGTCAGTATATTACCAATTTAGGGTGAATAAGTATGATATCCCCAAGACTACTTTTTGAACAAGGTATAGGCACTATGAATTCATAGTAATTTCTTTCAGACTCTCTAATTCTCCAGTAATATTCATGGACTTGATCAATGGAGTATTTAGAGATTACCTCAACAAATTCGTGTTAGTATTTATAGATGATATTTTAATATACTCCAAAACCAAGGAGGATCATGAGGAGCATCTAAGAACTATACCAGAGACCCTGTGAAAGGAGAATATCTATGAAAAGTACAAAAAGTGTGAGTTATGGTTGAAGGAGGTCTCATTCTGGTGTCATATCATCACAAGTAATTGGATATATATGGATCCCTCCAAGAAAGATGCAATTTAAGGATGAATGATATAACGACCCATACTTTACATACATGGTTATTACTTCAGAATTGAAGCATACTTATTACAAAATATAACAAAACCATGATAGGACTGTATAGGTATAGTGTCTTTAGAAACTGAGAAACATGAACAACTGGTTCATAAATCATCTACATTGTCTCCGATTTATTTCATCATATCTAGAGTACCTTTTGGAATATCTTACATAATACCCTTATTCCTAACATGAGGAAAAGAAAACATATAAAAGGGGGATCTCAAATGCTCAGTAAGGGTAAACAAAAGAAATATCAATCATATCATATTCATAAGAACATAACATTTTAAAAATCTTATCTTGCAAAAGAGATCATTATATCATAACATGGGATAAATCATAGTAGTGAGATGTAGTCCCAATAATCATTACATAAAACATGAATCTTTGTGGAATACACACATAATCATAGAGAATAATTTCATAGTAGTCAAGACTCATTTCCAAGACTATCCTAGTGGACAATTTACTTTTCTGAACCGAGTTCACTTCTCGTTTCAATCCTGTATCACTGAACCGGATTAACCTTCCATTATAGCCATGTCTATCTCATGAGATAAAAATCTTTACCCAATGCATTGGAGGGAGATTTAGGTCCCACCCATCTCATAATGAAACCATTCTTATGTGTTCTACAAAATCATAAATCATAGCATAACCCATGTAATAAAAATGGGATTCTTAAACATCGGGCCATCATATCAGAATCCATATAAGATAGAAGGACATCATAAAATTAATTCCATCATAAAATAATCAAATCAATTTAAAAATAGGGATTGAAACAGAACCCAATATTATCTTAGATGGAAAATAATTTTGAGAAAACACTTGAACTCCATTCGTGAGGACTATATCATTTCTACTTTAAAAACCTTTTTCCTTTCTTAACATGTCATTCAATTTTAAGCTAAAATAAGTTTATTAAAAATAAACTTGATAACTTGTAAATTAAGATTCGGAAAAATAATGTTCTATGAAATCATAAAAATCTATTCATGCCGTATAAGTTAAAAAAAGATTCTTCTCGTACATTGGACGAAAAAGTCAAAAGGTACCTCATACTAAAAACGAAAAAAGATTCCTTTCATATATTTTAATGACCAAAGGGTAAAATTAGATTTAAATAATTATAGGAGTATAGAAATAAAATTAAATATTGAGTAAAAATTTATGTGGATGATAAATATTCCCCAGTAAATTTTGAAGTATTAACAATCTTAGATAAAAATGAGATTGCGATATTTTCCCTTACGTTAGGTCCGATATGCTTTGTACATTTCCAAACCTCCTGTATAATGATTTAAATAATGTCATTGACTCATTAAATTATCATACTCATTTTTATGATATCATATATGGTCACATTCTTAGATTCTTTTTAGTAATATTTCATTTCTACTTGTTATTCAGGTGTTTATTGCTTTTTGTTCTTCTGCATGTTTTTTCAAATAAATTCATATTCTTCTTTTTAGGTTATAGATTCCTCATTTAAAAAATGGTATTAGTGTAATATATATCATATTTATTCATTCAATTCATTTGTATAATCATTATTCAATGAAGATCAGGTAGAACGAGTCGCATCACATCGTGGAGACGGTAGGTCGTACGTACGCACGAGCAATGATATCGTTCCAATGATCGTGGAATTATATTGAACTGTATGTATATTATTTGAGAATCAATATCACTTTAAAATAATCATATATAGTTATTTTTTACACCATTATACCCATCAAAGTAAGGTGGTGGTGGAAAACAGATTACACCACGGTGTGGAGACGGTATTCCGTACGTACGCACGCGCGGTGATTTCATTTTCGACATGATGGATTGAATGTGAAATAGGGTTGTTTCATATTTATAATAACATATCAAAATATGAGTGACACTGATTTTATTACTTCATAATGAAACAACTAAATAAGAATAAGTATAAGAAGAAATAAATTTGAAAGAATCGGTAACCGATATTTCCTCTTCTTCAACACGCCTCTTTGAAACCTCCTCTTAGGGCACTATGATTAGTCTTTGAAGAAGACCCAAACCTCTATAATATTACTAGAGATGTTTTTAAGAGTAATGTGCAGGGGTTGGCTGATATTAAAGACTCAAAGTTGTGTAAAGTGGAGAGGGAGGAGGTTCCCTTTTATAAGGAAGGAGAGGGACACCTTTGGAAAGTGTGAAAATGTTATTTTATTATATACATATCTTCGATTTAAAAATGTCCAAAATTCATTAAAGATAAAGATAAGATGACTCCTGGTCTAAATAAAATCATCCAATAAGAATTGGAAATGTTTTGGATAATATTTTAATCATTATAATCTTATTTATTTAAATCATTTATTAATGAGGTAAATACTGCATCATTATTGTGTCATAGATAATTTAATTTATATGATTCTTAATAATTATAAACAAAACACTACCATTTAGGAAATCTAATTAGATTTTCAATTAATATTTATAGATGAAAATAAAATTTTTATAACCCATTGTAAAAATTAATTACTAAAATCTTTTTGTTAATGTCAATTTTGTCTTTACATTAAATTAATTAATCCAAATTGTCATTATCACTACCAAGTGGCTCAAAGGGGTCCCAAAATAGACCCAAGTATTCCCATGGTCGGACAATACTCATCCAATAAGGTTAGAACAAGTATTAAAGTAATTTTGAATTACTATAATATTCTTTTAACCTTGAATTACCCTATTTACCTTTAACCGCAGTAAATAAAAGTCAAAAGTTATTATTCACCAAAAATTATTTTCATCTTGTTGAACAACATTTTACTTCTCGATAACAACCATGTATGTCAGATTTTTTAAATTCAATTCACAAAAGTGGTAAAATTTCTTTTAAATGAAATAGTTAGTTTTTTAACTTCCACTAAGTGGTTTCACTATTCATCAAAAATTGAAGTTTTTCAGAAAAATACCATAAATTCAGCCTAAGATATATTTGATATTCTGAATTAAAAAAATATTTCTATTTTTATAAATTCAAAACATAGAAGTAGAATTAATTAATTTTAAAATTAAATCCCGTTGTCAAAACAAATAGCGTGTTTTTAAGAAATAATAACTATCAAAAGATCGACACTTGTTTATGTCCAAATTCAAAGTGAAATTAATTTCAATGACCAACATTGTATTAAGTGGTAAAAATATACTCTAATTACACTTTAAACCCAATTAACAATATAATATAATCATATAAATTATTGCGATGAAAAAAGTGGTTTTTAATTAAAATATAGCATGTTTTTACTATTCATTAAAATATAAAAGTTATCCGAATAATATGAAAATTTTATCCAAATTAAATTTTTATATCTTGATTCCAAAGAAGAATTTTATTTTGTCAAATTGAACTTCTAAAATTTTCAAAAACTAGATTTAACATTGGTGCTCCATCAAAAGGCTCAAAAACTGCATTTTTTTTAAAATACTTATTTTACCCGAAAAATTTATTTTGTTCTCATACCATGTTCTAGAAAATATGTAAGATGAATAATAATGTTATAAAATTCAAAATTTACTTAATACTATTCATAACGTATAGTCCATAATAATATTATAATAATATGTCGTTGTTTAGTGAAACCCGGTATTGCGTACTACACACGCTATCGAGGAAGGTCGTGATTGTGTGTAACGCAAGACAAGCTAGTGTTGTGTGTAATGAAAGATTCTTTTGATGTTGCATAGAACATAAGACATAAAAAATATACTTCTCATAAATATTGGAATGTTACATTCTACCCCCCTTAAAATGAATTTCTCCCTCAAAATTCATCACTTCATAACAAACATATGAGGATACCTCTCCCTCGTAATATCCTCAAGATCCCATGTATTTTATTCTAATTGGTGGTTCCTCCATAATACTTTCACCAAGAGAGTGGTCTTATTCCATATAACTTTTTTTCTACGATCCAGAATCTCTATCGGCTATTCTTCATAAGAATGATCTTTCTCCAGCGGTATAACTTCTAAGCTTAGTACATGTGAAGGATCAAGTATGTACTTTCTAAGGAGAGATACATGGAATAAATCATGATCTTGAGAGAGATTCGGTGGAACCACCAATCGGTAAGGTACCTTTCCAACACGATCCATTATTTCTAAATGACCGATATACCTAGGGCTAAGCATTCCCTTCTTTCCAAATCTCATCACTCTCTTCCATGGAGATATTCGTAAGAACACTTTATCACCCACTTCAAACTCTAGGTCTTTTCTTTAGTAGTCGACATAACTTTTTTGTCGACTCGGAACTGCTCTTATGTGTTGTTGAATATATCTAACCTTTTCTGTCATCTCATTAACAAGATCTAGCCCTAATAGCTTTCTTTCCCCAGCTTCATCGCAACAAGTTGGAGTCCTAATTTTTTTTTCATATAGAGCTTCAAAAGGAGACATCTGAATAGTGGAGTGAAAGCTATTATTATAAGAAAATTCCACCAAATGTAGGTGTTGATCCCAACCACATTTTAAATCCATAGAGCTAGATCTTAACATATCTTCTAGAGTTTTAATTTTTCTCTCAGACTGACCGTCTGTCTGAGGATGATAAGCAGTTCTGAAACTAAACTTTGTATCTAATATATGCTGAAGACTTTGCCAAAACTTTGAGGTAAACCTCGCATCCAAATCAGATATAATGGAAAGTGGTTCACCATTAAATCTTACCACATTCTTCACATATATTTTGGAAAGCTAATCCAGAGAGAAATTTTCTCTAATAGCAATGATGTGTGCTGACTTTGTAAGACGATCAACTATAACCCTGATAGCATTATTGCCTTTATATGTTTTTGGAAGTCCCATGAAAAAGTCCATAGTGATGTTTTCACATTTCTATTATCGTATGGATAATGGTTGTAACATCCCCTTAGAATTTTGTCTCTCAGCTTTAACTTGCTGACAAACTAAGCATCGAGAGACATATTCAGCAACATATCATTTCATTCCCTCCCACCAGAAGTAATCTTTCAGGTCCCTATGCATCATCGTGATTAGAAGATTAATAGAGAATGAAGAACTATGAGCCTCATCCAGTAGCTCTTTCTTTAATTCTGGTATGGGAGGAACACAAACCTGATTCCTAAACTTTATTATCCCATCTCAATCAAGGTTGAATTCGAAAACATTTCTCACCTTCTTTTGCAACTCTACATCTTCTTTTTGTGACTCTTTAATCTTCACATGCATAGATGGTTGAACATTTATTTGAGAAAGATAAAATAATTTCCCCTTCCATTATAATTCAAAGATCCATCCTTTTTAAATCGATAAATATTGGATCTTTTGTGATCCTCATCATGGATAAGCTAGAATAGTCTTGTCGACTTAATGCATCTGCCACCATGTTTGCTTTCCCAGGGTGGTAATGAATTGATCAGTCATAATCCTTAATCAGCTCCAACCATCTACTTTGATGCATATTCAGCTACTTTTGTGTGAAAATATATTTTAAACTTTTATGATCATTATAAATATCACACCTTTCACCATAAAGATAATGCCTCCAAATCATTAATTCAAATATTACCACATCTTACTCCAAATCAGGAGTTGGGTAATTTTTCTCATGGATTTTCAACTATCGTGAGGCATAAGCTATCACCATATCGTTTTTCATGAGAACACACCCCAATCCCTTCTTGGATGCATCACTATAGATCACAAGCCTTTCTCTACTACATGGCAGTGTGAGCACATGTTCACTAGATAACCTTCTTTTCAACTCCTTGAAATTATCTTCACACTCCTCCGTCCACATGAACTTAACTCCTTTTCGAGTCAACCTGGTGAGTGGATTAGAAATCGTGAAAAATCTTTCACAAAATGTCGATAATATTCAGAAAAGCCAAGAATACATCAGATATCAATTACTGTTGTTGGTCTTGACCATCTTTTGATAACCTCTGTTTTTGCTGGATCCACAGATATCCCCTATTTTGAGATTATGTAACCCAATAATGAAAATTTTTGAATCCAAAATTCACACTTGGTAAATTTGGAATAAAGCTTCTCCTTTCTTAGCGTATTTAATACAATTATCATGTAATATTGATGTTCTTCCTTTCTCTTTGAATAGACAAGAATATCGTCTATAAAGACTACCAAAAACTGATAAAGATAATCTCTAAAGACTCTATTCATTAGATCCATGAAGATAGTAGGGGAATTAGTAAGACCAAATTGCATCAATATAAATTCATAGTGTCCATAACTTTTATGGAAATCCATCTTTGGTATATCTTTTTTTTTTACCCTTAATTGATGATACCCTGAATGAAAATCAATTTTGGAAAATATTGAGCTCCGCTTAGTTGGTCGAATAAGTAATCAATGCGCGAGAGAGTATATTTGTTCTTGATAGTGATCTTGTTAAGTTATCGATAATCAATGCAGATTTTCATTGATCCATCTTTCTTCTTAACAAATAGAATAGGTGCTACCCAAGGTGATGCACTAGGGCGTATCAATACCTTAACAAGATTTTCTTGGAGTTGCTTCTTAAATTCCTGCAACTCAATTTGGGCCATTGAATAAGGTGTCTTTGAAATGGGCATAGAACCCGGTACAAGCTCTATTGAAAACCCATCTTCACGATTTGGTGTAAGACCTGGAAATTCCTATGGAAAGACATCATCAAACTCTTTTACAATGGGAATATTCTTAATAGTAAGTTTCTCTCCAACCATTTGAGATAAATAACCTTCATTTATTGGAATCAAGACCCATAAGATGGATGAAAGTTCCACTAGAAGGTTATATTCATCCTTGCATCGATAGATGATAGTAGATTGATCAGGAATATTAAATTTGATTTCCCTTCTTTGGAAATTGATATGAGATCTGTATAAAGAAAGCCAATCCATGCCAAGAATCACATCAAATTCCACTATAAGAAGAATCACAAGATTTTCATGAAGCACTTTCCCACAAACTTCAATTGGATAAGAATTATAAACTTTTGATGCAACTTTTGAGCCATTAGGAGTTGTCACAGCTAACTCAACATCTGATTATTGAGGTAGTATAGAGATACCCTTAGAAAATACTTCAGAAATAAAAGAGTGGGTGGATCCAAAATCAAATAATACATTTTCTACTTTATAGTGGATGGTAAGTGTACCTTTCACCA
Source organism: Viscum album (assembly GCA_963277665.1). Classification (NCBI taxonomy): domain Eukaryota; kingdom Viridiplantae; phylum Streptophyta; class Magnoliopsida; order Santalales; family Viscaceae; genus Viscum; species Viscum album. Next base: position 1,916,911,309 of record OY728161.1, on the reverse strand, counting down.
CTTCGTTATCGTACTCCAAATCACCGATAGAAATTGAATGTGACTTTCCTTTTTCTTTGGCCATAATAGTTTGTTGACGTCAATCATCATCAATAGCCCTTGGATTATGGCATTGATTGGCATAATTCCCCATTTCCTTGCACTTGAAACATTGAAGTGTAGGAGGTGCATCATGTGTATCCCTTTCTTTGTTCACATCATTAGACATATTATTCCCACTATTTCGACATTCAACTGCCCGATGACCTTATTTTCCACACATAAAACATTTACATGTCCCTTTAAGACAATTCCCTCCATGTTTCTTTCCACACATTGAGAATAAGTGAAAACTCATCTTCTTTTCAGTGTGGTCTATAGATTTCCCTTTGAATTCCATTTTCCTCTTCTTATCAAACCCATATGACTGATGGCTTACTCCAAACTCCATATCAACCTTGAGATCACATTGAACAATTTCCTCATATCTATTAAATTCCCTTATGGCTAACGCCCTTCGATGACTTGGTTTTAAGCCACTAAAGAATCGATCGATCTTACTCTCAGGTTGGATAATAATTCATGAAGCGTAGCTTGAAAGTCTTGTAAAATTTTCTTCATAGGTACCAACCGATTCATCATTATTTTTCTTCAGTGTAAGAAACTCTTTCTCCAACTTTGTTCAAAGAATATGACAGAAGTACTTATTGAAAAATAAGTTCTTAAACTCATCCCATTCAATGGACTCAATTTCATCCCTTTGCCTCGTATTCTAAATAATATTCCACCATTGATCATCTTCACCTTCCAAACGATATACTGCTAAGATGACTTTATCATGTTCAGAACATTGCAGGATTGGAAATATCTTTTCAGTTGTACTAATCCCTTTTTCAGACACTAATGGATCAAAAGACCCGCTGAATGAAGGTGGACGCTGCCCCATGAAGGATTCAATAGAATTTTTCTCCTTCCTTTCCGCGTTTGGAAGTCCTACATGATTCATAGCTTAAGAAAGTTGTGTGAGCATGGATAAAAGAATTTTCATTCCGGCTCCCATAATGTTTGGTTGCTCAGGGGGGGACAATCATTGCATTTCCCGTCGCATTCAGCATTAACACAGTTTCTTTGGGTTCCAGCAATTGACTAAAACCAATAAGCATAGTGTGAGAAGAACTAATCATAATAGGAAAACAACATAATCAAGAATAAATTTTTACACTTAAGGTCTTATCATAGGTTATTCATGGACATTTCTAAAACACTAATATTGTGTTCTCTGTTTAGACATATCATTAGAGTTCTTACTACGGATTTCACATCCTAGTTTCCAAAGTTTGGTTGTACCTTTCCTATGATACCAATTATAATGACCCATACTTTACATACATGGTTATTACTTCAGAATTGAAGCATACTTATTACAACATATAACAAAACCATGATAGGACTGTATTGGTATAGTGTCTTTAGAAATGGGGAAACATAAACAAATCGTTCATAAATCATCTACATTGTCTCCCATTTATTTCATCATATCAAGAGTCCCTTTTGGCATATCTTACATAATACCCTTTTTCCTGACCTGGGGAAAATAAAACAAAAAAAAGGGTGAGCTCAAATGCTTAGTAAGGGTAAACAAGAGAATTATCAATCATTTCATATTCATAATAACATAACATTTTGAAAATCTTAACCTACAAAAGAGATCATAATATCATAACATGGGATAAATCATAGTAGCGATATGTAATCCTAATAATCATAACATAAAACATGAATCTTTGTGGCATAAAAACATAATCATATAGAATTGTTTCTTAGTAGTCAAGACTCATTTCCAAGACTTTCCTAACGGACAATGTCCTTTTCTGATCCGAGTTCACTCCTCGTTTCAGTCCTGTATCACTGAACCGGATTAACCTGTCGTCCGATCCATGTCTATCTCATGAGATATAAATATTTACCCAATGAATTGGAGGTAGATATAGGTCCCACCCATCTCATAATGAAACTATTATTATGTGTTACTCAAAATCATAAATCATAGCATAACCCATGTAATAAAAATGGATTCTTAAACATCATGCCATCATATCATAATCCATATAAGATAAAAGGACATCATAACATTAATTCCATAATAAAATAATCAAATCGATGTAAAAATAGGGATAGAAACAGAACCCTATATTATATTAGATGGAAAATAATTTTGATAAAACACTTGAACTCCATTCTTGAGGAAAATATCCTTTCTACATCAAAAACATTTTTCCTTTCTTAACATGTCATACAATTATAAACTAAAATAAGTTGATTAAAAATAAACTTGAAAACTTGTAAATGATGCTTCATGGAAATAATGTTCTATGAAATCATAAAAATATATTTATGCCGTATATGTTAAAAAATATTATTCACATGCTTTGGCCGGAAAAGTCAAAAAGTACCACGTATTAAAAACGAAAAAAGATTCCTTTCATATATTTTACTTACCAAAGGGTAAAATTGGATTAAAACAATTTTTGAGGATAGAAATAATATTACATATTGTGGAAACATGGATGTGGATGATAAATATTTACCAGTAAATTCTGAAGTATAAACAATCTCGGATAAAAATGAGATTGCGATTTTTTCCTTTACCTTAGGTATGATATGCTTTGTACATGTCTGATCCTCCTGTAGAATGATTTAAAAAATTTCATTGACTTATTCCAGAATCATACACATTTTTATGATATCATATATGTTCATATTCATAGCTTCTTATTAATAATATTTCATTGCTACTTGTTATTCATGTGTTTATTGCTTTATGTTCTTATTCGTGTTTTGTCTAATAAATTATTATTATTATTTTTTAGTTTATAGATACCTCATTTACAGAATGTTATTAGTGTAATAGATATCATATTTATTCATTAAATTCATTTATATAATCATTATTGATTTAAGATCATGTAGAAAGAGTCACATCACATCGTGGAGACGGTAGGTCGTACGTACGCACGAGCGATGATATTGTTCCCATGATCATGGAATTGTATTGAAGTGTATGTATACTATTTAAGAATCAATATCACTTTAAAATAATCATATATAGTTATTATTTTCACCACTATACCCATCCATGTAAGGTGGTGGTGGAAAACAGATTACACCACAGCGTGGAGACGGTATTCTGTACGTACGTACATGTGTGGATTTCATTTTCTGTAGGATGGATAGAAGGTGAAATAGGGTTGTTTAATATTTATAATAACATATAAGTATATTAGTGATAATAATTTTATTCCTTCATAATGAAACAACTAAAGAATAATAAGTAGAAGAAGAAATAAATTTGAAATAATCGGTAATGGATATTAATTCTTCTTCAACACGCCTCTTTGAAACCTTCTCTTAGGGCACTAATATTGGTCTATGAAGAAGAACAAGACCTCTATAATATTACTAGGGGATTTGAGAAGTCTAATGGGTATGGTTTGGATGAGCTTTAAGGCTCAAAGTTGTGTAAGGTGGGGAGAGAGGTGGTGCCCTTTTATAAGGGAGGAGTGTGGCACCTTTGGAAAGTGTGAAAATATTATTTTATTATAAACTTATCATCAGTTTCAAAAGGGCCAAAAATCATTCAAGATGAAGATAATTTGACTCATGGTCTAAATAAAATCATACAATTTGAATTGGACCTATTTTGGATAATATTTTGATCATTATAATCTTATTTATTTAAATCATTTATTAATGAGGTAAATACAGCATCATTATTGTGTCATAAATAATTTAATTTATTTGATGTCTAAAATTTATAAAAAAAACCACCATTTAGGAAATATTTTTTGATTTCCCATGAATATTTATAGTCTAAAAGATAATTTATATAACCCCTTATAAAAATTAATTATTAAAAGATTTTTGTTAATGTCAATTTTGTCTTTACATTAAATTAATTAATCCAAATTGTCATTATTACTACCAAGTGTCTCAATGGGGTCCCAAAATTGACCCAAGGATGCCCATGGCGGCCACTACTCATTCAATATGGTTAGGAAAAGTGTTAAGGTAATTTTGAATTATTATAATATTCTGTTATCCTTGAATTACCCTATTTACTTTTAACCACAGTAAATAAAAGTTAAAAGATACTATTCAGCAAAAATTATTTTCTTCTTATTGAACCACATTTTACTTCTTCATACCAACCATGTATGTCGGATTTTTGAATTTCAATTCAAATAAGTGGAAAAATTTCATTTAAATGAAAGAGTCGGTTTTATAACTAACACTAAGTGGTTTCCCTATTCATCAAAAATTGAAGTTTTTTCAGAAAAATACCAAAAAATCAGCCAAAGCTATATTTGATATTCCGAATTCAAAAATGATGCCTATTTTTTTCAAATTCAAAACTTAGAAGTGGAATTATTCAATTTTCAAATTAACTCCCATTATCAAAACAAATAGCCTGTTTTTTAGAAACAATAACTATCAAAAAATCGACACTTGTTTATGTCCAAATTCAAAGTTAAATTAATTCCAATGACCAAAATTGGATTAAATGGAAAAAGTATATTCAAATTACACTTTAAAACCAATTAAAAATATAATCTAACCATATAAATTATTGTGATGAAAAAAGTTGTTTTTAATTAAAATATAGCGTGTTTTTACTATTTATTAAAATATGAAAGTTATTTGAATAATATTAAAAATTTAACCAAATTAAATTTTTATATCCTGATTCCAAAAAAGAATTTTATTTTGTCATATTTAACTTCTAAAATTGTCAAAAACTAGATTTAAAGTTGGTGCGCCATCAAAAGGCTCCAAAACTGCATTTTTTTTAAATACTTAATTTACCTGAAAAAATTTATTTTATTCTCATACCATGTTCTAGAAAATATATAAGATGAATAATAATGTTATAAAATTCAAAATTTAGTTAATACTATTCATAATTTCTAGTCCATAATAATATTATAACAATATATCATTGTTTAGTGAAACTCGGTATTGCGTACTACACACACTTTCGAGGAAGGTCGCGATTGCGTGTAACGCAAGCCAAGCTAGTGTTGTGTTCAGTGAAATATTCCTTCGATGTTGCGTATAACATAAGACATAAAAAATATACTTCTCATAAAATATCAGGGTGTTACAGATGAGGCCAACATCTATAACGGATATTCGTAGCTTCCTGGGGTTTGCGAGATATTATCGCCGATTTGTGGGAAATTTCACATGATTACGAAACCCTTTTACCAAGTTAAATTAGAAGTATGTCAATTTTTTTGGAGTTATGAATGCAAAGATAACCATATGGTGTTGAAAAAGAGGCTTAGCACTGCACCCGTTCTCAAACTACCCACAAGTGGAGAACTTTTTGTGGTATTCATTAATGCTTCAAAGAAGTACATGGGCTATGTGTTGATGGAAAATTAAAAAGTCATGACCTATGATTCAAGGAAATTGAATGTTCATGAGAAAAAATATCCAACAAATGATCTCGATTTGGCTGTAGTATTCATCGCATTACAAATCTGGTGCCATTGCCTCTTTGTAGAGAAGTGTAAAATCTATAAATAGCACAAAAGCCTCAAATATATATTCATACAAAAAGAGTAGAACATGTGCCAACAAAGATGGTTAGAGCTGATAAAAGACTATGAATTATCAATACATTACTACCTTGGGAAAGCTAACAAGGTGGTGAATGCTGTATGTTTAAAGGACCCAACAATTCTATCATTGATGAGAATTGAAAAGGATCCAATATTATTAAATTTGATGAAGATGGAAATGGGAATAATCATGATGAATGATATCACTAAGTATACATCAATGTGACTTGTATTTTAGCAAGTGAATGCTGAGAGACAGATGTCTAAGGGGATGATTCAACTATTACCCATATCAGTATGGAAATGTGAGAACATCACCATGGAATTTTTCACTGGACATCTAAAGACATCCAAATGAAACAATGTTATTTTGGTTGTTATGGGTCGTCTTACAATGACCTCACACTTCATTTCAATTTATGAGGATTTTTCACTGAATCAACTAGAGTGGATATACATCAGATATGTGGTAAATATCTAGGGATTACCACAATTGACTGTAACTGATCATGATCCAAGATTCACCTCTATGTTTTGGAAGAGTCTTCAACATGTTATGGATACTGATCTAAACATCACTACAGCTTATCATCCTCAAACTGATGTCCAATCTGAGCAGACAATCCAAAAAATTTGAGGACATATTTAGAGTAAGTTCAATGGACTTCAACGATGGATGGGATCAATATCTTCCTCTAATTGAGTTCTCTTACTACAAAAGTTTCCACTCAAGAATACATATGGACTATTATCAATCCCTATATGGGAAGAGGTAAAGAATGCCGAAATGTTGGGATGAAGTTTAGGAGAGAAAACTCGTAGGTCCAGAAATGGCTGAAAATTTGGTGGGGATGTTTAAGACCAAAAAATAGCACATTAAAGCTGCTCAGAGTCAGAAAAAGAGCTATGATGATAATTATTGATGAGACCTAGAGTTTGATGTTAGAGACATGGTATTCCTCTACATATCATTGTGGAAGAGAGTTATGAAATTTGGGATGAAGAGAAAACTAAGTCCAAGGTACATCGGCCATTTTCATATCCTTGATCACATTGGAGCACTGCCCTATCGACTAACACTCCCAATGAACATATATCAAGAACATGATGTATTCCATGTATCACACTTAAGTAAGTGCATACCTGACACATGGAATGTACTCAATATAGAGGTGGTAACATTGGAGAATGACCTCTCTTATGAATAGAACCCAGTGAAGATCTTATATCATATGGAAAAATGTTTATGAAATAAGACATTGCCCCGAGTCAAGGTGTTGTGGAGAAACCAAACATTTGAATATGCAATGTGGGAATTATAAGAAGTGATGAAGTAGAGTTACCTACATTTGTTTTAGTGTGGGAAAAGAAAATTTTGATGATGAAAATTCTTAATGGTGGAAGATTGTAACGACAAAAAATTTCATTACTGGAAATTTATCTTGATCTAATTGAATGTCTTGTTTGGTAAAATGGAAATATAACATATGCACTTCATTGGATTTATGTTTTTTGATTTCAAAATACCTTTAAGAATCTTCTCCATTGCTAATATAGCCATTTAATAGTGATTACATGATTAGTATAAATATAGGGATTCAAAAAATCCAATTTACTCAGAAAAAGAAAGCGATGGCCTCCTCTAGTAGACATACTCCATACGAATCCCATTTATTAGTTCTTGAAAAGGAGGTGGCATCATTGAGCTTCTCTCTTGACCAATCACAGGCTTAGATTCCATATATTTATCTCAAATGGAACCGCATATGGGAGAAGTGTAAGTTGATAGAGATTACCACCTGAGCGATGTTATCCGAGCCACCCCAAGAGTCCATCGCCATCACACACTTTACCATTCGGTCTTATGAGGGTGTTTTAAGGGGTCACATAACTAGACCTTAGCACTATGATTATGTGAATTATTTTTGTATATAATAATTATTACACATTCATTTTATTATTGTTGCTATGTAAATAGTTTTTAAAGTGAAAATAGCATTTTCAGTTAATATTCAATTTAAAAAAATATTTTGATGAATTAATGGAATTTTTAATTAAATAATATTTTTATAGAATACTATTATTAAATTTACTTTTATTAAATATAAATTATCATATAATTTTTATGAATGCAATTGTAATTTTTATTAAGGTTTGCATGTCATTTTTGTCAGAACCTATTAATTTTTGATAAATGTCAGTTTTTATATTAAAAGTAAGAATTCATATATTTAGAAAATTATTTAGATAAAATGAATATTATTTTTAGAATCAGAATGTTGAAATTATCCAAGGGTTAATTTTTCAATATTTTCTGAGACATCCAAATAGTTGGGTAAAAATTAAATACTGTTTAAATATGTAATGTGTTTTATGAAAACATAATGACACAACAGGTATGTAATAAAATACTATGAACATTATTTTTGGATGATATATTTTTCACAATTAAAATAATTTCATTTTAGGTTTGTTTGATTTATTTTACAGATCTTTAGTGGACCCTCCACCACATATAAAACATTTCAACTTTTTAAATTGATTTCCTTGAGACTGTGACTCACCTCCACCAAGAAAGCCTAATATTTTAAGATTTTAGGCTATTTTACTTATAAAATATTTATTTACACTCCCCTTTTGAAAAAACATGGGAAAAACCGTGGGATTTTTTGTGGTTTTGATTAGTTTAATGTGTAGGGTCGAAAACCTAAATAATAATGAATTCCTTCCCTTTTCCTATATAAACCCAACCAAGTCCCCACTTCATCATCACTCAAACCCTTTAGAGCTTGACAATATTATTGCCTCCTCTCTCTTGAATCCCCCTAAGTCACCCAAAAATCTAAATATGCCTCTCTAAATCCCCTCCCAAGCCTTTGGGATCACACATCCACGTAAGGGATTTCTTCCTTTCTCATTTATGTCAAAATTTCATTTTGTTGTTAAGCCCTTTTATTTTCAATTATAAATGTTGGGGTATAATTTTGAACCACCCGCATATAGACCTATATAATTTTTAATTATTATAGACCCCTTTTTTCCTCATTAATTCCTCCCAATTACACCTGTTACCATTCTGAAATTCCGTAAGTAATTTCCCTCTCCTCATTTACATTAAAAAAATTATTTATTATTATGAATATAAAATTCCATTACATATGTTGGGAAATATATCTATATGACCCCCTTACTTTCCATTTCATGTAAATATTATGATACACCCATTTTCCTCTCATCAATTTTTTTTATGATTTCTTATGTCACACCGTTATGATGCCGAAATTTCACCGCGATTTTCCAAACTAGAGTCATTGTGTTGTGAATACCATGCCCTTTTATCTATAAAGGGTATTCACCTTTATGAAAGATTACGTATTGATTATAGATTTTCATGTATGAATTCCACATTTTTTATCGTGGAATAATTTATGATCTTTAATGATTCCATGATTTGTGATCCATGTGGCACAAATATACATGGAATGACATGTTTATGAATGGTGTGCCCTGATAGTTCTACAATGCACTGGGTATAGTTTAGTATAATGACATTTCATATGAAATGAGGGTTTACTCAATCTTATCCAATTGAAATTAGGGTTTACTCATTCTCCTTGTGTAATGATGCTTGGCTCATGAAAATATAATGTTAATTGTTGATTCCACATTTCCATGTTATGATAATCATGCTATATCATGCCGTTATGTTCATGTTTCTCTTATGATCCTTTGATATGCATATTTCTTAACATTTATTGTATTCTTCATGTTATGTATTATTTAATCCTTTATTGGGCTCTATAGCTCACCTTTTTCTTATGCATGTCCTGAGGTTATCCACTACAATGATGAGTATGAAAAAATGCTGTAATAATGTAAAGGAAGTTTTCAATATATATGGTGTTTTTATATCCTAGTTGATATGTAATGTTCCTAATTTCCAAAGACACTAGATCCCTCAATCCTCATAGTTGCCTTAAGAGAAATTTTATGTAATAAATCATGTTTATGTGTGTAATTTAATGTAGGGTTGGTATACCAATCATAACGGTTAAAAAAAATCCAATCCCTTATAACATAGATAATTTCATATATAGGGTTTACTTATGCATAGAAAAATGTTCTTGATTGATCACCAAAAACATTTTATATATTTTCTTACATTCTCAAATAATGATATAAAATAAATTTAAAAAATATTTGATAAAACATTTTAATTACACCAACCTGATTCACCTACATCACGAGTGATCTATTGTGATACATAGTTCAGGTAAACCTCCTCATATAATAGAGGATATCTACTAATTGTTAGTGTCTGAAAATATTGATCAGATATTACTATTTTTTTAATTAAACATAAATAAAAATATAATTAGACATAATTACATCCATTAAAATAGAACCAGAATAAACAAACACCACATTAAATGTTCATTGAAAAATAAATCATCCCATGGTATATAAATATAATTAATTTAACACATAATAAAGGCACAAAGACCAAAAAATGATCCCTAGAGGGTGTATCATATAAATAATAGTCCATAATTAACTAAAAATAAAAAATGTTATAGATATGAAAAAAGTTTTCAAGGTTCCTAGACTAGAAACAACTCTCTATCTCATCCATAACAACAAAAATCAATTATTATGCAAAGGCCTCTTACCCTTATCTTATCCACTGACAATGAAGTCATCTTAGGTTCTCATAGAATTTGATATGGGTGTGGTTATCACTTGAGATTCAACCTCTAAAAGTTTATATAAATATATCATATTTATATGCTGTACATTATAATTTCCTATAATATGAACTCTATGGATAACTAAATACATCATCAAAATATTTTGGGTTCTATAGTGATACTCGAGATTGACCATACCTACTTCAGAAATTTTTAAACTGTCTCTACACATGGAACATATTAAAATAAACATATGATTAGTTCCCACACCTTGTACCAACAGTTAACATCACACCTCATGGATAATGTGGTGTATACACTCAGAACTATCTCAAATCATCCACTCACAAGGAGAATAGTCCTAACCCCATACACTATTATATCATCCACACACATTAGAAATTAGAATATTTAATTTGAACCCTTATTAAAATCCAAATCAAACTCTTGTTAGATAGTATCCCAAGAGGGAACCTATTTATTAATAATTATATATTCAATATAATTATCTATGAAATTAAAATCACACATTATAATTTAATCACTAACATGTTATATATTGTTTTTAAATTTTCTATCATGTAAAATATTTTATATTAAATATTTTATAATTATTGTTTTCAATGTTTTATCCCATATCAAATATAAATACATGGATGTGTTTCAATAAATTCATCACCAAATCATGTATCCTATAAGAAATACACTTATTTCCTTAATTCAGTCATTATGTTATTTCACACTTTATGGATATTCCCAAACAAGATATCAATCTAGGTCTTCTTTTATTATAACAATGGCTTAAAATCTCCATTAATTGAACCACACATGTGGCCAACTATATTTTTCAAATTAATTACATTAAGACCCACCTCAATTTGTGTCGATGATATTAGATTCCAATCATCAATGGATCGCCTATGGTCTGAATTAGGTAATATCACTATGATGTAAAGAAGGAAAATAATAAATTTCTATTTATGATATGTACACAATAGGTCATCATGAAAACACTTAATTTGAACAAAACCATAATGAGGCTAGAAAATAGTAATATATTAGAAACTTCCAATCTTATATTTATATAAACCGTCCCATCCAATATCAATTTTTTATTTATTTCTAAAAACTGAAAGTAATAAAGGATACTAAATCTCTTAAAATATGCATAAATAGTGATAATGTTGAGACCCGAAGCCTGACGTACATTGACATTACATTACTTTTGCGGAATACTTAGTACATAACAAAAACACACACGCAAGGACTGTAATAGTTTAGTGTCTTTGGAAACCTGGAATATAAACTTCTAATCATGGTGAATGATCTTCAACATCTCCCATAAAGATCTTCCTTTTTTTGTACCTAAAACCATTCATTATATCCTGGGGAAAAGAAAACATAAAAGGGTGATCTCAAATGCTCAGTAAGGGTAAACAAAAGAAATATCAAACACATCATATTCATAAGAACATAACTTTTGGAAATCTTAACCTGCAAAAGAGATCATAATATCATAACATGGGATAAATCATAGTAGTGAAATGTAATCCCAATAATCATAACATAAAACATGAAACTTTGTGGCATACACAAATAATCATAGAGAATCATTTCATGTTAGTCATGACTCATTTCCAAGACTATCTTAGTGAACAAATTCCATTTCTGAACCGAGTTCACTCATCGTTTTAGTCCTGTTTCACTGAACCGGTATAACCTACCGTTCCAGCCTTGTCTATCTCATGAGATATAAAATATTTACCCAATGCATTGGAGGGAGATATAGGTCCCACCCATCTCATAATGATACCATTATTATGTGTTCCACAAAATCATAAATCATACATCATTGCATAACCCATGTAATAAAAATGGGAATCTTAAACATTGTGACATCATCAAACAATTCATATAAGATAAAGGAATTCATAAAAATAATTCCATCACAACATAATCAAATCAATGTAAAAATAGGGATATAAACATAACCCTATATTTTCTTAGATGGAAAATAATTTTGATAAAACACTTGAACTCCATTCTTGAGGAAAATGTCTTTTCAAATTCAAAAAAACATTTTCTTTTTTTATCATGTCATACTATTTTAAAATAAATAAGTTGATTAAAAATAAACATGAAAACTTGTAAAGGAGTCTTCTTGGAAATAATGTTTTAAAAATCTATTCATGCCTTATAAGTTTAAAAAAAAAATTTCATACTTTTTTCAGATAAGTCAAAAAGTACCTCGTATGAAAAAAGAAAAAATAATCCTTTCATATCCTTTACTACAAACTAAAAAAAAGGTAAAATTGGATTTAAACAATTGTAGGTGGATGGAAATAATATTACATATTGAGGAAACATGGATTTGGATGATAAAATACACCCCAGTAAATACTAAAGTGTAAAAAATCTCGGATAAAAATGAGATTGTGATATTTCCCTTACCTTAGGTCTGATTTGCTTCGTATGTGTCTAAACCTCCTGTATAATTATTTAAATAATGTCATTGACTTATTCCAGAATCATACTCATTGTTATGATATCATATATTGTTCACTTATGGCTTTATATTACCCGTTCTTTTGTAAATTCCATGTTAAAGAGCATTTTGTGTAAAATCGTTTCATTTGTCATATGTGTTTTGACTTGTAATTATTTATATGATTACTTAGATCATGATTACATAATTCCAGAATATAAAGCATGATTTATATATAATATGTATTCAGAATATATATATACAATAGATCAGTAAATGGAAATAAATACATCGTTCATGGAGATGGTAGACCGTACGTATGCATGAACAATGTTTTCTTTTCCTTATTGAGTTTAATGGAATTAAGTAGATGACATACATATATATACACATAAATCCAGAATCATTATTATGTCATATATTTCATTATTTATTATTATATATACTTTATAATCATTCATGAATGGTTAACGTGGATAATGAATCACATCGCGTCGTGGAGACGGTAGTCCGTACGTATGCACGAGCGATGATATCATTCTCATGATCGTGGAATTGTATTGGAGTGTATGTATACTATTTCAGAATAAATATCACTTTACAATAATCATATATAGTTATTATTTACACCATTATACCCATCCAAGTAAGGTGGTGGTGGAAAATAGATTACACCACGGCGTGGAGACGGTATTCCGTACGTACGCACGCGCGGTGATTTCATTTTCCGTAGGATGGATAGATGGTGAAATAAGGTTTTTTAATAATTATAATAACATATCAGTATATAAGTGATACTGATGTTATTATTTCATAATGAAACAACCTAAGAAGAAGAAGTGGAAGAAGAAATAGAGATGAAAGAATCTTTAACAGACATTACCTCTTCTTTGAAGCGCCTCTTTGAGATCTCCTTTTAGGGCACTAAAATTGGTCATTGAGGAAGACCAGAACCTCTAGGATGTTTCTAGGGAAGTGGAAGAGGGAATTTGGCAGGGTTTGGCCGAGCTTGAAGGCTCAAAGTACTGCGAGGAAGAGAGGGAGGAGGTGCCCTTTTATAAGGGAGGAGAGGGGCACCTTTGGAATAACTAAAACTATTATTTTATTATAAAGTCAGATTCGGTTATAAATAGCTCCAAATAGATTTATTTATAAGCTAAGGTGGGGATGGGTCTAAATCCTCTAATCCAATAGAATTTAGACAAGTTTAGGTTCCTATTTTAACCTTATCATTTAGATTTAACCTTAAGTAAAATAATTTTACTTTTACCGTGTCTTATTGTGTTCTTATACTATATGGTTAATAAACATACTATAAGAAGCCAAAAGAACCCCAAGTTGTTTATTATTAATTTATATAACCTTATCTAAGTCATTTGGCCGAACAATAGATTTTTAGGAATAAAATAACAATTAATAGTATAATAAATTTTTTAAAAACTATTTTATGTCAATTTTGACACTATTTAGTAATTAACTTTTGTGAAAATCATAACAGAATTATTAGTTCGAAAAAAGTTAATTAAATCAATACTAACTTGTCATATTAATCTATAAAATTAGTTTAATTCATAAAAAGTCTCAAATTACATTTATTTTGGTGTTTATAACAACCATTATGTCAATATTTCATTAATAAGATAATTAGTACATCATCTTTTTGTCATAAATAAAATAAATTATTTAATGTCTAAAAATTACAAATAAAATACCATTATGTAGGAAATCTTTTTATCTCTATAATTAATTTTTATAGTGGAAGTTATCTTATGTATAACCCCATATTAAAAATGATTTACTTATTAGACTTTGATTTTAACTATTTTAACCCTTCTTTAAATAAATTAATAATAAATGTCCTAATCTAATCCAAGTGGGCCTAAATGGTCATATTTTATTCCTAAGGTTGTTTTTGGTCGAATTAAACTTGTCCAATAGAATTCGGACACGTGTTAGGGTAATAATAATATCATTTTTACCGTTAATTACCAAATTTACTTTTAACCGTGGTAAAAAAAGTAAAAAGATACTATTCACCAAAAATTATTTTCATCTCATTGAACCACATTTTACTTACTGACATCAACCGTGTCTCTCGGAATTTTGAAATTTCACTCACAGAAGTGGTAAAATTATGTTTTAGGAAAAATTCATTTTTCTTAACTACCACTTAGTGGTTTCACTATTCATCAAAAAATTAAAGTTTCCAGAAAAATATCTAATATTAGGCCTAAGCTATATTTGATATTGTGAACTCAAAAATTATGTCTATTTTACCAAATTCAAAACATATCAGTTGCATTAATTAATTTAAATATTAATTCCCGTCGTCAAAACAAAGTGTTCTTAAGAGATAATAACTATCAAAAGATTGACACTTGTTTATGTCTGGTTTAAATGTGAAATTACATCCAATGAACAACATTGTATTAAATTTTAAAAATATATTCTAAATATACTTTAAAACCACTCAAATTAATAATTTTTCACTATTAATTATTTCGATTAAAAAGGTTGTTTTTAATTAAAATTTAGTAATTTTCACTATTCATCTGAAAATGAAAGTTATCCAAAAAGTACCAAAATTTCACCCTAATGTAATTTTGATATTAAGAATCCAAAAACGAATTCCATTTTGAAAAATAAAATTTACAAAATTTCAAAAAGTGGTTATTACTATTCATAACGGCTAGTTTTAATAATATTTTAATAGCATATTGTTGTTTAGTGAAACTCGTTATTGCGTACTACACACGCTATCGAGGAAGGTCGCGATTGTGTGTAATGCAAGGCAAGTCAAGGATGCGTTTTGTGAAAGCTTCTTTTTGGTGTAGCATACAACACAAGACATTAATGAAATTAAAAAGAATATTTATCATAAAATATCGGGCTGTTACATTTTACCCCCCTTAAAATGAATTTCGCCCTCGAAATTCGTCGGGGTTATAAATGGTTTACTATTCGAAAGTTTCTATAATAGAAACCCAAATCATAAAAAGGAATACCAAAACCAATATTTAAAAAAAATAGTATGAAACGTAACGGTTAACCAAATAAACTAATCACTGGGTTTCCACATAGGTGAAAATATGGATATGGAAGAGAAATCTAACCACCATGTTCTGATGGAGAGTGGTAGAGAACATGGCTATGGAAAAGCCAGCAATCACAAAGCCATAAATTTGTGACGATCTAAGGTACCATATGCTTCATCAGATATAAGAGCACTAGGACAACATTTTTGGTTTTCAAGATCATTTCCCTAAAGTTGATGAAATTGGAATTAGAAGAAATACTTTGGTGATTTTGGTATAGTCTCACCATTTGTCGTTATTTGGAAAATGTCCACTTCATCTCTTAAAGAAATGAATTTGAATATGTCATTCATGTTGTGTTAGCAGATCATGTGATAGAATGATGGGTCATTCCATCTGTCTCAAACAAAAGGTTAGAAAAGTTATCAAAAAATACATAAGTCCATCTATAGTGAGGTTAATCATATATGGATCATAAAATGGACTTATACTTCATATATCATACTACTTAATATAATAAAACTAGTTTCTACTAAATAGGGACTTCCTGTAGGCCAGTAGTAGGCGATAAAGGCTAGTTGCACTTCGGTTGTTGGTTCGATTCCCACAGCCTTGTCCGACGCGATGGGCTGTCGCCCGTCCTGCAGGTTGCCCTTTTTCTAAAGCTATATTACTATAGCATCCCATCAGAAATATCAAAAAAGTTTTATCCTTAGACAATACTAACTTATTTCCAACATAATCCATTCCAATCTTTAGGCTTATTTAAAATACTTCAGTCCATGGTCATAGTATAAAGAAAATGATCACGTGAATGCCATCACTTATCCCCCATATATCATAAGATATGTCTTGTTGGTCAAATTAAAAATATGTGAATACCTTAATCGTGTATTCTCTTGAAGAATGAATATCCATTTATCCTTAGTTAAAACATGAATGCAGTTAAAAGTTAACCCTTTACACATACCAAAATCATCAAAATTCTATATCCGCAAACCATGATATCACTTAGTCCTTATATCAATCATGTGCTCATGAATACTATCAAACATATTAGATTCTCTTTATCCCTTCATTATGTTCATATCATCTGGTTTCCAAAAATATTTCAATCACTTTTCATGGTTATCGATGCCATAATATTATTGAAAACCACAATAGACCAAAACATAAATATTCCAATATTCCACGATACTATATACAAAATTATTCTGGAATCCCATTACATAAACACTTAATCACTCCACCACATCGTTTTCATATTCAACATCGCCAATGGTGATCCCATGTGATTTCCCTTTGTCCTTTTCCTTAAGTGGTTGCTTACATCGATCATCACTAACCCTTGGATTAGGGCATTTATTAGCATAATGCCCTATTTCCTTGCACTTGAAGCATTGAAGTGTTGTTGGTGCATTCTCTACAGTATTTTCTTTATTCACATCATTAGAAACCCTTTTTCCATTACTTCGACACTCAGAAGCTTGATGACCTTCTTTTACACACTTAAAACATTTTCTAGTCCCTTTAAGACAATCTCCACTATGCTTCTTTCCACACTTTGAGCATAAGGAAACATTCATCTTCTTTTCACCATTATTCTGAGATTTCACCTTCAACTCCATCTTTCGTTTCATGTCAAAACTATGAGATGGATAAGTAACACCAACTTCCATTTCTACCTTGATAGCACAACGCACAATTTCTTTATAGCCACTGAAGTCTCTTATAGCTAATGCCCTTCGATGATTTGGTTTTATGCCACTGAAGAATCGATCAACTTTACTTTCAGGTTGGATGATAAATCCAGATGCATACCTTGCAAGCCTTGTAAAATTCACTTCGTATATACCAACAGATTAATCATCATTTTTCATTAGTTCCAGAAACTCCTTCTCCATCTTTGTTCGAATAATATGAGAGAAGTACTTATAGAAAAATAATTTCTTGAACTCGTCCCATTCCATGGACTCAATTTCATCTCTTTACCTCGTATTCTTGAAAAGATTCCACCATTGATTAGCTTCACCTTCCAAACGATATACTGCTAAGATGACTTTATCATGTTCAGAACATTGAAGAACTGAAAATATCTTTTTAGTAGTACTGATCCATTGTTTAGAAACAAGTGGATCAAAAGACCCACTGAAAGAAGGTGGGCGTTGCCTCATGAAGGACTCAATAGAATTTTGTTCCCTTCTCTACTCATTTGGAAGTCCAGAATGATTCATATCTTGTGTTTGTATAGCAATAAGATTTTGCACTGCATCTCCCTTAACATTTGTTCGTTCAGGTGGACAATCATTGCATTGTCCATTGTATTGATCAACACGGTTCTTTCGGGTTCCATCCATCGTCTAAAACCCAAAAAGAATAGTGTGAGAGGAAAAAATCATGCTAGGGAAAACAACATAATAAAGGGGGAGTATCCTCAATATCTAACAGCTTAGGTTAAATTCTATGATTGTTACCGTAGTTCTAGGACTGTATCCTATACGTATACTTATCCTTAGGGACATCCCTAGACATACCTTAGAAATATCTCTAGGGATCTTACTAACATTTTTAGATCCTAGTTTCCAAAGGTTGACTAAACCTTTCCTCTGATACCAACTGTAGAGACCCGAAGCCTGATGTACATTGACATTACATTACTTTTTTGGAATACTTAGTACATAAAAAAAACACACACGTAAGGACCGTAATAGTTTAGTGTCTCTGGAATCTCGAAATATAATCTTCTAATCATGGTGAAAGATCTTCAACATATTCCATAAAGATCTTCCTTTTTTTTATACCTAAAACCTTTCTTTATATCCTGGGGAAAAAACATAAAAGGGTGAGCTCAAATGCTTAGTAAGGGTAAACAAAAGAAATATCAAACACATCATATTTATAAGAACATAACTTTTGGAAATCTTCACCTGCAAAAAAGATCATAATATCATAACATGGGATAAATCATAGTAGTGAAATGTAATCCCAATAATCATAACATAAAACATGAAACATTGTTGCATACACACATAATCATAGAGAATCATTTCTTGTTAGTCAATACTCATTGCCAAGACTATCTTAGTGGACAAAGTCCATTTCTAAACCGAGTTCACTCCTCGTTTCAGTCCTGTTTCACTGAACCGGTATAACCTACCATTCCAGCCAAGTCTATCTCAAGAGATATAAAATCATTACCCAATGCATTGGAGGGAGATATAGGTCCCACCTATCTCATAATGATACCATTCTTATGTGTGCCAAAAAATCATAAATCATACATCATTGCATAACCCATGTAATAAAAATGAGAATCTTAAACATTGGGACATCATCAATCAATTTATATAAGATAAAGGAATTCATAAAAATAATTCCATCACAACATAATCAAAACAATGTAACAATAGGGATATAAACAGAACCCTATATTATTTTAGATGGAAAATAATTTTGATTAAACACTTGAACTCTATTCTTGAGGAAACTATCCTTTCAAATTCAAAAAAACGTTTTCTTTTTTTATCATGTCATTAAATTTTAAACTAATGAAGTTGATTAAAAATAAACGTGAAAACTTGTAAAGGAAGCTTCTTGGAAATAATGTTTTAAAAATCTATTCATGCCGTATAGGTTAAAAAAACATTCTTCGTACTTTTGACAAAAAATTCAAAAGGTACCTCGTAAGAAAAATGAAAAAGGTTTCCTTTCATATCCTTTACTAAAAACTCACTGAAGGGTAAAATTAGATTTAAACAATCGTAGGTGGATGGAAATAATATTAAATATTGAGGAAACATGGATTTGGATGATAAAATACACCCCAGTAAATACTAAAGTATAAACAATCTCGGATAAAAATGAGATTGTGATATTTCCCTTACCTTAGGTCCGATTTTCTTCGTATGTGTCCGAACCTCCGGTATAATGATTTAAATAATGTCATTGACATATTCCATAATCATACTCATTGTTATGATATCATATATTCTTCACTTATGGCTTTATATTACCCGTTCTTTTGTAAATTCCATGTTAAAGAGCGTTTTGGGTAAAATGGTTTCATTTGTCGTCCGTGTTTTGACTTGTAATTATTCATATGATTACTTAAGTCATGATTACATAATTCCAGAATATAAAACATGATTTATATATAATATATATTGAGAATATAAATATAAAATAGATCAGTAAATGGAAAGAAATACACCGTTCATGGAGACGGTAGACCGTACGTACGCATGAACACTGTTTTCTTTTCCTTATTGAGTTGAATGGAATTAAGTAGATGACATACATATATATACACATAAATCTGGAATCATTATTATGTCATATATTTCATTATTAATTATTATATATACTTTATAATCATTCATGAATGGTTAACGTGGAGAATGAATCTTATCGCGTCGTGGAGACAGTAGTCCGTACGTACGCACGAGCGATGATATCATTCTCATGATCACGGAATTGTATTGGAGTGTATGTATACTTTTTCAGAATCAATATAACTTTACAATAATCATATATAGTTATTATGTACACCATTATACCCATCCAATTAAGGTGGTGGTGGAAAAATAGATTACACCACGGCGTGGAGACGGTATTCCGTACGTACGCACGCGCGGTTATTTCATTTTCCATAGGATGGATAGATGGTGAAATAAGGTTGTTTAATATTTATAATAACATATCAGTATATATGTGATACTGATGTTATTACTTCATAATGAAACAACCTAATAAGAAGAAGTGGAAGAAGAAATAGAGATGAAAGAATCGGTAACGGACATTACCTCTTTTTTGAAGCGCCTCTTTGAGATCTCCTTTTAGGGCACTAAAATTGGTCTTTGACGAAGACTATAACCTCTAGGATGTTTCTAGGGAAGTGGAGAAGGGAATTTGTCAGGGGTTGGCCGAGAATGAAGGCTCAATGTGGTGTGAGGAAGAGAGGGAGGAGGTGCCTTTTTATAATGGAGGAGAGGGGAACCTTTGGAATAACTAAAACTATTATTTTATTACAAAGTAAAATTCTGTTTTAAATAGCTCCAAATTGATTTAGTTCGAATATAAGGTGGGGATGGGTAGAAATACTCTCATCCAATAGAATTTATACAAGTTTAGGTTCCTATTTTATGCTTATCATTTAGATTTAACATTAAGTAAAATAATTTTACTTTTACCGTGTCTTCTTGTGTTCTTATACTATATGGTTAATAAACTTACTATAAGAAGCCAAACGAACCCCAAGTTGTTTATAATTAATATATATAACCTTATCTAAGTCATTTTGCCGATCCTTATATTTGTAGGAATAAAATAACAATTAATAATATAATATTGTTTTTAAAATCTATTTTATGTCAATTTTGACACTATTTAGTAATTAATTTTTGTGAAACTCATAACAAAATGATTAGTTCTAAAAAAGTTACCTAAATCAATACTAACATGTCATATTAATCTATAAAATTAGTGTAATTCATAAAAAGTCTCAAATTACATTTATATTGGTGTTTATAACATCAATTATGTAAATATTTCATTAATAAGATAATTAATGCATCATCTTTGTGTCATAAATAAAGTAAATTATTTAATGTCTAAAAATTACAAATAAAATACCATTATGTAGGAAATATTTTTATCTTTATAATGAATATTTATAGTCTAATTTATCTTATGTATAAACCCATATTAAAATTGATTTACTTATTAGACTTTGAATTTAACTATTTTAACCCTTCTTTAAATAAATTAATTATAAATGTTCTAATCTAATCCATGTGGGTCAAAATGGTCATATTTTATTCCTAAGGTTGTTTTTGGTCGAATTAAACTTTTAAAATAGAATTATTACATGTGTTATGGTAATAATAATATCATTTTTACCCTTAATTACCCTATTTACTTTTAACAGTGGTAAAAAAAGTAAAAAATTACTATTCACTAAAAATTATTTTTATCTCATTGAACCACATTTTACTTAATAAAATCAACCATGTCTCTTTTATTTTTGAAATTCCACTCACAGAAGAGGTAAAATTATGTTTTATGAAAAATTCATTTTTCTTAACTTCCACCTAGTGGTTTCACAATTCATCAAAAAATGAAAGTTTCCAGAAAAATATCAAAAATTAGGCCTAAGCTAGATTTGATATTATGAACTAAAAAATGATGTCTATTTTACTAAATTCAAAACATATCTGTTGCATTAATTAATTTAAAAATTAATTCCCTTCGTCAAAACAAATAGCGTGTTCTTAAGAGATAATAACTATCAAAAAATTGGCACTTGTTTATATCCGGTTTAAATGTGAAATTACATCCAATGAACAAAATTTTATTAAATTGTAAAAATATATTCTAAATATAGTTTAAAACCACTCAAATTAATAATTTATCACTATTAATTATTTTGATTAAAAATGATGTTTTAAATTAAAATTTAGTAATTTTCACTATTCATCAGAAAATGAAAGTTATCCGAAAAGTGCCAAAATTTCACCCTAATCTATTTTCAATATTACGAATCCAAAAATTAATTCCATTTTGAAAAATAAAATTTAAAAAATTTCAAAAAGTGGTTATTACAATTCATAACGGCTAGTTTTAATAATATTTTATTAACATATTGTTGTTTAGTGAAACTCGTTATTGCATACTACACAAGCTATCGAGGAAGGTCGCGATTGAATGTAATTAAAGGCAAGTCAAGGATGCGTGTTGTGCAAGATCCTTTTGGTGTAGCGTACAACACAAGACATTAATGAAATTAAAAAGAATATTTTTCATAAAATCTCGGGCTGTTACAGATAACATGCATTTATATATGATATATAAAGAGAAATGATGAAATAATATTAATGGAGAGTGAGAATCATATGAATATATTCTATATAGCTGATTATAATATAATTAGATCCCAAATAAATAAAATTTCATCTTTGATGAGAAGAAACCTTGGGGACATCTAGCGCACAAGATCCTTTAGCTACTTGAGAAAGTGAGGATAATCCCTCATTAAAAATTTAATTTAAACTAATTAATATTTTTTTTGAACACACTATACATATGGATAATCATGACTTGTACATATATAAGATGAAAAATTACCCTCGCTATAGACAACCCTTGTGGTACAATATAGAACACCTCCCTCAATTGTAACCAGAACCCCAACATCATTTCCTAGGGCCATGTCATTGAATAGACCTTCCCTTCATCGTGAAATCACCCTTCAAAGCAAGGTTTTCATTTTGAAATCATTAATCACTACCTCCTAATATCGCATTCTCAACACCCTTAATGCTATAAATGACCCAATTACCAAAGATCATTTTATAGTCAAATAATAACTTTATACATTTCATTAAAAATGATAATACACATTTTATTTCATTTGATTTAATATTAAGTTTTTTGTATAATATTTTATGTTGTGTGGGAAAAAATTCACTAAAACGGGTATTAATTCTTTATTTATTTAGTAAAATAATGTTTTAATTAGTAATACAAATAAACATCATTGAAAGTTACATAGATTTTTTGATTTAATCAGAATAAATATTAACCATGTCAGATTCTATTAAACCTGTACCAAAAAATAGTAGAACCTATTTTTTATTATAGTGCCAATAAATTTTACTACTTATTAATTAATAAAAATAAATATTTACTAATCTTACTGATTGTTATCTTTTTAAAAATAAAAATAAATTTTTACTGAATATATAGTGATTTTATTAATTCCATTAAAAGTGTATGGCTATGATCTCCATGTTTGGTCGATTTTCTAATAAATATATTACAATGCTATTTGAATTAGTTTTCTCTAATAATTATAATCATAATGATTTCAGGTTTAAGATGTGGTATTATATTGATCTATTGATATTGAGGTCTTATATGGAGGAAGACAGGGTTTCTTCGATCCTTGTACATCATGGGCAGTCAAGGTGGATGATAGAGTTGTTTACAACTGAGATAATCATGGTATTCTAGGTGAAGAATACATAATATATTCTAAAATGTATAATTTGGATGTAATTCTAGGTCTGAAACAAGGATACCAAGAGTTAGGTTAATGAAAAACATTTATTTTTTTTATGTGAATATTGTATTGGTTTGTGGGTATTTACATTTATATAATATCATTTGTCAGATTCCATTGATTATAATCCATTTATTTTTTTTAATTCAAATTTTTTACTGGATTTGTATCTTGTTATAGATATACTCCATTTAAATTTTTTTAATTTTTTTAAATTTCTCTATTCTTAATTAAACTAATTATAATTTTTATTAGATTTAATATTGAAAAGTAAACTATAAATTTGATTGAGATTACATTTTTTTATTGACAAAAATTCACTATCCCCATATAGTTTACCTTCCATCATTTTTTAAGATAATAGTTATTGTTAATGAAGGTTATTATATAGAATAATATTTTTCAAATTTTCTATTTTTCACTATAAATTAAATTACATCCCTTAAGAAAATTATGTTATGGAAGAGTGATATTGCTATGATATGGCTGGATTCATATTAGTTCTCTTTAGATTTTTAATCTTTAGAAGCTATCTAATTCGGATGATGCACATTAAATGTATTGGAAAGATATCATTATAATATTTTATATCAGTAATTATGTGGATAAAAAAAATTTGATAAAAAATTTATAAATCTATAAAAATATATATTGTTAATTATATTCATCTATTTAAACACGAATAAGTTGGGAATTTTATGGATTGAAGTACTCTAATTTGGTTTAAAATATGATTAAATTATATTCAAATATATTACTGTGATAATGTAAATGGAATACGTATAAATTTACAAGTCCCTGAAATTTCAACTAATAAGATTATTATAACTCAATAAATGATTTTAATGGATGATTATTAAAATTCATCCCTTCATAAGTAGTGAAGATGTAACAAAAATAAACAAATGATTCATGAAAATAGTTAATTGAATATAATAATTGGGTGGAAAGTAATTGATATATATATATATATATAGCCGGTGGAGATGGTCAATGAAGTTTATTTGTAGGAATTAGAATAAAAAAAAATTCAATAAATGAAACTAATAATTTTGTTAAGGTGAGTGTTAATGATCACATTGAAACATAAATGAAATATTTGAACTATTTCAAGATACATTTTAAAAATAAGAAATGAAAAATTGGTACTCATTTTTTGAACATCCTTCACTTTACCTTTTGGTGGCTAGAATTAAAAATCATATATTATAAATAGAAAATATATAAATTGAAAAAATTGTAGAAATTCAAAACATAGTGAATGAAATATTAAATATTTAATATGATGTATGAGTAGAATCAGAGGAAAAATTAATTTCAATTCTAATAGAAGAAATAATAGAAAAGATGTAAATTATAATAAATAGACATCTCATATGATTTAGTATGAATATGAAAAAGTGATGGAATATAAGGACTGATTATCTAAGATTGTATAATAATAATAATAATGGAAAATATATAATAAAAAAATAGGAATATTTTTCATGAAATAAATTATACATATAAAATTTGAGATGATTCATCCAATAATAGAAATAATTATTATCATACTGATGGTTATGGAAGGATATCTTTATTTTAATATATTATTCCATAGAGTAACATATGTCTGATGGGAAAACAAATTACCTTAGAACTAATAACAAAAGCATATTGTATATGGATTTTAAATGTTATCAACATATGATTATATATAATTCAATTTTTTTGAAATAAAAAAAATGTGATAGCTGGATGATTCATATTTGGAGACAATTTTCACTGATGGATAACAGGTATATGTGATATTGTTTTACTGGTAAGACTATTATTTCAATTTTAATATATGACTTTGTACTTAATGAAAATATTATTAGCATAAGTATGTTTGGTGGTGATGGATACATACTGAACTTTAGGAATGAATAATATACTTTTAAATGTTTAGATAGAGTTCAAATCTAATAATATGGTCTAAAATAAAAATTTTACACTTTTAATTTTAAAAAATAAGGTTGTAAATTTTTTCTTTTTAAATGCTATATAAAAGGGATTTATTATTTTTATTATAGATTTACAGCTAAGTATAGTTTTTTTACCCAAAATAATATATCCATTAATGGATTAGTATAAGAGTTACATGAAGTTATGTTTAGAAAATCAAGAATTCATGATCCTTTTTAAAATGGAAATCTATATAAGTATTTATTTAAATCAACTTGGGAAGTATTGATATAATGTGATTTAATTTTATATATCTTGTATCATTTTGAACTTAAAAAATACATCTGTCAAAGGGAATCACAATTTTTATATTTTGGTTGATGATTACACTAGATTTGAAAAGAAATATTTTATAATGTTTAAATGTAAAAAAGATTCTCTATCTAAATTATTGTATCCACTATTTATAATTTAGAAAACATAATTTTATTTCTATACCTAGTGTAATTGGTGGATTGTTTTGAATAATTTACATCTGAACATTATATTATGAATGAGTCATTACTCAAATTTTTTTATTCTAATAACACAACAACATAATATTGTGGTAAAATGAAAAATAATTCTTTAGAAAAGTACACATTGTCAACTTATAATTATTTTCCAACTTCATTTTTTTTGGAAGAAGATATTAAAACATCCTGTAAAACTATATATCTAGTTTTTATAATTTTTTTTTAAAAAAACTACTTCTAAATTATGGACTAGTATAAGTAATAAGTCTTCTTATTTCATGGTTTCTAGATGTTAAGTATTATTTAGGAATACAAATGTTCTTTATGATAAATTTTTATCCAATATTGAAGATTTATTTTGTTTTATTGAATAAATTTTAAATATTATTTAGTTTTTTAGTAACATAAATCTATCGATGTAAATGTAAAAATTTTATTATGAGAATAATCATTATATTTTTCAAATCATTTAGATAATCAACCTCCACATATGGGTTTGGAAATTTCTTTTACTAAAAAAAGGTTTCCTAATATAAAAAATTATCATACAAAAAATTAGAACAATTTAATTTATTCTGACATTTTTTAATGTAAATAAATTCAAATGTTTAAAAAGAAAAAAACCCTTTATCCTTGAAATCAGTCAATTATAATGATTTTTCATAGTGATAATATCATCGGGAATGAAAATAATCAAGTTAGAACCAATAGTCCCATAAAAATGAGTTTGAATATCTTTTATTCATGTATAAACTAGAAGAAAAGCTGAAAATGATTTTGGGGATTAAATATGGTTAGTTTACATATAAGAAGAACTCAACCAATTTGAGAGGAAGGATGATTCAATGTTTTTGGGAGAAATAATGATCTGTTTGTTAAAACAATTAATTGGGTCCTTAAAAATGTTATGAAAATAGTGTTATTGATTATAATTAAGAAATTATCTTTGTAAATGGATATAAACCACAATAGGGAATAAATTATGGTTAAATTCTGTCATGGGTAGCTATGCTCAAATCCATTCGAATATTATTTTCCTATTTATATAACATAAACTTTTATCTTTTTCAGAACTATGTCAAAAATTCCATAAATAACATATATGTATGGGAGCTGTTCTATAAAGTCTAACCACCAGGATTTGATAATTTATATTTTCTAAAACATGTCTTTAAATATAAAAAATAACGCTAGGGACATAACCAAGCCCAATACAACGATATGAGTATTTTTCTTATTTTATACATTTAAGGATTTTTTTAATGGGAAAAAAGATCACACTCTCTTAATAAATAAAGAAATTAAGGACATAATATGATTTTAAATTTATATTTATGATATCATTTTTGGGTAAACTCAAAAAACTATTTTTGATGGTTTTTCAGAACATATGCAGAGTGAGTTTGAGATGCGTATGATGGGTGAAATGTTTCATTTTAAAAATTTCAAAATTTAAAAATGATATGGGGAATTAATTTAACTCAATTTATCGAAATAAAATCATATTAAAGCTATTGGTTTTGAAAGGGAGTTTAGTAAAATTACACATTTTATTACCATTTTTAAATCAAATTTCAATGTATTCATGAAACGAATAGATCAAAAAACAATACAAAGGGATGATTGAATGTTCGTTATACTTTAATAAAAGTTAACTGAATATTTTCTATTTTATTGGCTATTTTTTTAGGTTTAATACTAATATTAAGGAATCCCATATTTGAGTTGTGAATTGTATCGTCTTTTATATTATTGTTACTTCTGAATGTTCTTTTTTTATTTTTGATGATTTTTTTAAATTAAAATGTATTCTAATTATAACACACAAGGAAATCGAATGAATATAAATAGAACTTTGGGATATTTCCATTTTTTAGGAAATGATGTCATTGCATGGCCCATCATGTGAAAACAGTCATATACACTCTCTAATTATAAATCATAATCTGTGGAAATAAAAAAAGTCTTGTTCTAATTTTTTTGATGAAGAACACACTTAGTTATTTTAGATTAACTTCCCCTAAATGTACAATACTTTGTAATAGCACTAGTTCCATTTATATTTTTAATTTTAGAATTCATCACTCATGGTAAAAGAATAATTATATTTGAAACCACTTATTTAGGGATCACATATATAAGGTAGGTATTATTCAAATGTATAATCTGAATTGGAAATTATCATACCAAAATATAAAAATTACTATATATTTTAATTGATTTGAATACATTTGAAAAAATAGGTATAATCCATATCATGATATCAAAACATCCACCTTCTATTTTTAATATCAAGTGCATTTATTATTTATAGATATCATAATAATATTTCATTGAATGTTATATTTAATTTTAGTTAAAAATATCTACTATTATTATGTTCCATTCCACTGATCATGTATTAAAATGTAATCCCTCAAGATTTACATTACATAATTTTTAAATTTTTAAATATACAATCATATGTATTAGTTTTTATTTTCATTCAATAAAAAATGACTCCTCTTACTCTAATATGATATTATGACATGAAATTTTTGTAAACAAAATTTTGAGTTTTTTTAGTTCATTTGAAGAAGTATTTTTGTAGTGGAATATATTGAATTCATTTTAAGTTTTAAATAATTTTTTCTTTCATTTAATGATAGATTATTTCATTTTATTTCCACTAAAACCAAACCCAATGATTGTGGAATATATCAATCAGGTTTGTGTCTATAAATATCCACAATATCATGGATTAGTAATAGTTTTTACTGATAATAAATATTGTAAACATTTTGAAGTTGGCATCATAATGTTTTCTAGATAGAATCGGTTTATATTTAATTTTTTTGAGTATTTTTCAATGAGATATGTCTTCTGTGATCCTTATAAATCTGATATATTGTTTTTGTAAACATTATATTTTTGATGATATTGATTGAGGGGACTCTAGTGCGAGGAAGAGGCCTTTAACACACCTATTAATAATGAGTAATTCTCTTTGAGAAGAAAGAGAAATTATGATCCTTATAGGTTATGGGATTTCATGGATGGATAAAAATTTGATTCTAATTAAATATACAAAGGGTTTCCATGTGTGGAATACAAAAACACCTTTTGATATGTTATATTCAAAGTTGGTTCGAGTCTATAATTAGGATTACTAGTGTTTTGTTAATGAAACATTTAACCATTTGGGTTAAAGTAAATACAACCCTAAATTAAGGGTATTTACCTTTTTATAATATATGTTATAAGAGTTCTTTTATTTTTTCCAAATGCTATGTTTTTTTAATCAATGATCTGTGTTATATTTTTTATAATATTTCAATTGTGTCAATAATAGATATAAAAATTCTGTGAAATATTTTGTAATTTCATATAATTATTTGTGTTTGTGTCATATATTTTTATCTATTGATAAATTAAAAACTATAATGGGAAAAAAATTATAATTATTTAGTTGACTATAGTTCAACCAATATTATTGTTCATCAGGTATTTATTATTAGGGAAATAATTCATTTAATTAATATAATGATATTACACAACTCTTGTAACTCATATATGATACTAACTATTCAATAATTCCCTTGGATGTGGGGATTCTTGATTTCAATGTCACAATATACAATCAATGAACATCTAGTCTAGTATAGCCTATTATAATCCATTATTATCTCACATATGGATTTATTTATCTGGATGTTATGTTTTATAATATAATGTAGCTCTCCTATCTAAATAAATAATTTATATTTCATCCCCAAACATGAAGTTATTATCCTATATTATGGTGTGATGTTCCATTCTCAATCATTTTCACTACACAAACTTCACCTGATGCAGCATAATGTGGTACTGATAATAGATTTCTAGCTGAAATCTAGGTCCCACACTAGGAATGTCTCATTTCACATTCAAAAACTTATTAGAAAACTATATCTATAAAATACATGAGGTTGTGAGAAAATTAAAATTAATTTGTAACAAAAAATGATTAGGGTTCTATAAATTAGTGTATGAGATTCATGGATTGGGATATTGAAAATAATGGATTCTAATTTTATTGGTGTTGGGATATTAGATGGTATACTTAGATCATTGTGTTCTAATAATTATTTTTTATATTTCTAGTGCAAGTGACTGCAGTGGGCTTCACTGGGGTTTGGTGGGATCGTAAATGGTTATTGATATTCACCATACATTATATAAATCTTAAAATAAAAGGAAATAAATAATTTTAAAAAAAATGACATTAAACAATTATGGTCAAAAATTGAAATTAATATTATAATTTTAAATTAGAATTAAAAAATTGTTTGATAATATAATTTTTTTCAAATGTGTTTTAAAACTATAAATGTTATATTTTCCCATTTCTATCTTATTATATAAGAATATTCATTATAAAAATGAATAAAAAATAAATTATTTTTTTCAATAAAATAACATAGAATTGAAATATAGTTTTTCATTGTTACTGATGGACTATTCCTCCAAAAAATCTTAACAATTTTCTACATTTGTTTTGATGTATACATTAACACACATTATCTCCATACCATTGGGTGATAGTTTTTGAATAACCAGGATGTTCATGAAAACCTTATATATGTCCCACATATGAATGTGGAGTGGATTAAATGTAATAAAATATATCTTCTCCCCAATATTCACAAGCTCATAGATAATATGAAATGAAATAGATCTATTAATAAAAATCATCACTGATGACCTCCAGAACCAATCAATGAATGTCATCATAACACATAGAGAAAATAATATATAATATTCTTCATGAAGAATATGGGTCCTATATATTCTATAAATAAATATATTTTCATAATATAACTATTTTTTAAATTTTTTTAAAAAATATTTATTGTGACTATATAAAGATGTGCTCCCAAAAATATATATTATACAACATCATGTCACAAACATTATCAAATATCTAATTTTTTATACGTAATCTAATATAATGGAAGTATATTTCAAATTATTGATACCAATATAACCTATTTCCCCTTTCCTATCAATGTTTAACTCCAAAAAACATATAATTATCCTCTCATTTTATTCTCATACTACTCATTGATATAAATTTGCATTAATTATAATAGCCACAATGTTACCATGTCATACAATGTTTTTCATATCAAAATATAAGAAGTACATGTACTTGATTTTAAATAACTCACCCTAATATTACTGAATCTTCATATGAGACATCATGTCACAAGGTAATAAGTGCATTCCCGATCACTATAGTCTATTGACTAGCATTGAGGTATCATGTTCACCCATTTACGAATGGTTTATCTAATGTAAGTTGTTCATGACCCATCCATGAATTTAATTTCCACACCAACCTATAATAAACAAAAAACAAATATAAACATACATATTTGTGAATTAAATAAGTACATTTATTGATATCATTTTTCATCACATCACAATTTATAAACAATACATATACAACTGATATCCTGTTAACAACTAAAATTAGGGATGAAGAATAAAATCCCAATACATGAAATCCAAATGATACAAAATCTCAATAATTCTCATTATTAACCAACTCCATGACAACACATCTCTAGTATAGAAACTAACCAATTACATTAGTAATCAAGAGTATCCACTGAACATTATAGTTTCCATGCTATTACCTATGTCATATATAATGTGATCATTATACATCCAATGAAATATTTATGGTGTTAGAAAAAATAAAAGTAGGATACCACGATGAATCTATGTATCTAATTTATATTTAAAATGAAATAAATATAGTTTGAAACTCATTTTAAGAACCATTTCCCCTTCGAAATCATTTTCCTAAAAATATATTTCATAGAAATATCATTTCGTTTCATAAAAAAACAATTATTCTAAAAATAGGAATTAGATAGGCTAAAATATGGGGATGAGGGTAAGGCCATTGGACCCAACATGATCAAAAAATCCAAACATGGAATAAAAATGAGTATAATCAGAAACACCATTATAAACACGAATAATTGAAAATGTAGATATGTATAAGATGCATCAATCAATTGTGGAACTAGGATCATGTATAACAAAGGTAAAAACAACCTAGGAAAAGTAATATACACCATGGGATCTATGCAATAAGTTCTACTATGAAATATTCAAAGAAATATTTTTACAGATATCTATGCATGTTAAATATGATTGAAATATCTCTCCATATTCCCCAACCCAACAATTCTTCAATGGTCACTTTTGGTTGACATGGGTAAATTTTGAAATCTTTTTTAGTATTACTCCCAAAGTCCCCCTTAGTTCCTTGGATATAACTCAGTAGCTATTCCAAGGAATAAGATATGATTTAATTTTTATAATTCATACAAACAAACACCAATAGTATCCCATGTTCTTATCTTTTCAAAGTACACAAAAAAATTACAATTTTTAATCATAAAATACATTAAAAACTAAATCTTCATAAACAAACCAAGTGATCAAAAATAATGAATTTAACACAATGAAATAACTCTTTATAATCCTATTAAAAAACCAATTGAATAAAATAACCTCCTCGATTCATTTTGATGAACTCATTGAATGAAATAAATTCAACGATATTTGGAATTCCATTTTAATCTGACCAGTTGAAAATACAATACCTGAATTAATAAACAATGTGTAAAATAAAAAAAATAAAAAAATTATAAGGGACTTTGATGATGAAAAAAATCGAGTACTTGAATAAAAATAAATTTATGTAAAAACACCCTGCAATAGAGATACTTACCTCTATACATAGTCAAGATATGTCACTTTTTATGAAAACAAATTAAATAAATTATTCATAGTTCTGAAACACTAATTAAATAAAAAATAAATTTATAAAATGCATAAACCACAATATTTCTTTCAAAACCACAAACTTTTTTTTCTATATTCCATTGAAATGGATGAGTATGGAAGATATGTCGGAAACATAAATAAATAAAATAAAACATAGTTTACATAAAAAAATCACAACAATAATCATCAGAGAATCCACCAATATCCAAAAGGAAGAATTTATAATACAA
The DNA here is from genome assembly GCA_963277665.1 of Viscum album. Lineage (NCBI taxonomy): Eukaryota > Viridiplantae > Streptophyta > Magnoliopsida > Santalales > Viscaceae > Viscum > Viscum album. Next base: position 1,916,877,943 of record OY728161.1, on the reverse strand, counting down.
GGGGGTGTCAGAAATTGTGAGAGGTGGATAAATAATCATATTTAGATTAAATACAAAAATGGAAAATATTGTAAAAGGAAACATTTTTAATATCCTTGAAAATAATTATGGTTTAGTAACATGATTTGGAAGACCATGATCCAACCTTGTTAGAGTCAATCATTCCCAAAACAAGACCACAAGGAATATATGATCCACTACAAGGTTTGAAAAGATAATATTTTATAGTGAAAACCCACTATGTCCCCGACACACCACTCTCTCATACTTATCTTTTCATTTTCTACTAAATGTTCCCTTATTTTTCACCAAGGCCAATTTCTCTAGAAACTATAGTCTTCATCCAAAAACACCTAGAATATCCTAGAAAAAAACAATAAATAAAAAATGCTCAAAATAATATATACTAGTGACTAGATAGATATTACAATCATCACTATATTACAAATATATCCTCCTAAAAAGTATACAATATACTTTAGAAGAGAATAATTTAGAATATTACAACCTTACAAAAATATCGCACTTATATGTATCATGGATATCACTAAAACATTTCTAAATCACTCAATACAATGTGATTGACTTATCATGAAGCACCATCATCTAATAACCCATGATAGAATAGTATTATCTAAAATGAAGGGTTTATGCTCTAAATACATGTCTTCCCACACTATCACATGGGATGGGTTTGGATGATACATTATAGACAATGATATGTAGAAGAAATCATGTATCGAGGATACCCACAAGGGCAAGTCTAGCTGAATGAATATCATCCAATGATGCTCTATAATCTATAATAATTGTATATAAGGTGTATAAAAACATCCCATGATTTCCTAAGTGATGATTTAAAAGTCAAATGGATACATGGATGAGTAATTTATCACCAACATAAAACTATGCTGGGTTATTATGATGAATGAAATGAGATTTCAGGTGACCCTATGTTGTCACTAACCAATTCTAAATAAACAAAACCGACTATGTATTATCTATAATGACATTTTGTCCCACTAATCATTGACCACAAAAATCACTCTATATTTATAGTTACTGGCATGAATGCCCATACAATTCCACAAAGGGTCCATCTTTAGTGTCGTCTAGTAATTGACATTGTATGAAAACTAAAACAATGAAATATATTCCTACAATGTCCCCCTAAAATGAGGCACACATAAATGAAGAACATCATGAGGGATCTATATAGTCAAATCTGTATGACCAATCATATATGGGTGATACAATGTGATCAAATTCAACTAGGATCACATATTCTCCTAGCGAGTTTTCCTCAACCAATAAATAAAATGGTTATCCCAGTTCAAATATGTCTTTGAAGACACCACATGAAGCACATAGATTTTGATAATCAAATAAATAACATAGTTTCTTTTTGGATTATAGGGAAGAGAAATCACAATGTCTATAAAATTATCATCCTGCTTCCACAATATAATGGAAAGGAGATGAATCATCTTTGGTAGATTATGATTCTCATCTTTAATCCTCTAGTAGGTAAAACATCAAGATAAAAATTCCATAACTGACCATATCATCTCAGGATAAAAGCACTTAAACATAAATGTATAAATCTTATTGGTATCCACCGGGTGAATGGACCAACTAAAATAATTCCCCCCATGCATAACCACATTCCTAAATTACAAATAAACCACCTACCATTTATTGAAGAAGAGTGATCCTTCATGAGACTAGGAAAGATAAACTGATGTGTGATTGTGATTTAAAACATAGTTAATATACCTAAAATAAATATTGGATTCCTTCTCACATTGAATAATATCATCAAGTGAGGGAATGACCTAGAAACAGGATAAGGGAAACTAGTCTCCATCCTCTTATATGTCCATACTATGATCTCTAAACAATCCTATCAAGATAAACTAATTCATTATTTCTTTACCTACATGATGTAGTAACGTTATGCTCAAATAATTGGTGACAAAATTCCCCATGATGATGGTATAGGATATATATAAATCAAAGGTCTAATAATACTCTATATATAATCATTGAGTAAGGTTTATTTCTAATTTTTGAAATATAAAATATTAAATCTTATGATTTTAAGGTACTATAAATTATTCTCTAAAGAGGTAATCGAACCATAATACAATTCATGCATTAGATATACTAGATCTATGTTTTATATTTTTAGAATTTACATTCATTTTTGTATATATAATGAGATTTATATTCCACTATGTTGGGAAAAAAATCCCTCAAGGTAGAATTGAACCATTATTGTGGTATTAGTGTTTGTTGACCAAGCTGGTTTATATTTTGAAAAAGATGCTTTCCATGAAGAGTTGTTGAGTTCTAGATATGTTGTTTACAACCTATGTTGACAATAAATGATGAAAAAGTATTGGATGTTCTGGAGGTGGTACAAAAATAATAGATCAAAGGTGGAACCGTTTTCCAGTGTTTGCCAAATATTTGTGCCTCAAAATCAGAAAATGGAGAAACGTGTTTATAGAAATGTAAGTTGTGCACAACATTTTAGGTGGTATAGAATTTTTCACGCAAGGTATGTTTTGTGATAAAAATTTTGAAAAAATGAAAAGGCATGAAGTGTGTGAAAGATTCAGAGTTTCAAGAAAGATGAGGTTGGAGAAAGAAACGTGTGCACCAATGCGACATAAAATGTGGTTTTGGCTCACTTGAAGAGGATCTTGCATAGAATGTTGAATCTTCCGCGCAGGGGTTAGTGACACCTACAAATAAGAGGTGACCCCCCTATTTTCAGATAGCTCAACACATAGAGATAATCCAAGATACAGATCATGTAAGAATTTCGTACAAATTTATTTGTGCAAAATAATTTGAGTTGTACGCAAGATAAGAAAGTTGCGCATAAGATTTGAGTTGTGTGTAAGATTGAACCAGTGTGCAAGGGTTGTTTGGTAAGAAAATTGGTTGCTTGCATGCAAGGAATTAATGTTGAGTGAAAGATACAGTAAGGGTTGTGAAAATGATTTGGAGTTTCCCAGTAGTATTGTGGTAAAGTGGTATTCATCAGTGGATGAAAGTGGGACATCAATAGAGCATCTAAATACATTAAGGTATGAATTCATTTGTGATAATAAGGGGACCTAAAAGTCAATATACTATGAGTGGCTATTTTGGAGAAGTAGTGAGCACCCTTTAGGTAAGGGATAAGTGATCTTTTATATTGCGATTGGTTGTAAACTAGGAGGGACAGTGAGTCTGATTCGAACATTGTAAACAATAGTGAGCTTTTAGTGGATTTGGTACATAGGCACATCGCCAGTGTATGCTCCTTCGATGTAGACCAGTGTGGGTGAACCAAGTAAAATTATTTTTTCATGTTCTAGCATTACTATTATTTCATACATTGTAATAGAAATAAGAGAGAAGAATTCTTTTTCTAACAATGAAACAAGATCAATAGGGTTAGTTATTTTGATCTGTCATAACATGATTCACTCCCCTCTCTGGGTATCTAACCTGCTGGACCTAACACACTACACGATCATCCTAAATTATCACACACCCCAAAATCAAAAAAAAGGCATCACAATATATTACATAATATTTTATAGGCACAAGAAGAATCATTATATGAGTTTATATCAAACAAACCTAAAACTCTTGAAATCAGAGTTGGAATTTCTCAATCCACTCAAAGATCACCCTATTTTGACACAATGTTATAAATATAGAATCTTGTCTTGATAAATCATAATAAAAATTATTATAATATCAAACTAATAACCAAAATATATTAATATAAAACATGTTCTTTGGAAAATCCCAAGACATACCCTCTTGAATATTTTTAGTGTCCAATGAAATCCCCCTATTGGAAATCACATTCCCCAAAACATTTACCTCTTTTATCTAGAAAATTCACATATAAGTCATAACATGTAAATGATATTACAATACAATTCGAAAAAACAACCCTAAAATTCTATCCATGTTTCTCCTCGATCACTGAATACAATATGAAATTATCAATTAAGATGACCATTATAGAGTCGAAAAAGTGGTGAAGAGTCTATTAAATCATGTCCATAAATACTACATGAGTGTCAGTATGGGAAACTAAATTAACCATATTCTTAATGTTACTATAAAATATCCTAAATTCATTCTTAGTATGATACTCAACATGGATCATATATTAATGGTACCATGAAATTATATAAATTTTGAAAAACCTATCTGATCATTCATTTGTCCTTCTATTTTAGGAAATAGTTATTTATTTTGAAACTTCACTAGTTATAACAAACAATAGTCTATGAAAAGCCAGTGATACTAATATACCTTCATCTCAAAATGAATTTGATATGGAAATAGTGATAGGATAGAAAAATTAATCCCCATTATTTCAATGTTCTCAAACCAAACCATTATCTCTATCAACTCATTATGATCCCTTCAATACGATGAAAAATAGATGGGTCTCATTTGAGGTAGTTGATCGATAATATACCCCACCAATCACTATGGAAGAAAAGTAAAAAATTCATATAGAAATAACTCATGGTATGGGTATACAAAAAATAGATAAATACCATCTAAAACCATATACAAAACATTAAATAACCACCAAGATATCTTATATGATATCATCCCCACATTTTGAGTGACTTACACTTCCCTCCCAAACCTCAGATCTCGCTAGAATATGTGACTGTTCCCATTAGGTGATATAAATCATAAAATAGTATGATAATGAAAAATCTAATATTTGAAACTTATAATTAAATATATTTTGATGATGTGATAAAAAATTATTACTTCTATTATATGAAATTGTAATGTAAATTTCACATTAATGAAAAAAATCAGAAACATAAAACATTGTTTTATTTTTATACACTATGTGGTATGTATATCTAATAAATATTTCAATAGCTCTAATTAAATACCCAAATAATCATGAAAAATTAATGAGATAATGTTATGGGAAGATATTATATAAAAAGACAAAGGGCATTGGATAAAGCAACTAACACTATACAACTAAAAGTGTCCTTCCAAAAATATGAATCCTTAAGTGCCACATATTCTACATAGATATGCCATAACTCAGTCCCAAAATGTGATTTCATGAATGTTTGAAATACACTCTAGACATTGGGTAAAATCTCACACTATAAAAAGAATCTAATCGCATGTGTAAAACCTATAAAAAATAACCAAATCCACTACCCTAATTAGGTGTTTTTTAGAAGCATTGAAAATGACCCAGATAACTAAACTAGAGGAACTTACATAAATCATTTGGTAAATTTGGTCTAGTGTATAAAGAAATTACAATCCTATAACAAGTCCCCAAGATACAGCAGTAGGAGTATAAAATATCTGAACTTGATTAATATGGTAACAGTTTAAACTTTTCTAATGTTATGGATCTTGTTTCACCTTCTAACCATAAGAAGAGATTGGGCTACCACTATGGAGAACCACACTTTGTATACATGATTTTAAACATTATTCCTAGAGACAATTATTGCATAAATAACTCCTAAAAACATTTTTAAGTATACTGTATAAGATAATATGTACATAGTATAAGGTATACATCATACACATAATAAAACATAAAATATAATTTCTTAACTTAGGGAGCTTATTTACTATTCCACCTTTGATAATCCCACCACATATGATTTTTAGGGGAGTAAAATAATTTCAAAGGGATAATAATGAAATCTAGTAATGGATAAACAATTAATGAGAACAACATTGAAAGACGATGAAGTATAACGTAATAAGATTTATATAATAACCTAAGGTATAACATAAGTACATGAAAAAAAATTAAATGAGGTATAACATGGAAATGTGGATCCAACATAAACATGAGAAATTTATAAGCATATGACTATGGTTCATCATATAGGTTTCCTAAAATATATTACAATGTTTATCCACCAAGGTATCATAAACCATTACATATCCATGCTTCTAATGTATCATGAACATTCCATATATATAGATTAATTCATTATCCAATGAATTATAGTACTATAAAGGAACACCATTCATATGTTTAAAATTATGTATCTCATATTATTCATATAAACATAATAACATATAATTTATAAGAAATTAGTAGAGAATTCCAGTTTCATTAATGGGTTTCCACAATCAATAGTTTTCTGATATATTTAAAATAATACCCTTCAGGACTTGGAATTATTTATAGGTATATATCATTGATAATGAAGGAATACAACATGATCAATAATCTCAAATGGTCTAATGTACTGTGGACTCAGTTTCCCCTTCATTCAGAATCTCATGAATCCCATCTATGGTGATACATTAAGGGCTGCATGTTATCTTAATTTCATTTAATTTCCAAATAAATCCTCTATAAAATCTGATCATCATTTATATACCTCTATATTACTTGTATCTTTTCCATATATTCTTTTTCAATGTTGGGTCCCAAATTTTTTTTCTCTCCAACTTCATCCAAACACATTATAGTCCTTCACCTCTTCCCATAAAGTGATTTATATTTGGCCATTTCAATACTTGATTGGATTATTTGTTATAAGAGATTTAATATAATTGAATATGTTGGTCCCAAATTCCATGAAAATAATATGTTCAAGCCCTTTAAATTTTATCCAATTTTTGAACAATCCTCTAAGACTACTAAATTGTTTGTGAATGATAGATTGTGTTTCTAATCACCTATGTGTTAACTGAATTTTGAAGACTCAACAAGAACCTAGATGTGAGCCACCAATAATGATTGGAAATAATTTATAGAAGGAACCCATGAAGTATTATAACATCTTGAATATATAGATGATTTCAGATCTCATGGTGAAATCCTCTCATATTGAAAAGAAAAGAGTAATTTTTTTAATCTTTCAAAAATTATTTATATTGAATTCTTTACCTCGTATTTTATAGGATGTACCATAAAAAAGTATATATTGACGTTGTCCCACTTCCATAGGGGTATTGGAAGTAGTCTCATCACAATATTTTGATGTTTTTACTCTTCGATTACTTGGTGACATACCAATAGTTTTTAGTATAGTACTCAATATCCCTTTTCGTGTTATCCCACAAATAATGGTCACATATAAATCCATACAATTTATTTCCACGATGTATAAAGAATGTGGAGATAGAAACTTTTTGAGGTATTTATTTCTTTAACTCTAGAATACATTGGACACATATCATTGTTCTAAAACTTAATACTCCATCTTGATTGAAACCAAACATAGGAAACATTCCATATTTCATCACCTCTATCGTCCACCATATCATAGGATCATCTCATTATACCTTCTTGATATTCTAATGTAATTATGGATGAGAATTAATTTGGGATATGATTTAAGATTACCCTTCCCTTATGATTTATATGTGAATCATTTAAAATTACATGATCAAAGGATCCCCTTAAATCCTAATCATCTTAATAACTCTTGGCTCTTTAATACATAGTAATGAAATTAATTTATAATATTTTTCTAGCTGATAATGAATAAAATATTTATACTCCTCAAAAATATCCAACTATATCCTCGGTATCCTATTCAGTTCCATTTATATAAATATATAAATTTTAAAATTTCGGTGACTTGTATATATAATAATTCTCTCCCATATAGATAGTTCCTCTAAATATTAAATGTGAATATAACCATATATAAATCAAAGTCATGGGTATGAATATTATTCTCCTAAAGATTAAACTGTCTTTATGAATATGAAATATCTTTTTTCATTCTGCATGAGTAACTACCCAAGTTATTTCAAGAATGAGTCACTAAAAATTTGAAATCCACCTCCATTAGAGGGTAAAATTTTCATTGTTGTTCGGACCATCCTTTTATTTATCTCTTTAAAAATATTCCCCACATTAATTTTCCAAGGAAGATATATCTCCTTTTCGAGTTAGAATTATTTGTGAGTTAAAACACAAGAATTTTATTTAAAAAACCCTCTATAGTACCCATGTATATCAAGGAAACTAAGCATCATAGTCCCTAATAATTGATGGATATTACCCCATAAAATTGTTTATTCATATATGGATCCCTATAGATTCTTTCGAATGATTTTTTCTTCTTATAACGCCACTTGTTTTTCAACCAGAAACCCAATTTACTGAATATTGAAAAAAATTCTATTATCATATACTGTTTTTAATATAACCTTGTTTAATTCCTCATGTTATCCACAAATTTTTAAATGTATCATAATATTATAAATAAATAATACCACAAAATAATCAGGTTTGTTCCAAAATATTCTATTATTAGAATTAATAAATATCTTATAATAATTATATACTAAAGACCATAATAATAAAACCATAATTTTGATACATTGTTTGAATGTTTTACTATAGCATAGCTTTTTCATACACCCGTAGTTGTTGAAACCAAAATCAATGATTATTCTGAGAAATGAATTGATCCCCATGAAGCTGGTGGAATAAGTAATCAATTCATAGAATATGGTACTCTTTCAATACATTAATTACATAATTTTCTCTGATTTCAAAGTATAGTTGAATGATTCCTTCTCTTTTCTTACTAAAGGACGCATGAATATCTCAATCAGACATATTACGATAGATGAAACCTTTCTTTAGGAAATCATGTTCTTGCTTCATCAATTATTATTGTTTCATGAATTCCATTCTATCGGGGGTCATTGATATGGGATTGGATCCAGGTAAAAGTTCAATGGATAATTTTATCTATAATTATAGGGGATTTCAAATACATATTCAATAAAAAAATTATTGTATTTATATAAAAGGGGTCTAAAATTTTGCCTTCTTTTATATTCACTTTCATCCCATTCATCACCAATCATTTCCATAAATGATTCTATAAGAGTTAATTCTAAAGAAAACTATGGTTGGGATATATCTCCTTTAAAAATCATTTTATGTTCCTCCATAAGACAACATAGAATTATATGATTCTAAAATTGATCTCTTTATAATATGTAATATCCCAGACCAAACTGGTATATTACATTGAAAAATTCTGGTATTTGGGGTTTCCTAGGGACCATCACTAAACCATTAAAGAGTTTTCATAATTTTTTGAATGAAAAAACAGTGGCACTAATTTTTTTCATTGGCATCGATCGGTGTCGGTGGCACCGATTTGCATCAGTGGCACTGATGGGTGTCGGTGGCACCGATGGTTGTTAGAGGCAGTGATGGGCGTCGGTGGAAACAATTGGCATCAGTGGCACTAAAGAGTATTAGTGGCACTGATGGGAATTGATGGAATTAACGGTTATCAGTGGCATCGATGGGTCTTCCATAGTACCAATAAGCATCGATGCTAGGGAAACAGTGCCAGGGTGACATTGTCAGGGCGAGGATGCTAGGGAGATGGTGACAGGGTGAAATGCAGGGTGATGGTGCGAGGACAACGATGCAAGGGTGACAGTGCCCAGGAAACTGTGCTAGGACGACGGTGCCAGGGCCTCAGTGCCAGGGCAACGGTTCCATGTCGAAGGTGTCCGGGTGACCGTGCCAGGGCGACAGTGCCAGGGCAATAGTTCCTGGGTAACGATGCTAGGGAGATGGGGACTCCCCTAATGGTGAGTCCTTCCCTCTTTTTCTAGGACCATCCAGTTTTTCTCCAGTAATGTATATTTGGATGTAAAAGTATTTTAATACCCCTTTAAAAGACATTTAATGCCATTAAAAGATGTTTTAAACCGCCAATATTCTAGAGACCCTTGAGATACCAAAACGGGTGGCAATTTTCTTTAGTGCCTCAAATTTGTCATGTTTTATAGTTTCACACATGTTACACATTTTTCTCCATTTAACGAAGATATATTAACTCCAAACCATTAACTTCACCATATTCGAATAGTTTTATTAAATAAAAATTAATCACAATATGTTAAACCTCCCAACGGCATGGTTGTTCCACAATCCATCTTTATGTACTTCAAAATCATCTCCATGATTTTAGGATCTGGGATCCTCTTAAGCTGATATTCTTTGATATTTTCCATTTGGTTTCTCTTAGTGCTCTTGAAGACTAACTTTCAAGAAATATCATGTTACTATGCTGGAGCCCTTCCTGCTCAGTATTAGAGTCCATAGATTTCTTCCTCTGCATGTCTCACATCCCCAATTTTTGATGTGTGGAGAAAACCACAATCGTTGATAATCTATGTAGGGGTTCTTCCTTCATCTATCTTTTTTATGCATCATGCGGGGTGGGTATAATGATGTTACCTTAGGACATAGACAAAACCAAACCTTAAAAAAGATTATTAGTGGACTCTAAATACTGAAGTTGTGTGTGCAATGATATTGTTGTTGTATTTAGTTTATCTTTATTCTTATGTTGTGAATTGTATGGTATTATGCCCACTAAAAATAGTTGTCATTAGTGGTCCTTTATTTCACACTAATGAACCTATATTTTTCTAGATAACCCTATTATTTGATATCTGTAACATGAAAATGTGTTAGTCACATAGTGATCACCCCATTTAACCAAATGGAAAGAAGGAACTTGATAAATTGTGTGGTTAAATACGAAAACTCTTTTCTCTGTTCTTCTAATACACATGGTTGTTCTGCTTGATCCTAGTGGGGTGACATGGATGAGGATGGTATCCCCTATTTTTTAGTTGTTGGGTATGTATTTGAGTCTGTGTGGGGCCACATGTTGGGGCTTCGTTTTGTTCTAGTATTTTGAGGGATCTCATAGATCCCTTTTTTTCGTTAGTTTACAATAGAACTAAGTGTGAATGCTTAAATTGCTGCTTGGATCTTTTCCATCAGTTTTTTTCATTGTATGATTCTATGCCTGTTAATTTTTTAGTAGTGGAGTACTACTTTTTTAATGGAATCAATTGATCATGATTACAGGAATGGGTACACCGGGGGAATGTTTTCTAGAAATGGGTTGTTCTCTGGTTGTGGATATTTTGTGTTCATGAATGTAGGGATAGTAACGAGGGTGGTTGTGCTCTTGTTGTGTATAGGCTGGTTGTCTATTTCGAAACCCTTAGTTTGGGATGAGTGTTTGTGTAATTATATGTAAAAATTTAGTTTTTGTGTATCTTATTCTCACCCCACCCATGTTGATAACTCTGTCCCGAACACTCCAACTAAATTTTGGTGGGTGTTTTTTCCAATAATCTTAAGAGTGGCTAGTTATTACCTCCATTTCCACCCTCTCCTAGGTAGACCAAGTCTCTTCGAGTAGGTTGTGAAGACCTATGGTATATTATGGCCCAAGACTCTTTGGGCATGGTGTGTTGTGGTGGTTGTCCTAGATGTGGGAAAGCTGGTTTGTTTCCCAAGTGTCTTCAGGATGAGGACTAGGAGTCTCCAGGCAGGATAGTGGTTATTGTGGGAAATATTTCTTCAGTTGTGTTAGTACTTATGGTGGAATTGTTGTTTGTAATCTTGGTTATATGTGGTTTGGGAGGCCCAGGTGTGTGTGGGTGGGATGCGTGGTGACGTCCCATAAGGTTGTTTTTGGGGCAGTAGTGGGAATTAAGTGAGACTTGTGGGGGAGGTTTGATGCATAGGATGTCCAAAATGACTATTGTGAAAGCAGTGTGGTGTACGTGAATATCGATGTGATATTACTATTTTTTACCTACCTTTCATTATTTGGGTAGTGTGCCTTGGTGAGGCTAGGAGGATAGTTTCCTTTCTAGGTGATTTGGAAATCTTTTTTTCTCATGGGGTATTATAATTCCTCCCAATTCTGCATAAGAGCTTTTGGATTTTCCTAATGATTATACCAGTACACTCACCCTACGTATATGAAACATCATTTAGGTTTCTAGGGGGACCTTAAGGACCATGCCATACCTTACTAGATCAGGCTTCAGGGGTTTTCTTTACAAACTATTCTTCTTTAGGTACTTTCTTATGGAGTTTTCTTATACTCTACATCAGCTTATATTGGACATGTATATGGGAATGGGTTTTGGTATTTACTTTTACTTTCATCTTTTGGAGTTGTTTGTGATTTACCATGTTATTTCCCAGTCTTATTCTATAAAAGGTTAATTTCATCCATTTAATTTTAGATTCTATAACCATGGTTCTAGTCATCACTTTTTGGTCTATTGAAGGCAAGACTTTGAGGGTCACTATCTCTCCTTCAGCATGAAGAGGGAAGGGTCTGGTAGTTTTCTGTCCCTTCCCACATCACGGCGAAGGCGGTTCATGACATAATGGTATCAATGGTGATGGTTTAGATATAGTATGCACTTCAAGGTTAAGAAGAGTGTGAATTGCATAGAATGGTAGTTTAATAGTGTTTGGAAATCTTGTTGCATGAAATATGTCTGGGAAGACCACCTAGACACTGGATCCCCCCCCCACCGTGTTTTGATGCAAGGACTCTGGGCCTACAGAACGACCATGTGAGGACACACTGATTATAGGGTAGAGGCCCTAGTAAAGGTACATGAATCATGATGACTTGTGTTCTTGTGTGTTTTTGGTGTTCTGGGGACATTAAAATGAATAACAGGTTTATGAAAATTTTAAAAGAGATCTTCAGCACTACTCGGGCTTAGGCATTCCTTGTTTACCTTTCTGCTATAGAACCCATATGATGTCCATGAGTAGTATGGGTGATCGAGGCCAAGAAGACTGATTTGGCAGATCAACGGAGGGATAATTGAGAGGAAGAGGATGACCAGTGGAAAATTACACTTCGTGTCTTTCTTCAGCATACCCTAGAGAAGTATAAGGGAGGCCTCTCAGACATAGAGACAAAGAGATGGCTCTAGGAGATGTTGATACCTTTCAACCTGATCTGGGCTCTGGATGAGTATTGGGTTCCTATGGTCATGAGCGAGATGTAGGGAGTGGAATGTTAGTGGTGGATGCTCTATCTTGGGGAGAATAAAGAAGTTGAGGTTTCATGGACAGACATTGATAGGGAGTTCTGGGTGGAATTGCTCTCTTCCATAATGAAGGCTGAGAAGAGGCAGAAGCAACTCTCCCTCCAGCAGGAGTGTATGTTAGTTAGGGAGTGGGAGATTAAGTTCAAATATATCCTTCGTTTTTTCCCAGAACTCAATCTGAATATGGAGTCATGGGGAAGATGCTTAGAGGAGGCACTCCGACCTTCCATGCATTTCGTTGTTACTCCCTTCACACTATAGATGTACTTAGAGGCCCAGAAGACAGATGATGCGGTAGAGAGGATACACATGCTGGAATGTGTTCCATGAGAGCAGAGCCAGTTGAACTCGTCAAAGGGGAAGGAAAATTGAAAAAGGCCTCTAGCATCTGGGCCTTCTAGGTTTTGGTCGACATGGAGTATACCTCAATAGTTCAAGTTTTAATCTCTAGGTCCTCTCCCTTCTCTACAAGCCTAGAATTGAGGACTTTTATATGTGCTAGTTTTGGGAATCTTCAAAATATGTTCCTGAACCAAGTGAAATACAGAGAAGGTGGAAAGGTTTAGTTCCCACCATAGTAGTATCAGTATCTAGCCAGACCCTTTCCATAGAAGCGGTAGGGACAGAGAGCTCTTTCTCCTCTAAGAGTAGACATTGCAGGAGGAGGTCAACCTTGGGGCACTCCTCATGGACCTTGACTAGGGCATGGTTGAAGAGGAGGTTCATAGTAGAGGGGTATAGATATGGGCATGGGCAGTTGCACGCCATAGAGGTAGCAGTTCCTATAGGGCCAGAGGCCATTCATGGTATGATCAACTTATTTAGTACTCATTCTTCTGCCTTGTTTGATTTTGAAGATTCCCACTCTTTAGTTACACCCAGGCTAGCCCATTATCTAGGTCAAGATGTAGAGAGTCTTCCCGTGCCCCCAGTATAGAGTACGCCAGTTGGAGTGCAGACCATATTGTCTTAAATATTTCTAGGATGAAGACCGATGTTGGGGCCACATCAGTTCTGTGGGGACCTTCTTTTTCTATAGATACAGCCATATGATTTAATTGTTGTCATAGACAACTCATTCTCTATGTGTGACATTATTGACTCCATATGGAGAAGGTTTGTGTTCTAAAATATGGGCAACCAGTGTATATCTTTCATCAGTGAGTGAGGTTGCTGGGAGGGAATCTGACGTGTCGAGCCCCTTATTTTAATGCTAGCTGACCTCTTAGTGTAATCGGATGACTTGGATATGATGAAATATTTGGGAGTTGTTAGAGAGTTCCTGGATGATTTTCTAGAGGTTGTTGTGATTCTACCTCCTGGACAAGATGTTGAGTATGGTATAGAGTCGCAACCCAGTTCCCATTCTATTTCTATTTATGCTTATTAGATGGAACCTTTGGAGTTTTGGGAGATACAGATTCATATTAACGATCTTATGAAGAAGTGTTTTGTCCATCCAAGTGTGTCACCATGGGGTTCTCTAGTCCTTTTCGCAAAGAAGGAAGATGGTGGTTTCAGGTTGTGTGTAGACTGATGAAGGCTGAATCAGGTGAAAGTCAAGAACTATTACCCCCTCCCAAGGACCGATGAACATTTTGACAAGTTGATGGGAACAGGTTGGTTTTCCAAGATCAACGTACTATCAGGGTATCCCTAGTTGAGGGTGAAAGAGGGTGATATCTCAAAGACTGCGTTCAAATGAAGATATGGGCACTTTGAGTTCATGGTTATGTCATTCAGTGTTAAGAAATCACAAGTTGTGTTTATGGGGCTTGTGAACTCCATTTTCCATGAATATCTGGACCAATTAATAGTTTTGTTTATCGATAACATACTGATCAACTCAAGATTATAGGATGATCATGCTGAGCATCTAAGAATAACATTGAAAGTTCTTTGACACCACTAGTTCAAAGGGAAGTTGTCCAGATGCTAGTTCTAAACACCAGATGTTCACTTCCTTGGATATGTGGTGTCCCATAAGGGAATAGAAGTGGATCCATCAATGGTTGAAGAGGTTATTTCATGGGAATCACCCAAGAATGTGGTATAGGTTCATATTTTTTGTGGTATAGATAATTATTATAGGAGGTTCATTCCTGAATTCTCTCAAGTTTCAGTGCCTTTGACATCCTTGACCAAGAATGACCAGGATTTTATTTTGAGTGAGAAGTGATAGATGTCATTCAGTTATCTGAAGGGGAATCTAGTCAGTGCCCCAGCACTATGATTCCCAGCGGAAGGGGTAATGTTTAAAGTGTTATATGATGCTTCCGAGCTAGGATTGGGGTGTCTGCTGATGTATCTATGTGGAGTGATCTTTTATGGGTCTTGGATGTTACTTCCTCATGAGTGTAACTATTCCACCCATGATCTAGAGCTTGTAGTGGTTGTGTTCGAACTAAATTTTTTGTGGCATTGCCTAATTGGGGAATTCTTCATGGTCTTAATAGATCAGAAGAGCTTGAGGTATGTATTCTCCTAGTGAGACCTGAACTTGTGGTATTGTAGGTGGATGGAGTTTCTTCAAGACTACGATATTGATATCTCCTACACCTTAGGAAATGGAAACTTGGTGGTCGATGCCTTGAGCTAGAAGTCGTAAAAGGATGTGGTTCGGGAGTCAGTAGATGCTTTGAGAGTATCGAAGGTGTTGGCTACCTTACACCTGGATTGAAAACTAGAAGATGGTAGAGACTATCTGTCCCAGATGATGGTGTATTTTTACTTGGTACAACAGGTGGAGGAGTCTTAGTGGTGGACATAGTAGTTGAAGTGATGTGTGATCTCATTATGTAGGGAAATGTTCCAAAAGGCTGGCCAAAAGATGGTCAGAATTAGATTTTTTTTCTGGGATATTGTTTTCCCAGAGACGATGCAAGAGAGAGTTCTCAGTGACTTCCATAACTCACCCCTGGTAGTACACCCATGAGTTTTGAAGATTTATTGAGGATTTAGACGTCAGTTTTTGTGGCTCGGAGTGAAGTGGATAGTGGTAGAGTTTTTGGAAATGTGCCTCGTCTACCAGCAGGTGAAGGCTGAGCACCATGTTCTGGGCTGTCTGTTGCAGTCCTTCGACGTTAATAAGTAAAAGTGAGATGATTTTTCAATGTATTTTTTCATTGGACTACCCAGATCTAAGGGAGATTGTGATTCCATCTAGGTAGTGGTGGATCGGTTGAAAATTTTGACATAATTCTTAGAAATTATGGAGTCGAGCGTAGTGGATGCCTTGGCACAAAAGTATATGGGCAATGTTTTGTTGCTAAATGGAGTTCTCAGAACAATAATCTCATATCAGGATAAACACTTTACTTCACGATATTGGAGGGGATTACAATGCACTTTTGAAACCTAGCTATGCCACATCATGAGTTTCCACCCTCAAAAGAATGAGAAGACAGAGATGACCATCCAAACATTGGAGGATATGTTGTGTGCATGTGCTCTAGACATTAGAGGATCATGGGAATGACACTTTTCATTATTAGATTAGTATACATTAATATCCATCAATCTATCATTAGCATGGGACCATTCAAATACGTGTATGGATGACCGTTTTGTTCTCCCATTTTCTAGAGATAGGTTGGGGAGGTAGGTGTTCTTGTTCTAAAGGTGGTGCAGTGCATGAAAAAAAAATGTTCAGCTTGTGTGTGAGAGGATGATGGAGGATCAGGACAATTAGATGTTGTATCTTAATCATAATAAGAGACCCATGGAGGTCTAAGTTGGGGACCATGTGTTCTTAATTTTCTCCCCTCAGCGTGGGTAGCGGAGGTCTGGCAGGGTGTGTAATCTTTCTCCCAGGTTCGTCAAAACCTTCAAGGTGTTGTGAAGAGTCAGAAAAGTGTCATATCAGCTGGTGCTGCCATTGCTGCTATAGAGGGCCCATGACATCTTCCATGTGTCTTAGCTCTGTTGGTATCTACATGATGACTCACACATCCTTAACTGGGGGAGATGGATATCAAGGATGATGCGATGTTTTTGGAGCGACTAGTGAGGATCAAGGATCTTGAGGAGAAGGTCCTTCATAGGTGGACAATTACCTTTGTTTGTATATTGTGGGGGCTTGGTGGCCTCATAGATAGTACCTGGGAATGGGAGGCACAAATACGTGGCCAGTACCCAGTGATTTTTTTATTTTTGATCTTGTGTTTCCCTTGTTATTAGCTGTGATGTAATGCTTTACCTTGTATTCTATGAGATGATATGTTCTCATTATTCCTAGAATATGTGTAAAATTACTCACTATGGGGATGGGAAGAATATATCCCTAATCAAGAGGCATTAATGTGGATGCGATTAAACTTAGGCAAGTGAGTTAGTGCCTCCCAAAGTGAATTGTATCGTGACATGGAAGAAGAAAATCCCAAAAAACATATGTTTGGACAGTGTGTCCTTTATATATTTGTGTGATTTTTCATGGGAGAATAGAGGTATTATATTTTTATTTGTTCATAAGATAGATAAGGGATTGGTGTTCCAAGATATCGTGGCTTGTTCTGGCTTTTGAACAACTCTAGGGTGGTTTTCCCTAAGAGGTATCTTGTTAGGTGGTTGTTCGGACCCCCCCTTCTTTAGGTTACTATTGAATTATTGAGGGAGAGAATAGTTTTTGAGGTATCCGATGTAATAGCTCAGACGATTAGAGTACATTACATTGTAAAATTGTGGTGTTTGGGGTAATATAGTAATCTTCGGTGACCCATTAAGGAGTTTTCAAAATTTCAGGATTGAACGAACGGACACCCCAATGGGCATCCATGGAACCGATGGGGGTTTGTGGAACTGATGGGTGTTAGTGGAACTAATTGGTGTTGGTGGAATTGATGGGTTATGGTGGCACTGATGGGCGTCGGTGGCACTGATGGGCGTTAGTTGCACCGATGAGCATTTGTGGCAATGATGGGCATCAGTGGAACCTATGGTCATCAGTGGAACCAATGGTTATTAGTGACACCAATGGGTTATCCATAGGACCAATCGACATCAGTACTATTGAAATGGTGTGAGGGAGATGGTGTTAGGGTGATGGTGCCAATGCTACGGTTCCAGGGTAATGGTGTCGGGGTGACGGTGACTCGCCTAATAGTGAGTCCTTCACTTTTTTTTCAGGACCTTCCAGTTTTTCCCTATTAATGTATATTTTGACATAAAAGTGTTTTGATACCCCTATACTATCCATTTAAATATAGTAAAAGATTTTTTAAACCCCCAATAGTTGGGTGACCCGTGAGTTACAATAACATGTGGCCTTTTTTCTCGGTGTCACACCTTTGTTCTGTTTTACAATTTTTCCCCTATTACGCGTATTTCTCCATTTAATGAAAATATATTTACTCACAACCATTATCTCCCTCATCCTTGAGAATAATTATTAAATATCAATTAATATCAACATGGGAAACTGCCCAACCGCATGATCGATCCACGACTCAACTTTATGTAATTGGAAATTGTTTCCCAAATTTTAGGATTTGGCTTCACCTTAACCAATATCCTATCTTCTTTTTTCCTTCTAGTTTCTCTAAGTGAAAGTGGAAACTTTCTTCTGAGATGAATTGTGCCCCCATTCTAGAGCCCTTCCCGCTCAGCCATAGATTCTTTATAGTTCTTCCGCTGCATGTCGTGCATCCCCATTTCTTTGCACGAGGAGAAAACCTCGATAATTTATTATCTAGGTATGGGATCTTTTTCATCACTCCTTTATGTGCATCATGGGGGGTGGGTATAATGATTCTCCCTTGGGATGTAGATGTAACCAAACCTTAATGAATATAATAAAAAGTCTCTGAAAAACTAATGGGTGTGTTAGAAGGTGATGTTTTTTGTATTTCTCTTATCATTATTTTTATATTGTGAACTATATTGGCTTATGCCCACTAATAATAGTGGTCATTGGTGGTGATTTCTTGTGAACTAATGAACCTATGTTTCTCTGGATATTATTGTGATTTAATGTCTATAACAAGGAAACTAATTAATCACTTAAAGATATTCGATAAAATGGTTTCGCAAGGAATATGAATCCTTGTGTGATCACCTCGGTTAACCAAATGAAAATAAGGATCTTGATAAATGGTGTGGTTAAATATGGAAACTCACTTGCTATTTTTTGCTAATACACATGGTTGTTCTACTTGATGCATATGGGGTAATGTAGATGGGGGTGGGATCCACTATTGTTCAGTTGTCGGTTGTGGATTTAAGTCCATGTGGGGATGCATGTTGGTTCTTGGTTTGGTTCTAGTACTTCATGTGATCTCAAGGATCCCTTTTGTTGTCAGAACTTTACAATAGAATAGGGTGTGAATGCTAAAATTCCTTCTTTGCTATTTTCCTTCAGTTGTTGTCTTGGTATGAGGCTATGCCAGTTTGTATTATGATAGTGAATTAATTTTTTTAAATGGAATCAACTGAGCATGATAACTGGTATGGGTGCACTTGGGGGTGGTTTTATTGAACTGGGTTGTGCTCTAGTTGTGGCAGTTTTGTGTTCATGCATGAAGGGATAATAACTAGCGTGGTTGTGTTATGGTTGTGTATGGACTGGTTTTCTATTTTGGAATCCTTAGTTAGGGATGAGTGTTTTTTTAATTATATGAATAAATTTAGTTCTTTTGTTTCTTATTCTCACCCCACCCATGTTGATAACTCCCTTCTAAACACCCCCATTTCATGGGGGAGGGTGTTTTTTCCAACATTATTATTAGTGGTTGGTTATTAGCATTTTGCTGCTACCTCTCCCATGTATCCCAATTCTCTTCAAGTAGGATATGATAGACTAATGTATATTATGGCCCAAGACACTTTGGGCATGGTGTGTTGTGGTGGTTGGCCCAGGTGTGTGTGTGAAGGTTTGTTTCTGAAGTGTCTTTGGGATGAGGACCATGTGTCTTCAGGCATAACAATGGTTGTTATGGCCCAGGTTTCTTTGAGCATGGAAGTGGTTGTGGTGGACCAGGTGTTTACGGGAATGGTTATGTTTGGTTGTGGTGGCCCAGGTGTGTGCGGGTGAGATGCATAGTGATGGACAATAAAGTTGTTGTTGGGGCGGTAGTGGGATTACAGTGAGACTTATCAGGGAGGTCTGAAGCATATGATATTATAAATAACCAGTGGGAAAGTAGTGTTTGGTATTCAAATATCAATGTGTTGTTACTATTATTTTACATTACTTGCATTATTTGTGGAGTGTTCCTTGGTGAAGTTGGGTGGATGGTTTCCTTACTAGGTGATTTGGTTATCTTCTTTTTTCTCACAAGACATTAGAATGCCTCCCCACTTGTGTACAAGAGACATTGGTTTCCCCTATTGTGTAAACTTTTGTACTCACCCAAAGTATAGAAACTGCATTCAGGTTTCTAGGAGGACCTTGAAAACCGTGCTCGGCCTTACTAGCTCAGTCTTCAGGGGTTGTCTTTGCAGATTTTATTTCATTTTTTACTTTTCAATGGAGTTTTCTTATACTCTACATCAGTTTATTTTTGACATTCATTTAGGAATGGATTATTGGATATACTTTTACATTTAACTTTTAGAGTTTTTTGGGATTTAACAACTTATCTCTTGGTCTTCTACTATTGAAAGGGTAATTCCTTCTATTTTTCATGACATTCTATACCCTTGGTTCTAGTCTACACTATGGGTCCTATAGAAGGCAAGACTCAGGGGTCAATATCTCTCCTTCAACAAAAAGAAGGAAGGTTCTGACAATTTGATATCCCTTCCCTCATCTTGGTGAAGGCTGTTAAGGACATAATTGTAACACTCCAAGCTTCCACGGTATGCTTGTCTTTGAATAATGCAGTAGCGTGTGTTGTACGCAACTTTGAGTTCTAACACACCACAACTAATCAAACTAGCTGTTATGTATAGTAATTCCCTCTTTTTAAAATTTTATTAATTTTATTTTTTAAAATAGACTTCATTTTTGGATTCAGAATATCAAAATTAGTTTAGGGTACATTTTTTGTATTTTTCGGAAAACCTTCATTTTTTGATGAATAGTGAAGAACACTGAGTTATAGTTTAAAACCGAATTTTTATTTAAATAATTATTTAGAGTATCTAAATATATTTTAGTTCATAATAGACACATAATACCTATATAAGTTCAATGTAATTCATTGGAGTCAGTTTATAAAAAATTTATATATATAAAGATTTTATTGAACTTTTCACCGTCTTTTACCCACCGCCTAAGAGAATTTGCAAATTAAAATAAAACTTAATTTTACTACTTTTGTGAGTGGAATTTAAAAAATCCAAGATACACAGTTAATATCAAGGAGTAAAATGTGTTTTAATAAGATAAAAATAATTTTTGGTGAATAGTAACTTTTTACTTTTATTTACCACGGTTAAAAGTAAATAGGGTAATTAAGGGTAAAAATGATATTATGATTACCCTGAAACATGTCCCAATTCTATTGTATTAATATAATTCAACCAAAATCAACCTTAGTAATAAAATATGAACCTCTTTGGTTCACTTGGATTAGATCAGGACACTTATTATTATTTTATATAAAGAATAGTTAAAAGAGTTAAAATCAAAGTTTAATAACAAAAACATTTTTAATATAAGGGTATACATAAGATAAATTATACTATAAATATTCAATAGAAATATAAAAAGATTTCCTATATAATGGTAATTTAGTTTTATTTTTTAGACATTATGTAATTTAATTTCATTATGACACAGTGATGATGTTGTAATTACCTTATTAATGAAATATTAAAATAATTGATATTATAAATATCCAAATTAATGTAATTTGAGACTTTTTATGAATTAAACTAATTTTGTAGGTTAATATGACATATTAGGGTTGATTATATGAATTTATTTCGAAGTAATAATTCTATTATGAATTTAGAAAAAATAAAATACAAAATAGTGTCAAAATTTACCTAAAAGAGTTTTTAAAAGAAATATTATATTATTAATTGATATTATATTCATAAAAATCTAATGCTCAGCCAAAAGACTTATATAATTATAGGTGTATCATTAATTAACTAATTGTGGTTCTCTTGAAACTATATAGTATGTTTATTAACCATATAATATAAAAATACAAAGAGACATGGTAAATGTCAAACTATTTAACTAAGAGTTAAATCTACAAGATAAAGATAATATTGTGACCCAAACCTATCTAAAACCTATTGGATGAGGGTTTTTGCGACCCATTCACACATTATACATTAAATAATCCACTTTGGAGCCATTATAAATCAAAAATTATTTAATTATAAAATAATATTTATAGCTTTTCCTAAGGTGCCCCTCACCCCTCTTATAAAAGGGTACTCACCCTTCCCTCAAATTAACACCTTCAAAGCCATTTGGATCGGGAAAACACTGACTAAATACCCTATAAACTATCCTGCCTTCATCTTAAAGGCCTTAAATTAGTCATAAATTCAACCTAAAGAGCCCTTTTTATCAAATCAAAAGGAAGAACCCGAAGAAGAGGTAAATATTTCATCACCTCTTTCAAGTTTCTTTCTTCTTCCACATCCTATTTCATTGTTGTTTCCATTATTAAATAATAACTCCAGTATATTCAAAATAATATGATCTTATTGTAAATATGGTACAACCATATTCATTATTCTAATCATCCTTTGAATGACATGTCACCATACATGCGTACGTACGGCTTACCGTCTCCACGTCGTGGTGTAATTGTTATTCAATACATTATTATTTGGATGGGTATAATAATGATGTATAATTGATGTAAATAATAAATATAACATGATAATTATTTTATATATATTATATAACATCCAATTATATAATATTTTAATATCAAAATAATGATATTGTTGCTCGTGCGTACGTACAAATTACTGTCTCCACGAACATGATGAGATTCATTCCCCATCGTATCCATTCAAGAAAAATTTTCATTTTATGATTAAAAATAATGTTTAAAGACTTGATATAATTCTTGATAGGAAAACGATTCATCCCATCGATAACAAATACGACTCACATAACAAATAATAAAAAGGAATCCAAATCCGTTAACACCCAAAATAACGATAAGTCTAAGATATTATTAACAACGCAATGTTCAAACATCATATATGATATCATATTAATGTATATGATTCTTGTATAATTTAATAACAATTATTTAACCATTATATTAGAGGTTAATCTACCCACGACCAAGGAAAAGTACAATGTAAGGGATTATTTCACAATCTCTTCATTATCCGGGGTTATTTATACATAATTATCTACTGGGACCTCTTTATCATCCACATCCAGGTTTCTAAAAAAATCATTTCAATACATTATTACTATTTTATAGATTATGGGTTAAATGCATTTATATCCCTTTTTTGAATTTTCATAAGATTTTTATAAAGGAATATTTCCGTCGTTTTCCAAACAAGGTCCTTTTTTAAACATTTAGACAAAATTAAGGTAATAATGTCTTTTTTTACTTATAAGGTTGGTGCAGCTATTTTACACCGTTATAAAATCATCGAATCTTCCCATAAAATCCTTTAATAATATTTTTAAAATAAATTCTTCCTTCATAATTATGTGACTCTTAAATGATTTCAAAAAAAAAGAGATATTTCTAAATTGTTTTTTAATTTCATATATGTCAACATCCTTTGATGGATTGTATGATTATTTGATGTTGATTTATTATGATAAAAAACTTCCATATTCTATTAAATGTTTTGTGATTTTTTTGACTGTGGATGTGTTTTTTCATACCATTCATGGTTTATGGATAATATACTGACATTTCGTATGCCTGTTTTAATATGAATGTTTATGTTATATTTCAACCAATTCTTATGATGAATGTATTGGACTTGTATGTTCCAGGTTGGGGACTAGTAAAAGTAAGCCCTCTCGGTTGGGATCCGGTTATATCAGACCCTCCAGGATGGAGTCCGGTTACAGAGGCTCTCTAGGATGGATTCCAATTATAGAGGTTCTCCGTGTTGGAGTCTGCTTACAGAGGCTCTCCAGGTTGGAGTCCGGTTACAGATGCACTCTGGAATGGAGTCCGGTTACAAAGGCTCTCTGGGTTTGGGTCCGGTTACAGTTATCCCCTAGGTCCTTGCTCGAGGAATTGACACAAAAATTAAAGTCTGAAATTATAAATTCCATCATTATTAAAGTTGTTATTGATATTGCATGTGATTTATTAACTAGTAGAATATCCATGATAATAATTAAACGACATTATTTCATTTTATTTTTTCCATATTATTTTGAAGTTGATGTTCAAAAGGATTTTGTTTTAGTTATAAATTGGCTTAAATATTTATTGATTTTTATGAAATTTTCTACTATATTGTTATCCTTACTGAGCATCTGAGCTCACCCCTTTATATGTTTTATTTTTCCTAGGATTTGAAGAAGTATATTATGACTGGCCTGCAGGGATAGTCTATGGAATCTCAATGTTGTCTTTGGAAACAATGTTGTTGTATTTTTCCATTTTATGATATAATGAAAAACTTATGAATGTATCTAGTGTTTCAAATGCTACTAAACTAATCAGTCTTTCGAGACAAGATTTTTGTGTTCATGCCAATGATAAGTAATAATGAACCGACTCTGGGTAACTAGGGTCTGGCCATTACAGTTGGTATCAGAGGAAGTTTAGTACAGATCTTGGAAGCTAGATTTAGATAAACTCTAATTAGAGCACATAACTCTAAGATAGACTTTGAGGATTAGTATAGAAGAACTTAATAGAATTTTGGTAATGTAGATATTTTGTGATTTTTCTAAGAAATACATTCCTGCCTAGATACAAGCAGGTAGAGGATTCTCTGGCACAGATGTACCTAGGGGTAAAACATGAAAACACCACTTTTAGGTAGACTCAAATGGGGACTGGTGCACGACAACAGGCCTTGGTGCTCTCTTGGTTACGACACTCTGGAGGGATATGGTTAGGATAATTCTCATTTTCTTCAAAAACCATTATTAATGGTTTATGAGTATATAATTCCTCAAGGAAAACATTATTATGATTATAGATTATATCTATAAATTGTTCAATTTATGATTAGTTTTTTTCATGTTTGGAATTATGTATTTTAATTCTTAAACTAATCTAGTTTATGCCATTGTTTATAAATGGCACCTAGTGGAAGGAATGGAAACTGTATCAACGCATGTAATCCATGTAGGGATTTACCTCCTACTCAGGTTAATTATAGTAGAGCTGGTGATACAAGCGGTGCTGATCAGCTTATCACCATACTGGGATAACTAACTTAGGTTATGAATAACAACCTTACCACTATGGAGCACCCTGATCTGCAGCATGGAGTATCAATGTTAGATCGCATCATGAGAAAACAACCACCAATATTCAATGGGGGTACAAATCCACTTGTAGTTGAGGAATGGATAAATTCCTTAGAGAAAATATCCCATTCCTTGGGAGTATCAAAATGGAGAACATTTTCATGGTAGTTTACCGCCGCACTGGAGATGTTGTTCGATGGTGATCATTGATTCAAAACACTATGGAAGATGTTGAAGTATCAAATATTAAACGGAGGGAGTTTAAAAATATTTTCTTAGAAAAATACTTCCCTCATGACCATCGAGAAGATATGGAAAGTCAATTTCTGAGTCTGAGGAAAAAGGAGGATGAGAATGTTGCAATGTATGAGTCTAACTTTACAAGGTTAGGAAGGCATGATGCAGATTATATGCATAACCCATGAAGTAAGATTGATCGTTTATTTGATGGGTTAAAATCGTTTCTCCATCGAGCATTATTCTCAGAATCCTTCTCATCGTACAAAGATATTGTCTCATGTGCTATCAAGACACAAAAGGAATTCTCTTATTCTTACAACTTTAAAGCATAGCAAGATAAGAAGAGATCTGCTAATCACTCTGGAAATGGAAATAATGGGAGGAAGGGAAAATTTGAATATCCATCTTGCAGTAAATGTGGGGTGAAACACCCCGGTACTTGTTTGAAGGGAATGGGAGTCTGTTATAAGTGTGGTGAAAAGGGCAACCAATCTCGTGATTTCAAGGGGAAGAAAGAGGCTATCGGTGTTTAATGATACAATTGCAGGGAGATGAGACATTATGAAAATGAATGTCCTAAGAGTTAGGGAAACTTACCTCAAAAAATGCCAAGGGATCAAGGCCAAGCTTATGCGATCACTACTATTGAGGTTGAAGCTCTGAAAGACGTGGTGGCAGGTAATCTAATGGTTTCGTCAAGTTTAGCCAATGATTTATTTGATTCTAGATCATCTAATTGTTTCATATATTCCTAGTTTTCTATGAAAATTAGATATTTAAAATTTGATTTAACAATGGAGTTGTCAGTCACAACTCCAAAGAGAAGTATCATTACAACAAAGTTTTGTAAACCAGTTCCCATTGAGGAATATAAACATTATATATCTTCTTATCTCATCATCATATCCATGATGGAATTTGATATAATCCTCAGTGTTGATTGGATTTTAGACCATGATGCAAAAATTTATTGTAAGAAGAAGGAGGTTACAATTTTTGATGATGATGATAAGTAGTACCTTATCTTTATAAGAGAAATTTCACCACCTAATTATTAACTAGATCAACCCCTAGTAGCTCAACAAAATTCAATTATTGGGGAGGAAGAGAATGAAATAACTGTGGGTGAGGAAAGGAAGGCTCTAATAGAGGATGCACCTATTGTGCAAGAATATGTTGATGTTTTTCCAGAGCATTTACCAGGACATTCTCTAGAATGAGATATAGAGTTTTCCATTGACCTAAATCTTGGTTCAAGGCTCGTATCAAATACTTCTTATAGAATGGACACTATAGAATTTGTGGAACTAAAGAAACAACTAGAGGAATTGAGTAATAAGGGATTTATTCTCCCTAGTGTTTCTCCATGTGGAGCCCCTGTCCTTTTTGTTAAAAATAAAGATGGATCTATGAGGTTGTGCATTGACTACAGGGAGATCAATGCTATAACAATAAAGAATGAGTATCCCCTAACTCACATTGATGATTTATTCGACCAACATCATGGAGCACAATACTTCTCAAAGATTGAAATTCGATCTGGATATCCTCTGTAGTGTGTGAAGAAGGAAGACATTCCCAAAAAAGAATTTCGAACCAGTTATGGGCATTATGAGTTTACAGTAATGCCTTTTGGTCTCACTAATGCACCCTCTGTTTTCATGGATATAATGAACAGGGTTTTCAAGGAATATCTCAATGACTTTGTAGTGGTTTTTATTGATGATATCTTGGTACAATCAAAAATCTACGCGGATCATGAAAATCACTTGTGCATTATTATAAAGTCTCTTAGAATACATGAATTATAAATGTTGTTTAGAATGTGTGAATTTTGGCCTCAAGAGATTTTATTTCTTGGCCATATTGTCTCTAAGGATGTAATCTCCATTGATCCTTCTATGACAAGAGCAATCCAACAATTTCCAGCACCAATGAGTATAACCGAGGTACGCAGTTTTATTGTTTTAGCAGGTTATTATCAACATTTCGTCCAGAATTTTTCCCGATTGGATAACCCATTAATGAAGCTCACACGAAAAGGTGTTAAATTTTTTTTGGACAAAAGAGTGTGAAGAATTTATTGAATAACTGAAGAGAAGATTAGTCAATTATCCTATCTTGACTCTATCATCGGGGAATGATGGGTTTGTTATTTATAGTGATGATTCAATGAAATTACTTGGTTATGTCCTTATACAGAATGATATGGTTATTACCTATGCATCACGACAACTAAAAATTCATGAGCAAAACTATCCTACTCATGATTTTGAGTTAGCAGCTTTAATCATTTCTTTGATGATTTTGAGACATTATCTCTATGGTGAAAATTTGAGATTTATACTGAATACAAGAGTTTTTAGTATATTTTCTCACAAAAATAACTCAACATGAGGCAAAGGTGATGGCTTGAACTACTACAGGATTATGATTGCCCAATACACTACAACTCGTGGAAGGAGAATAATGTGGCAGTTGCTTTGATTAGAAAAGATCATGGAGTAATAAACAAGAGGAGAGTTGAAAAGGATCCTATATACATGGATCTAGTAAATATGGATATGGGAATAACCATGGAAGGTGGATCATCAATAATATTTCAAATGGTTTCTAAACGATCCTTAAAAAAAGGATAAAGAGTTATCAGACTGATGATGAAGAGTTTCAAAAGAAGATTACAGCTGTGAATGATGGGAGATTGAGTGACTTTGTGTATGCTGATGGAATTTTTAAATTTGTGAAGAGAATTTGTGTTCCCGATATACCTGATCTAAAAACAGAATTGTTGGATGATGCTCATAGTTTGAATTTCTCTATACACCCTGGTAGCACCAAAATGTATAGTGATTTGAATGAACATTTTTTGTGGGACAACATGAAGAGGGAGATTGATGATTTTGTGTCAGGGTGTACAGTTTGTCAACTAGTGAAAGCTGGAAGCCAACAGCCTGGAGGAGTTATTTAACCTCTTCCTATAACTAAGTGGAAATGGGATAATATTATTATGGACTTTGTTATGGGACTACCAATGACTCCTATAAGGAATGATGCAATATGGGTCATTTTTGATCGTCTTACCAAGTCATCACATTTTATTGCAATAACAGAAGATGTAAAACTTGAACATTTAGCAAGACTATATATTAATGATGTTGTGAGACCTCATGGAGTACCCCTATTGATTTTTTCTGTTAGTGATCCCCTTTTTACATCAAGATTATAGAAACGTTTTCGGAAATACCTGGATACTAAACTTCGTTTGAGCACTGCCTACCACCCTCAAATAGGTGGACAATCAGAATGAACTATTAAAACCTTAGAATTCATGTTGAGATCATGCTCACTTGACTTTTAGGGTATGTGGGATCAATATTATCCTCTAGTAGAATTTTCCTCTAACAATAGCTTCAATTCAAGTATTCAGATAGTACCATATGAAGCGTTATACAGAAAGAGATATCACACACCAACCTGTTGGGATGATGTTGGTGAAAGAAAACTCATAGGCCTAGAAC
Organism: Viscum album; assembly: GCA_963277665.1. Taxonomy (NCBI): domain Eukaryota; kingdom Viridiplantae; phylum Streptophyta; class Magnoliopsida; order Santalales; family Viscaceae; genus Viscum; species Viscum album. The sequence continues at coordinate 1,916,848,948 of OY728161.1, read as the reverse complement.
TTGTGGAAGAAACAATGGAAAAGGTGAAGGTAATCCAAGCCCACATCAAAGCAGCTCAAATTATGAAGAAGATCTATGCCGGTTACCGAAGGAAAGATTTGGAATTTCAGGTAGGAGATCATGTTTTCTTGAAGGTATCTCCATGGAAGGTTGTTATTTGTTTCAATAAGAAGGGAAAATTGAGTCCTAGGTATATCAGACCATTAAAAATTCTAGAACAAATTGGGGCTGTAACTTACCATTTGGCAGTGCCGCCAAATCTCTCCAAATTTCACGATGTGTTCCACATATCATTGTTTCAAAAATACAAGCCTTACCCAACGCATGTACTCACCTATAAAGAATTATAACTGGAACCCGATATATTTTATTTCGAAGAGCCTATCAAGATTCTTGATACAAGAGAACAAGTACTGAGAAACCGAACGACTCGTCTGGTAAAAGATAAATGTAGAAACTATAAGATAGAGGAGGCAACGTGGGAACCCGAGGAACTTATAATGAAGAACCACCTGAATCTTTTTACTCAGTAATACTCTAGAAATTTGGAGGACTAAATTATTTGATGGAGGGGAGAATTTAACACCCCAAGAATCCATGGTATGCTTCTCATTAAATAATGCAGTAGCGTGTGTTGTATGCAACTTCGAGTTCAAACACACCACTCCCAATCAAACTAGCCATTATGAATAGTAATCAACACTTTTCAAAATTTTATAAATCATATTTTTCACAATGGACTTCATTTTTGGATTTAGAATATCAATATTTTCTTACAGTGAATTTTTTGTATTTTTTTGAAAACTTTCAATTTTTGATAAATAGTGAAAAACACTGAGTTATAGTTTAAAACCGAATTTTTATTTAAATAATTATTTATTTTAATTAAATTTATTTCAGGTAATAATAGATAAATAATACCTATATAAGTTCAATGTAATTCATTGGTGTCAGTTTATAATAATTTTGGATATATAAAAATTTTAATGAACTTTTCACTGTCTTTTACCCACCTCCTAGGAGAATTTGCAAATTTAAATAAAACATAATTTTACCGCTTCTGTGAATAGATAGTAGAAAATATGAGATACATGGTTAATATCAGGGATTAAAATGTGGTTCAATAAGATAAAAATAATTTTGGTTGAATAGTAGCTTCTTACATTTATTTACCACCGTTAAAAGTAAATAGGGTAATTGAGGGTAAAAATGATGTTATTATTACCCTAAAAAATGTCATAATTCTATTGTATTAGTATAATTTGATCAAAATCAACCATAGGAATAAAATATGAACCTATTTGATCCAATTGGATTACATTAGGACACTTATTATTATTTTATTTAAAGAAGAGTTAAAATCAAAGTTTAATTACTATTTTTTTAATATATGGTTATACAAAAGATAAATTTGACTATAAATATTCATTAGAAAGATAAAAAATATTTCCTAAATAATGGTAATTAATTATTATTTTTTATAAAATAAATAATTTAATTTATTTATGACACAATGATGATGCAATAATTACACAATTAATAAAACAATATACTAATTGATATTATAAGAATCCAAATAAATGTAATTTGATAATTTTTATGAATTAAAATAATTTTATAGGTTAATATGACATATTAGGGTTGGATAGATGAATTTATTTCTAAGTAATATTGTTGTTTTAAATTTAGAAAAAACAAAATACGAAATAGTGTCAAAATTGACATAAAAGTGTTTTTAAAACAAATATTATATTATTAATTGTTATTATATTCCTAAGAATCTAAGGATTAGATAAAAGAATTATACAATGATAGGTGTATCATTAATGAAACTCTTGCGGTTCACTTGGAATTTTATAGTAATTTTATTAACCATATAATATAAAAATTCAAAGAGACATGGTAAATGTCAAACTATTTAACTAAGAGTTAAATCTATAAGATAAAGGTAATATAGTGACTGAAACCTATCAAAAACATATTGGTTGAGTTTTTTTTCGACCCATACTCACCTTAGAATTTAAATAATCTACTTTGGATCCATTAGAAATCAAAAATTTATTTATTATAAAATAATATTTCTAGCTTTTCCTAAGGTACCCCTCACCCCTCTTATAAAAGGTCACTCCCCCTTCCCTAAAATTCAAACCTTCAAAGCCATTTGGATCAGCAAACCCCTACCCAAATACCCTCTCAAATGTCCTCCATTCAGCCTACAGTCCTTCCTTTAGTTAGAAATCAATCCTAAAGAGCCCTTTTTATCAAATCAAAAGTAAGAACACAAAGAAGAGGTAAATATTTTATCACCTATTTCAAGTTTCTTTCATCTTCCACTTCCTCTTTATTTGTTGTTTCCATTATAAAATAATAACTCCAGTAACTTATATATAGTGTGATATTATTATAAATATGGTAAAAACCATTTTCATTATTCTATCCATTCATTGAATGACATGTCACCATACGTGCGTACGTACATCTTATCATCTCCACGTTGTGGTGTAATTGTTATTCAATACATTATTATTTGGATGGGTTTAATAATGATGTAAAATTGATGTAAATAATAAATATAACATGATAATGATTCTATATATATGATATAACATCCAATTATATTATATTTTAATATCAAAATAGTGATATTGTTGCTCATGCGTTCGTACGGATTACCGTCTCCACGAACGTGATAAGATTCATTTCCCATCAAATCAATTCAAGAATAATTTTCACTTGATGAAAAAAAAATGTTTAAGGAAATTATATCATTCGGTATATCAATAATATACATCCCATCCATAACAAATATGACCAACATAACAAATAATATAAAGGAAAACAAATCCTTTAACACCCAAAACGACGATAATACTAAGATATTATTAACAGAGCAATCTTAAAAGATCATATATGACATAATATTAATGTATATGATTATTTTATAATTTAATAACAATTATTTCACCATTATAAAATAGTTTAACCTACCCTCAATAAAGGAAAATTACATGATGACGGTTTATTTCAGAATCTCTTCATTATCCGAGGTTGTTTATATATAATTATCTACCGGGACCTCTTTATCATCCACATCCATATTTCTTAAGAAAATTATTTCAAAACATTCTTATTATTTTATAGAATATGGTTTAATGTCATTTATACCCTTGTTTGAATTTTTATAATATGTTTATAAAGGAATCATTCCATTGTTTTCCAAACAAGGTCCTTTTTAACCTTTTCGACAAAATTAAGGTAAGAATATTATTTTTTAACTTATATGGAGGGTGCGTCTATTTTCCGCCATTATAAAATCATCGAATATTCCATTAAAATATTATAAAAATATTTTCAAAATAAATATTTCCTTTATAATTATGTGACTCTTAAATTATTTCAAAATAGAAGGATATATTTCTCAAAAAAAATTATTTCCTCTATGACAACATCCTTTGATGGATTGTAAGATTATTTGAAGTTGATTTATTATAATACAAAACTTCCATATTTTTTTGATGGTTTTGTGGTATGTTTTATTGTGTATGTGTTATTTCATACCATTCATGGTTTATGGATAATGTATTGACATTTTTTATGCTAGTTTTAATAAAAATGTTTATGTTATATTTTAACCTCTTCTTATGAGGAATATACTGGACTAGTATGTTTCGGGTTGGGGACCGGTAAACGTAATCCCTCCAGGTTGGGGTATAGTTACAGAAAACCCTCTGGGATGGACTTCGGTTATAGAGGCTCTCTGGGATGGAGTTCGATTACAGGAGCTCTTCGTGTTAGTGTCTAGTTATAGAGGCTCTCTGGGTTGGAGTCCGGTTATAGAGGCTCTCCGGGATGGAGTCTAGTTACAGAGGCTCTCTGGGTTTGGGCCCAATTACATTTATCCCCTAGTTCCAAGCACGGGGCCTTGATATAGAAATTAAAGTCTGACATTATGCATTCCATCATTATGAAAGTGGTTATTTATATTTCATGTGATTATTCTACTTGTAGAATATCCATGAGAATAAGTAAATAGAATTATTTCATTTTCTTTTTTCCATATAATGCTGAAGTTCATGTTTAAAAGTATTTTGTTTTAGTTATACATTGCATTAAATATTTATTCTTATTTATTAAAATTTTTCTCTATATTGTTATCCTTCCTGATCATCTGAGCACGCCCCTTTATATGTTTTATTTTTCCGAGGATGTGATGAAGTATATTATGACTGACCTGTGGGGATAGTCTATGGGATCTCAGTGTTGTCTTTGGAAATAATGATGTTTTTTTTTCATTTTATGATGTAATGAAAACCTTATGAATGTATCTAGTGTTTCCCGGGCTACTAAACTAATTAGTCTTTTGAGACTTGTTCTTTTGTGATCATGCTAATGATAAGTAATAATGCACCGACTCTGGGAAACTGGGTTCGGGGAATTACAATAATACTATGAGTTCCAATATTTCCCCTGTGTTATATTAAACTAAAAAATTAGAATGACTTCTATAATTTTGTTGAGAATTTTCTCACAAAAAATAATAGAGTTATCCCTATATGGTCTTGTTATGTGAATAGATCCTCTATGATTTTTAACTAAGAATCTAGTTTAATGTATTTCTAGGTTTAATTTGATGTTGTTTAAAAATATAAATGAAGTAATGTAATGAATTGAACTATAATAAAATAGTGCAGTAGAAAGATTTGAGTGAACAATAAGTGTACCTGGTAACACATCACTTGGATCCTTAACTTTAGTCATCATGATTGAGAGGGAATAACAAAAATCACTTGTTTTTTGGTAGTTCTTATTGTTGTTTCTCTATGCCATTCTCTAATTTGGGAATTATATGGAATATATAATGACCTATACACACTCAAAGCATTGTAATATAGGATGAAATTAAAATATATTCCCAAAATCATTAATATTGGGATGATGATGCATTATATCTCCTTGAAAATTTTGAGCAATGTGTCCATACTTTGAATATTTACTGAACTACCCATTTAATGGATGATAGTTCCATGAGTTCCATTTTCACGTAGTCATTTCACCTTAGAATATTTGGTTTCTGTGGGGACCATGATTTATGGAGACATTTGTTTTAGATACTACAAGGTTGTTGGAAAAATTTCTTTGCTAAAAACGTTGTATTCTTTTGTTTTATTAAAAATAACATTACATTGTATGTTTTAATGATTATATGAAGCAGTACCAAACTCAAATTATTGGATGAAAATTTAATTTAAATTTTCATCATATTACAGTTTTCAACATTTAAGATGTATTCTAGGTGAAATTTTTTCTGGACATGAATTGTTGGATCGAATATTTCTATAATGGAAAAAGAAGATTAATGAGTTGAATAATTTCATTAGAGATGTTTGAAAATGAATTTGATGATGCTTTGTTGTGATAAAATCTCTCACCATCATAAGTTGACCAAAAAATGGTGATCCAAGCTTCATAAAATAAAGGGGTAGAATATGTATTAGAATAGAAATGTGTTTTTATGGTGTTTTTATGAAGTTGAAATTTTATAGTCAAAGATCATCTGATTGAAAATTACCAGGTCAAGAAGCTATTTGAAAACATGTTTTGATTCACTAGAGTCAAAGGTTCTACTGAAGTGTTGATCAACTAATCCATTACACTGTCCAGTCTATTGAAAACCCAAATTTCATCAAATGAATCAGGGCTTTATGAGTTTACAAAAGAAAAAAGTCATGGTTGATATCTTTTCATCAGACAAGTTACATGATTTATCTATCAAATGTGTGGTTTACACCAATAATATGTAGGATGTAGGATACAATTGGAGGAAGAACATTAGACAACCAAATTTTATATAATGTAATAAATATGTCATTTTTTAATATAAATATAATTTTTTGAAATCAATGAATTAGAAGGAAATTATCCATATATCAATCAAATGAAATACAAAAATGTGTTCATCCATTTTCATTTGGAACAATACATTGGATTGAAGTCATAAAGTAATTTTTATTGATTTTTGTTGAGCTTTATCAGAAAATACTTTACATCGATAATTCATAAAAGGTTTTGTACCATCAATTTTAGTTCCATAATTCATAGGGGAAGGCAATGAAAATAAGAAAAGGTGAAGCATTTGGATGTTTATATTGATCTATTGTTAAATAGATCTGATGTCTTTAAACATCGCAACAATTTTTATGGAAAATAAGTTTTTAGTTGCCTTAAAGAATCAGAGTGATCATTTAATTATTTTTCTTTTCCTTCATGTGTTAAGAGAAAAGCATACAGAGTTCGAAGTTGTGATGTTGTGATACACAGATCCATTAGACAATATCTTCATAAAAAAGTCCATCAGACTGAATCTAGGAAAAAAATATCGATCAGAGTCACTAAATATATAATTATGGGGAATATATTATTAGACTAGAGAATAGTTTTTTTTAATTTTAATAATATATAAATTATGATAATATTAAAGAAAATTTTAGAAAATTTTTGAAGTGTTCATAAAAATAGATATTTGGTCCAAATAATGTTCAAGTTAATATGAAATTTGGGATTCTGGAATTAATGTGAGTGGTAAAATGAAATTTGTTTCCCATGATTTTCTTTTCATAAGAACCCATAAATAGAAGTGGAAGTACAAAATACACTAAAAATACTCATGTGTTGGAGAGACCAAGTGTTGGTGTTTTTCTTTACTAATATTTTTTCTTAATACACATTTCCTATAAAGTTAAATTGTTCTGGAGATGTGGTGACTGGATTTACTGGATGATACTTCCAATCAGAATGATAGATTAGATAAAAATGAAGCAAATTAGACTTGTCTCTTTACTAGAGAATAAGACTTCTTTATTGACTGAAGATTGAAATTGAAGATTCAGAGTGAGTGATAAAAATGAGTATTTATAAGCAGTTCAACGAATTTGTTCCTACCTGGTATTGGAAAATAAAGTAATAATTTATTTTTTTGGAATTAAAAAAGAATAATTTATTTAAGTAGTAGAAAAAAATGTTTGGAACCAATTTGTGAATGTATATAGAACTTATTACAGTATCTTATATAAAAAACTCTTTCTAGAAGAATAACATTCACTATTGTATTGATCATAGTGCTACACAAGTGTAATGGTATTTAATAATTTTTATACCTACAAAACAAGGATTGTTTTATATTGGATTATGTCGTAGTTGATTGTTTCATTACCATAACAAGGAATACCCATTTTTATTGAGTAGGAACCTTGTAAATACTTTTTTTCATGTGGATGAGTGAATGTTTCATTTTCAGCAGAGTAGATATTTTTAACTAGAGGTGATAGTTTTTATGTAAGAAATATAACATAAAAGAAGAAGATATCACTGATTCACCCATACCCCTATTAGTGAATACATTAATAATGGATGAAACTTTTAAATTGGTATTAGATGGATGGATACCTTAATTTTACATTTTTATGATGTTTTTATAGATATGTTTTAATGTACAATTTCAATTTTGTGAATAGTAATGAGATTCTAATTTTTTATGGAAATAACTATCGCATATAGAAAGATATAATGTTACTATATATTACATATCTAGTTTATGCTATTTTAGAGAATGATACATATGGATTTCACTTCCTTGTTCAAATTTTCCTCTTGATTTTTTAGGTAAGAAAAATCTAGATATTGATTGATAGTTTTATAATTATTTACTTTTATCACTCTATGAAAGTGAGTTTCATAGAGTGAAGGTATTTGGAACTGTTAAAGGTAATCGGGAAAAAGATAAAAAATATTTATGAAGGAAATATGGAGCAGAAGAAAGAAACACTTCAAATTATGAGTCTAAAGTAAAAATATATCAAAACAGATTATTATGAATCTATTAGTGACTTATTTTCAAGTGTGAATGATATTTTTAAAACCATAAGATATCTTAGTGAGAATTTGGAAGATTCAATTTTTGTGGAAAATATCATATGTATTCTTCCTGAAAAGTATGAGGTTAATGATTCTTATTAAAATTATATATATCCTGAGACTCTATCTTTGGTTGACATATATAACACCCTCAATACTTATGAAATGAGAAAATAAAATGTTATAAAAGGAAAATAAAATTTTTATTGAGAAAATTAATTCAAATCTTTTAAGAAGAAAAAATCCCAGAATGTTCTTAAAGATTATGAAGATAGGGACTATGATACTAATGATAAGGTTAGTAAATATTTTTATATGTTTTTTTTCATTTTTTATAAAAAGGTTAAAAGAGGAATATGAAAGTAAAAAAATGAAAGTTACCACTAAAATTATTTGAATATAGAGATTTTGGCCACATTGATGCAAATTTTCCATGAAGAAAGGATGAAGAAGAAAGTGATGCAGATAAGAGAAAGTCAAGAATATCTTAGAAGAAACATGTTTATAAATCAGAATCTTACTTCAAAGTAAAATATTAAATGTTATCCAAATCTAAAATGCTATTTTTTTGTCTAAATAAGATGAAAATGATGATAGTGAAGTTGGAGGTAAAAATTTCACTAATGTTGTTGTAGAAAATGTATTTACTTTAAAGTAAATGATGAAGTGTTTGAATGTAGTTTTACTAAATAAGAGACTCAGTTATATTTTTCTCTAAAAAGATAGTTGAAATAATTAATTAGAAGTATTATTAGACCTGGAAGAGAAATCATGAATTTAAAAATGTAATGTCCTAGAGAAAGCAGTCAGGAATCCTTTCCTGAATAAAAATCTAATTTTATGATAGAGATTAACCACTTGATAAAATATCTAGAAAAATAAAATAATAAAAATGAAAATATTTCAGTAAATATAAAATTTAAGGAGGAATATTTATAAATTGTTCAAAAATAATTCTCTTAATCCTAGCAGTGAGTTACACGTTTTATGAACTCAATATTCGAGGATAGAGAATTTTCTCAAATATGTGAACTAGAAAAATATTAAAAAAATATCTAATAGGTTGGAATGAAAATTGAAGATATTCCTAAAAATAACAATGTTGAGTAAATCATGTTTGTTATCAAAACAAAAAAAGTTAAAAATTAAAAAGTTTCTAAAATTTCTAAGACTAAAACAAATGTTACAACTAGTTCTAATTTTGTTAAATTCTAGAAGAAATATGAATTTAAAAATAATACTTCATGTGAAAACAAGAGGTTTGGGGTTCAAAAATTTATTATGTGGAAGGTAAGAAGGTTGTATAAAAACATGTTTTCAACTCCAAAAAGTATTGAAATTATAAAGGAAAATATTTTTTCTATTGGTATAACTTGTACTAAGGTGGATTTGGGAATATAGAAAATATGTTTTGGTTCCATAAAAGACACTAAAATTATCCCACGAGTAATATGAATCAGATTTTTTTAGGGATTCAGTCCACTTAAATAGTTAATTATGAGAAATATGCTTAGAATGTTGAAAATAGATTCTAATCGAGGGAAAGTATTTGTGATAAATACAAAAAGCCTAGACATATTTCTATAGGATTTATTTTTTTGTAACCAACATAATTTTTTATAACAATTGTCAAGACATGGATGTGAAGGAAGTTAAATAGAAATAAAAAAATATTTTTGTAGAAATTTCTTCAAAATCGACAAAAGGAGAAAAACCCAAGATTTTTTATTGTGGGTTATCTTCATATATCATATGAGATATTATGCTTTTGAATATTTTGAAATAATTTAGAGAAGTAACTATGTTATTTGGAAATAATGAATATCTCATAATGAATGGTGTTGCATACATTATTACTGGGGAAGAAAAAATAAAATAAAAAATGGAATTTTTTGTAGATGGGATGAAACAAAACTTATTTATTGTTTCAATACATTTATATAATGGAAATAAATTATTTTTAGAAAAGATAGTTTTTTGGTGGAAAGAGTTCTTAATGGAAAATTTGTTACAATATACCAATGTACAATGGGGAACTTGTTTCAAGTTTATTTTGTACAGAATTCAGGTTATTAAAGTATGATACAATAAAACTAGTTGTGGAAAAAATGATAGAACATATGTTATCGAGGAATGTGAGTATGAAAAAAAGTGAATCATTTTTTGTTATATTCTTAATATGAATAGAAGAAGATAATTGTGTTGTTTAATTTGTCATAAAGGGGATATTACCAAATTTTTCCCAAGGATATTGAAATTCATTCAACTCATCCCCTGAAACTAATTCATTCTTATATATTTTTTCAATTTAGTATACAATAAAATTTCTTAGGTAATTAATTTAATTCTGTTACTGATGTTCTTACTCACATTACATGCATTATGTATTTGAAAAATAAACTTAAAGATGTATAAATGATTAAATTTTTTATGAGAAGAGATATAAAAAGTGGATATTCTGTAAATAAGTTATGAACTGATAATAGTTGAAAATAGAAAAATAAATAATTTACAAATTATCATTAAATACATAGAATTCGTTATGAGTTCACCAATCAATAAACACCATTGTAGAATGGTTCTGTGGAATGGAACAAAACAAATTTGGGGGAGATATGACCAAATATGTTATTCAATCATGGTATTTCTCACTAATTATAGAGGTTTGTAATGATTATAAAAGTTCATATTCAAAATTGATGTAATATTAATAGTATGAATCCTTATTAAATATTTTAGAATGATATTGTATGTCTGAAATAGTCATGGTTTTTTGGGTCTCCCTTCATAATAAAAAAGTGGAACACATCAAAAATAAATTAAAAGAGGTGAATATGGAATTTTTGATGGCTATGATCTCGATAAAAGAGGATATAAATGTTTCAATAATGAAAGTGGGAAATTTTTTTATTCTACTAATGTAACATTTCTTAAAGAATCTAAATAATAAGTTTCACAAACAAATACAAATAAGGAAGATAAAAAATATGAAAAAAATTGTGAAGAAACAAGAAAAATAATTCCAATAGTTGTGATGCCACATAATTAGAATAATTAGACTCAAATATTTCAAGTGATGGGTATAAACATAGTACATCACATCCTATGATTGAGAAATATGTGGAAGTACAAAACATCATTTGTGATTTATGAAAAAATGTATAAATATTAAAAAATGTTTCTTTGACACATGTCTTTGTGTTTAAAAGTTGATCCAAAATATGTTAATTAATATTTTGAGCATCAGGAATGGATTCCTACTATGAGTGAAGAGTTAAACCAAATCGAGAAGACTGATACTTTGGAACTTGTACCAAATCCAAATGATAAAAATGTTATTTGTACAAGTTGGGTATTCTGAATCAAGTTGAACAAATATGGTGAAGTGAAAAGGAAAAAACATGATTTTTTTTGAAAAGGATAGTCAGACATTAATGGAATTGATTTTCATGAGTCATTTTCCCTTATTTGAATGTTAGAAATAATGAAAATAGTTCTTATAATTTCTGCATAATGAAGCTATAATTTTTTTAGATGAATTCTAAGTCATATTTTCTAAATGGAGAACTTGGTAAAGATATTTATATTGAACAACTGTGTGGCATTGTAATTGTAAAAGATGAAAGTTACCAGTTAAATTTAAAGAAATACTTCTCTATATTAAATAAATCACTAATATATTAGTATTCCAAATTTTATGTATTTATGAAGAAGTTGAACAATAAAAAAGGAAACGTTTATGTTAATCACTTCATCAAGGAATGTAAATATATTCCTATCCTCAGGAATATGTTTAATGATGATCATATTTTTTATAGTAATAATGAATGATAATTTCAAATTATTCCCAAAGAGATGAATAAGTTGTTTTAAATGTCCATGTTCGGTGAAGTGAAATATTTTCATTGACTATAAATCTTATAGAAGAATAATTTTTTTCTAAATATAATTTTACTAAGGAATATATTGTGCAGTTTAGAAGAAAATGTTCAAAACCTATTTCCACACCAAATTTAGTGGGAACCCATTTGTCTAAAGATGTAAAAGTAAATGAAGTAGATTATAAAGAATTCAGAAAAATGATTGAAATTTGGTTATATGTTATTGATTCAAGACTAGATATTTGGTATTTAATTACCTTATATGAAAGTATTAAATGATCCCCATAGGAATATCATCTCTTGACTGGAATGAGAATTCTAATATATATTATAAACATAACAAGTTTTCATATAAAATATGATATCTTAGGAATAATGGACACATATGGGTATACTGATACTAATTGGGTAATAAGTGTAACTGATATAAGATCTATATCTGATGGAGTATTCTTTCTAGTAGAATGTTTTGTGAGCTGGCATAATAAAAATAATAATATGGTAAATCTTATCTTTCTGAATCTGAATATATTTATACCACTGAAGCTGGAATAAAACTTATGTGTATGAAGTCTCATTTGTAATATTTTCTTGTTCAAGTGAAGTTACCCCTTCTTTTGGGTTTTTATAATCAAAGTTCTATAAATATAAATATAAATATAGTGAAAATTTATTGTTTAAGGAATATTGATATCAAAAATAACTTGATCAATGTTAATGTGGAGACGGAATTTAACACCCCATGTTTCTTATACTATGCCTCTTTCTGAATTCAATTTCTCTAGTAGCTTACATTGCACACAATAATGGGTGTAAAATACTATATATTTTTATTTACATATTACCGTTATAACGTACATATTAAATTAGTATTTATGAAATTTATTAACAAACTTATGAAAATATATTCTTTGTCCAAATATAAGATGAATTCAGTGTTACCAATTAATTAGAAACAAAAATATAAACTAATTAAATTTTAGGAAATATTTTTATTTTTGTAATCCCAAATGAATTTTTTATTAATAAATTAAATTAATAACATTTATTAAATTATTTAAATGAAATATATTTCTTATATATTCAATTATATATATTTTTATATTAATACAATATATTTTATTGGTATAACATAATAACAATCCCAATTGTACGCATAAAAACTTATATTTTTCAAAAAGTCATTTTTGCTACCTTTTGATGGAGAACCAACATTAAATACAATTTTTGACACTTTTATATAAATTAATTAATTAAATCAACTTCTTCTTTAAAGAGGATTAAAAAAATTATTTGGTTGAATTTTCAGTTATGATAAGTTTCACTTTTGTTTAATAGTAAAAATATGAAATTTTAATTGAAAACAAATTTTTTGATCAAAATAATTTATATTGTGGAATTAATTGATTGACTGGTTTTAAATTTTAAATAGATCTATTTATCATTTAATCTAATTGAGGTCATATTCATTAATTTTACATTGAATTTAGATATAAAAATTTCTCAATCTTCTGCATGTTTTAAACATTAATAATTAATTTTCTCACCCTATCAATGGGATTAATTTTAAATTAATTACTATAAAATCTATGTTTTGAATTTTGAAAAATAAATTCCTTATTTTTGATTAATTATTATAAATTATTTACATATCTTTATTCTAATTTTGGACATTATAAATAGTATATTTAGTAAAAAAAATTGACACGATAAAAGGTAGCTCGAGTAATTAAGGGTATAAAATAGTTTTATAAATATTATAAAATTACCCTAAAAATTTTCCTAATTATATTGGATGATGTATTTTGGAAAAAATCATCCCTGGTCTTATATTTTGACACTATTCAAGAGGATTTTGTGAGAGTATTACATTTTTTTTATTTTATTTAAAGAAGAGTTAAAGATATCATACTCAAATTTTAAAAACTATACCATTTTTAACATAGGGTTATACTAAAGATAAATTAGACTATAAATATTCCTTTTAAATATAAAATGGATTTATTGATCATGTAAATTTATCATTGATTTTTAGGAAATAATTAATTACCTTAATGGATAATACAATGTTGATGTAATAGTTGATTAATTAATGAAAATATGAAATAAATGGAATTATAAATATTAAAATAAAAATAATTTGATATAATTCATGTTATCCATGAAGTTTTTTGAAGACGTTGACATTATAGGGATGGGTTAATAGACTAGGTTTGAATATATCATTTTATTAGGATATTTTTAAATACACTATGGGAAAATAGTTATTTGCAATGGTTTGACCATCCAATAACAAATAGTCAATTAATTGCAATGGGAATAGACACCCCATCGCAAAAACATACACACAGTTTGACATGTTTTGTGTGCCAAACATGAGAAATAGTATTTTTAACGGGTTAGCACCACCTGTCGCAAATTCCAGGAGGTGTTAAGACCCAGTTGCGACGGGGGGATCCACCATCCCAACTTGATCGACCCTCGAAGGTTATTTTCGATGAGATGTTGTCCCGTAGAAAAAAGTGTGTTGGTAGGTCACTTGTTGTGATGGGGACCATCATAAATATCCTTTTAACCACCGAACATAATTAGTGCAGTTGAAGGTATTTTCAAGAGTCCCCATCGCAAAAATTACCTTTTGTGATGATATTCCTATCGCAAATAGTCTCATTGCAACTAATCTATCATATATACACCCCATACGTTTTTCCTTCTCTCTGCCTGAATTTTTGGTTCCTCTACTTCTGTAAACTATAATTTTAGAATAATTTTTTTGAGTTATATTTCTTTATGAAGAAGTTGTGAAACTGCCAAAAATTATAATAGATCAAGTTTAAAGGTATTTATGATTTATTTAATTTAGTATGTAACACCCCGACCATAGATTCCTAGATTCGGTGAATTATTTTAATACATTGGTATGATTACAAGGAATAAAGTCCCAAAATACCAATCACTTTAGTAGTCTTGGAAAATAGATTACATGCATGAAATTCGCATTACACTTTCTAAGATACAATGAAAACAATCCTTTGAGAATTCCATTGTTCCCTTAGCTTAACCCTGCATCTCAAACATAAAACACTTTTTGGGATCTTGAGAAAATAAAACATAAGAAAGAGGTGAGCTCAAATTCGCAGTAAGGATAACAATATAGCAGAAACTTTCATAAATAAGCATAAACATTTAATGAAATGTATAAAACTAAAACAAAATACTTTTCAACATAAACTTAATCATAATATGGAAAATATAAATCAAAATAATTCCATTTACTTACTCATGTGGATATTCTACTAGTCGAATGATCACATTCAATATCAATAGCCACTTTTATAACGATGGAATGCATAATGCCATACTTTCATAACCATATAGTCAAGGCTTTGTGCCAAGACTACAAATAATATTTTTTCAAGGCCTTGTTCCAAGACACTATTTTGTTTCTTGAGACCTACTGATGCATCGAGGAGCTATAGCAGGATCCACCGGTCACTTACTAAGTCCAACACATTCCTCATATGAAAAGGATTAAACATAACATAAAAATTCGTATTAAAACTACCATATGACATGTAAATACTTTATCCATAAACCATGAATGGTATAAAAATAACACATCCACAGTCAAACATATCACAAAACCTTCAATATAATATGGATGATTTGTATCATAATAAATCAACATCAAACAAGTTTAAAATCCATCAATGGATATTGACATAGATGAAAATTATTTGTAAAACTCTTTGAGAGAAATATCTCATTCTCATGAAAACATTTATAATTTGCACAATTTAGAAAGGAATACATTTAATGAAATTTTCGAATCAAAATTTATCATAAAACTTTGAATCTTTTGAACAGAATTAACATTTTAAAAACATTCATGTTCATATAGATAAATCCTTAAAACCCATTTTGAAAACATGGACTTTAATGAGAATAATTTAGAGGAATAAATATTGAAAACATTTAAAATAGTGTTTTAGTAAAAATTACCTTAAAATGATACATTTTAAAACTCTTTCATGGAACTTGTAAATGGATATTAAATATTTCATAGTAGATACTTATGTAAAAACAACCTCGGATAATAAAGAGATTGTGAAATGAAACCTTACCTTTCACTTTCATTTGGTCGAGGTTATGTTTAACCTATTGTATAACAAAAATAGTATGTTATTAAATTATACTAGAACCATATTAATATTTATTATATCATACATGATTCATTTATGACTTTATACTACCCATTTAATAATTATTTCCATGTTAAATTACCATTTCAGATAATAATCACTTTCTTTATCGTATGTGTTTTAACTTGTTATTCTTGATTGTATCATTTAGACAATGATTTAAATATTCCATAATTTAAACCTTGATTTATATATCATATATACTTAGAATATAAATATTTATAATAGATATATATATGACATGGAAAACACCGTTTATGGAGATGGTAGGCCATACATATGCATAAACGTTGTTTCTGTCTTCATATAGTATTGAATTGATGTAAGTGAATAAGATATATGTAAGTACACACACATAGATATATATAAATATATAAATCTCAAGTATCATTATTATGTCATATATTACATACTTATTAGTAATATATATTTTGTTTAATTGGGATGAATGGTGAACTTGGAAATGAATCTCATCGCGTTGTGGAGATGGTAATCCGTACGTACGCACGAGTGATAATATCATTTCATTAAATTTGTTGAATAGGATGGTAAATTAATTATACAAAGACTTTATCAGGTTATTTTTATTATTTATATACATATTACTCATCATTATATCCATCCAAATAACATAGTTTTGAATAACAAATTACACCACGGCGTGGAGATGATAGGTCGTACGTACGCATGCATGGTGATATTATCATTAATAGGATGGATAGAATGATGAATATGGTTGTGAAATATTTATAATAAAATCACAGTATATATAAGTTACTAGATTTATTATTTTGGTATGGTAATAAAAAATAAAGAGTAAGTGGAAGAAGAAAAGAACTTGAAAGGGGGTGGTGAAATCATTACCTCTTCTTCGGGTTTTTCCTTTTGATTTGATCGAAATTGCTCCTTATATTGGCTTTTTGACCAAAGGAAGGCCTCTAAGATGAAGGTATGATAGTTTGGAGGATATTTGGGCTGGGGTTGCCTGAGCTAAATGGCTTTGGAGGAGTGAATTTGAGATAAGGAGAAGATCCCTTTTATAAGACAGGTGAGGGGCACCTTAGGAAAAACTTAAAATATTATTTTATAATAGAATAATTTTCGGTTTATAATAGCTTCAAAATAAATTATTTAAAATCTAAGGTGGGTATGGGTCTAAAACCACTCATCCAATAGGTTTTATACTGGTTTGGGTCACTATATTAACCTTATCTTTTATATTTAACACTTAGTTAAATAGTTTGACATTTACCATGTCTCTTCGTATTTTTATATTATATGGTAAATAAACATAATAAAAACATCCAAGAGAACCCCAGGTGGTTAATTAATGAAATATTTAATAGTATTTAATACCTTTGGCTTATCCTTATATTTTTTGGAATAGAATTAAAATTTATAATATAATATTTGTTGTAAAACCTTTTTATGTCAATTTTGACACTATTTGGTATTTTGTTTTTGCTAAATTAAAAATAGCATTATTAATTATAAAAAATCATTTAATCAGCTCTAACATGTCATATTAACCTAGAAAATTAGTGGAATTCATAAAATTCCAAAATTACATTTATTTGGTTATTTATAATATCAATTATTTTAATATTTCATTAATAAGATAATTACTCCATCATCATTGTGTCATAACTAAATTAATTTATTTAATGTCTAAAAATTATAAATAAATACCATTATGTAGGAAATCTTTTTATATTTTTAATTAATACTTATACTTGAATTTATATTATGTGTAACCCTATATAAAAATTTTTTAGTTATTAAACTTTGAATTTAACACTTTTAACTCTCTTGGAATTAAATAATAATAATTTTCCTAATATAATCCAAGTGGATATAAAGGATCATATTTTATTCCTAAGGTTTTTTTTGGTCAAATTACACATATCCAATATAATTGAGACATGTTTTAGGGTAATTATGATATTATTTTTACTTTTAATTACCCTATTTACATTTAACCATGGTAAATAAATGTCAAAAGTTACTATTCATCAATAATTATTTTTTTCTTATTGAACAAAATTTTACTTAATGATATCAATAGTGTCTCTAAGATTTTTGAAATTCAACACACAGAAGCGGTAAAATTATGTTTTATGAAAATTTGCAATTTCTCCTAAGAGGTGGGTAAAAGACTATAATACTTTCGATAAAATTTAATACATCTAATTTTATTATAAAACGTCTCCAATGAATTACATTGATATTATATAGGTATTATATATATATATATATTAAAAATATATTTAAATAAAATAAATAATTATTTAAATAAAAAGTATGTTTTAAATAATGACACAATGTTTTTCACTATTCATCAAAAAATGAAACTTTTCAGAAAAATACCAAAATTTTACCCTAAGATAATTTTTATATTATGAATTAAAAAATGAATTCCATTTTACCAAATTCGAAACATAGAAGCTTCATTTATTAATTTAAAATAAATTCTTATTTTTAATACCAAAAAACATATATTTAAGAAATAATAACTATCAAAAGATTGACACTGGATTATGTCCAATTTCTAAGTAAAATTACTTATAATGACCAGAATTGGATTAAATGATAAAAATGTAATCTACTTATACTTCCATGCCATTAAAATTTATAGTTTAACACTATAAATTATTTTTATTAAAAAAGTTGTTTTCAGTTAAAATATAGTTTTTTTCATTATTCACCCAAATATGAAAGTTATTAGAAAAACACCAAAAATTTATTGAAACTAAATTATTATGTCCTGATTCTAAAGAATAATTTTATTTTGTCAAGTTTAATATATAAATGTTTCAAATATTGACTTTAATGAGGGTTCATCAATAAAAGGTGGTAAAATTGCATTTTTTTAAACACATCTTTTAGTTGAAAAAAATGAATTTGTTCTTACTTTATGTCTAATAAACTCACAATATTTATTCTAAAATTATAATGATTATATAAAGTTTAAAATTCTGTTAACACTATTCATAACCGCTTTTGAACAACTAGTTTGGTAAGTCATGGTGTGCTAGAACTCATTGTTGCGTGTAGTGAAAGTTATTGAATTACTTGGAAGAAATAATGTACTATGAAGTCTTGGGGTGTTACATTCTTCCCTGATTTAATAAATTTCATACTGAAATTTGAAATTGTTTTTTTAAAATAAAAGGTTGAAAATAAAAAATACCTTTGTGGGAAAACCCACATCGAAATTTGTGTTTATAAAATTTAGTCTTAATAAGAGGAAAAGGGAAATGAAGGGGTCACCACCAAATTATGATCTCAATTAAAAGATCATTAGTGGAAATTAGAAACACATAATTAGAGGGAAAATGTAAATATTTATAAGGAGTGATTGAGTTCATCAATCACAAAAAAGTTTAAAATTGAGGGCTTCAAATCCATCAATCTATGATGATTTAAAATACCATCGGTTCAACAAAACATAAGGTATTAGGATAACACACATTTGGTTTTAATATCCCTTACCTATAGTTTAAGAATTAATTTACCCATTGAATAAGAGGAAAAATATTATATATATATATATATACTTGAAAAGTTTAGTTTCATCCATTAACTAATTCCTACCACAAACTCATCTTTCACTCCAAAAGATTTCATAAAAAATACTCTATTTATCCTAATATTATAGGGTTCTAAAAAATTAATTTATAATTCACCTATCATACCATTTAAAAAAACTAGATTATACAATCCAGGGATTTCACATAGTCTAGTGGTAGGCGATAAACCCCATTCGCACTATGGGTGTGGGTTCGATTCCCGCAGCTTTGTCCGGCATGAAGGATTGTCACATGGTCTGTGTGTTTTCCTTTTTATAACAATCCAAAAATAACCTTAACAATAGTATCCAATTTCAAACTTAATCCATTCCAACCTTTATACTTATCCAAAATACTTCTATCCAAATTCACATTCCAAAATTTATAAGGAACATAAACACAATTAAGATCCTTTTCCCCACGTAATAACATGTGAACACCATAATAATGTATTATTTTAAAACATGGTGAACCCTGGATTACCATAAAACATTATTTATTACATTCATGCTCCCTTATCCTTTATATAATTCAAGATATATTCCTTATATCCAAAATTTTTTAATATTCCAACAATGATGAAATAAAAAAACTATTTATCAGTACCAAGGAAGTCAAGAATATCCAATATATTTTATCAAAATAAAACATCTCTTATTCTAGAATCGCAGCCTCATTATCAGGACCATATTAAGGATTATTTTTCCATCAACCATGTATTTTCCAAAAACTGTAGCTTACTATGAAGTCACTTTTATTATATCCATATAATCTCAAATCATCATTAAAATAGTACTGTAGTACAATCCATATTTATCTCCATAATTCATATAACCAGTATATTGTTGATATAAAACTCAAATGAAATAATTCTACAAATAATTACATAAGAACACTAGTCATTCCTTTTTAAATGAGGTAATATAATAACTTGATTATTATCCTATAGTATCATTTGAGGTATACTCTGATGACTGGGACATTGATTATTGTAGTGTCCCAATGCCTTGGATATGAAAGATTTTACATTTGAAACTGTTTAATTACCCTTTAAATCACATACTTGGTGTCTTTTTTCTTCACACTTATAACAAACTCCCATTGCATTCAAGCATTTACCAAGGTTATTATTTTCACATTTATCACATATGAGAAAATCTTTTTTCCCCTCTTCCCTTTATCCATCTTTCTCTCTACCATCCTTTTCTTCTCTTTCTCCCCTTCAAAGCCATAGGACTCAAAGAATTATTTACTTATCATATTAACACATGATACTATTTCTTCATATGTTGAGAATATGTGGGAGACTATTTACCTTCAAAATGATGGATTAATAATAGGAAATATATTAACCATTTTTAATTTTTGGATCATAAGTATTTCTAGAGTTCTTGTTCCTTCTACTTGTCCCTATTTCTTAACACTGGAGTACACTAGGCCAGTTTATGAATCACAATTCATAATTCAAAACTTTTAAAATACCTAACGTAAATTGAATAGTTTATGAATATGATCCATAATCATAAAAATGTTTTCATTGGGGATTATTTACTCTAAAATACTTCATAATGGCTTGTAATGAAAATGCGAATTATCCTATGCATATCCCCTGGGAGTGTCGTAACCAAGGGTGAAGCAATGCCCACTGTCGTGCACCAGTTCTCGTTCGAATCTAGCTCAAAGCGGTGTTTTCGGGTTTTACCTCTAAGTACATATTTTCCAAAGCCACCTCTACCTCCTTGTATCCAAATATGGATGTATTTCATGGAAAACTCACAAAATCTCTACCTTACCAAAATTATAGGAAGTTCTTCTATACTAGTCCTCAAATTCAATCTTAGGGTAATGTGTTCTTATCAGAGTTTATCTAAATCTAGTTTACAATGTTATTGATGATCCTCCATTGATACCAAAGGTAACACCCTGACCCTAGATTCCCAGAGGTGGTGTATTATTTTAATACATTGGCATGATTACAAGGAGTCAGGTCCTGAAAGAATGATCAGTTTAGCAGTCTTGGAAAATAGATTACATGTATGAACATTACATTAAACTTTCTAATATACAATGAAAAATCAATCCTTTGATAATGTCATTGTTCCCTTATCTTAACCCAATATATCAAACATAAAACACTTCTTGGGATCCTGGAAAAATAAAACATAAGAAATGGGTGAGATCAATTGCTCAGTAAGGAAAACAATATAGCAGAAACATTAATAAATAAGCATAAACATTTAAGGCAATGTATAAAACTAAAAAAATACTTTTCAACATAAAATTTATCATAATATGGAAAATATGAATCAAAATAATGTGATTTACTTACTCACATGGATATTCTAATAGTAGAATAATCACATGCAATATCAATTGCCACTTTCATATTGAAGGAATGCATAATGCCAGACTTTCATAACCACATAGTCTAGGCCTTGTGCCAAGACTAAAAATAATATTTTTTCAATGCCTTTTTCCAAGACACTAGTTTGTCTCATGAGACCTACTGATGCATCGAGGAGCTATTGTGGGCTCCACCCATCACTTACTAAGTCCAACACATTTCTCATATGAAAAGGATTAAACATAACAAAAATATTCGTTTGAAAACTTCTATATGACATGTCAATACTTTATCCATAAACCATGAATGGTATAAAAATAACACATCCGTAGTCAAACATATCAAAAATCCTTCAATACAATATGGAATATTTGTATCATAAAAATTAACTTGAAACAAGTTTAAAATCCATCAAAGGATGTTGACATAGATGAAAATTATTTGTAAAACTCTTTGAGAGAAATATTACTTTATTCATGAAAACATTTAAAAGACACACAATATAGAAATGAAGACATTTAAATACATTTTTGAATCAAAGTATCCCTTACCACTTTGAAACTTATTAAAGGAATTAACATTTTAAAAACATTCATGTCCATATAGATAAATCCTTAAAAACCATTTTGAAAACATGGACATTAATGAGAATGATGAAGAGGAAAAAATATTTTCAAAAATTAAAATGATGTTTCAGTAAACATTACCTTAAAATAATCCCTTTGAAAACTCTTTAATGAAACATATACATAGATAATAAATATTTCCCAGTAGAAACATACGTAAAAACAACCTCAGATAATAAAGAGATTGTGAAATCAACCCTTACCTTGCACTTTCCCTTGGTCGAGGGTACGTTTAACCACTTGTATAATGCCCATAGCATGTTATTAAATTATACGAGAACCATATTAATATTTATTATATCATACATGATTCATTTATGACTTTATACTACCCATTTAATGATGATTTCCATGTTAAATTAACATTTTGGATAATAATCGTTTTCTTTATCATACGTGTTTTAACTTGTTATTCTTAATCGTATCATTTAGATAATGATTTAAATACTTCCAAAATATAAACCTCGATTTATATATCATATATATTTATAATATAAATATTTAGAATATATATATATATATGTGAAATGGAAAACACCGTATATGGATACCATAGGTCGTACGTATGCATAAGAGCTATTTATGTTTTCATATCGTATTGAATGGATGTAAGTGAATAAGATATATGTAAGTACATAAATATATATATATATATATATATATATATCCAGTATCATTATTATGTCATATATTACATAATTATTAGTAATATTTTTTTTATAATCGTTGATTAATGGTGAACGTGCAAATGAATCTCATCGCATTGTGGAGACGGTAATCCGTACGTACGCACAAGCAACAATATCATTTACTTAATGGTTTGTAATTGGATGGTATATTAATTTTATAGAGACAATAGAATGTTGTTTTCATTATTTATGTACATATTATTCATCATTATATCCATCCAAAAAACATAGTGTTGAATAACAAATTACACCATGACGTGGAGATGGTAAGTCGTACGCACACATGCATGGTGAAATTATCATTCATAGGAAGGATAGAATAATGAATAGGGTTGTAACATATTTATACTAACATCATAGTATATATAAGGTACTAGATTTATCATTTTTGTAAGGTAATAACAGAGAAAGAGTAAGTGGAAGAAGAAAAGAATTTGAAAGAGTGTGGTGAAATCATTACCTCTTCTTCGGGTTCTTTCTTTTGATTTGATCAAAAAGGATCGTTATGTGGGATTTCTGACCAAAGGAAGGCCTCTAGGATGAAGGTAGGATAATTGGTAGGATATTTGGGTAGGGGTTGGCCGAGCCAAATGGATTTAGAGGTGTGAATTGGAGAGAAGAGGAAGTGCCCTTTTATAAGAGGGGTGAGGGGCAGCTTAAGAAAAACCTAAAATATTATTTTATAATAAAATTGTTTCGGTTTATAATTTCTCCAAAATGAATTATTTAAAGGATAAGATGGGGATGGGTCAAAAAAACACTCAACAAATAGGTTTTAGACAGGTTTGGGTCACTATATTAGCCTTATATTTTATATTTAACTCTTAGATAAATAGTTTAACCTTTACCATGTCTCTTTGTATTTTTATATTATATGGTTAATAAACTTACTATAAACTTCCATGAGAACCCCAAGTGGTTCATTAATGAAATATATAAAAATTTTAAATCCCTTAGGTAAAAAATTAGATTGTTAATAATAGAATACCGATTAATAATATAAAAATTGTTTTAAAAACAATTTTATGTCAATTTTGACACTATTTGGTATTTTGTTTTTGCTAAATTCATAAAAACTTTATTAATTCGAAAATAATTCATTTAACCAACAATAATATGTCATATTAACCTATAAAATTAGTGTAATTCCTAAAAAGTCTCAAATTACATTTATTTGGGTATTTATAAAATCAATTATTTTAATATTTCATTAATAAGGTAATTATTGCATCATCATTGTGTCATTAATAGATTAAATTATTTAATGTCTAAAAATTATAAATAAAATAATATTATGTAGGAGATATTTTTATATTTTTAATTAATATTTATAGTTTAATTTATTTTATTTGTATCCCTATATTAAAAATGGTTTAGTTATTAAACTTTGAATTTAACACTTTAAACTCTTATATGAATTTAATAATAATAAATGTCCTAATCTAATCCAAGTGGACCTAAAGGATAATATTTTATTCATAAGGTTTTTTTGATCGAATTACATTTATCCAATAGAATTAGGACATGTGTTAGGGTAATTATGATATCATTTTTACCCTTAATTACCCTATTTACTTTTAACCATGGTACGTAAAAGTCAAAAGTCACTATTCAACAAAAAAATATTTTCATCTTATTGAACCAAATTTTACATTTTGATATCAACTGTGTCTCTCAATGTTTTTACATTCAACTCACAGAAGTGGTAAAATTATGTTTTATGCAAATTTGCAAATGCTCCTAAGAGTTGGGTAAAAGACGGTAGAACGTTCTATAAAATTTTATACATCAAATTTTATTATAAAATGACTCCATGAATTACATTAAACTTATATATGTAATATATATATATATTGAAAATAAATTTAAATAAAATAAATAATTATTTAAATAAAAATTTGGTTTTAAATAATAACACAGTTTTTTTCACTATTCATAAAAATTTGACAGTTTTCAGAAATATACCAAAATTTTACTCAAAGCTAATTTTGATATTCTGAATTCAAAATTGAATCTATTTTATCAAATTCAAAGCATAGAAGTTGTATTTATTAATTAAAATTAATTCTCGATGTCAAGACCAAAATACGTATTTTTAAGAAATAATATCTATCAAAATATTGACACTTGTTTATGTCCAATTTCAAAGTGAAATTACTTACAATGACCAGAATTGGATTAAATGGTAAAAATATAATCTATGCTTCCAAACCATTAAAATTTATAATTTAACACTATAAATTATTTTGATTAAAAAAGTTATCTTTAGTTAAAATATTGTATTTTTCACTATTCACCAAAATGTGAATGTTATCAGAAAAACACCAAAACATTATTGAAACTAAATTCTTATGTCTCGATTCTAAAGAATAAGTTTATTTTGTCAAATTGAATATATAAAAGTTTCAGATATTGGTTTTAAAGAGGGTTCTCCATTAAAAGGCAGCAAAATTTCATTTTTTTTTAAAATACTTCTTTTATTTGAAAAAATAAATTTGTTCTGACATTATGTCTAAGATACTCACAATATGGATTCTAAAATTATAAGGATTATATAATGTTCAATATTCTATTAATACTATTCATAACCGCATTTGAATAGGTAATTTGGTATGTCATGGTGCGCTAGAACTCGGTGTTGCGTGTAGTGCAAGTTATTAAATTGCTTTGAACAAATAACGTACTTTGAAATCTTGGGGTGTTACATAGTATTTATTTCCTTTCATTATATTATTTTTCAATATTATTGATTAGTTGTAATTAAGTTAGATTTAAATTGTTTTCTCATCAATATATATTTGTAATAATAAAATAAATTTATTAAAATTAATTTTTAGTAATTAGTAGTAATTAAGAATTATTAATGATAATTAGTAATGTATATATATAATTAGATGTAATTAGTAATTAATAGGTATATTTTACAGTAATTAATTGTAATTAACACTAATTCGTAATAATTAGATAAAAATAGTAATAAATATTTATAATTAGTAATAAATAGAATTTATATATAATAATTAGTACAAAATACAAATAAATCGTAATAAATACTAAGAAATAATAATAAATAGTACTAAATCGTAATAAATACTAATAATTGGTATTAAATACTAATAAATAGTAATAAAAATACTAATTAATAGTAATAAATTTCCATAAATAGTAATAAATAATAATAATTAGTAATAATTAGTAATAATTTGTTATAATTGCTAATAAATATTAATAAATACCAATAAATAGTAGTAAATACTAATAAATACTAATAACTACTAATAAATAACAATAAATATTAAATAATAGTAATAAATACTAATAAATAGAAATAAATAGTAATAAATACTAATAAATAGGAATAAATAATAATAAATACTAATAAATACTAATAAATAGCTATAATTACTAATAAAGACTAATACATACTAATAAATACTAGTAAATACTCAGAAATACTAATAAACAGTAATAAATACTAATAAATAGTAATAAAGACTAATAAATACTAATAAATAGTAATATATACTAATAAATAATAACTAATACTAATAAATACTAATAAATACTAATAAATTCTAATAAATAGTAATAAATATTAATACTTAGTAATAATTTGAAATAATTTGAAATAATTAGTAATAATTAGTAATAATTAGTAATAAATAGTTATAAATAGAAATAAATACTAATAAATAATAATAAACTGAAATAAATAGTAATAAATACTAATAAATAGTAATAAATAAAAATAAATACTAATAAATAGTAACAAATACTAATAAATTGTAATAAATACTAATAAATAGTAGTAAATACAAAGAAATACTAATAAATAGTAATAAATAATAATAAATACTAATAAATAGTAATAAATACTAATAAATACTAATAAATAGTAATAAATAATTATAAATACTAATAAATAGTGATAAATACCAATAAATAGTAATAAATAAAAATAAATAGTTATATATATAAATAAATAGTAATATATAATAGTTAATAGCAATAAATACTAATAATTAGTAATAATAGTAATAAATACTAATAAATAGTAATAAATAGTAATAAATACAAATAATTTGTAATAATTTATAATGATTAGTAATTATGAGTAATAATTAGTTATAATTAGTAATAATTAGTAATAATCAGTTATAATTAGTAATAAATAGTAACAAATAATTATAAATACTAATAAATACCAATAAATAGAAATAAATACTATTAAATAGTAATAAATAGTAATAAATCATAATAAATTTTAATAAATACTAATAAATAGTAATAAATACAAATAAATACAAATAAATACAAATAAATATAAATAAATAGTAATAAGTGGTAATTAATAGTAATAAATACCCATAAATAGTAATAAATAATAATAAATACTAATAAATACTTATAAATAGTAATAAATACTAATAAATACTAATAATTAGTAATAATTAGTAATAATTAGTAATAATTAGAAATAATTAGAAATAATTAGGAATAATTAAGAATATTTTGAAAATTTTAGTATTAATTAAAAATAATTAGAAATAATTAGCAACAATTAGCAATATTTAGAAATAATTATCAATAATTAGCTATAATTAAAAATAATTAGGAATAATTATCAATAATTAGAAATAATTGTAAATAATTAACAATAATTAGCAATAATTAGCAATAATTATAAATAATTACCGATAATTAACAATAATTAGTTATAAATACGAATAGTTAGTAACAAATTGAAATATAAAGAAACAATTAACAATAATTAGCAATAATTAGCAATAATTATCAATAATTAGAAATAATTCGTAATAAATAGAAATAAATAGAAATAAAATCAATTGTAATAAATTGTAATAAAGTTTAATAAATTGTAATAAATTGTAATAATTTGTAATAATTTGGCATAATTTTCGGTGGATTGATGACACTCCTTTTGCTTGATGTCTCTTCTCCATTCAACTCTCACCGACTAAAAACATTATGAAAAGTAAGATTCTACGTATGCATATCCAATCTTGTATGCACGAGATTGAATATGTATTCATAGGACCAATTTTTTCATAATGTATGTTGGCGGTGACAATTGCAGGAAGAAGATTCATCGATGAAATAGGGGCTCTTTTGTCTAACAACTCATTTACTTGCATCTTTCTCACATTAAAATCACAATGTAGTATCTTCTAGGATGTATGCTTAGGCATTCTCGTCTTCAGAAGAATGAATAATTTTACCTCCGAGCTGATTATTCATTGTGATTTTAGTGTGAGAATGTTACAAGTAAATGAGCATTCAAACAAAAGAGTAGCCGTAAATCCACTGGAAATTGTGTTGCTCATAATTAATTGTAATTATTAAGAAGTAGTTGTAATTATTTCTCTTCTTTTTTTGGATAGTGATTTCCTAATTTAAAACTACTCAGAAACAATAATGATTTTATATTTTGTAGAAAAATATGGAACAAGTAAGTCGACAACAGTCATTATTAGATGATCATGCTTGGATAAATCAGCACATAAATCCAAACTGTTATGGTTTAAATCATATATATATATTGAGGGTGTTGAATCTTTCTTATCATTTGCATCATCAAAACCAGATTTTGTTTCAAAAGGAACAATTAAGTGTCCTTGTAAAAATTGTACTCTGAGATAATTTGACACATTTGAAAAGGTTAGAGGATAACTTTTTCAGTTTCGTTCTAAACTAGATTATGTTTTTTTGTATCAAAATAGTGAACACAATACAAAATAAGATACTAATAACTTGATTCTGGATCCATCACAATTTAAAAATTTAGTAGATGACATTGCAGGTCCATTTATTTAACAAACTGAAACTGATGATGCTATTGATTTAACTCTTGAGTCGGCACCATATGACTTTTATGAGTTGTTGAGGTCTGCTGAGGATACATTATATCCTTGTTGGAAGATAATAAAATTATAAGTGGTTGAAAAATTTATGCCTATTAAATCAGATAATTCAATTTCAAACAACTATTTTGGTCATATATTTTCATTGGTTAAAACACTGTTACTTAAAGGAAATGTGTTTCCTATAAATTACTATGATAGCAACAGGCTGGTTTGTAATCTGGGCCTTAGTTATTGGAAGATTAATGCATGTAATAATGATTGCATCTTATATTCTGGTTAAAACAAGTCATTGGATAGTTTTTCCACATATGGAAAAACGAGTAATAAATTAGCTCAACCGTGGAAGTCTGGATCAATTCTAGTGAAACGTTTGAGATATTTCCCTCTTACATCCATTTTGTAGCCTTTTTATGTCATAGAACATAGTGTCAATGATGTTATGGCACAAAACCAATATTTCAACTAATAAAATCACGAGTCATTCATATGAGGGTGATTTATGGAAATATTTTGGCCGACTGCATCCGTCTTTTACATTAGAATCCCAAAATGTGTGATTTTGTCTTTCTACTGACGGTTTCTGTCCATTTAGTGATTATGGTAGTCAGTATTAATTTTGGCCTATTTTTATAACTCCGTACAATTTACCTCCATGAATTTTGACAAAGGATCCCTATATATTTTGTAACTTATTAATTCCAGGACATTTGAAAAGCAATATTGATGTTTATTTGAAACTATTAATTGATGAGTTAAATTCATTGTGGAGTATTGGTGTTTTTAGATATGATGTTGTTGCGAAACAAAATTTAATATTAAAAGCATCATTGATGTAGATGATTAGTGACTTCTCAAAATATGGAATGTTATCTGGCTGGAGTACACATGGCCAGAAATCATGTCCTTACTGTATATAAGACAACAAAGCCTTTATGCTCGTTAATGTAAAAAAAACATTTCAATTTTGACTATCATTGTTGATTCCTTCCAATCGTTCATCCCTTTTGGAAGAACATATCTCATTTCAGAAAAGGTATAATTGAAAGGGATGAACCTCCAAAAATGATCTTAGGTAAAGAGTTAAAGTCCGTTTTATTTTCATTAACTCCCATCACATTTGGGCCAACAGTAAACCGACAGAAAATTCACGGCTTCAGGAAAGAACATAATTGGATAAAACGAAGCATTTTTTGGGATCTTCTATATTGGTCGGATTTGTTCGTCCACTGCATTTTGGATGTCATGCATATTGAGAATAACTCTTTTGATAATTTATTTCATACATTTTTGGATACACCAAGTAAGCCCAAAGATAATTTAAAGGCATGATTAGATCTTGCCCAAATTTGCAGATGACCGAAACTTTAACTGTTTTAAAATGAAAGATCACAAAGGTCAATTAATCCAAAATAAGCTTATAAATTTCCCAAAGAGTGTCTCTTATTATTTTGTTAGTGGATTATATATTTGAGACTTCCAGATGGATATTCTATCAATTTGGGAAGATGTGTTAAGAATGGTCATATTACCGGAATAAAAAGTCACGATTGTCAGGTTATAATGGGAAGACCTATGTCGATTGGATTTAGAGGTTTGTTGAATTATATGATTTTGGATTCGATAACAGACATATCATATTTTTTTGGAGACATTTGTGTGGAGACAAATGATTATGATGCACTAAGTAAACTAGAAGAAGATGTTTTTTTCATTATATGTAAACTGGAAAAAATCATTCCACCAACTTTCTATGACTCAATGGAATATATAATATTAAATTTTCCCAATGAAGCTAAATGTAGAGGTTTGGTACTGTTTCTATGGATGTACCCATTCAAGGGATGCATGTAGAAATTGAAGAAAGAAGTACATAACAAAGCATCAATTGAAGGCTCAATTTCTGAAGCTTATTTGCGAGAGGAAATTTCTTTTTTATGCTCTCATTATTTTGAATCATAATATCCCTCAAAACAAAACTGTATGGGATAGAACAAGTGGATTGATGATGATGAAATGAATAATCAATTATCATCTTTTAATTAGCCAGAGTCTGGCTTCGTTGGAGTTCGTTAATGATTGATCTCAGATTATGAACATCATAGAACTCATACTTATTTTCGGCTCAACTTTAAAGAAATGAAATCATTTTTACTATGAGTTATTCTATCAATTATTCAATAATTTATGTTATAGTAATTAAACGTCTATTATTTGTATGTTATATGATAATCATATCAAGAAACAGCTTCCACAAATTACTACAGCTGCTCTTGAAGAACACCGATAGAAATGTTTTTCTCAATGGTTTCAAAAACAAGTAACCTAATTTATTGATGGTTTAACATATCAATTTGATAAATTATTTATTATATTGATAAATGTTTTAAAAAAATTAATTGTCTCAACATGCTGATAAAATTGATAAGAAAGGATGTATATTGAGTAACCCAACATCCAAAATGGTTAAATCTTACAATGAATATGTGGTCAACAGTTTTTGATTTCTAACACGTGCATATGGGGAATCAAAAAAAACTAATGAACAATGGACTTTTCTTGAGAGGAGCACATCATAGAGAAACTGAAGTAAACTTTTACGACATGCTGGATGAAATTATGGAACTTTGTTATCTAGGATAGAATTACATAACAATATTTAAATATCGGTGGTTAGATACTGAGAGAGGCTTGCGTGTTCATCCAATTCATATAATCATCAATATTAAATATAAAAGACTTATTGCAATAAATGGTCCATTTTTACTGGTTCAAAAGGCACATCAAATATATTACGCAAAGTAATGCTCTACTTCAAGAGACCTGAGTTATTGGTGGAGTGAAATAAAAATGAAATCTTGGGAAAATCAGTTTACTCAAAATGAATGTGGTTCCGGTGACGTAAAAGGAATTTAAATTTTTCAAGAGGCTACTCAAAATCAACCCTTTTCACAAAGATACTTGAATATTGATGATGAAACCCCACAATTAAGGTTTGATGGTAACAATGCTATAAATGATGTCACAAATGAGCTGGATATGGCAAGAGATGATGAAACTGAAACTCCTATAAGAATTGATGGCGTCGATGATGAATATGAAGACATTGACATTGTCAGATTTGAAGATGACGATGAATGTGAACATTAACATAGTTAAATGCTAGGTATAATCATAAATAATATATATCTATATGTAATAGTTATTTTCAACTATCTACTAACAGAAATCATTCTGTGTTTTAGATAGACCCTGATCTACTTCGTGAGTTGGAAGAGGTTGAGCTACCTTTGGATGAGGAGGATTTGGGTTCATCTGACCCACATGCTACTAGCGGTTCATGGGGTACGCGGAGGAGGTGCATTATTGTGTGAATTATGATTCCTAACCCTATCCCCAAGCAGAATACACATTTTGGTTTTGATCCATGCACATGGAGGTATGATAACCTGTGTATTTTAGTTATCTTTCATTAATTTATTTATATACTAATTGTTTGATTATTTGTTCTTTTTTCACAGTTTTGAACATATAGCTCTTGGATAGTGGAGCGCTATCTTGAACAATTATTTTTCTCAGCCATGGATCAAATGTGAATAGATTCCCATTTGTGTGTAGCTTGGAATGTTGTCTCCTTGGCTCGTTCCTAAATAAACAATATTTATTTAGAAATTTATTTCATTAATAACTTGATATTAGAAGTTTTTTTAGGGTTTATGGTATCTATTCGATGATAGCATACGTGGTGATATCCACGAGGCATGGGAGTAGTCTATACATGAGTGTTTCTGTCATTTTTTGTAAAATATAATAATTATGTCTATTAAGAAAGCAGGCGCGACAACATTTGATGAGTTATGTAATGCCTGACGGCCAGAGTACATTTCATATCACGTGTGGGATGGATTATGTTCACAGTTGTTGAGTAGTGGATTTCAGAGGAGATCTTCATTGGGCTAGTAGAACCGGGGAAGATAGGAGGTGACACATCGAGCTGGTAGCCATACATTCAGTACGCATAGAGAGCAGCTGGTAAGTATCTTTTTTAAATATTTTATATACCATTTCATATAAATATATTATTTTATAATAATATAGGAATTTGAGCATCCGAATATTAAAAAGTATGACGTTTATCAGAGGATGTATAGTAAACGAGCCACTATAGAGATTAGAGGTGATCACCCAAGTCAGATTGTGGTTAGTATTATTATTTTTTTCAGTTTTAAAATTAATTGCATATAATATTTTCACTATTTTAATTTCAAATTGAAACTAAAGGAGTCAGATGAGGCTGAGACCTCTCAGACAAAAGTTGAGATTCAGGCTAAGAAAACTGATCAGACTAGTTCCCACCATTTCGATGAGGCAGCATGTATGAAGGCGACCCAGAATGCCTTCAAGAAGGGCCGAGTAGATGGTATAGGCTCTCATTTGACTCCTAGGACTGTTTATGGTACTGTTGTGATGTTAGAATCTAGCTCGAGAGAAGCTCATGGAGAGGCATCATCTTCTAGCTCATAGTATCAGGACTTGTTGTGAGCTCAAATTGAGCTTATAGAGAGTTTGTAGAAGCAGCCGGGAGAGAGGTGTCAGTATCATGAGGGGGACATGCATCGATGGCAGAAGCATCAACATTAGAAGATGGAGTACATGAGCTGTTTGACTCATAGTTTAGGGATTGAGTTTCCTACACCATCTCCTCTAGCTCCTCTAGCTCCTCCAGAAGACTGTCCCCCCAGAAATTTTTTTGTTCTGTTAAAAACATTTTAATTGTACATTTGTTGTGATATAAATTATTTACAGCTTTTTTCTTTTATATTTTTGAAACTATTGCATAATTTTTTAGTAATTTTAATATTTTAATATTTTAATATTTTAATATTTTTTATTAGTATTTTATTTTTAATATTTTTTTATTTTAATAATAATAATAATAAGTTATGATTTTTTAAATATTTTTTATGAATATTGAGAATTTTAATAAAAATTATTTTTGTCATTATTTAAATAATATTAATATTTTTTTATTTTATTAAGTATTTGCAATATGTCCTTTTGTGATGGGGGGCCTGTCGCAAATAGATTATATATATATTTTAAAAGTTTTTTGCGACAGACTCCTTTACCCTCACAAAAATGTTTTTTGCAACAATCCCATCTCAAAAGGTTTATAACAGATAAGTTATTTGTGATGGGTTGGTATCCCATCGTAAAAGGTTCTTGTATATATAATATATTTAATCAGACTTTTATTTGTGAAGATCCCGCTTTCTGTTCCAAGTAATATTTTTTTTGCAACTGGTCTATCACATAAAATATTAGTTGCGATGCCATTTTCAATAACAGTCTATTTGCGACAAGACCCCATCATAAAAGGGTTTTTGAAACAGGATACTGTCACAAATAGCCCATCTCAAAAGGTCAAATTTCTAGTAGTGATTGAAAAATAATGAATAATGTAAGAATTGATCCAAATGATATTTTATCAAATTAATAATTTATTTAATTTTTAAAAAATAATAAAACATCATTAAAAAGAAAACAAATTATTATTATTTTGTCTAAAATGTTATAAATGTTTTATTAATGGTCAAACATTCATCAAATAAGTAAAAATTACGTCATTTTAATATTTAAATATTTATTACCTTTGTTAAAATTATAATAGGTTATCCATGGTTTAATTAACATGATATGGTTTAGAAGAAAACCATAACATGTCTAAAATATATTAGTTTATGATACTAAAAATTTATCTCATATTATCTTATAGAACAAAACATTTTTGTGGTATTTGGAATTATATTGAATTTATAATAAATTAATGATTCTATAAATTCAAAAGAGACTCTCACATCAATTATAAAAAGGCACCTTCTACCTCAACTCATTTCCTCACATTAAGCCTTATATCTCGACCAATCCCAAAACATTTTCTCTTATAAACATTCACATTATAATATTTTGGGTTATGATCTTCTAAAAATACCAACCCTAGTGCCCATAAGAGGAGATCTAAAGGAGGTTCCGTAAAAAAAGAGGTAATATTCTTTACCTACACCATTAAGATTATTCTTTCGTATAATTCCTATTACTAAATTGTTTCGATAATAAATTAATAAATCTAGTGTCAACTATATGATGGGATATTTTTATGATTATAAAATAACAATATTATACCTTTTATCCATCATAGTAAAAATGAAATCACCACACGTGTGTACGTATGACCTACCATCTCTACGTCATGGTGTAATATGTTTTTCAACATCACATTATTAGGATTACTATAATTATGGATATATTTCATATAAATTATAAATATGAATTTAATTCTTTATAATTAATATACTATTCAATTTTACACCCATTCACCATTAAGTTAAGGATAGTGTTGCCCGTGCATACGTACTACCTACCTTCTCTACGAAATGATGTGATTCATTTTCCATGTTAACCATTCAAGAATGATTATAAAGATGTATATAATGAGTAAATATAACATATATAAACTTAATATCATTATTTATATGAAATAAATATATCATATGAATAATAAACAATACTTAAATGAAAAAACATGGATAGTAAAAAGAATCAGTTAACACCTGAAAAGGGGTTATACTAAAATAATATCTACAAATGGGTTACAAGATAATATAATATTATCATCTATGATACCATAAATATGGATATTGTTTTTTTGTAAATTAATAACATGTTTTAAACCATTATATTGGAGATTAAATTACATATAACTAAATTAAAGTACAAGGTAAGGTTTAGTTCACAATCTCATTATTATTTTGGATTATTTATATGTAAGTATAGTCATGGTAAAATTTATCTTCCATGTCCATGTTTCATATAAATGTTTTCCAAAGTATTTTTTTATTATCCTATGAATTTTTAAAGTCTTTTTTACCCATTTTTACATTTTATAAAACTGTTAGAAGGTAATCTTTTTATTAATTTCCAAATGAGGTACTTTGTAACTTTTTCAATGTAAGGGAAGTTTTTTAACTTATTCGGAATGAGTAGAAATTTCCACTATCATAATGTCATTTTTTTGAATCTTCATTTATAGGTTTACAATATTTTTTTCAATGAAATATTATTCTTTTATAACTATATTCCTTATAAAATAAATGATGTCAAAGTAAAATGTGGTATTTCCCTAATGAAAATTTAATGATTTTATTAGACTATTTTCATCTATGTAATAATCATTTAATAGTTTTGATTGTTAATTGGTTTTTATCCATTATCATACCATACAACATATTTTATTTAAGGGTTTACGGTTTGTTTAATTGTGGATGTGCTATTTTTTTTACCATTAATGGTTTATAGATAAAGTATTCAAATTTCATATATTAATTTTTCAACAAAAATGTGTATATTATTAATGTTTCACCATTTTAATACGAGGAATGTGTTGGAATAAGGAGGTGATAGAAGAGGCCTGCTGTAACCCCTCAATTAATTGGTAGGTCTCATGTGGAAAACTAGTTTGGGTATTGGTTGATGTCCTACCAGTTTATGTATGGGGTCTTGGCAGAATCCTTCATGGCATGTTTATAATGTCTAGAATTTTGTACTACCTCATTAAAAGATTATTTATTGATATTTCATGTGATTATTCAACAAGTATAATATCCATTATTATGTTTAATTATATTGTGATAATTTATGTGGAACTATTTTATCATTTTACATTCCTTCTATATTATGTTTAGTTCATTCATTAAATGGAATGCGTATTTTTTAATCATTATTCCATAATCATGTACACTTGTTTATGATAACTTATAATATATGTATACCCTTCATTATTATATAATCTCACCCATTTATATTTTTCTCTTCTCCTAGGATTCCATGATTAATTTTGTGACTAATAAGTTCCGTTAAAAAAGGGAAAATAATGGAATGCTAATTGAAAGAATTTGTTATATATTATGTTTTAAAATGTAATGTAAATTTAAAATATATATCTAGTATACCAAGAATATAATAATATTTGATATTTTAGTATTGGAATATTATATATTAGGAAAATTTAGTAATTTAACGCACCATCTATAGGGTACTGGGTAGGGGTCATTAAAATTAGTTTCAAAGGATTTTTTGAAGAAAAAATGGAAACTAGATTTAGAAAAAAAATATTAGGGAACAAAAAACCAACATATAATTTTTGGATAAGTATATAATAACATCCAACAGTTTTGGTAATGTAGAGATTATGTGGGTCTTCATACTAAGACATCACCTTTTGGACACTGAATATGGATTTGGTTCTATAACAAATGTACCTAGGGGTAACAACTCTAATAAGGTGTGTTGGGCTTGTCTTAGTGTAACTGGGTATACGAAAATGAGCCTTAAAACACACCAATTTTGACACTCTCAGGGGGAT
The DNA here is from genome assembly GCA_963277665.1 of Viscum album. Classification (NCBI taxonomy): domain Eukaryota; kingdom Viridiplantae; phylum Streptophyta; class Magnoliopsida; order Santalales; family Viscaceae; genus Viscum; species Viscum album. The sequence goes on along the minus strand of OY728161.1, from coordinate 1,916,811,422 downwards.
ATTATTAGGATAATTTAAATTTTATTTACAAACCATTAGGAAGGATTTGAATATATGATAATAATAAATATCCTAGGTTAAACCTAACATGTTTTAGATTTAATATATGGTGTAATAATATTCAATAAATGATTATAATTTTTCTCCCATAATGTATATTGTTACTCACACTGTGTTTTTTGGTTGTAGTCAATGGTTGGAACTTGAAGGAGTCATGTTAACATTGAACATGATATAGGAAGTGGTTTAGATGATAAACCAAATAGATTGCTGATATGAGTGAAATATATCATGGTCATTCGTAATTAGTTTTCCTAAAAGATGATTAAAAATATATATCGTAACCAACTCCCAAACTAACAAATAAATGAAGGTTGGAGCTTTCTAAGAGATCCAGTAGTGGATACTACTGAGAAAAGGTGGATCGATTTACATCATGTAAGAAATGTGGAAAGAAAAACCGATTAAAGTGTCTCCATGGAAAAAAGAAATGATATATGTTTGGGAAATATGGATATAAAGAAATTAATTTCATTAGAAAAATGAGGAGTATTAGGGAAGGAAATAAAACTCATCATAAGAATCCATTTCTAGTTCATTGAATTAAATATGTAGAAAATGGGCATTACATGAGAAAATGCCCTCTTCTATTGAACAAACTCTTTACCTTGGAATTACCTATGTTGAAACAAATGGATGATGTATTAATGTATTAGGGTTTTATTGAAAACATATTTAAAAGTATATATAGTGATTAAACTTATTTCAAGGATTTCCATAAAATTTATTATGTATGGTATATTAATATAGTTTTTTAAAAATTAAAATCTTCATGCTAAGTGAAAATATGTTGCACCCGGAAAGGCCATAGGGTTAGAATCTTCAACCAAAGGGAGACAAGGATTAAATGCATACCACTATCTGAAATGAAGTCCTGGTTAGTGTGCCTTTTATAGTTAAAATACTTAATGGATAATGGATATTTGGATCTTAGAGACATTTGTTTGATCTCATAGATTTCTTTATAATTGGAAAATTGTTATTTGATTAAATGATTAATGATATTTTTAAAGTGTTTTTCTATTCTTGGAATCCTATAAGATTAAGATAAACATAATATTATATGTAATGAAGGATTAATTTTATTTTGGATTCAAATATGGTTTTATTGTCTACTTATGAGGACTTATATTATTTATGTAAATGGTTCTAAAAAATGGAAGATTATAATATTTATTTAGTTTTATTTTTAGTATAATACATTAAGAGTGATTTATTTCATTTGGAAGAAAATATTATAAAATAATTTTGATTTTTTGGTTTCAATATCAGTCTAGAATATTTCTTAGGAAAGGTAGTTATTTTCAAAATGATCAATGTTGAACTTTGTGTTTTACTATTGAATTTCTAAAAATCTTTCTAGGGAATTATCTTATCTTATCCTAACCATTTTTTTGGTTAATGAATAATGATAGGAGCGATATATAGTTATACTTTTTTGGATTTTGTGATCTATAGAAGTTGATTCGAAATCTTGAGGCATAAAAAATCTATCACAAATTCTCATTGTTAGGATAAAAAATGTGTTGGTAGTTGAAAATGATTAATGGATGAAACTCAACTTGTGAAGGAAATATAATTACTTATGTTCTTAGTTTATGAAATAAATGAATTATTCAACTCTAGGAAAAATATAATGCAATAAAATGTTATCATAGTACCTTATTTTCGGAGGAATCAAATGGTCCCATAAATCATAATATATTTATAGCTTCGTGATTATTAACATTATTTTGATTGTGTTCACTATCACTCTCCATTAGAAACTTATGGTTATAATTATCTTCAATATAAAAATTTTCCTATAAAGGAACCTGAGTATTTTTTATATCTGATAAAATTCATACTTCACTTCCTTTATTTAAAATTGTTTGTTTTATTGACTCTTGTTCCAAAGTGGGATTTTAATAAAAGTATTTTGAATAGTAAAAACCTAGTTTCCAAACATAAATTCAAAAATTATGAAGAAACAATTCGTTAAAGGAGGGTAGATTGTAAATACCCAATATTTTTATGGAATGTCTCTTTTTTAAATACATTTTCTTTAATATATTACATTTCACAAAATAATAAGCTTAAACAAACAGTTAAATAATAATATTTAAATGCTACCATTATAACCTAACCGTTAATTTATATGTTAAGAATAGTATTAAATAAATAATAAAAATATTTGGTTTTGTAAATATATATTTTGAATTTATTGGCTAAAAATTAATTAGAAACAAAAATATAAAGAAACTGAATATAATGGAAATATTTTTTTTATTCTCCCAAAGGTATTTTTTCGTAATAAATTAAATTAATCCAAATTAATAAATTATATTAATTAAATTTATATCATTATATTTAATAAAATGTTTTTTATATTCATACAAAATATTTTGTAGTTATAACGTAAGAACAAATCCATTTTTTTTCATAAAAATCAATATTTTTTAAAAATTTAATTTTCCACCTTTTGAATGAGAACCAATTTTAAATACAATTTTTAAACATAAATATTTTATTTGGAAAAATAAACTTATTACTTTAAATAGGAATATAAAAATTTTATTTGATTGAATTTTTGGTCTTTTTCTTATAAGTTTCATGTTTTGATGGATAGTGAAAAATATTAAATTTAATTGAAAACAACTTCTTTGATTGAAATAATTTATTATGTTGAATTATATAATTTAAGGGTTTTAAAATGTAATATGATTATTTTATAATCATTTAATACAATTTATCTCATTGGTATGAATTTTATATTTAATTTATATATAAAAAAGTTTTAATATTTTTCATGTTTTAAAATTTAGTAACATGTTTTCTCACTACATAAAGACGATTAATTTAAAATTAAATAATAAATATTCTATGTTATGAATTTTGAAAAATATATTAAATATTTGGAATAAATATGTATAAATTATTAAAATATATTTCTTTATTTTTTTCCATTATCAATAGTTACTTTATTAAAATTTTACTAACAAGGTAAAAGGTAAATTGGGTAATTAAGGGTAAAAAATTAATATCATAAATGTTAAAAAATTACACTAAAACATGTACTAATTTTATTATATGAGTTTTTTAACTAAAATAATATTTGATATGATATTATTTCACTTTTTAAGACACTTTTGTGAGAGTATGACCTTTACTATATTTTATTTAAATAAGAGTTAATGATGTCGTACTCATATTTTAATAACTAGAACATTTTTAATATAGGGTAATAGATAAGATAAATTCAAGTATAAAAAGGAATTTTAATGACCAAATTTTTTATTTATCATGGTAATTTATCAATAATTTTAGGGGTATTAAAAAAATACCTTGAAGTGTTATGTAATGATGATAGAGTAATTCAATAATTAAAATAAATCTTGAATAAATGGTTTTTAAAATTTTAGAATAAATATAATTTGACATAATTAATGTCATAAAATAATTTTATGGAAGTATTTGACATTTTCTGTATGATTTAATAATTTTGGTTTGAAGATATCATTTTTATGATATTTTTATAAAGGAAAATAATGAATAGTGTCAAAATTGACACTAATGATATTTTATCAAATCAATATTTTATTAAATTATTTAAAAATCCCAAAAACATCTTAAAAATTTTATAATTATTATTATATGGTATAAAATGTGATAAATGTTTCATTTATGATCTAATTTAAATCAAATAAATTTAAATTACCACCTTTTAATATTGAAATATCTGTAACATCAGTTTAAATTAAAATAAGATAACTAAGGGTTAATTCAAATGATATTGTTTAAAGAAATACCAAAACATATCTAAAATAAATTGATTTAAAATATTACAACCATATATCATATTACTTAAGAATAAATGGATTTGTTGGGGTATTTAGAATGATATTGAATTTATTATAAATTAAAATTTTTATGAAATTCCAAAAATAGTCCCTCACATTAATTATAAAAAGACACCTCCTACCTAAAATAATTTTGACACATTGAGCCTTCAAGGGTGAGCAAAACCTATCAATTTATTTTCTCAAATTTCATAGTCACATCCTAGAGGTTCTAGTCTTCTCGAATGGCCAAACCTACTGTCCCTAAGAGGAGATCCAAAGGATGGTTTCTTAAGAAGTGGTAATCGTCTTTACCAACACCTTCATGATTATTTATTCCCCTATATCTTCTTCATGTATTATTTACATCCTAAAATTAAAAATATAGTAAACATATATTATGATATTTTAGTATGGTTATGGAACTACCATATTCCACATTTTTTCAATCCTATGAAAAATGAAATCAGAACACGTTCGTACTTATGGACAACCATCTCCATGTAGTGATCTAATTTATTCTTCATAACTTCTTTATATCGATGGGTACGATGATGTTTATAATGTATATAAATTATAAATATGACATGATATTGAATCATTATGATTTTTATACCATTATAATCTTAACCCTTTCACCAATTAGTTAATGATATTATCTCTTATGTGTACGTGCAGCCTACTGTCTCCACGACGCGATGTGATTTATTTTCCAAGTTAACAATTAACAAATTATTATAATGATTTATATTATGATTAAATATAATATCTATAAACCTAATTTCATAATGTATATTAATGAAATATATATATGAATAAGAAACAAGAATTTCATGTCATAACATGAATAGAAAAATGAAGTTGTTAAGACTCAAAAAAAGGGTAATAACGAAATAATATTAAAAACAGGTGATAAGATAACATAATAAGATAATATATGATACAATAAATATGAATATGGAAATTTTTAAAATTAATAAAAAAATTTAAACAATTATACATGATGTTATATCACATCCAACTAAAGAAAAGTACAAGGTATGGGTTATTTCGTAATATTATTATTAATCAGGTTTGTTTATATATAAGTATCTAATGCAGAACATCTATCATCCAAATACATGTTTCTTATAAAAGTTTTTTAAATATATTTTTATATATTTTTATATTAATTTTTGAATTTATTTTAACCCATATTTAACATTTTATAAAATGGTTAAAAAAATATTTTTTTTCATTTTTCATACGATCCACTTTGGGGCTTTCTTGATTAAAGGAATGTTTTTAACTGATATGGTGTTAGTGGATTTTTATACCATTATAAAACCATAATTTTTTGAAGTTTCTATTACATGTTGTCACAATTTTTTTCCATGAAAAGGTTTTATTTTATAATTTCATATCTTTTAAAATAAATGATATAAATTTAAAAACTGGTATCTCACTCAAGAAATTTTAATTATTTTATTAGGCTATTTTAATCCATGTCCACATCCTTTGTTGTATTTTATTCTAGATTTAGGTTCATCTCTTATGATACGATATAAAATATTTTTATAAAATGTTTTATGATCCATTTGACTATGGATGTGATTTTTTTTAACCTTTCTTAGTTTATGGTTAAAGTATTCACATTTCGTAAGTTAGTTTTTCAATATTAATGTGTATTTTGTTTATGTTTCACCCTTTTTATATGAGGAATTAATTTAACATAGAAAGTGATGGATGGGGCCCCCTATAGCCCCTAAATACATCGGTATGTATCTTGAGACAAAATAGTTTGTTTATTGGATGATTTCTTACTAGTTTATGTATGATGTGTTGGCTTAATCCTTGATGGTATGTTTTTTATGTCCAAAATTATTCATTACCTAATTATGAGATTAGTTATTGATATTTCATGTGATTATTATGATAGTAAAAAATTCACGGTTTAGTTTCATTCTAATGAGATTATTTATATGGAATTATTTGATCATCTTCTATTCTCGCCTTATTACGTTTAGGACATTGATTTAATGGAATGTGTTTATGTTAATCACATTTCCATAATCATTTATTCATTTTTTGATAACATTTTTTGTATTTATACCCTTAATAATCATTTGATCTCACATGTTCATATGTTTCACTTCATCAGTATTCCAAGAAGTATTTTGTGACTGATATGAAAGGTTACACAATTGGAAAATTATGGTACACTAAATGAAATTATTTTTAATGTTATGTTTTAAAATATAATGTGAATTTAAAATATATATCTATTTTAACAAGACTAATAAACTATTATATCCTTTGGGATTAAATTTATGTATCTTATAAAAATTTAATAATGTAAGGATCTAGATCTGGGCTGCTAGGTTAGGGCTATTACAAGAATTAACTTAATTTATAATATGTTCATACAATTGAACATGTTTTTTATATATTTAGAAAAACATTATAGAAGAATGAATTTTACAAACTGCGGTTGAACATGGGAATCTGACATCGTTCTCTCAATGGTTGATGTATGGGTTTCTATCCCTTCTCCCATATTTTATAGGGATAATGTTTCAAACGGGGAGAAGAATGATGTCTCATACATATATCATGTGGAATTCTCTAAAATATTTATGGAAGAATATATTTAGGTAGAGGTTTAAAAGGATTAAGATGTGAACTCAACATGTGTTCTTGTAGACAATTTTAATATTTTTTTATGTTATTTTAGAAATTTTTCATACAAGAAAGTTAATTAAGTTTTAATGTGTGATAATTATTGAATGTTTGAAGGTAAAGAGAATATTCATTTGTTAATAAAAATGGAAAATATAATTTTTCTATTCAATTATACTTTTATCATAAATTGATTTCATTCAAGTAGGATATGAATTATTGAATAGTGATCCATGTATTTAGAATGGAAATATTTGGTTATTTATGAATGTTTTATGACTAAAAAATAAAATGGGGGATATTGGTGGGAACAAGTTTTCCAGAGAAGGATTTTTTCATTTACTAAAAGGATACTGGAAGGAGTATTTTATGAAGAGTTTGTTTTTTTTATATTTACTCTAATTAACATTATATTTTATGTTTTGGTGATCATATGAATCCTTACTTGATTTAGAAGAATAGAAAAAAAAATCTGAAGAATGTTTATCATATTTTAAAATTTTGTTCTGAATATGTTTTCTATATAAACATGTTTTAAAACATTAATCTGAATAATGAAGCCTTTATAAATGAGTAAGTAATTTATATCAAATATAAAATGACATTATATATGTTCAAAACAAAATCTGATGATGGTTGTTTATGATAAAAGTTCTCTAAATCATAAGTGGGCTAAAAACTTGTGATCAAATCCTAATGAAAGAAAGTGGGAGAAAATGTGTGTTTTAGAAATTAAAAACGTGTTTTGTTAGAATTTTTATGATGTTGTATTTTTCTAATCATAGATCACCATACAATGATTTACTAGATAGGAAATTGTTTTCAAGAGTTCCTTAAAATATCTAGAGATTAAGGTGGAAAAGAATTGTTGATTCACTAATCTATTGAACTTAATGATCCATTATACAAACAAATAAAATAAAATAAATCATAAATTGATTAGTTTTTGAAATAAATAATCCATTAGACATGTTTTTACACTGATCCTCAGTCAAGTAGTTGAAATTGATAAGACATTAGATTTAGAATTCCATTGGAGACAGAACATCGGATAACCGAATTATTTTAGATGGACCAAAAGTGTCATTTTTTATTATGAAGAGAAATTTTTTGCACTGATGAATCAGAAGTGAATCAAAGACTGATCAACCATATGAAATAAAAAATTTATTAAATCATTTTCATTTTTTGATGACCCTAAGTGAGGTATCAAGGTCTTTAGTTTCTAGTTGTGTCATGTTTCATCAAACAAGCATTAAAATAGATAATTCATTAGAGGATAGATTTAATTGAATGGACATACATGGGGATGATAGGTAGTATAAAAATTTAAGAAAAGGTGAAAATTTTGAAGTTTCTATTGATATTTTGTTTAATTAATATTATTTATTTAGAATTTGGAATGGTGTTCATGGAAAATAATGTTAATATAGGATCAGAACATCAATGTGGTCATTTATTTATTTTTTTCATCTGAAGGATATTTCATTAACATGATATCAATATAGTACATAGGTAATAATAGAGTTATTATGATCATTTGGATAGAGGAGGTGAGGAGATAATAATAGAAGAAAAATAAATTGAAATTGTAATGAAAGAAAAAAGGAAGAGTGTTTACCTCTAGAAATGTCATCCTTGATAACCTCATTAAAGAAAGGGGATTTGTTATTTTTTAATGAATAATATATCCTCAACATGGGGATGGACTAGGGATAATTATCTAGGCATAACATTGTTAATATTCAAGGCATAGATAATTTAATAGAAGAGGGATAGAGTGGTGGCTTTTATAGTCGATGAGAGGGGTGATTTTTTAATATCCTATCCATTATATTATTATTTTCCTCAAGACAGCTAATATTGTTGATTCAGGTCACCCAAAATAGTACTAAGTGAATTTTAGTTCGAACTATGTGGGATTAGTTCTGAGATGACCCAAGTAATAGTGTAATTATCTTATAGTGTGTTTATATCATAAATTGCAGTATTTTACAATTCACCAAAAATTAAAGTAATTTTGAAAAAACCCAAGAAATCACCATGAAACTTTTTTGATGTGTTGAATTCAAAAATTTACTCTTTTTTCAAAAAATAAAATTCTAAATATTAGAAAATTAATTTTTAAATAAAATCATTATTTACATGAAAAATATAGATTTTAATTTTAGAACTCATATTATATAACTTTTAAAATATTAAATTTGGTCTCATAAAGTTATCATAAAATCATAGGACATCATAATATTTATTTAGGAATAAATTTTATGATTTTTTTTACAAATCAATTTATTAATTTAAAATTTTAATTAAATAATTATTACACACAAGATTTCCCACACTAAATTACTAATTTTTAAATTATTTACTCTCATTTATATGGGCCTAGATTTTATTTATACATACATGGGTAAGGTTACTATTCCTAAGGGTACATTAATATTTATAAGGGAAAGTTACTATTCATAAGGGTAAGTTACTATTCCCTAAAAATGAAAACGGATCCTATCAAGCTCTAAATATCTTACTGATCACAACTATGTATACCAGTATTTCAAAATTCAAATCACAAAATTAGAAAAATAATATCTAACGAACATGTCATAATTATGTCCTATAAATATCAATGATTTGGTTTCTCATAAACTCAGTGTTGAATGCATTCTATAATAAATTTATTTGTTAAAACATGGGGAGTTACATATAAATACCCCTATATTCAATGTATATATTCAAATCATCTTGTTTGAATATGTAAAATTGTAGATATCTATATATATATATATATACACCGTTACTTTTTATGTGTGTGTAAGTCACCTTTTAAGATGACCACACAAATCCACCATTTTTGCTTACCCTCATATAAACCTTCACATAAATATAGGGCCACCTTGACCTAATTTACATATTCTTATTAGTGTGGATGAATATGTAAATTGGGATTCATATATATACATGTGTTTTCATATACAGATAGGTTTCCTTAAATGAGTCACAATACACCTTAAATAAAAAATAACAAATAAAAAATTAAATAATTAAAAAATTAAAATTGGTCCAAATAATTATAAAAGAATAAATGTTACATTAAATAAATGTCTCACTCAGTTTCAACAACAGCCAAGGATAGAACAATCCTAAATTGAGGCTCAGAAACCCTAGAAACCAAAAAATGAAAAAAATAAAACCCCAAAATGAGTCAGGGATCGTCCATGGAATGTGCACAACCAAAAGATAAAACAACCAAGAAATAATGGGAAAATGGAGGAGGAAAAGAGTTGGATAACCTTATTATAGATGATTGCAGGTCAGTTCACAAAGAAAACAACAATGGGAAGCTATATTGAGGGTGAAGGGTCATGCACAAGGGTTATCTGGGCGATGGTTATCACAAGAAAAATATAATAACGTAGAAGGGGGGTCACACAAAAATTGGTGCAGGGGTGATGGGGGAAATAAAAAAATAAAAAACAAAATAATAATAATAACAACAACAACATTTTTTATTACTTAAAGTATTTATTTATTTTTTATTTGTTAAATGCTTCACACTATGCATGGTCTGGACGCTGGTTATCCAAACCATGCACCAACCATTAAACCCTCTATGGGCCTCTAGAAAACCTTCTTGGGGAAAGCTTCTTGGTTAAAAAACCATGATCTGATCGTGTGATTAACTCTATCCAAAACTAAAGATAACTCACACAGGTTTTACACAGTTTCTAATAAAGTTTCTCTAACTATACACCTATACTGAACAACAAAATTATAAAAATTAAACTTGTTCTGGCACAAAACTCAACAGTGAGGGTATAAATAATTAAAAAATAAAAAAAATAATTATCATTCTATGTTTGGGGTGTGATACAATACATTACCTACATATCTAATCAGTGATTTCATTCAAGAATAATATTACTTATCAATAAATATCGATATTGAGTAAAAGATATGAATTTATCAATATTACCCTAGTTATTCAAATTGTAATCATGGTAAAAACCATCTACAAAAATTCTATATGTCTTAGTCAATAATATTATCCATTATAAATAATATAGATATTTATGTAAAATTAAATATCCAATAGTGGAATGAAAGTGAATATTTCCCAGGAATGTTAATGACTGAAACCATTAACTAAGAAAGATAATGAAAATACTTTACTTTAAAAACGTATCATAAACAACTCTATGAAATAGTAATTATTGTTTTAATAAAACATATCTCAAGTGGATCATAATTGTAATAAATGGTTTGCATTGTTGATTAATGCAGATAAAACAATGATGTTATTAAAACAGTCTTAAAGAAAATAATCTTTTAACATTGAAAATACATTTCAAAACAGAAATTTTAGAATGTAATTTGAAAATAAATTTCACTGAAAATATACTTTTAAAATTTTAATTGGGGCTTTAAAACATTAAGTGGTCCGGATAATGGTAAATTCCATATATGTTATACACATCAAAATAGTGATTTATTTCACATTTTAGGTAAATTGAAAACAATATTTATTTAGAAGTCAAATTGATTATTTCATTAAAAAAATGTAAAAATTAAAACCGAATTAAAAAATTATTTAATAAATCATTTTTATAGTGTTAACAATATTTTTGAAAACATTTTTAGAAAATAAGGTTTTGGATGGAAAATTGCATTTGATTGAAGAGAGAAATTATGTTATATTCTATTAAAAATATATTCTCAATCAATTTAAGTAATAATAGGGTAATATGTGACTATTAATTTAAAATATAATAAATATCAATATTATAATAAAATTAAATGGGTTTTATGATTCAATGATCAAATAATTTCCATGAGTAGATATTTTGGTATAAACAATTCTGATTCAAATGAGATTGTGAAATAACCCCTTATAAGGATCATAATGGAAATGTGGGAAATAATCAATGAATCAATTTTGTGTTTTAGAATAAAATACACTTAAATCAATTGGAAAAAAAATTTAATTACAAAAGTTTTTAAACACATAATCTTATAATTTCAATTAAAATAAAGAAGTAATATAACCTAATGAAATCAAATTGTGTTATTAAATTCATTACCACTTGATAATTTTAAAATCAAATCCCATTATATTAAAAAATTAAAATTAAATATTAAAATATGATTATTTATGAATTTTTTATGATATTACATGAAAAAGTTTAAGAATATAAACCATTTTAAAAAAATTTGTTTTGCAACATTATAAAATGGCTCAATGAAAAGAAATTGAGATGAAGTCCCTTAACCCATGCTTGCTTTTGTTTGAAATTGATTTAACCTCTTGTATAATTCTTATGATAATTTTATTAATTTATAAAACAACAATATTCATATTTATAATTTCATATATTACACCCTTATAACATATTACATCACATTTTTTTAATAATATGTCTTTAGTTTCTTTATTCAGGATATTGATTTCCTTGTTTTATCATGGGTGTTTTATCATAAATGTTTCGGTTCATGAAAATATTATATAGTTCCATCATGTCAAAAACGATATAAATTTTATAGATATAATATTTTCTCATTATATAAATTTATATAATCATTATTGAATTTTGGACATGGAAAATGAATCATATCACTTTGTGGAGATAGTAGGTCGTACGTACGCATGAGTAATGATATCATTCCACAAACATGTTAAATATTAAGAAGGTGGGTGATATATTAAATTTTATTGATTCAATAACATTTCATATATTTTATATATATTCATTAAATTTATCCTAATTAACATCCATGTAATGTGTATTTGAAGAACAAATCACATCTCTTCGTGATGTGGTAGTCTGTCATAAACATGAGAGATATTATCAAATTTTAAATAGAAATAAATTTAAGAAAGTATATGTAATTTTAAAATTATATATTTATTAAAAATCATAAATATCATATATATATGTAAAATTCATTATTATATCTATCCTTTAAAGGTGGTGGTGGAAAACTAATTATATTGTTTCGAAGGGTAGAAGTTTTCTGTACACATGATTCAAGATTTCATTTCACATAAGATGGAAGAAGAGATGGATATAGGTCATGAAAATAAAATTATAAAATATAATTATATGAAATATACTATTTTTATTATATAATATTGGTTTAATTTTATTTTATAGAGGTTTAATAAGAATAAATTAAAAAACAATCATTTAAAAACATTAATTGTTTTTATGAAACTTCTTTACGATTTCACCAAAAGACTTCTTGGGATGGTTTTCTGATAAAAAATGGATCTAAGATGTTTTTATGGTTGTAATAATGTTATTTAGATAGGGATTTTCGGAACCAAATAGCTTTGGATTTGTGAATAGGGGAGTAGAGGATGCTAACATTAATATGTGGGGTCGAGGATGGAGATGGATTGTTTGAAATGAATCAATAACACCCAAATTGTTATCATTCCAAAAGACTCCAATATAGAACATTATCAAACCATATAAGTTAAAACGTTAACATATGGTAAAAAAATGGGTTTTAGATAGGTTTGTATGTTATTGTTACCCATATAATTTTTAGTTTGTCTTTTGGGTAAATCAGTTTCATATCTTAACTACAATAATTAATTTTTAATTTTCACATTTCATTCTTTATGAAAATTAATTTTAATTTATTAGATAATATATATTATTTTTATTCCAAATATTTAATCCTTTTTTGAAAATATTGTTCAAAGAAGTGGCCGAATTGGATTTAAAATTAAAACCATAGAACTGACGATAAAGCAAGTTTGCAAATAAAAACTATTCATATGTCTAAAAGGTTATAGTATCAAATTTAAATATAATATTTATTATAATTACCAAATGTTTTATTGTTTAGTATAATTTATCTACTTTTACTTTTAAAAAAATTTAATTTAATTTGTACTTTTAAATAATTTAAAGGAAAAGGATGTTTTCAAAAAATAGTGTCTTCACTATTCCTCTAAAAATGAAACATTTTAGAATAATATAAAAAATTAACCCATAAATAATTTTCATATAACAATTTAAAAAATGAATATTATTTTATCCAATTCATTTTCTAAAAGTGGTAAAAAAATAATTTTAAATTATGTTGTAAAATCGTAACTAAACCGTATTTTAGAAAAATAGAGTTTTCTAGAAATTATACTTTTCAATTAAATGATTATTATTGTATTTATAGTCAATAGATAACCATAATTTATAAAATATTTCTTTTCATATTCATGCCCTCTGACATAACAATTATGTTATAATAGACATTTTTTAAATAATATTTTATTTGAGTATTGTGTTTCAATTAATCATGTTGATGCATGCATAACAACCTATCAAGGAGATAGCATTTATTTAAAAAGAAATTTTTTATAATGTATCATGTTTTTATATTCCTGTATAATAATAGTGATTCATGTTATATACAATATTGAAAAATGATTTCTTCTTTTAAAATCTTGAGGTGTTACACAATATGTAAGAAAATATCATAATTAAAATTTTAAATATTTTTCCATTTTTTGAAAAAAATGATGAAATTTTTTATTCCAGCTAGTAAAATATACCTTGTGTGGAATTTTTTATAATTATCATAAAGGATAGCTTTTTCAATAAATAGTTAAAAATTCATAATTTTATTGAAAATATACTTTTCATTTCAACTAATTATAACGTAAAAAATTCTATTTTTAATTAGATATAATATGTAATTATCTCTATTTTATTAATCAAATTAACATAAATTTAATTGGAATCAACATTTTACATGTATTTGGAATAATTCAATTTTAACGCTTGAAAATGATTATTTCATGTAAGAGTATTTTCATTATGTTTTTTAGGTTTGATTTTAAATTAAATTCATAAAATTCTAAGAATTGAATTTTATGAAATGGATTCCTCAATATTAATCATCATAATTGATATTAAGTAATAGGGTGAACATAAATTTAGGTTAATAAGAATAGTAATCCTAGTAATTTTTTTTATTGTAATGATTTATGTCAAATGGGTTAATTAGAGATAATACTAATGAGATAATGATTTGAATACATTCCGAATGATTAGGTAATTTACATTTATGAGTATATTTCCCCCATAATTGTCCACAATTCAAAAACTATGTCCTGGTTTCATTTTAACTTTAATTTTGACCTTTATAATATTTTATGTAAAGGGTAAAGTTAAAAATGTCACTTTCTTAATTTTAATATGTATGATATTTTTCTGATAAAAAATGATATATTTGAACATTTTTAAAATATAAAAAAAATTATATCCTAGTAATTTATTTTAAAATCATAGTAGGGAAATAATTACATTAAATTTTTACGCAACGCCGACACAGTGATTTGGAATGTAGTAGAAAAATCAATTAAATGATTTTGTAAACTCTAAAAGTTATATAGTTTTCAATTATTCATATTGTGTCATGAATTATATAAATAAATATAATATATTGGGGATGTAGGAAATATTTATTGTCAATTTACATTACATTATTTGTGGTAGTAAAGTGAGTTTAAATAAATAGAGTAAAAAAATAGAATTAATTGTATTTCGTATTAAAAAACATTATATTATATTTTTTAAAAAATCATGAAAACGGATAATTAGAAGGATAAATGGTATAAAAATGTCATCACATTTCCATTTATGTCCCATTTTCACCTTATAAGTAACATTATAACCCATTAATATTTAAATTGTTTTTATCATGGTGACGATTAAAATTAGTTTACTAAGGGGTTGAAAAAAAGATAATGAAAAATGTGACATCCAAAAATATCTAAATTTGATTTCATAATTTTATTAATACCATTTTTTAATTATATTTGAATACATATCATTTTTGAATCATGTTATAAGATTTAAAAAGAAATTATGTTATAATATTTTAGTAATTTCCAAAACATGCATTTCCCTCTCTTATATAAGGACCCCAGTCATTTCTCTTATTTTCTCTACATTGAGCCATTTTTATGGACTAAAACCAGTCAAAATATCCTCTCAAATTCAAGATACTTGAATTAGAGGTTTTGGAATTGTAAAATTACAATTCCAAGAGTCTTTATGAAGGGATCTAAAGGCGGTTTAGTAAAGAAGAGATAATAATCCAACACAACATATATTAATTTATATGATGTTATAGATGCTCTAAAAATTCATAAAACATGATGATATAGTACAATAAGTTTAAAATATATTCTAATGATTTATTTTGATTATGGTACGTCACTTTTTTATATCCTTTTATATCTTACAAGGAATAAAAAATTTATTTTTACCTACATATAGACTACCAAATCCATGAAAAATGTGATTTTATTTCC
Source organism: Viscum album (assembly GCA_963277665.1). Classification (NCBI taxonomy): domain Eukaryota; kingdom Viridiplantae; phylum Streptophyta; class Magnoliopsida; order Santalales; family Viscaceae; genus Viscum; species Viscum album. The sequence goes on along the minus strand of OY728161.1, from coordinate 1,916,795,561 downwards.
ATCACCACCTCACATGGGTACTTATAATTATGGATTTAATGTATAAATGTTATATTTCTGACAAAAACATCATTCTGGAAAGACAATATATCCTATATTTTATAACCTTTCCCACCATTAAAAATGACAATATCATTCATTCATACATGTGGCTTTCCACATCCACAATGTGATGTGACTCATTTTTCCAAACCACATCGAATGGATAATATATATAAGTGTATTTAATGAAATAATATTATATTTATTAAAAAATTATCATCATGCAGAGGTAAAATATTTCTCACCATCTTTCCATAATGGTCATTGAAAAATTGAAATGTTACTCATGCACACATATGGCCTACTGTCTTCGTGATTGTATTATATTTCATTTTACATAACTCTCATTAATTGTATATTTTTATAATATTACAAAAATTCATAAATTATTATAATTTCATGATTATTATATCTCTGATTTAAAAATCACCCCCTGACCGCGGTCAACATACCAACTATTGTTTTCTACTATGAACTGAACTACTTCAAAACACGTGGTATAGACTCAACCAATTAAGCAATTTCATATTTAATTAAGTAAAATTAAGAAAATTGATTAATTATAATTTAAAAAGCCTATAAATTCTTCTTATAGAAGTAAATAATTTATATATGTTTGTTTTAAAAGAGCATAAAGACAAATATATAACGTATGGACTCGAGGTAAGGGATTTCATTTAATTTTCCCATTATTAAGGAATATTTTAATATAATGCTTAAAACTTCATTAATGTGGGGTATATACATCTTATTTAAATGTTATATCATGAATCATTCAAACATTATGGTGTTTTATGTTTAAAATCAATTTATTTTATAATAGGGTATTTTACATGAAAGATACATTGTTTTAAGTGTTCCATTACCCAATTTTTTTAATTAGGTTTTATCACATATATATTGATTATAAAGTGTCGATAATATTTTTGAAATATACATTGATTTATTTATGTTTTATTTACCTTAGTTTCTTCTAGATTTACAATTGTTACACATAATTTTTCCATCGATTAATTCTTAATCCCATGATATGATCTTTGTAAAGGTTATACATCTCAAATTTGATTTCATTGGTACCCATGTTTATGTTATGAACCAATATTATTTTACGAGGTGAATATACTAATATTTTAAAAGTTACACCGTTTTTATCATTATATTAATTGTATTTTATGGTTTATTATTATTTGTTTCATTAACAAGACTAATATTATAACTTTTCCAAAATGGTAATCATTTTGATGATACAATCTCATCTTATTATTATATATGTTAAAATATCCTCATAGAGGGACTATATTCCATCATTTTAATGATCCTTGAATATTTTATTCCACTATATTTATCAAATTGGATTACATTTTTAATTTACATTTCCCCCCTTATTGATTAAAAGAACATAAATAATGTTATTGTTATGTGATATCGATCATGTATCTTATTTTATCTCAGAATTATTTTTCATTTATATCCTTGTTTTCTAAAAAAAATTCTTGAATTTTTTTATAAACGTAAATTATTTCAAAAAGTTATATTACATGATACTTTAACTTCTTTTAAAAAAATTTAATGGAATGTGTTCAATCATTTTCACATGGATTATATTATACACTATTTACAAAATATTGAAAGGATTTTTTTTAAATTTATGAAAGGAGTAGAATTTCAACCATCATGATCATTATATTATTATAATATTACATTATATTTTTATAATTATCCATTAATTGAAATGGAATATCACAATATTTTATGAATTATTTGCTTTGGGTGATGTCTATCAATGTTGAGATGGTATTTTTCACAATAATTTATTTAATGATATTTTTAGGGAATTTATATTTAATATTGGAAACAAACCTAGATGTTACTTATGTTAATCTTGGTATATTCTATAATGATACCATTCTTATTCTTTCTCTAGTTGGATTATGTTATTTTCATGAAACTTGTTTCCTTTCCACACAATAAAATATTATATGAAATAAAAAAGGTTATTATTATGTTGAAAAATGGTATCCATTATATGTTATGATTATGTTGTAGTTATTAAACATTTTTTATGATTAGGGGTAATCTAGATATAGCTAAACATGATTGGTGAGTTCAATATATATCATGATGATGGGTGAAACTAATATATCTCTTGATGATGCATGATATATCTATCCATGTCATTAGGTAATGATTATTCTATTTGTAGAATTATGTTTTTAGTTGACTGTATTGGTTATTAAACATGTATGGGTTCTTGTAAGGGTTCTTGTCCGAGTTATTTGAAGATAATTTCTCATGATATAGCCTTTTTTCCATATTTATTCTATGAGATTTTAATTGTTCATTTGATCATGATTGATATCTTATTGGTCATGATTATTTATTCTCATGAATCATTCCTTCTATTAATCATTATTTACTATTATATATTTAATGATATTTGGTTTTATGTGTATTAATTAACTTATAATAGGATCATGCACTATGATTTTGTTATCACACCCTTGTTCTCATCTTATTCCAACTCTTGAATTTTAATCGTTAATTCTTATGTTTACATTTATTAAGAATTTGATCTCACCCTTTTTATGTTTCCTTTACCTAGGTTGTGAAGAAATATTTTAATTATGTTTTTACTAAAATGTTACTTGATGTGTAGTACATTTTTGGAGATGAGGTAGATTGTTATGAACCACTTTTTTAGGTATATTTATTTTTATATAAGAAATGTTCATAATTCTATAGAACTATAAAACTAAAAGAAACTTCAGTAAGTAAGTGATACTATATTTACATTTTATGTTGTTAGTTTTGTATGATTAAAATTGGGACATATTTATCAGTATCAAAGTCCAATGTATAATGATTATATTTTTAACCGTAGATATAGGAGTCGTAGTTTAGTCCTAAAATAATTATGAGGTAGAGGATACAAATTCTTAATAGTGGAATTACCAAGTTCCCAATGAACATAAGAATGTCATATTAATACATATTTCTTCCCAAAAAAATGTATAGGTGCATCCCATGGTGTTGCACATTGCCAAATGGATACCTTATCATGATTCTCACAGAGTTTCTTGTTTAATTGAAAAAAGTAAATCTGGGCTATTATATATAGATTATTTGAAAAAGGTTTAGAATCAGGTATGAATTATATTTAAATCTCAACATTATTATTTAGAGAAAGGGTAAGAAGTTTAATGAAATTACCTTAAAAAATCTTATACAATAGATATACCATCGATGATGAGTTTCACCACAACAAACTAAGATAAATATCCCAATTGAATATGAATAAATACCTATTAAATGGATGTAATTACTATTGTATGTTCACATTTATCCCTTTATCGATAGAAAATCACATGTTGGATCAAAATATAAAATTCAACTTCCCATCATCGATAATTGATATGGGATTTATATAAATAAAGCCAATCCATTACAAAATGCACGCTAATTTTGACCAGATTATGAATAAAATGATATCCAGGAATCACACTCCGAAAAACATTAACGGGTAAATATTCATAGACCTGAGAAGAAACCGTCATACTATTATGAGTTTTTTTAAATCTTTTTAAAAATATAAAAATTGAGGATATTAATTAATATTCATTGGTAAATTTCCTAATATAAAATATTTCATATAACTAACTTAAATAGTGAAATTCAATATTTGATTATACTTAATTCCACCACAATATTATCATTCTATATTTTATCTATTAATAAAATTGAAATGATTTTTTTGGTAATTAATCATCATTAATAAGATAAATCGATCATGAAAAATCATACATGGGATGCCTAAATATTTTAATATTTATTTTAGTTTATGACACTGAAGGTTTAACCTAGGTAATATATAGATTCTATCTATTCAAATACATTAAAATTGAACCAAAAGAAAATTTCAAATAACCTAATAGTATCACCATGGAGTGTCAAATAATTTTAGTTGGGAGGTCTCATTCACCATGCACCAAAATGATGGTCAAGATATACTTGACCAAATATTTTCAAGGTTATCACCCTAATATTCACTTATGTCAATGAAATTTTCAATTGTAGTTTCATGATAAGGATTCATTTTATAAGTGAAATATAACTCCATTTATTACCATACCATTGGATTGTATCATAGAAATATGATTATGCTATGTTTCCTAACTAAATATTCATCATTATAGTATCTAAAAGTTACTAAAACGTTCCTCTAATACCAACTATAGTGAAACATACATTTCAAACAGAAATACTATATCAGTTTGAATTAATATTAAATGCATTTCACAATAATACACACTTGAATACCATAGAGTTTTATTATATTTAGAAACATGGAAATGTAAAAAACTAGTATATAAATGATCTATATAATTTTTCACTCTGTTAATCACAAAGAAAACCCTTTTTTGAAATATAATACTAGAAAACATTTTTTATATCCTAGTAAAGGGAAACACAAAAAAGGGTGATCTCAGATGGTTTGTATGTGTAAGCATAAGAGATATCAATTAATGATCATAAGATTGCATAATATAATAATAAAGATATTATAACATGATAAATAATTACAATAAGTACACCCAATCAGTTAATGATGTTTAATTATTAAATATAGAATAATGTTTTATCAAACAAATGACATAATAAATAAGAGTGAAAAAAATCCATCATAAACCAAGAGATCATATTATAAACAAAAGAAAAAAGTTTTTAACATATAAAGAAGAATAGAAAATCATATCTAAAGTGAAGACTCACTTCTAAGACTATCATCTTGGATTTGTTTCTCTCTTCATTCCATAATTTATTTAGTCTTGTTTCACTCCCAAGACCATCATTTTGGATGAATTACATTACTAAAATGAGTCCACTCGCCATTAAAACTCTTATTATATGATGAAATGTACTTAATTATCCAATTCATTGAAGTGATATAAAGGAACCATCAGTCAATGGTTTATAATGGAACCCCAAATCAGATAATAAAAACAATACATATATATGCCACAAGATCATTAAACATCCATTATATCATCATGTCATAACCCATAGAAAGAATATAAGTTTCATGAAAATTTCAAAATAACATTAAAAACCCATCTTGACAATGGTAAAATATTGTAATATTGGATCATATCCATAGTAAGTCATAATAAACAAATACGGTTGTTATTATAGATAAAAATTCTACTAAAATATTTCTTTAAAATTTCTCAGGGAAAATACACTTTTCATTTGAAAATAACTTTTAGAAATAAAAAATTTCAAAAAATATTGAGGAAAACATTTACTCTGAAAATATAAAAGGAATAATATAATAGTAACCTTACATAAAATATTATTCATGATCATGTCGAAGTTGTTCCTACGGTGTATATTAAAATAAATATTATAATAACATATTTAGTAAATAGAAATAAAAAGAAAGAAATAAAAGATGATAATAAATTGATAATTTTAACAAGGTAAGGAATATAAAATATAATAAAAAATAATTTATATATTATTTTTGGGATAGTAAAAAAATTCTAGAAAACATTTTAAATAATAATATTTATATGATATAAAATCGGTTTCCTATAAAAATAGTCCATCAATATATTTCATACATAATGAGTGGAAAATTAAATTTAATCATGAAATCGAATGAAATCATAGTTGACTAAAATAAACATAATTCTATAGAGATAGATCAAAAAAATTATCTACAAAGATAATTTAAGTATAAAAAAATCCTAATAAAATTGAGATTATAACATAAAACCCATATGAATTTTGTAATATTTGAATAACAAGTCAATGAATTCATGGAAATCATTTGGATATATAAATACCATGAATTAAATCAAGGATTATTAAAAAAAATATAGGGAATCATATGATCTTATAGATTTGAAATTGGTGTATAACATTAATAGAAGTCACAATGAAGAGAAATTGAGATGATAAACCATTATAGATTAATATACATTATAATTAAACCCTTTAAAAGGGATAAATAGTTTACATTGATTTTAAATAGAATAAATAAATATAATTAAATATAATATATTTCAATTACGTATCATACCCATCATTTAACATAAATGTTTTGTATAATTAAACACCAGTCTCAATGAAATAATTTTTGAAATGAAAACATGACATCAATATTTTCTTTCTTCATAAGTTCTTTAAGCTCTACTAAAATAATATAATATTAATTATAATTATATAACATAAAAATAAACATAACAATAATATAAAACATGGTTTAATTATAAATTTTTTTTCACCTTTTCATTAACAACATTTCATTGTCATCAATATTTCAGGTATCAGCTGCTACATTTTTCATATATATTTATATTTGCATTTATCATCCTTTAAATTTGATCATGGTACAACAATATCTATAATTTTTATCTATATATAAATATCATATATATTTACTATATAATTATCTATAAATATTCATATAAACCATTTATAAAAAATGACTTCCATCACTACATAGAGATGATAGTCTATACATACGCAGAAAAACCATTTCAATTTTTCAATGGATAGAATGAAAAAATTAAATATTAATCAAAATACCAAGAAGAATTATTATATCTTAAATATAATATATAAACACTAAACCATTAATTATAAAAATCCATGAATAATTGTCCTGTAAAATGAGTCAAATAGCAACATGGAGATGGTAGAGCACACATACGGATGAGTGATACTTTCACATCCCATTGGAAAGATATGAGGTTGTAAATGGTTGTAAAATATTCATAATAAAATATCATTATATTTATGATACTATAACAATATTTTTTTGATAAAAAATTTTAGAAGATATATAAGAAGAAATAAAATTGAAACAGTTTGGTTGAGATCTATACCTCTTCTTTTGGAGATGATGTTTGGATTACTCTTAATTACATTTAGAAAATCTCATAGAAGAAGATAATAAAATATATAATGATGATAATTGAATGTATTAGGGTAGTTTTTGTCTAATATAGAAGGTTAAAATGGGATGAATAAGGTAGGATATGTGTTTACCTTTTATATGTGAGGGGAGGAACATAAATGTGTATTCTTATAACACTTCAATGATTTTTGGTCACATTCATGAGAATTTAGTTCCAAATGGATAGGGGTTTTAAGGTAGTGTATGCTAATGTTAAAATATCATCATTAAATAATATAATCAAATGTTTTTGTGGTAGTAATAACATTATACATTCGTTTTACCATCTCCGTAAATCTCGTTTATACATTAATCTTGGTAATGAAATTTTACTATTTTCACTATTCTCTATCTCCAAATATTATGTGGAAACTATAATATTATATATATTATTATTAACCCAAATATCAAATCCATTTTACTATATTAAATATATATTATTGGAAAAATTAAATTTTTATTAAGCATGCAAAACACAATGAAAACCCATTTTCCGAAAATGTATTTGTAAGCGTAAAACATAATTTATATACATTAATTTTTAAAAACCTTAAAAATTAACATCAGAATAATATATAGATTATATTATATATATATTTCATTAAAACTGTTAATAAAAATATATTTAGTTAATAAATTATGAAATGTACATATTTTTTGAATAAAAATGGGTTCTTGAAAATTTTATTTTTTCCCAAAAAAACAGTTATGAAAAAATATTTTATATTGATGATTTCTATGAAGTTAATTTTATTTTTATAATTAATCGAATCATATGTATTTTTAAGATAAAATTAATAACATAATTGTAAATATACTTTAAATACAATAATGTTCATTTAAAAAAATCAATGATTTTCTATATTAAATGAAAAATAATTATTTTTAGAAAAATCCAATAGGTCTCCATAACATTATATTCACATAATGATTTTAAAAAGGATATTAATTTCATAATATAAAATTAATAAAAATTTAAGATATTAATTATAATTCTTTATTACTGAAATTTCATAAAGGCCATGTTTTAATAAAACATCTTTTTGATGCGTACAATGACTTTACTAAAAAAATTAGAAATTATTTATTAGAAATTGATCAATAAATATAAATTATGAAGAACCATCATACATAATTTTCATAAATTGGGTTTTACTAGTCACTTCATCCAATTTAACCACTATGTTATATTGGTTTACAACATCACATTTCATATAGACTTGATGTTATATATAAGGAAAAATATCGAATACATCATGTTTTATTTCAATTGAAAGACATATAAAATCATAGTGTGTTACAAAATAGTTGATTATGAAGCCTGGTAAGGTATATACTTTTTAAGATAACATTATAAGTGATACATGAAGAATAAAATAATTTCATATAAATAATATCATGAGGCATGACATAAATACATGAACATAATTACATGAGGTGTAAAATTGAAATGGGGATATAATATAAACATGATACATTCATAAGTCTATCAATATGGTTCATCACCAAGGTGTTAAAGACATATTTCCAAGGTTTTTATTGATTTATAATAGAATATTACCAATGAATTTATCAAATAAATAATGAATTTTTCATCTCTATATATTAATTCTTATCCAAAACAATTAGAGGTATATCAAGGAACATTTTTCTTATATGTAACATTATTTATTCCACAATGATAAAAAAACCATTGGTATATATCATTTCATTCCATCAAGAAGGGAATTTGAGTTTTATAAATTCACTTCCCAATAAATATTTTAACAGTACATCTAAATGAATAACATTTAATGAAAATAAGGTAGGGTATTAATGCCATGAAAATATTGATGCTAAAATCAAGGGTTTATCTCAACAGTTTAATAGGTATAAAAAAATAATCATGGAATGGGTTTAATGATAGAGAAATAAGAGTCTCTTTATGAATACATTATATTAATAGTATTGGGGGTGTTTATAAGTATTTTAAAACATTATTAATTGATAATCAAGAGTGTTATATAATAGATTCAATTGAATTGAAATAGTTGAATAAAAAAATAATTACCTTGGGAAGATGTTTGTAGAGATAGAGAGACTCTATAGAAGCATATATCTGACATAGATAGACTCTTGAA